>JAJJWX010003488.1:1299387-2598774 GCA_023529315.1 Papaver bracteatum
CGCATAAACTTTCCACTAGAGAAACCGCTTCCCGATCCACCGGCCTCTGCTTCATAGTGAAACTATTGACTTGAGGAGGATCGTTGTGAGGATTAGTCCCCAGTGTATGAGTCTCCATGACAGGACTGCTCATATCTAATGTCACTTCTTTGATCAGGTCCACATAGGTCCTCACCGCTGAAGTACCTTCTCTGGTGCGTTGAATGCGTTCCTTGTTGGATACAGGGGCTGTCGCGGCTCTTTTGGAAATCGATCAGTTAATGTCTTAATAAAAGTGAGTACCTTTTTCTGAGTTGCGGCCATATCCGTTTGAGTCTTAGAAAGAACTTCATGCTTCTCCATCAAGTCTGTAATGGTAATAGGAGATGGTCCTCCTCTCGTCCCTCCGGCTCCTCGTCCTGATGAAGGAGTGGAAGTTGCTGCTCTGGTGACTAACTGAGGCGTTACACTTGAGGAGATGCCGGGATTCGCGGCTGCTCTGGCTCTGGTGATGGGAGGCGTTACACCTACTGGAATATCTCCTGCTCCGCTAGTGTTGGTGATAGAATTGACGGCTCCACGAGATGTATTGACCACGGTAGCTCCACTGACAGGTACATCGACACCGGGAGTGTTATCCACACTAGCTCCATCAGAATTGATTTATGATCCAGACATGAGTCCCACCATCTTGAAATGAATTGTTGATTGAATTGGTTCTAAGATCTACCCTTTTTGAAGTTGACAAAATCGAATCGGATTTCGAAGAAATTGACTATACGACCGAGAGATCAACCTCCCACTGTGGTCGCTAATTGTTTATGGGTGAAAACTATTCCTTCTAATTTTGGTAATTTGGGGTGTGGATGAGGAATGAATCTAAACCTAAAACAAATGCACTGTGCGGTGAGTGCTTGTAGATTCAAGAGATCAATCTGTGCAAGTCCGGCCTAAACCAAGAAATGGCCTTTCCAGACTTGTTTCGGTCACAAAGTGAAGGAGATGGGGTTGATCTTAGGGAGGGAAGCGAAGAAGGTGTTGAGAATGTGAAGGTGTTGGCTATGCATGACTTGTATCAGAAGGATGAAATGGCTTGCAGGATGTAAGCTATCAGTTTCGGTGTTTGAATACGATTGTATCAACACTTGCTTCTGTTGTCTGGACTTGTGTTTTTTTTTGTTGAAAATAGGGCAGAGAACCTATTTATACAAGTCCTTTAGCCTAACCTTCGTATCTCGTGGGAAGTGGAGAAAGTGGAGTAATGGAGTAGTGGAGTAGTGTGTTGGTGTCACACGACCAGGCTTTCCCACTTCTCCCATCATCACTAACCGTCCATGACTTCCTGACACGTTCTTGTGATGGCGCGTTGTGCGCTGCACGCTGTAAACCGCCAGACCAATACCCCAGTATGTATCCCCCAGTTTGTGACATGATTGATGTCTCGAGTGTTTAGGAAAACATGTAGCATGTTGTTGTAGCTTGGCAAGTCAGGCTCGGGAATCTTGCTAGCTTGGTGACCTTCGACGGTCGAGATTTTGCATCTTGAGAGGAGGGGCAACCGTTGATCGTTGCACCAGAAACCCTAATTAGCGCTCCTTACTAGAATCGTTGTAGAATTCTAGTACAGACTCGGATTTTGATGATCCGCCCCTCCATTCCATACGGAAAAGAATTTCATATCTCCCAACGAGGGAATATTTAGGTTTTAAGCTCGTTCGGGAGGAGAAAACAGCCCGAAAGCAAAATCCATGAAGGAAATTGATACTTGTGAAGTATCGTGTGTATACTATGCAGGTACTGCATTGAGTATATCCAACATGGTTTGGAAGTTGCGCATGCAAACCCTTCCTTTACCGACCACATGGTGTGGTAGAGTGGTGAATGGTGATCACCATGACTCCGCACTGACTAATTAACTCCTGACCAGGGCTATATAACCGAGCTGGTGAAGTTGGACGGATGAGATGATCTTTAAGACACTCATCTGTGACACTTGGTGGAATTAGGGTTTCGAAGGAGGTGTGCAAGCACTTCTCTTCACCCTGACCGAAACCATACCTAGGGAACTATCCTGGACTGGATGATCACACCTGCATGTAGATGGCGTGACGGTTTAGGCGTTTATACCTACCGTCCCACAAAAACTTGATCTGGGCCACTCAATTCATCCGGCGAAGTTGAGTGGTCGAGATCGAATTGAAACAAAAGATTAGTGCCACAAAATCCGTATCTCATACCAACTTCGGGAGGGCGTTCCAAAACGACCAAGCTTGGTCGGTCTTGGTCGACTACTCCAACGTGTAGGTGGTAGGCTGGTGTTCACGCCTATGTCTTACCGTCCCATGAAAACGCGATCTAAGCCACCCAATTCGTCCGGAGAAATCGAGTGGTTGAGATTAATTTGCAGCTTGGGAGGTGCGACCACGCATGTTGGAGCGGACGATTTGGGGATAGCCAGGCATGGTATGCCTTGGCCGATCAGGTGAGGGGATAGACGGGTCCACGGTGGTCATGTTGACATGACCGGACCTTCTTTGATCTAATCTCGGACCCTCCATTCGTTCCGGATAAGATGGACGTTCGTGATTCAAAACCCTAATTTTGGGTTTCACAGTCGTGCGTCATGCTCCATTCAGGCGCACGATTTGGAATGACCAACCATGGTTGGTCCTGACCGATTAGTCAGGTATGTAGGCGGGCCTGCGGTGATTGTATTGACATACTCCATGCCCTTTTAATCTACATCTGCACCCTCCATCTATACCTGCGAAGATGGATGGTTGAGGCTGTTTTGCGACACATGTAATGTGTCGCAAACCCTAATTTAGGGTTTTCCATCCATACTGCTGTGGTTTGGACGTTTTGGAAAGCTAGGCCAGGGAGGCCGACCATGCGGGTTCCGCGTTGGTTCGGTAGGTATTCCATACCTGCTTGGGGGTGATGGAATCGATCTGGGCCATCCAATCAGGCTGGTGGAGTTGGATGGTCGTGATCATATCCAGACTGATACGGTCAGTCCGTATCAGTCTGGATGCTCAATCGGGATAGTATAACACACCGAGAGGGGCTCAATCGGGATGGTATAACACACCGAGAGTTCAGCCTGTATGGGTATTTCGTACATGGTTTCATTATAATGCTTGGAGGTTCGTGTTGCTCCGCTAAGAGCAACACTCAGTCGTCATGCCGCACTGATAATGAGTACAGGAAATACAAGGCTGTTTCTCATTAATTAATAATGCTGGAAATTCACAGGGTATATGGGATTGTTGCTACATGCTCCAACCTGGATGAATTTCATGTATTTTATTCACATAATGGGATTGTTGCCACATGCTCCATTCTTGGTGAATTGATAAAGTGAAGGATTATCCATCACTCATTAATGGCTTTATCTTTTACAAGATGTTAGCGCACAATTTTTTGGCTTTTACAATCTTAGCCTTAAATGAAAATCCACCATCAACAGACGTATAATTCATTTGTGTATAACGGTTGAAAGATATTAGCTTGAATCTAATCAGGTTTTCATCTAACGATGAATATTGAATGCTTTGTTACCAATGTAACTTAGATTGCAAACCCTAATTTGGAGAATATATAAAGGAGAACTCTGGCAACTGGGAAAGTTAATCCCCACACCTCTTGTGTGATACTAGTTGTATAAGCTAGAGTCAATTCTCCTTTAACCTTAGGTTTTTACCGAGACCTTGTAGGTTAACAACTTGAAGACTTCATTGGGATTGTGAAGCCAGACCCAACTATTTTCTCTGTAGTTGCATGATCTAATCTTTCCATTTCTATCGAAATGATTACAATTGTAAAATTGGCTCGAGATTAATTTCTCTGATAGGCAAGATAGAAAAGTAATCACAAATATCTTCGTCTCATCGTTTGTGATTCCACAATATCTTGTTTCGGTAGTCGATTAAGATTATTGTGAGGTGATTGATAATTTTAGGCTGTTTTTCGGGAATATAATTATGGGTTATCGATTGGTTCATGTTCACCTTGATTTATCAAAAGACAAAACAAAAAACTTGTAGGTATTTCTGTGGGAGACAGATTTATCTATTCTTGTAGACTTTTCTGTGTGAGACAGATTTGTTTATTAAAATCTTCGACTTTGGGTCGTAGCAACTCTTAGTTGTGGGTAAGATCAGCTAAGGGAATCAAGTGCGTAGTATCCTGCTGGGATCAGAGATGTAAGGAGCGCAATTGTACCTTGGATTAGTGTGAGATTGATTGTGGTTCAACTACAGTCCAGACCAAAGTTAGTTTGTAGTAGGCTAGTCTCTGTAGCAGCTTCATAAAGTGTGTGTTCAATCTGGACTAGGTCCGGGGTTTTTCTGCATTTGCGGTTTCCTCATTAACAAAACTTCTGGTGTTTGTGTTATTTCTTTTCTGCATTATATTTTGTTATATATCTAAAATATCACAGGTTGTGCGTTAAATCAATCAATTGAGAAATTCGACCTTTGGTTGTTGATTGAAATTGATTGATACTCGAGCATTGGTCTTTGGTACCTTTCAAGTTAATTTCTCTGGTGTTCAATTAGACTCGCAGATTTCTATTTGCTTAAGTAAGGATTGAATCGAGAAATTGAGATATAACTCTTTGATATACTTTTGTTAAGATTGATTCTAAATGTCTAGTTGATTCTCTTACAAGTATCTTGGAGTTAGTCCATATAGATTACTAAGCGAATTATTGGGTGAGGTTGTTGTACCCCCACTTTATCAACTGCTAAAACTACAAACTAGAAAAACTTACCGCTAACCCATTAAATCATTTATAATCAAATTCACAATACCAAAGATGATTCGGGAAAAAGCCTAACATCTTAACATGGGGAACCCTAACTTATCAATGTATTTATAAAAAATCGAAAATTAACATGGAATAAGAACATAAGTATGGAAAATTATCCCCAAACATGCAATTCAGTATATCAATTCAGTATAAGAACATAACTAAAAAAACCCTAATTTTGAAATAACCCTTCAAAACTATATGACCCTAATTTTGAAATATCCCTAAATGTTTTTAAAACCCTAATTTTCATAATTGTAATATCACATCTAACTCATAATATCAAAATATGTTCAAATCTAACGATCATAATATCAAAATCAAAGAAGAATATGAGATAAAATGATACATGCAATACCATATTCAGTGCCTTCAATTACAGCTTCTATATTCGACTGATGGTGATGTTTTTTACTTAACCAGTATTGAATAATAATAAGAAGAACAACAACAAAAGAAGGCAGTGGCTAATAAACTTGATAGTGATGGATAATCACTTCAGTCAGCACTGTGTAGAATAAGAGAAAGAAAAGAGTGAAAGAGAAAGACAGATTGTTCGAGAGAAAATAGGCTAATAAACCTAAAATCAAATGCTATGATTAAATTATGGAATGGATGTCCATGATTAGTTAGGATTCAGTTTTCTTAGTTTCATAGGTTTGGTTTTGATTACAAACTGAAACTGAAACCGATGTTGTCGGTTTCTTGGAACTGACAACCATGGAAACACCATTATGATATGGTTTCGGTTTAAAACGGTCAGTTTCGGTTTCGGTTCACAGTTTAGGTTCGGTTTTGTGCATCCCTAACCATATTGATGTGACTTGGTCATAATATTATGATCAAAGTGTCAAGAAAACATATTAAGAAGTATACACACTTATATTTTGGAACTTTGTAAGTACGACATCGACTTAAACTATTGTATATAGTTATTTGATTATGTTTGCATTATATAGGAATGATTTCACCCTAGGAAACAATATTTTATAACATTTTTTCATAGGAAGTACATTTATGGACTTTTTTCATAATCGAAAGAAAATCATGATTAGTTTTGCTATTCATTGAATATCTTTTGGATGACCAATGTAAGATAACTTTGGTAGAACCTATCTTAATTAACTTGTTGAGATTTATGGTATAACTGGTAATAGCCTATATAATATAGCTAGTTGTAATCGATCATGAGCTACATTAAAAATTAAGGTGTAACCGATCACAAGCTATATTGGAATGCAAGTTGTAACCGGTCACAAGTCCCAAGGTATAACAGGTCACAAGATGAATTGGGAAGTTAGTTGTAATCGATCACAAGCTACCTTTGGGAAGCAAGGTGTAACCGGTCACAAGCTAACTCAGGAAGTAAGGTGTAACCGATCACAAGCTACCTCTAGGAAGCAAGGTGTAATCGGTCACAAACTAGTTTGGGAAACATGGTATAACCGATCACAACTTACATTGTGAGTTTGGTACCGATCCCAAGATACAAAACCGAGTTTCCAATATTCACATATCTGTGTATGTTTTGTGTGAAGCTTAGAATTAGGGTTTGCTAAGAAACTTCTAGATGTTAACATATTTGAACATTACATAACTCTTATCATTTATTGTCCAAAGATATTCCTTGATACTCAAGGTGATCCCTGATCTAAAAAAGTAAAAAATATTTAATTATGATTTTCATCATATATGTTTTAATTACCAGCATTTAAAACATATCCTCTGGAAAATATTATTAGTTAAGTTAGGCTAATAATAGAAGTTTTCTATGAGAGTTTTCAGAAATATTGGTTAACATTAATTGGGAATAGGAAAACCGAATTTAGGTACTTTAATGCATATCTTGAGAATATTTTCGGTTTTGAAATTTCCTTGTTGTCCAAACAACCTTGGTCTATAAATAATTGAGTTTGCATTTATTGCAAATTACCCTAGGATCCAGGCAAACTTCGTTTCTTGTTGTTTCTGCTGGATCCGTCTATTTGGAGAGAAAAGTACCCTAATTAGGCGAAATCTCTTACGACCGCTCGTTTAAAGACTTTTATGAGATCAAGAAGCTCTACGAGTACCGTTGGTGGGAAACTGGATAATTGCAGTGTTATTAGTTTTCGATTAATGATTTGATTGACTAATAGTTGTTGAAACTTTGAATGCACCTAGTTTTTTTATTCTTGAGACTTCTCTTCTGATATAAGATTCATCAGACTATATCAAAGTATCGACAGGATCTTTAGAACCATCTTCAGATCTAAAGACATCTTGTGATAATCCATTGTTAACAGACTCTGTTTTGTGTGTGATTGATCACAACGGGATCCAAGTATTGTTGTGCAGGTTATTGAAAGAAATAGAAAATTTGAAGACGAAGAATATAATTCTTATTAGTTTCCGTATCTTATGGATTAGTCCACAAACCTTGATCGGCTGGGATCTAACTAGAATCGGTTTATTTTTGGTAGACTTGGTTGATTAGTTGCGTGATATTGGGATTTCTTTATAGTTTCTCTTTGAGATCTATATTGATTGACTGCGGATCTATAACTTGATTATTTCAGTAATCAACATTTAGATTGATCTAACCAGACAAAGAATTTTATTAGATTAAACATAAGAGCTTTTGTCAACGACTCATTAATATCTTCTAACAAGATTGATTAGAGTGGTTACCAAACAAATTATTCCTTTACTGTTCGGAATAAGATCCAAAAGACTTGATATTCACGTGTGTGACTCTAAAAGTCGAAGACACAGGGATACTGACGAAACTAAGTAGCTAGGGGTAATCTTCTTGGTCTAAACTATACGAAGTTGGTATTAGATTTTGTATAACGACTTAATTCTGAGAGTATTCAAAACTGGACAAGGTCCCGGGGTTTTTCTGCATTTGCAGTTTCCTCGTTACCAAAATCTTGTTGTGTCTTTTACTTTGTTTTTCGCATTATAATTGTTATTATAATTAAGTAAAATACACATGTATGTTAACTCCATAACACTTGATATTGATCCTATAGAGTTTCGGTTATTACCGAACGTATTATCAAGTGCACACTTTGTTGTCATATTGTCTCGATCTTGTATCCATAGTCAATCACACAAGTGATCTTGTTGTTGTATTATCTCGATATCGTATCCGTAGACGATCACACGAAGTGTGAACCAAATATGTTGTATTGTCTCGACTCTGTCCATCGATGATCACATTCGGCAGAGGACTTGTAGGTTGATATAAAAAGATTGTGGTGTATTAGGGTACCCTCGTCTTTTCAGAAGCATTATCAATTGTCATAGATATAGATATAAATATCGCTACTTTGGAAATTTCCTAATGAACCACAAACGTAGTCCACAAAGTTCTTGAATAATTAATTGTTCCGACTAAGATTGCTAAGGACCTATGAATATCCATTGCTTGAATCTTATTTCGATATTTTTAACAAGACCACCAACAACTTTTTCGTTCAACAACTTGTAAAGGAAAAAACTAATACAATTGCAAGTATTAAATACTTGTAGAGTTTTACTACACCTCAAATATAAAGAGGTTGTGAATGGCATGATTGTATTGATTTGGCACGATTTTTTCTTGTAGGAGAGGTTTTACTCAAATAAGCTGAATACTTTGAAACTGAAGATTGTGCACACTATACCAGAATCTAATAGATTATTAGTGACCTCAACATGATTTGGTTTCCTCTATGAGTTGGTAACTGAATCTCGAGGTGATCAAAATCGACTAGATTGGACCTGTAGATGGAAGCTATGCAGTTAGTCCAAACCGAAATGTTTGAGAATCTTTTTGTTAAGATTTTCGAATGTATATGTTTTGTTTTTCTAGCAAGCAAAACATATATCTGGAAGATATATATTAGTTAAGTATCGTGTATGCTAGCTAATATTGAGTTGTTTCCCAGAGGGATTTCGGTAATACAGTTGGATATATAGTTGAAATTAGACAAAACCGAATTTAGGTACTTTATTGGATATCTTGAGAATATTTCCGGTATTGGAAATTCCTTGGTATCCAAACTACCTTGGTCTATAAATAGTGAAGTTTGTTCTTCTTGCAAATTTATCCTGAGGCAAGCACTTTATTTTGCAGTCACTGTTGTATACGACTAATAGTATTACTACCTTGGAGAGCAGAGTAACCTAGTTAGGAGAAATCTCTTACGTCTGCTGGTCTAAAGACTTATTTGGGATCAAGAAGCGTGTACTAGTACCGTTGGTGGGAAACTAGAATTGCATTGTAATTTTAGTTATCGATTATTTATTTGATTGACTAATGGCTGTTAACTCTTGATTGCACATAGTTTGATTATTTTTGAGAGCCTTCTCTTCTAACATAAGGTCACTCAAACTAGATCAAAAGATTAGAGGTATTTCAAATCTGTCTTTAGATCTGACGTTAACTTATGATCGCCCATTATTAACAGACTCCGTTCTGCACATGATCGATCATAGATTGGAATCAAGTTTGGTTGTGCAGGTACAAAATAAGACACTATAGAATTGAAGACAAGAAGATTTCTTATAGGTTTTACATCTTTGAGATTTGCTTCGTGCACAAACTTGATCATCTGGGATCCGGCTAGATATCGTTTATCTTTGATAGTCAGTTGATTGACTAGTTGTATTAGATAGACAAACTATCATTTGGTGGTATTCTTCAGTATCTGAATTTGGCAGATTGTATACCTAATCTGATTTAACTTGTTAATATACAAGTCGAAGGAGGTCCATCAGAACATGCTCTGGATAGGCTTCCATCCCTCTAGATGCAGAAGTAAGATCTTGTTCTGTAACTCTCAGCTATATCAAAAAATTGGGGATGAGCTCTTGCAACATTCAATCAGATTGCCAGACTTTGGTCACAACGCTTAATGAGGACTTAAATCCAACTTTGAAGATTCTATGGGAAGCTTAGAACAATATTATCGACTTTAATAGTGTGTTTAAGTTCATGAGCAACTCCGTGCTTAAGTTTCTTAATATGAATTTCTTGTTTGTAGTAGATAGGTTAGATAAGGAAGCGAGGAAAAACTGAATTAGTGTTCTCTCTTCTGGTATGTTATTAGATGATTTGAAATCCTCTTTTATAACTGTTGTTCTCTCTTCTGATATGCTAGGATAGACATGAGACAATAACCTTTCTTATCTTCTACAACTGTCTTCAGTCTTCAATAAATATGTGTTTTATGAAAGAGAAAAACCAACCATTAAGAGCTTCTCCAATGGTGAATGTGGATGTTTCATATGTGGAATCACTTCTAAGACATCCTTTTAAGGATAAAATCCTAAATATTAAGAAAGTAAAGTTTTATCTCCAATCCCTAAAGTTTTCTATTATTTTTTTTACTTATTTGTAGACATAAAAATTGGTTAAGAAATTTTCCATTTTTATTTTTCAATGATGATTTTTATTAATAAAATGTGTGACTTGGATGGGAAGACATCATCTAAGTAAATGTCTAAAACTAGAGGTTCACCTAGAGGATGTTTAACTGTTTTTTTACCACATCATCTTCACATCAATGAGTTAGAGATGATTTTTTATAAATATGATTGTGGAATCTACGTGGATTAGAACTTTATTCTTCACAGTTCACACACCTTCCATTTGAGAGGCTCTAAGCTGCCCGTAAAACCAAATAAATGGACAATGCCACATGTTTTTAGAGAATTTTGTTATACCGATTCTGAAATTTGATAGTGATCAAATTTTGTTACGAAGATTCTGTGAACACGTAAGTTATGATGGAACCCGCGTGTTCACAAACAATGTTCGCACATACCGAAGTTCATAAATTAAATATAACGTGTGTGTTAGCGCAGTGACTATACCGATTCATCGACTCTGAGTGTTTGGACTCGTCCTTGTCTTATCGCATAGTTATCACTAATAATGTACAATAGCACGAATGGTAATCCGCGGATTGACATAAAGGAAATCTCGGATTAAACGGAACATAAAGTGCGGAATATAACGTGCGGAATGTAAGGTACATAATATAAATGTGGAAGGTAAGTGCATGATGTAAGTGCGTAATGTAAATGAGACAAGAAATTACGTGGTTCAGCACTGAGGCCTACATCCACGGGGTAAAAGAGGTGTTTCATTAAGTATAAATGGGTTACAAGAGTAGTCAAAGGACTTTGGGAGTGCTAACTTAGTCTGTGGGACTAGGGTAATACTTACTCTTCCTAATTCTCTCTCTTCTAGCCCTCCAAATTGACCTGCCCCTCTCTCTTAAGGAGGAGGGGTATTTATAGGAGTTCTATTGTGGGGTCCAAGGAAGGAGCCGTTGGAACCTTATCGTCTCGTGCTTTGTGTCGTCACGCGGACCTCTTCGGTTGTTATAGTTCCCCCTCGTTCCCTTCGTTACTTCCGAAGAGGTATGGTCTTCTCTTTCGCTGGGGTATTGACATGCGTTTCAGGTGTTTAATGCGGTGGTTGGGCGTTCTGCACGTGTCAGACCACGGTCTTCTGCTCCTGTCACGTCCGTGTCAGCTGTTTGATCCCTGACCGTGGATCCTAAAGTCCTCTCGAGATGGGATAAAGAAGATCCGAGGGTGTATTGGGTCCATCGCAGTGGTGCTTTGTTCCTGTGCTCCTTCATTTGTAGCCGTTGGATCTGCTAGATGAGTGGCCCTCCCTGCTAATGCATGTCTCTTGGTTGTATCTAAGTGGCATCGTTTTTCAATGCCCCTCGTCGTGCGCTATCCACGTGTTTATCCAAGGGCACGTGGCGAGTGGAGGAATTATGTACTTACAATTTTCCCCTTTTCTTCTGACTTTAAGTTGTCAGTTGAAGTGAGAGGAAAACCGTCACATTGCCCACTCGCCCAATAACTTCCCCTTGATTTTAGGGCGTGTTTCCCACTAAGCAATAACTTCGTGCAATAACTCCCCCTTGGGAGAAGGGAAAGTTTCAGATTTCTTTAGTATTTAATGTGGAAGAGAATGTGAAATAAATTTCATTCTCTGTCAAATCTTCTTTTCTCATGAAAATTCTTCCATCTTGTTTGGACGCCATTAACTTCTGCTGCTACTTCTCTGTCTTGAAGGCGACCGCTGCTGCTACTGTTCTGTCTTGAATACGATCCGTCCTTGATCTCCTGTGCTCGTTCTTCGCTGTTGTAGGTGAGTGTTCAACTTCTGGTATTTGTTTCTCTGTCCTCTGTTCCTTCTCTGCTGCTGTCTCGTTACCCTTGTGATGAAGAACACATATACAAAGTATATATACTTGCCCATGTTCTTCATTTGCAAGGGTTACGAGTTTTCAATTAGAGAGTGCCTTCTCGTTTTATAAGTTAGCTAGGGTTTTCGTATTTCTTCGAATTTTCGATTTTTTGATCTGTATTTGTGGTTCTGCGGAATCTGATATTTTTTTGTGTATCCGCAAACATGGCTGACCGTCTGCGGGTTCATTATCAAACTCCGCCGCCTAGTCCTCCCCGATCTCCTCCTCATAGAGACTCAGATATATCTCCGCCCGGAGGCTCTAGGGCTTCGCACGTGGATCTTCGTTCTCAGAGGGCTCCGTCTTCTTCTGGTCATAGGCATTCTTCGAGGAGGGGGGACACTCCGAGGGTTCCTCCTAGCTCCAGATATGCTTCAACCCGCGCTTCTTCCCGTTCATGTGACGAGCCTAGGAATACGCAGGGTGTTCCTTGTGACGAAGCTTTGGATGTCCGTACCCTTCGTTCTTTGGTTCCGCCGGTGTTACAGGAGAATCCTCTTCCTCCTCCTCCGGTGATCCCCTCGAAAGGAAAATCTATTAAGGCTGGGGCTTCGAAGGTTGAAGGAAGGCCCTGGAAATGAGCCCTTCAAAAGACTCCGTGCAGGATCCTCTTGATGATGAAGATACTACGTTGGTTATTCGAAGCGTCCCGGTTGGGAAGAAAAGAGTTACCTTTAAACACATTGATCTGGAAATGTTTAAGGAGAAGCATGAGCTCCAAGCTTTTGACGTCCGCTTTTATGCCCCTGATGATGACATTACTTATGATCTCATCTCGAGATACCAGTTCGATGAGTTTCATTTTTTGACCACTGTTGGTGCCTTTGAAGCGGGTCTTATGCTGCCTTTGTATAAGTCAGGTGATTCTTTTTATTATGATGCATTGGCTGGTCGCGAGGGTTCCTCGAAAAATACCCATAGTCATTATGTATCCCAGTTGACTGGGAATTATCTCCGCGCCCTGAAGGAGTGCTATCTCCGCATCAAGGGAGAGACGATGATGACTTGTTATACCCCTGATCCTGCTGAGAGGGAATGGTATACCCCTCAGAACTTCAACAATTCTTTCGGGGATTACGTCAATAGTAGGAACCGGAAGCCGTGGAGTGTGAGCCTTCGTAATATTGCTGCCTCCCGCGGCGAGATTCGTCTTTTAAGCGAGGTTAGCGATGCCAAGTTGAAGTATGTTCCTGGTACCGAAGGGTATGCTAATAAGAATCTTTTTCCTGCTCGTGAGAGGATAAAGCGCGATCATGATTATGAGTGGCATGCCACCGTTATCGAGGTTGTTGGTCCGTGGGCTTGGGGTTGGATTCCAGGTCCCGATGGGTGGCGTCCTTCTATTGGTAGCGTTCCTCGTGAGGTTCCCCCTCTTCGCTATGAAAATTACTGCCCTTGGTAATTGAACTTCGAAGGTATAAATTTTCCATATAACTTCGATGTTGTTGATGCTGACGACGAGGTTTCCGGTGCTGCCCCTTCCTCGAAGAGTGCTGCGGGTGTGAAGGTGCGGATCTTTTACTTCCTTAGTTGCCCCTTCTTTCTTTATTCAAAGAAGATCTTTGAGTTAAAGGAAAGAATGTTGACTTGGTTCTCTTTTTACTCCGCAGGTGTCTAAGAAACGGAGGATTGGTCCCAAGCGCTCTTCTACCGTTGTTGTTGATGAGGCGGAGATCCAAGAAGAGGTTACTAGTCCTGCGAATGATGATTTTGAGGAAGACGAAGAGGTGTCCGATGGGGAGGAACGTACTGAAACTTATCCCCCTCTTCGTGAGGAATCTGATGTTGGTGGTGCACAAGATCCTTCGTCTGGCGGGAAGGCTTCGGATGTTACCATGGATGGTGGTTGTACGCAGGGTGCCCCCGTTAACGCTAGTGTCGAGGGTACTCCCGCTGCTAGTGGTATTGGTGGGGACCCTGTTGGTCCAGAATTTTCTTTTGGCCGGGTCCAATCTGCGGGGCCGTCCTTTGATGTGAGTGTTGCCATGGGTCTTGTAGATGATTTCTCTCTGCTTTCTCCCAATGATGATTGGGATGTACTGGATACATATGGGAAAGGGAAAGCTGCGGTGCAGACTTCCGCACCTATTGGGACCTCTGAGAAAGCTCCCTCTGTCGGGGATCCTTCCACTCGGTCCCCTTCGCCGCCTTTGATGCTGGAAGGTGATGATGTTGTCCTTGATTGGCTGAAGAGAAAAAACTTGATGTTCGTTCCGAACCCTGTACCCGTGGTTTCTGGGGAGAAAGATTCCGACGCTTATACCCGAAAGATGATGCAGTTGTCCGCTGAAGATCGAGTCGCGGAGGTATGGGACAGGAATCTGAGGTCACTGGAGGCTACCTTAGTAGTCGACCCTCTAGTCACCGTTGCTGATATGATGGCCATAGCTGATGGTTATCAGTACGGTTATCCCCACCAGCGGATGTTAGAGGTGCTTAGTGTTTTATTGCTTTGTATTTTGAGAACACCCCGCGGTATTCTGACCTTCAGCTCTTCGTAGGTGATGCGGAGTGAATACTGCAACCATAATTTGTACCTGTTCTTCAAGGCCAAATCTCTCAAGTTGGAGGGTAAGCTTTGTCACCGAGAGGAGGAGCTGGCTATGGCAGAGACTGCTATCTCTGCCAGAGATAAAGAGATAAGTGAGCTGAGGGATCGTCTTAAGGGGAAAAAGCATCTGGGCAGCGAAGAAGAGAGGCTTCGTTTGGAGCTTGCTATGGTGTGTAGCGAGTTGGAGGTGGTTCGGAAAAATGCCTCTTCTTTTTCAGGTTTGTTTCTTTCTCATGTTTATCGTTTTCTTTTTGGGAATTCTTGTTCCATCTTGAGTATCCCGCCCTATCTTCAGTGGGTGGAGTCCCTGAGATGATGTGGCTTCGAAATGAGAGAGAGGGGCAGAAGACCCGTGTTGTCGAACTAGTGGAAAAAATTAAGAGTGAGGCCCAGAAATGGGATGCCAAGGCCGAAGCATGGCATTTAAAGCATACCCAGATGGTGGATATGCAAAATAAGTATAACTCGGATCGTCGTCTCTTTGATGGTACTTTAATGTGGACGCGCGGTAATCTTCGCGAAGCCCGCGAGATTGCTTCGTCTTTGTTGGCTAAGGTGAATCTCCTGGAAGAAGAGGTACGTCAGGCTCGTTCCTCTCAAGATTCCGATGTGCGGGAGTATACTCAGCGTCTTGTCAAAGAAAGAGATGATGCTCGTGCCGAGGCCTCTGCGCTTGGCAAGGCCTTAGCCGCGTCTCGGGCCGACGTAGCTCGTCAAGCCGAGTCTGAGCGAAACCTTGAAGTTAATATGTACAGACTTAGTAAAGGAATGGAGAAGCTAAATAATGAAGTCAATCATCTTCGTCATTTGGATTCAATGAAGCAGGTAGAGTTAGACGCTAGTCAATTTGCTCTTTAAAGGATTATAAGAAAATATCCGACGAATATGAATTTCTTGACGATGCTCGGGATGCGGTTGTTAACGAGTATGAAATAGCTTCTGCTAGAGTCGAAGGTATATATTTGCTTTGTCGGGTGTGATTTTCCTGCTTCACGGATCTAACCCTTCGTTTTTATTTTTCAGAGCTCGAGGGACAGCTTCTCGCTGCAAATGAAAAACTTAACAAGGCTCAATCTGAGCTAGATCAGTCTCATGCTGCGTTGGTGCAACAGGAGGGCCAGGCCTCGTATTTCAAAGGCTTGGCTTTGACTAATGATCACGCGGCTTAGATGGCCTCTTTGGAAGTGAACCGTATGTCTACTCTGTTGTCTCAGGATGAGATGCGTAACATTGCGATTACGTACAAAGCTCGTTGTCAGCTAGCCGAGGAGACGAACAAAGTGCTGGCCCAGATAGAGCATGAACTTCTGACCGAGCATGGTTTGGAAAAGCACTATCCTCGTCGTCCTAAACCTTCGGCCCCGTCTGGCTCTTCGGGTCCTTCTTCAGGTGGGAGCGTTCCTTCACTTCAGAGGGAGAGCCCTACTGGTGGCACGGGATCGTCCAAGTAGATTCTTCTGTTTAGTTGTAGAGAGTTGATCCTTGTTGATTATAGAGTTCTTGCTGCGTCTGTCGAACTTCTTTTGCTTAATTTGTTTTTTCTTTTGCTTGTCTTGTCGAGCTTGTAATCAACTTTTCTGGAATGGATCATCGTTTGTTAATTATCTTGTCATCTGTTACCCTGCGGGTTAACCCTTAGCGAGAACATTCTTAGATGGTGCGGGTCGGTGCAACGTTCTAGGATGCGGGGTGTTACTATGTATATGTTCCTCATCCCGTAGACCCGCTGACCTTATGTTTGAGTATGATGCCGAAGGTATGTATCTTCGTGAACATCTTGAGACCAGATACCCCGCTGGCTAATCCTTGGCCAGAGGATTCCCAGACGGTGGTGATGGTGCAACGTTCTAGGATATAGGGTGTCACTATGTACATGTCCCTCATTCTGTCGACCTAATTTTTTGAGTGAGATTCCGAAGGTGTGTACCTTCGTGAACATCTTGAGACCTGTCACCCCGCTGGCTAATACTTGATCAGAGGATTCCCAGACGGTGGGGGTCGATGCAGCGTTCTAGGGTATGGGGTGTGACTATGTACATGTCCATCATTCCGTCGACCCGCTGACTTAGAATAGTTGGAGATCTGCTTTTCATAGATATGCAAGAAAGTTTATTTCATTGATTTATTGAGGCCTGCTATTCCTCGTCCAGAGATAGAAACATATCGAAAAAGCATCGCCTTCTTCTTCTGGTATTCTTCATGCAGTTGCAATGCTGCGTTGTGATTTAAGGATGGTATGGCTTGAGATACTTGGCATTCCATGGATGGCGGAGGACTTCCCCTTTTAGGTTGCGCAGGTAATAGGATCCATTTTCTGCTATATCTTGTATGACATAAGGTCCTCCCCATGTTGGTGACAGCTTGCCCCACTTCTTTTCTCTTTGGTATTGGGGTATGGTTCTCAGCACATACTGTCCTTCCAAGAAATTCCTAAGTTTAACCTTTTTGTTGTATTCCTACTTCTCTTCTTTCTTCGAGATCGTCGAGTCTTTCCAGCATCATGTCTCTGTTGAGAGGTTCTTTTCCCACGTTTCTGTCTTTGTGGTTGGCATGATGATTTCTGTGGAGATGACGGCTTCTGCTCCGTAGGTCATCAAAAAATGGGATTCCCCTGTAGCTGACCTCCAGGTTGTTCGGTATTCCCACAAGACATTGTGCAGTTGTTCACACCATCGCCCTTTGTGCTCGTCTAATTATTTTTTGAGAATAAGAGCGATTGTTTTGTTTGTAGCCTCTGCTTGGCCATTGCTTTGAGGGTATATTGGTGTAGATTTATTTGTTCGGATTTTAAAAGTGTCAAATAGTAGATATATGTTTTTACCTTGTAATTGTTTACCATTGTCAGAGACAATCTCCGCTGGGATTCCAAACCGGCAGATTATGTTCTGAAAAATGAAAGTGAAGACATCTGAGTCGCGGATTCTGGACAAAGCTTTGGCTTCTACCAATTTACTGAAATAGTTCGTGGCCACTATCAAGAATCTTCTTTTTCCTGATCCCTCGATCAGGGGTCCTACGATGTCTATGCCCCATCTTAAAAATGGCCAAGGACTATCTACTGAGTTTAGCGTTGTTGC
The DNA here is from genome assembly GCA_023529315.1 of Papaver bracteatum. Taxonomy (NCBI): domain Eukaryota; kingdom Viridiplantae; phylum Streptophyta; class Magnoliopsida; order Ranunculales; family Papaveraceae; genus Papaver; species Papaver bracteatum. The sequence continues at coordinate 1,317,052 of JAJJWX010003488.1, forward strand.
TGGTGCGTGGATTCTTCTCCCGAACCGCTGACATTCTTCGCACCTTTTCGACATCCTTGCAGCATCTCGTATCATTGTTGGACAATAATACCCTTGTGTTTTTGCCTTGTCATCTAAGGATCTCATCCCACTGTGATTTCCCGCGTCTCCACGATGGATGTATTTTAGCACTAGGTGTCCTTCTGATCTGGATAAGCATCGTAACAAAGGTCCGAGGAAAGATTTTTTGTATAAAATCTCTCCCCTTAAATCGTACCTTCCTGCTTTTGATTGAATCTTTCTAGCCTATTTTAGATCTCTGGGTAAAATTCCTCTTTCTAGAAATTGGTGGATACCCAATCTCCAGTCTTCTTCTCTGCTGAAGTCCTCGTCTTCATCTGCTCTTGTCATTATGTCATCTTCTTGGAAATCGTCTATGATGTTTTCTCCTACATCGTCGTCTGTCATGTCTCCCTCCGCGTTATGCTTCCTACTTGTCGTGCAGAGTTCATGCGGAGGGATTGATGGCTCGTAAACTCTTGTGATTTTGATTGCTTCGATATCTTTGTTTTTCAACATAGATGAGATGTATGTCAAAGCATCCGCGTGCCTGAGCTCTTTTCTGCTTAAATGCCGGAATATGATGTTTGGTATTTGATGTGCCAGTGTCTGGACTAACGTCATGTATGCTGACAAGGTCTCGTCATACACATTATACTCTAGTTATATTTTCCTGATGACCAGTTGTGAGTCACTGGTCAAGCGTACATTTGTTATCCCCATTTCTATTATCAAACGCAGAGCATGTACCACAGCTTCGTACTCGACGATATTGTTGGTGTGTTCTTTGAACTCTAGCCTGAATTCATGGATGATTCGATCTCCCGTGGGGGTAGTGATTACGATACCTATGCCCGCTCCTTCTTTGTTCCTCGAGCCATCGACAAAGATTTCCCATTGTCTTGGGTTTGCCGGCTCGAGGACATCAACGGGATCTTTGCTTCTACTGCCCTTTGGTAATCCCGATGTATTGATCCCTTCAATGTGGATTTCTTCATCGTTCTCCAGTGGTAGGTCGGCAAGGAAGTCTGCTAAAACTTGGGACTTCTAGGAATGTTGGAGTTCGTGTATGATGTTGTACTGGTCGAGATGAGTATTCCATTTTGCAATTCTCCCCATTTTTCCTGCACTTTTGAGGACATTTTCTAGCGGGGATTTGCATGGGACGCAGATGTAGTATGTCAGGAAGTAGGTCCTTAGCTTTTGGGTAGCCCATACTAATGCCAAGATGAGTTGTTCGATCTTTGTGTAGTTTCTTTCCGCCGTGTTGAGAGTTTTGCTGACATAGTAGATGGGATGCTCTATCTTCATGTTGGTTTTTACCAACACCGCGCTGACCGCGTTCTCTGTTGCTGCAATGTATAGGGCCAGGACCTCCTCGGGTTCTGGCTTTTGCAAGATGGGTATCCCTGCAAGGTAGTTTTTGATTTCTTTGAATGCTTCTTCGCATTCTTCCGTCCATTCGAATTTGGTACCTTTTTTAAGGATGTTAAAAAAGAGCTTGCATTTGTCTGAGGACCTGGATATGAACCTTCCTAGCGCTGCTAGGGAACCGTTGAGTCTTTGGACTTCTTTCAGACTCCTTGGAGAGGGCATTTCAACTATAGCCTGTATTTTGGCAGGGTCTACTTCGATGCCTCGTTTAGTTACTAGATACCCGAGGAATTTCCCTGAAGTAACACCGAAAGTGCATTTTTCCGGGTTCACCTTCATGTTATGTTTCCTCATGGCCCGAAAGATATCTTTTAGGTCTTGGTGGTGATCTTTTAGTAGCTTACTTTTGACCAGCATATCGTCCACGTAGACTTCCAAGGTATTTTCGATCCATGGCTTAAAGATGGCGTCAACCATCCTATGGTATGTTGACCCTGCGTTTCGAAATCCGAAGGGCATCCTTACGTAACAGTAAAGTCCATGCGGTGTGTAGAATGCTGTGTGTTGTTGGTATTCTTATGATAAGAAGACCTGGTTGTAACCGGAGTATCCTTCCATAAAGGACATCTCTTCGTACCCTTCGACTGCCTCGACCAGTTAGTCGATGCTTGGCAAAGGATAGCTGTCCTTGGGACAAGCTTTGTTGAGGTTGGTGAAATCTATGCATATTCTCACTCCACCATTCTTTTTAGGTACGATGACCATGTTGGAGATCCACGTTGGGTATTTGAACTCCTTAATGAATCCGGCTTCTAGTAATTTACAAAGTTCCGTCTCGACGACTTTGTGGTATTCTGAGGCCACTTTTCGCACTTTTTTCCTGAAAGGCGGTGTGCCCTGTTTTATGCGAAGTTCATGCTGGATTGTCTCAGGGTCAATGTCGGGCATGTCCCCTAGTTTCCATGCGAAGATATCCGCGTGCTCCGTGAGCAGCTTTATTAAAGATGCCTCGCGCTCCTTGTCCATCAGCGTTCCGATCTTAATCATTCTTGGTTCTTCTTCTGATCCTATGTTTACCTCTTTGACTGGTTCTACAAGAGTAAACGTGGGCTTTGATTCCCCTAGGAGTGGAACCTTCTTTGATTGTTATTTGACGGGTTCCTCATTTTGTTTCGTGGTTGCGGTGTCTGCCTCCGTGTTTCCCGCTACGAGTCCCTTTGGAAGGATTTTTCCCGAGATTTCTTCTAGGTAATCATTGATTTCTTTTTCCTTTTTATTTTCCTTATTTCGGGATCTTCGGCTCTTCCTCTGCTTCTCTTGTTCGTTGTGGAGATCCTTTTGTAGATTTTGACATTCTCGTGCCACGGATTGGTCGCCTTTTATTTCCATTACCCATGAGGTGTTGGAAACCTGAGGTACTCGTGATAGGTAGCGGTGACCCCCTTGAGTTTATGCACCCATCTTCGGCCGATTATGGCATTGTATGGTGAAGGCGCGTTCACCACGATGAATCGTGTGTCGACCTTCATTGGTCCTGCGTCAACTTGTAAGATAATGTCCCCTAAGGGCTTGGTGGCTGCCCCATTGAATCCGTAGATGGTATAGTACGAGGATAGTAGCTGTTCATCCTTGAGTTCCATCCGTTTGAATGTATCATAGAATAGAACATTGACGGAGCTTCCCCCATCGATGAGGATTTTCTGGATATTGCATCCTGCAATTGGTAGTGTGAGAACAAGGGGATCGTTATGATCTTCCATGTCTTCACCTACATCGTATGTGTCGAAAGTTAGGGGTGTGTCCATCCATTGTTCGTGGCTGTCCACTTCTTCCCCGTCGATTTTATAGAGCTCGCAGTAGTCTTCAAATTGCTTTCTCAACCTCTTACCTATCTGAGCCGTTAGTGAAGGTCCTACGGACTCAGAACAGGAGATGGTGTTAAGGGTGCTATTACCTTCAGGCAGTTGGACTGGCTTGCTTCGTTTGGCTTTATCTTCCTCGCCTATCTTGTGCACAAATTGCTGGAGATCCCCCGCGTCTACTAGCTTTTGAATCATTATTTTTAGATTCATGCACTTCTCTGTCCAGTGACCATTGAAACAATGGTATTCACAATATTCTTTGGCGTGTTCGGACCTAGGGGTTGCTTTCCCTTGGACCACGACCACTCCAGTTTCTCGCGGCCCTTGATTTCTTTCAGGATGCGCGAGTAGCTGGCATTCATTTTCGTGAAGACTCGATCTTCGGGTCTCTCCTCGTCGACTATCCCTACGTTCTCTGCTATCTTCGTTGGGATTTCTACCCAAGTCACCCCCCATAGGCCTGCTAGATTGTTCCGCAGAGTTTGTCCGTGGTGGGCGTTGGGTCTGAGCTCTTGGGTTCTCCCGTTGTATTTCTTCTAGCCTGGCATGCTTTTCTATGATTACTCGAAGATCTCCTTCCGTTGCAGGGACAACTCCATGGATATCGACAAATAGTGGGCTCATTCTGTCGAGCCCCTACTTATAGCAGTTGATGCTGACCACAGGATCTACGTTTCCAATGGCTTGGCAGATCTTGTGCCACCGGTCTGTGTATTCCCTGATTGTTTCCTTGTACTGGACTGCTAGTGAGAAGAGATTATCCATCCTAGTGTTTACCACCTTGTTGTACATGTAAGTTGTTAAGAACTTTTCAGTAAGTCGCTCGTATGAGTCGATGGAATTTGGTGGCAAGTTATCGAACCAGGAGAGCGTCGATCCCTTCAAACTTGAAGAGAAGTATTTGTATAATATCGCCTCGTCATAACTCCATCGTGCCATCATTCGATTATAATATCGAAGATGGGACGCGGGGTCGCTAGATCCGTCATAAAAATCGAAGGATGGGACTGAGCACTTCTGGGGGATGAGCGCCTTGTCTAGGTGCGGTGTTAGGGGGTAGTGCTTGCTTCCTTCATTATCTGTTCGAGTCTCCCCCCCCCCCCCATTGCCTAGCTTTCAGTTGTTTGATTTACGCCATCATATCTGCTCGGAGATCCTCCATTGCGTGCTGATGTTCTTCCTGGATAGAGGGAGGCCCCGTGCGTGGGTGACCGATGTCGTAGTAGTCCGCGTTGAGTGGGTTGTCCACCGGGTCAGGTCTCCGTCTTCTAGTCGCATATCTTGGTTTCGTAGGGTCTAGGTTGTCAGACAGTACCATCCTACGATCCTGATTTGGTCTTGGTGCCATTGAGCTGGCTTCATCGCGCTGGATTTCCGTGTACCTGCTACAGGTAGCTCTGAGTTGCTGATTTTCCTGTGCCAACAGAGCTACCGCCTCTACGTATGTCTTTTGAGCTCTCCTTAATTCTTCTAATTCTGACCTTATTTGGGTAGATTGGTTTAACTCCTGATTAGGAGTCCCTTCCGGCAATTACTCTTCTGCGGCTATCGTTTGATCTTCGTCCACGATTTGAATCAAGGGCTCTGGGGGATCTGCCTGCGGGTGTAGCTGCTCCACTGGCTGTGGTGCGTGTATGCTCTCTATCAGAAGTGGTTGGTTCACTTGGGGGGGGTGCATTCTGTTTGTCAGTGTGGGGAATCCCATAGAAAGGCTGCTGCAACCCTGACTATGCCACTCCTTCACGCGGTTCGCGTAGTTTGGTGGTAGCAGTTGCTTTGGGGGCCGCTCCTTTGGATGTCCCGGCCTTTGATGCTGCGGCTTTGGCGGCCGCGGCTTTTAGGGCTTCCGCTGCAATAGTGGTTGCATCCAAAAGCCTTGAGCTCTCTGCCCCATTCTGCGTTTTGTCTGCGGTTTTGAGCTTTTCGCCTTTTTGCTTGCTCCTAGTCATTACCGGAGTTGTCCTTGGTGTTTCCTTTGATGTTGTTCTCGCTTTTCTTGTATCTTTGTTCTTCTCCATTTTTGATATTTTTCTGAAAAATGATTATGATGTGCACACGATGAAGATTGGTCCACAAGGGATTCCGTTAGTGATGTGAGATAAGATTACCATTATGTGTATATTTTATATAAAAAAAATTCGTAAATCGTTTAGAAGATGTAGATCTACTGAAAAATCCGTGGATATGCCCACACGCCTGATTTAAAAGAAAACACAGAAATCTTTTCGAAGATGTAGATCTACTGAAAAATCCTTGGATATGTCCACACGCCTGATTTTTTAAAAGAAAACACAGAAATCGTTTCGAAGATGTAGATCTACTGAAAAATCCGTGGATATATCCACACGCATGATTTTCTAAAATAAAACACATAAATCGTTTCGAAGATGTAGATCTACTGAAAAATCTGTGGATATGTCCACACGCCTGATTTTCTAAAAGAAAACACAGAAATCGTTTCGAAGATGTAGATCTACTGAAAAATCCGTGGATATGTCCACATGCCTGATTTTCTAAAAGAAAAACCCAAGACTGCTCCGAACACTGCTATTTTCAGAGAGCGACACTCGGAGAAGTCATAATATTTAAATCACAGGATAAGATAAATCTTTTACCGGGAAAAATCCCTGTTTCTAGCGCCAAATTGTGAACACGTAAGTTATGATGGAACCCCGCGTGTTCACAAACAATGTTCGCACATACCGAAGTTCATAAATTAAATATAACGTGTGTGTTAGCGCAGTGACTATACCGATTCATCGACTCTGAGTGTTTGGACTCGTCCTTGTCTTATCGCATAGTTATAACTAATAATGTACAATAGCACGAATGGTAATCCGCGGATTGACATAAAGGAAATCTCGGATTAAACGGAACATAAAGTGCGGAATATAACGTGCGGAATGTAAGGTACATAATATAAATGCGGAAGGTAAGTGCATGATGTAAGTGCGTAATGTAAATGAGACAAGTAATTACGTGGTTCAGCACTGAGGCCTACATCCACGGGGTAAAATAGGTGTTTCATTAAGTATAGATGGGTTACAAGAGTAGTCAAAGGACTTTGGGAGTGCTAACTTAGTCTGTGGGATTAGGGTACTACTTACTCTTCCTAATTCTCTCTCTTCTAGCCCTCCAAATCGACATGCCCCTCTCTCTTAAGGAGGAGGGGCATTTATAGGAGTTCTATTGTGGGGTCCAAGGAAAGAGCCGTTGGAACCTTATCGTCTCGTGCTTTGTGTCGTCACGCGAACCTCTTCGGTTGTTATAGTGCCCCCTCGTTCCCTTCGTTGCTTTCGAAGAGGTATGGTCTTCTCTTCCGCTGGGGGATTGACACGCGTTTCAGGTATTTAATGCGGTGGTTGGGCGTTCTGCACGTGTCAGACCACGGTCTTCTGCTCCTGTCACGTCCGTGTCAGCTGGTTGATCCCTGACCGTGGATCCTAAAGTCCTCTCGAGATGGGATAAAGCGATCCGAGGGTGTATTGGGTCCATCGCAGTGGTGCTTTGTTCCCGTGCTCCTTCATTTGTAGCCGTTGGATCTGCTAGATGAGTGGCCCTCCCTGCTAATGCACGTCTCTTGGTTGTATCTAAGTGGCATCGTTTTTCGATGCCCCTCGTCGTGCGCTATCCACGTGTTTATCCGAGGGCACGTGGCAAGTGGAGGAATTATGTACTTATAGATTCTGAATTTCAGTAGTGATCAAAGAAAAAGCATTGAATTTGTACCGTTCATAACAGGACACTAAATCGGTCCGGTGAATTATAGGACAGAGGTAGGGTCCGTGGGGACCATGGTCCGAGGGTATTCCTTATGTTCGAGGGTATAGTAATTTCTCTCTGTACATGGAAGATATCCTAGTCTAGCCACTCAAGTGCCCATCTACTACTTTATATCCTAAAACCTCCACAGTTTGACCTGCAGGTACAGCCCCCGGATTTGAAGGCTCTTAATTGAGTTTAACTGAACTCTCATCATTAACAAAAAAAACTTACCTCCTAAAAAGTCCTAAACCTAGACTCTAATTACTTTTCCCCGGTCAAAAAGGTTCTCCACTGAGTCACTGACATCTTGCAGTCTTTGTCTACCCAGTAATCAACGGATAAAATCCCCTGTTCAAGTACGATATTACGTCTGCCTCAACACGCGATTCACACTAACATCATCAAATCCACCGAATTGGGTGGGTATAAACACCACATCACCATTAAATACGGCACGACCCGACTAGTCAAAAAAAATTCCTTTGAAAAGAAAACATTGTAACATCTGTGTTGCAACTACCTCCTGCTCTGCTGCTCATAACATACGGTTGTTGCTTAGATCGTGCCCCAAATTTCTCAGCTTTCATCTCTCTCAAAAATGGGGTTCTTACATTTTGATCAAACAGACAAATAAATGAAGCTGAGGAATTGGAGTTTTACTGGTTATTGAGAAGAAGATTCAGTTCAGTCCAGTTCACTAAAGGTACTTGTACAATTAAATCACTGCAGAATGTTTTACAGAGGTTGTTTTTTTTTCTGTTTACTTTTTTTTTTTTTTTTTTTTTGAAGCATTTTTTCTGTTTACTTGAAAAGAAACATTCTATCTTACTGTTGTTGTTTACAAGCCACAGAAAAAATAAAGAGACAAAAAGGAAGAAGAAGAAGATGAAAACAGTCTGGAAATATAAAAATTAAAATGGGACCATTTCAGAAAATCCAAGCTTTTAGGGGAGGTGAATAGTGATGGTCATTAAATTATTACAAAAAAATTAAACCCCCCCCCATTAACTTAGTTTCAAAGCATTAAAAAAAGGATGGAGTAGCTATTTTATAAAGTAATGAAATTGAGCATATTTTTCTTATTAAAGTAGAGAAAAGCAGTACATAGGAAGATATTGAGAAGTTGTTTGTTTATGTTATGCTATTAGTTTAATTAGGAACACAAAATCTATGTTTAGTAACAATGATTAATGGAGAGATCACTGTAAGTAAGTGTGTATTTTTAGTTTTCAACAAACATTGCTTTTAACACTTGAACAAACTTATTTTTCATTTATAGAGTATCAAAAAAGCAGCAAAAAAAAGGGGTAAAGATGTTGTATGTTTGAGTATTTATGGGGTTTTCATTTTTGTACCGAAACTTATCTTAACTTATGAGTTTTCCTTATTTGTCAGTTTGGGAAGAAGAAGAAGAAGATAATGGGTTGTTCAGTGGGTAGTGAAGAAACTGTAATGCAGTGGGAAAAAACTGAAATGGAAGATATTTCATCATCTCAGGAGAAGATTTTTGTTTCAGTTAGGTTAAGACCTTTGAATGCTAGAGAGATTGGTAAGAATAATAATGATGGTTCAGATTGGGAATGTATTAGTGATAATACCATTATATTCAAGAATAGTATTCCTGAAAGATCAATGTATCCAACTGCTTATACATTGGGTAATTATCCAAACCCTTATCTCCATTCATTCTTAATTGTGCTTTTTTTTTTTTGGATTTCAAGTTCTGGGTAATTTTGTTGTTCTTTGATTGAAATTGGGCTTGATTAATTTGATATTCGGCTTTTTTGTGTTGAATAGATAGAGTATTTCAATGTCATTCCACCACCAGACAAGTTTATGAAGAAGCTGCTAGAGAAGTTGCTCTATCAGTTATCAGTGGTATTAACTGTGAGTAGAGGCTATTAGTCTTCTTGTCTTGTATTTCTGTGGTATCTGTTCTACACACCATTAGTGAGTGAAGAAACATTCTCTGACAGCTCAATTTGTTTTTCAGCTTCCATTTTTGCATATGGACAAACAAGTAGTGGGAAAACATACACCATGAATGGAGTTACCGAGTACACAGTGGCGGATATTTATGATTATATTAAGAGGGTAATCAAAATTTACCTAGTTTTAAAATTACCGTTTCCTGTTTGGAGTGAATTTTTTCTTCTATTCTTGAGTATGTTGTTGTAACTAAATCTTTTCTCTGTATTGATCAAGCATGAGGAAAGAGCATTTGTATTGAAGTTCTCTGCAATGGAGATCTATAACGAGGCTGTCAAGGACCTCTTAAGTGGAGATGCTACTCCACTAAGACTTCTTGATGACCCAGAGGTAATATTAGTCTCGGGTTAACATTTATCTTGAAAGTCATCATTTTGTCACGCTAATCAAGTCTTAATTTAACAGAGAGGGACTATTATAGAGAAACTTACTGAGGAAACTCTGAGGGATTGGAGTCATCTAAAGGAGCTACTTTCTGTTTGTGAAGGTAATTGCCATACTATTACTGCACTTGCGTTTTGTTTCTGCATTCTTATTAGCGTTCAATTTCCTGTATTGCAGTCCAAAGACGGGTGGGGGAGACTTCTTTAAATGAATATAGTTCCAGATCGCATCAAATTCTTAGACTGGTGGGTTCTCTTTCACTTTTCAACCAATACTGTAAAAAGAAGTGATTTTTTTTTTTTTTAAATAAAACTTCTGGTTTGTAGCTTTTTAACTCCTTGATCTCACCACTGCAGACAGTTGAAAGTTCAGCTCAAGAGTTTTTAGGGAAGGACAACTCAACCACTCTCTCAGCTAGTGTGGTATGAACTGCAAATGTTACTTCTGCAGTAAATATTTCATGTAATTCTTAGTATTTTTACCTTGTGTTCTTAAATTAACTGAAAAGCTTCTCAAGAATTCTGGGTTTGGTTGAGTACAGAACTTTGTTGATCTGGCGGGAAGTGAACGTGCATCTCAAGCATTATCAGCTGGTACAAGACTGAAAGAAGGTTGCCACATAAATCGCAGTTTGCTTACTCTAGGAACAGTTATTCGCAAGCTAAGGTTGCTAAACTTTTCTTTCATTCAACTGTTTCTTCTTAAGCTTTTATCTTGTATCAGACATGAACACTTCCTACTAAAGTAATCATGGAGAGATTCCCTTCTACAATGAAATCTAATGTTACTGATTGATATTTGCTTATTGATTTACATGTTATTGTTGGATGCAGCAAAGGAAGAAATGGACATGTTCCTTACAGAGATTCTAAGCTCACACGTATACTTCAACCTTCTTTAGGAGGGAATGCAAGAACAGCAATTATATGTACAATCAGTCCTGCGAGAAACCATCTTGAACAGTCAAAGAACACCCTATTATTTGCAAGTTGTGCAAAAGAGGTGTCTACAAATGCACATGTCAATGTAGTCATGTCAGATAAGGCTCTGGTAAAGCATTTGCAAAGGGAGCTTGCTAGACTAGAGAGTGAAATGAAAAATCCAGCTCCTACTTCTGCCACATTTGACACCGTAACATTGTTAAGACAGAAGGATATTCAGATTGAAAAGGTAAGAAAAGATTTCTAACTGGTTAAGAATATGCGTAGACTAGTTGCAATTGCTAGTAAAGATGACAGGTATCTTTTTCAATTGCATGTGGCATGCATTTAAGCTTTGATGACTTGCTTCACTTTCATTTTTTACTTTCTTGATCTTGAATTATTTTGGTGCGATTCTGATTTCCGTTCTTGCATATGAAGATGGAAAAAGAGATAAAAGAGCTGACGCAGCAAAGGGATCTTGTTCAATCTCGACTTGACGATTTACTGCAAGTAGTTGGAAATGGCCGAAATTCAAGAAAATGGGTATTGAGCTGTAGCTACTGTAACCAAAAGTGTCTAAATTCACTTTTGTTTCAGCGCTCCACCTGCTAATGTGTCTTCACTCACTGTTTCAGGACGATTTTGATAAAGCACAACATATTAACGCACGGAAAGCATGGGAGTGTGGAAGTTCAATATCAGACTCTCAAGGGATTTCCGAAAAACAGTTTTCGAATGTGGGTGTTACAAAATCCAGTACATCTCTGTACTCTAATGAGCACAGTGAGAATCATGGCGAGGATTACGACCTACAGCTTCCTGGAAATGTTGAAGACTATTTTCTTTCTGATGGTAACGCCCCACAACTCCCAATTGATACTTCTACATTTGACAGACCTAATCCATCCCAAAGCTGGGAGGGGATCACCCAAGGCAGTCATGAAGATTTTGATGACCTATGCAAGGAAGTTCGGTGCATCGAGATGGAAGAATGTAGCACAAATAGAAACAGCAACCCCATTGTTTCAACACCTGAAGAAAGTGAAGTGATTTCACCTTTCACTCCAAATGAATATACAGCAGACCAGGAATCAGTAGCATCCGTAAGGAAAGATGGAGAGTTCAGCAACACCACTGCAGCTTATACACCCCCAGAAAATTTTGTAGATGTGCGCAAAACTATTTCCGACTTTCTTGCCAAATCTTACCCTGATGAAACATCTCTGTCAGTTCTCAAATCAAATCTTTCTAGCTCTAGAAACTTGCAGCTGAGTAAAAGCAAAAGTTGTAGAGCAACTCTTACGACTGGCTCGGCATCTCCCAGCGTTCAGATTTCAGATGACATGTATAACACGCCGAAATATTGGTCAGAGAAATATGTGCCTGGTAAACATGAAGGTGTTGCACTGAAGAATGACAGCTTATCACGGGAAAATAGTTCTGAGACTTCTTATCAAAATGGCATCATAGATGAACTGAAAGGACAAGATGTCAAGGTATCACTTGGATATCTCTGTTTTATACTTGCTTTTTTATAAGTGGCGCTTTCTTTCCCAATATCAATCTTCTTTTGAGAAGTTCCGACTATACATTCCCTTCAAAGCAGGTGTAGACTTGTTACACCATTGGTATTTTAATTATCCATGTTTTTCAATGGATTGTAGGTTCAAGAGACACAACTAAGCATAGATGAACTTCAAAAGACTCGGAAAGATGTGGGTGTAGACCCAATGCAAGATTTTATGGAATCTCCTTCGAATTTTCCCATGGTATTTGAGAGGCAACGAAAAGAAATAATTGAACTTTGGCACACATGCAATGTTTCACTTGTCCATAGAACATATTTTTTCCTGCTGTTTAAAGGTGATCCGATGGACCACATATACATGGAGGTGGAACTCAGGAGGTTGTCGTTTCTCAAAGAAAAATTCTCTCGAGGAAATAGTGATAAACCAGCTGTTGAAGGAGGCCGCGCTCTCACCCCAGATTCAAGGTAATACCTTAGTTGGCAGAATTTAACAATAACACATACTATCAATTCCTGATATTTCTGGAAAATCGTAGTGGCAGTTTTTTGATGCCCATCTCCTTTATCTATAACATTTTTTAATTTGGATTTGCAATATGTTTCATATTTACTGCACCCAGATACAAAAACTAACATGTAACTGCTGGGGTGACAGTTTGAGAGCACTTTATCGGGAGAGGGAAATGCTGAGCAGGCGGTTGCAGAAGAAATTCTCTGAAGAGGAGAGAAAAGGGCTCTACGAGAAATGGGGAGTCAGTTTAGACACAAATGAGAGGAAACTCCAGCTGGCCTATCTTCTTTGGACTGAAACAAAAGACTTGGATCACATCAAGGAGAGTGCTTCTCTTGTAGCGAAGCTGGTTGGGCTCGTCGAGCCAGATCAGGCTCTCAAGGAGATGTTTGGCCTCAGTTTCACTCCTCGGCCTATTAAACGAAGGTCTTACAGCTGGAAAGGCGCTATCCTCCCTCGTATGAGCCTGTAATCAGTGGTCTCTGCACAACTATATAAAGCAACGATTGGTTCCATCTCTTGACTGAAATCTACTACTAATTCCTCAGCCTTAGCTTTCTTCTTTTTTGATCCTCTGATCTCGATTCTTGATAGAGGTGGGAAGAAAAGTTTGTATATTTGCACAGCTAAAACTGAATTTCATTGTGTTATTGCTCATTAGTGATGTTTGTGTTCATTAACTGATGATTATTGATAAAGAAACTGATGAGCCTAGCTTTTTTTGTGGCATCAGTTCACACTAGCATCTATATTTCACTGTGAAAGTTCGATGATATCCACCAAGTTATATGAGCAATAAGTACATTTACATTCTCTGGAAAACTATTTTAACTTGAGAACTTTTCAGATTTCTCCCCACTGTCCCCGGTAACAGTGGGAAGTTTCAGGTTTCTTACTCGTGGATAATCACCGACTATCTTTTAAAGAATGGAGACTGTAATGAAATTAACAGCAGTGAGGAGCAAACATGGTTATTCTTCTTGGTTACATGGTCTACTCTCTCATTTCCTGGCCTTCTATGATTTTTCATTCTCTATCCTTTTACGCCTGTTCTCTATTTAGCAATAGCAAATCATGGCAAGTTTTATTTATCACCAAAAATCTTTTGAAAGAAGAGAAAAGCTTCTTTAAAAGATTACCAACAAAGTAACGAAACAGAAAATAATGATGAACACAACCGAGAAACGTGGAATTTACAGTGAGGGAACCCTCCTCAGAGCATCAAAATCGTAAGTATCCAATTATGACTTGAGGACAGCACCTTCTATGATCTTCCATCCTGATTTGGTACAACACATCTCATATCTAGTACTATAGGTTGTGCTGTAAGAATCATCATGCTCAGGGTGTGCAACATCTAAGAGCTGAGCTTCCTCCTCGAGGGTTGCCTCAACCATGGCTCTTCGCCCATCTAGTGACACTGTCACACTGTCAATTGTCAGGCCCAAAAGGGTGTACTCCCAAAACCAACCATGCTGTGCTATCTCTGATGCACGATCACTCCATATCTTTAGCATCTGACCCTCCAAAACCTGGTCATGGTTGAAAATGTTAGGACTCATGGCATGGTTGTAAAAGAAAGGTAACAGAAGAAGAATTTTTTTCATGAAAGCTAACACGTGGAATAGTATTCTAATTTTCTATGAAGTGCTAATGGAAGAGATACGATAAGTAAATGAGACTCCTTAACCTCTGGCAGTTCTGCAAGATTATGCTGAGGTCCAAGGGCCTGAGACTTGATGTTCTGCCACTTACGGACTAAAGTTTCTGCTAACCTTGCATCCATTCTTGGTATTTCCTCCGCAAGTTTTTCATCTGCAAGGACATCAGCTACAAGCAATTAAAGATAAAAATGGATCTCCAAAGCTCACAAAATAGCGCCAAGGAGAGGTTCAAATGCATATAACACTATATATCATTGCAGTTATTCTGCTCACAGAATATTTTTCGAGAATCTCCATATTCCCATACTGCTCTAACAAAAACCTTAAAAGTCATAAAAAGGGTAGCCTAACAAAAGCTGAGCTCAGCAGGAAATGGTAATTCATTATTTCACTGTAGAAATGATGAACCTATATTATGAGCTTCATATGCAAAAGAATAATATAAAATCAAGTATTATTGACCATACCCACGTAGATAACATCAGAAGCCATGGCGGATCCTACTTCCTTTCTAGAAGCAGATAATCCATTTCTAGGCGGTAAACACTTCAAGCCTCCCAAAGTTAGTAATCCAATAACCAAACCAGCACATGTGATCTTCAGACTTGCATCTTTTATTTTTTCTGTTATTGGTTGTTCATCTCTGAATTCATTGGGATTAATTGACCCAGATACCTCAGTTGAAACACCAGAATAATCAAAATTATTCATCCCTGAAGGACCCTCGCTTTCTATAGCAGAAAAGAAATTACTGCTATTGCCATCTTCATTTCGCTTTATACTCACCTCTTTGTTACCTAGAGGAAACACCTTTTGCAATGCGTTAATTGCCGTGGTCTTTACGTTATCAAGCACTGCGGTAGCCTCAGCCCCAATTCTCACTATGGCAGCTGCAGCAGCTAACGGTGATCCCCCAACTCCCTCCAGCCTCTCCAAATACTTTAGGACAGTAGGGTCATCGTAGTAGTCACCCAGCTTGAACTGTATATCTTCGGTATCCCTAAATCTTGGAAAAACCACCTCAATTAGCCAAGTTTCCAATAGTCTGCAAAGCCCAGGAAGGAGATCTATGTCCTCATCGTCCTTCGAATTATCCAGGACGAATTCCACTATTGATGGGTTTCTATACGGTGAATTCACATCGTCTAAGCCCAACCATGAACGACATTCATCAAGTTCCCCGACAAGCAGAGAACAGAGTCCACGCTCTAAGGCAAAGTCTGCCTCACGATCTTCCCTTGTTGCATCATCAGAAACGACAGCACCAAGAGAGGCAACCTTGGTCTGCTGAAGCTGTTGAAACAGGTTATCAGCATCTTTGATTGAGTGGGGCTTTTTACCCACAAAGGCCTGTGCTACCAGAGCTAGTGCAACCCCATAAACTTCGAAACTCTCTGCTGGTATATTACTTGGAGTTGCAGCAAATAGATCCACCTTCACAAAAGCAACGAGAAAGCACACACAATTGAGAAATGCATAATTAAGTAAGGTCCTTTAAAAATGTTTAACAGTATTTCACATTATTCACCTGCTCTGCAGCTGTCATGCGTGAGAAGGCTTGATTCATGAAGTCTTCACGAGTGAATCCTCCAGCAACTGCAGAGGCACCACCTCCTCCAACAGCCCATAAAATATTGCGGACACCATGTAATCCCTCCTCTCGTCTAGTCCGATGCTCTTCATCTAGTGGCAAAGCTAGAAGCTCTAGAACACAACGAGGGGTAATCTCTTCAAGTGTCTCATCAATCTGCGACTGCAGGTCAGGCGCAAGGCTACTTGCTCCTTCCTCCTGGATGTGAAAAGATGCATATTACAGATCTAATTGAGTTGAAAGCCACCACCACTAAACTAATTAAATAAAAATTATCAAGCTTCTAGTGTTTCCGCTACTCTCTAATGGTTGAGTTCGTATTAACATTACAATACAGATACCTACATTACTGCATATACATAGTAGAAGCGAATTTCCAAGTAAATTACTGTTTTTGTTGGGATTCAAGAGGATCGATTTCACAAAAAATTGCAAATAAACTGTGGCAATTATGAAAGCAACTGATACCCAAAATGAACGAAACAAGCTTGAAGCACTCAATTAATTCACAAATAAACAGAAAGGTACCATAAGAATTCACCTGCAAAAGCTTCAAAGCCCTTTCAAGAACTTCACAGCTCTGAATAAAATCAGGAGGAGATAAAGCCATAGCATCTCTAGAAATATCAACATAAGCAAGCGCCATTACCAGCACAACATCTTGTTTAAACGACTTAGGGAGTCGCTCTTTCAACAAATTCTCCCCAATTTTAAGAACCAATTCAGTCTCACCAGATTCTTGTAAAACACATAACGCACCAGGCACACTATCCCAAGGAACTTGAGTAATCAAAGTAGAATCTTCATCCTGAATAAGTGACTGATTATAATCACCTCTAGAATAAGGGTTAGATAGGGTTTCACAAGCAGCTTGTAATATTTGATGTCTACTAAATAAAGCTTCCTGACTAAACCCATATTGAGGTTGTTGAGAAACCCTAGAATCATAAGCTCTTTTAATCCCATCTCCTAAGAAATGAGTTTCAGCTCCTAGTACTTGATAGAAATCTATTGGGAGTGATATGTGACGTTCAGGAGAAGGTGAAGGAGGGAGAGTAGCAGTGAGAGTGTTTGTGTTGTTTTCAGAAGAGTCGGGTGCGGTGGTGGTGGTGGTGGTGGTGGGATATTGGAAATCACTGAGAAGACGATCAGCCCATCTACTAGAGAAACAAATGAAATGGGTACCTCTTTGTTTATTGTTGCTGCCACTATCTACCATGGCATTGCCATTTTTGTTGTTTTTGTTAATGAGTTTGATGAAAGGAGGAATAAGAAGAGGAGGAAGTGGAGGAAGAAGTCTGTTTGATGGCTGATAATGGTGATGATGCTGAAAGAAAGGTGCTCTCGGGGAACAGAAGACGTTCGATGCTTCCATTTTCCGAGAGAGATGGAAAATGATGTCTCTCTCTCTACCAGTCTGCCCTTCAGTTCTCTACTCGTGATTTCCTCTCCTCTCCTTTCTATCTTCCCTTTCGGTTCCACTTTTCAGATATGTATAAGAATCCTAAATTTAGCCCTTTGTCATCACTTCCGTTGTAGTCTAGGTGGTCAGGATACTCGGCTCTCACCCGAGAGACCCGGGTTCAAGTCCCGGCAACGGAATCACTTTTTTGCTTTTTTTACTTTTTTTTGTTGTTTGTGTTTCTGGATTAGCGAAGCCTAACAGAACAAGCTTGGTAGAGGGGCGTCATGACTGATAGTAATGTCTCTTTTATTGGTTAGGGGGTGTCCTATAGGGGATGTAGTTTTACTAAATTACCCTTTTCACCTCAAATGGTCTAATTTACCCTTGTTTTTTTGAGTGAAATGACTGAATTGTCCTCCCTCCTATAAAACTAATTATGTGAAGAATGAAAATCAGTTTTCATTTTTTTTTCATCTTCTCCACTTCCATTGTAACCGTAAGCACCACCTCCATTAAAGTTTGAAAATTCATCGTCTTCGATTAATTGGCGATTCGAAAAATTTATAATCGTTGATTGAAATCTACATTATAGATGACGAATAAGAAGAAAGTTGACGAAGATTGTAGAGATTCCAATCAAGCAAATGTTCCATTAGGTGAAGAACAAAAATCTCAACTCCAAAGCCCTCCACCGATTCGAATGACGTACATGAGGTATGTTTTGCGGAACCCATTTAGGATTTTGTTTAATTTGTTCGTTTTAATGATGATTTTTATCAAAAAAATAGGGTTTTAGGTCAAAAATCAGGGTTTGATATCCTGGGTTTTGGTTAGATACGGTTGGTAATTAGTGGATATTTCGAACCGTATGAAGCTTTTGATGCGCATACGGTTGGTAACAATTGAAAATTTAATGATTATGAACCGTATGTTCTTCGTATTTTCTACATACGGTTGGTATTATCACTGAGTTACCAACCGCTTTTCACTCTGCATGTTAAAATTTTTATCTACGGTTCCTATTGTCACTGATTTACCAAGTATTGAATTCAGTGCAAATGTATAAAAATTCCTACGGTCGTAATCCAATGTTAGTTACCAACCGTGTATTTACTACGGTGCCATGTAGTATGTTAATTACCAACCGTATGTTGTCCTGTGGTTTGAAATTTTTTGCTCCGGTTTATGTACGGTTGATAACTATTATATAGTTACCAACCGATTTTAAATACGGCGTGTTTAGGTGTTATTTTGCGAACCGTATCAATCATACGGTTTGACACGATCATAGAGTTACAAACCGTATATTGATTTGTTCACATTGTTGTTGGTTAGTTTGTAACACCTTGTTTGTTCAACCCTTAGGAATTCATTTAAATTATTACTTGTGTAGGAATCCTGATAGGGTGAAGAAAAAGAGAGGGAATAACTTAACTCCGATTGATCATACACCCACCCCTCGTGGTGACAAGCATTTAGGGGTAGATCATAGAGGTGTCCCCAAGAATGCGAAGAAGAAGAATAATCAATTTGAGATTAGGCTTAAAGAACCATTTGTCGGTAACTCTGATGTTGAATTAGAAGGAGCTGAACCTAATGATCAAGAAATTGAAGAGGTAGGAGTTGAAAAGAACCTTGAGGATGAAGAAGGAAATGGTGAAGATGAAGACGAGGAAGAGGAAGGGGAAGAGGAACCAAATGATGAAGATGAGGAAGAGGAAGCAAATGATGAAGAAGGAGTACAAAACAAGGGGAAAGAAATTGTTGTAGCTACAACTCCAGCTCAGCTAAACCAAGGAAAGAAAAGAAGCGAGAAAGGAACTGCACCAAAAGGGATGCATATTCCTAAAGGAAAAGACTTGTTGTTGCCAAGGAAGAAGAATAAAAGACCTTGGGGAGAGGCACGAGATAAGTCCTCAATCTTATTTGGTTATACCAATTCTGGGCGCAAAAGTCTGTGAGACTAGGGTATGTTTCTCTTAACACATTGTTTTGTTTTAAGTTATCAATTATACCATTAATCTCAGTTTAACAAAATATGTTTGTATGTTTTTAAGGATCATGAAATGGCAAACAAATTGGTCAAGCATCAAAGATCTAGTCATTGGCCTTTAAGTGAGGAATGTGGTGATGTTCGTACTCTAGTGACAAGTTCAGGATTAGGTCCTGGAATTCTGAATTCCCAATCGGAGTATGATAGTATAACGGTATCTTCCTTCAGGGAACGATTTTGGCCAGAAACCGATACTTTTCACTTCCCATTTGGAGAGATGACAATAACACCGGACGATGTGAAGCAAATTCTTGATTTGGAAGTTGAAGGAAAATCTTTGTATGAAGGTTTTGATAACAACATGTCTTGGACTGATCTTTACAGCCTTGTTGAAGAAACACTTGGGTGGGGTAAAGACGAGACCGAGATGGAGTTTATGTTGGCTGGTGGTTATGACCCTTCGGAACCAAACAAGATTAACAAGGTAAAGAAGCTGTTGTTGAAAAATTTGAGGACGAAGTTTGGAGACACCCTCAAAAAGCAATTGGAAGGTGAGGTGATAGATGACACAAGGGCTAGGCGTACAGCCACATCATATTTGTTGTATTCTATTGGGACTGTATTCATGCCCGATAACTCGGGAAATAGGGTGAATGTACATTACCTACAATTGTTGAAGAATTTGAAGGAGACCAGAGAGTATTCATGGGGCACCGCCACGCTTGCATATCTACTTGAAAGTCTAAGAAAGGCCTCGAGGGTGGAGCTCGAAATCATTTGGAAATGTTGCGCTTTTAATGGTAAGTTTGGTTACATTTTTTTATTTTAAGATTGTTTGTTATATTTATCTTTTGTATTCATGTCCCAACTACTTAAATTGTTTTATATTTTTCTAGGCATGGGTGTATGACCACTTTCCGAGCTTGAGACCTCCTACTGAATGGGAAGAAGATGATGAGAGACGTATAGGAAAGAAGTTTATGTTCACTGGTAGACAGAAAAGGAACAAAGAAAAGAGGCTCATTCAAGTGAGGCAGGAAATAGATGCTTTCAGTGTTGAAGATGTTATCTTTGACCCTTATTTGAGGATTCGAAATGGAGTTGATGTTCGTGAGTTCACACATGTCTCAGGCTACAACGGACCATTGTATCATGCCACAGGTTATGTTATGACCAATCCTCGTCGAACTCTACGCCAAATTGGTCATATTCAAGAAAAGGTCATTAAGGAACAAAATACTTCATATATTTTCTAATCAAATAGACATGATATTGTCACTTTCAATCATATCACATTTAGTCAAAATACCAAAATACCGATTATAAAATGGGATCCATCAAGACTTGAAAACATTTAAGCATCCTCTTCATCATCGTTCATAACTACGAATTGCTTCGGCATAGACAACATTATGGCCTTCCATAATTCAATCCTTTTCTCAAATCGATTGCACCAAGTCTTGGGGAGTTCACCGTCACAACCAAATTCCCTCCACAATGGAGGTAATGGACTTCCTTCATGCAATTGGAGGCCGATGTAATGAATTCCTTCCACGTGCCCCATGACAACAGTTTTTTTGATTGACAAGTCTTCGTCAAGCGGTATTCTTGTTGGTGCAAATGTAGTGCTCATGTCTCTGGAGATTAAATGAATGACGCAATTGAATGCGTTTGCTAGTAGTTGGCCACATATAGGCATGCGCATCCAATATTCTCTTGTCAAACATATATTACCATTTAACCGCCTTTCCATTTCCTTGAAGCTCTCATTTAACACCTCATTGGTTTCGTTTCTTTCAACTCTCATCATCGGCTTATAGAAGTCGCGGTGAGCACGTAGTTCCATTAAGCATTTTTGCCTTACGTAAGTAACTTGGTCACAACACCACCCTATCGCGTCTTCAAAGGGTCCAAGTTGATCCACGAAGACGTGGTAACCACAATTCCCATCACCATCAACATCCTCCGTAGCCTTGATATAACCACGAATATAGTCGGGGAAAAAACGAAGGTAATATTCATAGAGAATGTATTGGTTCCGGCTATATCGACCATTCTTGTCTTTAGGTGGTGGTTTAGGCACTCCTTTTAGATGAATCGTCTCCTTCTCCTTCTCCTTTTCTACCATTGGACTCTTTCCATTGTTCCTTGCTAATTGTTTAACACCAACTTTACCAATAAGTCTTTTTATTGAACTATCTTGGGAGGAAACCTCGAGTCCGACATAGGAACCTTGACCTTTAACTCCATCATCCTTTTTCCCACTCTCTTTACGACCATTTCCTTGAACAATAACTTTGCTTCTTTCTTGTAGTTTAGAGCGAAATACCGGACCTTTTCCTTTAACATCAATTTTTCTTGTTGCACTTTCTTGAGTAGAAACATTGATACATTTTTGTTCTACATTTCGACAACTTGGTTCTCCTTTATCCGCTTGACCTCTTTTCCGTTTGTTTCTACCTTGAACATCATCCTCTTCGAGCTCATCCTCCGCTTCATATTCCTTTCTCAACCATTCATAACCACAAGGATCTCTTTTCTTTGATTCTTCCGCCAATTCTCTTGCTTTTTTATTTCCTACGTACCTCTTTTTTTTGGTAGGAGGCCTCCCCTTACCCTTCCCCTTTGGCGGTTCCTTGATATCATACCTAAATTGTGGATATACGAATTCTCTCAAGTTACTCAACCATATTTGCCTTTGGCCTTGGCTTAGTGTAGCATATTTCTCGGCTAGAGCTTGTCCAATCTCGGTATCGGCAAACGTTCCTCCAAATTGTGGATCAAAAATTGTTTCACGGAATGTTAATTGTTGCCAAAAGGGATCAACATCTTGAATCGGGATCAGTTTGTCTTGATATGTGACGATAACATGCCGACATGGGAGTCCCAAACTTGTCATGTTTGGACAGACACACTCTTCTTCATAATCCCCCAATTCATAATGTTGTACTTCATACATTATCTTCTCAATTGCTTTGTGCGAAACTTGATGTGTAATTCCCCTTAGCCACTCATTGTCTATCCATTTAATGTGTTGTTTACTTCGGCTTTTTTCAAAAGACTCCGTAACTCTATCGTGATCACGGAGGAAATACGAATGCATGGCTTCAAATAACGTAACTAACCCACCATTACAACTATGAAGTTTTTTCTTCAACCGGTTGTGAGATGACTCCGCCGTACTTGTAGCTTGGTTGTCATAGTGCCTATATTGGTTAGTGAACGCCGATACGAACTTCTCTTTGTGAGGATCCAACCAATTATCAAACAAATACTTCACAACACTTGGATAACCTCTTTTCCAATGAGCCACTAACATACGAGCTCTATCCTCATATTCATCCACGGTGATAGAATAGGTCAAGGCTCTCCACTCCATTTTGAAACTTTCCCATTTTAGTTCCGACAACTTGTCATCGTTCTTAAATTTCTCTTTGGCCTCATCTTGTTTATGTAACGGTAGTTCCTTTATTCTATCCATTTCGCTTTTTCGGGTTGGACGGACAAGGCGCATGCACTTAGTTTCAATACTTTTCCACAAGTGGAACGTGCAAAGAAGGTTATGAGCTTCCGGGAAAACCCTCCTTATTGCATTCAACAAAGCTTGCTCCTTGTTCGTAATAATCACCTTTGGAGTATATCCCTCTACGTAGAATAACTTCACTTGTTCTAGTGCCCACACATAGCTCTCTTCGAGCTCATCTTTCAAGAAGCAAAAACCAACACTAAAAGGAGCATTGGTAGAAGTTTGCCCGACAATGTTCAACAACGGCATCTCAAACTTGTTGGTTTTGTATGTGCAATCCATTAGAAGCACTTGATGAGAGCACCGTGCCAACTAGGGGTGCCAACGGGTCCCATCGGGTCCGGGTAGTGTGCTACCCGGAACCGGAACCGGTAATTTTAATCGGTTCCGGGTCCTAACGGTTCCGGGTCCGGTTCCTAAATTGATGGACCCGGAACCGGACCCGATAAAAACACTAATTACCCGTCGGGTCCGGGTATTTATCGGGTCCTTAAAAATCAACTAAACTTTTTGATATTTTACTTTTATATTTGCTATATTAGCTTGAATCTAATAATTTTTCATATAAAATTATTATTATATCTATGTAATTTTTTTAATTAGGATTAAACATAAGAATATGAAGGATAAATAAAAAAAAATTGAACGAAATTATACTAAATCTTTAAATTTTATGTAAAATTAACAAGTAAAACATAGATATTCGGGTACCCGTCGGGTCCTACCCGTTAGGACCCGGAATTTATCGGTTCCTAACGGGTCTTACCCGTCGGGTAGTGATTTAGCTAACGGTTCCAATCTTGGGTTCGGGTCGGTTTCGGGTAATCGGGTACCCGTTGGCAGCCCTAGTGCCAACTTCACAAACTCAGGATTAGCCAATAAAAGATGTCTTATTCGTCCATTCTCGTCATCATCGTGGAAAACCGAGTAATTATACAACTCCCCCAAATCACTTAATTGTTGCATTTCGTTTCTTAGTTCCCATTTCTTAGCCTTCCATTTTTTTCTTGCATTGTAGATGTTATCCAAAGTAGAAGCATTTTGTGGGTTTCTTTGCTTTAAGTGAGCGAGGATATCAACAGGCTTCATACGAATTTGTGAAAGTGATTCTACGATCTTCTCTTCTTCTTGGGTAAGCTGTCCAACATAAGCGTGTGATAGCAAACTCTCCGGTATAGGGTGGTTATGACTACCACATACAACTTTCTCCAAAAACCACCTATCTGCCGCATTCTTTTTAAACTGAAGCTTGAAGGGACATCGGGTCTTCTTACTGAAAGTAGTATTCTTCCTCTTTTTCTTTTCTACTTGCAAGGTATCCTTTTTTTCGTGACTTCTATGTTGTCCACTACACTCGCAAACCATTTGAAAGGCAATATCACTAGTGGAACTATTACAAACTATGATACACATAATCAACTTTCCTCGTTCTCTAGCCCACTCCTTTGCATCGTCTTTCACCTTCCATGTCTCCTCGGTTAAATAGTGAGAGCTAGAATCCGGTGTGAGAAGTTTTTTTGCTAAAGGTTGGTCATCCATTATAGGAGGTAAATAAACGACCTGGACAAAAAAAACAAAAACATATATTTAGTTACGGTTGGTAAATGTCATCCTCCAACTTACCGTAAACAAATAAAATAAAATTGTAACACACAGTTACACATACGGTTGGTAACTAAAAGTAAATAATGCACCGTAGTATAGAGTCGGTTGGTATCGATTAATATATTATTAACCGTAACTAGTGCATTGAAACACAGTAAATATACACATGCACAAGGTAACTTACGGTTGGTAAGTGTTGCACGTACTTAGCAACCGTAACTAAAATACGGTTGGTAATCTAACAAGCTTAACCAACCGTAACTGGTATAATTTCTGGGTTTTCCCCAAAATTCAAGAACATACGGTTGGTAACTATATATTTGTGCACCGTAACATCTATTTACGGTTCGTAACTACATATTTGTGAACCGTAACATGTAGTTACGGTATTGTGATAAATTCCAACCGTATGTTTATCTGAAAGTTATAAAACTAGGATCTTTTTACGTAATTTAGAGAATTTTGAGCAACAAAAAGCTAATAAGAACTAGTTTAGAAGTATACCTGGTTATTTTCAGTGCTTGGTGCTTCTTCAATTGGTTGAGATTGAAGTTCACTTTGGTCTAAAACATCTCTACCATCTAAAAAATACTCCATATCAGGATCTCCATCAAGAGGTATGTAGTACTTGTTTTCTTTATCATACAGAGATTCACCCACCTCAAATTTGCCACTGGAATCACTCATTTTGGTTGAGTGAATCAAAATCTAGGGTTTCACAAATATCACATAAGTTTTCTTCTCCTCAAAAATTTTTTTTTTATAACTCTAAAAATCTGATTTTAGAGTTATAATACACTAATCTTGATAATTAACACTAATCTTGATTATCATTACTAATCTTGATTATTAACAATAAGAGCTAATTAGTCATTTACATATTTTCATTGATAAGGGGAACTTGATTTTACTTCTAATGACCCTTTTTGTCTTATTAGATTGACGCCCCTCTACCAATTCATGACGCCCCTTTACCAAGATTGTAACAGAAGGTTACAACAACGAAAGTAACAGGAGGTGGCCAACTAATGAACTGAATCAAGTGTGAATCAACAACCAGACTACCTGGTAATCCTCCTTCCACTATCAAATTTAACTTAGATGGAGCTATTTCTGAATCTAAATACCTCCTTTGCTGTTATTGCAAGAGAAGGTTTCTTGCTTCTGCTGCTTATTTGCAAATCTTAACACTCCCATTGTTGCTGAAACTAAAGGTATGCCACTCAAGATTCAGCCTGCCCAGCTTCTTCATGCTGACAACATTTACATTGAAGGAGAACGTGAGGATCTCATCTTCATTATGAACTCAGAAAGCTCCTCTAGTCCTTAGCACATGATATCAGGAGAAAAGCTCCCTACAACGCTTAATTTATCTTAATCAAGTATAAGGTCTATGTTGTGGCTCATAACTCATAAGCTAGCTACACAGGCTCTCTCTCACCTCTAGACTGACAACTGATGTCTCTGCGAGAGAATCCTCTCCAAAGGTACAGTTAGCCTCTATTTTTTGTAGGTTTTGCTATCAAAATTAAAAAAAAAAAGTGATACTGAGTTAGGATGTTCTGTACGATATCCACAGACCCACTACTAGTATCGAACTTATTGAACCTAACCTTACCTAGCACACAAGCACAATCTATATCTTATTAGTTATTACACCAACAACAATGTGTATGGAGTTTGAGTTGACATCCTATATACTTGTTTCAGTGGAGATAACTTCTATCAACTATGCTTGTCCAACATATAAAACAAGAACCAGAAGTAAAGCAATCAAGTTCATAGCATACTGACAGTATTAGCAAACAACAGCTCGAAATTAGGTAAAACTGATATGCTAGCGACTCTGCCCTCCATTCCAAATTCAGTTTCACAATGATATCAAGAAAAAATATATAGAAAATAAATAAAAATAATAATCTAGTTCTCTAGGATCCATCATATGATGGACAAGTTACTATCCCAAGCTTTAGACTTGCCCTAAGATTTCAATTGCGAAGAAACAGATAAATGCAGATTATAATTCTGAATAAAGAAAACCATTCATTCACTCGAATCAAATGTACAGATTTAAATTAGCGTCCAAAAATGAAAGATAATAACCTAAATACCCAATAAAGAGATGCCACAAGACAACTTAGCTTTGCTGATTCCTGCCTTTTGAGGATGATTCATTAGAGAGAACAAAAAGTTAAAGTTTCATATGAGCTTGAAAGGAAGAGGCCAAGGAGTAGATGTAGGTCAACAAAATCAGTAGAGCAACAGGAAGCAACAAAACACAGAAAAGCCAGTTTATCTAGCAATGCAACTTCCGCTCTTCTGCTAGTCAGAGGAGAGAAATATTTCTTCAGCTTCTGTCTATGGGCTAGGTATCAGGAGCAGGTAGAAGTATAAGGTCATGGGTTCAAATCCTAGGAAAGGGGAGGAAGGCTGTTAATGATGATTGGTTCACCTTCAAGCTGATCGGAAAATTATCACTGATTCCTATGACACTCCTGTCTCTAGTAACTTGATGATTGGTTCACCTTCAAGCTGATCGGAAAATTATCACTGATTCCTATGACACTCATGTCTCTAGTAAGTTGATGATCGGTTCACCTTCAAGCTGATCGGAAAATTATCACTGATTCCTATGACACTCCTGTCTCTAGTAACTTTAGGTAAAAATGGAAAGAAAGAAAGAAAGAAAAAAGTAACTGTAGGTGCAAATCATCAACCAGACTCCTAACAAGTCTACTCTTCCTGCTCCTAACAAATTTAACTTAGATGGAGCTAATTCTGACTCTAAATACCTCCTTTCCACCTTTGCTGTTGTTACAAGAGAATGTCACTAAAGGAATCTTGCTTCTGCTGCTACTTTGCAAACCTTAAAACTTCCATAGTTGCGGAAACTAAAGGTATGCCACTCGAAATTAAGCTTGCCCTTCTTCTTACTGACAACATTTACACTGAAGGAGAGGGTGAAATCTCATCTCCATTATGCACTCAGAAAACTCCTCTTGCCCTCCTTAGCACATGATATCAGGAGAAAAGCTCCCCACAACACTTGATTTATCTTTATAGGCATAACGTCAATATTGTGCTACATAGGCTCTCTCCCACCTCTTGACTGACAAGTGATAACCTTGTCTCTACGAGATAATCCTCTCTCCGAAGGTATAGTCAGCTTCTTTGTTTTTTGTACATTTTGCTAGCACAAGTAAAAACTGTGTGATACAGAGTTGGGATGTTCTCTATGATATCCACAGACCCACAATTAGTATCAAACTTATCAACCTAACCTAAAACACACACACAATCTCTATTCGATTAGTTTTTACCCCAACAACAATGTATGGAGTTTGATCTGACATCTGCATAAACTTGTTCCCGTGGAGATAACTTCTATCAACTATATTCATTAACAAGAACATATAAAATAAGAATCAGAAATTAAGCAATCTAGTTCATAGCATATTGACAGTATTCGCAAACAGCAGCTCAAAATTAAGTAAAGCTAATATGCTATCTTCCTGGGTATAAAAATATGTTCCGTATAAAACAGTCAGTCCCTATATTCTCCATTCTAAACTCAGTTTCACAATCATATCAACAAAAACCAATTGATGCTCCTAATCTAGTTTTCTAGGATCAAACATTTCAGGCAGTTTAAGGTTAAATATAGCATATAATGAACATGTTTGACTATCCTAAACTATAAACTAGCCCTAAGATTTCAGTTTCAAAGAAATAGATAAATGAGAATCATCATTCTGAATTTATAAAAATAATAACATTCATTCACTCAAATCAAATGTACAGACTTCAATTTGCGTTCAGAAACAAAAGATATTAACCCTAAATATCCAATAAAGAGATGCCAGAGTACAACTTAACTTATCTAGTTCCAGCGTCCGAGGATGATTCATTCAGAGAGATCAAAGTTTAAGGTTTCATACGAGCTTGAAAGGAATAGGCCAAGGAGTAGATGTAGGAACCTCAACTTTTTCTTTAATCCTTTCAATTTGTTTCTCCTTCTTTGGTCTTGAATTTCCAAAAGTTCCTTTGAATATTTTCCCTTTCTTCGTTCTTTTGTCACCACGACCGCACAGTTCTGGCAGTGATGACTTCGCTGCTACTCGCTCCGCCATCATGACTTTCCTCGCAATAGCGCCGCACCACTGAACCATCGCCATTTTCGATTTCACCTACTCACTCGAGAATCGAGATGCAGAGGAAGAAAATCCCAAACTCTTTTGATTCAGAAATGCCTTGAATGGGGTTTATTTCAGGGATAGTAAGATTGTATCTAGTACAGCTGAGTACCACGAAATTTCCATGGTCCTCATCAATCGCACCGTTTATCTAGTTTGTAAACAGCGGAGTTCATGTTTCAAAGTCAAACTTACAATCCCAACTTACTGGTCGAGTAATCGACGGCAGTTGGAGACCGGAGAGTTTCCAGTTACCGGTTACTAAATTACTGTGGCTGGAGATGAAAATCTCATTAACCTGTAGTCCTTTGTTTTTCCAAAAGATGTTGGAAAAAGTATGCAGTAATGCACAATTAGGAAGGCGCGTATAAATAGTTTGGAAGTGTTCCAACAACTATCAACCACTTGGAAGAACAACAAAACTTTTGATTATATTTAAGAAA
The DNA here is from genome assembly GCA_023529315.1 of Papaver bracteatum. Classification (NCBI taxonomy): domain Eukaryota; kingdom Viridiplantae; phylum Streptophyta; class Magnoliopsida; order Ranunculales; family Papaveraceae; genus Papaver; species Papaver bracteatum. The sequence continues at coordinate 1,345,847 of JAJJWX010003488.1, forward strand.
AAATTCCGATGATTATTCCTTCCAACGAGAAATTACTAGTATTATTTATGGTTTACAGTTATTACATGGTTCCAGGCTAGTTGGCACCGCAGCTAAATGAACACACTTAATTTTATAATTGTTATTGTTATGTACATGAAAATTGATGAAGGGAAAGAAATACAACACATGAACTCTGATGCTAACAGATACAGAAAAATACAATTATAACGTAATCGAATTCTTTTTCGGTTTAATAAGAATGGCCTATAGACAAATGGTTTTCTATTCCTTTCGTGTTATTTTCCTTTAAGCAGAAATGAGGCCATCGGGGAAGGGCAAATCCTCGTAGTTGTCCGGAGATAGAAATTTACGGCACGCATAAAAGAGAGCTGAGTGGAACCCTGGTACATTCTCTATGAACACAAAGTGACCCGCCTGCAATCAAACATTTGCACATTTTTTCTGTTACTCTAGCAAAATTGCTAATGATGCATCAGTAAAAATAAAATGCAAACATATCCTGGCTTGCAGAAATCATCATTGCATGTTAATCATTAATGGTCAATGTGAAGTAAGTTTGGACTTCATTCTGATATAGTAGCTAATAAGCTTACAAGGCTCAAATACCCAACCACATATTTAAGATTACAGTCGACACCATCTGAACTGTAACCGTCAAGGGTGAATGAGCCTCGATCTCACCAAAGAGTGGAGTGTTGGTGGTTAATAAAAGGATTTGACTCCTGTTGGTAACCTTATTTTCAAAACAAGGTGGTGTGTGTGCATGCTTACATATGTGTTTTTTAATGCATGGTGCAGGTGCGTGTGCGTGAGAGAGAGAGAGAGAGAGAGAGAGAGAGAGAGACCTGTGGTACCCTAATAATCTCACTAGGGACAGGCATACTCTCACGAGCTTTCTGGGCTCCTGTGTAGCTCATCCAATCATCCGTACCATAAATGAAGGAGGTTGGCACTTTCCATTCCGATGCTCTGCACCAAGAAAGATAAAGGAGCCATATCAGATCTCAACACAATTATAAGCTTATTAAGATTAGTAGAGGTATAAATATAACAAGATTACTAATATTGATCGTGCATTTGGGAAGAGGTTTGAACATGATACGCATGTGCGATCATACATGTGCTTGCAACCATTAAATTCTAATCAGAGAAATTGGTCTTACTCTATCGTTTAATTTTATGAATTATGTAATAAGTGTACCAAAATTTACAACTATTAACTAAAACTCTAAAAGGATTAGCTAGAAAATCAACTATGCCTACTTCTAGAAATTATGATACGTCTTGCAAGTATAAAACAAAAAAATTAAGATAAGGGGAGAAATGGTAGGTAAATAATGAAATCACTGTAAGTAAATGTGACAGCATCAAACCTCTGAAGGAGGGGCTGCCGTGCAAAAGCTCCAAAAGAAAATATGTACTTCAAGCACAACTCTCCGCTAGCTTTGGCAGCAAGAGTATGGTAAACATAATCTGCAATTGATTGACATGGTGTAAGAAATATATTTTGCCATCTCGGGTTGAACGATTATTTTGTATGTTAGAACTCAAAAGTACCTGTGAGCAATTGGGATTCCTCTTGATTCATTACATCACTAGGCGAAGTTATTTTGAATCTATTGCTTGTGTATGTCTTGACCAGGTTAGGGCCCCAAGGACCTAGACCTCTACATATGAAAACCCAATTCAAATCAAAATTCACATTCCAGAAAATGAAAATCAGCATATGCAACAAACAAAGTATAAACTCTTCCTACCTTGGTACAAAAAATCTTCCAAGTAGTTGATAACAATACTAGTTTTTAACCTATAAATATTAAATAGCATAAACCTAAGACTCAGATGCATTTCCATAGCCACACTACTGATACCGAATTTGATGGAGAGATAAACTAGAGGTAAAAATATGAGGGTAACGAGTCTACTTCTCAAAAGGGTTTTAGCGCATTGAATTAGGGGGGTACAGATAAGAACTAAGAAGAATGTCCAAGTAAGATGATTCATCTTATAAGTTTGAAACAAACATCTCTCCATATCTACGCAAAAACATGAGAAGAAGTATGGGACTTACCGAATCACTTTTTGAGGTGTAAAGTTTGACTCCCATAGATGGTTTAATACAGCTCCTTTCCATGTCGCTCTAAATCGAGTAAGCCACTCGGACTTTGCATCGGTTTCTGAAGAAAATCCAGCAGATCCCACCAGAATCAAATGCTTAACATGTTCAGGATGCTGCAGAAGAAAGTTTATCAGAGTTTATAAAAAACAAAGGTATAATATTTCTGACACACCAAACACTAACCAAATACAAATATTCACCTTGAGGGCATACTTGGCCGCAACATACCCACCGAAAGAATGACCTAGTAAAATGAAGTCTGTGAGGTTTTTAGCTCTACGCCATTCCTCGAAGGAATCAATGAACCAGGCCTCAGTTTCTGCATCCAAGCAAAACTAAAACTTCAATACAATCTCTATTATTTCAACCCTGAGACGCTTTCGAATAAAAAGAACAAAAGTACAGTATTGTTACAAAAAGATTGTTAGGCTTAAGGACCAAAATTTGAAGTCAGTAGTTTTTAGGACACACATTTTCTCTTAGACAAAAACCACCACGCAATGAATTTCGGTATCCACATTTCAGTGTGCATACCTCTGGTGTTTGTAGGCACACCAAAATGTGCATAGGGTATCCTGGATAAATTTGGGTAGGCATTTTGAAATGTGCATGGTAAATCAGATAGGTAGGTTCTTTTTCCTAAAGAAAAATATGTGCAAAATCTATTTCAATGGTCCTTTAGCCTAATTGTCTGTTTTACCAATTAGCATACCCCATTTATTTTTTTCAAACCGATTCTAGATTCAAATTTCAATTCCTAATTAAGCAGACTATCGCTTAGATATCAAGCAACCAACCTTCTGTGCTTCTACATGTAAAATCAGGTCTGCTCGATCCTCCCCAGCTGCAAAAATAGAAAATGAGTACAAATGAGGCAAAGAAATGGTATAGCTGACAAAAAACTTCAAGTAACAGAGCCCGAGGAAGGATAATCAGGACACACATAACGCAAAAGACACACACATAACGTGAATTGAAGTAACAACAACTTACCCAAGCTGATCAATAGCAATAACCTTAAAACGACTAGCAAGAGCGTCGAAATTCCGATAGAAAAATCCTTGAGAAGCACCATACCCATGAACCAAAACAAGTGTTGGTGCATCATCTTTACTATCAAATGTAACAGTATTTATAAACCTAGGTTCATTACTCGCAGAACGAAACCATGCAACTTTCGATCCAGGTGGTCCTGATCCTATATCAACCTGCTCTTGAACATATGGAGTTCTACAATGCAGAGAATTCACAAAATTAGCCAATAAATTTCTTACCAAATGTTGTCCATATTATTTGGAAATGGAATTGGCCTATTAGGGATTAACACAAAGAATTTATCGACAAAACTAAAGAAAAAAGATCACGAATATCCCAAATTAGTCACGAAAAAAGAAGAAAATTTAGGGTTTTTAGAGATGTACTAACTTGACTAGGGAAAGAAGACGCTTTTCAGCAGCAATGATATGAATATTGGATGTTGGAATCCAACGAAGAACGGAAGGCCAAAGAGATCGAGATCCAGATTTAGTACTAGTAGCAGTTGATGTTGATGTCGTTGTTGTTGCTTCAATATTAGATTTCCCTATTGCTTCTGCCATTTTTACGAAAGAACTTGCCCACCTTCTGCTGTTTCTGCTGCTCATTCATTCAGTAATTCATTGTGTGGAGAAGAGGAATTTAATGGCGGTAGTCAATCGTGCGCAGCAAACAAATTTTTGAAAAACCGAATTTTCTGGTATTTTCTAATTCTAACCTCTGTGCTGCTGTGCAAGTAATGGATCCGGTGGATATAAATTGCCGTCTCGCTTTATACAGTCTAGAAGGTCAAAGAGTTTTTCTTCTGACTTTATGGAAAATGGAAGGAAACTGCCAACCGATACGTTTCGGTCAGCATTTCAAGGGGTGCTCGTGCTGCTGCAAAAATAAATTCACTAATGAAAAGCTGTTTATATGAAGTCACTCGTGACATCACTTGTTTGCAAACCACATTTTAGTTGTTTACTAATGAGGCCTCATGTTTCCTTTTAAGCAGTCCGTTTTTCCACATTTGCTTACTTGTTTCCTTTCCTTTTGGGCAGTTCATTTGCTTAATTTCTGATACCAAACCGTACTACGTGCAGGCCTCTTACTAGACCACACGGAAATTGATATGAACGGTTTTTCAATTGATGAAATCATGTTAAATGGTTCGGTTTTATATTGAAATGTGTTAAGAGCATCGCTATGTCGAACTCATAAGTTTTGTTATCTCAAGCTTGTTGTTAATATTAGGTGTGCAAAATTATATCTTGATTTCTAGTCAACTGAAGTCAAGTCTCGGATCAGGATTAGAGCATGGTAGTTGAGTATGAGAGATCATTAAATAACCCTCGAAGATTGAAGACAGAAAACAAACGATAACATTTGCGAGAACTTCATCAGCAAATAGGTATGTGAAAACTGACTTATCCTATTTACTCATTGCATATACCATTCTATCTTATGAGACTATGTCATGAGATTTTAATAGATTTAATATTGCAAAGAATAAATTAGAGTTCAAGCGTGTTTTAATTGCACTCTCGAAATATGATTCTGAGCAATGGATGTTCGTTCATAGATCTTTAGCAATCTTAGTGAGAACAATTTATTATTCACAAACTATTTTTGCTTCATTTGGAAATTGCCAAAGTAAACAGTTGCAAACGGTCAATGACTATTGGAAATGCTTCAAACTAAGAATGAGAGAATTACACTGCTTGGAGCAAGGTACGCATACCCGGTATGAACACCTAGTCAATCTGAATTCCGCCAACATGATAGGTACGCAGGACCGGTATGCTACTATTTACATTTAAGTTCTAGAATTTGGAGAGGTATGCATACCCGTGCTCATACCTTCTGATCTGACTTCTCGAACTGTCTAAAGGTATGCATACCCCATGGACCTGACCTCACGAACTTCCGATAGGTACATATACCCGATATATGCATACCAACCCATTTCCATAAGGCAAAAGCTCACGAACGGCCAAAGGTCAAGCAAACCTGTTTATGCATACCTTGATCGTGCAAGTTCACTTTTGCTGCATCTTTCATATACGCCTCTAAGACAACTTTATTCGAAAAATTACTTTGAGCTTGTGGATTATTATTTGGTCTTTGGTATTATTAAACATTGTTATTGCTTGTGGGTTTACAAGCTTACTTAGACGCTATGGACTATCATTGTGCACGGTTCCAATTATCTGGACAATGGTGCATACTTTTTCACATGCTTACATGAATTTCTAACTAAAATTTCATCTAAACTAGGAAATTGTTTGCTTGAATTCCAAGCAGCGCTAGCTTGAAATCAAAGCTACCTGTAGCCTTGAAAATTTATAAATATAGAGACTCTTGCAACAAGATTTTTGAGTCCATGGTACTCTTGTGTCCTAGTTTCATAGCTAGAGTCGTGTTTTATAACCTAGGTTTCTTCACGAAACTATACTAGGTCACGACTTTGAAAACTTCAAATAGGAAACATATCGAAAGGGAAGCCAAATAGGCTTGTTTGTTAGAGACAAATAGGTATCAAAAGCATTCACCGAGGTTGAAGAAACTCTTAGGCTGTAAAGGATGTCAGCTAAGGGATCAATTGCGTAGAACCACGGTGGGATCAGAGACGTACATGAGCATGACTGCATCTAAATTGCTTGGAGGTCTAATTCGATTTCAACTACAATCCAGTCCAAAGTCGGATAGAGTAATTATCGGTCTAATACAGTATGGTATTCAAAGTTTGACGAAGTTCCGGGGTTTTTATGGCAGTGCAGTTTTTCTTGTTAACAAAATTCTTATGTGTGTGCTTTTTACTTTTCCGCATTAAAAGTTATTCTTTTGATCGTTAAAAGTACTTCACGGGTTCATTCTCCTATCAAACGAAAAAGTTAGTGGTGTACTTGGTACCCTCTCTTTTTAAATCAGTATAAGATGGGTTTGTGTACTACGGTTTAACATCTGGTATGATGATCTTTCGCTTTGATAGGAGCAGTCTGTGTACAGATTCCTTCCTAAATTTAAAATTTAACCTAGATATCCAATTAGAAAGCCTCATTCTCTTCTTGTCGTATCCTATAGTTATCATTCTTTCTATAATGCAATCATCTTTGAGTAGTTTTCCTTGATAAAACCATAAGTTTTTTTTTATATGTAGCAAAATCATCTTATCGTCTCTATCATCGTCTATAATGGCATCTCAAAAAACTTCAGGTACTCGACATTAATAACTGAGTATATATATATATATATATACAAGTTCGTAAATCAAGGAAACACATTAATTGTCAAAAATCTGGTCGAGAATACGAAACGGTCGATATCCCAATGGCTTCAAATTTTTATTTTTCCCCTTCAATAATCCCTTACTAGTTTCAACAATATCAGGTCACCAACACCGAAATTACAATGCACCGGATGTTTATCATGGTATGCTTTGTATTTGGCTTGTAGCTTTGACAATTGGACTTCAATGTTCACATGAATCATATCCATTTCCATAATTTTCTTAAGAATTATGCAAACACCATGGGATCGAGGGAGTATGATAAGTTATTTTTGATAAATTCTAATTCTAATGATTGAATAAGAAGTAAACTTTAATGTTTTGTACGACAATCTGTATGGACTAAACTCCAATATAATTCCAAGTGCACCAACTTAAAAGTGAGACTCAATTAAAAAGGATTTCAAAGAGCTTTATCTCTTTCTCAATACAATCAGTAAATCAAATAGATAGAAATCCGTGAGACTGATTAATGTGAGAATAACTTGGACGGTACCAAAGACCAATGCCCAAGTGTCAATCAAGTTTTATCCAACAAACAAGGTCAGATTTATCAAATGTAATTGAACTATGCACAACCTGCGATATTTCAATTATATAAACAAATATAATGCAAAAAAAAAAAATAACACGGATACCAGAAATTTTGTTAACGAGGAAACTGCAAATGCGGAAAAACCCCGAGACCAAGTCCATATTTAAGCACCAAACTGTATTAAGCCGCTATAGCCTCTAGACTACTAAGTTAACTTCGGACTGGAATGTAGTTGATCCATAACCAAGTCTCACACTGATTAAGGTACAGTCCCGTTCCTTACGCCTCTTGAATCCCAGCAGGACTCTGCGCATGTGATTCCTTTAGTTGATCTCACCCACAACTAAGAGTTGCTACGACCCAAAGTTGAAGACTTATAAAAAAAATCTGTCTCCCACATATATGTCTATTCTGGTTTAGTTTTCGTCTTTAGATAAATCAAGGTGAACTGGAAACTCAACTAATATTCCGGTCTTATACTCTCGAAGAGCATCCTAGAAATATTAGTCACCTCACAATAACCTAACTGATTAACATAAGAAGTTATTGCGGAATCACAAGAGTCTGAGATGAAGAACTGTTGTGATTACTTTTTACATCTTACCTATCGGAGATGAATCTCGAGTAAATCTTAGAGAAGATAAAAACTCAAAGTGATAGAACAAGTAAGATCAATATATGCAACTACAGAGAAAATAGTTGGATTTGGCTTCATGAATCCCAATTGAAGTCTTCAAGTCGTTAACCTAATAATGGTTTTGGAAAACCTAGGTTAAGAGAGAATCTAATCTAGTTTACAACTACGAAACACGAGCGTTTGGGATTAGGTTTCCCAGATGCTAGAGTTCTCCCTTATATAATCTTTCAAATCAGGGTTGCTTACAATCAAAGCTAAGATAGCTTATTAACAAAGCAATTGATATTCACTGTTAGATAAACTCTATCATGTTGAGGCATACTTGGGTAAATCATAAAGTGATTCTTGTCCAGGTCTCTCTCTCATGAAGCAGTAGTGCGAGAGTGAGCAGTGAGCAGTGAGATTGAGAAAAGATAAATGCGCTACTATTAAATTTATAGTCATATACTAAAATGAAGTTCATTGTGATAATCTCATGGGATACTAGTTAGTACACTCATTCGCACGAGATGCAGAAATTTGTCAGATCAACCTTGAGCAGTAACTATTTTTTATCATTTATCTGCAACATTGGTAACCCCATTTACCGTCATTCCACCATAAACCCCACACACTTGAATGGTTGTAAAGATGAACATCTTCTGGATACTTTCTCCATGGAATATTTCCTAGTGTCTGCAAAGTTCATATAAGAAACAACACTCAATAATTTAACTAACTACTTAATTTACAATCAATTATACCCTTGCAGTAAATGGCATAACATCAACACTTACAAATTCTGCTGAGGCTTTAACGATTGTGCATTTGAAATCGTTTATGTCTATTGTGACAACTGAATATCAAAGCCAACATGTTTATGTTACGTACTTAAATCTACTTAGCTAGATTGTCGTGTACCAAAGCCATGTCTAGTGAGACAACTGAAATTTCAAAGCCAAAAGAACATACATAGCGTGCACAAGTTTACTTACTTGTCATTTCTACTCCACTCATCTTTGAGAAAGAGAAGACTTGCAAGGCCTCTTTCAATTTAAACCTGCAATCACTTTTGCCGACCAATGTTTTCGAAGAACTTTATCACCAAGAAAATTACCTTGTTTCAGATGTACAAAATCATCAACATTTCTTGTTCCGGATTTGTCCACAATAACTATTCATGGAATCTGTTTGAAAGTGTCTTTATCTCTTTCAAATGTAGCAAATATGAAACTACATATAAATTTGCTCATATCAATTTCCTTTGGTAAATATCAATATTCTACTTTGTATTTTTGGTAAAGCTGTTGAAATGTAATCCAAACACGTTTATAATTATTTGAATTAGATTTACTAGGATATTTTGTTTAAGTCATGTGGTCGTGTAAGCGGTGCTAGGTGTAAAGACCCTCAAGCTCGTCAACGCTATTAGACTAGTCAAAAGATGCCTTAGCCGCTAATAACTCGATTAATTTAACACGAACGTTAATAGAACGTAATCTAACAACGATATAGGTACAAAATTAGTACCGTTGAGTGAATCTCAGAATGTTACGCAGAATGGACTACTCGAACATGTCAATCGGATATCAGACGAAGAAGATATCATTGGTTTAGTATAAAGGGTAAAATCATCATTTCATGGAACAACGCTTTTGATGCAACACTTGTGGTTTCCCTTATCAAAGCAAGTGCATGTCCTAGTGTCTCCTTTGAGCCTTATCTCCCCAAAGCCGATCGAAGAGAACCATTTCCTTCTCTTTCTTTCTCTTTTTTCTTTCTCTTCTTCTTCTTCTTCTTCTTCTGTTCTTCACCTCTGGCGATTCTGAAAGTTTGAGAAATGAAATTAAGTGCTGAGATTGTGGGGGCGAGGTTGATATTAAGGTATGTTTGAGGAAGAAGGTGATATGCGGTGGTTGTTTGAGCTCGGGAAGGAGAAGTTTGAGTGCTGTTATGAAAAGAGAACTAGGGTTTTCTCTGTGAATCGTTGTTTGAGTTAGGAGTTGAGAAATTAGAATTGGGCCTTGATTGATTTGAGGTTTAAGATGAAGTATCGAGTGTGAATCAGAGAATCGAAGATTGAAATTTGAATTAGGGTTTGTAGGAAGAACTCAGAAATACTAAGAAGTTGAAATTGATGTTTTAAAAATGAGATTTGAGATGGGTAATGATTGATTGGATGAATTAGGGTTAGAGATGAAGAATAATTCGAGTTTGTTGAAGTTAAGGTTTTTGTAATTGAATCCGCGAACTCGATTGAGGATGAATAAGAAGAAGTTAGAAGATGGGTTTGTTTTAATTGATGTTGATTTAAGCTATAGGGTTTAGTTGAGAACTGGTAATGATGTTGTTGATGTCTGAAATGGTTGGAACTTAGATGAATGTTTGGAGTCTTACAAAGGAAATGAGTCTTGCTAGTGGGTTGAGGCTATGGTGTTTTTGTTGAGGGTGTAGTGGATATGTATAGAGAATTATTGCAGGAAAGAAGGCGTAGTGAAGTTGAATACCTGGGGATGGTTTGTAGTTGGAGCAAACCTTTATAGTGGTACTGTCTATGTGTTTAAGAGTTGCGGGCAGAGGAGGTGTAACTGAAATGATAGTTCTAGGATTATAGTTCACGATTACTGTGCAAATCTTAAAGCTGCAATTGCAGGTAATTAAAGTTTATAATTGTAATTAAAATTTGAAGTTTATTTGAATTATTCAATTGGTGTATTTATTGGTTTGAAGTTGAACTTGAAATAGAGTTGTAGAGTTAGAGTTGCAGCTATGTAAGAAGAACCTTATGCATGTCTGACTGAACAAATTCAGTCTGACTTAGATTCTTATCTGACTTAGTGTATCTGACTGAGTTGAATCGGTGTAGACTCACTGAGTTCTCTGTCTTGACCCGAATTAACTCGGTTGACTGATTCCTATTTGACTTTGACTGTTGACCTGGCCTTAGACGTTGACTGTTAGATTGACCGTTAATTGACTTAGTTAGACTGAGCCTTAAATTAAGGGGCCAGTTTAGTGGACTTGGGCTTAGACCTAGTATTCATATTTTGAATGTTTGGACCCTTATGGTCCGAATTAACCTTTGGCTTCTTCTATAAAGTTGTATATATTCACAAGACTTATCTAATAAACTATAGAACCAACCTAATTCAATTAGTAAACCTTAGCTATGCTAAAGATAGATAAATAAAAGATGTAGAACCTTAATTGGACCTAAAATCACTAAAAAGACTTGTATGATTCATGTGTGAGCCTTTTTGGCTAGATTATTAGACTTCTTGTGTGATTAACAGTTAGTCTATATTAACAACGATCGATTCAAAGGATGAACCATTGGATCGTGGATCTCGAGGTAGGCGTGGCCTATCATCAAAAGAGGTGGGAATACATTTTACTATTTTGTTACCATTATTGTTTCTTTTACAAAAGTCTTTGTTTATTAAACTCATGCATTGTCTAGTGTGCATTCCATGTTTTGTTTAAATTTCTTTACTATACTTATGTTGATTTTGTTAATATCTCCATGATTTGGAAAGGACTTGTAATGTTTTATTTGTCATTATGAATTGTTATGGGAAATGAGAATTTCCACTTATGGTATATAGGATACGCTCCTTCACATTTATACCTACATGAATTCAACTTTTATTGTTTAAAGTGGGTCATCATGGTCTTGGTGATATCAATAGCTATTGAGTGTGGTTAGCACAAATATTATTTGAAGAAGGAGTTTTTCCATATACATGTTTGTTTATTACAGTGACTTGGTCGTTGTTTAATGTTTCGGAAAACATGTATTGTTTTCCAAATCTTGCGTATGATTACTTAAAAGTTAAATATTATTCCTGCTGAGCACCCCTTTTAGGGATGATGTGCTCACCCATTCCCACTTTCAGTTTCAGAGACAGATCAGAGTTGCGCAACGAAAGCATCAAGGGTTGATTTCGTTAGTTGATTAACTTTTACTATGTTTGTTATATTGCTTATTGTATTTGTAAACCAAATGACTATTGTATATGTATCATTTGAGAGGAGTTCCTGTATGTATATATTTTTGAGCGGGGCTAGTTTTGGGTTAAGTTTTGTAGCAGATTTCTTAATTGATTGTTTAAGTAAATGTTTTAGTTTTTTGTGCCTCTTATTTAATTAATCTCTTGGTTTGGTTAGCTGCTAGCTTAGGGGGCGCTACACTAGGGGTATCCTAATATGTAGGAGGTGTAATTATTGTTAGAGATTAATTAGGAATTTATACATGTTAGTGTTGAACGTGGTATAATCGTGGGAGTTAATTCCTAAAAACTTGGAGTTGTATGTAAATGGGTTAATTAGTGGGTTAACTATTGTTAAGAGTTTTTAAAGCCTTTTTAAGAGGCGGAATTTCATTAATGAGTGATATAGAAAGCTTTAGTAATATAGGTGTATCAAAGTTTTGAGTTTCTTTCATCTCCACTAATTTTGTTCTTGAAAATTATACATTTGGCATCAAGAGCCAGGTGATCTTCGGGTGCAATGGCGAAGAAGAAGAAAAATCGTTTTTGGAAAAGTAATTTTTTTTAGAAAAAGTTTTTGACGTATTTGGTTTTAAAAAAAATGGTTTAATTGATAGAAAAATGATTAATGTGTATTTGGAAAACAAGGGTTTCCATTAAAAAAAATGATTTTGATGTTAGAAAACATGGGTTCTAGCTATGATGAAGAAAAGTTAGGAAACAAGGGTTTCTAATGAGAAAATAGTATGATGAAGAAAAAAAAATCCTAAGAATTAGGTTTATGGGAAACATGGGTTTCCATTGAAGAAAAAAAACTTTTTTGAGGGAAATTTTTTCCTGGCGTTTTTAGGGGACAACAATAAAACAAAATAGGGTCACCCAAACCTAAAGTGAGTTACCCCTTATCTCGCATATTTCTTAATGGCAAAATCCCCCTTACATAATTGGTAGGTAATATATTATTTTTATCTTCCGAATGCATTCGATAGACAAAATAATGAGTATGCGTCCGAATGTAATGGGTGTAGTATTTGAATGAATTTTTTTTTTCATTTTTTTTTCTTTTAAGGTTTTTCTGTTTTTTCCCAGATTCGGGAGATATTCGTGATTTTTATCTCCCGAATGTAGTCGTGTTCTTCGTTTCTCAAGAACATCGACAATATTCAGGAGATATACTTATAGGTTAACTTCCGAATATTGTTGGTCATATCTTCCTGTGAACAAATCCTTATATGCCAAGGCTCATAGTGGTTCTCATTTGGGAGCCAACAAATATTCGGAGGTCAAATGAATTACTTGTCTTCCGATTATGACTAGTAAAAAACTCGAAAATTTGAGTTTTTTTCCAAAATCCTATTTTTGGGCCACTCTATAATTTATTATCTTAAGTCCTCCGGTTAATGCTACTCAAATTTCCGATTATCTTAAGTCCTCCGATTGTAAGTTTATCTCCCGAATGCTACTCAAATGTTCTTGAGAAATGAAGAACATTCGGGAGATAAAAATCATGAATATCTCCCGAATCTGAGAAAAAACAGAAAAACTCGAAAATTTGAGTTTTTTTTCCAAAATATGATTTTTGGGCCACTCTATATTCGGAGGTTCGAGTAACAATATAAACCTCCAAATATAGTAGTTCCATGGCTATATATGCCGAGGCTCATGGTGGTTCCAAATCCCTATATGCCAAGGCTCATGGTGGTTCTCATTTGGGAGCCAACAAATATTCTGAGGTCAAATGAATTACTTGTCTTCCGATTCTGACTAGTACAAAACTCGAAAATTTGAGTTTTTTTCCAAAATCCTATTTTTGGGACACTCTATATTCGGAAGTCTGGTTAACTACTCAAACTTCCGATTATTTCAAGTCCTCCGATTATAAGTTTATCTCCGAATGCTACTCAAATGTTCTTGAGAAATGAAGAACATTCGGGAGATACAAAAGAAACATTACTCAAATGTTCTTGGAGATAGGGAGATACAAATCATGAATATCTCCGAATGCTACTCAAATGTTCTTGAGAAATGAAGAACATTCGGGAGATACAAATCATGAATATCTCCCGAATCTGAGAAAAAACATAAAAACTCGAAAATTTGAGTTTTTTTTTCCAAAATCTGATTTTTGGGCCACTCTATATTCGGAGGTTCGAGTAACAATATAAACCTCTGAATATAGTAGTGCCAAGGCTCTATATGCCGAGGCTCATGGTGGTTCCAAAGCCTTATATGCCAAGGCTCATGGTGGTTCTTATTTGGGAGCCAACAAATATTAGGAGGTCAAATGAATTACTTGTCTTCAGATTATGACTAGTACAAAACTCGAAAATTTGAGTTTTTTTCTCCAAAATCCTATTTTTGGGCCACTTTATATTCGGAAGTCTGGTTAACTACTCAAACTTCCGATTATTTCAAGTCCTCCGATTGTAAGTTTATCTTCCGAATGCTACTCAAATGTTCTTGAGAAATAAAGAACACGACTACATTCGAGAGATAAAAATCATGAAAATCTCCCGAATATGGGAAAAAACAGAAAAATCCTAGAAGAAAAATAAAATAAAAAACAATTCATTCAAATACTGCACCCACTATATTAGGACACATACTTCTTATTTTGTCTACCGAATGCATTTGGAGGATAAAAATAATATATTACCTACCGATTATGTAAGGGCAATTTTGCCATTAAGAAATATGCGAGATAAGGGGTAACTCACTTTAGGTTTGGGTGACCCTATTTTGTTTTATTATTGGCCCCTAAATCTTTTTTGTTGGCCCCTAAAAACGTCAGGAAGGAATTTTTTAGCTCTCGCACTGCGAGAGCATCCCTTGAACTAGCAGTTCCGAAATGGTCAGATCCACTAGATCTGACATCAAAAAACTTGGGTTAACCCCGGTTGTATCTTCTCATCATTTAGCGTATTAGTGTTAATAGATTTAGCTTATTAGTGTTAATAAATTCATATCCAGCTAAAACGATATCTTAATATGATATCTATATATGGATCTAGAGACGTGTTATATCACTGAACATTCAAGTTAAAACCATCGCATGATGGTCATACGCATGGATATGGTTATCCAATCAAAAAATATATTTACATATCGATATCCAATAGAGCAACTCTTTTCCAATTTCCCGAGTATTGAAGATTGGTTTCACCTGTCATGATGATGGTCCATGGATACACATACATCTTATTATCTTCCTTGATTGATGATGTTTTCAAGCCAAGAGTTGCAAATACTTTTCATAATTGTGAGATCAAAATCTATATGCACCAATTCTAGCTCAAGTTGTTTACAAGATGGTGAGATATGCATAAAACAAAGAAGATTGCAAGCTTTCCATTACTGACCACTTTACAATTTGGTTCAAGCGCTCGAAAATGTTTCATATTGTATGAACTTTTTCATGGGATGGTTGTTAAAGCTTTTCTTGATTCAATTATTTTCATTCTAAGTTCTTGATTAATTTTTATGTTAGGCGAGGATTTTGCATCAAGCTTACCAATTGTTTCTGAAGATTGTTGAAAAATGTGTTAATACTATGATTAAGCGGACTAAAAAACTCTTCTTTATATTATGATGAAATTTAGAAAAGATAATGATCAATCAAAAAGATTCCGAGTACTTTGTATATTTTAAAACCAGAAAAAGATTACCTTAGATACGTTAACTAAACAATAGGAAGACATAACCGGGGATAAATCTAAGTTTGCTGATGTCAGATCTTGTTGATCTAGCGGTTTTGCAACCGCTAATTCAAGGTGATCTCGCACTACGAGAGCTAAATTTCTTCCTTTTTTGAGAAAGAAATATTTTTTTTTGGTAAAGAATATTGATTACAGTTTTTGTTGAGAAGAGAAAATTGCTATGAAGTATTTTTGGTGAAGATTTTTCTGTTCAAAATATGCAAAAGGATTCCGCAATTTTATTCAAAAATGTTATGTTATTCGAAACTATGCGGAATGTTGATCGATTGGCTAACAATGATGATGATGACGATGATCGTGACGACAACGACGACGATAGTGATGATGATGATGGTGGTGACAACAAATCAAAGATTTTGATTTATGACGATGATGATGAAGAATGATGGATGATGCAATGATGAAGACAATTGTATATGATAAAAATGTTTTAATTAACGGAAGGTGTTAGAATTTAATCCAAACACATTTATAATTATTTGAATTAACTTTCCTAGGATATTTTGTTCAAGTCATGTGGTGTGTAAGTGGTGCTAGGAGTATCCTAATATGTGGGAGGTGTAGTTATTGTTAGAGATTAATTAGGAATTTACACATGTTAGTGTTGAATGTGGTATAATCGTGGGAGTTAATTCCTAAAAACTTGGAGTTGAATATAAATGGGGTAATTAGTGGGTTAACTATTGTTAAAAGTTTGTAAAGCCTTTTTAAGAGGCAGAATCTCATTAATGGATGATATAGAAAGCTATAGCAATGTAGGTGTATCAGAGTTTTGAGTTTTTTTATTCTCCGTTAATTCTGTTTTTGAAAATTCTACCGAAGCAAATAACTCGATACTTCGACACAGCGATCGAAGGTCATCATTTCTCCTCTCGACTTCACTGCAGCATCCTATAAAGAGGAAAAGCAACACTAAGCATCATATCTAACAAGTGGATCAATTTTTCTTCTTCTTTAATACCAAAAATATTAACTCAATGTTTAATTCATTGATGATTTTCACACCAAAGATGAAAAGGCCATCGAGTGTAGCTGAAATGTGGCAATCATACCTAAGCGATGAATTTGCTTGCTTTGATCATAACAAGCCTTCTTGCAAAATCGCTATTTGAACTGGTCATCAACACATGTTGTTCACAAGGTTTAACTCCTACTATGTAAATTTTCTTAGCATTTCTGTTGACTACTTGCCATTGGTTGCTTACATGCACCACCTTACCAAAATACGCATCTTCTTCGGATGTTAGCTTGTATGTTTGTAGTAGTTTACATAGCTCCCAAGATAGCCGTCTGTGGGTGGTCCTTGATTTGTTCGATAAATTGGTTCTATGTAACTTTTTTTTTATATAAATTGACATCCATTTGCCGCTAAAGCGTAGCCCTATTCACATTTTATGGCTCCTAAAGTTGTTCCTTCCTGCAAACAAGATTCCCTAACTGTCTGAAAATCCAAACTTTGACATTACTGAAAGCAAATTGTAGAGCACATACTTACATATAAACCATACAAGGGGTCATGGTGATTCCGAATGTCGTTCCATCTTTCATTATCACCAACAACTTCAACTTAAGTATAACCTAAGGCGATCAATTGTCAAAAATAAATTACATAACATTTCATATGTAAATGTTAATCGAACAGGTTCAGTTTCACTGAATTTTGCAACCCCTAAATTATTACGAAAACACACAACTTCTATTGTATATTGTTTTCCAGTAATCACCATTGGATCTTCAGGTTGAGTTTTACTCTTGTTCTCAGCAGTACTTTCACCAGAATAACTTTTGCACCAATCACCAATTTCAGCTGAATTCCCATAATCACCATCTTTAACAACAACAACTGAAGTATCACCTGATTCAATATTTCAAAACACATAACCAAGATGTAAATTTTATTGAATAGGGCTTCTTTATTCTTTCATAACACAAAATTTATTAAGAAAGTTCATAAGGTAGTAGGACCTTAGTTTCTCGTTCATCATCCGGTTTCCAGAATGATTTTCACGTTTGATATCAGGATCACTTTCACCAACAATAATTTTCGAGCAATTATCTATTTAATTTAACAAAAAAAAAGGTTTAACTTCTACCCATGAGTGAAATTTATAACACTTAACGAAATATTAGTAGAAATTTATAAAACACATAACTAGTACGTATTGTTTCTGAAATATATTTTAAAACACATAACGAAATATTAGTTGAAATTTATAGAACAC
Source organism: Papaver bracteatum (assembly GCA_023529315.1). NCBI lineage: Eukaryota > Viridiplantae > Streptophyta > Magnoliopsida > Ranunculales > Papaveraceae > Papaver > Papaver bracteatum. The sequence continues at coordinate 1,363,353 of JAJJWX010003488.1, forward strand.
ATAACTACTACGTATTGTTTCTGAAATATATTTTAGAACACATAACTAAATATTAGTAGAAATTTATAGAACACATTGAAAATGCGGGAGTACAACAACCGCACCCAATAATTCGTTTGGCAATCCGAGAGGACTTACTTCAATATACTTTCAAGAGAATCAACTAGACAGTCAGACCCAATCTATAGGAAAGTATATCAAAGAGCTATATCTCTATTTCAACATAATCATAGTTAAACAGAAACAAGTCAGTAAACCTGATTTTAGTGTGAAGCTCTTGAAATAAAATCTTTTATGTTAATCACAACCTATCCAATATCCACCGTGTATAAACCTCTTTAAGCAACAATAACTAAAGGAATATTTCAACACAGTGTCCACTTGAATAGGGTTAGTCCAGACTGGTCTAACAACGTGAAAATAACAAAATTAATTGTTCGAGATCAATCAAGTCTTATCTAACAAACAAGGTCATATTTAACTACTATGATTGATTAACGTACAACATGTATTATTTCAATTGTATAAATAAAATATAATGTGGAAAAAAAAACACAGACACTAGAAATTTTGTTAACGAGGAAACCGCAAATGCAGAAAAACCCCGGGACCTAGTCCAGAATAAACACACACCGATTATAAGCTGTTACACCAATTTCCTACTACCTATTCAGACTAGATGTAATACCTGCTTTAACACTTATAGAACTCCTAGCACAACACCTATTGTCTTTAGGAATTCTTCTCTTAAATCTTCTAGCAAAACCCAAGGCTCTCTTTAGAAGATACAACAACACGATTGATACGTTTCGATCTTTTGTTTTCACAAAACACCAAATCGATTTCCCTTTAGATGTAAATCAAGGTTTTGGAAATCTTGTGTTTGTTTTGAGAAAAACAATTACTATGTAAAAGTAATATCAAAACAAACTTGTAAATTAGGGATTATTATACTATTCAAAAATGGAAGACAAACCTAATTATTCTACCACAAGAACAACTAGAATAAATCTAGAGATATCTTGTTTAAAACTTCTTAAGGATTTTTACGAGATGCCTTAATCGAAGTTTTCTTTCTAGCTTCCGATTTCAACTAACAAAAGTTGGTATACGATCGGAAACTGAAATTTATCAAAACCTAGGGTTTATGATCAACAACTCTTGAATGGTTTTATATCAGAAGAGAAAACCTTAAAATAGACAAGAGGTGAAAACCCTAGATTACAAGTTGTATAATCAATCACGAAGATTAAACCCAACTCGGCTTTGTGATCCCCAAAATAAAGACTTTTATCTCACTCTTGTTCATGAAGAACATAAGACATGGAAAACAACCTTATGAAGCTTACACCAGTTTTCAAAAAGGGGATGAAAAACGTGTAGCATTCACAAATTCTTTATTTATAGTGAATAGGTTAGCTTGCAAGCTACGCTAGGGTTTAGGCTATTTTCCTTTTTCAAGACTCTCCTAATTTTGGGAGTCTTTTTAACTTACAAATAGTTTGCATAAATAAATAATTAAATAAATAATTATTAGCATTTATTGTATTTATGTGAAATAAATCACATTTTAACTTAGGCAGGAATTAAAAGTTATCACAAACACTTTAATATGGTAATAAAATATGTTATAATTAATAGCCAACTTGCCTAGATAAGGAAACATCACCAACGTGACTAAAAAAGACTTCTAGTCACATAATTGGGCTCAAGTCCGTGAACCGTTACAAACAGTTTATGGATTGTTTCTTACTAACGAACTGTAACAATTACAATAACACTTATAATTGTCACTTAAATAAATCACTCATAACTTCATCGTTATAACTCGGAATTGAGTGATTCTTGGCTCGTTGAATTCGTAAGATCATTCACTATAACATGAAAACATTTTCAAGGATAAAGGTTATTGTTACAAAAGTCGTGGATCAAATAACCTCAAGTATATATACATAAATGTACATTTACCGTCATATGAATTGTTCCATAGAGTGAGCATTTGTTTGGATAGATTAGAAAGATAGAATTGAACAAGAATCCAAATGAAATAAATTATCACATACCTTTATTGATGAAGTACTTTTTGATGTCTTCTTGTAGTCTTCTAACTTCATCCTTCAAGGATAGCTTCGATTCTACTTCTTAGACTTAATCTAGTCTGAAACTATCTTTAGTATGCTAAATCAAGAATGCATTTTGACAACTAAAATTGACAACTAACTTGACATACCAATGCTAGTGGGTTCAACCGAGAAGTTCTCTAACACACATAACTACTACGTATTGTTTCTGAAACATATTTTAAAACACATAATGAAAAAAATAAAGAACTGAAAAAAAAATACCTTGAATCTTGTTTTCTCTCGATCGATTTCTTAAACCTGCAGCTGGTGTCTCTAGCTTGCGAGCACTTATTTTTTTCTATTTAAGTTTCTTTGTATCACCAATCAAGCTAGCTTTGTATATTTGTAGTGAATTCTAATCAGTTTTCTATTAGGTTTGTATATCCATAGTGATTTAAGTATCTTTGTATCACTGGTCGAGCTAGCTTTGTATATTTATAGTGAATTCTAATCAATTTTCTATTAGGTTTCTATATCCATAGTAAATTCAAATCCATTAGTTTTATACTTCAAGATACATAAACAACTTGATCCTTAAGAAAGGCAAATCTGTTCAAATTAGGATCATAGTGGTCGTTCCGTATGGTATATTGAATTTGAGAATTTCTATTGGAATTGCATGAGTACGTGAGTGAGATTTATCTCTGTGAATTTTTTTGAGATGGAAATATTCTTGTGCGCACTTTATTCTTGCTTGGAACCAGTACAGACACTTATTAGAAGGTTTGAAAAAGAAAGCCGGGTCTGAAGAATGGTATCACTACCAATTTATTAGATTTGAAGATTTCTGTTTAGAAGTTATGTGTGCATGTTTTGGAAGAAATTTTCTTATACAGTACTTGATACAAATCAAACAAGTGTTAATGGATACACGCTTTGGTCGCAAGACATTAAAGGAGTATTGCCATGAATGTTCTAAAATTAGATGAACAAATACACATCACGAATGATTGTTGAGACAAAAAAATTGTGGTGCAGAAATAGTTTGCGACAAGATTTATACAAAATTGAAATGACCAGATAATGTTAACGCATGGTTAATGTTACAATATTACCTACGCATAAATTTTGAACACTTATATTGCATAGTGTCAAATGTGAAAAAGACATTGTTCATATAATCAGATACAAATTTGTAGAGGATCCGGTACATTGAGTAAAGGAGTTACTCATCATGTATAAGTTGCCTACAAATTTGTGTATGTCTTTAGTGATGAATCAAGTCTATAATGACTTTTTGTAAAATAATATTAAATGTTAGATATGACCACCATGGAAGCTACGATTGATCTTTTTTTTATTAAATTAGAGAGGTATATTTTTAATAATGGTGCCAAAGTTGATGGCATGAGTAGATGCATGTAACGAGGAAAAATGGCTTAGAACCTAAACCGTAGAGATTCCATTTTGGAATCTATGAATAGATGCAAATGAGAATTTTCCAGAGGTTAATGTGGACAAGGATAGTGTCAGGTTTTGTATACCTCCATTAATTATGCTAGTTAAAAAGCCTTGTTTTAAAATGTTAATCACCCCATACCATGTTTATTTACACCCAACTACTCTTCTCTTGTTGTTCCCTCCTTTTCCCCTCTTATTTCAAATTTTCTTCTAAAAGACGTTGTTCTACTGACTCGGAGTCTGACTTATGCCATTGATCTGACTTGGCCCATCTTCAACTGTCTGAGTCGAACATTGGCTCATACTGTGAATTTTTCGTATCAGACTGACTCGACCATTGGCAATGACTCAGACTAGTATATTCCTAATTACATTTAACAAAATAAAATAATAGTATGATCAAAGTGTCAAGGAAAACATATTACCAAGTATGAACGCTTATCTTTTGGAACTTCATAAGTACGACATTGACATATATAATATACTGTTATTGAGGGTGAAAAATGATTCTGTTGATTTTGGTAATTTGGGGTGTGTGTGGATGAGAAACGAATCTAAACCCTAAACAAATGCACTGCACGGGAGTAATTTTGATTCAAGAGATCAATTTGTACAATTCTGGCCTAAACCAAGAAATGGTTGTTTCAGACTTGCTTCGGTCACAAAGTGAAGGATATGGGTTTGATCTTAGGGAAGCGAAGAAGGTGTTGAGATTATGAAGGTGTTGGTTGTTTATGACTTGTATCAGAATGTTAAAATCGCTTGCACAATGTAATCTATCAACTCTGGGTGTTTTCTGGATACCTTAGTTACGACACTTGGTTTTTATGTGTTGTTTGAAAATAGGTGAATGACCTATTTATGCAAATCGTTGAGCGCAACCCTCATCTCATAGGAAGTTGAGGAAGTGGAGTGATGGAGTAGTGGGGTCGTGTGGGTAATTGTCACACGATCACGCCTTTGCCCACTTCCCTCATAATTGTTAACCGTCTATGCCTCCTGACACGTTCTCATAATGGGCGCGTTGCACGCCGCACATTGTAAACTGCCATACCAATACTCCAGTAAGTATCCCCCAGTTTGTGACATGTTTGATATCTCGAATAAGTGGGTCGATTCATGGGACCCGCCAAAGGAAATAACATATGGTGCTATTAGGTTAAATAACTACGTTATTTAAAGATTCGATATTCATGAAATATCGTGCTTGCTCGATGCATGTAATGCATCATTTTAGAGCATGCAGCTCAAAACAATCGATATGCATAAAGCATCGCTGTTTTAAAGCTTGATCGAGTAAGTCGCGGATTAAGCGTCTTTAAATGACAGCACATCCAACCATCTTCGAGTGATCATTCGTAGGCCGCATTGGCGGGCCACCATCTTGTCAATCACTCCCTGTGGTAGAGTGGTGGACGGTAATCATTAAGGCGCTTCATTGATCGCCTAACTTTTAATCCAAGTCATCCAACCAAGCTGTAAAAGTTGGATGGAAGAGATTATTTACGGCATATATGTGCTATCATTGATGGAATTTTAGGGTTTTTAGAGGTGAGCAAGCATCCCCATTTGGATTGATCGAATCCACACATGGTCGTTGATTTTGAGTGAGCCGATTGGGCGTGCGTGAAGACGGCTCACTGTCGTGCATGCTTGCTCCTCTCAGTCCCATAAATATTTGATCTTGGCCACTCAATTTGACCAGTAAAGATGAGTGGTTGTGATCGATTTGCGATAGGAACATGTTGCCCGCAAAGAGATTAAAGGTCGCGTGGCATACCACTTTGGGGTGCACGTTTTAAGGTGCCATGCCCTAGTCTGCATAGGCTGGCCGGTCACACTCAAAGGTGGGCCCACGGTAAATACGTTGATATCCTTGAGAACTCTTGAGTCTATATCTACACCCTCCGTTTAGGCTGGCGAAGATGGATGGGTACGATCGAACTACGACAGATGTGCATTGCCGCAAACCCTAACTAGGGTTTTAAATCAGTCACGCACACGTGACTTTGGCCAAGTGGTTTGGCATGCTGTGATCCTCTTTTGGAGAAATCGACCAAGTGGGGCCCATGTTGGGATGACGGTGAATGCATGTGCACCTTCCTGATGGTCCTAAATGCGATCTAAGCCATCCAAATAGGCTGGCTAAGTTGGATGGTCGTGACATTTGAAAGCATCACGCCCTCCATGTTTTGAGAAATCGTCCATTGATCCATGACCATGCCATGAGAAAACCGGTCAGGTAAGGGTAGAGTGGGCCCGCCAACATGTGTGTTAGCGCTTCCCTAATCATTCATGGAATAGGATGATCTAATCCGTCCAACCAGGATGACGAAGTTGGACGGTCGTGATCGTTTGAAGACTTCCCTGATCAGTCTATCTTCGATCGAATCTTTACAAAGCAGCACGAACACCCTACTTAGGGTTAGTGTTTTACGGTGCTAGGAGATGTTCGTATGATGCCCGACCGGATAGGGCATAAGTGGGCCCGCCGATGGTCAATGAAGTAATTACCTAGTTCTGCCAGGAGTGGTCTAGGTTTGTTGAATTATGTCGCCAAATTGTGTGGCCGTGATCGTTTCTGAGACTGATATTAACAGTCAAGATTTTCCTAAAGGAATTCAAGCGCGACTGAGCTGTCTTAAAAGTGCGTTGATATGAGATTATCTTTTTTAGAGAGTGATGTAGCCCGTGTGGGTACTTTTATACGGATCTCAATACTGGCACTTCAGTAGATTCATGCTACTCTACTGAGAGTGAACACTCCATCGTCATTTCATGTCAATAATGAGAGTTCGGCTGAGAACATAGCATAGGAAAAATACCAGGCAGGTCTATGCATTAATTACTAATGCAATAGGTTGAATTTTATAGAATATCTGGGATTGATGCACCACTCTAATAAATTTCATAAATGTGTCGAATTACTCAATACATATGTAAGTGAGAACGTTCATCACTTTCAAATGGCTTTTGTTCCTTTACAGGATGAAAGCGCATTAAATGCAGGGTTTTATAATTTTGACCCTGAACTAAAAACCACCATCAACATTAAGTCCCATACTTAGCACGTAACAGTGACATTGTTGCGGGGTAAGCACTAGATGGTGACAGATAAATAACAAATCGTAAAAACAAGGTATTGAGGGATTACCAGGAAATATTGACGCACTGTTAATCCGGCCATATAGTATTGGCGCTCACGGGCAGCTGTCCTCTTCCTTGCATGGTATAAAAGAAAACCCTTTTTACACTCGGATTCCAAAAATGCTCGTGTGTATAAAAGGGAGGCCGTTTTCTCTTTATTATTCGATCATCTATCTGTGTATTTTCTTGCAGCAGTTGGAGCTTTGTGTTGATCTCCCCATTATTGTAGCAGGGAGGTGGCTGCTGTTTAAATTTGAAACAATGACCTTGTTGACTAGGACTCACAGCTGGTTTGAATGCACTCTTTCTTTGACCATCCACCAATCCCTTCCTGGTTCTTAGTTAGGGTTTCAAAAGGAGCATGACTTGGTTGGCGTTAAATCCTTGTTTATCAGATGAATCTCGCCATTCTCTATTATTTTAGGGTTTCAACCATGAATATATATACCAGGGAGCTAAAACACCCTTATCGTGACGGGATAAAGATTTTGCTGCTGAAACTCCCTGCTTTCATCATGTCAGATAAAAGTGGATCATCTTCTTCGACTCAGCCGGATTCATCTACCAAACGCAAGCGGCTCGTATCCAATGTATGATAAAAAATTCTTTTCGATTTTGAAGTGTCAATCCTTCTTTTTTATTTTACACATAATCATCTTTTCTTTCAGAGCTGCCGGATTCCTGAGCCTTGTGGTGATTCTCCTGTTTGAATCCTTCGAGTCAAGATGATCATACCGGTTTATTTTCCACTGGTGAATATGCGTTCGTCTTCCATGACCAGCATGTGACACAAACTTCAGATTTTTTTTTGTAGAGGTATCCTTCTAGGATATGCGTAACAGTGGTTGACAATGATGATTTAACCACTCCTCTCCCTTCAGTCTCAAACACGCACGGTACTGGTCTGGAAGACGCTGATTTTAGTATCTCTTCCTACAAGTACCCCAACGCAGGCTTGCGTTTCGATGCACACATGAGATGTTTATCTTCTAGTTATCGTATTTTTAGCGGTTTTCTAGTAAGGAAGGAGTTAATCCCCTTGTACACAAAAATACGGACAAAGTACGACCATATTGCAACTAGGAATGTGGTGCAGCATTGCTCGTCTTCTTTAGTTACCACGATGAATTGTCTTCTTCCCATGATTGTCGAGATGGAAGGTACATCCATACGTGATGTTGCTGAATCAACTATCAAGAAGTGGGAAGACATGATATCTACCTGTGAATCCATGGAGTTCAATATAGGCTGGTTGCGGTGGTGTCTTGATGCTATAAAATTTGATCGAGCCGGTATCGTCGCCAACATTGTCCCTGCTACGAAATCCATCTTGGAAGAGGAGAAGGCCTTAGCTGTGGAATCTGAGAAGGTGGGGCAGGCGATCCGAGACTTGAAGAGTATGACTAAAAGGTATCAAGAGAGGATGAAAATGATGCTTTCAAGGAACTACAACTTGTTGGACGGCCTTTTCTGAGTCGTACTTTTGTTTTGAATAAGTAGGCACAGTGATGTTTTGATCGTTTCTCCTCTTTCTTTCTTTTTTGGGTTTTGAACCTTGCTTTGGAAAATAAATTGCATTGGATTTTGTTAAGTGCATAGAGTTTACACCAACATGTTTTCACTAATGAAGAATTTAATAACTGAGACGTGAGAAGAGTGACAATGCCTGATTGTTGCGTTGCGAGGCAGCAAGAGATAGGACAAGGATCAGGCGTAGTATGCCTTGAGCCATTTTCTGTTGATGACTGCTTCCAATTTACCTCCATCTTATTTAATAATTTTGTAGTAGCCGGTGTTGTAAGATTTGGTGATCACATAGGGATCTTCCCATTATGGAGAGAATTTTGATGCAGACATGTCTTGCTGAATGTGCTTGGCAGTCTTCAAAACTAAATCTCCTACTTTGAAAACTCGTGGTTTTACAACTTTTTCATATGCTCTGGATATTCTGCTTCTGTATGTTTGAGTACGTTCCTCTGCTTTATCTCTCATAGAGTCTAGGGTGTCCAATTCGGCAACCCTGGAGCTCGATGCTTCGGTTTCATTCCAGTGGACCCCACTTGTTGCTGCAATCCTGGATGACGGAATTTTAATCTCTGCCGGGAGAATCGCGTCTTCACCGTAGACGAGTGAGTAAGGGGAAATGAATGTATAGCTCCTTGGTGATGTATGATATGCCCACAATGCCATTGGTAGTTGTTCGTGCCATGTCCTGGGATGATCATGCACCGTTCGACTGAGAATACGAAATAAGATTTTGTTGTGCTTTCAGCTTGCCCATTCCCCTGGGGGTAGTAGATGGTGGAGAAGACCTGATAAATTATGTATTCTTCGAGCAACTCTTGTACCTGTTTGTTGGCGAAAGGAGTGCCATTATCGGTAATGATATGTTTGGCCACGCCAAACCAACAAATGATGTGTTCCTTGATGAACGCCGCGATTGTTGCTCCAATAGTTCCTCATAGAGGAATGGCTTCAACCCATTTGGTAAAATACTACGTTGCGGTTATGATATACTCGTGCTGTTTTGACGATGGCGGTTTGATTTTCCCAATGATGTCAAGTCCCCAGCTGTAGAATGGCCACAGACTGCTCACCGAGTGTAAAGGATTTGCCATATTACTACAGGCAATGGGGTTATGGCTGACCCTGCTAAAATTTATGCTATGGTGGATTGGCCTATTCCTACAACTATTAAAGGACTGAGAGGATTTTTGGTCCTCACATGGTACTATAGGAAGTTTGTTAAGAATTATGGTCTCATCTGCAGACCATTGACTGAGTTATTGAGGAAGGATGCTTTCCTTTAGTCTCCTGCTGCCACTAATGCATTCAATACTCTCAATATTTCCATGACAACAACCCCTGTCCTAGTATTTCCTAATTTTAACAAACAATTTACCTTGGAAACGGATGCTTGTGACTCAGGGATTGGTGTTGTGCTGATGCAGGAGAATATAGCCATTGCATTCTACAACAAACCTTTGGGACCAAGAGCTGCTACCTTTTCTACCTATGAGAAGGAACTTTTGGCAATTGTGTAAGATGTCACCAGATAGAAACAATACTTACAAGGTCAAAAGTTATTATAAAAACTGATTACCAGAGTATACATTACTTCTTAGAGCAGAAGATTTCTACAGTTTTACAACAAAAGTGGCTCATGAAGCTTCTGGGTTTTGATTATGAAATCAACTACAAGAAAGGCTCAGACAACAAAGTTGCAGATGCATTGTCTAAAAGACCTCATGACTCTTCCTAGTGTCACTCCATCACTTCTTCAAAACCTAGATGGGCTCAAGACATCATTGATAGTTACATTGCAGACCCCAAGGTACATCATCTCATCACACAACTCTCTCTCTCATCAGATACCCTTAAAAAGTACTCTTACATTAATGGCTTATTGAGATACAAAAGTAGATTATATGTGGGCATGCCAGCTAACACAAGAACCAAGATTCTTGAGTCTCTTCACTCCTCTGCTGTTGGGGGTCATTCTGGCATGCAAGCAACATACAATATAGCTAAAGCTTACTTCTTCTGGCCTGCAATGAAGAATGATATTTTGTTGTATGTTTCCACATGTGATGTCTGTCAAAAAAACAAAGTGGAACATCAATTCCCAGTTGGTTTATTTCAAACCCTACCAATTCTAGATCATCCTTGGCAGCACATATCCATGGACTTCATTGAAGGACTTCCAATGAGTGAAAGAAAATCTGTCATTTTGGTTGTGGTGGACAGACTCACCAAGTACATCCACTTTATTGGCCTGAATCACCCTTATACAGATTCCTCTGTTTCCAGAGATTTCATTGCTAATGTGTTCAAGCTACATGGTCTTCCTTCTTCAATTACTTATGATAGGGACAAGATTTTCATAAGTCACTTTTGGCAGGACCTGTTCAAAGCTCTAGAGACTCAGCTGCACCTCAGCACTGCCTACCACCCACAAACCGATGGACAAACAGAGAGAATCAATGCTTGTTTGGAAAACTACTTAAAATGTATGTGCAGTCACCAACCTAAAAAATGGCACATGTGGCTTCCCTTGGCAGAGTGGTGGTACAAAAACAATTATCACACAAGCTTAAAGATGATCCCTTTCAAGCCCTTTATGGTTACATTCCACCTCACCTAGATTTTCCATCTGCTTCTACTACTTCAGTCACTGAGGTTGCAGGTTACATGAAACTGAGGGATGCTATGCTTTCTCTCTTAAAGGACAACCTCCACCAGGCCCAAGAAAGAATGAAATTCTTTGCTGATCAAAAGAGGATTGAGAGGGTGTTTCATGTGGGAGACAAGGTTTACCTGAGACTACAACCCTATAGACAAATATTTGTGGCTCTCAGAAGAAACCTCAAGTTAGCAGCTAAGTTTTATGGCCCATTCACTATTCTGCAGAAGATAAGAGTTGTTGCTTATAAGTTGGATTTACCTCTTGAGGCTAGAATTTACCTTATTTTCCATGTCTCACAACTCAAACAGCAGATTGGTAACTCCATTACTCCTTCCCCAACATTGCCAGCACTAGATACAGATGGCCAGATTTTAGTCATTCATGATGCTGCTCTGGATTCTAGAACTATCATCAGAAGGAGAATCTATATGCCTCAACTACTGATTAGATGGACTAATGCTTATACAGCTGATGCTACCTGGGAAGACACCAAGCATATAGTTCATCACTTTCCCAAATTCACTCCTTGAGGACAAAGATTTGCTGATGGGAGGGGTATCTGTCATGTGCCTATTGTGTAACTTGTCCGAGTGGTTGCCCTCATTTGTGTATTGGGTTCCTTCATAGTTTCTTCCTTAATGGGTATTAGTTGTTTCCTATCAACCTGTGTGAGTAGGACAGGTGTGCGGTCTGTATTGGCTTTTAGCTTAGGATTCCTTTTTCTTTCTGTTTTGATTTAAGTTATAAGAACATCCCATTTGGGGGATAAGTTATGAATTATTGAGATGTTAATGGTTGCTTAGGCAGAGGATACTTATTTTTCATTCAATTTCCAATCTATTTACCCTTAATCATCATAGCACAGTACAGTATGTCGACATTCTTACTCTGTAAGTCCTCTTTCATACTTATAATCTTGAAACCAATTTGCCACACTTCCAAACAAGTTTAGAATTGGTTCATCTGACTTTCAAGAAATATGTGATTGATCAAGAACACTCAATCACCAATCATGGGTTTAACGGTTCTACCAAAACATGTTTTGGTTCTAACTCCATGTGAGTATTATGCATAGTCACACTAGATTTCCAAAATTCGGTTGACTAGGTACTAGGATCGGTTCCCCATATATATATAGGCGTGCCACTCACACGCTTGGTCACACTTGGGTCGTCACACCTTGAGTATGTGCGTATGTGACTCACATGCCTAACATTATATTTCCACCCCCGATTAGTTATACGAGAGAATATTTCCTTCCATGAGTATGCCATTCACATGCGTGAATTCCATGGATAAGCTAGCAGTGGACAGAAATCGATTTCACTTTTATCAAACTTTTTTCTCTCTTCTTCTCTGTGTATGTTCAGGCAATGAAACTAGGGTTTAGATACCTTTCAATCATTGATCGTATTAGCCGAGAAACATCACATAAATCTCTTTAATCTTTGCAATACCTTTCTATCATCGATCTGTGTAAGTGTTAATCGTTATAAGTTTTTCGATTTTTAGGGTTTTATTTTTTTTAATCGATCTGTTGTTTAGTGCTTCATTTCATTTTTAGTTTTAATTTTTCCATTGTTTAATCCGTGAATCTAAAATGATTTGTTTCATATGAGTTATGTTTTGTTAATCTTCTTCATATAAATCTAATTTGTTTTTTCTTTCTAATTTCCTGTTAGGGTTTGAAGAATTTTGAAGACTTGAAGATTGAAGAATTTTGAAAGTATAAGTTTGGAAAGATTGAACTGATTTTTGGGTTTTATGTTAATTTCGAAAGAAAAAAAAAAGTTTTTCTACTTTGTAAGCTAATTTCTAGTTTGTAAGCTAATTTAGTTCTAGTTTTAAGCTATTGGTGTTGATTGTTATCATTAGTGTAGTTGCAGGAAATCCTACACTACACCCTTGTTAAGAATTTGTAATAACCAACTCAAATTTCAAGATTAAAAATGACACTTTATTATTTGATTTTCAGAAATGTTTACAGAAAACGTAAGAACTCAAGAATACAAATTTTCTCTTTAAGTTTCTCTCTCCTCAATACTTTTTCAACTCTCAAAAAATACATTATTCCCCTCTGAATCTATTGGAACCCTTTATATAGGAAATGACATAATGGATGACAGCTAAGTTTTCCTCTTATTTCGGATCTACTCTATGATCATATTGCGAGAGTCTTAATGTTGGTTCTCGCAAGTTTTGTAACCATCGCAGAACAATCATGCTCTTCTCATGTTTCTTCAATCATCAACCATTACGTCATTCTTTTGTGTTATTCGCCAAGTGTTGTTGAAAAGCTTGCGGTGACGCTCGCTGGGAAGTGTTGTTAATCTCGCAAAGAAGTGTTGTAGGGATATTCTGGTCCTACATCTTGCCTCTTCTCATGTATTCTTCGCAAAGTGGAGAAGATATGAGAACTTCCAATTCTTCAAAGCGCTCGCAGCTTCTTTTCTTTCCATATTTTCTTCTCGACAAGATTCTGTTGATTTAGCTTAACCACTTACACATGTTGTAATTCTTCTTTTTACCGACACGTCTTCACCCAACAGGTCATCCCCTTTTTTTCCTATTAAAGGTAGAGTTAGGTTACTGAATTAATTTTCTTCCTTTACTTTTCTACTTTCTTCGTCTGTTTACTTTGTTTTCCATCTGCAACTTTTTTTCTTCTTCATATTCTCCTGCTACTGTTCTAATGGAGTCATCAAGGTATGTGTGTTCAATTACTTTATCTGTTTGAACCGATTTTTATTTATGTTCTTCGATTTTCTTTATTTGATTCTTCATAACTCTTATTATGTTTTCTCTTTAGTGGAACCATCCCTAACTCCCAGTCTGTAATTCAAAACCCTAACTCTCGTAAAAGACCGACTAAAAATACGAAGAAGAGTTCTGCGAGTAATAAGGTAGTAAGAAACACATTTTATTTCTTAATAACAATATTGTTGCCTCTGTTGCTTATCTAAGTTATTATTCGCAGAATGACGAGCATATCTCCAGACCTCCCAAAAGATCCCGCCAAGTTAAAACTCTTGAGGCTGATATCATTATTCCCCAGCTGACATCTGCGAGAGTTATTACCACACCTTCGCAATTGAATCATTCTTCTTCTATCTGTGAGAACCTCGCTGTCAATACCCCCATCTCTACTGATATTTTGACAAACCAAACTTCTAAAATTGATGTGAATGAAACTCCGTCTAGTCTTTTATTGCCTTCAACTGTTACTTTTCCAGAAACTCCTCCTTCTGATAATACAACCATCGCAAATAATCCAGATCTCCAACTCTCCATTATTACTACTTCACCTTCTGCATCTCTTCCTTCATCTAGTGAAGCATCAGTAGGAATCGACGTTGTCTTCAAAGTCTTATCTAACATTTTAGATGATGCTAGGAAATCTTCCACTGATCCCTTCAAATATGAGGTTTGTGAGACTTTACTTAAGTATTTTGGCTCTGACTGTACTGCTTCGCGAGCGTCTCTAGATAATGAAATTGAAGCTCTAAAGAGAGACCTTCAAGCCAAAACTTAAGAATGTGTTACTCTAAATCACAAGCTTCGCAATTCTTCACTTGATTGCGAGAATCTTCGCAGGAGAAATAGTGAGCTGAAAGGTATAATTTTCCTTCCTCTGTCTTTTTGCTTTTCTGTTCTAATAAGTTTTCTTCTTCTCTGTAATTAAGTTTCTTTCTTAAATTCTTGGCTTGTATATTTAGTTTTAAATCAGAATCGATTCATTGAAAGAATTAAATTTGAATCTATCGCTGAAGAAGCTCGTGCTGAAAAAGATTCTTGGATGGATCAGTTTAATATATTAGATAATCTCTACACATATTCATTTGATCAAATAGATAATCTCACTAATGAGAATAATCAATTATCACAGAGCCATCATTTATTAAATAGAGAGATTACTCGCCTCTCATACTTGTTAACCAAAGCTAATTTGGCGGCGGAATCTTTATCAGATGAAAATAAAACTTTATCTCAAGAAAAACACAAATTTTCAAGCTTGATGGTGATTTCCTCACAACAATTGAGTAACCTTCAAAGAATATGTGACAATCAAGAGCAATCTCTGTGTTCTCTTAAGGATGAACTTAAGGAAGTAACTGAATCATCTGTCGCTGAGATGGATAAACTTATCAAGGGAAGATTATCTCTTAGTTTAAAGGCCAACACACTTCAAGAACAATATTCCAAATTAGAAGAATCTTATTCTTTATTTGCAAAAGAAAATTCATACCTCCATTCCAAAGAAGAAAACATAAAATATCGCCTGAAGGGTATAGTTGGAGATAAATTTGACGATGACATGAATCAATGGGAGAATTGTTGTTTATTAATCCAAAATTTAACTTCACAAAAAGAAGGTAGTCATTTGACTTCCTCACTTGCTAGTTTTTCTGTTAAATTTCTATGTTATATTCCTTGCGAGATCTTCATTTGCATATTTTCTTGTTATTTTTGTTACTCGCAGAATCTGAAAGAAATCTTCACTCTACCATTTCTGATTTAACTGATAAATTGGATAAGGCTCGTAATGAAAATAGGGTTCTTATTTGCGATCTTGTAAAATCCCGCGACCAAGCAGAGAGAAGATATGATATCTTGAATACTTCAAGAATATGGAGATTAGAAATCGTGACAGAGGTTTCCTTCGCAAGGTTCACCTTAGTGCTGAAGTTCTTGTGAACGACATTCTGATTTCCCACCCTCTTCCTCCTGTATCTATTCCTCCTCTAAAAGTTGATAATGATGAAGTTCCTCTTCCCATGGATAAGGATTTAGAGTTTCCGAGTGTTGAAGAAGATATTTATTGGGAAGATGGTGAAGAAGAAAGAAGTCCCCCCAAAGAAGTAACTACTGATGGTAAAGCAATCGCTGATGAAGAATTAAAATAAGGAGAAACTCGCAAGGAGAAGAATTTTGATGAAGCTGACAATTCTGGAAATAATGAATCTGGCGAGACCAAAGTTGAGGCTTAAGTTTTGCTTTTGTTTTCTTTTCTTTCCTCCTTCTTGCGAGCAATGTAATTTTTTACAACTTTAGAATTCAACTTTTACTCCTGCTATTTTGAATATTCTCAAGGAAGATAATGACATTTCATTTATCCACTCCCCTACTTGCCCTTCATTATCTTTCTTGTAATAATGAATTATTTTCTGTATCTTCCTTTTGCGAGTTGTGTGTCTATATTTCTTACGATATTAAGAATAGATCTGTGATGTGATAAATACTGCTGCGATATTTTCTTCCAATATTCCTGCTCTAAGACCTTGAATGATGTTTCTTCAAAATTTTGAAATAATCTTTCCTGCATTCTTAAATGAATAGTTAATGTTTGATATTATTCTGTTGGTCTTATTTTGCCTTCCTAATTAAAGGTATTATTTTGCCAAATTTTATGTCTGCGACAAAATCGCAGGATATCTAAGCATTGATATGCAAAAACCCTTTGATCTTGTCTTATCCATATTTTTTCAACATCTCTGCGACAATATGATAAGTATAAACTCTTTTGCGAGAATTAAACCTTATGAAATTGCCGTCTTGCGATGAAATCGCAGGACGTCTTTACACTTTAATGTAAAAACCCATTGATCTCATCTTAACTTTTCTCTTTTGGCTTGTTGCCTCTGTATAATTTTCATCACGCGACAATATGACAGGCCTAAATGTTCTTGCGATCATAAAGCCCCATGACATTGCCGTCTTTAGACACTTATCAGCTCCCTAATGGAGGGTGCCTCCATTATCTTCCCCCTAGTTGCCCCTTCAAGGAGGGAACATCGGCCATACAAGACTAGCTCCTCCCATCCATATTTGCCAACAACCAATTATTTTCGCAGCCTCTTGTCCTTTATGCCTATATGGCTTATAGTTACAAGACTGCACCCTAAGTGGGGTTTTCTTTGGGCCGAGTGCATCATAACAAGACTTTCCAAGGATGTCCAGGGTAGTTTCGTATTACCCGGGCACCCTTGACTCAACCATGTACCTCGACGCCTTGGTCATACTCTGCACTCCTTAGAAGAGATTCTTAGTCGTCAAACCAGGGTATAACCTTATATAGTTGGAAATCCAAGATCTCTCTCCTGGATAGGTTTTCTTTAACCCCAACATCTGCATGACTCAGGTTCCAGCAGCGATATAACCTTATCCCTGAGTCATGTAAAGAGATACCCCCTCATATGACGCACTATTAGGTCTTACATTTTCCTCTTGCGAAATTTTATTCGTGAACTAGGTTGCACGCCATAAAGGTTCATCCCATTCTATTAATCCCTGCGAAATTTTTATTCGCCTTTCTTGCGATGATGCTTGCAGCTCTTGTTTTGCTTTGTTATCAGAATAACCTCTCAGTTGTAATAGAGAAAGAAGAATTTATTATCTGTTTCATCATACAACGTACCAGTATCTCTTATCTCGCAGGAGTTGTTATTGATAATACCTTTTCAGAGATAGTTTATTCCATGGTCTATCAAGTCTTTGACCAACATCTCTTTCTTCAGGATCCATTAGTTTGTATGCCCCAGTTCCAACTATCTCTTTAATGATGTACGGTACATCCCATTTTCTCGTTGATAACTTGGTGTTTCTCGCAACACTAAATCGCCAGGTTAGAATTCACGTTTCTTAACACGTTTGTTGTACTCGCGAGCTAATCTTCGCTGGTAATTTTCCATATGTTGTAAAGTTTTTTCTCTTTTTTCTTCTAATTCATCCAATTTATTTAAAATCATTCTAGCACTTAGATTTCTTTCCCAAGCCTCACTTTTTGTTGTAGGAATAGCTACTTTTGTTGGTAACACAGCTTCAACCCCATATGTCAAACGAAAAGGCGACATTCCAGTAGCTTCTCGTCTTGTTGTATTATAAGACCATATTTCATTATGCACTTGCTTGCACCATGCTCTGTGGTATCCTTCTAGCTTATTTTTTAAGATATCTGCGATTGTCTTATTAGTTGCTTCAGCTTGACCATTTGCTTGTGGGTATAAAGGAGTAGATTTTCCACATTTTATCTTAAATGCATTGAGTAACAATTCTATATTCTTCCCTTCAAATTGCTTTCCATTATCAGACACCAACTGCGCTGGAATCCCAAATCTGCAAATTATATTCTCAAATATGAATGCAAAAATATCTTTATCGCGGATATGTTGTACTGCCTTTACTTCTCCCCACTTTGTGAAATAATATGTTGCGACAATTAAATATCTTCTTTTTCCAGAGCCAGGCACAAATGGTCCCACAATATCTAATCCCTATTTCCCAAAAGGCCATACACTTGTTGAAGATGATAATGGTTCTCCTGGTGCATGTATCTTCTTTCCATATCGCTGGAAATCTTCACAACGCCTTGAGAGTTGCTTTGCATCTTCATGCATATATGGCCAGTAATAGACTTGCATTTTTGTTCTATATGCCAAAGATCTTCCTCCGCTATGATTACCAGCATCACCACTATGCAACATCTTCAATATTTTGTGTCCTTCTTCCCTCGTCAAATATCTTAACGATGGTCCATTAAAAGATCTACGATATAATACTCCATCTCTTAACTCATAATTGGTTGCCCTACTTTTTAATTTATGTGCCTCTAATCGATTTCTTGGGATTTCTCCTCTTTCTAAGTATGCATGAAGATATGCTCGCTAATCTGT
Source organism: Papaver bracteatum (assembly GCA_023529315.1). Taxonomy (NCBI): domain Eukaryota; kingdom Viridiplantae; phylum Streptophyta; class Magnoliopsida; order Ranunculales; family Papaveraceae; genus Papaver; species Papaver bracteatum. The sequence continues at coordinate 1,381,880 of JAJJWX010003488.1, forward strand.
AATGTTTCTCTTTGATTCTTCCTCGCCAACTTCTACCATCATCACATCATCCTCTTCTTCTTCCTTGTTTATCGCTGGTAATAAAAGTGTTTGAATTTTTATGCATCTCACAGCTGGATTTGTCATCATACTGGATATGAAAACAAAAGCATCTGCGAGCCTATTATCTTTCCTTGATATGTGTCTCCATTTTATTTTTGGAATCTTCGCAAACAATTCTTCAACTAGTCTTTTATACTTTCTCAAAGATGGTTTGTTTGTTGTGTATTCTCCTTTTATCTGGCGAATAACCAATTGTGAATTGCTGGTGATTCTAGCATTTTCCAACTTCATTTCTACCGCAAATTTTAAAGCATGAATCACAGCCTCATATTCTGTCTCATTATTAGTGGATGCAAATTCCAATCTAAATGAAAAAGTTGTTTTTTCTCCTTCTGGTGAAATAAAAACAACTCCAATCCCATTTCCTTCCCCATTTGATGATCCATCCACCAATATCTCACATCTGTCGGGTTCTGTTAATATCTCTTTTGGATCTCCATGTTCCTCTCCTATATCCATCATCTCTTCCACGACTTCATCATCTTCTAAAGGAAATTCAACTAAGAAATCTGCGATAACTTGTGACTTTGGCGAGGATAAAATTTCATATTGGATATCAAAGTGTCCTACTTGTGCATTCCATCTCTCAACTCTGCCTGATCTTTTTGAATTTTTCATTACTGACTCAATTGGTACTTTTGTTAACACTTTGACCTTATGTGCTTGAAAGTAGATGCGAAGCTTAAAAGTTGCATGCACCAATGCTAGAATTAGTTTCTCAATCTTTGAATAATTTCTCTCTGCAGAATTGAATGTTTTGTTGATGTAATAAATTGGTTTTTCTACTCCTGCATCTACTCGCAGCAATACATCACTTAGCGCATATGTGGTTGTTGCGAGATAAATCAATAGTTCCTCTCCCGGTTCATCTTTCTGTAAGATAGTTATGTTCATTAAATATTCTTTTATTCCTTGAAAAGCCTTTTCACATTCATCTGTCCACTTGAATTTTGTTCCCTTCTTGAGGATATCGAAAAAATGTTTGCACTTGTCTGAAGATCGCGAGATGAATCTTCCTAGCGAGGCTAAGAGTCCATTCAATTTTTGCACATCTTTTACCGTCGCAGGCGTTGGCATATCGCGAATTGCTTGCACTTTTGTTGGATCAACATGTATTCCTTCTTTTGAAACAATATACCCCAAAAAATTTCCTGAAGTCACTCCAAAAGTACATTTGTCAGGATTCACTTTGATATTAAATTGTCGCATTTGATCAAAAATCTCTTTCAAATCTTGCACATGATTCTCAGCTTCTTTACTTTTAATCAGCATATCATCTACATACACTTCTAATGTTTTGTGGATCCACTTTGCGAACACCTTCTCCACCATTCTCTGATATGTTGCACCAGCATTTCATAAGCCAAAGGGCATCTTTGTATAACAATATAATCCTCTTGGAGCAAAAAATGCGGTATGCTCTTGATCTTCTTCAGCGAGAGGGATTTGATTATATCCTTTATATCCATCCAATGAATATATTCTAGCATTTCCCGCTGCTGATTCAACCATTTGTGGGATATCTGGTAATGGAAAACTATATTTAGGACAAACTTTGTTTAAATCAGTAAAGTCTATGCAAATTCTTATCCCCTTGTTCTTCTTTGGGACCACCACCATATTTGCAATCCACTCTGGATATTTTGCTTGCCTTATAATTCATGCATCAAGCATTTTCTGTAATTCTTCTTCTATTTGGGAATGGTATGTTGTTGCGATTTTCCTTATTCTTTGTTTGAATGGTCTTACATCTTTGTTGATTTCTAATTTATGACATGCTACTGAGGGATCTATCCCTGTAATTTCATCCATGCTCCACGCGAAGATGTATTTATATTCTCGCAAAAGATTTATAGTTATTTCTTCCTATTCTGCCTCCATTTTAGTCCCAATTCTCAATATTTTAGGCTCTTCTTTACTCCTAATATTCACTTCCTTTGTTGGTTCTGCTGCCATGTAACTGGCTTCAGGTTCTCCCATTGGTGTTGGTGCTTTCATGATTCTCGCGAGTTCATCTCCTTCTCGCGAAATTTTGCTGGGTATTCCTTTTCCTTCTTTTGCTCTTATCATGTAAATTTTAAATTCTTCTTCTTTCTCCACTTCTCTCGCCAATTTTCTACGAGCTTTTCGCAATTTTGGATGCTCTTCATAATTTCTTACTTCAATTTGATAACACAACTTCGCGAAATTTGTATCTCCTTTAATTTCTCCAATTCCACTGGGCATAGGGAATTTGATGCATTGATACAATGTTGATGCTACATCCTTGATTGCATGTATCCATGGTCTTCCCAATATCATGTTATAAGGTGATTCCACGTCTACCACACATAATGTTACTTGTGTTTCAATTTCTCCTAGCGGAATTCGTACCACTATTTCGCCTTTAGGTTTTGTTAAAGATTTTCCAAAGCCATGAATATGATATGTTGAACAAGACATTTCTTCATCCTTATATCCCATTTTTTTAAAAGTATGATACAATATTATATCCACAGAACTTCCTGCATCCACCAAAGTTCTATTCATAGCCCACTCTTCTACAGATTTTATTGATTCTTCTCTTCTCATTGGTATAGTAGATACCGTGATTACCAAAGGAGATGCATGACTCAAATTTTCTCCTGGTACTTCTGCTGCTGTGAATGTGATCTCCTGCTTTTCCCAATCTTTCAATGATGATATTTTCTCCACCGTCATAATTTTTCTTCCTTCAAAATCCCGTTTATGTATCTTCCCCTTAATATTTTCATGAAATCTATCAATCATTGTTCTTGTTACCATACCACACTCCAATTTTCTACAATCCTCTTTGATTTTAATTATTCTTCCTTCAATTATTTTACCAATTTGTTTAATGATTTTCTTAATCTTGAACAATTCTTACCTTCTTCTTCACTTTTTCTATAATTTTCGTTAATTCAGTCCCTGTTTCGGGCGCCAAAATGTAGTTGTAGGAAATCCTACACTACACCCTTGTTAAGAATTTGTAATAACCAACTCAAATTTGAAGATTAAAAATGACACTTTATTATTTGATTTTCAGAAATGTTTACAGAAAACGTAAGAACTCAAGAATACAACTTTTCTCTTTAAGTTTCTCTCTCCTCAATACTTTTTCAACTCTCAAAAAATACATTATTCCCCTATGAATATATTGGAACCCTTTATATAGGAAATGACATAATGGATGACAGCTAAGTTTTTCCCTTATTTCGGATCTACTCTATGATCATATCGCGAGAGTCTTAATGTTGGTTCTCGCAAGTTTCGTAACCATCGCAGAACAATCATGCTCTTCTCATGTTTCTTCAATCGTCAACCATTACGTCATTCTTTTGTGTTATTCGCCAAGTGTTATTGAAAAGCTTGCGGTGACGCTCATTGGGAAGTGTTGTTAATCTCGCAAAGAAGTGTTGTAGCGATATTCTGGTCCTACAATTAGCTTCACTTGTATGTTCTAGTTTTTGATCCACTAGTCCTGCTGTTAGACAAGGTGTAGTTTTTTTTTTGCCTCAGAAGCATATTCTCATATATATTCTTGGAAGTTTTAATGAGAGCTAGAGCACTCTCTTTCTTATGAGTAAGTCGATTGCTTAAGAGTAAAGCAATTGCTTCGCTCATAAGAAAGTGAGTGCACTAGCACTCTCTAAATTCCAGTTTGTATTGGCTTAGATGACTTAGAAGGTATAAGTTTCGAAAGATTGAACTGATTTTAGGGTTTTACGAATCAGCAATACACCTTATATGTTCTTGGAAGGTTTGATGAGAGCTAGAGCACTCTCTTTCTTATGAGTAAGTCAATTGTTAAGAACAAAGAAATTGCTTCGCTCATACGAAAGTGATTGCACAAGCACTCTCTAAATTCCAATTTGTATGGGCTTAGATGACTTAGAAGGTATAAGTTTCGAAAGATTGAACTGATTTTAGTTGTTGATTCAACTTCTACACAGGTATGCCCTAATTTTGGGAGGAACTTAGGTACCAGCCACATTTTCTTTAATTTGCTTGATTTGCATATGCGCTTGCATTTAATTCCGTGGTTTATGTGATTTTTCCCTGATTTCTTAATTTTCTTCATCTAGGAATTATGGATTTCATTTTCTGTAAAATACATTTGGCCTGGTTGATAAATTAGGGAAAACATAACTTGATTTCGGCTGATTTTGTATATCTCAGGAAGACATCTTCCAATTGGTGGGGGTTCCAGTAGTAAAGGATTCCTTGACTGGTTATAACACTACAGTATTATCTTATGGACGGGTATTAGAAAGTTGCGATTTATTATCTTTACTTTTTCCATGGATTCATAGATTTTGTTTAGGGTTTGAATTTTGATATGGTATGTCTAATTATTTCTTTATATGTCGGTTACAAAGACAGCCAATGGCAAAACTTATATAATGTAGGGTCCTCTCAGTGCTATGGTTGAAGGTCACTCACCAAGTACTAACCAGGGCAAATTGTTCATCTCCATTGGAAATGTTGTTTTCCCTTCATTTTTTATTCGTTTTAATTGTTCATCTCGGAATCATGTGTGCAAGGTCTTTCAAATAGAAAGGTTGGTGCAACCAGTATAAACTCAAAGAGCTCTCGGTCTCATGTGGTTTTCACTTGTGTCTTTGAATCATGGTGCAAGGTAAGGCCTTACCTTCTTGCCTAAATAAACTGTAAACAAGAATGTGCTTTGTTATCTACTTCTACTAATGTGCTTTTTTATCTCTTCAGCAAATTTACACTATTTATTTAGTATCCCATTGATTTCTTATCTACTTCTACTAATATGCTTTGTTACCCCTGTAATACCCAATATTTTTAGTTACCTTCCCGGGTCGGATTTTAACGATTTAGCTTAGAGTATTGTTTATTATTCCTTAGAGCATCTCCAATGGGAGGTTCAAAACTTCCTAAATCGTAGGCCACGTAGGATTTTACTACATTTTAAGAGAAAAACATCTCCAATGGGAACCTCTAAAGACAATGTAAGGGTGACGTGGGAGGTGGTTATTCTAACATCCTTTAGAAGATCCTTTGGTTTTAGAGGATCTCTTTGAGGATGTGAGAATTGTGACTCATCAGTTTGATTGGTGAAACGGTTAACCTAAAAATAAAATAAAATAATATAACTAATAAGAAAAATACACGTGGACTATAGGTCTACTTGACAATTTACTGGTTGGAGAAGATATCTTGTTTATTCATAAAATAGAGTAATTTTTGGTGTTAAGGATGTTTGCAAGGACATTACACATAGGAAAGACCCCGAGGATCCATTGGAGATGCTCTTAGTTTAAGTGGGTTGATTGAACTAGAAAGTTAGGGTGTGAATATAATCACCTAAATAGGAGGAAAATAAAGAGACATTTTAATGTTAAAATAAATAATAAAAATGTTTAATTATTATTAGTAGATTATAATCAAAATTGAGAGAGAGAATTTTATATTAGAAAACCAAAAGTTAAGGAGAAGAATGAGATGAATCTAATGTTTCTTTTAGAGAAGAAAGTTATGAAAATCAGTAGAGGATCAATCTAGTTGAGGTAGAATGTTTAACCCTTCTCTCTTAGTGTTTTTCTTTGATATACTTTGATTTCAATTTTGTTTTTTTTATATCATTAGGGTTCTGAAATTTTTTTATTTAATTTGATGTGCATTATTGATGATCAGACTTCTATTATTGGTATATAACATGATTGGGTATCACTAGTTAAGATATGAGAGTATTCCACCGTATATTCACCGTTGAAAGTTTGTTTGAATTTGGGTGATAGTTTCTTCATTTCTGAACAGTTTCGTGTTGATGTGGTTTTGATGTTCTTAGGAAATTTTAGTGATGTTAAAATAACTTGAGGTCTTAACAAAAGTTGTATATAAATGTATTATCTTTCATTGTGCTTTAGATTTTCTTAATTTGAGACTAATATTAATTTATAGTGAATTGTTTGGTAATAACATGTAATCTGCCCAGTTTTTAGGATTCCATTGTAAATTCAATATATTTTTTTTGAACAGCTGTTTTGGTGTGAATTTTGGGTATGCTATGTATGAATGTGTCAAGAATGTTCCTGTAAATTTTGAGGATGATCAGATAAAGTTATCATCATGAAATATATAATATAATATGGCTGCAGTTGACTTGTTTGCATAAATGCTTGAAAGAAATTCATGTTCTTAAGCTATGGTTGCTTGTGTTGTGTATAAAAGATATTTTGAAAACGAAATGAGTTCATGTTTTTCCGTTAGATGAAATATGCTTTCATGCTAATGTTAGACACATTTTTGTGTCTAAATTGTCCTCAGTGTCTCTATTGTTAGTGTTTGCTTTTGTACTTAGTATGGTGTTTTTATGTTTGTGTAGGTGTTTTTGGTGGAATACACTTGTGTGGAAAAAGTTGCTCAAAAAGTGCTATTTGGACCCCCCGAGAGAAAATTGATAAAGGCATCCAACATTTAGATAAGGGCACCCACTGGTTATATGGCACCCACGGGTTTGGATAAGGGCCACCCCTTTTCTTCTTCGTTTGAATTTGAATTTTGGCGGGAACTTTGTTTGCAGCTGTGCAGATACTGGGTTGGATTCGGCCGAGTATTCTTTGGAGATTTTCAAGGATCATTGTGGCGAGATATTATCTCTACCTAATTTAAAAGAGAAAACGACACGTTCTGGTGAATATGACACGTTCTGGTGTTTATCGTTCCTACAAAACAGGGTGGATAGTTATTTCGGGTATCATTATCTATATTTGGGAGGTTTTCGCGTGGCTTGACACCGTTTGAATGCCTCTAAATGCGAAATCAATGTGTTAGACTGTGTGATCTTCAAAGTATCATGTGAGAATATCCAGCAGACGCATGCAGAGAAATAAAAAAAAAAAAGAAATATTTCACGTGCAAGGAAGGGGAGTAAAGGCAGATTATTCTCGAGATAATGGCGAGACTCTATGGACTAGTTGAGTATAAATTGAAGGCTGGGATATTACGGACGGGGACGGAGAGTTTGGGATAGTTTAGAGCATCACAGAGACGTAGAATCAATAAGCAGGAAAATTATTTCTGCTGGTGTACGAAGAACATAAGACCACCTCAAAAAGTCGTTTATGCTACAGTGAATGCGACAGTTAGACGATAGTCTTACATGTTATAACAACAACGACAGTTTACAAATATCGTTCTCTGTAACAGTGTTTTGCAACACTTATAAGCGTTGCAAACACCCGGTTTTAATTATTTTCTCTATATTTCATCTTTGTAAACACCTATTTGAGCAATGAAATCACCTTTAGAGCATGTTTCCATGATGAGAAGCTAATCCCAACCTCTGGGGCTATGGAGGAAGCCAAGTTTCACAAATGTGGTAATTTTATCAATTCTTGTTATGACTATTTGCATTGTTATTTAATTGATTTATGAGTTTCATTGAATGGTTGTGATTACAATTGATGGGTCATGCTTAGCTTAGAAGTTTTGATGTCCCATGCTTTAGTTTTACACCCATTACTTTCGAAATCTACCTTAGGCAATGAACTAGAGTCAATAAAACTTTATCATTTGAGAGCTTTTATTGTTTAGAATTGATATATGAACCATATGAGTGTGGAAATTGGTGGAATCCTAGCCCCGGTCTCTCCATATTTTTACAACACTTTTTAATTGAGTTTGTTATTTTTATTTATAAAAAATTAAAGTCTAAAAAATCTTCCTTCACAAGTCTCAACGAACCTTTTCACTACAACATCATTGATAAATACCATCAATTTTTGGCGCCATCGACACGGAGCTTGTCTTTAGGCTAGAGTTTTTAGATTATTTTTTTTTAAGGTTTTTATTTGTTCTTCTTTACGTTTTTGTTTTTGTCTTTTTACTACAGATTTTGGAATTTGGAGCGAAAGAAAATTTTGCCAAAACTTTTGGTGAATACTTAAAGATTTGGAGTTAAAGACAAAGTAAAAGGCGAAGCGAAAGAAGGAGATTTTTTTTTATATATAAAAAAGAGAGTTTACTTTTTTAGATTGTATTAGGATTTTCTATTCTTGTAATTTTCTTTTTCTTTAGCACTTTACTTTATTTTATTTTTTTGGACTTTGGACTTGGACACTTGGACATTCTTAATTTTTTTAAACCCTACGGAAGGGTAGTTTAAATATTAAACTGTTTGCAGAGAAGGACGGTGATTACGATATCACCTCGGCCCCTCAGGTTCATACATGATATAGGAGTCGTGGCCCGAGTCGACTACAAAGGTTCATCCCCCATCTGGTACGGGAGGTAAGTTTGTCGAAACACTCGCGAATCCGCTGTCAGCGAGTTATTGTATTCCTTCATTTGCATATATGTCGAGGAACTGAAAACGGCTGTTTTAAATTCCTAGTAAAGGGCAAGGACTGGCCATACAAGATAAGGGTTCGGATTTCATCACCGTTCTCTTCTTGCCCGCCTTAGGAAAACGAAACCAAACACGAACCTAAGCTTAAAATTTGGAATAGAACGAGAGTGATAGGGTAACGAGCTTAATAGGAAAGTCGTTCGAAAAATATTGGTTACTCTTTTGAGCATTCTTTGAAGTTCATGATGGTTTCTGAAAGTTGAATGCGTGACTGCGCCGCCTTGTAATGCGGTGAGGCCTTGGGTATCAAAGCTCCGCGTAGCTTCCTCGCCTCTATTCAACTAACTTAAACTCGGATTGATTCTAGAGGGGTTTGCTCAGATTGTAATGAATTCCCTTTCGAAGGATTAGAAGCTGGTCTAGAAAACAATCTAAGTGGAGCTATCATGCTTTTTGTTTGCTAGAAATCCCTAGGTTTGCTTTGGTGGAGTCATCCTGCTTTGTGTTTGCTTAGAACCTCCCTTCCTTTTAGGATCTTTCTTTTTCTTTTTCTTTTGTTTTTCTAGTGTATGTCGGAGGTCATTAGAGAACGGGCTTGGAAAAGAGACACTCTAGGTCGTTTGATTAGTGAAAAACCTAGTAGTTCTTCTTGTGAAGGCGGGGAGCTCGAAGACTCTTCTTTTGAGAGCCCCATTTTCGAAAACTTTAGTTTTGAGAATCTGTCTCTTCGTGAGGATAGTACTTCGGTTGTGCCAGCAATGGATACTTTGAAAGACTACATGTACCCAACTAGGACCAACCGAGCATCGTGCATTAAATTGCCAGCCTCTACGGCTACTTATGAGTTGAATCCTGGTATTCTTCAGATGATCCCTATATTCTTAGGAAAAGATGATGAAAACCCTTACTTTCACATTAGGGACTTTGAAGAAATATGTGGAACAATTAAGATTAAGGACCTTACTGATGAAGTCTTGAAACTTAGGATGTTCCCCTTTTCCTTAAGGGATAAAGCCAAGTCCTGGCTGAATAACCTACCATCTGGGTCTATAGAAACATGGGACCAATTTACTGCTACTTTATACTTAAAGTGGTTCCCTAAGCATAGAACCGCATATTTTAGGTAGAAAATTAGTGCTAGTATGCAACAAGAAGGAGAGTCTCTTTATAGGTTTTTAGAGAGATTCAATGATCTCTTATCCGAATGTCCTCACCATGGGTTTGAGAAAATAAAACTAGTAGAGATTCTTTATGATGGTTTAGACTATTCGACCAAAGCCATGGTCGAATCTATGTGCGCTGGTGAGTTCACTAGTAAAAATGCCGATGATGCTTTTACCTTCTTAGGAGTTATTGCTGAAAAATCCCAACAGTGGGAACCTTGTGTTCAACCCCCTAAGAGACTATTGGTCAATAAAAGTAGCACCAATATGGTTGATACAAGCTTTGGGTAAGATGCTAAGTTCGCTGCTTTTTCTAGAAGGTTAGAAGCTTTGGAAATGGGTCAGTCTAAAAATAGGTCCCTTGTTGAACCTAATGATAGAATTAGAGCCTCTCAAGTCTCTAGTTGTGGAATATAACCCAATAGCTCGTTTTGGGAAGGTCACGTTAGTGAAGAGCAAGCCCATGTTGTTGATAACAATGCTAGGTTTGAGAACCATCAGAAGTTATACCCATACTCAGAGACCTATAACCCTGGTTGGAGAAACCATCCTAATTTTTCTTGGTCTAAGGGCCATAATCAAGGTCAGTCTAGTAATTCTCAGCCTTCCCCAGGTTTTGATTATGCTAAGAACTCTTCAGGTCAAGCCCAGTTCCAGAACCCTTCTGAGAATAGAATGACTAGCTTAGAGGAATCTCTTAGTATATTAAAAAAGAGCCAGGATATGCTATCACAAAGCCAGGAAATGTTAATAAATAGCCAGGTTAATTTTCAAGAGGAAACCAAGCAGAATTTTAAGAATAATTCCCAATCTCTTTCTAAATTAGAACTTCAGGTCGGCCAGATAGCTAAGTATATAAGTGAGAAAGAAGATGAAAGGTTCCCTAGTCATACTGATCCTAACCCGAAAGGAGATAAATCGTACAATCATGTGAATTCTACTACAACCCTTAGGAGTGGAAAGAAAGATGACAATCAGGTAGCCATGCCTAGTGGACATACTATAGTTCCACCTTATCCTTCACCAGAGGAACCCGTAGCTGAGGAAACTAAAACAATTTCTAAGGAGTCCCAAGAAATTCCTGATAGGACTATGTTTGTGCCTAGAGCCCCATATCCAAAGTTGTTAGCCCAAACAAAGAAGGAGTCGACTTTCAACGAGATAATGGAGACATTTAATCAGGTGAACATTAACATTCCATTGTTAGAAGCAATTAGGCATATGCCTGCTTATGCCAAGTTCCTTAAATATCTTTGTACACAAAAGCGTAAGCTTAATGTCCAAAAGAAAGCCTTTTTAACTGGTCAAGTAAGTTCCATTCTTCTGAACCAAACTCCCCATAAGTATAAGGACCCTGGATGCCCCACCATATCTTGTGCAATCGGTAATCACATGGTCGATAAATATTTACTTGACTTAGGAGCTAGTGTTAACTTACTCCCGTATCATGTTTACACCCAGCTAGGTCTTGGTAAGTTGAAACCGAATAAAATGACACTACAATTAGCTGATAGGTCTGTCAAAGTACCTCGTGGAGTCATAGAGGATGTTCTGATTGAGGTTGATAAGTTTATTTATCCAATGGATTTTGTTGTTCTAGACACCCAGCCTATTCAGGACCCAAGTGCTCAAATCCCGGTAATTTTAGGTCGCCCATTTTTAGCCACAGCTAACGCTTTCATCAATTGTAGGACCGGGCTTATGAACATATCCTTTGGTAATATGACCACTGAACTAAATGTCTTTAATGTTACTAGACAACCTTCTGAGAATGATGATTTAGAAGAAGTGAATATGATTAGCACTTTAGTTCAGGATTTAGTTCAGGATAATTGGGATGATACTCTACTAGGAGATTCTTTAGATGAATTTGAGGAAACCATTCTCTTATACCAAATGTGTGATCAATCTTTAGAAGAATCCCTTGAGTATTTTAAAGACTCTACGGACCCAGAAATCCAGGCAATAGTGTTAGGTCTTTCTAAGAGTAATGATGACCCTAATTTTGGGGGTAGAGAACTAGAAGAAGCTCTTGAGTACTTTAGGGACTCTGAGGATCTAGAAATACAAGCAATAGTTAGAGGTTTGTCTGTGAGTAGTGAAAACCCTAAGTTTGGGGGTAGTGATGGTTCTTGTGATCGTCACGTATCCCTAATTGATGTCCCTAACTTGGGACTCGATTCTTGTGCGTCTGAGATTTTACTTGAATCTATTCAGACTCCGCATCCCGATCCTCCTGATAATGTCCAGGAAGTGACCCAGGTATTAGAGGCCAGTATTTCAGATGAATCTTTTTATCAAGACACACATATGAAGCTTCATCTTTTTCCCCAAATAAACCCAGTTGTCTTGATAGAAAACTTATATGAGGATGTGCTCCTTTTATTCATTTTTCTGAACCAGTGCAGTTGCGTGATTTTGATGTTAGCTCTATTTAGTCTTATGGACCCACAACTATTTCGGCAATTGGTGTATGACTTTGGAAGGTGAAGATCCTTTTTGAGGTATTTGATGTCTGGCTGAAGACTTTAAACTTAGCACTTCTTGGGAGGTAACCCAATATTCATGCGACACGGTAATATCTTTCCTTATCTCTTTTGATTCAAATGGTAACAGTTTCTCCTTGTTCATGCTTTAATTTCATCTTTAGAATATTGAGGACAATGTCAGATTTAAGTTTGGGGGTATGGGAGAAACCTTTTAGTTGCAGTATTAATAAATAAACTCCATAGCCTAGAAATTTATGTTTATTAAGGTCAGCACTAACCAATCTAAGTGGATGTAAACATTTTGGTTGTAGGAGTTGAGGAACCAATCTGATTAGATGGAAACATCTAAAGAGTCTATTCATAAAAGCACATAGCTCAGTTGTTTGAAAAAGAAAACATGGTAGTTTCGCCATATCCTCGTGATGGAAACATCGAAAGAGTCATGATCACTTCTTTTATTTTTATTTTTACTATTGCTAGGGTGAAATAGAGTGACTGAGGTGCCCAAAAAAAAAAAAGACCAGACCACTAGACCAACCGGAATAAATACAATAAAGTCGACCACTGGTACCCTTGTATATGCCAGTTGAGTTAACCTAGAGTTAGGATTATCGACCACTGGTCCCCTTGTATATACCATTGTGTTGATATTAGTCCAGACCAGTATCTCAGTACATTAGGATAGGTTCACCTTAGTCTACATCATCTACGTTTTTCTCTTTTTAATCTATCCATGTGATTGGTTGACTCCTGTTTATGATGTCCAGAAACTATCTGAGTAGAGATCTGTCACTTTATATGAATTTTAGTATGCTTGAGTGCAAACTCGTGTACATCAATTGGAATTTCGCATCAAGGTACTTCCTCATGTAGTCAATAAGTATGCCAACCAAGGAGATTCTTTAGTGCCTTCCAAGGTTCTGCGTAGATAGCTAGGGTCTGGAGTAAAGGTTTTGTGGGTACACCTCTGGTAAACCCTCCGGAGACGACACTCCGCCACTAGGGCCACCTAGCGGTTTAACGGCTTGTTGCACGTGCTAAGTGTAGTTATTTTATTTTATAGATTAGATTTGCTCGGGACTAGAAAATAATAAGTTTGGGGGTATTTGTTAGACACATTTTTGTGTCTAAATTGTCCTCAGTGTCTCTATTGTTAGTGCTTGATTTTGTACTTAGTATGGTGGTTTTATGTTTGTGTAGGTGTTTTTGGAGGAATACACTTGTGTGAAAAAAGTTGCTCAAAAAGTGCTATTTGGACCCCCGGGAGAAAATTGATAAAGGCACCCAACATTTTGATAAGGGCACCCACATGTTTGGATAAGGGCCACCCCTTTTTCTTCTTCTTTTGAATTTGAATTTTGGAGGGAACTTTGTTTGCAGCTGTGCAGATACTGGGTTGGATTCGGCCGAGTATTCTTTGGATATTTTCAAGGATCATTGTGGCGAGATATTATCTATACCTAATTAAAAAGAGAATACGACACGTTCTGGTGAATATGACACGTTCTGGTGTTTATCGTTCCTACAAAACATGATGGATAGTTATTTCGGGTATCATTATCTATATTTGGGAGGTTTTCGCGTGGCTTTACACCGTTTGAATTCCTCTAAATACGAAATCAATGTGTTAGACTGTGTGATCTTCAAAGTATCACGTGAGAATCTCCAGCAGACGCATGCAGAGAAATAAAAAAAAGAAATATTTCACGTACAAGGCAGGGGAGTAAAGGCAGATTATTCTCGAGATAATGGCGAGACTCTATGGACTAGTTGAGTATAAATTGAAGGCTGGGAGATTACAGACGGGGACGGAGAGTTTGGGATAGTTTAGAGCATCACAGAGACGTAGAATCAACAACCAGGAAAATTATTTCTGCTGGTGTACGAAGAACATAAGACCACCTCAAAAAGTCGTTTATGCTATAGTGAATGCGACAGTTAGATGACAGTCTTACATGTTATAACAACAACGACAGTTTACAAATATCGTTCTCTGTAACAGTGTTTTGCAACACTTATAAGCGTTGCAAACACCCGGTTTTAATTATTTTCTCTATATTTCATCTTTGTAAACACCTATTTGAGCAATGAAATCACCTTTAGAGCGTGTTTCCATGATGAGAAGCTAATCCCAACCTCTGGGGCTATGGAGGAAGCCAAGTTTCACAAATGTGGTAATTTTATCAATTCTTGTTATGACTATTTGCATTGTTATTTAATTGATTTATGAGTTTCATTGAATGGTTGTGATTACAATTGATGGGTCATGCTTAGCTTAGAAGTTTTGATGTCCCATGCTTTAGTTTTACACCCATTACTTTCGAAATCTACCTTAGGCAATGAACTAGAGTCAATAAAACTTTATCATTTGAGCTTTTATTGTTTAGAATTGATATATGAACCATATGAGTGTGGAAATTGGTGGAATCCTAGCCCCGGTATCTCTATATTTTTACAACACTTTTTAATTGAGTTTGTTATTTTTATTTATAAAAAATTAAAGTCTAAAAAATCTTCCTTCACAAGTCTCAACGAACCTTTTCACTACACCATCATTGATAAATACCATCAGCTAACGTCGGGTAATGATCCCCGAGAGTTAAATTGGTAATGATCCCCATGATAACTTGTGTTTCCCGACCATCGATGGCGGCTGTCCGTGCCGGTAAACGATAGGTGGTGCACGAACCAAGGTTCTCGTACTTAAATGAAATGGCTAATGATCCCCGAGAGCAGATGGGTATGATCCCCATAGGAAATTTTGTTACTGACCATCAATGGAGGTTGTCCATGCCGATAAATGATAGGTGGGTGTACGAACCAAGGTTTTCATACCGTGAACTCATGGTTTGAGGTGACTTATAGATATGTGAATAATGTGTTCGGAATCTAAATTAAATGAGTTTTTGGAAATATAATTGGTGTTATGAACTCATTGTGAAATTCAAATGGATGAATTGTTGAATATAATATTGTTGTTGTGAATTGATGAGTTGAATCCTAAATGAATGATTTGTTAAATGATTTGTTGATAATGATATAAATGTTGTGAATTCAAGGTTTGTAGGTAAGATCTGCGAAATATAATTTAATTAATATATGAATGATGTGTGGAAACATAAATGGATGAATTGTTGAAAACGATATTGTCGTTATGAATTGTTGAGTCGATCCTAAGTGGTTGATTTATTGATAATAATATTAATGTTGTGCCCATAGACTGGATTCTAGATTGGATGTTTTATCGAAAATATTGTTGGAATTCTTGAATATATCGTTGATTCGTTGAAGTTGTACGTTGTTATTGTTATATGTTTTTCTTTGACAAAATGATTATGTTTGCGCATCTTTAGAGAATTGGGAATTCATTCTACTGAGGCATCTCACCCCAACTGACATCCTTGCATATTTATTAGAGTTGTGCAGTGGAAGCTAGGATTGAGTAGCTTATTGGTTGAATGGTTTTATTGCATTGCTTGAGATGTAATTTAAAATAATACGTTTGTTGGAAATGTTGTTACAAATGATTAGAGAATTCATATTAAAAAGGCTAAATTATATATGTTGTATTAAAAACAGATTAACTAAGAGAAATATATATGCATAAGTCTCTTTCCGATCCGTAACGCTTCGAGTTCAGATCTCCATATGGGTTTGACCCTGGTCCGGAACTCGGGGTGTTACAAGTTGGTATCAGAGCTCTAGGATTTAGATCTTACATGAGACGTTAAAAAAAATCGGATGAATTGATGTGCATGATTGTTTGTTATGATTGTTGGTGATGTTGCTTAACGTTTTGTAAATGGATCTTTTGTTTTGTCGGAAATCACATGATAGTTAATTATGTGCCGAGTTGAATTGAATTGTCATGTTTTTTTTTATTAGGTTATAAGCATGTTCTTAATTTCGGGACGAAATTTATTTTAAGGGTGGTAGAATGTAATACCCAATATATTTAGTTACCTTCCCGGGTCGGATTTTAACGATTTAGCTTAGAGTATTGTTTATTATTCCTTAGTTTAAGTGGGTTTCTTGAACTAGGAAGTTAGGGTGTGAATATAATCACCTAAATAGGAGGAAAATAAAGAGACATTTTAATGTTAAAATAAATAATAATTTTTTTTAATTATTATTAGTAGTATTATAATCAAAATTGGGAGAGAGAATTTTATATTAGAAAACCAAAAGTTAGGGAGAAGAAGGAGATGAAGCTAATGCTTTTTTTAAAGAAGAAAGTTATGAAAATCAGTAGAGGATCAATCTAATTGAGGTATTCTCTTAGTGTTTTTCTTTGATATACTTTGATTTCGATTTTGTTTATTTTCATATTATTAGGGTTTTAAAATTTGTCTATTTAATTTGATGTGCATTATTGATGATCAGACTTATGTTATTGGTATATAACATGATTGGGTATCACTAGTTAAAATATGAGAGTATTCCACCGTATATTCACCGTTGAAAGTTTGTTTGAATTTGGGTGATAGTTTCTGAATTTCTGAACAGTTTCGTGTTGATGTGGTTTTGATGTTCTTAAGCAATTTTAGTGATGTTAAAATAACTTGAGGTCTTAACAAAAGTTGTAGATAAATGTATTATCTTTCATTGTGCTTTGGATTTTTTTAATTTGAGACTAATATTAATTTATAGTGAATTGTTTGGTAATAACATGTAATCTGCCCAGGTTTTAGGATTCCATTGTAAATTCAATATATTTTGTTTGAATCGCTGTTTTGGTGTGAATTTTGGGTATGTTATGTATGAATGTGTCAAGAATGTTTTTGTAAATGTTGAGGATGATCAGATAAAGTTATCATCATGAAATATATAATATAATACGCCTGCAGTTGACTTGTTTGCATAAATGCTTGAAAGAAATTCATGTTCTTAAGCCATGGGTGCTTGTGTTGTGTATAAAAGATATTCTGAAAATGAAATGATTTCATTTTTTTCCATTATATGAAATATGCTTTCATGCTAACGGCGGGAAATGATCCCCGAGAGTTAAATGGGTAATGATCCCCATGGGAACTTGTGTTTCCTGACCATCGATGGCGGCTGTCCGTGCCGGTAAACGATAGGTGGTGTACGAACCAAGGTTCTCGTACTTGAATGAAACGGGTAATGATCCCCTAGAGAATATGGGTATGATCCCCATAGGAAATTTTGTTCCTAACCATCGATGGAGGCTGTCCGTGCCGATAAACGATAGGTGGGTGTACGAACCAAGGTTTTCGTACCGTGAACTCATGGTTTGAGGTGACTTATAGATATGTGAATAATGTGTTCGGAATCTAAATTAAATGAGTTTTTGGAAATATAATTGGTATTATGAACTCATTCGTGAAATTCAAATGGATGAATTGTTGAAAATAATATTGTTGTTGTGAATTGATGAGTTGAATCCTAAATGGATGATTTGTTAAATGATTTGTTAAATGATTTGTTGATAATGATATTAATGTTGTGAATTCAAGGTTTGTTGGTAAGATTTGCGAAATATAATTTAACTAATATATGAATAATGTGTGGAAACATAAATGGATGAATTGTTGAAAACGATATTGTTGTTCTGAATTGTTGAGTCGATCCTAAGTGGTTGATTTATTGATAATAATATTAATGTTGTGAACCCATAGAATGGATTCTAGATTGGACGTTTTATCGAAAATATTGTTGGAATTCTTGAATATATCGTTGATTCGTTGAAGTTATACACTGTTATTGTTATATGTTTTTCTTTGACAAAATAATTATGTTTGCGCATCTTTAGAGAATTGGAAATGCATTCTATTGAGCTGTCATCTCACCCCAATTGACATCCTTGAAGATTTATTAGAGTTGTGCAGCGGAAGCTAGGATTGAGTAGCTTATTAGTTGAATGGTTTTATTGCATTGCTTGAGATGTAATTTAAAATAATACGTTTGTTGGAAATGTTGTTACAAATGATTAGAGAATTCATATTAAAAAGGCTAAATTATATATGTTGTAATAAAAAAAGATTAACTAAGAGAAATATATATGCATAAGTCTCTTTCCGATCCGTAACGCTTCGAGTTCAGATCTCCATATGGGTTTGACCCTGGTCCGGAACTCGGGGTGTTATAACCCCATAGCAGGTAACCTCGTCAAAATGCATTAGTAGTTCGAAAACCAGCAAAATTAGTCTGGTTGACCTTTCTGGATCAGACAGAAATAAACTTGAGGATGCATCCATAAAGGAGGTCATGAATGTGAGAAAATCTCTGGCACAGCTTGGGTATGATTCATCATTTGGATATGATTTATCTTAAATTCATATATTCACCTTATATATTCTTACAAGTACTTCACTTGGTTATACTTGTAGTATTAATTTTAACTTTGTGGATTTGACACTCAGTTTATACTTGCGAGGTATTGTACTGGTGGTAAGTGAACTGCAGTGGGTTTGGAATCAACTTGTGTACCTTCTAGATTACCTGGTAAGTACTTAACTATAGTTTTAGCACTAATTGTGTTCATTTTATTTGATTCATGGAGACACTTATCATGTAGTTCTGTGGATTTACTATATGGTACAAAAAACTGCAGCGGTGGGATGATGCTTTCAAGGCGTGCATTGTCAAAGTAACTCACTAAGTCTGCAATTGCAGGTGGTACCTAAATGTTTTATAAAATTTCTTTTTGTTTCTGTGCATCTACTTTTGGTCCTGAGAATTGACTTTGTATGCAATTGGTAGCTTTTTGTTTTTGAGTGTCTTCCTAATGTTTTGTTTCTGTTTGTGTTTGCATAAATCTAAGAATCAAATCTGGTTGTTTGAGCAAAAGGATATAAGGATCGATGGATGAATTATTGTAAGTTACTATCATCCTTCTGAGTATTTAGTTTTAATGTGGTATAATTCAGTTGTTATTGATGTATGAAGGACTGTGTTAGTTTCAGCTGTAGGGACATATATGTTCCAAAATTTCGTCCCTTGTGTTCATGAAATTCAAGCTAAACGATAATATTAGATGCCTCTTGTATCTAGTTGGGTTTGGTTCGATGAATTGATGTGTCCTTGGAGTGTCTTTTGTTAAGTGTAGGTTAGCTTATCCTGTCTACCAAATCATTCATGGTGGGTCTAGTCACTTTTTTGTATTTCCTTCTGAATATTGAAACTTGAACAGATGGTTTTGGATTGATGTGTCTTAGTATTCCACTTGATACAGTCAAGGTTTGAGAGGTTATTTTCTTGTTAAATGTAGGTTAGCTTCTATAGTAACAAATATAAAACAAAAAAAATCAATGAAACCAGTCTTTGTTATTTTCATCCTTTTATAACTGATTAAATGTAGATGTCTCTGAGGGTTTGCTCTAAGAATTACTAGCAAAAGAAAGTAGATAAATATTATCTGGTGGCTGACTTAACTGACCTCATATATTTGACTCTAAACTATGCAGGTCTTGATTCTTCTCTTTCTCACTGACCCAAGCTTTCAACAAAAGCAAGCCTGCAAAGGATATAAAGCTTAGATGCAAGGGTGGAGAACAAAGCAACTTCAAAATTTGTAAGTTACGGTTATTCAACTTTTGTTTTGTAGGCAGTTAGTAAGTTTCCGTGTTCCCTTAGAAGTTTGGAACCCTTCCATGTATATCCTTAGAAATTTTGATACTTACCAGAAGAAAAAAAAGTTTGGTACTTAGAGAAATTTCAGTTCTTTTGTAATATAAATCTGATATGAGTTGAATGAATGAATAGATTGAAGAAATTGTTGTTGAGTGTGGATGATGAATGTATGCAGGTATTGAATTTAGAATTCCAGCTAATTTCCGGCAGAAAATGAACTTCTAGTCAGGCTTGACCTGTGACCAATTTTGACCAGGTCAAGGTTGACTGGCAGTAAAAAAAATTCTGTTACGAAAAAATTGTAACGGCTAAAAATCGTTTCAATTTTCCACGTAGTAACGGCTCTGGCCTGTTACTAACCTGCCACGTAGTAACGGCTCCAAGATGTTACGACGTCCTTGTTACGAAAAAATTCATAACGGCCCAGAGCGGTTACCACGTGGCAGGTTAGTAACAGGCCAGAGACGTTACTAAGGGCCGTTACAACCAAATTCTTAACGGCTACATTGCCGTTACAGAAAAATGTAATGCCCCGTTCTGTAACAGCCAAGAGCCGTTACAACCGTTTTTGGTAACGGCTCAGTTCTGTTACCAATCCAGGAATTTGGTGTAGTGGCATCAATGTCCTTTCCCTTAGTGATACCAATCAATATAAAATCAATGCAAGTATCACTTGTTTACTCCATATATTTCTCCCCCTTTTTGTCACAAATGACAAAGAAACGAAAAAAAATAAAGGACAAACCGAAAAAAATCTTACAAATCTCAAAATAGACTTGCAACCTATAGAGTTAAGCACGAGTGTTCCACACACCATTTCTGATAACCAATATCAAAACCAAAACTACAAAGTAATTTTGTTTTGATATGTTACCAAGTAAATAATTGCCCGAAGCAATTTTCCCAATTTAGTTTAGCAAACCAAAAATCAACTAAGCACTTTAGTTCCTTTGCTAACCCGATTGTACAAATACAATCGCTTGTTCGATAAGACCAAAATAAATATAACTAGATGAATATTTTACTCATATTTGATGAGTGATTAAATGAAATGTTAGTAAGGTTGTGTAAATTTGAGTTAATATTAGAAATCATGATAATTATTATAAACGTGTAATAATTATGTTAAGAATATCTATGACAAATCCTGTTTATTACTGGGCTTCCCTTGTGTCTAGCTCTATAAATAGAGGCTATAATGTCTGTCTACTGTACTAATTAATTTCTCCCTTCTTCTTCCCCTCTAATTTGTGTCTCCTTCTCTATCTTATCCTTTTACAAGACGTTACTGATCTCTCAGCTTCATATATATTAGTACTTGACCATGTTGAAAGTCCTCCATTATCTAAATGAGAGTAGAGAATGGGATCTTTTTATTTCTCCCAACAAATAATGGCAAACCTAAATATATTTCATTAGAGATATTTAGTTGTCTTACTTGAAGAATTCCACTAATGACATTGCTCTACCAATTGATGGAGAAAATTCTCAAAAGCTATTTCTAACCTTTCTCTCTTGGTTTGATCTTGTTTTCTCCCTTATTTTATTATTAAAAGATCCTAATAAAGCTTCTATTATTTTTGTTATAGGGTTTCGGTACTACACCGTATGGAATACACTAACATGGTTACGTGTACGATCTCCACAAGATTGTGGAAGTGGCCTTCATGGATCAGGCGGACCAGAGGCATATCAACTTCAATGAAACGGTGTTGTGAACAGTACACTACTGTTTGTTTTCCTGTTTTGTTTTGGTTTATTCTTTCAGTCAAAGTTTTAAGGTTTGCTAGTATTAATTTAATAACCACTGACAATTATTTTCTTATTTGAAGATATGGCTAGACACATACCATACCATAGCCAAACAAACCACATGTTTTACAAGTGGGTAAGATTTTGTTTTCATCTGAAAACATATTATTCGGTGCATGAGTGCTTTCACTGGTCAATATTAAAGGAGTTCATTTTTACGGATGCATCACGCATCACCGTATCTTCCTTTCTTAAGGATTATATCCCTTTAAAAGTGAAACTCTAATTACCAATATTATTTATTTTGGTATTTTCTTTCCTCTCTATTTTTTTCAAAGAGAAAAGAAAAAAAATAAAAAAAAAAAATAAGTCCATCAAAATATGATTTACAATTTCTATTCCCCTAATAAAACTGTAGTCACCAAAGAATTGGTGTCATCGTGATTTAGCTACCTTTACGGTATTTAATTACATGCAGGGTTGAAAAACCTACGGCCAATTAAATTTGGTATCCTTGTCCGTTAGACAAGGATCATGTATATGGTTTCTATTTCTTTACAAGAAACCATACATCGACCACAAAAGTGGATTTTTCCATTGCGATGACTAAGATGACAATTTTTTATTTTTTCGATATGAGAGTTTGATAAATCGTATAAAATAATTGGTGCTAATTCTCTCCATCGTTTCCATAAAATTGGCATATTTTCTAAAAAGAAATTGCCAAAAAGTAGTGAATTTTTCGACCACATAATGGACTTTGTTCTTTCAAAGTCGATAATGACAATGATTTCTTTATTTTCTTAAAAAGAATCATATAAGCCTACCGAAACTGGTTTATCTATAAATCCTAGAAGGATGATATGTCGTTATCATTATTCACATTTGCAAACATCAATGAGATGGAGAATTGCTGCTTTCCTGAGGGATATTTAGCAATTTTTAGTTCTCTTACTTGTATTATTCTCCAAAATTTGAATTTGTTCCAGTTGTAGTTGGAATTGGACATTAAAGATCAAAGGGTGCGCACCCGACTTGTTAGCCTATATATATTTAGTCCTTGAGCGACTTAATTGATCTTTCTATAAATTTATTTTGCTAACATATATAAGTGTCCATAATTTTATCCTTATTTTATTTTATTTTGGAGAGTTTGCATATTTTATATGTTTTTGTATCAATTAATTTTGGGTTCCAAACGTAATCCATGGTTGATATTAAATATGTGTGTCTATTAAGACTACATTTATTTTATGTCAAAAGACATATTTTGTAGTGAGTATATGTCTCGAATTAATCGGATAATACTTTATGAAACTTATTTTCGAATATGAGATGAAAATAATTTTTTCGCCATAATCAGGGGGAGACTATACACTTCAGGACGTTGGTGTTCATTAGCTTAAAAGTTATATAAATTTCTCTCTCATCACCCAATTCGATTTAAGCTGTCATTATATGATTGGCGTGAAATTTCTCATTTTGCTTTTATTTAAGCTTTGCCTCTTAAGAGGTAATCCAATCACATCTAGCAGATAAGTAGCGTTCTATAAGAAGTTATAGGTAGTGCTCCAATTGAGTGTACCGAATCCACATTCTCATAATTTATATCTCCTCAATGGAAGATGGGGAGATTATAATGCCCATGAGCGCTGGTACCGGTATTTCTGTGAATTTTTCAAGATACGTATATACTTGAGAATTGCGTGGGATCATAGTTAGTTAACATTGTCGAATATTCATTTACAGTGGCTATTGAAATAATAAATAATGGTGGTTGTGAACCCCTCTGCAGAGAAGTATCGACATATGTGATTGGTTGGCATACAATCCAAATTAAGTTGGATTAGTTTCTCAATTAAAGCAATTTTTTGGATCCAAAACTTAACACTTTAAAAATGCCAAGCCTATTAATTACAGGCTAGTGTAGTCATAATACGTTATACGAGAAATTTTTCGTTGTAAAAACGATTTAAGGGTTTCATTTTTGCTCAGACCCTAGGATTTATTCATTAATTGTCCTCTTTATACAATGCACTTGGCGTGGTAGTCTTTGAAGGACTCATATTGCATTGATACACGAAATTTGGTCAAAGAACATATTGAATTTGTAATCTTTTGAGGATTCAAATTTTATTCAGGCAGCCACCTTATTTGCTTACATAATGTTTAACAATCCTTTATGTGTTTTTTAGAAATTCGGTACATAACCAAAAATCTGGGTTAATTAGTTGATGATTTCAACGTTATAGGTCTCTTGAGGAGTCTTTAAAAACACTAAAATCCACGTTTTGGCTGCATAAATTCTATTTTTTTCTTAATATGCAATTAGAATTATGCTAGCTTAAACTCGTCATTGAGATAGACTAGAGTTATTATTTTATGTCAAAAGTTGTACTCTTTTCCCTTTGTTTCAGGTGTTGTCCCATGTGATTTTCCTAACAAGGTTTTAATGAGGCAACATCTCGTTGACGTTTAATTTTCTTTGAAAATGTTGATATTTATGTTTTTTTTTTTCCTTTGCCCAAATTTTTTCCCATCGGGTTTTACTGGCAAGGTTTTAGTAAGGCAATTTATTCAACATGGTGGTCATCCAAGGGGGAGTTATATAATTTTGGTTATTTTGTGGATTCCCACCATTAACTAGGTCATTCTGTTCTATTAGACCACATCAACATAAGAACCCTCAGGAATTTGGATATCATTCTGATCCATATATGGTATGATCACAAAATTTACTCACCTATGGTACTATAACTGCATATTAGAACTTTGTTGAAGAAACTACATCAACTACTTCTGCAAATCATCTCCGAGAAGCTAGGAATCCAAGAAGCAAGTCCTCAATGTACTTAAAGAAGCGTGAAGACTCGAGAACACTACCATTAGAAGACTAACACAAAAGAAGACTTCATCAACTTGGAAATTTCTCACGAAAGCATTTCTATCTCCAGCATTCAAGAAATTCATTTACCGAAATTGGCTCGACTCGAAGATTTGAAAGCCAAGATTTAACTAAAGTACTTATAAGGGGGAGTATCAAATTAGAAGGTATTTTACTGGACTATCACGTTGTACTCTTTTTTCCTTCATCAAGGTTTTTCCCATTGGGTTTTCCTTGTCAAGTTTTTAATGAGGCAACATTTGCGTGTCCAAATCATTTTTAAGTTTTCTCAATTATACTCTTTTCCCTCCGATCAGGTTTTGTCCTTTTGGAATTTACTGACAAGGTTTTATCGAGGTAATTAGTTTAGATACAATGTCATCAGGGGGAGTATTATAAACGTGTAATTATGTTAAGAATATATATGGCAAATCCCGTTTATTACTGGGCTTCCCTTGTATCTAGCCCTATAAATAAAGGCTCTAATGTCTATCTATTGTACTAATTAATAACAATTTCTCCCTTCTTGTTCCCCTCTACTTTGTGTCTCCTTCTCTATCTTCTCCTTTTACAATAATAATAATAATAATACGAACTTAATTAATTTTATCTAATATAATCTATTAAATATGAAAAAGTGGGGGTACAACAACCTCACCCAAACTTTCGCTTAGCAATATGTATGGACTAACTCCAATATAATTTTAAGAGAATCAACGATACAGTTAGACTCAATCTTAATAAAAAGAATATCTAAGAGTTATATCTCAATTTCTCGATTCAATCCTTACTCAAACTAACATAAATCTGCGAGTCTGATTGAATACAAGAGAAATTAACTTGAACGGTACCAAATACCAATGTTCAAGGATCAATCAATTTTAATCAACAACCAAATGTTGGATTAACCAATTGATCGATTCAACGCACAACTTGTGATATTTCAATTACATAACAAAATATAATACGGAAAAGAAATAACACAGACACCAGAAGTTTTGTTAACAGGGAAACCACAAATGCAAAAAAGAAACTGGTACCTAGTCCAGATTGAACACACACTGTCTTAAGCCACTACAGACACTAGCCTACTACAAACTAACTTCGGTATGGACTGTAGTTGAACCGCAATCAATCTCACACTGATCGAAAGTATAGTTGCGCTCCTTATGTCTCTGATCCAAGCAGGATACTATGCAATTAATTCCCTTAGCTTATCTCACCCACAACTAAGAGTTGCTATGACCCAAAGTCGAAGACTTAAATAAACAATTCTGTATCACACGGAAAAGTCTACAATAATTGATAAATCTGTCTCCCACAGAAATACCTCCGAGTTTTGCTCCGTCTTTTGATAAATCTAGGTGAACATGAACCAATTGATATACCAGACTTATATTCCAGAAGAACAACCTAGAAATATCAATCACCTGACAATAATCTTAAGCGACTAGCGAAACAAGATATTGTGGAATCACAAATGATGAGAAGAAGATATTTGTGATTACTTTTCTATCTTGCCTATCGGAAAACTTAATCTTAAGCCAATCTTATGATTGTACTCAATCACGATAGAAACACCAAGATCAGATCACGCAACTACAGAGAAAATATTTGGGTCTGGCTTCACAATCCCAATGAAGTCTTCAAGTCGTTAACCTACAGGGTCTCGGTAGAAACCTAAGGTTAAAGGAGAATCGACTCTAGCTTATACAACTAGTATCACACTGGAGGTGTGGGGATTAGGTTTCCCAGTTGCTAGAGTTCTCCTTTATATAGTCTCCAAATCAGGGTTTACAATCTAAGTTACCTTGGTAACAAAGCATTCAATATACACCGTTAGATGAAAACATGATAAGATTCAAGCTAATATATTTCAAACGTTAGATCGAACTTGGATTGTTATACACAAATAAAATGCACGTTCATTTAGGTTTGTGTAGCAATACAGTAGTGAGTGTTGAGTAAATAACACGTCTCAACACTAATGGGAAAGATGTGTTGAGGCTGTTTTCCTGGCAACACAGTAGTGAGTGTTGAGGGAATAACATGTCTCAACACTAAGAGAAAAGATGTGTTGAAGCTGTTTACCTGGCAACATGGTAGTGAGTGTTGAGGAAATAACACGTCTCAACACTAAGAGGAAAGGTGTATTGAGGCTGTTTGCCTGGAAACACAGTACTGAGTGTTGAGGAAATAACACGTCTCAGCACTAAGAGGAAATATGTGTTGAGGCTATTTTCCTGGAAACACAGTAGTGAGTGTTGAGGAAATAGCACGTCTCAACACTAAGAGGAAAGATGTGTTGAGACTATTTGCTTGGCAACACGGTAGTGAGTGTTGAGGAAATAACACGTCTCAACACTAAGAGGGAAGATGTGTTGAGGATGTTTGCCTGGCAACACAGTAGTGAGTGTTGAGGAAATAACACATCTTAACACCAAGAGGAAATGGGTGTTGAGGATGTTTTCCTGGCAACACAGTACTGAGTGTTGAGGAAATAATATGTCTCAACACTAATAGGAAAGGTGTGTTGAGGCTGTTTGCCTGGCAACACAGTACTGAGTGTTGAGGAAATAACACGTCTCAACAATAAGAGGAAAGATGTGTTGAGGATGTTTGCCTGGAAACATAGTACTGAGTGTTGAGGAAATAACACGTCTCAACACTAAGAGGAAAGGTGTGTTGAGGTTGTTTGCCTAGCAACACAGTAGTGACTGTAGAGGAAATCTCAACACTAAGAGGAAAGATGTGTTGAGGCTGTTTTCCTAGCAACACGGTAGTGAGTGTTAAGGAAATAACACGTCTCAACACTAAGAGGAAAGGTGTGTTGAGGTTGTTTGCCTGGAAACACGGTACTGAGTGTTGAGGAAATAATACGTCTCAACACTAAGAGGAAAGATGTGTTGAGGATGTTTTCCTGGCAACACAGTACTGAGTGTTGAGGAAATAACACGTCTCAACACTAAGAGGGAAGATGTGTTGAGGCTATTTACATGGAAACACAGTACTAAATGTTGAGGAATTTGCACGTCTCAACACTAAGAGATTTAACATTCAATTGATATGCCTAATATATATAAAACATTTAGTTTAAGGATAATTACTTAGCCATGTCTCCGCTAGGCAGGTTCTTCGCGCATTATTGGGCTTGGGCATCCGTCACGGGCCTCGTAAAGTGTTGCAGGCGCCTTCTAGATAGAGAGGTGATGATATCCTTACGCTACACCTTTGAAGAGTATATGACCTTATCATGGCTATGAATTTTTGGTTGACCGTGTCTTCTGAGATTTGATAGTGAAGGGATTCCGTGTAGAGCCTCAGTTCCCAAGTTTGGTTTACATGTTTCTATCTTTGTAGTGGTTGTTGATATGGCGAAGCTCTGGATGGCATCAATAAACGAGCAACAACGGTTCTTGGATGCATCTTGGCTAGATGTGTTCACGATCCTTGATAGGTAGGAGTGGAATCTACTGGCACGAACTTTGGCATGAAGGAGTAGCGGCTATTGATACGAACCTTGGAAAGAAGGAGGCGTTGAAGCGGCTTCGGCTCCCAGAGAGGACGTTAAATAGGCTGCTGAAGCGAACGTTATAGCGGCTCCTGGAGGGAACCTTGAGGTTTCTTCTGGAAAGAACTCCAGTGAGGGCGCCATTAACCCTTGACTTCGAAAAACGAGTTGATACGACAAGGCAAATGGGAAGACGGCACACAAATATTACCGATCGGAAAGTCATGTTTTCTCCTCATGGGAAGAAATACGCTTCTTGATTTTCCCTTGCAACTCTCAGAGTCTTGATGGTTACAATGTTGAAGTAGGACGTCGTGTCAACCGGTGCGCTTTTGACACCTTTCAGGTGAGCAATAGTTAGGAGTCCACAGATACATTTACCAGCCATACCTTCCAAGAAAGACTGGGATTTCAGGGTAGATTCTCCAATTGAAGACAATCGCCTGCCCAATGCAACACGACTGAGGGATGAAAATACATATCAGCGTTGCGCCTTGGAGAAATAAAGAATCTCACATATATGCTCCATCATAGATTATACGGTTTTGTAAAAAGAGTCCCAAGAAGGCATTAATGCACAATTCCATCAATTGATGTTCAATCACATTTGGATCATGATAATGTAACTCCAAAATTCTGAATTCCTTAACATAATCATTCGGATGTTCGTTATTTCGCTCCTTCTTGAGTTGTGGCCATGTCCGTATGAGTTTTGGAAAGAACTTCTTGTCTGTCCATTAAATCGATTATGGTAATAGGAGGTTGGTTTCCTCTGGATCTGGTGATGGGAGACGTCATGACATAGGGGATGCTTCCGGTGCTGCTAGTGTTTGTGCTAGAGGATGTAACATCGTTGGCAGAGGCACATACCTCAGACAAGGATTCGACATTTTGTTTCATCTATGAAATTGGTGGCTTTCTCCGAGCGAATGTTTGCTGGCTCTTTCTACAAATGTCTCATTTTGCTGCTTGACAATATCACCTTGATTTGCGACAACATCTCTTAATATTTTGTCATACCTTTCATGATGATTGGATTTCAAGCATTGGCGGCTTTGGAAGTGTTTGGGATGGCCGGGTAACTCATGAAAAGGCGAGGGTACCCCAAATATACCTCAAGCTATAACTTTTCCTTCCTATAAGTCCTTTCCCCGAAAGTGATTGTCTATAGACTGAGTCGAGACAATACAAAAAATCGGTTCACACTTTGTGTGATCGTCTATGGAGATCGAGACAATACAACAACAAAGTGTGTTTACTTGATACAAAGGTTCGGACTTAACCAAACTCAATAGGATTCACGTATCAAGTAAATATGAATTAACATTTGTGCAATTTATTTTAATTATAATAAAACAATTATAATGTGGAAATATAAAATAAATGACACAACAAGATTTTGTTAACGAGGAAACCGTAAATGCAGAAAAACCCCGGGACCTAGTCCAGAATTGAATAATCTCAGGATTAAGACGCTATACAAAATAAGATAACTTCGTATAGTTGAGGCTAAGCAACTAAACCTATAGTTCACCTAGTTCCATCTGTATTTCCACGCCTCCAACCTGTAAACAAGTCACGTACTTGGACCAAATCCGTTGGTTCGTATTCCAAACAGTAAAGGAACAACAAATCTGTTTGGTATCAACTATCTTCAACCAAGTGATATGAGTTGCGCAAGGGTTCCCTTGTTTATCTTAGCATAAACTCCTTTTCCAGGTTCCAAGATCTATCTTATGTTTAATCACCCAAAGGTAATCGTTAAGATTAAGCCAACAACACTCTTTAACCAAGTGATATGTGTTGATGCCAATCTTTCTCAATTAATCAATCTAATCTACCACAAGGATAAACCGATTATTAATTGGATCCTATTTTTTCCCAAAAAAGTATTGTGCACACCAAAGATTATAAAAACACCAAGTAAGAAATCTTCAATATCTTCTTTGTCTTCAAATCTTCTTAGATCTTCAATAAACACCTGCACACAATCACTTGAATCTCTTGTGATCAATCACACATAGAACAGAGTCTGTTAACAATGGATTATCACAAGAACTTCTTTATATCTAACAACAGTCTAAAGATCCCTGTCAAAACCTTGAACTAGTTTGAGTGAATCTTATATCAGAAGAGAAGATTCTCAAGCATAAACAAACTAGGTGCAATCAAAGTTCAACCACCGTTAGTCAATCAAATCAATATGAAAACTAAAGATAAACCGCAATATCTAGTTTCCCACCAACGGGTCGCGCTAGAGCTTCTCAATCCCAAAGAAGATTTTAAATTGAGCGGCCGTAAGAGATTTCACCTAATTAGATTACTCTCCTCTCCGATAGGCGGATTCACCAGTAACAAAGACAAAAGAGTAAGTCTAGGTTACGCAGGATTAGTTTGCTAGAAATGCAAACTCAAAGTATTTATAGACAAGGAAGTTTGGACACCAAGGAATTTCTAAAATCGAAAATATTCTCAAGATATTTTTCATTACTCCACCAAATTCGGTTTTCATAATTCCTGTGAATGCACTGTCCAAAAATAATGATCGAAATCTCCTTGGAAAATCTTTAATTAGCAAATGCACATTACTAATTCTTATTTTCCATATATAATTAAAAACCCTTGATTAAAAAGATTCTTAACTTATTTAAATTCGATCTTGGGATTTACTTCCTTCTTAGCCGTTAAGGAATATATTTGAACAAAATTTAATAAGCATTAATGCACCGTGTTTAAAGAGTGACGACATCTTACTCTTGCAAGTCTTTTCCATGCTTGCTCACTTGAAACCGATTTACCACACTTCCAAAAAATTTAGAATTGGTTCATCTGACTTTCAAGAACTATGTGATTGATCAAGTTCCACTCAATCACAACTCATGGGTTTACGGTTCTACCAAAACAAGTTCCGGTTCTACCTCCATGTGAGTACTATGCATAGTTACACTAGCTTACCAAAAATATGGCTGACTAGGTACTAGGACAGGTTCCCCACATATATTTGGTATCTAACTTGTATGTACTGCACATGTCCATAGGATCGGTTCCCCCTTCCCAAAAACGTGTTGCACATTTTCATAGGATCGGTTCCCCTTTCTTCTATAAACCTTGCTGCACCTCATACAAGGATCGGTTCCCCTTGTGATGCACTGCACCTCTTACTAGGATCGGCTCCCCTCTTCCCATTAATAAGTTCAGACATACACAACCCGATCATACCCTAGGTGATTACTTAAGATCGGTTTCAATAATAAAAGTCATACCAATACATAAGTCAGGCCTCATGTGAATAGTTTTACCAAGAACACAAACAAGTCATGAGCGGTTATATTAATCACACATATTGGTCGTTCATAAGATATGCAATTAAGAACAGCCCCAATAACGCCTGCAGATTTCCTTTTCGGTTCACAACACATATCATGAACTTACTTCCTTAGAAAACATGTAAACATTGTTCCCTAGGATGAAATCCTCACCTCATACCCATACATAATCACAATAGCATTCATACGATTATGTCGATGTCTTATATACAAAGTTTAATGGTTAATCAAGAAACTTCATATTGTATTCCTTAATACTATTTCTATCTAGAGTGTTCATGCTTCGCAGTTTTATGTTTTCAATATGCACGACTTGAAAGATACGTTAGGGAATGAAACAGTTAAAGTCAAATATCATTAACCTCAAGTGGAAGGATGATGTTGTCGTTGTAGCTCCGCACTTCTTCACTTCTTTTAGTCTTCGCAATACTTTTAATGTCTCACCCCTAATACTTTCAAGATAACCTATACGAAGTTGACTCTAGTACATTTAAATCAAGCGACTCTAAAATGAGTTTTGCTTCACTAAAATATGACAACCAAACTTGACATACCAACGCTTGTTGGGTTCAACCGACCAATGCTCTAACAAATCATGAAGCAGAAATTTGGGATTGGTGATTGAAATGAATTATGGTTAAAGATTGAATTTAGGCCTAAGATCCACCAACTTGAGTTTGAGAAGATTGGAAAGAGAATTGAGAAACTGGATTCTCAACCGAGAGATCAATCTCCCACTGTGGTCGCTAATTGTTTATGGGTGAAAACTGTTTCTGCTGGTTTTGGTAAATTTGGGTGTGTGGATGAGAAACGAATCTAAAACATAAACAAATGCACTGCACGAGAGTACTTTAGATTCGAGAGATCAATCCTGGCCTAAACCAAGAAATGCCCATTCTAGGCTTGCTTCGGTCACAAAGTGAAATAGAATGGTTGGTCTTAGGGAGGGAAGAGAAGAAGGTGTTGAGACCATAATGGTTAATTCTGAAGGTGTGGCTTATGACTTGTATCAGAATGTGTAACTGGATTGCGGAATGTAAGCTATCAGTTCTTTGGTGATTTCTGGATAATATGTTGTTGTTCTAACCAAAACTTGTTATTTTGTGGAAAATAGGTAAAACCTATTTATACAAGTCATATCAAATGCACCCTGATCTTGTAGAAAGTGGGAATGATTGAGTGATGGAGAGGTGGGGTTATGCGTAAATGCCAGAAACCACGTTCCCACTATGAAGGAAACTGGTTAGTTTACACCACTACTTCTTGCCGCCACTAACTGCCCTGCTTTCTGACACTTTCTTATAATGGGAGTGTTGCATGTCGCACGCTGTAAACTGCCAGACCAATACCCTGATGAGTATCCCCCAGTTTGTGAAATTTTTGATATGTCGAGTATTTTCGTGGAAAACGTGTAGAAGTTTGCTACGTGTGGCAAGTCAAAGTCAAGAGACTTGCCGCAGAAAAATAATATGTGATGTTATTAGGCTTGTCTTGGATTGGTCGCCCAAGACTTGTCACAGACCTGTCAATTTCATGGCGAATTTGGACAGCCGAGATTGCACTCATGAAAAAGGGTGACCATTGATTATGGCCACAACTTGTTGGCGCATGGAAATATCACAGTGGCGCAATGACATGGCTGGCATAGTTAGCACATGCCAGTGGAACAATGGTGCAAGTAGCGCCTGGCGTAGCCATGGCCGCTAGATTTTGGCACATTGGTGTTGGACCCAAATATGGAGCGGCAATATCAGTTCTGGTTGCCACATCAATCCCAATGCTCCGTGGAACATTACTTTGCCTGGTTGGCGTAGAAACTTTGATCGAATTAGGGTTTGGAAAGTCCAAACCCTAATTAGTGCATATGGCATGCGGCATGTGGTATGCGGTCATGACATGTGGCCGTGGCAAAACGGAGTTTTGTGAAAATGGTGTTATAACCACGCCAAAAGAACCACAGCCAGACCATTATGTGGAAATGACCACAGGATCAGGGCTGCCACGAGTGGCCATGATATGGTGCCTTCATTAGGATTTCCTGGTCCCACACGGCGCGTTGCATGTTATGGGGCCCGAAGTGGCGTAATTTGTGCCACGACTAGAAATAAGGGTTTCGACCATCGCCACTATAGCAAAGTCGTGTCTTTGGTTAGGATAACCAAATTGAAGTCTGTTATGGCATTGTCCACCAACAGAAGGTGGGTTAGCACGTTGGTGCATTATCTATGGCGCGTTTGGCGTGCTACTACGGAAAAATGACACATTTGGCATGTGCGCTTGGCATGTTGGCGTGGTCTTTGGAAAGCCAATTTTATGTCCAAGCATGGGCGTGGCCATACTTATGGTACATGTGGCAAGTTTAAAGCGACCTAGTTGATTGATAAGGAATATGGCCGAAAAGTATGGGCTCAGCCACAATTCTTGTGTATGTGGCAGGTTTAAAGCGACCTGATTAGTTGACAGGGGATAAGGGTCGGTTGGGAATCATGGGGTGTGGCCACTTGCAAGTGGCACCGAATGGCTTATGGCATGGCCACACCTTCTTTTGTTGCTGCTCCTACTCTACGACTCCTCTATTCCTTGTTTTTTTTTAATTTGGGCAGGAATTTGCACTTACTAATCCACAACGGATCCATTGCTTAGTTTCCTAAGCTTAATTTCGACCAACGGGGTCTAATATACTGCGTAGGGCGCAAAACCCTAATTTTTGCAAATTAGTCAGGGTAATGAATCTTGTAAGTTATCACAAAATTGATCGAATTCTATGTGTTGACACAAAATTCTTTATTGCCAGAGAGAAGTAAGCTTTCTGATTAAGTACTTTATGCAAGGACCTTAACCTTGATACTTGGAAATTGCTACTCTGCTGCGAGTGAACACAAATTCGTCCATACCAATATTAAGGGTTCTGCCGGGGAACATAGAATAGGAAAGTACTCAGTGGATCTTAAATTAATAAATAATATAGACAAGGTGCTGAAATTTACAGAGTATCTGGGATTGTTGCTACATGCACCAGTCTGGATAAATTTCATGCAAATATATTGAATGGCTCAATAAATGTGCCAGTGGAGAGGTTGAACACTCATCACTTTTACTCCTTTTCTTTGCAGAGTGACGACGCATCAAATGCAAGGTTTTACAAATTTATCCATGAACTAAAAACCACCATCAACAGGCGAAATCTCTTACGACCGCTCTGTTTAAAGTCTTCTTTGGGGTTGAGAAGCTTTATTAGTACCGTTGGTGGAAAACTAGATAATTGTGGCTTATCTTGTGTTTTCGATTGATTTGATTGACTAACGGTGGTTGAACTTTGATTGCACCTAGTTTTTTTATGCTTGAGAATCTTCTCTTCTGATATAAGATTCACTCAAACCAGATCAAAGTTTCGACATGGATCTTTAGACTGTTTGTAGTTCTAAAGATGATCTTGTGACAATCCATTATTAACAGACTCTGTTATGTGCATGATTGATCACAAGAGATTCAAGTGATGCTACATAAATATCTAGATGGTGGTTCAGTTTTGACTGAAGTTAGCCTTGCACGAGTTTAAGGCTACTACAATGAGGCTGCAGCTCTATGCAGTTGTTGAGGCGAAGAAACAACTGATGGTTGAATGGAGTTGTATGAGTAATTGGCTGAGCCCCTACAACCAATGATGATGAGATGTAGAAGCTTGGAGTTCTCGATGAGGGAATGCTCAACAGTGAAGAAGATGATGAAGAAAGGTTTGCTTTGGCCTAATTTGATGTTTTGCGAAGGAGATAGAGAAAAGAGAAGAAAGCGTTGTCTAGTACAAGCTGTATTCAGTTTGGATCATGGAGTCACTGCTCTTTCGTGATTTTATAGTAATGGGTCAGTTAGGTCCGAAGATGGAACGGTAGATGGTGGACGTAAGGGTGCTTCAGCCGTGAAAGGAGTTTTATCACGAGGCACGAAAAATGGAAGAAACAAATGGTCGGGGAGTAGCAGTAGCTGTTTTGGCCAAGACTGAAGGTTCACAAGAAATAAATTAGTGAGCAGCTGGATTTGGGAGCTGGGTCTGTGTTTGGATTGGGCTTTGGGCTCAAGTTGCTCGGTTTAGATGAATTTCATCGAACAATACCTATTTGAGGAGAAACGGACAGAAGAGGCAGGCTAGGATGCGGCTAGAGAGCCGAACACAGTGAATAGGGTTTTCATTTTTTCTAGTTTTAGGGATTGCAAATCAACATGGGGAACAGCCGTGAAGGCAAGAACGGAAGAGCAAGAGATCTAAGGGAAAGGCGACGATTCGGTGACAAGGGTTTACTCTTTCCTCTATTTTTCTTGTAATTGTTTTTGTGGGTTTCAAGAAATCCATATTTATGAGTTGCTAAACTTTATAGTTAGGGTTTTATGTTGAAACCACTTAGAGCATTAGACCACTTTCGATTTGAATACATATGGTTTTAAGGCTATTATGATTTGAATAAATTAACCATTTATATTGTTTATTGATTTAATTGAAATATGAGTTGTTGCTTCACCGGTTTCATATAACCTTTGTGCCTAATTGTTAGGTTCATAATATATTTTTGTCTCATTATTTGATAATTCCATGCTTGGGTTAATATCTTTGTTGGGTTATGCTTCGAAGAGTCAAATAATATTTGCGAATCAATATTTTAGTTTAGTATAATTTTCTCGCTAACGCAATTTGATGGTGCATGCTTTGGTTTAATCTTTTGATGTGCCATGCTTAGGGCGTCCCAGTGATATTTGAGACTCTAATACCTATAATAGGTGATGTCGATAGAACGAACAATAAACATATATTCATAATTATGTTTCATTTCAGTAATTAAATAGAAATAGTGGTGGATACCAATAAAACCCTGGTTATTAATTCTCCTAGTGCATTTATATTATTTTTTTAGTTTATTTTTTATGTTATTATTCTTTCAAAAATCCATAAAACATTATTGTTGGTTACTCTTAATTGAGATATTGATTACAGTATTTCCACCGCTCCTCGTGGGAACGACCCGTACTTGCCGTTGTATGCATTGTAGACACCGTGCGATTGCGGTTATTACATATAAGCATCTCCGGATCCTATCAATTTTTGGCGCCGCTGCCGGGGAGCGGCTGTGGAATATTGTAATTGGTATTTTTGATTTTGTATATAAAGTCATTTTATTTTTTATTTTGTACATAGTTATTATTATTATTATTTATTTATTTTCTCTTTTGTACATAGCTTATTTTGCTTTTGCTTTTATTTTTATATTTTCTTTTAGTTCTTTTTACGTAAATTATTTGATTTTTCTCAGGTACTTTAGTTTGAAGAGCGGCGATTGGAGTCAACAACTGGCCAAAAGTAAGTACTTGATATTCTCACAAAGCTTTTGCAAGGTGAGTTATTAGGAAAACTTTACTTTGTATAATGGTTTCCAGTGAGTTGACTTCTTTTATAGCTTTTTGGAATCTTACAAAAAGAGCTGAGACAGAGGAGCCATTTGATATTTCACCTGAGGAGTATGCATATGCACCTTCTCATTATCAAGAACCTGCCGAGTGTGTAAATAATGATTGGAATTATTCTCATAGGTATGATCATTCCGGACCTTGTGAAGGTTATGATCATTACCAACCTTACCTTGGTTATGAGCCACAATTTGTTGATTCCAATTATTATTCACACATTTCTCCGTCACAGTATGAGAGAGATGATCAATCTTACTATGACCCATTGGCATCACAACTATCTTTGTTAGAATGCCTCAATATTGACATTGTCGAACAGACCAAAGCTAATGAGTTATTTTTTGCTGAGCTGAGTAAAACCCAAGATTATATTGCTCAACTTTGTGAACAAACTGATTTATCGATTGCTAAACTAATGCATTCGGTAAAAGATCGTGGTCTTACTAAGGATACAATTTCTAATTTTTATAATACTCTTGATATTAATGATAAAACCGCTTTAACTAATGAATCAATGTGTATGGAGAATGATGATGAACTTGATAGTTGTGATCATAGGAATAGAGACATTGTCATACCAAGTGAATGTGGTGTATTTAGTCCAATTCCTGATTGTGTTAATGATCACGCCTATTCAAAAGGAAGAGTTTAGGATTGAGGACACCATTCTTTTAGACGGTGTGACATATTAGTGTTATAACAATGATGCTTATGAAGAATGTGTTAATTCATAGGGCAGTGTAGTTAATTGTAACGACTTAAAGACATTACACTCTATCTATAAGGTTTCTTTTAATCATCTTGATTGTGATATTCCTATTGATTCCCAGGTTGATGATGTTTATGATGATGATTTAGTACAGGTTTGCAAACCTAGTGGAGAAGTTAATACACCTAGAATTGTTAGCACAACTTTTCAGAAGATTCCTAATTTTGGATTAGAATTGCGTGCTTCTCCAGTATTACTAGATTATTTTGCATCTCGTGACTTCTCTTTGCATGTGCATGTCTCCCAGATCGTTTCAGTTCTCATCCCCAGTGCACCACTTGAGTCGGTAATTCTTTTTACTGACGATATATCCTTTGCAAAAACAAGGTTTGGGGGTAGCTCTTTCCTTTTGATAATCTCTATATCTTTATGTTGCTTCAGCGAGGATTTGAGGTTGTCATCGGTTGTATATATTGTGCTCTGGGTTGATCCCCAAATATTTAGGTTGTTGATATATGGAGAGTCTTGTTTGTACATTCCAATAGGTATTTCTATTTTCTTGTTTTATTTTTATTTGTTTATTTTCGCTTTTATGAATTTCCCATCTTAATTTTTATGTTGGATGACTCAACTACATTGAGGACAATGTAATGTTTAAGTGTGGGAGAGTGGTTAACTTTTTACTTTTCTTTTTCAGGAATTTTCTTGCAATTGATGACCAACTGTTGAGCGGGTCTATACTGTAGGTTTGCAGGTATAATATGACCAGCTGTGTAGCGGGTCTAAAAAAAAATTATTATGATTTTGAGGGTTATGACCAGCTGTGTAGCGGGTCTTTTCTTTTTCCTTGCATGTTATGACCAGCTGTGTAGCAGGTCTAAAAAAAATGACCAGCTGTTTAGCGGGTCTTCTGTCTAGCTGTTTAGCAGACATTTCTCTCGATCTTGCTATTTAGCGGATCTGTCTCGCTGTTTAGCAGACATCTCTATCCACTGTTTAGTGGATTCGTATAGCTGTTTAGCGGACATCACTCTATATCTAGCTGTTGAGCGGATATTTATGACCAGCTGTGTAGCGGGTCTTCTTCTGTTTTGCTCGAGGACTAGCAAAGTATAAGTGTGGGGGGTGTTGATAAGCACGTAAGTGCTATATTTTATACCCATATTTATATGAGCTAGGACTCAATATTTTTGCTAATAACAATATTTTAGTGCTTTTGTAGAAAGTACAGACAAATCTGATCATCGGAAAAATAAACGGCTAAGTAAGAAACTCAATGGAGTTTGCGACGAAAATGACAAAATGTAAATAGCCTGGTATCTCCATATATCAACAGCATGCAATTATTTCTCGGCCAGGAAACAAAACAGTTAATGGAACAAAGAATTTTTGGTTGGCTCAAGCAAGTGAAGGTCCACTCAGGCGATAGACGTGTCAATTATCCCATTACATTATCAAGACAAACTAGGTGGAACTCTTAATAGAAGACAATGGTACCCTCTTTGTTATGTGGTGATGGCAATAGATTAATGGTTCATAAAGGGGTCTCTCGCTGTATGCAAAAGAATGTTGAAGAAATATTTGGCAGTAACCAAACTTAGCCTCGATGGAGCAAAGAAGTGAAGGAAGAGTGATTGGGCTTCGATATTAATAGAGATGGGTTGATGTTACCGAAGATGTTCATTATAGAAGCATCTCGTCGAAGTGGTTCTCTTTATTCTCAAAACTGTTGTTGCGACTGGTGATGTGAAGACGACATGAAAGCTCAGCAGACGGACTGAGTGCGTTGTTGGTTCCCATGCCTTGCTGGTGGTGTAGCCGAGATGAGAGATGGCAGCCAGTGGTACGAGAACTTTAGGATTCAGGGAAGATTGGTGTTTGTTGGTGATGTGCTCAAGGGCTTTTGAAGTCGACTGACGACGGTGGTGTTGTTGCTGTGCGAAGACAGAGCCATGGAGCTGAAGTTAAACGGTGAGAAGATGGAGCTGTGTTATGTTGTTGGTCGTGGTTCTATGGACGAAGATCTGGTTCTTAGTCGACTGAAACACTCTCGACAACAATGGGTCTTGGTTGAATTCGGAAAGTTGTTGAGATGCAAATGGCAAAGTTAAGAATGGTAACAACTCTTTTATGAGAATGGATGGACTTATCAAGATTGAATCAAAACAAAGAGTTTCATTGAATGAGTTTTCATTTAGATAACATTAATACAATGTTTTTGATATATTTTTTTTGGATGATTACAAATGATACTACAAATGCCTATTTATAGGCTTACAAAGAGAAGAAGAGAACTATGCCTATGGAGGCTAACAACTATGCCTTTGGAGGCTAACAACTATGCCTTTGGAGGCTAACAACTATGCCTATGGAGGCTAACAACTATGCCTTTGGATATTCTTTGTTTCTAGAATAATCTACATGTTTAGAACATGTTTAGAGGTAATTCTAACACTCCCCTCAAGCTGGTGCATATATGTCGCTCATGCCTAGCTTGCCAACAAACTTCGAAATATTTTACTTGGAACTGCTTTAGTTAGAATATCAGCTACCTGTTCTTCCGATCTAATTCTAGGTAACTCCACGATCCCATTATCCAACTTCTCTTTAATGAAGAACCTATCTATATCCACATGTTTTGTGCGATCATGATGAACTGGATTGTGTGCAATATCACACGCCGCTTTGTTATCGCAGTACAAACGAATTGGTTTCCTAGGAGGATACCCCAATTCAGTTAGCAGACGTTTTAACCACATAACTTCGCAGATACCCAGTGCCATACCTCGCCATTCAGCCTCTGCACTTGATCGTGAAACAACTCCTTGTTTTTTGCTTCTCCATGTAACAAGATTACCCCCAACGAAGGTAAAATATCCTGAAGTAGACCTCATATCATCACATGACCCACCATAGTCAGAATCAGTATATGCCTCCATACTTTTGAAGTCTTGACCTTTCTTAAACAAGATCCCTTTTCTTGGAGCAGACTTCAGGTATCTTAGGATTCTCATTACCGCATTCATATGTGTTTCTCCAGGATTATGCATGAATTGACTAACAATACTCAATGCATATGCAAGATCGGGTCTTGTATGTGCCAAGTACATTAGTCTACCCACGAGCCTTTGGTATCTTCCTTTATCAACAGGTACTTGGTTGCCATCCGAACATAATTTCAAACCTGGATCTACTGGTGTATCTACAGGTTGACATCTTTGTCATACCTGTTTCCTCCAACAAATCAAGGGCATATTTTCTTTGTGACAAGAATATTCCTTCTGTTGATCGAGATACTTCAATTCCAAGGAAGTATTTTAAAGAAGCAAGATCCTTCATCCGAAATTCACTTGATAGATAATTTTGGAGAGCCTTTCTTTCTTCTGGATCATCTCCTGTAACTATCATGTCATCTACATATATGATTAAAGTTGTAATCTTACCTCGATTTTTCTTTAAGAATAAAGTATGATCTGAATTTGCCTGACGATAACCAAATGCTCTCATAGACTTGGTAAATCTTCCAAACCACGCTCTCGGAGATTGTTTCAGACCATACAATGATTTGTTTAACCTGCAAACTTTTCCGTTATGCAAATCTGACTCCATCATTCCTGGTGGAAGCTGCATATACACTTCTTCGGACAAATCTCCATGTAAAAAGGCGTTCTTGACATCAAACTGTTGCAATGGCCAACCCAAATTTGCAGCAAGAGACAACAAGACTCGCACTGTATTCATTTTAGCTACAGGTGTGAATGTCTCATTATAATCTACACCATAAGTCTGGCTATACCCTTTAGCAACCAATCTTGCCTTAAAGCGTTCAATTTCACCATTTGCCTTGTATTTGACTGTAAAAACCCAGCGACATCCCACGACTTTCTTTCCTTCTGGACATTCAACCATGTCCCAAGTATTATTTTCTTGTAAGGATTTCATCTCATCGATCATAGCTTCCCTCCATTTCGGATCAGATAATGCTTCCTGCACGCTGTTAGGAATAACTACAGTAGATAATTGATTCACAAATGACTTATTTGATTCGGTCAGACGGTGATTAGAGATATAATTACTCATGGGATATTTAGCTTTTGATGAAATATCAGGTTCATACATAGATTTAGGGATACCTCTATTCCGACGTTCTGGCAATTGTTTCTTTGCAGGTTCAAGAACATCTTCAGCGAACGGTTGGATTGTGGTTGGTGATCTATCATTATCTTCTTCAACTTCATTTATAGCTTCAATTTCATTATCTGTGTTAATTTCTTCCCCACTAACTTTCTGTTCTTTTGGAATTTCAAGAACAACATCTTCTTCGATTATGTCTTCTTCATAGTCAAGAGTCTGAATTTCTTTTTCATACTCCCCCTGAAGTTCAGACTTCGAGTAATACATCACGTGTTCGTGAAACTTAACATCCAATGTGATGTACATTCGTTTAGTTGGAGGATGGTAGCACCTATATCCTTTCTGACTTGCAGCATATCCTACGAAGACACATCTTAAAGCTCGGGGAGATAACTTGCTCCGTTGGTTCTTGTGTAAGTGCACAAATACTACACAACCAAATATGCGTGGAGGCAAGTTTGGAACTGTTGGTGAAACTGTTGCCTCACTGAGAGCTTGAAAAGGTGTCTGAAAAATGATAGTGCTGGAAGGTGTACGGTTGATCACATATC
Source organism: Papaver bracteatum (assembly GCA_023529315.1). Taxonomy (NCBI): domain Eukaryota; kingdom Viridiplantae; phylum Streptophyta; class Magnoliopsida; order Ranunculales; family Papaveraceae; genus Papaver; species Papaver bracteatum. The sequence continues at coordinate 1,423,871 of JAJJWX010003488.1, forward strand.
CGCAGAGGCAAGAGCTTCACCCCAATAAGTTAACGGCATATGAGCTGATATTAATGAAGCGCGCACAACTTCAAGCAAGTGACGGTTTTTCCTTTCAGCTACCCCATTCTGTTGAGGAGTATTAGGACAAGTTGTTTGATGAACAATACCACATTCTTTTAAATAATGTTGAAAATTAGTACTTAAATATTCGCCTCCGTTGTCACTTCGAAGAACTTGAATCTTTGTATTGTATTGTGTGTTGACTACTTTGTGAAACCTCTGAAATAAATTATTCACTTCATCTTTTGATTTCATCAAGCAAACCCATGTCATCCTAGTGCAATCATCAATAAAGGTGACGAACCATCGTGCGCTTCCAAGAGTGTTAACTTTAGACGGCCCCCAAACATCAGAATGAATAATCATGAATGGAATAGGACTTTTATTTAAACTTGATGGAAACGAAGTACGATGGCTTTTAGCTAGCTCACATTCTTCACATTGAAAACTAGAAACATCAATCTTTGAAAATAGACTAGGAAATAGCTTTCTTAAGTAGCCAAAAGAAGCATGCCCTAACCGTCTATGCCATAACCAAATTTGTGATTTCTCCTTCTCCCCCTGAGTACCATTCACAACTAAAGCGTTAGATAATCTTTCTGAAATTTTTGACTCCAAATCTAGATAGTATAGCTTTCCTCTTCTAACCCCAGATCCAATCGTCCGCTGTGTTCGAATGTCCTTAAACACACAAGAATTAGGCCAAAAGATAACAACACAATTTAAGACTTTAGTAATTTGGGAAACTGATAATAGATTATAATTTAGAGAGGGAACGACTAAAACGGAATCTAGACTCAATGTATCCGTAAGATTTAATGATTGTTCTCCAATTACTGGAGCCAAAGATCCATCTGCTGTGCAAACGGAGTTGTGTATGGATGTTTTAAGAGGAGAAACCCGTCTGGAATCAAAAGTCATATGGTCTGTGCAACCCGAATCAATTATCCATGAGCTATTAGGAACAACTTGCAAAATATTAAAAACCTTACCATTGGTTGTTTCCATAGCGGAGGTTAGATTACTAACCACATGTGCTGCTGCTGCAAATGAATTCTTTTTCTTGGGATCGCATTTATCCCACCAATCTGGATACCCGATAATCTTAAAGAAGTTGTCTTTGGTATGACCACGTTTACTACAATGAGTGCAGGTGACAGACTTATGTTTAATGTTGTATTGACGACGGGTTGCCATTGCAGAAGTTTCAACACTAGATACAAGGATCCTTCTCCTTTCTCTGATACCATATCAAGATTGAATCAAAACAAAGAGTTTCATTGAATGAGTTTTCATTTAGATAACATTAATACAATGTTTTTGATATTTTTTTTGGATGATTACAAATGATACTACAAATGCCTATTTATAGGCTTACAAAGAGAAGAAGAGAACTATGCCTATGGAGGCTAACAACTATGCCTTTGGAGGCTAACAACTATGCTTATGGAGGCTAACAACTATGCCTTTGGAGGCTAACAACTATGCCTTTGGAGGCTAACAACTATGCCTTTGGAGGCTAACAACTATGCCTATGGAGGCTTACCTTATATTCTTTGTTTCTAGAATAATCTACATGTTTAGAACATGTTTAGAGGTAATTCTAACAGGACTGTGTACTTTAATGGAGGATCGACGGTGGTGTTGTTGCATGTAAACACACTTCAGAATAAGGAGAAGCAAGTCAGTGAGGAATGGTTGAAATCAGTGCAGGCAGCAGTGGTCGATGGGAGACGTTCATGAAGCCCAAAACAGATTGAAAGTGGCTGGATTCAGTTGAGAGAAGATCTCAGGTGCGAATGGAGTTTCGGTTTAGCCAAGTAGTGTTGGGTGTGGCGAAACAGTTGTTGCTGGTGGTAGATTTGACGTGAATGGAGATGGAATTATTATTAACAACCCATGGCGATGATTTGACAGCGAGACAAGGAGCTGAAACGCGAATCATCGAAACTAATAAGTGATGCTACACAACTGTCTAGATGGTGGTTCAGTTTTGACTGAAGTTGGCCTTGTACGAGCTTAAGGCTACTACAATGAGGCTGCAGCTCTATGCAGTTGTTGAGACGAAGAACCAACTGATGGTTGAATGGAGTTGTATGAGTAATTGGCTGAGCCCCTGCAACCAATGATGACGAGATGTAGAAGCTTGGAGTTCTCGATGAGGGAATGCTCAACAGTGAAGAAGATGATGGAGAAAGGTTTGCTTTGGCCTAATTTGATGTTCTGCGAAGGAGATAGAGAAAAGAGAAGAAAGCGTTGTCTAGTACAAGCTGTATTTAGTTTGGATTATGGAGTCACTGCTCTTTCGTGATTTTATAGTAATGGGTCTGTTAGGTCCGAAGATAGAACGGTAGATGGTGGCCGTAAGGGTGCTTCATCCGTGAAAGGAGTTTTATCACGAGGCAAGGAAAATGGAATAAACAAATGGTCGGGGAGTATCAGTAGCTGTTGGGGCCAAGACTGAAGGTTCACAAGAAAGAAATTAGTGAGCATCTGGATTTGGGAGCTGGGTCTGTGTTTGGATTGGGCTTTGGGCTCAAGTTGCTCGGTTTAGATGAATTTCATCGAACAATACCTATTTGAGGAGAAACGGACAGAAGAGGCAGGCTAGGCTGCGGCTAGAGAGCCGAACACAGTGAATAGGGTTTTCATTTTTTCTAGTTTTGGGGGCTGCAGAGCAACAGGGGAACAGCCGTGAAGGCAAGAACGGAAGAGCAAGAGATCGAAGGGAAAGGCGACGATTCGGTGACAAGGGTTTACTCTTTCCACTATTTTTCTTGTAATTTTTTTTGTGGGTTTCGAGAAATCCATATTTATGAGTTGCTAAACTTTATAGCTAGGGTTTTATGTTGAAACCACTTAGAGCATTAGACCACTTTCGATTTGAATACATATGGTTTTAAGGCTATTATGATTTGAATAAATTAACTATTTATATTGTTTATTGATTTAATTGAAATATGAGTTGTTGCTTCACCGGTTTCATATAACCTTTGTGCCTAATTGTTATGTTCATAATATATTTTTGTCTCATTATTTGATAATTCCATGCTTGGGTTAATATCTTTGATGAGTTATGCTTCGAAGAGTCAAATAATATTTGCGAATCAATATTTTAGTTTCGTATAATTTTCTCGCTAGCGCAATTTGATGGTGCATGCTTTGGTTTAATCTTTTGATGTGCCATGCTTAGGGTGTCCCAGTGATATTCGCGACTCTAATACCTATAATAGGTGATGTCGATAGAACGAACAATAAACATATATTCATAATTATGTTTCATTTCAGTAATTAAATAAAAATAGTGGTGGATACCAATAAAACCCTGGTTATTAATTCTCCTAGTGCATTTATATTATTTGTTTAGTTTATTTTTTATGTTATTATTCTTTCAAAAATCCAAAAAACATTATTGTTGGTTACTCTTAATTGAGATATTGATTATAATATTTCCACCGCTCCTCGTGGGAACGACCCGTACTTTCCGTTGTCTGCATTGTAGACACCGTGCGATTGCGTTTATTACATATAGGCATCTCCGGATCCTATCAGAAATCCTCACCTCATACCCATACATAATCACAATAGCATTCATACGATTATGTCGATATCTTATATACAAAGTTTAATGGTTAAGCAAGAAACTTCATATTGTATTCCTTAATACTATGTCTCTCTAGAGTGTTCATGCTTCGCAGTTTTATGTTTTCAATATACACGACTTGAAAGATACGTTAGGGAATGAAACAGTTCAAGTCAAATATCACTAACCTCAAGTGGAAGGATGATGTTGTTGTTGTAGCTCCGCACTTCTTCACTTCTTCAAGTCTTCGCAATACTTGTAATGTCTCACCTAATACTTTCAAGCTAACCTATACGAAGTTGACTCTAGTACATTTAAATCAAGCGACTCTAAAATGAGTTTTGTTCACTAAAATATGACAACCAAATTTGACATACCAACGCTTGGTGGGTTTAACCGAGCAATGCTCTAACAATCTCCCCCTTTGTCAATTTTAGTGACAAAACTCTTACAATCATATGGATAAGCAAATTACAAGAATTCATTACACATACGCTTGATTCCCGAATCCACAGCACATAACCTGCATTCATTCAATCCTCAAAAATGCAGCAGCTGCACTATAATAACAAATCTTATACTCCCCCTAAAGGTGAGCTAGGTAGATTTTCAATCCGCACATCTTTGTTATCCCAATCATATGATATGTTACTCCCCCTTAGTCTATGCTTTTCCTCATTCGTTAGATACGCATTCAAGCACCATTGTCATCTTACCTAGTGACACCAATCAACCATAAATTGATACCAGCATCACTTGTTTACTCCATATATTTCTCCCCATTTTTGTCACAAAAATGACAAAGAAGCGAACAAATAAAGGACAACACGAAAAGGATCTTACAAATCTCAAAATAGACTTGCAACCTGTTGAGTCAAGCACGAGGGTTTTACACACCATTTTTGATAACCAATATCAAAACTGAAACTACAAGTAATTACGTTTTGATATGTTATCATGGAAATAATTGGCCGAAGCAATTTTCCCAACTAGTTTAGCAAACCAAAAATCAACTAATTTACTTAGTCCCTTTGCTAAACCGATTGTATAAATACAACCGCTTCATTCGATAAGACCAAAATAAAGATAAACTCCATTTTCTCATCAGGTTCTAATTATCCATATAACTTAGACCTTTAGATTTCAAATAAGCCAAATACTAGGTTAGTTAACTAGCATTTCCTTGTTTAGGCTTTCGGCTAGACTTGAATAACCGAAACCTCCACTTTGATAAGTCTAACTAAGATCAGAATTAACTTAGCTTAGCTTATCCGGAATCTAATTGGACTAAACAACTCGTCCCGTCATCAAATTCATTTGTTAAGCCATAAATAATTCATACAAACCAATAAATCAACTTGTATAATTATTTACCTTAACCGGATACAATAGAAACAACATATATAAACCAAGGTTTCACTAATGCACCGAAATTTTGTAAGCTTAAACAATTGATACTACACAATAAAGCACAAATAACAATTGTTTTACTTAACTGGAAGCAATTGAATTAACATAGACATTAAAGCACCACAATTGCACCAAATTTTGTAAGCCTAAACTAATGATATCACACAACAAACTAAGATAACATAAGTTTTACTTAACCGGAAACAATTGAATCACACACACATCCATACATTCATAATGGAATAAACACATCAATTGTACCAACAATTTCTTTTAAGCAAAAGCAATATATATATCAAATAAAAATAGGCTTTTCTTAAAATAGGAAAACAATTAACTAACAAGATTGTTACCCCAATTTCGCATCCAACTTCTCCAAATATGATCCCATCGCTTTCTTCTTCCGGGAGAATTGATATCGAAATTCCATCATGTTGTCATTCTCATACCAAAAACAAAAGAATAACAACAACCAACCTTTACCAGAGAAAGGTTGAAAATCGGTTTTAACAAATGCAAGCAAAAGTTGAAAACCGTCAAAACACATATGCTTTTATGCTAAACCAAAATCGATTCAACATATTGTGACTTTTTCACATATTGTTTCTACAGTAATCCCTCAAGATCCTTTGATAAAGCCTACCAACTTGGGCTAGAACTTAATCCTGCTAAATCAAAAAGTCACCCAAACCATAAGGGTTCACAACATATTATGAGATCGAATATAAAGGTAATAAAACCGAAATCAAACATCTCATACACATACATAGCAAATAAATAAAGCATTTAAAGTAACGGCTATGTAAATCAAAAACTATCACAAGAAAAATTATAAATCAAATAGCTTTATTCATAATAGTTTTATTCAATAGACTTATACAATTAATGAAAGCAATCGAAAATTGATGTCTATTTTTCTAGTCTTATCTTTCAAATATCATCTTAAATTTCCTCAAATTTTTCAGGATCTTCATCAACAGCATCTCGACTGATATCTCGGATTCTACACACAGTAACTTGATTATGTTCACAGGCTAGAGCATTAAACTTTCGATTAATATTACGAGAGAACTCCATATTGCCGATTCCAAGTTTGATCAGATTTTTTTGGTTATGTATAACAATTCTCAGAGGTGCTGCCTGTCTATGATGAGTTTCTATGGTACTGAGGAGAACTTGTAGAAGATTGATAATATCAATCTTGGCATCCAAACTTTTTTGTACAAGGAGATTAGTAACATCTTCCTTTTCTTTTTCTGCATCTTCACAAGCAGATTTCTTGAAGGTATTATCAAGATGAACTGTTTCCTTAGAAGTCATTTCACTCAAAGCTTTCAGAAGATTTGCTTGAGATCCGGTTTGAGAATACATCATTTTGTATACTTTTTCAGACATGATGAGAACTTATACTTGAAATACCTTTAACACATACCAAACATAGATATCATCCTTACATAAATAATTATGATCAGATTTGAAAATATTTTCGCATCTAATGTGTTATACACAACTTTCTCAAAGAGATCAGTTTCGAAATTAATACCACATCATATTTCTTACCACAATCCTTCTTACACGAGTTGTTGTAACACAAACTTTCTACTCATAATATTATCAAACGTTCTTAGGGTAGATCGTGTAATGTCTCTACGTTGAATAAGAGATGTTATTAGGATTCTAATTTCCCAGTTTCATGTGCTTTCTTATATCCGAAGATTGGGTAAGGTAAGGATGCACATTCTAATGCATATTAAGCATTAGGATGAGGATTTACCTCATCTACTTTCCTTTTTGAAGAAAATTTCTCCCGTTCTTGGGTGTTGAACCCTTCCTCTTGATTAGGATATTTCGATATGCAATCTCTTTAATCATATCCTGAGCCCAGGATGGAATGTTCTCTGAACTAGAAACCGTGTAGTCAAGATCATCCACTTGAAATATTATCAATGTCTCTTATTCCAGACATTCAATATGTTCCCTCAAGGTGTTCATTCCTTGTTGGAAATAGCTTTCTACACAACTGTCTAGATACATCTTTTGACATTGTCTTCTGAGAAAATCCTCAGTAAATATTTTATTCCTCAAAAGTGAGTGTTTCAGCAAATAAGAAAGAGTTTCACACTCTGTAGTCTGTAGATGAACTTTGTTACACAAGTTTATCATTTGTTCCTTGCAATCGATCAGATTATTTCGGAGATTGACTGTAAATCGGTTTTCTTCACAAATCCTTACATTTAATTGAACTATAAGTTCTATGACATCGTCTAGACTATCAATTATTTTATTTTTTCTGAAAGGTTCTCGATTTGATTGAAAAATCTCCTCATCATCTTTCCAGATTCAGAACTTGGGCATGAATCCAAATCAGGTTTCTTGAGTTTTGAACTAACCCATTTTTGATCAGAAACCTGATATGCAATTGAATCTTTAGTCATAGACTTTTTATTTGTCTTTTGAAAAGACTTTTGAGACCGGTTTTTATTGGCCTTCTCTGAGATGTAGTTCTCATTATCTTGCCCCACGTTAACTGAGTTCTTCATAAGTTTAGCTTTGCTTTTCTTATTTTGACTCATATCTTATAGGATGGATCGCACCAAACATAGATTGTTGGATATTTTCGTGTTTGCCTGCTCTGATACCAATTAAAAAGGCGAGGGAACCCCAAATATACCTCAAGCTATAACTTTTCCTTCATATAAGTCATTTCCTCGAAAGTGATTGTCTATAGACTGAGTCGAGACAATACAACAAATCGGTTCACACTTTGTGTGATCATCTATGGATACGAGATCGATACAATACACCAACAAAGTGTGTTTACTTTATACAAAGGTTCGGACTTAAGCAAACTCAATAGGATTCACTTATCAAGTAAATAGGAATTAACGTTTGTGCAATTTACTTTAATTATAATAAAATAATTATAATGCGGAAATATAAAGTAAATGACACATCAAGATTTTGTTAACGAGGAAACCGCAAATGCAGAAAACCCCGGGACCTAGTCCATAATTGAATACTCTCAGGATTAAGCCGTTATACAAATAAGATAACTTCGTATAGTTGAGACCAAGCAACTAAACCTATAGTTCACCTATTTCCGTCTGTATTCCCACGCCTCCAACCTATAAACAAGTCACGTACTTAGACCAATTCTTTTGGTTCGTATTCCAAATAGTAAAGGAACAACAAATCTGTTTGGTATCAACTGTATTCAACCAACTGATATGAGTTGCGCAAAATTTCCCTTGTTTATCTTAACATAAACTCCTTTGTCAGGTTCCAAGATCTATCTTATGTTTAATCACCCAAAGGTAATCGTTAGGATTAAGCCAACAACACTCTTCAACCAATTAATATGTGTTGATGCCGATCTTCCTCAATTAATCAATCCAATCTACCACAAGTATAAACCGATTATTAATTGGATCCTCTTTTTCCCAAACAAGTATTGTGCATACCAAAGATTATAAAAACACCAAGTAAGAAACCTTCAATATCTTCTTTGTCTTCAAATCTTCTTAGATCTTCAATAAACACCTGCACACAATCACTTGAATCTCTTGTGATCAATCACACATAGAACGGAGTCTGTTAAAAATGGATTATCACAAGATCTTCTTTAGATATAACAACAGTCTAAAGATCCCTGTCAAAACCTTGTACTAGTTTGAGTGAATCTTATATCAGAAGAGAAGATTCTCAAGCATAAAAAAACTAGGTGCAATCAAAGTTCAACCACTATTAGTCAATCAAATCAATACGAAAACTAAAGATAAACATCAATATCTAGTTTCCCACCAACGGGTCGCGCTAGAGCTTCTCAATCCCAAAGAAGATTTTAAATTGAGCGACCGTAAGAGATTTCACCTAATTAGATTACTCTCCTCTCTGATAGGCGGCTTCATTAGTAACAAATAAAAAAGAGTAAGTCTAGGTTACGCAGGATTAGTTTGCTAGAAATGCAAACTCAAAGTATTTATCGACAAGAAGTTTGGACACCAAGGAATTTATAAAACCGAAAATATTCTCAAGATATTTTTCATTACTCCACCAAATTCGGTTTTCATAATTCCTGTGAATGCACTGTCCAAAAATAATGATCGAAATCTCCTTGAAAAATCTTTAATTAGCAAATGCACATTACTAATTCTTATTTTCCATATATAATTAAAAACCCTTGATTAAAAAGATTCTTAACTTATTTAAATTCGATCTTTGGATTTACTTCCTTCTTAGCCGTTAAGGAATATATTTGAACAAAATAGAATAAGCATTAATGCACCGTGTTTAAAGAGTGACGACATCTTACTCTTGCAAGTCTTTTCCATGCTTGCTCACTTGAAACCGATTTACCACACTTCCAAAAAGTTTAGAATTGGTTCATCTGACTTTCAAGAACTATGTGATTGATCAAGTTCCACTCAATCACAACTCATGGGTTTACGGTTCTACCAAAACAAGTTCCGGTTCTACCTCCATGTGAGTACTATGCATAGTTACACTAGCTTACCAAAAATACGGCTTACTAGGTACTAGGACAGGTTCCCTACATATATTTAGTATCTAACTTGTATGTACTGCACATGTCCATAGGATCCGTTCCCCCTTCTCAAAAACGTGTTGCACATGTTCATAGGATCGGTTCCTCTTTCTTCTATAAACCTTGTTACACCTCATACAAGGACCGGTTCCCCTTGTGATGCACTGCACCTCTTACTAGGATCGGATCCCCTCTTCCCATTAATAATTTCAGACATACACAACCCGATCATACCCTAGGTGATTACTTAAGATCGGTTTCACTAATAAAAGTCATACCAATACATAAGAAAGGCCTCATGTGAATAGTTTTACCAAGAACACAAACAAGTCATGAGCGGTTATATTAATAACACATATTGGTTGTTCATAAGATATGCAATGAAGAATAGCCCCAATAATGCCTGGAGATTTCCTTTTCAGTTCACAACACATATCATGAACTTATTTCCTTAGAACACATGTAAACATTGTTCCCTATGATGAAATCCTCACCTCATACCCATACATAATCACAATAGCATTCATACGATTATGTCGATGTATTATATACAAAGTTTAATGGTTACGCAAGAAACTTCATATTGTATTCCTTAATACTATGTCTATCTAGAGTGTTCATGCTTCGTAGTTTTATGTTTTTAATATGCACGACTTGAAAGATACGTTAGGGAATGAAACAGTTAAAGTCAAATATCACTAACCTCAAGTGTAAGGATGATGTTGTCGTTGTAGCTCCGCACTTCTTCACTTCTTCTAGTATTCGCAATACTTGTAATTTCTCACCCTAATACTTTCAAGCTAACCTATACGAAGTTGACTCTATTACATTTAAATCAAGCGACTCTAAAATGAGTTTTGCTTCACTAAAATATGACAACCAAACTTGACATACCAACGCTTGTTGGGTTCAACCGAGCAATGCTCTAACAACTCATGAAGCAGAAAGTTGGGATTAGTAATTGAAATGAATTATGGTTAAGGATTGAATTTAGGCCTAAGATCCACCAACTTGAGTGTGAGAAGATTGGAAAGAGAATTGAGAAATTGGCTTCTCAACCGAGAGATCAACCTCCCACTGTGGTCGCTAATTGTTTATGGGTGAAAACTGTTTCTGCTGGTTTTGGTAAATTTTGGTGTGTGGATGAGAAACGAATCTAAACCATAAACAAATGCACTGCATGAGAGTACTTTAGATTCGAGAGATCAATCTGTATAATCCTGGCCTAAATCAAGAAATGCCCATACTAGGATTGCTTCGGTCACAAAGTGAAAGAGAAGGGTTGGTCTTAGGGAGGGAAGCGAAGAAGGTGTTGAGACCAGAATGGTTAATTCTGAAGGTGTGGCTTATGACTTGTATCATAATGTGGAACTGGCTTGCGGAATGTAAGCTATCAGTTCTTTGGTGATTTCTGGATAATATGTTGTTGTTCTAACCAAAACTTGTTATTTTGTGGAAAATAGGTAAAACCTATTTATACAAGTCATATCAAATGCAACCTGATCTCGTAGAAAGTGGGAATGATTAAGTGATGAAGAGGTGGGGTTATCCGTAAATTCCAGAAACCATGTTCCCACTATGAAGGAAACTGGTTAGTTTACACCACTACTTCTTGCCGCCACTAACTTCCCTGCTTTCTGACACTTTCTTATAATGGGCGTGTTGCACGTCGCATGCTGTAAACTGCCAGACCAATACCCTGATGAGTATCCCCCAGTTTGTGACATGTTTTATATGTCGAGTATTTTCTTGGAAAACGTGTAGAAGTTTTCTACGTGTGGCAAGTCAAAGTCAAGAGACTTGCCTCAGAAAAATAGCATGTGATGCTATTAGGCTTGTCTTGGATTGGTCACCCAAGACTTGTCACAGGCCTGTCAATTCCATGGTGAATTTGGACAGCCGAGATTGCAACACATGAAAAAGGGTGACCATTGATTATGGCCACAACTTGTTGGCGCATGGCAATAGCACAGTGACGCAACGACATGGCTGGCATAGTTGGCACATGCCAGTGGCATAATGGTGCAAGTAGCGCCTGGCGTAGCCATGGACGCTAGATTTTGGCACATTGGTGTTGGAGCCAAATATGGAGCGGCAATATCAGTTTTGGTTGCCACATCAATCCCAATGCTCCGTGGAACATTACTTTGCCTGGTTGGCATAGAAACTTTGCTCGAATTAGGGTTTGGAAAGTCGAAACCCTAATTAGTGCATACGGCATGTGGCATGTGGTATGCGGTCATGACATGTGGCCGTGGCACAACGGAGTTTCGTGCAAACGGTGTGATAACCACGCCAAAAGAACCACATCCAGACCATTATGTGTAAATGACCACATGAGCAGGGATTCCATGAGTGGCCATGATATGGTTCCTTCATTAGGATTTCCTGGTCCTGCACGGCGCGTTGCATGTTGTGGGGCCCGAAGTGGCATAATTTGTGCCACGACTAGAAATTAGGGTTTCGACCATCGCCACTATAGAAAATTCGTGTCTTTGGTTAGGATAACCAAATTGAAGTCTGTTATGGCATTGGCCACCAACAAAAGGTGGGTTGGCACGTTGGCGCGTTTGGCGTGCTACTACGGAAAAATGGCACATTTGGCATGTGCGCTTGGCATGTTAGCGTGGTCTTTGGAAATCCAATTTGATGTCCAAGCATGGGCGTGGCCACACTTATGGTACATGTGGAAAGTTTAAAGCGACCTGGTTGGTTGATAAGGAATAGGGCCGACAAGTATGGGCTCAGCCACAACTCGTGTGTGTGTGGCAGGTTTAAAGCGACCTGATTAGTTGACGGGGGATATGGGTCGGTTGGGAAACATGGGGTGTGGCCACTTGCAAGTGGAACCTACTGGCTTATGGCATGGCCACACCTTCTTTTGTTGCTGCTCCTACTCCGCGACTCCTTTATTCCTTGTTTTTTCTGATTTTGGGTAGACTTTGCACCTACTAATCCACGGCGGATCCATTTCTTAGTTTCCTAAGCTTAATTTCGACCAACGGGGTCTAATATACTGCGTAGGGCGCAAAACCCTAATTTTTGCAAACTAGTCAGGGTAATGAATCTTGTAAGTTATCACAAAATTGATCGAATTCTATGTGTTGACACAAAATTCTTTATTGCCAGAGAGAAGTAAGCTTTCTGATTAAGTACTTTATGCAAGGACCTTAAACTTGATACTTGGAAATTGCTACTCTGATGCGAGTGAACACAAATTCGTCATGCCATACCAATATTAAGGGTTCTGCCGGGGAACATAGAATAGGAAAGTACTCAGTGGATCTTATATTAATAAATAACATAGACAAGGTGCTGAAATTTACAGAGTATCTGGGATTGTTGCTACATGCACCAGTCTGGATAAATTTCATGCAAATATATTGAATAGCTCAATAAATGCGCCAGTGGAGAGGTTGAACACTCATCACTTTTACTCCATTTATTTACAGAGTGACGACGCATTAAATGCAAGGTTTTACAAATTTAGCCCTGAACTAAAAACCACCATCAACAGGAGAAATCTCTAACGACCGCTCTGTTTAAAGTCTTCTTTGGGGTTGAGAAGCTTTATTAGTACCGTTGGTGGGAAACTAGATAATTGCGGCTTATCTTGTGTTTTCGATTGATCTAATTGACTAACGGTGGTTGAACTTTGATTGCACCTAGTTTGTTTATGCTTGAGAATCTTTTCTTCTGATATAAGATTCACTCAAACCAGATCAAAGTTTCGACATGTATCTTTAGATTGTTTGTAGTTCCAAAGACGATCTTGTGATAATCCATTGTTAACAAACTCTGTCATGTGCGTGATTGATCACAATAGATTCAAGTTGTTTTGTCCAGGCGTTTATTGAAGATCTAAGAAGATTAGAAGACAAAGAAGATATTGAAGATTTCTTATTTGGGGTTCATAATCTTTGGTGTGCACAATACTTGTTTCGGAATAAGAGGATCCAACTATAATCGATTTATCCTTGTGGTAGATTATATTTATTAGTTGTGTAGATTGGCATCAATATAATTATTTGTGATCAAAAATATTGATTGCAAAATCTTAACAATTACCTTTGGTAGTTGAGAATAAGATAGATCTAAGAACCTGATGAAAGAGTTTATTGAGATAAACAGAAGAGCCTTTTTCGAACTCACATCACTTGGTTGAAGAGAGTTGCTACCAAATAGATTCGTTGTTCCTTTACTGTTTGGAATACAAACCAAAGGAATTGTTCCAAGTACGTGACTTATTCATAAGTTGGAGGCATGGGAATATAGATGAAACTAGGTGAACTATAGGTTTAGTTGTTTGGTCTCAACTATACGAAATTGGTTTAATTTTGTATCGCGGTTTAATCCTGACAATATTCAATTCTAGACAAGGCCCCGGGGTTTTTATGCATTTGCGGTTTCCTCGTTCACAAAATCTTGTTGTGTTATTTACTTTTATTTTCCGCAATTATAATTATTGTTATTGTAATTTAAAGTAAATTACACAAACGTTAATTCCTATTTAATTGATAGTAATCCTATTGTGTTTGGTTAATTCCGAACCTTTTATCAAGTAAACATACTTTGTTGTTATATTATCTCGATCTCGTATCCATAGACGATCACACGAAGTGTGAACCGATTAGTTGTATTGTGTCGACTCAGTCCATAGACAATCACTTTCGTAGAAAGGACTTATAGGTAGGAATTTTTTTAGCTTGAGGTATATTTGGGTACCCTCTCCTTTTCAATTGGTATCAGAGAAGGCAAACACAAAAAGATCTAACAATCTGTGTTTGGTGCGATCCAACCTATAAGAAGTTGAATTATATGAACGATTTGATTAACGTTTTAAATATTTTAGATGGTCTGAAAGATAACTTTAAAAAATATCCCTCTGCTCTTGTTAAAATGTTAGATAAAAGGATTGAACAGAACCAGTCATATACTGACAAGATCAGTAATATCATGATTGATTAAAAACTGTTGAAAAACACTGAAGAGTCTAAATCAAGAGATTCTCAAGGATGCTCAATTCTTTCATCCAGGTATCTTAAACAGTCTAATAAGAGTAAGACTAGGAACCGCTTTCAAAAGGGATGAAATTTTTTAATTCAGAAGATTTGTTTTACAAAATGTCTGATTAACCGTGTTAAAAAACTTTTTAAGAACTTAACAAACCATCCTAAATCTGGTGAACATTGTCTTGGAGCTTTTGCACTTAAAACAACCTCACCATTCCAATGGTTTCTAGATAGTGGACGTAGTAAACATTTGACAGGTGATCTTTCTTGGTTCACAAAAACAGAAGACTACATAGGAGGATCTGACCTTTGGAGATAAAAGCAGCTATCTTATCAGCAAAAATAGTATTATCAAACTTCCAGGTATTCCCGAAATCCATGATGTTGTTTATGTTAAAGGAATGAAAGCTAATCTTCTGTCTGTCTGTCAGATTTGTGATAAAGGTCACAAAGTTATCTTCAGTATGAGAGGTTGTGATATTGAAGATAAGTCCGGAAAAGTAATTTTTCGAGGACATAGAAGTATGAATAATTGTTATCTCCTTGATATAAAATCCAATTTATATTGTAAATTGACTAAGGTTGAGTCAACTTATTTGTGGCATGAACGCTTTGGTCATATCAACTACTGAATGCTAGGAAAGCTCATTAACCGTGAACTTGTCAAAGGCGTTCCAAAGATTAATACTAAAGTAGAAGGTGTTTGTGGTGCATGCCAAAAGGGTAAGCAAGGAAAAATTCCACACAAACTTTCTCGAGATATAGCCACTCATGCTCCTCTCGATCTTATTCATATGGATCTATTTGGTCCAATACAACAAGCATTTGTTGGAGGAAATAAGTATGCTTTAGTAATGGTAGATGATTATACACGATTCACATGGGTTTCTTTTCTGAAGCACAAGAATGGCACTCTTGAGGAGTTCAAAATTATTATGAATAGAATTAAAAATGAACAAGGTCGCAAGCTTAAGAAGATAAGAAGCGATCGTGGTACAGAATTCAAGGATACGAAAGTTTATGAATACTGTAATAGTCTCGGAATTAGTCATCAATTCTCTGCTCCTATTAGACTTCAGGAAAATGGTGTAGCTGAGAGAAAGAATAGAAATATTCAAGAAATGGCAAGAGTAATGCTTCATAATAAAAACCTACCATTAACCTTCGGGGGGGGGGGGGGGGGGAGTTGTATTTACAGCCTGTTATCTTATAAACAGAGTCTATTTGAGATCTAAAATTCTAAATACCCCATATGAATTATGGTATGGAAGAAAACCCAATATAAGATATTTAAGGGTTTTCAGAAGCAATGTTATATTCTCAAAGACAAAGAACATAGAGGAAAATTTGATTCAAAAAGTGATGAAGGAATTTTTCTTGGTTATGCTTCTGATAGTCGTGCCTTCCGGGTATACAATCTCAGAACCAAAGTCATGATATAATCAATTAATGTGATGACATTAGCGATTTTTTCCAAGATAATCACACTGCAGCAGAGCTTCCTATTTATGAAAGTGTTATTAAGGAAAAACATACTGAAGTAAAACCATCAGTTGTTCCTTTAATTAGTGACACAGATGATAAAGATGATAATGAAAGTATTATTGAACAACCCAATGATACCGAAAATATTGTTCAAAAACCTATTAAATGGGTACATCAAAGACACTCGTCTGAAGACATCATTGGAGATGCCAATGCTAAAGTTATGACTCGAAGAGAGCTACAAAATGGCTATCACTATTCATGATTTCTTTCTTCAATAGAGTCAAAAAAACGTTGAGGAAGCACTCAGTGAACCTTCTTGGGTAAACTCAATACACGAGGAACTCAACCATTTTAAAAGACAAGAAGTGTGGAAACTTGTTCCTAATCCACCAAGAGTAAACATCGTTGGAACAAAGTGGATATACAAGAACAAATCAGACGAATTCGGGACAATTGTCAGAAATAAAGCTAGGCTCGTTGCTCAAGGATATTCTCAAATTGAAGGTATTGATATTGATAAAACTTTTGCTCATGTTGCTCATTTAGAATGAATAAGATTGTTACCAGCCTATGCTTGTTATCTTAAGATAAAACTCTTTCAAATGGATATTAAATCTGCATTTCTGAATGGGTATCTAAAATAATAACTATTTGTTGCTCAACCTAAAGGATTTGAAGATCCATTATTCCTAGATTATGTCTTTAAATTTAAAAAGGACTTGTATGGTCTAAAACAAGCTCCAAGAGCTTGGTATGATAAACTGACATCCTTTTTACTTCAAAAAGGATTCTCTAGAGATGATGCTAATAAGACACTTTTCACCAAGTGGAGTAGAAAAAACGTTCTTGTAGCGCAAATATACGGAGATGACATCATCTATGGATCCACCTCAAAATCTCTAACTGATGAATTTCTGAATCTTATGAGTGGAGAATTTGAAATGAGTAATGTTGGAGAATTATCATATTTTCTTGGGTTGCAAATACAATAACAAAAAGACAGTATTCTACTTTCTCAAGAAAAATATGCAAGGAATTTAATTGAAAAATTCAAACTAAAAGGTGCAACACCTATGGAAACTCCGATGCCAACTACTGGAAAACTTCAATCGAATCCAGGTGAAAAATCAGTTGATCAGAAACTATACAGATCTATGATAGGGAGCTTGCTATATCTAACTACAACAAGACCACATATTCTTTTAGTGTGGGATGTTGTGCTAGATTTTAAGCAAATCCTAGAGAATCACATATCAAATATGTAAAACGAATCATTAGATATGTTAATGGTACATTAGATTATGGTCTTTCATATTTTATGGATACAAACAACAGTCTTGTTGCCTATTCAGACGCTGATTGGGCAGGATGTGTAGATGATCGTAAAAGCACCTCTGGTGGTTGTTTCTATGTTGGTCCAAATCTTGTAGCTTGGCATACCAAGAAACAGAATTCACAGTCATTGTCAACCTGTGAAGCAGAATACATTGCTGCTGGTACATGTTGAACCCAACTATTGTGGATGAAACAAATGCTCATTGACTATGGAATAAATATTTCAACTGTGAGCATACCGTGTGATAACTCAAATGCTATTCGATTGACTGAAAACCCAGTTGAACATTCTCGTACTAAACACATAGATATCAGATATCACTTTATTAAAGAGTTATATGAGAATGGTGTTATCAAATTAGAGTATGTTCCATCCGAGCGTCAGCTGGATGATATTCTCACCAAACCCTTAGATAGAGCAAATTTTGAAAATCTAAGGAAATCCATAGGGATTGTAAAGGTACATTAGTACCATGTGCGTCCGGTTTTTCAACTTTTGCTTGAAATAGTCAAAAACCGGTTTTCAACCTTTCTCTGGTAAAGGTTGGTTGTTGTTATTCTTTTGTTTTGCATAAGGATGACAACATAATGATATTTCGATATCAATTCTCCCTAGAAAAAGATGCAAACATATTGGAGAAGTGGATGCGAAATTTGAGGTAACAATCTTGTTAGTTAATTGTTCCTGTTTAAGAAAAGCCTGATTTTATTTCATATATTTATTGCTTTTGCTTAACAAAATTTCGGTACAATTGATGTTTTGTTCCATTATGTGTGTATGGATGTATGTGTGATTCAATTGTTTCCCGTTAAGAAAAACTATTGTTATCTTGCTTTATTGTGTGGTATTAATTGTTTAGGCTTACAAAATTTCGGTGCAATTGCGGTGCTTTAATGTCTATGTTGTTTCAATTGCTTCCGGTTGAGGTGAATAATTATGCAAGTTGATTTATTTTGGTTTGTATGAATTGTTTATGGCTTAACGAAAGAAAAGGTTTACGGGATGAATTGTTTAGTCCAATTGGATTCCAGATAAGAGAAACTAAGTTAATTACGATCTTAGTTAGACTTATCAAAGTGGAGGTTTCGGTTATTCAAGTCTAATTGAATACCTTAACAAGAAATGCTAGTTAACTAACCTAGTACTTGTCTTGTTTAAAACTTAAAGGTCTAAGTTACATGGATAATTAGAACCTGATGAGAAAAATACCAATTTTCATATATATATATTGAATTTCTCAATAAGAGAGGCGGGCTTTGCCTTTGAGAAAAACATGTTTAATGAAATCGTCGAGGCAAGTAGCAATCACCCTTCTAGTATGTTGATGCCGAGAACACTAAAACAATGTATTTAAGTACTGGATCCTCGACTGATGGGTGTTAAGGAAGTTGATCCTTGAATACAAATATGAGTGTTGAGGTGGTAGAGACGCCAGCACTATGATGTGTTGAGGCGGTGATGTCTGACAACACGAGTGAGTGATGAGGAGATTGCGCATCTCAACACTAAGATAAAGATGTGTTTGAGGCAGTGATGCCTGACAACACAGTAGTGAATGTTGAGGAATTGCTTCGTCTCAACACTAAGGTGAAGATATGTTGAGGCAGTATGCCTGACAACACAGTAGTGAGTGGTGAAGAATTGCTTCGTCTCAACACTAAGTTGAAGATATGTTGAGTCAGTATGCCTGAAAACACAGTAGTGAGTGTTGAGGAAATAACACATCTCAACACTAAGAGGAAAGATGTGTTGAGGTTGTTTGCCTGGCAACACGGTAGTGATTGTTTAGGAAATAACACGTCTCAACACTAAGAGGAAAGGTGTGTTGAGGATGTTTTAATGCCGTACCTAAACGTGTACACCTAGTTGGTTCAACAATAGTTAACCAATGGTTATCCATATGAGCAATTTCATATCAACCTTATTCATCTTCACCATAACTAGTTCAAATGACTCAAAAGAACTAGTTAGAGAGTTGTTCAATTGCTTAGATCTCAAAAAAGTATATAAGACACAATCGAAGCAAAAATGATTTTGATTCACTCGAATCGATTCATGAACATTATAGCCACGGTTTGCAAATTTTCATTCCTTAGTTTATATATGTCTTAGTTCACAAATAAACCGTTTTAAGAAAATAACCCACTCAAGTATGCATACCGGTACGCATACTTAAGTACCCGGATTGAGTTTGTTTTCAGTTCACACACTCCAGCATAAATTCACGGGATGTAAACTTCCGGTAGTATGCGTACGGATACGCGGACTTAGCTTCCGGACATCCTGAACCAATAAAGTACGCATACTTTAGTTTAAGGATTTTGGACTTACACAAGTATGAGTTCACATACAATGTTTATATCCTTTCAAGGTTATGTATTCTAAACTCTCATTTCAATCATTGAAACATTCTTAGAGGACATTAAATATAGGTTATTCACACACTATTTTTCATCAAAGCGATTTTCAAGATATTGAAATAATCAACATGAATTTCGTCACTTGTAAAGATGAACTTGTCCAAAGCGAAAGCTTACCAACACATATTTTGAGAAATAGATAAGCGAGATAAACTCGGATCGAAATAGCAAATGTGTATAATCGAAGTCTATATAGCAATACAACTTTTGTATCAAGATAAGAGATAGAGTAGATAGACTTTTGAGTGATAGATAAGTTCAAGTCTCCACATACCTTTTAGTCGATGAAGTTCCACCAGTTCCTTGAGTAGTTCTTCGGCTTTGCATGATGAACGTCGTGGAGTCTAGAGCTCAACTACACTTTCTATCCTAGTCCGAGACTTAGCTATAAGTAGACCAGAAATCAAGACTTATAGTTTTGAACTTGACAAACAAGCTTGAGATAGCAACGCTTGCGATTTCGACCGAGCAGTGCTCTAAGAATCCCCCCTTTTGTCAATTTTAGTGACAAAACTATCAATACATATGGAATACAAAATAAATAAACTTTGCAGCTTCTCTTCCACATGCATTATCTCCTTGGTTCATCAACATTACTCGAAATCTTCGTCACTTCCAAGTACTCAAATGATTCCAAAGATATTAAATGCATCATCATAGTTATTGAAGATCCGTAGCCATAACAATAAGAAAACAAAAGCTCTCAATCATTGTTACACAGTGTCATAGTATTATTACACAGCATCAAAGTTCAATTGTATCACAACTTTAACAACAATACTATGGTGATATGTATCACTCCCCCTTAGTCAATACTTCATCTCACATGAAAACCACTCTTCCTTACATAATGATCTTAAAACCATATGTATTTGTAGCGTGAACTAGACATTAATTCTCCCCCTTTTGTCAATAAAATTGGCAAAGGTACGAAAACTAGTGGGATCCTAATAAAATTTCCATAGAGACACTTCATGACCACAAGAAAACACATATCAACTTTTTTAGATGCAATCATATAGCCGAAACTAAATGCATTCATCAAGGAGTTTATAAAGATACAAGATAACCCCTATAATATTCCACATCCACACTCTCCATAAAGATTTGGAAATTAAGCACAAGTTCAATTAAGAACTCTCCCCCATAAAATGGCATTCCCGAAAGAACAACAAGAGCGACCTTACTTTCACAAAAAAGAATGATTTCTTTGGACATAACAAATCACATGAAACATGAATTTGCATCCAAAGTACTCAATTAAATTAATCACAAGAGAACCCATGATTAATTTAATTAGAAATGCTCAATATAAGAGAACTTACGGAGCCGCACAGTATATACATAAAAAATATGGATCATGGAAGATCAATACTACAAAATAAACAAAGATTCATTCTATCTTTCATCACTATTTGCACAATGATAATACAATAGACTTAATCTTTGTAAACAAAAGCTCATCCTATCTTCCATCAATATTTGCATAATAACATAATAGGCTTATCTTTTGTCTGTCAAAAGTTCATTCATTCTTTTATCAATACTTGCATATCGACATATGAAAGACTTAACTTTTGACCACGTTATGGGACAATCATAGTTCACGGATGCAAACACACATATCCCATAACAAATTGCAATATATAAAACCATAAAGATTAATACTGCAAAATCATCTTCCAAATAAACTTTATAATTAAAACAAATAAATCTAAAAACATTGAAGATGAAAATCGTTGGACATAGCTATGTGTAATCACAATAATGGCTATTCAAAACTCTAGTTATTCTTCTTAAAATCAAAAGAATAAAATTCTCATAATAAGTTTTCATAGGAAAAAAGATAAAATCAAGTTTCTTTGATAACTCCATACCTTTGAAAGGGTCCATCGTAAAAGGTATCACTGGTGTCCTTGATTTTCTTGACCGTAGAAATTCCATGTTCATGAGTTAGAACATTAACTTTTTGACCGACAATACGGGCAAGATGCATATCTTTGACATAGTCCATGATGGGCTTCTTCTGATTCCTGATCAAGATGTTTTGATTATCAAGGATTTTTGCATGTCCATCAATAAGTTGATTTATTTGCAGTTGAAGATTTGCAAACTCGACCCTAGAGTCATTCTGAAAAAGAATTAAATCCTTGACAGATTCTCCAATCCAGGAGTTGTACTCTTTTCTTTCCATCATCTTTTCAAGATAAGTTCTTGAACAGAATCGCATCCTTTAGAGCCTTCTTCCATCTCAAGATTCACAACTTCTTGAGGTCTTGAGGAGTTTTCCATACCTTTTTTTATTAGGGAAGGTAAAACAATATAAGATATATATATATATATATTTTAACAAGAGAGTGATACCCTTGTTGTGGAAACCCTAAACTCCCAAGAGAGACATGGACATTCATGGACTGGTCGAAAATAACAGAACATAAGAGTTTCAAAAAGAATAAAATACCTCTGTTTTTATATATCCCACTTCATCGAGACTCAATAATTAAAAAGTTTATTAGAGCATAAAAGTGATATACATAGCAACAAGGAGTCAAGAGACTCTACTTTCACATTAAAATAAAAATAGCATATTCAAACACAATACAATGGAAAACTACAATAGACTTGAGTATCTCCCAAAAGTTATTCTTGCATCTCTCAAATTAGATACAAGAATAAGAAGGCCTACGATTAGGCAGTCAAATGAGCTGTAATCTCACTATAAGTATTGAGAGATGAGTTGTAAATTTCATCTGAAGGTTTGAACTGGTTTTTTTTATCTTCCTTCAGTTATTTTTTACTCCATAAGAATTCAACATAACCTCGTCAGGTGATCTATCAGAAGTATTTATCTGAGGATTAAGTCTAGGACCTCTAGAAATCGATTCCAGGGAATTAAAAGAGACATGTCTCCACCATCTAAACTTAGATTTACCAGACTTATTCTCATAAATGCTGGGAATGTGTATTTTGCACCATTCATAGAAACAAGATTCCTGTGGGGATTTCGAGATGAGTGACCATTGAAATCCATCTAATGAGAATCATGATTTTCTATAGGGATGAAATCCATTGTAGCGGTGATTAGAGAGTTTACTCTGTCGACAGTGAAAAGAAGTAGATTTTGAAGATCAGAAATATGTTTCTTTCGAGCAAAACAATGATGAACATAGTGATTCTTTTTCCCACAGAAGGAACAGGTTCGTGGAGGGGGAACATTTACAGGAGCATGTTTTGAATTCATAGCCCTATTAAAAGGTTGCAAATTATGTAAACACTTTTTAGCAGAAACTTCCTTTGGATAACATCTCTTCATGTACTGTAATTATGTCTGAGAATTGATCATCGGTACAAAAGAGTTTCTCATTAAAACAGAGTTTTCCTTTTTCAAGGATTTGCACTGTTCTTGGGCTAGAATAAAGGAAGCACCTAGTTTCTCCTTTTTAACACGAAGTCTGTTTAGATCAGATGAATGCGTCTCGATCAAACGTTTTTCTCTAATTGAGTCTTCTTTAACAATATTCTCAAGAACACTAATTTTTTCCCACTGAAGAGTAGTTTCTTGAATAAGTTTTTCGATATTGTTGGAGAAGGATTCAATTATACTATAGAGTTTGCGTTCTCGATAAAGAGACTTCTCAAATTCATCAATAAGCTGAGCATGATTATGAAAATCAATAGCCATGGTCGGTTTTTTTAAGATTCTGGTGAGATCCATTTCAGCTTTCGACAGAGTATCAAATGAGCGAATGTTATCAATATTCGATAAAACATCATTTCTACCTCGGGATTTGGAAGACTCGGATAAGGAGTTATCCTTTGAGGTAACTCCAAGACTTTTGGCATAATTGAAAGCTTTGGAGGACATTTTGGTGTGTGCAATAGCAAGAGATAATCTTCCTTCCATGGAGATAGATTTATACAAACACAGACTTATGAGGTCTTAAATGTGTTTGCCGCTCTGATACCAATTGGAAAATTGTGGGTACAACAACCTCACCCAATATTTTTCTTAGCAATCTATATGAACTAACTCCAATATACTTTTAAGAGAACTAGTCAGACTCAATCTTAATGAAAAGAATATCAAAGGGTTATATCTCAATTTCTCGTTTCAATCCTTACTCAAACAAATATATATCTGCGAGTCTGATTGAATACAAGACAAATTAACTTGAACGGTACCAAAGACCAATGTTCAAGGATCAATCAATTTCAATCAACAACCAAAGGTTGGATTTACCAATTGATCGATTCGATGCACAACCTGTGATATTTCAATTATATAACAAAATATAATGCAGAAAAGAAATGACATAGACACCAGAAGTTTTGTCAACGAGAAAACCGCAAATGCAGAAAAACCCTGGAAACTAGTCCAGATTGATGTTAAGCCGCTACAGACACTAGCTTACTACAAACTAACTTAGGTTGGACTGTAATTGAACCCCAATCAATATCACACTGATCCAAGGTACAGTTGCGCTCCTTACGTCTATGATCCCAGCAGGATACTACACACTTAATTCCCTTAGTTGATCTCACCCACAACCAAGAGTTGGTACGACCTAAAGTCGAAGACTTTACTAAACAAATCTGTATCACACACAAAAGTCTACATGAATAGATAAATCTGTCTCCCACAGAAATACCTACGAGTTTTGTTCCTTCTTTTGATAAATCAAGGTGAACATGAACCAATTGATATACCAGACTTATATTCCAGAAGAACAACCTAGAAATATCAATCACCTCACAATAATCTTAATCGACTAGCGAAACAAGATACTATGGAATCACAAATGATGAGACGAAGATGTTTGTGACTACTTTTATATATTTCCTATCGTAGAAATTAATCTCAATCCATTCTTACGATTACACTCAATTACGATAGAAACAACAAGATCGTATCACACAACTACAGAGAAAATAGTTGGGCCTGGATTTACAATCCCAATGAAGTCTTTAAGTCGTTAACCTATAGGGTCTCGGTAGAAACCTAAGGTTAAAGGAGAATCGACTCTAGCTTATACAACTAGTATCACACAGGAGGTGTGGGGATTAGGTCTCCCATATGCTAGAGTTCTCCTTTGTATAGTCTCCAAATCAGGGTTTGCAATCTAAGTTACCTTGGTAAGAAAGCATTCAATATTCACCGTTTGATGAAAACCTGATTAGATTCAAGGTAGTATCTTTCAACCGATAGATCGAACTTAGCTTGTTATATACAAATGAAATGCACGTTCATTTAGGTTTGTGTAACCGTACCTAAATGTGTACACCTAGTTGGTTCAACAATAGTTAACCAATAGTTATCCATATGAGCACTTTCATATCAACCTTATTCATCTTCACCATAACTAGTTCAAATGACTCAAAAGAACTAGTTAGAGAGTTATTCAATTGCTTATATCTCATAGAAGTGTATAAGACATAATTGAAGCAAAAGCGATTTTGATTCACTCGAATCGATTCATGAACATTATATCCAAAGTTTGAAAATTTGCATTCCTTAGTTATATATGTCTTAGTTCACGGTTAAACCGTTTTTAGAAAATAACCCACTCAAGTATGCATACCAGTACGCATACTTAAGTACCCGGATTGAGTTTGTTTTCAGTTCACAAACTCCAACAGAAATTCACATGATGTGAACTTCCGAAAGTGCGCGTACGGGTACGTGAACTTAGATTCCGGACATCCTGAACCAATAAATTACGCATACTTTAGTTCAAGGATTTTGGACTTACACAAGTATGAGTTCACATACAATGTTTATATCCATTCAAGGTTATATATTCTAAACTCTCATTTCAATCATTGAAACATGCATTCTTAGAGGATGTTAAATAGAGGTTATTCACACACTATTTTTCATCAAAGCTATTTTCAAGATATTGAAATAATCAACATGACTTTCGTTACTTGTAAAGATAAACTTGGCCAAAGCGAAAGCTTACCAACACATATTTAGAGAAATAGATAAGCGAGTGTTTGTAGGTGAAAATGGTTTCTGCTGATTTCGGTAATTGCGGGTGTGCAGGTGAGAAATAATTTAAACCCTAAACAATGTACTGCAAGGGAGTACTTTAGATTCGAGAGATCAATCTGTACAAGTCCGGCCTAAACCAAGAAATGGCCGTTCCAGACTTCCTTCGGTCACAAAGTGGAGGAGAATGGGTTGGTTATGGGGAGGGAAGCAAGGAAAATGGTGAGACCATAATAATTGATTCTGGAAGAGTAGTTGGGTTACTAAGACTTGTTATCATAAAAAGTGAGATAGCTAACAAGGTGAGCTAGCAAGTAAGTATTTCTGAGTGTTATATCTGATACATGTGTATATTCCTTTCCCTGGGAACTAGTGATCCTAAATACGAATTGAGGATAGAATCCTATATTAGGAAGGATTTCTTGTTTAGGATAATTCCTAGTTTAGGAAGGAGTATTGTTTTGAGAAGTATTCTTAGTTTAAGTAATATACCTAGAAAGGGAATTAGTCCTACAAAAGGAAATATATTTCTAAGACGTTTGGGAAACCAAACCAAGCCTATAAATAGGCATGTTTAGCTTATAACTAAACACAGCTAGTTAGTGTTATTGATATGGACGCACCGACACAGAAAACCTAGATAAGTTTGTGAGATAATTAATTATTGTAAAAGCAAGCTTATCAAACAGTTTAGGGTTAACTACTGTTTATAGAGATTGTGAGCGTAACAAAGGGAGAATTGTAATCGTTTTCTTATTCATAATCTAGAGAAGATACATTTCTTCGAATCACTACTTGTGTTCTATGTTCTTCTAAGTTTTTTGTTTATTATTATACTGAATTCCGCATTTATAGTGATAGCTACCAAGGTATAGAGATCAAACGTATCAAGTTTGGCATCACGAGCAAGGTTAGTTTTTAGGGTAAATCCCTGTGGTTTATGGTTTTCACTAGATCTCTCTACCTAAAGCTTGGTGAGGTACTCGAGAAGTTAGAAGACGTTAGGAGAACAAGGGGATCAAAGATGACAAAGTCAGATGATGAACCCAAGCATAGCGAACCACGAACTATGGAAAAAAAGGTGGCTACGCTACAAACATACATGAAGTCGATTAAAACCACCCTTGAAGAATTGGATGAATGTATTCGTTCTCATACACCAAAGCCAAAGATGAAGAAAAAGATTACACCTTCTCCTGAAGCTTCGGAAAAAGATGAATCATAAGAAGACGATTCAGAAGAAGAATAGGAAGAAGATGAGGATGAAGAAAAGAAGAAAAGTGAGTTTCTTAAAAGTCCTACATCAACTAAACCTCATGGTAAGAATATGAAAATTGATTTTCGTGTTGATATTCCACTTTACGATGGGAGTGTCGATGTAGAAAAATTGGATGATTGGATTGAACGTCTAGAGACGTATTTTTCTTTCTTTGAATATGGTTCAAAGGAAAAGATTGCTTTCGTGGCATTGAAGCTACAAAAGCATGCTCTAACCTGGTGGAAAGATTATCAAAGACAAAACCTAGGTAAAGGAGTATTGTCGTGGAGAAGATTCAAGGAAGTTGTAAGGAAACAGTTTTATCCAGTTGTCTACCTTGAGGAAAGATGGTTCAAGTGGTACAAATTGAAGCAAACTTACAACCAAACCGTGCAAGGATATACTTCGGAATTTCAGAATCAAGCTATGATTTTGGATTTAGACTTGGGAGATTATGTTATCTTTATGAAATATATTTCTGGGTTACATGAGTATATACGAAAGGAGTTGAAGATGTTTTCGGTGGATTCTATCTCCAAAGCAAGTATAAAAGCTAATGTCATTGAAGGTAGGCTTAAAGAAACTGATGTTGAGGGAAATGTCAAGGGAAATTCTGGAAGTTTCGTCGCTAAAGGAGATGAAAGGAGCAAAGATAAAGGGAAGTCTAGCAACCAAGAAGGTTTAGTTTGTAAACATTGCAAAAAAAAAACAAGGCATGTTGTTGATAAGTGTTGGATGAAGTATCCTAATCTAAAACCGTAATGGCAACACTAGTCACACAAGTTCCAAAAGAAGTCAAAGGACTAACAAAACCTAATCAAAAGCTCTCTCTAATGGCAGGAGGCGTATAAGAACTTATGGAGGACGATCCTAGGGAACGACTCTTCACGGTTAAGATGCAGGTTAAGACAACACTAATAGATGTTTTTATTGACCCGGGAAGTCAGAAGAATTTACTTTGATATTTTTTGGTAGAAAAGTTAGGTTTGAAAACTTTCAAACATCCGAAACCCTATCCTTTAGGGTGGCTTCAAAAGGAAGGTGGTCTACAGGTTGCAAAGCAATGCACATTCAAGTTTTCTTTTGATGAGTTATACATTGACGAGGTTACATGCGACGTGGTTCCATTGGATGTTTGTCAAGTTGTACTTGGTAGTCTTTACTTGTGGGATCGAGATTCGGTTTTACATAGGAGGGAGCAAAAGTATACCTTTACCAAAGATGGGAAAGCTTTTGTAATACATGTTATTAACTCTCCTCTTGAATGAACAAGCTTGATTACAGCCACTCAGGCTAAGCGGTTGGTGAATGCTAGTACAAAATTCATTCTCCTCATGATCCGTTCTCTTAACGAGAAGCCGAGTAGAGTTAGTTTGGAATACATTACCAAACAACAACAAGAAGACCTAAGAAGGTTAAGTATGTTGGAACCACCATTACTAGATTATGATGGAGATAATAAGATGATCTTGCCACATGTGGAAGAATTATGGTTTGATAGAGAAGAATCACTCGAAGAAGATTACATTATGGAGCGAAGAGCGACAAAGACATGCCAGGAAGAGAATGAGACTTTCCTAAGTAGATGTCAAGGTCAAGTTCCCGGCAAGGATAGATGGTTCAGCAGGGTGAAAGGAACTCACAAGTTCCCTAACCTACAAATATAACTTTCACAAGAGTTCAAGTTCTTGAGGGAGGGCGCATGATACATGTGTATCTTCCTTTCCATGGGAACTAGTGATCCTCAATACGAATTTAGGATAGAATCCTATATTAGGAAGGATTTCTTGTTTAGGATAAATTCCTAGTTTATGAAGGAGTATTGTTTTGAGCATTATTATTAGTTTAGGTAATATACCTAGAAAGGGAATTAGTCCTACAAAAGGAAATATATTCCTAAGACGTTTGGGAAACCAAACAAAGCCTATAAATAGGCATGTTTAGCTCATAACTAAACACAACTAGTTAGTGTTCTTGATATAGATACACCGATACAGAAAACCTAGAGAAGTTTGTGAGATAATTAATTATTGTAAAAGCAAGCTTAGCAAACAGTTTAAGGTTAACTATTGTTTAGAGAGATTGTGAGCGTAACAAAGGGAGAATTGTAATCGTTTTCTTGTTCATAATCTAGAGAAGATATATTTCTTCGAATCACTACTTGTGTTCTGTGTTCTTCTAAGTTTCTTGTCTATTATTATACTGAATTTCGCCTTTATAGTGATACCTACCAAGGTATAGAGATCAAACGTATCAATATCTCCCGTATGAACTTGTTGTTCAATGGAGATAGGTAATACCTATTTATACAAGTCGGAGTAAAAACGTACCCTGGTCTCATTAAGGAGTGGGGAAGTAAATGGAAGGAGGTGGTAACCGTATGCATGGAATTGATGTTTCATAAAGTGGTTAACGCATGAAACTGTTTTTCATGAAACTGCTAACGTTATGGAATTGATGTACCATAAAATTGTTAACGCATGTGCTTTATGTCCCCTGAACTTTTCACACATAACTTCCCGTATTTACTAACCGCCTCACCGTTATGGCACTTCCTTATGATGGCGTATTGTACGCCGCACGCTGTAAACCGCCAAACCAATACCCAAAGAGGATCCCCCAGTTTATGTTGATGTCTTGAATGTTTTTGGAAAACATGTAGCATGTTGTTATGGCTTTGCAAGTCAAGCTCGGGAAACTTGCTATACTAGTGACATTTGACGGTCGAGATTTTGCATCTTGAGAGGAGGGGCAACCGTTGATCGTTGCACGCCTTCGTTTTGGTAGCCGCGTAGTGAGGGCCAACGTGGTGGCGCGACTAGGTTGGAATGGCAAGGTTTGGCGTGGCCAAACTTAGGTTTTCGGGCCAAAGGTTACCATATGTCGTCTGGTAACCTTGGATGTTTAGTATTTGCTCCTGGGATTGAAGGGAAACCATTGATTATTGCATGCCTTCGTTTTGGTGGCTGCGTAGGGAAGGCCAACAGGGTGGCGCGGCTAGGGTGTGGTTAGGCTTGGCATGTGGGGCTAAAAGGGTTTACCATGGGCGTATGGCGTGGCTAGGGCCAAGGTAAGGGCGTTTGGCTTGGCATGATGTGACTAGCATGGCTAGGGCCAAGGCAAAGTGCATTTGGCATGGCGCGACTAGCTTGGCTAGGTTTGGTTTGGCTTGGCATGTGGGGCCAAGGGTTTTCCATGGGCACATGGCGTGGCTAGGGCCAAGGCAAGGGCGTTTATCTTGGCATGATGTGACTAGCATGGCTAGGGCCAAGGCAAAGTGAGTTTGGCATGGCACGGCTAGTTTGGCTAGGTTTGGTTTGGCTTGGCATGTGGGTCCAA
Organism: Papaver bracteatum; assembly: GCA_023529315.1. Taxonomy (NCBI): domain Eukaryota; kingdom Viridiplantae; phylum Streptophyta; class Magnoliopsida; order Ranunculales; family Papaveraceae; genus Papaver; species Papaver bracteatum. The sequence continues at coordinate 1,454,291 of JAJJWX010003488.1, forward strand.
GGGTTTTTCCATGGGCGCATGGCGTGGCTAGGGCCAAGGCAAGGGCGTTTGGATTGGCATGGTGTGACTAGCATAGCTAGGGCCAAGGCAGAGTGCGTTTGACATGGCGTGGCTAGCTTGGGCTAGGTGTAGTTTTGGCTTTGCATGTGGGGCCAAGGGTTTTCCATAGGCGCATGGTGTGGCTAGCTTGGGCTAGGTGCGTTTTTGGCTTGGCATGTGGGGCCAAGGGTTTGCCATAGGCGCATGGCGTGACTAGCTTGGGTTAGGTGCAGTTTTGGCTTGGCGTGTGGGGCCAAGGGCTTCCCATAGGCTCATGGTGTGGCTAGCTTGGGCTAGTTGCGTGACCAAGCTAGGGTTTTGGGGAAAAGGTCGTTTGGCAACCTTAGACGGCCAGGATTTGTTCCTGGGATTGAAGGGAAATCGTTGATTATTGCACGCCTTCGTTTTGATAGCCGCGTAGTGAAGGCCAGTATGGTGGCGCGACATGGGGCCATGGCGAGGTGCATTTGCATTGGCACTGTAGGTGTGGCTTGCACGATTTTCCATTGGCACGAAGGTGCGGCTAGCATGGCTGGCATGCTTTGGCGCGATTGATGTGGCTGGCATGATTTGCCATTGGCACAGAGGTGTGGCTAGCATGGTTGGCATGCTTTGGCGCGGTCGGTGTGGCTAGCATCATTTTCCATTGGTACAGAGGTGCGGCTAGCATGGTTGGCAGGCTTTGGCGCGGTCGGTGTGGCTGGAATAATTTGCCATTGGCACAGAGGTGCGGCTAGCATGGTTGGCATGCTTTGGCGCGGTCGGTGTGGCTGACATGATTTGCCATTGTCACAGAGGTGCGACTAGCATGGTTGGCATGCTTTGTCGCGGTCGGTGTGGATGACATGATTTGACATTGGCACAGAGGTGCGACTAGCATGTATGGCATGCTTTGGCGCGATCAGTGTGGCGGGTATGATTTTCCGTTGGCACAGAGGTGCGGCTAGCATGGTTGGCATGCTTTGGCACAGTCAGTGTGGATGGCATGATTTGTCGTTAGCACAGAGGTGTGGCTAGCATAGTTGGCATGCTTTGGCGCGGTCGGTGTGGATGGCATGATTTTCCATTGGCACAGAGGTGCGGCTAGCATGGTTGGCATGCTTTGGCGCGGTCGGTGTGGCTGGCATGATTTTCCATTGGCACAGAGGTGCGGCTAGCATGGTTGGCATGCTTTGGCGTGGTATGTGAGGTTGGCATGATTTTCCATTGGCACAGAGGTGCGGCTATCATGGTTGGCATGCTTTGGCGCGGTTGGTGTGGCTGGCATGATTTTCCATTGGCACACGTTGGAATTAGGTTTTGGCTTGTCGTAACCCTAACTTGAAAAAGATACCCCGGTAATTATTTAGGGACACATTAAAGGTTTTAGTAAATGTGCCTAGTAAATGCTTGTTACTTTAAATGTGTGACATCATTGTCTTCTAGGGTTTAGTGTTTTCGATTTTAACCCTAAGCTAAAAAACCACCATCAACATTAAGTCCCATGCTTAGCTCGAAACAGGTGCCTTGTTGCGAGGTAAGCATATGATGGTGACAGACAAGGACGGAATCGAGGTGTAAATCATTGCAAAAATGGGCAGGAGAATCCGACTAACCTTTTTGAGTGGTAAAGAGAGATTTGTCTTCCCGTGTTGGCGGCCCTGCGTAAGTTTTACTGGGACTACAGACCGTGGAGGGGTGAGATGAAAGTTATCGGCTTGGTCTGGTCATACATTTCCAAGGCAAAGGGGGCGCGGTCTTGGAAGGCGACGCAAGTGGACGGCTTGGCTCGAGGGGCCAAGAGGTGGCGTGGTCTTGGTAAGGAAAACGTGTGTGGACGATAGGGTCGCGACAGTGGAGAAGGAGGCTTTGCATAGTGTGGCCTTGGCAAGACGAGGCGTACACGGACGGCTAGGCGTGGTGGGGTCGCAGAAATGGAGCGAATGGCTTGGCAGGGGGTCGTGGCAATGACATGGTGGGACGTGCAAGGGCGGCTAGGCGTGGTGGGGCCGCGGTGATGGAGCGAGTGGCTTGGCTGGGGCCATGGAATGGTATGGCATACATGGGTGGTGGGGCCGCGGTATGGCGTGAGTGGTCTTGGACGTGGAAATTGGTCTTTGCGGGACCGGTTTCCTCTTTTCCTTCCTCGTCTCAAAATTGGAGATCCTCTCCTTGTTCAAACTCCCAAGTATCACACCTATAAAAGGATTGCTGGCCTCTCCCTTTGATTCATGCCTTTATTGTTTCTTCTTTTGTTGCTTGGTAGCGGTGAAGCGGGCGAGCGGATTAGGTAGTCTTCCAGTACTTCCTATGTGACTTGCTTTTTCTTTTGTTTTCTTGTGTTGGTGAAAAACCCTACTTGTAGGTGTACCTTTCCATGACCTTGTAGAAAATGTCGGTGTAAATCCCAGTTGTAGGTATGTATTTCACAAGCTCATATTAGTACTTAGGCATGAATATCGAAGTAATGTTGACCGCCTCAACTCGCTGTGCAAAGTAAGCACGCGATAGTAATTGCTATCCCTTTTCCATGAAAACCTAGTCTTTTAGGGTTTACTCCTTGTCTTGGGGTAGCCGTGTGCATGGTCCCCCTCTTTTTTTTGGGGCGCATCTATCTGGCTGAGCGCGACTTTCCGGCTGCATGTAGTGGTGATGTAGAGTCTGCCAGTCCCCACTTTTCGCGTATGCACGAAAGGACTTTGAAACCAATTAGTTTGTGCCCGAGGTGGATCCCTTGCGTCCAATAGAATAATTTCTACACGCTTTATGTAATAATTCCTGCTCTTTTTGTTCAATTGTAGTTATCGCAGCGGTGAAAACAGTGTAAGAGAATTTTGGTTAAGATGTCAACAGTTTCTGCGGTACCGAGGGATGGGGGTAATTCCAAGCCAAATATAGATGACGAGTTATTCACGGCATCAGCCACGATTAGGAGAAACCATCCCCATTACGTGTCGATCCTTCTGACCGGCTCGGAAAGCGAAGGAGAGGATCGATCGGTTCGGCCAGGAGGCGTAATAAGGTTTTGCCTTTAGAGGAAAAAATATCGTTCCTCTTTTATCGACTTTAAAATCCCTACAATTCCGTTGCGTTCCTTTGATAAATGGACGCAATTTATGATGGACCAGGAACCTGTAAAGACCAATTTGACCAGGGCGCAGATTGTCGACGTTGTTGCGGCTTCCGCGGTGCTTTAGATTAGGAAAGACATTCCAGGGTTGGTTGCTTTTGTTTCCAGATGGTGTCCAGACACCCATACGGCCGTATGAAGGTGGGGCGAAATGACCATTTCTTTGGAGAGCGTGGATGTGTTGCTAAATCTTCCTGTAATTGGAAGCCCCGACGTCAGGATGTTTGCAGACGAAGAAGAAATTCGCACCACCCTGGTTGCGAAGTCAAATGGATTCGTTCAGAAGGAAAACGAGACGAAGTGATTTTATGACTGGTAGGTGTCTCAGTGGTTTCCTGACGAGTTGGAATCGAACCAGAAGAATAGCGTACTTCATATCGCGGCGTTCTTGGCTCTTTGGCTATCCAGGGATATTTTTGACGACGGCTCGGGCAAGAAAGAGATAAGACAGGAACTTATCACATTTGCCATAAAATTAGCAAAGGGCGTCGCTCTCCCCCTCGGTGGTTTGTTTCTTGGTTCTCTATATGCACACCTGGATCAGCTGATTTCAGACATGCGTGCCTCGAACGGTCATATGAAAGTGGATTCATATGTTCATGCCGCCTTTCTCCAAGCATGGTTGTGGGATTATTTCGAGAAGTATGCCCCGAAACCGTTGGTTATACTTCCCAAGTCTTGGGGTGGCTCCAGAATACTACGTTGGTCGAATAGGCACCGAAAAACTGGTCCGAAACTGATTAAGTTTCTTGACAACTTGTATGCGGTTAATTTTCGTCCATGGGCTCCGGTGCATGCGTCCATAACTCATATTAGTACCTTTGCTCTTGCTTCGAATATGTCTTTGTCTTCTGATGAGGAGGGCATGAGCATTGGAGAGATGGTGTTCAAGCGTAGCTGCACGCCTGGCCACGTGCCATATTTTTTTCGAGGAGCTTGCAAAGCGATCTTTTACAATGTTGATAGGGCTGCTCGACATATGGGTTTTGACCAAGGGTTCCCACTTGTTTGTCAGCCGGTTTTTCAAGAAATCCCGTTATCAACTGTTCTCGATGCTAGTGCTCTTGTGTCGGGTAAAAGTCTGCCTTTCCTCGCGGAACGGAATCCATCAACGACCTCCAAATACAACATATTTTGGCAGGATGAGTTTCTTGTTATTCATGGATTCGTGAATGATGTGGTAGAGAATCGCCAGGATAAGCCTTCTCCTGCGATTTTAGTGGAACATCCACTGCTGAGGGATCCCAAGTGAAAATATTTTAGTCCAAATGTAGATAGTCCCCAGGTGAAGGAACGAAGATCTAAAGATCGTGCGGGAGGCTTTCAGTCAGACTCCACGGTTTTGCCAACTTTTAGTTCATCCAATATGCGGGTACGTACGGCTCTCCTCTTGACCTTGGCCTGGATCGTTTATTTCCTTGTTCCTTTTCTGAGAATGCGCCCTTGTATTCTGTCCAGGGTCTCAGTAGTACGAACGCCTTTGCCAAACTTGCGAGCAGTCAGAAAACATCATTTTTCGAGACAGAGAGCGGCGTTTCAGAGCCTACCCATGATGACGCAGAACTCGAAAAGGATGGGATTTCAGGGTCTAGCAATGGCGAGAGAAATTCTTCCGATAGCAGTGTTGAATCTTCGTCTAGTCAGTCTGAAACTGAATCGGTGAGTCCCCTCCATGTTTTTCTTCTTTTCCTTTTTTTATTTCTTTGCAGTAAAACTAAATTTTGATTTTTAGGAGGAAACCATTCCTGGGGATGATCTTGAAGTGGAAGACCACCAGAGTAAAGACGTAGTCGTACTTCCCACTACGGAAACTGTGCCAGCTAGCGACTTGGACATGGAGATTCATCGTCCCGAGGGAGCTGCCGTGACTCAGGTGGAGGAGAGCACTTCGGGGGGTAAAATCGTAGTTAGGGATCTCCTGTCAGTTGCTGATTCAGTTGCAGGTTCCACCTTCAATCCTCCGTATCTGGCCCCTTTCCCATGTCATGTGTTGATTAGTGGATTTAGTGTGCCATCTAAACATGTGACATTGTAACCAAGATTTGGGAAATCTATGGTCATATTTCCACGACTAAGAAGATCACTAGTCGACATGCATTGGTCAAGCGTGTGGAGGAATCCTTGTCTTATATTGATGAGATGTGCAACGTGATTGGTCATACAGTTTTTGAGGATGTAATCTCGAGCTGGAAGTTCCATCGTGACATGTGCCTGGGCTTCGAATTCAACGTTCCTTGGTTCGTTGAAGGTCTTTCTGATATTGAAAGGTCATTGGTCGGAGCAGTTTAAGGTCCTTCCGCAGACATGATGAAGAAGCAGGAAGCGGAATTCAAGAAGTTATGCAGGAAGCTGAAACATAATAGGGCGGCTCTCTAAAGCACGAGGGAGGCCTTTTCCAAAAGGAGCAAGCCGATGTTGGAAAACTTCCTTTGAATATATATCTGTCTTTTGGACCTCTTATCTTTAGTTTTTTTTTAAAGGCGTTTGTGGGTGAAAACTACTTCTGCTGGTTTTGGTAATTTGGGACTGGTTTTGGTAATTTGGGGTATATGGATGAGAAGTGAATCTAAACCCAAAAAAAATGCACTACGCGATGAGTGCTTTTGATTCGAGAGATCAATCTATACAATTCTGGCCTAAACCAAGAAATGGTCGTTCCAGACTTGTTTCGGTCACAAAGTGAAGGAGATGGGGTTGATCTTAGGGAGGGAAGCGAAAAAGGTGTTGAGATTATGAAGGTGTAGGCTTGCTTATGACTTGTAACATAAAGGTGAGCAGGCTTATGATTAATGCAAGCAGGCTCTAGGTGTTTGAATATGTGTTGTATTAACACTTGGTTTCTGTGTTGTGTTTTGTTATCTCTCTCTCTATTGAAATAAGGCGGAGATCCTATTTATACAAGTCATTTGAGCCTTATTCACGTCTCTCCTGGGAAGTGGAGGAAGTGGAGTGATATAGTAGTGGATTTGTGTGTCAGTGTCACACGATCAGTCTTGCCCACTTCTCCCATCATCACTAACCATCCATGTCTTCCTGACATGTTCTTGTGATGGCGCGTTGCACGCTGCACGCTGTAAACCACCAGACCAATACCCCAGTATATATCCCCCAGTTTGTGACATGATTGATGTCTCGAGTGTAAGTGTGGATCGTGGGACCCACAGAAGGTAGCATGTAATGCTAATTAAATAACTAAGTTATTTATGAAATCGATACTTGTAAAGTATCGTGTGTATTCTATGCATGTTATGCATCGAATGTATTCGGCATATATGAAGCATCGTTGTTGAGCATCATGTCCTGCCTGCTTCACGTGAGGGTTTGGAGGCTGCGCTAGCAAATCCCCCCTTGGCAGACCACACGGCGTGGTAGAGTGGTAGACAGTGATCATGGTGATACCTCACTTGTCGCCTAATTCCCATTCTAGGCTATCCGTCCAAGCTGGCGAATTTGGACGGATGAGATGGTTTGCGACCCATATCTGCGACCGTTGGATTAGGGTTTAGGAGGTGCGCAAGCATCCTCTTTCAGCTTGTCCGAATCCAAGAATGGGAGACGTTTCATGGAGAACCGATCAGGCATGTGTGTAGACGGCATGTTAATGTCCATGTCCATGCTTCACTTTCCCACGAAGGTTTGATCTAGGCCACTCGAATTCATCGGTGAAGTTGAGTGGCTGAGATTGATTTGCGACAGAAATCCTATGCCGCAAAGGATTCTTAAAGGGGCGCGGTATGCCACCTTCAAGGCACGCGTTTCGAGACGACCAAGCTTGGTAAGTCTCGGACGTTTGGTACAACATGTAGGTGGTAAGCGGGTATTCACGCATATACCTGACTGTCCTATGGAAACGTGATCTAAGCCACTCAATTTTTCTGGCGAAGTTGAGTGGTCGAGATCAATTTATGATTTAGGAAGCGTGACCATGCCAGTTTGGGCGCATGAACCGAGGCGCCTGACCAAGGCTGGCTTTGGCCGATTGGTCGGTCATGAAGCCGGGCCCGCGGTGGTCATGATAGAATGTTCGGCCTTCCCTAATGTTTCATCTTTGCCTTCCATTCAAGCCTGCGAAGATGGATGCTCGAGATGATTTTGCAACACAAGGATGGTTCCGCAAACCCTAATTTAGGGTTTTGCCGGCCGTGCGTCATGCTTGGTTTGGCATGCACGAATTAGGACAACCAATCATGGTTGGTCCTGACCGATTGGTCATGTGTGTAGTCGGGCCTACAGTGATCGTGTTGACATGCTCTGGGCCCTTTGAATCTACATCTACACCCTCCATTTATGCCTGCAAAAATGGATGGTTGAGATCGTTTTGCGACACATGTAATGTGCCGCAAACCCTAATTTAGGGTTTTTTGTCCATTCCGCTTGGTTTGGAAGGTTTGGCAAGCTATGCCACCCCTTTTTGGGGAGGCCGATCATGCGCGGCCCGCATTGGGTCGGCAGTGAATGTTCCAATACCTGCTTGGGGGTATTATATTCGATCCCGACCATCCAATCATGCCTGCGAAGTTGGATGAATACACCGAGAGTTACATACTCAATCGGGCTAGTATAACACACCGAGAGTTACATGCTCAATCGGGCTAGTATAACACATCGAGAGTTATGCATGTACGGGAATTTCGTGCATGCCTCACTGTTGGTACTTGGATATTCATGCTACTCTGCCGCGAGTAACAATCAGTCATCATGCTGCACCAACAATGAGAGTTCTGTTAGGAACAACACAGGAAATACAAGGCCTTCTATGCATTAATCAATAATGCTAAAATTCACAGAATATTCGGGGGATTGTTGCTACATGCTCCATTCTAGGTGAATTAATAAAGTGAAGAAGTATTCATCACTTATAAAATAATCTCATCCTCTGCAGGATGTTTACACAAAAATTGGTTTTACAACTTTAGCCCTGAAATAAAATCCAACATCAACATTATGTCCCATGCCTAGCACATGATGGTTACACTATTGTGGGGTAGGCATGAGATGGTGACAAACATATGGGAGAAAAACGAGATGAATGGAGCTTACCCGGAAAGCCTCGACCGTCCGTTATCAATCGCACATGTGAACATGTTGTTGCAAGCATAGAATCCTGAGTGGGACCGGTTTCCTTCCTTCGGTATTTAAAACAAAAAAAAGAATCCTTTTCTCATAAGGATTTCCCAATTGATTGTCTATATAAGGGGACCGACCCCCCTTTTTTTTTATCATATATTTTTTTTTTCGCAGCTGCTGTCCGCGCCGCTGCCGTCCGTCACCGTCCGTCGCCGGAACTTGCTGTCGCCAGAGCCTGCAGCCGCCGGAGCTGACGTTCACCGCTGTTGTTGCTGCTGCTTGCCGTTGTTATCCAACATCATTCACTCGCCCGCGACAAGGTGAGTACTTTACGATCTCCTTGTTTTTTTTTTAAAGACGTAAACCCTAGTTTTAGGTAAACTTCTTTTTCTTTTTGAGAAGACCACCCTGTTTGTAGATGGAACTTTGGTTCTTTTTTTTATTTTTATTGTCGCATGCAAGACCTAGAGGCTTAGGTTATTTTGAAACCCCATGAACAAACTCGTTTACTCTTCTGCCCATAAAAAAAACCGTGCATGCAACCTTAAGCAAATATGGGACCTGTCATACACGCCTGATTGAACGTGGGCCCCACCATGTACATCTGATCGACCATCCTTGTGACTCCGTTCAACACCGACTTTTCATGACTTAATGCCATCTTAATTGACCAGCATGACATCAGTCTTGCTTGCGTGACCCAACACCAGCTTGGCCAAATCGTGGGCCCCACCTATGCTTGCATCGATCGAACATGGACATGCTGTGTGCCTGTTTCACTTGAATGTGACCGTGGGGTGACACATATATGCATTAACGGCTGACCCATTTCTCTTTTAACGCGAAGTAATGGCTCTTTCCTTTTGCACAGTTGTTTGGAGATGAACAAAGAAGCTCTTGTTAAGATGTCACCTGAAGACAATGTTGCCACAAAATCGAGAGGTGTTGGTAACTCCAGGGACATGCCAAATATAGATGATGAACTGTTCACGTGCCTTTTCCGAATGTTAGGAGGCATCCTAGCCATAAGATAATACTGCTTTCGGACACATAAAATGAAGATGTCTAGCCGTCATCTTCTCCGGCATTCGTGATGATATTATGTCTTCGGAAGAATGAATATCCGCCTTTTCCTATTGACTTCAAGGTTTGTCATACTCCACTGGGCCCTTACGAGGGACGGATGAGGCGTATGCTGAGTAATGATGCTATCAAGGACATCTTAACCAAGGCGCAGATCATTGAGGCTGTCATGGCGTATGCTACTCTTCACATTAGGAAAGATACTGCAGGTTTGATTACTTTCATTTCTCGATGGCGTACTTCCACACATACATCCATTTGCAGATTGGGGGAAATGACCATTACTCTGGAAAGTGTAGCCGTGCCGATGAACCTCCCGATTGCTGGAAACTTCAACTACACATTATCTGATGAAGAGATGGTGACCCTCAAAGCCATACTTCAAAAGGCTAAGGAGTATGACCAACAGAAAAGTGATGTGAAATGCTTCTATACTTGGTGGGTGTCTGAGTGGTCTCCTGAAAAACCGCAACTAGGTCAAAAACTGGATGATGAACTTAGCATGGTTGCGTTTCTATCCTTATGGCTATCCCGGGATATCTTCGATGATGGTTCGGGAAAGAAGACTATAAAACGCGAGCTCGTCATGTTTGCTATAAGATTGGCAAAAGGTGTGGTTCTCCCCTTGGGTGCATTATTCTTGGGATCACTGTACTCTCATCTGGATGCTTTGGCGGTAGACATGCATGCTTCCAACGGATATAAGAAGGTGGAGACGCACATCCACATTGCTTTCCTCCAAGCATGTCTGTGGGAACATTTTAAAAATTACGCCCCTATCCCCGTGGCTCCACTCCCTGGTTTGTATGGTGGTTCAAGGATACTCCGTTGGTAGAACAGACGTATGAAACCTGAATTGAGACTTGTTGATTTTCTCGAAAATGTGTATGCTATAGACTTCCGCCCATGGGGTCCAGTACATTCTTCAGTGATTCAACCGGAAACTTCTACCATTGCTTCTGACGTTGTATTGCATACTAAGGGAAAAACCGTGAGCCATGGAGAAGCCATCTACCTTCGAAGTAGCATGCCAGGATACGTCCCAACTTTCTTTGATGGGTCCCTCTCCGCGACTTCTTACAATATTGATAGGGCTGCCCGTCAAATGGGATTTGACCAAGGTGTTCCCTTCCATCGCCCGAAAACGCCTCAAGGAATTTTGTAGAAAGCAGTTATTAGCTTTCCAGACATTCTCAGAAGAAGTTGAGACAGTTCTTCGTGACATGCCGTCTCCTGAGATCCTGAAGAAGCACAAACGGTTGAAACCACTACCGGGTAAACGATCCAGAGCTAATGATATTGATCGCTGTCGTATGCGTCAAAAATAATTTACACTTTCTTACTACTCAAAATATAAATATAGCAAGGGCAAGAAAGGATCGATCCCACAGAGAGGTCTAGGTTGTCAAATTGTTTTGGTTTCCTATATAAAACACCGGGTGATTTTCTGACTTTTGTAAAAGCAAATAAATATAAAAGCAAAGAAATAAAAATAAAGCACACAAATCAAATCAAGGATGAGAAAGTATTGGTTAAGGATTCATCTTCATTCATAAATATGCTTTCAAAACAATAACTAGAATTGATATTTAATCTCAACTTTTATCAAAAGCCCTAGAATATCTTGATCGCAAGAATATCCCGCAAATCTCCTTTTGTTATCAACAATCACATTAAAAGATGCGAGTATGAGCTCTATCTAAAAGAACAACCTAACGTGTAAAAGCACTAATCAAGTTTAATTCCCTAGATGCATTAAGTTCTATGAAATCAGGCCAATCAAAGCAATCGAACGTGGAAAACGCACTAATTCAATTTAACAAAGGTTATAATTCACATATTATCATAAGAATATATCACTACAAACCATAATCATATTTATGCTACTTGCAATCAGGAATCTATCACTTTTACGTATAACAAACCCTAATCTAGCAATAGAGATGAAAACAAACTCAACCGATTCGCGACTCGATCAAACAAGCATTCAAATCATATAACAATATTTATTGTGAATCATAAACGATAAAATATAGAGACAAAACTAATTTATCATATCAAAACCATATTATGTGAAATCCAATTATTCCATAACCAATAATAAACTTAAGTACTCATGTTAATGGAGTTCATAACAAGAAGAAAGAGAAACCCTAGCATGTTGCAAACCCTAGAAACAAAGTAGTAGAAGAGATAATAGATCTAAGATCAAAGATAATAAGATTTGTGCCTAGGATTCCCTATATATAAAGTTTTGTAACCTCTTCTTTAAGAAAATTAGGAAACCTAGTAAAACTAGGAAATTACACCTCCTCAAATTGTGTCCATGCATCACTCCCCGTGCTTCCAAAGTCCCAAAGTTACGTCAAAGTCTGTTATGGCTCATGGCCAAGGCTGGTCACCAAAGTCGTCAAAATTTCCCAACAAATAAGTCAGGTCCAATGCTTCTTGCATATGACAAAATCCCAGCCCATTAACCCCAACAACACCTTCTCCATCAATCCAGATATACCGAGCCCAGCAACCACATACTACCAACTCCAAACTCATTCCCTTTGGCTCAATTGAAGCAACACTCAATCACACACACCGTCCCTCTCTTTTCCCATCAATGTCGTGCTTACGTTCCTCGATCACTCCCAGCACCATGATAACAGCTCCATTTCAGTCCAGCGTCACTTACATGCTCGAGTCTTCAGCCTCTTTCCAACCTTCATCCATGTTCATCATTGACAGCAGCCAATAGCCTCCCTAACTGACCTGTACATCAAACATAAATCGTCCCTTCCATGCCATCTCGTTCAATGGCTAGTCACAGCATCACTATTACTGCCATCGAATTATTGAGTTCAACTCAGCCATTATTCTCTGCCTTCCGTCAGCTCCTGGCAACAGCGTCAACTCATCGTCACTAACTAGTTCTTCCATGATTCAAACCAACATCTGTATGCTGTCGTCACTATCACAGCGTCACTGTCACCACGGACTCTTGTCTATTTACCACCAGTTCCAACGCTGCCATCATCACCAGAAGCTCGCATTCACCTCAGTTCCTCCATGTCAGTGCCATCTAACTGCTGCCGATACCTACCGATAGTCCTCTTTGTTCCTTCTAAGTAACGACCACCATCTCCCATTGAAATCCAGCTGAACTTCATCATCGATCAGATATCAAAGTTACTGGATTTTGTATCTCGACCCAGCCATTCCATGGACAATCTATGCCTCGGTAAGAATTATAATCTTCTGAGTTTTTCACTCCTCGGCACAACTCCAGCAGCAACCTGACTCGAACAGCATCAACTCATTCGTCTGTTCCTTGGACTTTTGTCACAGCAACACCTTCATTCGTGGTTTAAAATGACGCACGTCTTTAAGCCCAACATAAACCGGGATGATGTTAAGCCCGTGAGTAATTCAGATGGGTGCCTTAAACAATGTGTGAATCAGGATGCCCCCAAGTAAGTCTAGCATCAGCCTTTAGCATTTCCCATCTCATTGTCAATTTCACAGAACCGACAAGGTTAACTTCTCGTTTCTCCCATAACTTCTTCATACGACGTCGGAATAACCTTATTCTTTCGCCGTTGGCTTCGTCTTTTCGTCCTCTTCAAGGTGATATAAAGAAATTCCGGATTTGAGCGAGTTTCACTCCCTTTTGCTCCAATGACTCCAAAACACCTAATAATACTCAAACTCACAAGAAAAATAGCAAAGAAAGCATAAACTCTACATAGTAAATACGGTGTATTCTACACCTATCAAATTCCCCCACACTTAGACTTTGTTAGTCCTCGAGCAAATCAAATAAAATAAAATATACATACAACTCCGTCTCGTCGAGGCTACGGTTAATTTTAGCATAAATAACAAGCCTTTAAACCCCTAGGTGTCCCTAGTGGACGAGTTATAGTCTCGTGAAGGTTTACTAGAGATATACCTACAAAACCTATATTTCAAACTCCGTCTATTTGTGACAAATCAATGAACGAATCCAAAATGACTACAGGAGGAGGTACCTTGCAAATTCAATTCATATATTAGTAAATAAACTCTAATTAGATAGTCAAACAAGCCACAATACTCGGAAACTAACAAACCACAATCACAATGAAAAGATTAAGAAGATGGATATACATGTAGATGTTGGCGAATGTTCACAAGTGATCGATGTTTCCCATATCTGTCTGAAGGTTACTGCTAAGATGAACCTATGCATATTGGATTGAGCTACTTGGTTTGAATTCTACATCAACTCACTGGCATATACAAGGGAACCAGAAGTGACTTTATTCAACCAATATAATACTTTCTTTTCTTTTTCACTTTTTTCATTTTTTTTAGACAACATGATTGGATCAAACTGGATCCAAGCGCATGATTCTTGTCAGCAAGTACATGATAGTTGCCTTGGATCCTGCATTCCACACTTGTTTAGGCGACGGAGACAGGGACTACGTTTCACATATACTGCTATCCCAGTGTCATTCTTATTCTGTTTGGTCTAATTGGTCGGTCTCTTTTTTTTTTTTTTTTTTTTTTTTCTTTTTCTAGTAACTCAATCACTCTATTTCATCCTAGCAGTAATAACAACTCGATTTTTAGTGACCCACCAAAGCACTTAGAGAACAATAGATAAATATGGAAAAATAAAAAATAGAATGTGACATGGTGATATTCCGAGATATGGTAACAACTATCATGTTAATTGTGATTTCTGAGCTATGTCCATTCTTGTTAATTAGTTGGTTCCTCAAATCCTGCAATCAAAATGGTTCCATCCACTAATGGTGTCATCCTAAAGGCACAAGTTTCTAGATTTCGGAGTTCAAAAAAGCACAAATTTTTTTTCTTGATTTTTCTATTTTTATGTTTTTTTTTAAAGGCATAAATAAACTATACAAACATATAAATGATTCCCCCACACTTAAACTTCACATTGTCCTCAATGTGTAAAACCGAAAGTTCTGAATTCTGACGTAACAGCAGATAAAACGCAAAAACTGTGCAAATTGGTAAGGAATTTGGAAAAACTCCATTTCACAAAAGTTGTTCACCTACGTGTTTTATACACAGTGTCAAAATTTCACAGTGTTTTGATTAACGGTCTGATAGTTATGGTCTCTGGACTGAACTACGCGCAGTCTGAAATTTTCTGACGAAAAGGTATTCATCATAATTCTTCTAAGATAGATTAGGGACTTAATGAAATTAAACATGGGGATGCAAATATGATATGAAAAAAATAAAAAATAAATAAACGAAACAAAACAAAACAAAAATAAAAAGCAAAAGGATAAGAGATACAAAACCGGTGGGTTGCCTCCCACTAAGCGCTTGTTTTAAAGTCGACGACCCGACGTAGCTTCTTGTAAGATTCATTCCCCATACACCAATAATCTGAAAAGTTGGGGATCCATCCATAGCACCTGTTTTGCAAACACTAGCTTCACACAAATATTAGTAATATAAAACACAAACGAAGCTATTAACCGATAAAAGTTTCCCCCACACTTATTCTTGTCCACACTTGAAAGTGCATAAAGAATATAGGAGTCGGGAACTTCCACGGTTTCTTGTTCCAAAACCTGCATAGTATGAGAATCAAGTATCTCTAATGGCGGAAATCGAGAAACAAAATCATTCAACAATGTTCTCGAAGCACATATATTCAAACCAATAAGAGGTAAAGGAGAAGAAACAATATGCAAAGGGTTAGACAAACCTCGCACAATCTCTTTTATTACGGAATCCTCTTCATCCTTGAAAAACTCAAGTGAATTATTCACCTCTTGTATATCATGGTCCTCTATCAAACCTTGCAACCATTCTTCATCCGTTTCTGCCTTAACCAAAGTCTCGACATAAACATCATCATTACAATCATTCACAAGTTCAATTGGGTCTTCCATAATAGTGGTCATAACGGTCTCATTCTCAACATACTCCTCTTTATTGCAAGGTACATACTCCACTGCGGATTCAAGTCTATCCATAAGGAACTTTTTTTAGAACACTCATTGCATCATCCTTAAGCTCTACCTTTTGAATAGGTTCAAATTGATCGTTATAAAGATCAATGCTTGAGTAAGATACACTAGTGTCATCATATTCCTTTCCAACTTCACCTTGATCGCCGAAAGACTCCATACATTCATTGGGGATGTAACCATGAATTGGTTCAAGCGATGTACTTTCATAATCATCATCACTATCATAAGTATCATAAGATTGGCTACCACTTCCCAAAGATTGGTCTTTCGCAGAATTTTGCATGTCCTCTTTACATTCTTCAATGCCTTGTCTTAAATTGGAAACATCTTTTTGAAGCTCTTGGAGTGATCCATTCAAATTCTGAAAATAGGTTTCCATTTGTTGGTAAAACTCATTCGACATAGACAAAGTAGAATCACTTACCTCAGTATTGCTAGGACAATTATCTTCCCTTTGAATGGGTGAATGATCATAACTACGATCAGAAATTGGGCTAAACATACTATTAGTACTTTCGGTCGATGAAATTGGTTCCACGCTTGGTTGTCTACGAATTGACTCCATGCTGGCCATAAATCGATGCATCTCATCTACCAAACTAGAGGAAAATTAAGAGAAGCACAACTATTCTCCCCTCTTTGTGGTTTCTCACTTACATAACCACCATAAGAAGGTTGATATGTATGAGAATAACTCAAAGGGTATGTGGAGTATTGACCATAACCAAAGGATTGGTTTTGATTGTACTCCCCATAAGGGTGATAGTTGTCATATTGTTGAGGTTGATAACCGAATCCATTGTTTCAATATGCTCCGTCCATAATAGGTACCTGAAATACGATTCTCAAACCAAGGTTAAAAACCAGAAAATAAGAAAAACAAAAATAAGACTAAAAACAAAAACAAAAACAAAAACAAAACAAAAATAAGAAACCAAAAACAAGTGACAACCGTTGCCTCCCCGGCAACGGCGCCAAAATTTGATCGGTTGTCAGGCGACACAAATATTTTACACTTTCTTACTACTCAAAATATAAATATAGCAAGGGAAAGAAAGGATCGATCCCACAGAGAGGTCTAGGTTGTCAAATTGTTTTGGTTTCCTATATAAAACACCGGGTGATTTTCTGACTTTTGTAAAAGCAAAGAAATATAAAAACAAAGAAATAAAAATAAAGCACACAAATCAAATCAAGGATGAGAAAGTATTGGTTAAGGATTCATCTTCATTCAAAAATATGCTTTCAAAACAATAATTAGAATTGATATTTAATCTCAACTTTTATCAAAAGCCCTAGAATATCTTGATCGCAAGAATATCCCGCAAATCTCCTTTTGTTATCAACAATCACATTAAAAGATGCGAGTATGAGCTCTATCTAAAAGAACAACCTAACGTGTAAAAGCACTAATCAAGTTTAATTCCCTAGATGCATTAAGTTCTATGAAATCAGGCCAATCAAAGCAATCGAACGTGGAAAACGCACTAATTCAATTTAACAAAGGTTATAATTCACATATTATCATAAGAATATATCACTACAAACCATAATCATATTTATGCTACTTGCAATCAGGAATCTATCACTTTTACGTATAACAAACCCTAATCTATCAATAGAGATGAAGACAAACTCAACCGATTCGCGACTCGATCAAACAAGCATTCAAATCATATAACAATATTTATAGTGAATCATAAACGATAAAATATAGAGACAAAACTAATTTATCATATCAAAACCATATTATGTGAAATCCAATTATTCCATAACCAATAATAAACTTAAGTACTCATGTTAATGGAGTTCATAACAAGAAGAAAGAGAAACCCTAGCATGTTGCAAACCCTAGAAACAAAGTAGTAGAAGAGATAATAGATCTAAGATCAAAGATAATAAGATTTGTGCCTAGGCTTCCATATATATAAAGTTTTGTAACCTCTTCTTTAAGAAAATTAGGAAAACTAGTAAAACTAGGAAATTACACCTCCTCAAATTGTGTCCATGCATCACTCCCCGTGCTGCCAAAGTCCCAAAGTTACGTCAAAGTCTGTTACGGCTCATGGCCAAGGCTGGTCACCAAAGTCGTCAAAATTTCCCAACAAATAAGTCAGGTACAATGCTTCTTGCATATGACAAAAGCCCAGCCCATTAACCCCAACAACACCTTCTCCATCAATCCAGATATCCCGAGCCCAGCAACCACATACTACCAACTCCAAACTCATTCCCTTTGGCTCAATGGCAGCAACACTCAATCACACACACCGTCCCTCTCTTTTCCCATCAATGCCGTGCTTACGTTCCTCGATCACTCCCAGCACCATGATAACAGCTCCATTTCAGTCCAGCGTCACTTACATGCTCGAGTCTTCAGCCTCTTTCCAACCTTCATCCATGTTCATCATTGACAGCAGCCAACAACCTCCCTAACTGACCTGTACAGCAAACCTAAATCGTCCCTTCCATGCCATCTCGTTCAATGGCTAGTCACAGCATCACTATTACTGCCATCGAATTATTGAGTTCAACTCAGCCATTATTCTCTGCCTTCCGTAAGCTCCTGGCAACAGTGTCAACTCATCGTCACTAACTAGTTCTTCCATGATTCAAACCAACATCTGTATGTTGTCGTCACTATCACAGCGTCACTGTCACCACTGACTCTTGTCTATTTACCACCAGTTCCAACGCTGCCATCATCACCAGCAACTCGCATTCACCTCAGTTCCTCCATGTCAGTGCCATCTAACTGCTGTCGATACCTACCGATAGTCCTCTTTGTTCCTTCTAAATAACGACCACCATCTCCCATTGAAATCCAACTGAACTTCATCATCGATCAGATATCAAAGTTACTGGATTTTGTATCTCGACCCAGCCATTCCATGGACAATCTATGCCTCCGTCAGAATTATAATCTTCTGAGTTTTTCACTCCTCGGCACAACTCCAGCAGCAACCTGACTCGAACAGCATCAACTCATTCGTCTGTTCCTTGGACTTTTGTCACAGCAACACCTTCATTCGTGGTTTAAAATGACGCACGTCTTTAAGCCCAACATAAACCGGGCTGATGTTAAGCCCATGAGTAATTCAGATGGGTGCCTTAAACAATGTGTGAATCAGGATGCCCCCAAGTAAGTCCAGCATCAGCCTTTGGCATTTCCCATCTCATTGTCAGTTTCACAGAACCGACAAGGTTAACTTCTCGTTTCTCCCATAACTTCTTCATACGATGTCGGAATAACCTCATTCTTTCGCCGTTGGCTTCGTCTTTTCGTCCTCTTCAAGGTGATATAAAGAAATTCCGGATTTGAGTGAGTTTCACTCCCTTTTGCTCCAATGACTCCAAAACACCTAATAATACTCAAAATCACACATAAGATACATAATTCACAAGAAAAATAGCAAAGAAAGCATAAACTCTACATAGTAAATACGGTGTATTCTACACCTATCAGATACTGATAACTGCAGTCCCCAAGCCAAGAAGCAAGCATGCGGTCTCGTGATCCTCAATTCCTCTAACATGCAGGTATAAAATATCTTCAAATCTTTTGATTTTGTTTTTCCGAAGCAATTTCCACTAATGATAATTCTTGTTTGTGATCAGGGAATTCCGAAGGAAAATGCTTTCGCAAGACTAGCACGTAATCATAGTGAAAAGCCTGGAGATACTGATCTTCACACCGAGAAATCTGGATATACCGAAATATTTTTGGAAGACAACGAGGACGATGGAGGCTTAGTCCATGATGAAGGAAGCGTCTCCACACGTAATGAGGAGCCTGATCATTCTAGCGAACTGGGAGACGAGGCTGTGAAGGATGTCGACCTCGAGATTGGGAGGAATGACAATGTAGAAGCTCTTGGAATCACCACATCCGTGGTGGTTGTAGACGTGTCCCATCCTGAAGAGCTCCCTGTGACTTCCAATGCATTAATCATGCACTCCAATGCTGGTGTCATCTTTGATCCTTCTTTTGACACTCCTTTCACAGGTCACGTGCTGGTTGGAGGGTTTAGCGTGCCCGCCAAGTATGAAAAGTTATATACCAAAATATGGAAGAAGTATGGTCACATTGCTACCACCAAGAATCTCACAAGTCGCTTAGCATTATCCAAACGTGTCGAAGAGGCTTTATCTTCTATCCATGACACGAGCATCGTGACCGGGCGTACCGCTTCTAAAGAAGTAATCAAAAACTGGGAGTTTTACCGTGACATGTTCGTGAAGTATGAGTTTAATGCCTCCTAGTTCTGTGAAGGGCTCGCTAAAATCCAAAAGCTGCAAGCTGAAACGCGTGAAGTCCCTTCTGTAGACAGCATCTCTTGCCAGGAAGAAAAGGTTGAAAGACTATCTCATGAGTTGAAGCTGGAACATGCTCTTCTATAGAAGATGAAAGCCGCCCATGCAGAGAAGGATGAGTTGTTGCTGAAGGACTTCCCTTGAACGGTTTTATGCTATGTTTTTCCTTTTATTTTTTAGGAGTTTTTGAGTGATATGAGGGTTTCCTTTCACAACTTGATTTTAGGTATTGAACTAGTAGGTAACTGAATTTCAGATTGATTTGTTTTGAGATAGTTTTTTGCGAATGATTTTTTTTTTTTTTTGAGAAAGATTATTCTGAATGAAATTCGCATTCTAGTCATGAGTAACGTGGCTAAGACAATAATATTTATATGAATTTGTAAATATCGTGCTAGCACGAAGGAAAACAAACATAGCGTCTGATCGTTGAATCCTTCTCATGCGGGATGCCAAGTCCCCAGTACACTCTAAAACCTTCTTGTAAAAAGTTGTGTGATAAAAATTACTTGCTTTTGGAATTCCATCGGTATGAATTTAGATCTCCCCTAGTTCTTGCTTCGAGAAATTGTATGCATTAATCTTCGGAGACAGCGGCAAATCTTCGGAACCAAGCTTCTCTTGGAAAATGCGCTTCAGGGCATTGCATTCACTGGTGGGATGGTGGAGAAAACGATGATAGTGATAATATATCAGATTTATCACCTCATGATCAGTTGGTTGTCGCCATACCTGAGGCAGTTGGACTTCTCTGTCTTGTACCCAAATCTCCAATAATTCCAAGACCTTATTCATGGAAAATGGGAAATGCGGGTATGTTGATCCTGGTTTTTCTTTCTTTGACGGACGCTGTTGTGATATCTCTTGATGAATTTGATATGAAGAACATTTAAGAGTCGGGACGTGTGCCAATGTATACGCGGATCGCTTGGGTGTCCTTCGCTGAGGTGCCGCTGTTTTCAAATGTCTCGTGTCAACGAGAGCGTCATCGTTAGTTGGCTGAGTCAGGTATCTCCAGCCTCTGTGCTCTTGGATGACTTCCCCCTTTTCAGGTAGTTCTTCGCTTGGTTGAAAAGTGGCGTTAGATTGGGCAGCTTTCTGTACTTCGGCAAGGGTCTTGAGATATAAATCTTCCAGCAGGGTTTCATAGGTTGTCCCCTTTTTTTTGTCTGATAAAGGCTGTGGCATTCCTGACACGCTATTTCCCCTGTAGAGTTTCTTTGAATCTCCTTCGTTGGCCGGATTATGTTTTTCGTCTCCCCTTGGCCTCCTGGTGCGGCCATGTGTTCCTTTCGTGTCCCGATTGGTAGAAACAAGATTTATAGATAGAGATTCGACTGCATCGTCATTCGTGATACTCTCCGGGTAGGCATATGCAGAACCTTCTCGTAATTGAACTGTTATATCATTCAGAAGACGAAACATTTTGCTCTGCCTTCTAGCGATACCAATTTGGTTCGATAAGACATCTTCTATCATTCCAGATATATTCTCCTTGATGTTTGTATCATTCTTGGTCCCCATATAACTCGGCTGAGGAGAATACATCGTAAGACAGAAACTGGATTTTTTAATCGAAAGAAATGAACATGTTAACGATTTGAAATGGATCTAAGATCTATCCCCTTGAATTTGAGAAAATCGAATCGGGTATTGAAAGATGAAATTTGGAATTGGAAATTTGCAACCGAGAGATTAATCTCCCACTGTGGTCGCCAATTGTTTGTGGGTGAAAACTACTTCTGCTGGTTTTGGTAATTTGGGGTATGTGGATGTGAAGTGAATCTAAACCCTAAACAAATGCACTACGTGATGAGTGCTTTTGATTCGAGAGATCAATCTATACAATTCTGGCCTAAACCAAGAAATGGCCGTTCCAGACTTGTTTCGGTCACAAAGTGAAGGAGATGGGGTTGATCTTAGGGAGGGAAGCGAAGAAGGTGTTGAGATAGTAAAGGTGTAGGCTTGCTTATGACTTGTAACAGAAAGGTGAGCAGGCTTACGATTAATGCAAGCAGGCTCTGGGTGTTTGAATACGTGTTGTATTAACACTTGGTTTCTGTGTTGTGTTATGTTGTCTCTCTCTCTGTTGAAATAGGGCGGATAACCTATTTATACAAGTCATTTGAGCCTTATTCACGTCTCTCGTGGGAAGTGGAGGAAGTGGAGTGATGGAGTAGTGGAGTTGTGTGTTAGTGTCACACGATCAGTCTTGCCCACTTATCCCATCATCACTAACCGTCCATGTCTTCCTGACACGTTCTTGTGATGGTGCGTTGCACGCTGCACGCTGTAAAACACCAGACCAATACCCCAGTATGTATCCCCCAGTTTGTGACATGATTGATGTCTCGAGTGTAAATGTGGATCGTGGGACCCACATAAGGTAGCATGTAATGCTAGTTAAATAACTAAGTTATTTAGGAAATCGACACTTGTAAAGTATAGTGTGTATTCTATGCATGTTATGCATCGAATGTATTCGGCATATATGAAGCATCGCTTTTGAGCATCATGTTCTGCCTGCTTCACGTAAGGGTTTGGAGGCTGCGCTAGCAAATCCCCCCTTGTCCGACCACACGACGTGGTAGAGTGGTAGACGGTGATCACGGTGATACCTCACTTGTCGCTTAATTCCCATTCTAGGCTATCCGTCCAAGCTGGCAAAGTTGAACGGATGAGATGGTTTGCGACCCACATCTGTGACCGTTGGATTAGGGTTTAGGAGGTGTGCAAGCATCCTCTTTCAGCTTGGCCGAATCCAAGCATGGGAGACGTTTTATGGAGTACCGATCATGCATGCTTGTAGACGGCATGTTGATGTCCATGTCCATGCTTCAATTTCCCATGAAGGTTTGATCTAGGCCACTCAAATTCACCGGTGAAGTTGAGTGTCTGAGATTGATTTGCGACAGAAATCCTATGCCGCAAAGGATTCTTAAAGGGGCGCGGTATGCCATCTTCAAGGCACGCGTTTCGAGATGACCAAGCTTGGTCGGTCTCGGCCGTTTGGTACATCATGTAGGTGGTAGGAGGGTATTTATGCCTATACCTGACTGTCCTATGGAAACGTGATCTAAGCCACTTAATTTGTCTGGCGAAGTTGAGTGGTCGAGATTAATTTATGATTTAGGAAGCGTGACCATGCCAGTTTGGGCGTACGAACCGAGGCGCTTGACCAAGACTGGCTTTGACCGATTGGTCGGTCATGAAGCCGGGCCCGCGGTGGTCATGGTAGAATGTTTGGCCTTCCCTAATGTTTCATCTTTGCCTTCCATTCAAGCCCGCGAAGATGGATGCTCGAGATGATTTTTCAACACAATGATGGTGCCGCAAACCCTAATTTAGGGTTTTGTCGGCCATGCGTCATGCTTGGTTTGGCATGCACGAATTAGGACAACCAATCATGGTTGGTCCTGACCGATTGGTCATGTGTGTAGTCGGGCCTACAGTGATTGTGTTGACATGCTCTGGGCCCTTTGAATCTACATCTATGCCTGCGAAGATGGATGGTTGAGATCGTTTTGCGACACATGTAATGCGCCGCAAACCCTAATTTAGGGTTTTTTGTTCATTCTGCTTGGTTTGGACGGTTTGGCAAGCTATGACACCCCTTTTTGGGGAGGCCGATCATGCGGGGCCCGCATTGGGTCGGCAGTGAATGTTCCAATACCTGCTTGGGGGTATTGGATTCGATCTCGACCATCCAATTATGCCTGCGTAGTTGGATGACCGTGATCATTTCTAGACTGTTACGGACAGTCTAGACGTTTAATCGGGGCTAGTATAACACACCGAGAGTTACATGCTCAATCGGGCTAGTATAACACACCGAGAGTTATAGCATGTACGGGAATTTCGTGCATGCCTCACTGTTGGTACTTGGATATTCATGCTACTCTGCCGCGAGTAACAATCAGTCATCATGCCGCACCAACAATGAGAGTTCTGCTAGGAACAACACAGGAAATACAAGGCCTTCTATGCATTAATCAATATTGCTAAAATTCACAGAATATTCGGGGGACTGTTTCTACATGCTCCATTCTAGGTGAATTAATAAAGTGAAGAAGTATTCATCGCTTATAAAATAATCTCATCCTCTGCAGGATGTTTACACAAAAATTGGTTTTACAACTTTAGCCCTGAACTAAAATCCACCATCAACAAAAGGCAAATGAGACGCCTGGTTTTTGGTTTTCTAATTTTCTCGGGCTAATAAATAAATGCTACCTTGACGGTTTTGGATTATATATATATATATATATATTTTAATGAAATGTTTAGAATTGAATTGTCTTTGGCTATGAATGAAAGTGATACAGACATCCCAGGAAAACCATGGAACCGTGTGTTGGAAGATGACATGGGATGAAACATGGCTATAAGTTTTATCATAACTTGAAAAACCAAACCACGTATTTTTGTCTAGATAAGACTTACTCGGTTTCTCAGGTCTTCTGATGAGAATAAACTTTCTAGGTGTAGGACCAAGTTTTTTTTTTTTAAGAAACATGGTCATGGGAAGTCCCCAGTCTTCCGAGTCGTTGATGAGTTGTCTGATAACATCGTCGTTAATCCCTGGGCAGATCATTTTACTTATAGCCTCTGAGAAGTCCCCAGTCATCCCTTGTCGTGTCATGACTGATAATCGAGTCGTCGAGTAACTAAGTCGGAATGGATCGCCTTCCTCTACCATTTTTACGTCTGGGTTGAAGAATGAGATCGCTGGTTGAAAATTGACATTGTAACCGAAAGATCGAACCTTCCGCATGGTCTCCAATTGTTTGTAGGTGAAAATGGTTTCTGCTGATTTCGGTAATTGCGGGTGTGCAGGTGAGAAACAATTTAAACCCTAAATAATGTACTTCAAGGGAGTACTTTAGATTCGAGAGATCAATTTGTACAAGTCCGGCCTAAACCAAGAAATGGACATTCCAGACTTGCTTCGGTCACAAAGTGGAGGAGAATGGGTTGGTTTTGGGGAGGGAAGCAAGGAAAGTGGTGAGACCAGAATAGTTGATTCTGGAGGAGTAGTTGGGTTACTACGACTTGTTATTAGAAAAATGAGAGAGCTAACAAGGTGAGCTAGCAAGTAAGTATTTCTGAGTGTTGTATCTCCCGTGTGAACTTGTTGTTCAATGGAAATAGGTAAGACCTATTTATACAAGTCGGAGTAAAAATGTACCATGGTCTCATTAAGGAGTGGGGGAGTAAATGGGAGGAGGTAGTAACCGTATGCATGGAATTGATGTTCCATAAAGTGGTTAATGCATGAAACTGGTTTTCATGAAACTGCTAATGTTATGGAATTGATATCCCATAAAATTGTTAACGCATGTGCTTTATGTCCCATGAACGTTTCACACATAACTTCCCATATTTACTAACCGCCTCACCCTTATGACACTTTCTTATGACGGGAGTATTGTACGCCGCACGCTGTAAACCGCCAAACCAATACCCAAAGAGGATCCCCTAGTTTGTGTTGATATCTCGAATGTTTTTGGAAAACATGTAGCACATTGTTACGGCTTGGAAAGTCAAGCTCGGGAAACTTGCTAGCCTGGTGACCTTCGACGGTCGAGATTTTGCATCTTGAGAGGAGGGGAAACCGTTGATCATTGCACGCCTTCGTTTTGGTAGCCGCGTAATGAGGGCCAACGTGGTGGCGTGACTAGGTTGGCATGCCATTGGCATGGAAAGGTTTGGCGTGGACAAACTTAGGTTTTCGGGCCAAAGGTTACCATGTGTCATTGGTAACCTTGGATGGCTAGGATTTGCTCCTGGGATTGAAGGGCAACCATTGATTATTGCACGCCTTCGTTTTGGTGGCCGCGTAGGGAAGGCCAATAGGGTGGCGCGGCTAGGGTGTGGTTAGGCTTGGCATGTGGGGCCAAGGGTTTTCCATGGGCGTATGGCGTGGCTAGGGCCAAGGCAAGAGCGTTTGGCTTGGCATGCTGTGACTAGCATGGCTAGGGCCAAGGCAAAGTGTGTTTGGAATGGCGCGACTAGCTTGGATAGGTTTGGTTTGGATTGGAATGTAGGGCCAAGTGTTTCCCATGGGCACATGGCATGGCTAGGGCCAAGGCAAGGGCGTTTGGCTTGGCATGATGTGACTAGCATGGCTAGGGCCAAGGCAAAGTACGTTTGGCATGGCGCGGCTAGCTTGGCTAGGTTTGGTTTGGCTTGGCATGTGGGGCCAAGGATTTTCGATGGGCGCATGGCGTGGCTAGGGCCAAGGCAAGGGCGTTTGTCTTGGCATGGTGTGACTAGCATAGCTAGGGCCAAGGCAGAGTGTGTATGGCATGGCGCGGCTAGCTTGGGCTAGGTGCGGTTTTGGATTGGCATGTGGGGCCAAGGGTTTGCCATAGGCGCATGGAGTGGCTAGCTTGGGCTAGGTGCGATTTTGGCTTGGTGTGTGGGGCCATAGGCGCATGTCGTGGATAGATTGGGCTAGGTGCATGACCAAGCTTGGGTATTGGGGCAAAGGTCGTTTGTAAACCTTAGACGGCCAGGATTTTCTCCTGGGATTGAAGGGAAACCGTTGATTGTTGCACGCCTTCGTTTTGATAGCCGCGTAGTGAAGGCCAGTATTGTGGCGCAGCATGGGGCCATGGTGAGGTGCGTTTGGCATGGCACAGTATGTGTGGCTGGCATTATTTTCCATTGGCACGGAGGTGCGGCTAGCATGGATGGCATGCTTTGGCGCGGTCGGTGTGGCTGGCATGAATTTCCATTGGCACAGAGGTGCGGCTAGCATGGTTGGCATGCTTTTGTGCGGTCGGTGTGGCTGGCATGATTTTCCATTGGCACATAGGTGTGGCTAGCATGGTTGGCATGCTTTGGCACGGTCGGTGGGGCTGGCATGATTTGCCATTGGCACAGAGGTGCGGATAGCATGGTTGGAATGCTTTGGCGCGGTCGGTGTGGATGTCATGATTTTCCATTGGCACAGAGGTGCGGCTAGCATGGTTGGCATGCTTTGGCGCGGTCGGTATGGCTGGCATGATTTGTCATTGGCACAGAGGTGCGGCTAGCATGGTTGGCATGCTTTGGCGCGGTTGGTGTGGCTGGCATGATTTTCCATTAGCACAGAGGTGCGGCTAGCATGGTTGGCATGCTTTGGCGCGGTTGGTGTGGCTGGCATGATTTTCCATTGGCACACATGGGAATTAGGGTTTGGCTTGTCGTAACCCTAATTTGAAAAATATACCTCGGTAATTATTTAGGGACACATTAAAGGTTTCAGTAAATGTACCTTGTAAATGATTGTTACTTTAAATGTTGTGACATCACTGTCTTCTAGGGTTTAGTGTTTTACGATTTTAACCCTAAGCTAAAAACCACCATCAACAACGAGATAAACTCGGCTCTAAATAGCAAATGTGTAAAATCGAAGTCTATATAGAAATATGACTTTTGTATCAAGATAGGAGATAAAGTAGATATACTTTTGAGTGATAGATAAGTTCAAGTCTGCACGATTAGAATTAAGCATCGAATCCAACCATAACATAAAGAACAACCAACTGTAACTGATTAAAATTGGGGAAAACCCAGTTAGTTATGGTTGGAGGTTTTTCCTATCAAAAAAACTGTAAATATGTTAAGGTCGGTCATGTAGTGTTCAAGTAACCAATCGTAAGTCAGTTACGACTGGTCTTTCGTCGTATCGGAACTAACCGTAAGTATGCTACGACTGGTTTTGGCAATTACGCTTGCAACCTTAAATATAAAAGCATAATATTAAGTCACATTAACCAAATATGGCGGTAGTAAATTTGTATATGTGGACTTTCCGGTAAGATTCTTGGAAAAATATGCATAAAACATACATCAAAATATAAAGACCACTCTATTTAATCGCATATTCCTCCGACATTGGTATACTAGAACATGTGAAATAATACACATGAATTATGGTAGAAGATATAAGCCTTTTCTAAAAAAGGACCAGAGATGTAATTCTGGATCAAGTAACACCGATACAAAGTAAATGTATATATCGTGCATGAGACAGAGATGTAATTACGATACATTTAAATGAGAGTGTGAAACTTGGTATAAAGATTTTACTAAGAATGGTACAAACAATGGAATGCATGTATCATATAGTA
Organism: Papaver bracteatum; assembly: GCA_023529315.1. NCBI lineage: Eukaryota > Viridiplantae > Streptophyta > Magnoliopsida > Ranunculales > Papaveraceae > Papaver > Papaver bracteatum. The sequence continues at coordinate 1,482,016 of JAJJWX010003488.1, forward strand.
GCAACCAACTACAAGATATAATAGAGAGTGTAAAGGACAAAAAACTCATTATATGTTAAAACAAGGTTATACCCCAGCTTGTCAACTTCGGCGGAAATAAGAAATTTTCCCAACTAATAAGAATTAAATTCATTGTATGCACTTATTTGAATGAAAAGTATATCATTTCCATGAGATTAAAATACTCTAAAGCACTTAAGATATACTCAAAAGTACCTGAGTTATAAAATTATCTCATCTTCATGAATGGTAACATTCTAAAGTAAATGAGATAGATTTTCTTTTGTTACGTAATAAGGCCACACCACTTATTACAAGAAACTTCTAAGAAAATATATTAAACTGATTGTTTCCTTATATAATACCATGCGATTATTGGATCATTACAGGTGATAGCTAAGCGAATAAATTTTCAATCTTTGTTTCCCAATTGGTATAAAGATTAAAAGTTACATGAGCTCTGTAAGAACCAAGAACTAATCACACTTTGTTAAGTTTCTACGAAATCTGTGCAAACGGTTATTGTATGAAAACTAACTGTGAAAATGAGAATGCATCTACAAATTACCTCCAATGAATGTGAAAGGAATCACATCATGGAGAAAATAATGAGCCAATTAGTCTAGTGAACTGTAAATCACTAATACTTGGATAATTAAATCCATATCGTCACCGACAATGTAATGTTGGGAATTAACTCATTCAGGTTTTGACATAACCATAATGACACTTTGGTTGTGATATGATGTTTTGTTTTGAAAGAACTCAAATGATCACCCTTTTATTGAGTGAACAAGAAATTGGGAATAACAAAGATTGAAAGAATGCAAAGTGACTACATCTCTCACAATCAACTCTTTCTAAAGTACTAGAAACACCACCTCTCCTCCCATTATGCTTTTAAAGTAATATCGCATGTAACTCATTTTACAAAGTCATTCTTTAGTAAAAAGGATTGAGACCATCCTAAGATGCAAATCAAGGACGGGGCCAGAAATTCCATACAAGGGGGGATAATTGAAAAAAGGGGGGCTTATTAAGGGATTTTTCTTTTAATTAGTAAATTTTTTAAATGATCACTAAGGAATTAACCATAAATAGGGGAGGCGGGGGCCACCCCTGATCTCTACTTAGCTCCGTCCCTGATGCAAATGGTAAACAACCCATTATTTCAAAAGAAACAAGGTTATATTTGTGAACATATCCATGCAGAATGCGAACCATTCAAGTGATTTATGGCTCTGGTGTATGATTCGAAGTGTTTAATATTATACAATTTAAGGACTCACCAACCTTGTCATTGCTAGATATTTACATCAAAAGGACTTGATGAATATTGCATGTTTAATAGGATCAATGTTGAACATCCTCACCACATGGTCTCGCAAAGGCTACCATTAAAGTTTACAAGTATGTCTAAGGATCACATAACAACCTTCTTATAAATGTTTGGGGGATATGCAATATTACACGCATATTCACTTATTCATTTTAGAATCCACAATTAATCAACCCTTTTTTTGTGTACTAGTTGGCAATTGGATATAAATCTGGCATCTATTTTACGCATTTTTGGTTGTACTATTTATGAGCCATTACGACTCCACATAATACTATATTTGATAATCAGAACGATTAAGTAGTTAAGATGGATATGAATTCCCAACAATTATCCACATTTGAAACATTTAACATGCAATCTCGTATTTGTTATATTTACAAATCGTCACTTTAATGAGACAGTCTTCTCGTCGCTAGGGGGACATAAGAGAAGAAATTTCCTAAGCGAACGACATGAATTGTCGTGTTGTGTTCCCACTTTGTCTCATATTGATTCTTGTACTCAAAAAATGTAAATGTGAAGTGAAAAGAATAATCAATTTCAGAAAGTGCACCGATATCGACAACATGACAAGATCACACATACCAGCTGCAAATGTGTCTGCAAGGTTAGAAATCCTTAGTATGGGGTACACCATAAGCTAAGGTGTTGCAACTAAACTTGGTGGAAGTGTAGTTAAGGTCGTGGCTCCCTAAAGGAAGATGAAGATACCACCAGGTTCGATCAATGCTCACCTAGAAATGAATTAGATGAGTAAGGCACAACCTAGTTTGTATCATTAATGAAATCATCTCATTTGATTATCTCTGACTTATGTCCATGGATCAATACTGGAGGATGCTCCAAATTTTAATAATTCCAGAAAACAATGAAACCCTAAAGAATTATGAGAACACACACCATTCAATGGAAAGATCTTGCGAGCATATTAATGGTTATCAATCACCTCACAATAATCTTAATCATATGGTATCGAAACAAGATATCGTGGAATCACAAACGATGAGACAAAGATGTTTGTGACTACTTTTAATCTTACCTATCGGAGATAAATCTCAAGCAAATCTTAGAAAATATAATACTCAATCACGATATAAGAAGTAAGATCAGAACACGCAACTACAGAGAAAATATTTGGGTTTGGCTTCACAATCCCAATGAAGTCTTTAAGTCATTAACCTACAAGGTTTCGTGAAAAACCTAGGGTTAAAGGAGAATCGACTCTAGTCGCAAATAGTATCACACAAGAGGTGTGGAGATTAGGTTTCCCAGTTGCTAGAGTTATCCTTTATATAGTTTTCAAATTAGGGTTTGCAATCTAAGTTACCTTGGTAACAAAGCATTCAATATTCACCGTTAGATGAAAACCTGATTAGATTCAAGATAATATATTTCAACCGTTAGATATAACTTAGCTTGTTATACACAAATAAAATTTACCATCATTTAGGTTTAGTAACCGTACCTAAACGTGTACACCATGTTGGCTCAACTGTAGTTAACCGAGGTTAGCTATATGAACACTCTCATATCAACCATAACTAGTTCAAATGACTCAAATAAAACTAGTTAAAGATTTGTTCAATTGATATATTCTCATAGAAGTATACAAGAACACAATTGAAGCAAAATCGTTTTGATTCACTCGAATCAATTCATGAACATTATAGCCATGGTTTGCAAAGAATGCATTCCTTAGTATATAAATGTATTAGTTCATGAGCCAACCGATTTTAGAACTTTAACCACTTAAGTATGCATTCGGGTACGCATACCTAAGTAGCCGGTCTGAGTTTGGGTTCGCAAGTATGCAAACGGATACGCATACTTAGTACACTTCCAAAACCCAGCAGATATTCCCGGACCTATACCTTACTCAAGTATGCGTACAGGTATGTGTACTTGGTACACGGAATTTCACAACTACAAGTACGCATACGGGTATACATACTCTAGTTCCGGTCATGGATCACATACATGCAAGAATGCACACTATGTTTATAATCCAATGATGGTTAAATATTCTAAACTCTTATTTTTATCATTGAAACTTTCTTAGAGGATGACAATATCCATTTTCACACACTATTAGCATCAAAGCAGTTTTCAAGTTATTGAAATAATCATAACGAAACATTACAAGTCTACACCAAATAATTGTATCACACAAACCATGTAAGATGTTACTCGGCGATTTTCACATGATCATCTTTCGACTTTCTTCAAGAATATAAGATGAACTTGGTTGGAGCGAAATCTTACCAACACATATTCCGAGAAATATGTAAGCAAGTTAAACTCAGCTCGAAATCTCAAATGTATATAATCGACAACTATATAGTAATATGACTTTTGTCTCAATATAGGAGATATAGTAGAAATATACTTTCCAAGTGATAGATGAGTTTTAGTCTCCATATACCTTTTGTTTATGAAGTTCCACAAGCTCTCCTTAGTAGTTTTTCGTCTTTAATTGATGAACGCCACGAAGTCTAATGCTCAACTACACAATCTATCCTAGTCCGAGACATTACTATAAGTAGACTAGAAATCAAGACTTATAGTTTTTATCACTAACATTGAAAAACAAGCTTGAGATAGCAATGCTTGCGAATTCGACCGAGCAGTGCTCTTATATCTTGTAACGAATGTTATAGCGTTCTGCTACTTAGTTAGCTTGGTAGTTTCAAAAGGAGTTGAAATGCATCATTTTTATGTGGTCATTACTTATCTCTATAAGGATTAAGAGATAAACATATTTGCATAAGCGTTTGATAACCTTTTGTTGCCCAAACCAAATGATTCTGGACCACAAAGTATGTTTTCAATTAGATTGGAATATTCACTTATGAATTGAAACAATTAGGCGGCTTTGGTATACCCATCTGAGTGACTATTTGATTGGGAAGGGATAAACAAGTAAGGTATTTTGCGATGCGTACTCACAAAGAAAATTCCTAAAATGGAATTGTGGCTATTGATGTCGATGATATGGACATGGTACGTCCTCTTAATGAAATAAAAGATTTTACAAGCTGCTTGAAATTCGAATTTGAGAAGAAAATATGGGAAAAGCTCAATCGAACACCGATCTTGTAATATATTATTCCACCAGTTTGCATATTTCCACAGTTATCAGGCAATTTAACAAGGACATGCATCCTGCTAGCACTCCCATAATTAGTTGAGGTACAAATGTAAGTAAATGACCATTTCGTCTAAAGAAAGATGACGAAGATGGGAAAAAGTTTTGAACCCACAGCGCGAGTTCAAAAAAGAATTCGCAGCGTGGAGACCATTAGATGTTGGAGATGTAACATCATCTAATAGAACAATTAACCCCAGTTAAATTGCTAGATTTTTAAGAATACTCCCTATCTTTAGAGTTTTTAAGATATGTATCTAATCTAATACTAAAATTTCCAACGCAATCTTTATTTTTGGCTCCAAAAATAGATCTTCCATATCTCTTATTCTTCTGGAAAACCTAGAATATTATTCTATAAAATCCTAAATAAGAACTTGTGCTTCCAGAATTTGAACCTCTTGAAGATGTATGCATGAACCTTGTATAACATTCTTATAAAAATAGAACTAACAAAAACTTACTGTTTGCAGGTGAGTATTTGCTTGGAATGGATATTAATTTTAGTCTTTCAGCAGTTGGGGAAGTTGCAGAAATTGAGAATATAAGTATGGGTTGAATTACAAATACTAGTACTCTACGTCAATTTCTGAGCCACTGTTTTCTGTTGGATAAGGAAACCATCATTTTCTTCTAAGTTTCTTAATAGTTTCATGTTTTTGGTATTTTTCAAGTCTACCTATAATAGATTTTTCCTAAAAGTAAGATACTACCACCTGGTGCTTTTGTTTCATGTAGCCAGCAAATAAATATTTCTCATGTCTTATTTTTTTGGTTAGTTCATAGTATCTTCTTGAGACTTATCACTTCTTGTTGTGATTAGTATACATAAATTTAAGTTTTAAGCATGCTTTATTTTTGCAACTAATTGGTTGATCGTGAGTTTAGTTATCATTTGTCAATCTCTCTTTTTTTTTTTTTTTTTGTGAAGCATATTTGTCAATCTCTTATGTGCACCGGTGAGTTGAAATTTTAGGTTTCCAAAAGAATAAACGTTCTGGCGCTGAAAATAAAGATTGCTTGTAGAATTCAGTTTCTGAAAAACTCTAAAGAGACGGCATATTTTTTAAAATCTAGCAATTTAACTGGGGGTTAAGTGTTAAGTTAGATGATGTCACATCTCCAACATCTAACGGTCTCGATGCTGCGAATTATTTTTTGAACTCGCACTGCGCGTTCAAAAAAAATTCCACGAAGATGTGTTAGGAGATGAAATTCCTATAACTAAGTGCAATAGACACATTATTGTACTTAACATAATGTACTTGACCAAAAATTTCATCCTCAGTGAACTTGTTAGATAAATATAACTTAGAGCCAACGCAACGTCTTTGGAATGGTATAATGAATGTAACCATATACTTAAAAGGAACCATTGACATGAGTTTGTTTTATCCATAAAAATACATAAAAAGGATTGTTAATAGAATTGCAACCCTAAAGTTGATGATTATAAATGAATAATAACCTTTTCTCCCATGAAAGTAAACAGGGAGAGACAAAACTGACTTATTTACTAAGTCATTTTCTATGTTCACTTTTGGAAAGTATATGACAGAAGGAACTATCTGGAAACTCCTTTGAATAGAATCAGGGGGAGATGCCGACATCATGGGGAGGGTCTAAGGATATGATGTCGACATATTTAAACTTCAAAATGTGAAGTTGTATTGTACTCGTTTTCCCTTCGATCGAAATTAGTTTTTCCCACGTGATTTTTGTTACTCGACAAGGTTTTTAGTAAGGCACACATGGTACACCAACTAAATGACAAATGATGAAGACCCGAAGATCGCATTGATAACCACTGCCAAAACCATCACAACCAAGCTAAGAGGCAGAAATCAACTAGTATTATTGATATTACTACTGCGAATCAATACTAGGTTTTCATCAATCACCTATAAAACATATAAAAGATGTTATTGTTTGTAGGTGAAAATGGTTTCTGCTGATTTCGGTAACTTCGGGTGTGCAGGTGAGAAACAATTTAAAACCTAAAAAATGTACTGCAAGGGAGTACTTTAGATTCGAGAGATCAATCTGTACAAGTCCGTCCTAAACCAAGAAATGACCATTCCAGACTTGCTTCGGTCACAAAGTGGAGGAGAATGGGTTGGTTTTGGGGAGGGAAGCAAGGAAAGTGGTGAGACCAGAATAGTTGATTCCGGAAGAGTAGTTGGGTTACTATGACTTGTTATCAGAAAAGTGAGAGATCTAACAAGGTGAGCTAGCAAGTAAGTATTTCTGAGTGTTGTATCTCCCATATGAACTTGTTGTTCAATGGAAATAGGTAAGACCTATTTATACAATTCGGAGTAAAAACGTACCCTGGTCTCATTAAGGAGTGGGGAAGTAAATGGGAGGGGGTGGTAACCGTATGCATGGAATTGATGTTCCATAAAGTGGTTAACGCATGAAACTGGTTTTTATGAAACTGCTAACGTTATGGAATTGATGTCCTATAAAATTGTTAACGCATGTGTTTTATGTCCCATGAACATTTCACACATAACTTCCCGTCTTTACTAACCGCCCCACCCTTATGACACTTCCTTATGAAGGGCATAGTATACGTCGCACGCTGTAAACCGCAAAACCAATACCCAAAGAGGATCCCCCAGTTTGTGTTGATGTCTTGAATGTTTTTGGAAAACATGTAGCACGTTACTGTGGCTTGGTAAGTCAATCTCGGGAAACTTGCTAGCATGGTGACCTTCGACGGTCGAGATTTTACATCTTGAGATGAGGGGAAACAGGTTGATCGTTGCACGCCTTCGTTTTGGTAGTCGCTTGGTGAGGGCCAACGTGGTGGAGCGGCTAGGTTGGCATGCCGTTGGCATGGCAAGGTTTGGCATGGCCAAACTTAGGTTTTCGGGCCAAAGGTTACCATGTGTCGTCTGATAACCTTGGATGGCTAGGATTTGCTCCTGGATTGAAGGGCAACCGTTGATTGTTGCACGCCTTTGTTTTAGTGGCCGCGTAGGTAAGGCCAGCAAGGTGGCGCGGCTAGGGTGTGGTTAGGCTTGGCATGTGGGGCCAAGGGTTCGCCTTGGGCGTATGGCGTGGATAGGGCCAAGACGAGGGTGTTTGGCTTGGCATGATGTGACTAGTATGGCTAGGTTTGGTTTGGCTTGGCATGTGGGGCCAAGGGTTTTCCATAGACGCATGGTGTGGCTAGCTTGGGCTAGGTGCGGTTTTGGCTTGACATGTGGGGCCAAGGGTTTTCCATAGGCGCATGGCGTGACTAGCTTGGGCTAGGTGCGGTTTTGGCTTGGTGCGTGGGGCCAAGGGCTTGCCATAGACGAATGGCGTGGCTAGCTTGGGCTAGGTGCGTGACCAAGCTAGGGTTTTGGGGCAAAGGTCGTTTGGTAACCTTAGACGGCCAGGATTTTCTCCTGGTATTGAAGGGGAAACCGTTGATTATTGTACGCCTTCGTTTTGATAGCCGCGTAGTGAAAGTCAGTATGGTGGCGCGGCATGGGGCCACGACGAGGTGCGATTGGCATGGCGCAGTAGGTGTGGCTGTCATGATTTTCCATTTGCACAGAGGTGCGGCTAGCATGGTTTGCATGCTTTGGCGCGGTCGGTGTGGCTGACATGATTTTACATTGGCACAGAGGTGCGGCTAGCATGGTTGGCATGCTTTGGCGCGGTCGGTGTGGCTGGCATGATTTTCTATTGGCATAGAGGTGCGGCTAGCATGGTTGGCATGCTTTGGCGCTGTCGGTGTGGCTGACATGATTTTCCATTGGCACAGAGGTGCGACTAGCATGCCTAGTAAATGCTTGTTACTTTAAATGTTGTAACATCACTGTCTGCTAGGGTTTAGTGTTTTACGATTCTAACCCTAAGCTAAAAACCACCATCAACAGTTATGGATTGGTATTTTTCAAAGACATACTCTTGGACTTATCGTGTTGTACTCTTTTCATCAATCACCTATAAAACATATAAAAGATGTTATGTATGGGTATTTTTCAAAGACATACTCTTGGACTTATCGTGTTGTACTCTTTTCCCTTCGCCAAGGTTTTATCCCACTGGGTTTTTTTCTTTGTCAAGGTTTTAACGAGGCAACATATGCGATTCCAACGTTGTTCAAAGTTTTCTTAATATTGTACTCTTTTTCCTTAGTTTAGGTTTTATCCCTCTGGATTTTCCTAGCGAGGTTTTAATGAGGCAATTGGATTAGATACAGTGGTCATCGAGGAGAGAAATTAGATCTGAAGAACTATATATGAAGCGCTACATCAGAAGCATTATATGTGAAGCCCTACATATGAAGCAATACTATTGGACTGCACAAGGGGGGGGTGTTATAGGGCCTTTGGTCTATGTGTACGGCCCATATATATATATATATAAGCAGAGTTAATGCTTAATACCCTAGCCTATAAATAGAGGTTTATTCCTATGTAATATTATATTGAGATCTCTCTGTTCTCTATATTTATCCTTCAACATAATTCAATTACGGTTGATATAAAATCCAACCACAATAAACATTCAAAACTTCATTTTTTACTCATGAAAATTTACAGGTTGGTAGTGGTATAGTCGAAACCAATCGTAAACTAATTTACGGTTGTAAAAACCAAACGTAACTGAACATGTAATTTATTTATTTTTTTGGGTTTTTGCAGTTGGTAGTTCTTCGTTGTAACTTCATCGCAACGTAACTTCCAATTAAAATTAACGATTCTAACCTAATTCTAACTCAAATACAACACATTAAAAATGGATTTTTCGGAGTCACTCCAGTTGATTTGTCTAGTGCATGAGGAGAAGAAAAGATAACTAAAAAGAACTAATTTTATTTTATGTTTTTTTTCGATTAGGTTGCAGTTATCGAAAATTCAAATAGAAACAGACGCAAAGCTAGTCATTCAAACAATCAACAGTCATTCACTACTTATACACTGGGAAAATAAGACATTTATATTTATATAAAAGAGATCAAACACTTAATTTCTAATTTTATTTCTTGTACTTTTAATTTTATTAGTCGTGATGATAATCAAGTTGCTGATATAATTGCAAGATCATCGAGAGAATCGTATTTAGCTTTTGAGAGTTACAATAAATTTGATGCTTCTATCTATAGTCTCCTACTAGGATCATCGAGAGAATCGTATTTAGCTTTTTCTTGGTGTTTTTATTGCGGTTCGTTTAGAATCGCTGCTAAAAAAAACATAAATGACATTAAGACTAGGCCTGTCAATTGAAGAATATCCGTCGGATATTTAGAAATCTGATATCCGACAGGTTAAGCACTACCGGATATTCGATATCCGATAATATCCTATAGGATATCAAAATCAGATATCGATTCCGATAGGCTAAGCTGTCGGATATCCGATAATATCCGGTTATAACAAAAAAGCTTAAAAACCCTTGTAAAATATTTTCATAATTGACACTTATCGAATATTTATCCGACAATATCTGATACTAGACTCGAAATTAGGATAAATTACAAATAAGTTCCTATACTATCGGATATCGGATATTAACATTTCGGATGGGGTCTAATCCGTTTCCGATATGTTAAGGAAAAAATATCCGAAAAAATATCTGATCCGATATCCGATAAAACGGATAAAATCCTATAGAATGTCGAATATTCGGAAACGAATTCCGGATATCGGACAAATATTGACAGGCCTAATTAAGACTGAATAAGACACCCCAAACCAACTCAACCAGACATTATTATCATGGGTCCCCTCTATTGGAAAGTGAAGGCCCTATAAAGTCCCTATATGAGGTTTACTGCGAAACAAAAAGTCCGAGTCGGGGGAGAAGAAACCAAAAATCCCAAAACCTCACCACTCCGTAAGTCTGCTCTTCTCGCATCTGATTTTTCTCTACTTAGATTCATCATGGTTTCACTTTTCTCTCTAGTTGCTTACCTAACCCTGATTTTTGTTTTTAGGTTTGAAGTTTCGTTCAGAGTAAACCCTAGAAAGTTGTTCAGTTAAATCTAATCCTTAGCTCAACATGAGGTATGTCTCTCACTCTATACATTGTTGTTCTGAGTATATATTCATTCATCTTTTCTTGTCTTTAGCATCTAATGGTTAGTAATTTTGATTTGGGTCAATGGCTACTTCAAACCCTAACGTTTTCTTTTTCTATATTTCTTTCTGCATTGGGCTTTACGTTTGAAACTCATTTTGTTAGAAGAGATCATTATCGATTTTTTTTGCAAGAGCGTATATGTTGGATTTTAAGGGGTGGTTGAGAAAACTAAAGCCCTAATCTGATTTCATGGAATTTTTGTTTCCTTTAAAATCAGATTGAAGTATCCGTCTATATGCTACAGGTTTCTTTTTGTTATTTAGTGTGAATGTTAGCCCTTTAGCTTCTTTTTACAGTAGGGCCTTAAAAGAATGGTTTTCTTATGGTACTTTGACATTTTTGAGGGGATCACTTTGTATTTTGTTTTTATAAGCTACATTTTAATGTAGTCATCAAAGGGATTAATTCTACTGTGGTGTATGTGTTCGTTGTTGATATGGGTGGATATTTTGAATTAAAAAAATCCTAGAATCTTTGTAAAAGGATTGTAAAACTTCCATCCTGTGTTAATTAAGCTGTTGCCACTAATAAATAAGATTCCTATATGTTTCTAGAAATCAATGGGTATGAACCTTCACTAGTTCTCCATAAGTTATTCACAATATCCTACTTAAATGGACAAACAACTCTAGAAGTCCAATTTCTTTGTTTGTATCTTTTTCAGTTGCTGATGTTGGTTTTGTTTCTCTTGTTTGCAGTCGGCCTATGGAAGAGGATACTAATGTAAGTTGCCCTTTTACTTCTGTATGGATTTTTATATTTTTGATTCCTTAGTTTGTGATAGTTTTATGTATTGTTTATGTTATGTATTCTGTTTCCGTCTTTTTTGGATTTTGTCTAGCTGCTGTTCCATGATCTTAGTTAAAATTTGGATGCATGCATGTACTGTAATGGTTAGTAGACTGATGGGTGTTGGTGACTGGGTATGTGACATTCCAAGAACTGATATATTATCTTCTGATTTTCTTTCCATGGTTGTCCGTTTTAGTTGATTATGTTGGGCTTAGTCTACTGCAGATTGAACCCCTAAAGGGCATGATCTGAATCACATGTCTTTGTGCTCTTGTTAAGGATAAATCAATATCTATTTTTCTGGGTTGATGGGACTAGAAAGGAGTAATGCCAAACTAAACTTTCGACGAGCCTTTAAGATTCACTGGTTATACCTGAAGTAGGTTGGAGGGCCTGCTAAACGTGTACATATATATATGTGGAGCATTTGAATGCATTGAACAATGACACGAGTTTCGTTTCTAGAGATATTGATTGCTGGAGTTAAATCCTACAGAAAATCATTCCACCACCACCGCCCACCCACCCAGGCCTAAATGCTTATATATTGCAGAATTAGGTCATATTGATGTTTTTCTCTTACCATGTTTTGCATCTTATATGAGCTTAATTTTTATGATTGTGCATCTTTATATATGAGAATGTGTCTGTTTATCGAGTAGTTTGACTTTTTCATGTATTAGACTAGTATATTTTAGTTAATTTTTCTTAGTCAGTCGATTAGTCTTCTGATTAATGTTTTGCTTTGTGAAACCATTTTATGGACTTGACTGATGTCTTGCACTTTCATGCAATTGTATGCTGCTTATCATTTTTTTTCTACCTGGTCAATTACCAATAATCAATCTTTGTTGGCAGGGTGGCAAGACTGAGGAAGAGGAATTCAACACAGGACCCCTTTCTGTTCTTATGATGAGTGTCAAAAATAACACTCAGGTAAGATTTATCTTGGCAGATTTGGTTGAACAGAACTTATTGCAAAACTTTCAAATTTAGTATGAACTGCACTTCAAAGAATATTCTATGATGATTTCTTCCCATGTTTATGCACGATTATTCCTTGTCGTATCCCTGAGCACTTTTCGTACTTATATATGGTGCATCCCAACTTGGTCAAATATTAAAATGTCAACATACCTCTCTCTCAGGCTTTGGCCGATTGCTGTTAACCGACCAAGTATATGAAAGAAGTGTGGTTAATCTAATGTCAACCTGATGCGTACCAGTTTATGTTTTGTTCATTGATATTAAATCTAGCCAAGTCTAAGGGGTACGTCTAGTTTTGATAATGTTGCTTATTTTCTTTTCCATGTTGGTCACATCTTTCTAACCATGCCGTTCCTCAGGTACTTATAAATTGCCGCAACAACCGAAAGCTTCTTGGACGTGTCAGAGCCTTCGATCGTCATTGCAACATGGTTCTTGAAAATGTCCGCGAGATGTGGACCGAGGTCTGTATTGTCTTTGAGAAACATTCCTATTTCTGTACAGTAACCTTATACCTCTACTAAATGCTTTCACTTTTGCATACAGGTACCAAAGACAGGGAAAGGCAAGAAGAAAGCGCTTCCGGTGAACAAGGATAGGTTCATCAGCAAGATGTTCCTTAGAGGAGACTCTGTTATTATTGTATTAAGGAACCCCAAGTAATGTTGCTGCCTATGTTTACTATTCAGGAGATGTACTTAGCTATGGAGAGAAAAGAACAACTGTAGGCGTATAAAATGCTTTTCGTTCACTTTTTAGTTTGAGCCTAAATGAGGAAATACTGGATTTTAAGCACCTTAGTTTGCTTTGTAGTAACTGGAGGAAATGTCTGACTGAAAATCACTTATACAACTTCTCTCTATCTCCGAAGTTATTGATCAGAGTAACCATTTGCTATATGGCGCTAGCTATCGCATGACAACCCTCTTGGCTCCTGCAGAGCTTAAATGATGCATGGCTAATGCTAAGAATGGTGTCACGATCCTGTTCAGGGGCTTGGTTATGAGAATCTCTCAGCTGCTTGTACATATCTATCAATACTATGTGGTGTCTGGATTTCCCTCTTACTCTTACATTTGTAAAAACTCACCGAGGATGGAATCTTGCTATCTGTGTAAACGCCATTAAAATGATAAGAAACCATCAACCGAAAGGAAAATGGATATTTGTAGGATCAACTATTACCAAGAAATCTCCCGAGTCCTGACTTCTGAAGTAGAGAAGCAGCAACAACAGAATCCTATTTTTTTAGTGAATGATCAACGCTTGTCCTAATTGATCATGATTGCTAAAGGGGGGCCGTTATTAGCATAGCAGGGGTACCGTTTGAGTGATCCGACGACGGATATAATGTTTTTGTCTCATATGAAACGGTAACCCCTTCTAATTTCGGTCCCCCTTAGCAATCATGCTAATTGATGGTGCAGAGTTTTGCTCATTCATTTTCTATAGGTAGTGGGTTCATTGTATAGTCCCACAGCGAGGAGGAATACAATCCTGTTATGGTTCATATACCGCTCTCGGGCCAATTTAGTCGGACATCAGGACGAAGTGAGCGGGTTCTTCTTTGGACCCAGGAAAGTCCCCGAACCCTAGACCGTAGAGATACGGGTTCGGAAACGAGTAAGCTACGCGCAAAGAGGTCCACTTTGTCTTCGGACAAAAAGGCTGAGACGCGTGTGGAGCCTGGATCTCTTTCCGTGCAACCTTGGCCGATTTAACACAGTTATTCACTTGGTCCATTCTTATGGACAAACTGAACGGGGATTACGATCCTGATGTCCACCTTTTTTTTTTTTTTTTTTCTGAGAGGAACTTGGCCTCCCCGCACTTTCCCTTCTCGTGATGGAGTTGCCTGAATACTGAACAAAAACGCAGAATCGGGGGAAGCAAGAACAACTTGTCATACACCAATACGTTCCACTGTAAGTTCAAAGTCTTTTACTATGCCGATAAAAATAGTTAACACAGTGACTCCAACAATATTGAGGGAAAAAAAAATAATCAGAGAATGAATCATAAGTTTATGAGTTACTAAATCCATTTAAAACAAAACAATCACCACTAGATTAGTAACCCACCATGAAATGTTATAGCCCTCTATAACAATCTTTTACTGTCTCTCTCGAGAGAAAAGATAACAATTATGCTTCAGAAAAATAAAAATAAAAAACGAATTGAAATTCTGGCACTATACTAGCAACTTTCCGCCTAATTAAGCTTGGTAAAGAGGCGTCAAATAATGGTGGAGGGGCGTCAAGTGTGATAGCAATGTCCCTCTTATTGGTTAGGGGGTGTCTTATAGGGGTGTAGATTGACTAGATTACCCTTTCACCTTAAATTAACCAAAATCAAATCAATTTTTTTTAATTAACCAAAATCAAATCAGTTTTTTTTTTCATCTTCTTCTTTCTTCTTCTTCTTCTCCTCCATCAACCCTAACCTCCATTAAAACCGAAAATGACATCGTCTTCGATTAATCGGCGATTTGAAAAATGTTTGGAATAACTTGATTAGGGTTTAGTTTATCGTGTTGGATTTAAGTTAATTTTGTATCAAAAATTAGGGTTTTGAATGAAAAAAATTGAAATTTAGGTTTATGCTAGTTACGGTTGGTAATAACTCAAATACAAACCGTGAATCGTTGATTGGGTTGATGTTACGGTTGGTTTAAACTCAAATACCAACCGTAAGTTCTTAGTTTTGAGAATATGTTCGATTCACGGTTTTTTATTTACATCATATTTATCAACTGTAATTGAGTTACGGTTTGAAACTCAATTAAACTAACCAACCGTAAATTATCCTGAATGTTAACAACTTATCAAATAGTTATGTACGGTTCAAAAGTTAAGATGACTTACCAACCGTAGGTTAGTTACGGTTGGTTTATATTCATTAGTTACCAACCGTAAGTTCCCTACGGTTCGTAAGGGAACAAATTATACCAACCGTAACTGGTTTTTTCTGGGTTTTCCCCAACATATAGTTACGGTTGGTAACGAGATCCATTCCAACCGTATGTTCTTCTGAAATTTTGGGTTTTCCCAAAATTGAACCAGTTACAGTTGGTAATTGATACATTACGTACCGTAATATATAGTTACGGTTGGTAACGAGCTCAATTCCAACCGTATGTTCTTCTGAAATTTTAAATTTTTTGATTTGTTACGTACTTTAGAAGTATACCTAGTTATTTTCAATGCTGGGTTCTTCACTTTGTTGGTTAATTTCTTCAATTGGTTGAGATTGACCTTCACAAATATCACAAAAGTTTCTTTTTTCTTCTCTAATTTTTTTTTATAACCTATTTTAGAGTTATGAATCATATGATAAGTGAAAATTAATTATCAACATTAATCTTGATTATCAACACTAATCTTGATTATCAACAATAAGGGCTAATTAGTCATTTCCAGATTTTATTTGATAAGGGACACTTGAAAATTACTTGTAATGACCTTTTTGTCTTATTAGGGTGCCGGCCCTCTACCATTATGTGACGCCCCTTTACCAAGCTTGTAATTTTAATACTACAGTATTATTTGCTTATAGTGTTTGGAAAACTTACTGCTGAACAGCTTATTCACCAGATTACCGAAGAGCATCTCTCTTGCAGGATGAATTGAACCGGAAGTTTCACAGAGAAGATTGCCAATGGCAAATTTCAGAAGAAACTAGAAATGGAGTTATGAAACCAAGATAACAAAACAACTATTTTATCTCCCTTAACCTTATAAAACTGAAGTTTAAGATTATCGGATTCTTATGCTGTGGTTTATTTGCATTTGCGGTTTAGATATATTGCCTTCTGTTCACATCATAGTGGAGGGAACAATAAAAATCAAAGTAAACAATGAGGACAAACCAATAAAGAAATGAGCAATAAATATAACACATACAAAATAATCAGGTTCTAGATCCAGACAACACCCAGTAACTAGACCAGATAGAGCTAATATCTGCAACGTACATAAATTAATCCATGAACAGAGAAAAGAAAGAAAAGAGCTTAAGCTTTATTTTCCAATCAATTTGTTCCTAATTTAAGCCGATAACTGAACAATCACCCTGTGCAAGGGTGATGGAGTAATTGTGTTCAGAATGAAGAATTTTTCAGAGCACTGTGAGGGCCGAACAACCATTACAAACCTGAAGATGAATAAAAACGGACAAAATAATATACTGATAACCACACAAGAAAAGCACCAGAATGCTCTCTCTCTTTCTAGTCTGCTCTAGATTGACCAGCTCTTGAAGACAAGATGATACCAACAATGAGTCCGTACAAAGCAAGGGCTTCAGCGAAAATGAGGATAAGGATCATTCCAACAAAGAGCTTTGGCTGCTGAGCGTTGGCTCTGCGAAAAATAGGATACCACAATCAACTGTAAGATTCCTGATAACTCAATTCCGATCAAATAAAAGAACAAGAAAAACACAGAAAATATTTTATGTGTGCAGACTACTCACACAATTACAGCTAGATCAGACGAAAATGGAAGGAAAATGGACCAGGCTAGAAACTGAGTGTCTGTAGGTATATAAAGGACCAAAGAAATAACAGCACATCACACACTAACATCCACATAAATGTTCATTTTAAAAGACCTACATAAAACACTATATAAAAGAAAGAAGTGCTAATCATAACTATATATAAGCTTCAAAATAGGTTATAGGACAATTCTCACACCTGAAACCTCATGTATTTCAGTTGGCATCTAAAGACAACGTAAATTGGTTCAGTTGGCTTCTAAAGACAACGTAAATTGGTTGCTCTGAAATTTAACATCCCTAAGCAGCATTACTCGGTACGGAATCGATTCATTCTGTACTAGCATCTCATACCAGGTCAACATACAAGTCTCAGCAACATGTTAGAGAAAAGAAAGTGATCATACTGTTGACAGTACGTAGTGATACAAGAGCAGGGCAAGCAAATAGCACATCAAGTCGAATATACAATAAGGAGTTGATATATGGAAGCGGTTAAGTTGATTTAATTGAATTCGGAATGATAACAGCCAGGATATAGTAGTGGAAGCTCAAAACATCACATATCAAGAATAAACAAAGACAAGGACAAAGGATGCTGACGGACAAGAATATTAGCAATTTGATGAGATAGTACAATACTTGTCTACAAGTACTTGAACAAAAGCGAATTTTTAAACTGATATGAATTGAAAGGAGTACTAAACTACTGACCATAAACAAAATATATTAAAACAGTATGCTCATGATATCCTCATATTTCACATTTCTCAAAACCTCAATCAAATTTCACAAGACACATTTTCACAATAGCAATTACATGTATACAGTATTTATGGACTCAAATTTAGATGGAACTAATCAATAATTACACACACTAAAACAAAATTATGATACAAGATCAAACTTATGATACCCAATTGTAATCTATATCATATATCTTCTCATCTGGTCAACGTAATAAATCAAATAAACCAGATCCATCCAATATTAATCAACTATGGAAAATTAATGATAAATAGAGAGATAAAGAAGAAAGTCATACCTAACACCAGCATCACCAACAATCCCGATGGCCATACCAGCAGAAAGACCAGCAAGACCACAAGCAAGACCAGATGAAAGATGTGCGTAACCATCAAACAGATAATAAGATTTAGCCTTAGGGTTAATTCCAGTACTGATGATAACCGCAATAATTAAACCATAAATACCCAACACTCCAGCCATAACAACTGGAACAATTGATTTCATAACTAATTCTGGTCTCATTACACCCATAGAAGCTACACCAACACCGCTCTTAGCCGTTCCATAAGCAGCTCCCATACCTTAATTCAAAACATAGATCCACATTAAACAAAATTAAAGTCAAAATCAACAAAAAAAAAAAGAGAAATTCAATAAAATCTAGAGTTAATTAGGGGTTTTTTCTTACATGAGAAAACAAGGGCAGCTGCAGCTCCAAGGAATCCGAAGAATGGAGCAGTTTCATCACCGCTGAATGTTGAAGACATTTTGATTTTAGAGAGATCGGATCTGAATTTTTTGTGTTTTTTGTTTTTTTCTCTTTCAGAGATTTGGGATTTCTCTCTCCGATTTTTTATGATAGAAAAAAATCAATCATCTACGTGACTTTTATAATCAATGTTAGCTCTCCACCTGGCACCAGCGGCCTCGAGTCGTCAACTACTCGAGACGGTGTTAATGGGTTTATGATGGTCTCACGTAGGGCTGTCAACGGACACAAATCCGTCGGATTATTGCCATACCGGTAAGGTTAAGGTTAAGTTTTATCGGAATTCCGACATCCGATAACATCCGACGGATTTCAAAAATCTCAATCCGATTCCGTTAGGCTTAGTTACCGGATATCGGATTTTTTTCCGATAAAATCCGGATTCTGGGAAAAAAACTTAAAACAGAAAAAAAAAAAAATAGTTTTTAAGTTCTAACCCACACAAGTCTTACATGAAATTACAAACTCACTGTCTCCCACATCACAAGAAAAATAATCTCCCCCCTTTCCAATTAGGTCAGTAACACTACCAATTACAATTAGGTAACAAACCATAATAATAAAACAAAATAAGAACCCATCAACAGAAAAAATTCCCAAACTGAAAAGATTAGGAAAAGATGATGCCAAAGAGGGAATAGTTGTTGCTTCTTTATGCTTGAAGAAAATCGCTGAAGAAGGAGATATGCATAGATTTCTTTGTCCCAAAAGAACACAACTCATCACTGCGTAGAGATAAAAATCATCCACAACAAACCCTGCATCTTTAGTTGATAAAATCTGATCTTGAAAAAAATCCAAAATCATTGACACAAGCTTAACTCATCAATCAATTCAAACTTAACATCTCCAAGTTTGAGTCTTTTTAATATTGGAATTTTACAGCTTAGTCTGAACTCTCCGTGATGAGAATAATCGCTGCAAATTTTAAGTACTCCAAGATCTACAGAACAAACACTTGCCGATAAAACCACAAATCAGCAAAAAAACTACAGCATAAAGAAGAATCCATACTAATAAAGCATAAATGGAAAGGGGTCTTCCCAGATCTGCTTCAACAGAAGCCACAAATGAGCAGAAGAACGGCTGCAGGTGGAGAAGAGTTGAGAGGAAAGAGAAAAAATAGGAGAGTTTTGAGGCTTCTGTGAAAGAAGAAGAGTATTTGTTCCTCCACCACGGTCCACAGATAATACCTAGGGTAGGAAATTACTAGTACACCCTAGGCTTATCGGATGTCGGATATTAACCTCTCGGATTCAGCCTCATCCGATTCCGATAGGGTTAAGGGATAAAATCCGGAAACTCGTCCGGTTCCGAAATCCGACAATTCGGAATTAATCCTATAGGATGTCTAATATTCGGAAACGGATCCCGGACTTCGGATATCCATTGACAGCCCTAGTCTCACGATTTGGTAAAACCCAGTTCAAACGTCCTCCTCTTAGTACCGTCTTCCAATTCTACCCTTCTGTGGAATGTACTTAGCTTTCATTCCAATTTTTGTTTTTATACGAAAAATGACACTCAGAACTCGAAAGAGGTTAAGTACTATGGTAAAACAAAGGTCAGATTAGATATGAGGTTGAACAGATCTGTGAGGTTTTCATCTATTCATTTATCTTTAATAATGGATTTGTTACATTAGGGCTGGCAACGGATAGATATCCGGCGGATATTGGCAATTCCGTTAAGGTTAAGGATTATCGGATATCCGGTATCCGATAATATCCGGCGGATACCAAAAATTCTGATTCGATAAGGTTAAGGTTAAGCTATCGGATATCGGATTTTTATCCGTTAATATCCGTTAGCAAACCAAATCACAAAAAATTATCACCGATAATACACTGATACACATAGAAAAAAAAAATTATCATCAAATATAAAACAAAAAAACATAATCGAGTAATCAAATTAGAACAATGAATGAATGTTAAGAAATAAATAAACTTACTGAGAATCATGTGATTTAAAATTCATTTTTTTTTTGAAGCTAAATTCAGATTTTATAAATAGATCTCATCTCCTAAACCCACAAATTTGATAATACTAAAACTCATTGCTGTAAATCTAGTCGATTCAATTAGTGCATCCTTTGATGATCATGGTCCATCCAAAATCCAGCTCAAATTTCACTATCACTAAATGAGTCAAACAATCAGATCCAAATATAAAAAATTAATAATAATAATAAAATTCATTTCGGATTACATCTCCTTCATTTCTTATCATAACAAACTCATTTCGATTATGAGAACCAGCTACCAATCCCGCCTTTGCTTCCATCACTGCTAAATTTACAGAGATCAATCTACTGACTACTCTACTCCAGTTCTAAATCAGATTGATGATGATAATGTTGATGATGGGTGTGAGATGAGATGAGATTCACTCTCTCACTCAGATTTCCTCCCCATTTTCTCTCTGGGTCTGGTTCTTGATTTAAAATTCATGAGAGCAACCTTTAACCAAGACTTGACCGTACGTATTCCATGGTGTTGAGACAGATAAAAAGTAGTAGAGAGATATTAATAAACCAGACTGCTGATCTCGTGGATTTCATTTTTGGAGTTTTTAGATTGATTTCAGATGAGAGAAATTAATTGCAGGAGAAAGATATTAGGATCAGAAGGAGGAGAAGATGAGATCGAGTTTATCTTATCGATTTGGCCTTGAGATAAGGCCGACCCAATTGGTAGCAAATTACTAGTACGCCCCTACCTTATCAAATATCGGATATTAACCAATCGGATAGAGCCCAATCCGATTCCAATAGGTTAAGAGAAAATATCCGATATCCGATACAACGGATAAAATCCTATAGGATTTCGAATAATCGGAAACGAATCCCGGATATCGGTTATCCATTGCCATGTTACATAATCTAGAAATTGTAGCTGGCATAATGTTATCGAATCTGCTAACTAAATTGAAAACCATATCTTTGAAGTTTGCTGGGGTTTTGGTAGTGTTTCCAAAAGAAGCACTTTTCTTGAATCTTTCTTCTTTTGCTTGAGAGTACATTTCCATAAGCTTTAGGAGTGTTGGTTCAGAGTCACTTTGAAATTCAATGATGTGTCCTGTTCATTTCGTAGCCCATTGGAAAGCATTTTAAGCAGCATTGAGTTCAAGTTGTTCCCTTGTTCTCCATCCAGAAGACTCCCCTCTAGCTTCTCTACAGTAACCTACATCATCGACAAGAGTAAGACCAATTGTTGAATCACAAATATCAGGAATCATTGATATGGCAATGTTAATTCGATATCTCATGAAACCTGGATAATGCCAAGTTTCTAAGGTAGTTATTTGTAGGTTTTCATCTTTCATTGGATCATAATAGAGGGTCTGAGTCAGATTGTAACTAGGATTTGAAACATTGAGGTAGTCATTTATGTGTTTTACTATTTGAATAGCTGTATTCCTACTGTTTTGATCTTTTTTTCTCAAAAACTTTGTCAAATCTAGCTTTCCACACATGCTAGGTTATAGTACTACATAGCTATGCCCAACCTATTTTGATGCCATTCCTATCTGTTGACATAAACCAGCTATTAATCCATTCATGACAGGTATGAGAGTTATTTTTCACATAATTCATACCAAAATTAACATGATTCCATACTTGACATGCAGAGTTACAATTTAAGAACAAATATGTAAGGGATTCATCATGCTCATTGCAAAGTAAACAAGTGGTATTTATGTGTGGAAGGATTGCGGCCACTCTCATACTATTGGGAAGTATAGAGAGAGCCATTTTCCAGGTAAACAATTTAATATAAGAAGATACTTTCATAATCCAGATCTTGTTCCAGCTATTGCTACTCTATCCTACTTTGCTTATTTCTACTCTATCCTATTTTTTACATATTCAACTGTTTACGCCCACGCTTATGAGAAATGGTAAGATCCCACGGTTTTAAGATGAGAGATGGCAAAGAGTTCTAACGTCTGATCGGTGGAATCATACACAATCACCACTAGACCTTTGCTCGGAAAAAGAACAAAGCACAACAACCTCTCTCCTCTCTCCGACCTTTGCTCGGAAAAAGTAAAATTTTAACCTAATTTCTTCTTTTATTACCGTTTTTAGTCCGTTATTTGTCCGTTATCCTCTCTTACGGTAACTTCTGATCGGAATCTTGTCGGCATTTAAAGAAAGCATCAATGATTTGAACCCATTTTTTATAATTCTTCTCTGATATCGTCTAATTCATTGAAACCTTAAAGGCACACTCCATTATAGCTTCTACAGATGCTTACTTTTTAAGATCCAAGTTTTCAAGACCTCATGTTTCTAAGACACCATTGTTATACACAAGGGATACACAAGACACTGAATTTCCAAGATACTAAGCCACTAAGTCACCATTGTTATTAAGAAACGAAGACACGAAGATTATAAGCCAGTAAGTTTCCATTATTACTTGCTACATCTTTCACATTATAATAATAACCTTATATGAATCAAGTTACATGGATCATTCACAGTTACCTACAAGCAGATTATAACCTCTCAAAGCAACATCTTCTTCGGCTGCATTCTTCCTCTACCTTTTCCTTCATCGTTATCGATTTAGTCTCCACATTTCTCTATAGTTATTTCAATAATTAATCTTGACCCCTTATGTTGTTTTATATCGATACTTGTTAATCTATCTCAAAGCTTCAATTTCTTTAACCCTATTTTTTGCAGTGATTGCTACGCCTATCTATTCAAATTACTTTCCCATATCTTCGTCGTCTCTTCTTTCTTTTCGTTGAGTATTGATTCCCAAATTGTTAACTTGATTTACTATTATGCCCTTAGGTGCGTGCGTGCCTCCGTGATTACCCCTACGAGGTCAATACTTCCCATTAGCTTCTACTACAAATCTCTTGTTAAGGAAAGACATGATGCAACAAACATGATACGTGTCGCGAAAACAAACCAACATATGGGATCTTTATCATCTGTGGAAACACCCACCCGTGTCTAAGTTAGAGAAAAATTCCCAATCCTTGTTCTACCAAATCTCTAATCGTGAACCAAAAGTTCTGAATGCTTCCAACCAAAATCTAACTGTTTATGGGGATAAATCATTTCATCCTTATTTCTCCGAATTTCAAAACCAATATCTTTTTGTTGTTTTCCCTAATCAAGGCAATCATCTGTTAAAAACCCATTTGAAAACCCCAAAAAAGGAAAAATGTAAGCCGGGGATTTGGAAGAGAGAACTGAAATATGGGAATCTAGAGAAATCTAATTATTCAAAGGATTCGGGAAAAGAAAGTGAAATGGGGATTGAATCTTCTCATAAGATAAGAAAAAAGGAAATCGTGAACAGAACCCCAAAAGAAAGGAAGTTATGGAGACAAAAGAGGTGAATAAATCTGAGAGTACAACTATCATGACTGCACCGGAAAATTAAATTGCGCTAAACTTAATGGTGGAGGTGTAACCCTTAAGGTCAATGACTCCACTTAGCTACTCCTGCATCAGCTGGATGTCACTGCATAACAGCTCATCGAACTTTATCTATAACTGGAAAAAACGTAAACACCTAAAAGAGAAGGAGTTTTACTATTGCCGGCAAACCTAGATGTCAAAGGTAAGTAAAATCCTTAGAAAACATAAGTATGCTAGACATCAAAAATTCATGTTTGGAAAATAAATATTTGATAAGCATGCCAAAACTTTGAGATTAAACTGTAGGGATTTAGAACATATTGTTTTGATTGAATTCAGTTATCCATTGATTTCTTATTTTTGGCAATTTATAAGCATGATAGCCTGGAATTTTTAGGGTCTAGGAAAATTAGATGCTAGAAATAGTATGATTGATATTCTAAATAAGGAAAACCCAGACAAAAAAATTTTATCAGAAAAACAATAACAAATTTCTTTAATTTTGAACTGGCTATATTTAATTTTGAATCAAATATTGTGGATTAGAACTATGATTGATTGCTTAAGTAGTCACAATATAACAATTATATGTTTAGTCCTAGGAAAATTTCGATATCCGGATGTCTCTTATTTTTGGTAGTTTATATCTATGATTGCTTGGAATTGCCAAGGGCTAGGTAGATTAGAAACCAAAAACAGCCTGATAGACATTCTAAACAAGGAAAATCCAGACATATTATTCCTTTCGGAAACAAAACAGCAGAACATAAAGATGAAAAACATTATGAAACAAGTAAATGTTCAAAATTTCTTCGTAGTACCTCCTAGAGGTAAGGCTGGAGGCTTGTGTCTCATGTGGAAAAAAAAAGGTTAAATTACGGATTAAGAATTATGCTTTCAACCACATAAATGCTAAAATTACAAATCATAATAATAATTTTAGCTGGACACTTACTTGCTTTCATGGGAGTCCTTACAAAAAAGTTTAAAATTCAGTCTTGGAACATTATAAGCCAAATGGCAGACACTAGGGCTGTCAATGGGTACCCGTTACCCGCTACCCGGAACCGGACCCGCTAAATCGGGCCCGGTTCTGGGTCCTAAAGTTGGACCCATTAGCAACTTAGGACCCGACGGGTAATTACCCGATTGGACCCGAATGTTAACGGGTCCAAACGGGTACCCGTTTATTTAACCTTTTGATCATTATTTTAGCAAAATTATAGGTATTTTTGCTAGTTTCGGCTTTGAATTTTTTTGATTTTTGATTTTTTTCTTACATTTAATATTTATTTAGTACATTAATAAAGAAATAATGATAAATTTTTATAAAAATAATTTATATTCAAGTTAAAAAGAGAAAGAAATTAAGATTTTAATAGTTTTTTTAATACCCAACAATTACCGGACCGACGGGTATCTGGGACCTTAAACGGGTCCGGTTCTGGGCCAACACATTATGGAACCGGACCCGGAACCGTTAGGATGAACCGATCTTGATATTTGGGTCCGGTTCAAATATGTACTTTACGGAGGACCCGGACCCGTTGAAATCCCTAGCAGACACTATAAACAATCCATGGGTAATCATAGGAGACCTAAATGTTGTTCTTCATGAAGAGGAAAAAAGAGTAAATTTCCTTTTAGGAGAAAAAAAACAAGAATTTTCAATAACTTAATAACTCAATCAAATCTCATGGATTTAGGTTTCACAGGTTACACCTACACTTGGAATAACCATAGACAAAATGATCAAAATATAGAGCAGAGATTAGACCGAGGCCTAGTAAACAATAAATGGAATAGGAAACTTCCTAACTCCAGCATAACACACCTTGGCACTCTAGCCTCTGACCATGTTCCAATAAAATTGAACACTCAAAATCAATGCAATGATGGCCCTACTCCTTTTAAATATTTCGGGGAATGGATTAAACACGAGGAGTGTAAACCATTAATCTTGAATAGTTGGAATAAAAACATTAGAGGTTCACCATCCCATAAAGCAAATAAGAAACTTGTAAATGTGAAACATATCTTGAAACATTGGAATAGAACTAGTTTTGGAAACATCAGTAGCAATATTCAAAATATAAAAAAAAGATATGGATAAGACAAATTGCATGGTAGATTACCCTAACAAAATAACTGACCTAGCAAACTTGAGACGCGATCTTGCTAAATGGTATGCTATAAAAGAATTTTTTTGGAAAGATAAGAGTAGAGACCAGAATATTTCTTTAGGGGACAGAAACACTATATTTTTCCACAATAGAGCAAAAAAAAGATTTAGGAGAAACAGAATCGAAACTCTTAAAGATGAAAATAATGTTTGGTTAAACACAAAGGATGAAATTTCAGATTGTATAACAACTCACTTTCAGAAAATTGCAACTACGGTAAACCCTGATATTGACCAGAATATGATAAATCTTATACGAAATACTATAGATCAAGAGGACAATGATAGGTTGTGTGCAACTCCTCTGGAAAACGAGATCAAGAAAACTCTCTTCTCTATGGAACCGGATAAAAGCCCGGGACCGGATGGTTTTCCACCTAACTTCTATCAACAGAATTGGGAAATTGTTAGAGCTGATTTAACTAACATGGTTCAATTTTTTTCATTACTGAGCACATTTCTAAAGAGGTGAATGCCTCTTTTATCTCTTTAAACCCCAAAACTCTTAACCCTACTACTCATGTGGAGTTTAGGACTATAGCTCTAGAAAATACATGTTATAAAATCATATCTAAGTTAATGGCAGGGAGAATGAAGTCCCTGTTTGAAAACAAATCTCTCCTTACCAATCTGCCTTCATCCATGGAAGGAAGATATAGGAAAACATTACTCTGGCACATGAATTAATCCATAAAATGAAAAATTCTAAATCCAAGA
The DNA here is from genome assembly GCA_023529315.1 of Papaver bracteatum. NCBI lineage: Eukaryota > Viridiplantae > Streptophyta > Magnoliopsida > Ranunculales > Papaveraceae > Papaver > Papaver bracteatum. Next base: position 1,508,670 of record JAJJWX010003488.1, read on the forward strand.
AGGGTTTTATGGGCCTAAAAATTGATATGTCGAATGGGATTTTTTAATTCGTATTATGAATAAAATGGGTTTCAACAGTAAATGGTGTAACTTGGTACACCAATGCATCTCGACGACAACTTTAGTTGTTTTTTTAAATGGGTCTCCGATAAAAAAATTAAAACCGACTAGGGGGCTGAGGCAAGGAGATCTGTTATCTCCACATCTCTTCTTGTTTTGTAATGAAGCGTTATCTAGAACTATTACGAATGCTGAGAATTTAGGGCTGATCAAGGGTATAAAACTTGTTCATAAAGCTCCCCCCATAAGTCATTTACTTTTCGCTGATGATTGTTTACTATTCTGTAAAGTGGGTGTTAAGTCTTGTGAAAGTTTAATCAAACTCTTTAGATATTTTAGTCTATCTTCAGGGAAGCTAATAAACGTAAACAATTCAAGGGTTTTCTTTAGTTCCAAAACAGATTCTGATATTAGAAGATGGGCGTAAAAGACATCTTAGGTGTTACTACTATTCCCCTAATTGATAAATATCTAGGTTCACCACTGTTTACTACCAGATCTAAAGTCGAATGTTTTGAATCATTAGTGGATACGATGAGAACTAGAGTTATGGGATAGAACAGTGGTACCCTAAACAATGCGTGGAAAACTGTTATGATAAAAAATGTCAGTACTTCTTTGTATGTGTATTAAATGAATTGTTTTAAAATCCCAGTCAAAATTTGTGATAAGTTAACCAAGCTTCAACGTGATTATTGGTGGGGAAAAAATGAAAAAGGCTTAAATGAAAATGGAAAAAAAGGAGCGTGCTTTAAAAAATTGGAATGTCATCTGTAAAACTCATGAAGAAGGGGGTTTAGGTATAAAAAATGTTAGGAAATTTAACCTTGCTATGTTATCAAAGATGGGCCGGAACTTAAAACAAAACTCTAATTCCCTGTTGTTGATGGTGGATTTTAGTTCAGGGCTAAAGTTGTAAAACCAATTTTCGTGCAACCATCTTGCAAAGGATAAGGCTATTTTATAAGTGATGAATACTTCTCCGCTTTATTAATTCACCTAGAATGGAGCATGTAATGGACAGAAAGTAACCGGCCGGGATCATTCAATAAAACGGTATGAACACGATACCAAGGCAAGCAACAATCCCCAAGTATTTTGTGAATTTTAGCATTATTAATTAATGCATAAAATGCCTTGTATTTCCTGTGATGTTCTCAGCAGAACTCTCATTGTTGGTGCGGCATGATGACTGATTGTTACTCTCAGCAGAGTAACATGAATATCCAAGTATCAATAGTGAGGCACGCACGAAATACCCGTACATGCTACACCATTCTATGACAAAGAGAATCATCTCTCGGTGTGTTATACTAGCCCGATCGAGCATATTGAATCTGGACTGTCCATATCAGTCTCAGAAATAATCACGACCATGCAAGTTGGCCGCATGAATTAACCGACCTAGACGAACCCTAGCAGGAGCAGGCTATCACCGTAATGACCACCAGCGGTCCCATTTTTGCCCTATCCGGTCGAATGCATATCATGCCTCTCCAAAAATCACCAAACGCCAGCTTGAAAAGATGGTCGTGAAGCAGCTTGGAGGAGCTCGTACGAGCAAAGGCTGCCTACGACAGTCTCAAATTCATCACCGTCGTCCAACTTCGTCGGCGTGATTGGACGGCGTGGATCATCCCATGAACGATCAGACAGACTTGTCCTGCACACAGGTGGTCCCCCTTTCTACCTGCATAGCCGACCATCTCACGACCTATCCAGGGAAGAGCAAACGTTCGCCCAAAATCCGTCCGGCGTGATGCTTTAAAGGTCACTAAGGGTCTTAAACTGATCACGACCATCCAACTTCACCGGCATGTTTGGATGGATTAGATCAAACCCATAACTGTCAATCAGGTATCACCGTGTTCACCACCAACCCAACATAGGTCCCACATGGTCGGCCTCCCCAAAGGAGGAATATAACCTGCTAAACCGTTAGGTTGAAGTCGTGTACACACGACCGATCCAAAACCCTAATTAGGGTTGGCGACATATTACATGTATCGCTAATCGATCTCGAGCGTCCATCTTCGCAAGCATAGATGGAGGGTGTAGATGTAGATTCAAAAGGTCCCAAGCATGGAAATACAATCACCGTGGGCCCGTATACATGTGTGACCAATCGGCCAAGACCGAATGTGGATAGGCACCTCGATTCGTGCGCCCAAACTAGGCATGGACGTGCGGTCCCCGATTCCTTTGCGGCAACGGATTTCTGCCGCAAACCGATCTCAACCACTCAACTTCGCCAGAAAATTGAGTGGCCTAGATTATATCTTAATGGGGTAATGAGGTATGGACATGTAGACCGGAAAGATGTTTACACGCATGCCCGATAGGTCCTTCCCAATACATCTGCCATGCTTGGTTTCGACCAAGCTAAAGAGTGATGCTTGCGCATCTCTTCAAGACCCTAATCAACGGTCGCAGATGCATCATCTCATTCGTACAACTCTACCAGCTTGGTTGGGCAGCCAAGACTAAGAGTTAAATAACTAATAAGGTGTCATGGTGATTATCATCCGTCACTCTACCACATAGAATGATCGGCCAAGAGAGTGCTTTCTTGCGCAACCTCCAAACGATCATTCGAAGATGGCTAGGCATGCATTTTTTTTTTAAGATGCTTAATCCGTGACCTACTCCGTTAAACCTTAAAACAACGATGCTTCATACATGCTGAATATATTCAATACATTACATGCATATAATACACACGTTATTTTATAAATATCGACTTCCCAAATAACTTAGTTATTCAACCTAGCATCGTATGCTACCTTCTGTGGATCCCACGATCCACACAATCGAGACATCAAACATGTCACAAACTGGGGGATACTTACTGGGGTATCGGTCTGGCGGTTTACAGCGTGCAGCGCACAACGCGCCATCACAAGAACGTGTCAGGAAAACATTGACGGTTAGTGATGATGGGAGAAGTGGGCAAGACTGATCGTGTGACACTAACACACAACTCCACTACTCCATCACTCCACTTCCTCTACTTCCCACGAGAGACGTGAATAAGGCTCAAATGACTTGTATAAATAGGTTATCCTCCCTATTTCCAGAACAAGACAACGCAGAAATCAAGTGTTAATACAATTGTATTCAAAACACCCAGAGCCTTCTTGTGTTATTCGTAAGCCTTCTCACCTTTATGTTACAAGTCATAAAATAGCCTACTCCTTCACAATCTCAACACCTTCTTCGCTTCCCTCACTAAGATCAACCCCATCTCCTTCACTTTGTGACCAAAACAAGTCTGGAACGGCTATTTCTTGGTTTAGGCCAGAATTGTATAGATTGATCTCTCGAATCAAAAGCACTCATGTGCAGTGCATTTGTTTAAGGTTTAAAATCATTTCTCATCCACACACCCCAAAATTAACGAAAAAGGCAGAGATAGTTTTCACCCATAAATAATTGGCGACCACAGTGGGAGATTAGTCTCTCAGTTGCAAGATCAATTTTTAATTTCATTTCAATCTGTTCAAATTGCAAGATGGTAGAACTTAGGTCAGGATCAGCGATCAACTCTGATGGAACTAGCGCCGACAACACTCTTGGTATTGATGTCCCTGTCAGTGGATCTTTCGTGAAGAACGTGATAAATACATCTCGTGGAGCCGTCTCCTCTACCACTAACACCAGCCGAGCAGGAGATATTCCAGTAGGCATGACGCCTACTATCACCAGAGCCAGAGCAGCCGCAAATCCCGGAATTTCTTCAAGTGTAGCGCCTCCGGTCGTCACTAGGGAAACTGCTAGTCCTCCGTCAAGACGAGGGGTTGTAGGAACAAGAGGAGGACAACCCCCTATCACCATGGTGGATTTGATGGAAAGACAAGAAGTTCTTGCTAGACCCCAAACAGATATGGATGCGACTCAAAAAAGGTACTTACTTTTCTCAAAACTCCAACCAAACGATTGCCGCAGAGGCCACGACAGCCCTTGGAGCCAACAAGGAACGTATTTGATGCACCCGGTGCGGGCACTTCAATGGCGCGAACCCACATGTACGAAGAAGCTCATGCCGCTCCTGAACGCCCAAGAGAAAGAGACCAGCCATCCAACTTCATTACACGTGAGGACTTGGAGCGACTCCTCCAAAACCGGGGCAAAGGAATTACAGCGGACATACACCAGCATCAGCCTCCATACCCTCAATATGTGCAATGGGTTCCCCTTCCAAGAGGTTACACCTCTCCTCAATTCTCCCTTTATGATGGTACTAGTAGCTCTCGTGAACATGTCTCTCGATTTTTGGAGTTTTTATGAGAACACGAATACAATCATGTTCTCCGCCTGAAAGAGTTCTCGAAGACACTTACCGGAAAAGCATACACCTAGTATAACAACATTGCACCTAACAGTGTATCCAATTGGAGTGAGATGGTCAGTGCCTTCTAAAGGAAATATTTTTTTGTGTCAGAGCAGGTTACCTTTTAAGATTTGGGAAGAATCTTTCAACATAGCAATGAACATCCGAACGACTTCGTTAAGAGGTTTAGGACTCAGGCGTTGGATTGTCATGATCCGAATGTAAACGAACGCCAATTGGTGGAGCTATGCATTAACGGAATGATTCCCATATACCGTGCTTTTTTAGAGAACCTGGGCTATCAAACATTTTCTGAGCTCCATGAAGCCGCTAAGTGATCGGCCACAACAACCCCAATGTTGTTGGATAGAACTAAGATCGTCTGCAATGAAGATGCACGTGAAATCGAGGAAGAAGGCATCTCATCAACAATAAATACAACACTGGTCCTTCTGTGAGTGTGGTAGGCGAAGGAGGAAAGAAGAAAGCGTCAACAACAGAACAATCGCCCAAGCGTGCAGGACCAGCACATACGACTCTGTCTCGAAAGGGAACAGACAAGGCTCTTGTGCAAGAATCCGGAGACACGTTTCCAAACTTCCACTCTCCCATGAATGAAGTCATAGAATTCCTGGAAGCATGGATTCAAGATGACGCAATCAAGCTACCATCTATCAGACGCCCACCGACCGAGGACGAGATGGCAAACCCCAAATATTGTCGCTACCATAGGTTTGTCCATCACCCGACCAAAGATTGCTACAAGTTGAAGCAAGTATTCAGAGAAAAAGTGGAAGCAGGAGAACTCCATTTAGGAAACGAAGGTGTTCATAGGGATCCTCTTACTATTAGGAGTTGCATGATCTCGGGGGTATTCCGTCCGCAAGACTGTACAATCTATGATGGATCATTTATGTGAAATATTATATCTCTCCAAAGGACAACGTCAAGACATGTTCGCAACCCTCAACCATGTCGTGTCAAGAAGGAATTTGTATCCAGAAAGGGAAGCAGTCTCGGAGCCACAGTCTTTCCTAGAAAATACGACCAGCAAGGGGAACTGAAGACTCTTGACCATCACTCGTTTGAAGGATGTTGAGTTCGACAGCACATTGATTGATGTAGCCTCTGAATTCAACATCATCACTGTCAAGATTCTGAGGGCCGCAAGGATTTCAAAACAAGAATCTACCCACATCCCAACTGTGATTAGGAGCCCAGAAGGAGAACTCAGAGACGCCTATGGATGCATTGAACTTGAAGTTAAAATCGGTGATGCTCTAACACATGCTAAATTTTACATAGTAAAAGAGTATCCGAATTACGATATGATACTGGGACGCCCGTGGATACACGACAACAAAACAATACTGGGAGTGTGTCCTTTACCGATTTCAGTACCTGAAAGAATCTCCAACGAACCGTCAAATCCTGAAGATTTTCTGTTGCCGTATCAACACCTTTCAAATGTGACACAACTTCCTGGAGAAAGCCCGAATTCGTACCTTAAAAGGTTCCAATCCCAAGTAAGTATCATTGAACAACCTTTTCTACAAACAAGAAAACCTCTTCCTGCAGAGGCTCGGGGACTTGTGTCGATCAACAACCTAACCGCCACTAAGAGATGTGAATAGGGTGCGAGCCCTTTCAAACGTTTTTCCAAGAGCTTGGAAGCAGTCAGAGACAACGTGTCCCAAAAACAAGATGTTATACCAAGTCTGAATTCGTTTCAAATTGGATACATGGTAGCAAAGAGGACCACGTTTCAAGTTGGGAACGTGGCAGTGAAAATAGTTGACCAATCTGATTTGTCGGCAACAAAGGAAGATGAATCATATTTGGTAGCAGATGTCATCCTAGGCGGCTATTGCAAGATCATCAATGCTGACCATCTCGAGGGTGTGACGATCCACTCACGATGGATTAAACCCTACTACACCTAGAAACGCTATGCTACCCTTCCTCTCCTGCGTTCTGTGGTGGTTCCTCCAACATCCCTCCAACAATTTCCCTTTCCGTGCTATTTTGTAATCTCTTCGGAATGATTGTGTTACTTGCATTTAATTTCTCAATTAATCAAACTATTATTTCCTTTTAGAAATTTTTACCTCTGGGCATGACACAAAAATTTAGGTTCAACCTACCCACCAGATTAACCAGAGAACCCTAAAAGGAAAACACTTCACACCTTTCGGAAACGTTGGAGGAATGGAATGTATGCAAAGGAAAAAAGAAAGCACCTTGAACATCTTGTCCCAGCTTACGCCAGGAGAGCGTAGACAAGCTTATGCCAAGAGAGTGCAGACAGGTTTGTGGTATTTTATTATGGCATTACTTCTCTTCTCACAAGAATCACATGCAGTCATATGAAGGCACACCACTGTGCCTAAGAAAACTCAGATGCGGTCTTAATGAAGGATTTGCCTCAAAAATAAGAAACTTGTTCAAACAAGCAAGCAGCAATAAGAAAACCTTGAACTCAGCCGCCACTGAATACAAGGAGAAAATTGTTCACAAAATTACGAGGAAATGCTCATAAAAGAAGAAAAGAGAAACAACAAGAAGATTTAGTCATCAAGGATATCAACTGTGTCTTCTCCACTATTGAAGTCCGCCTCAACGTCATCATGAGTCGCCACTGCTTATTCCTCCGGGTCTGCCTCAGCTTCCACTTCGGGTATTTCTGCAGCAACATTCTCCGCAACGTCCTCAGTAGGGGCAACTTTCATATCTTCCTCAAGAGACGCTACAACATTGGAGATCGTGCTGACAACTTTTGGGAGATCATGTTTGTCCATATCAGAATCAAGAATGATCACAACATCACGGATCGGATAATCACTCATATCTTCCCATGGAGGTCGTTCATGTTTGACTCTTCGCCTCTTCAGTCGTGCATCAAATCTCTCAGCTCTTGCGCTTACCGGTGGTTGCGACGCTTCCTCAAGCCTCTATTTTTCCTCCGTGTCAATTAAAGCCAGAAGATCTCGAAAGCGTTCTCGAGCGACACGCAGGTACAGAATTGGCGTGCCCCGTATGGAGCGATCATCCTCGAGAAGCGGAACATCAATTTTAGCCATCACCTCCTTGAACACACCATTAGTCTCAGGTTTATTCACTTTGAAGATTCTTTCGGGAGATATACCAGAGAAGTCCTTGCCATCCGCCTCCATTCTGCGAAAAGGGGTTATGATCAATGTAGTCAATTTCGCCCGTACCGGCCGATATATCGGCGATATTACCAGTACCGGCTGTTGAGCGAAACGGAAAGGTCAATATCGCGATACGATATTTTACCGATATTATCGGCCGGTACGGGAAAAACAGTACACCGACTTCTCGGCGGTATTTAAGATTCTCGGCGATATTTGATATTTCAGTAAATTTTAAGGGTAATTTAGGAATTCCAGGTGAAGGGAATAGATGAAAATCAATGAAATCCCTAAATCCATCGATACTTAGCCAAAACTTCAGCCGGTACAGACTCTTCTTCTCTGATTTTAATGGAGAGATTCAATTGATTCTATCTTAAGTCTTAACAAGAGGTTGGTTTTGATTATTAATCTCTTCTTTTGATCTTTGTTTGATTATTAATCTCTTCTAATTGTTATGTGATGAATGTTCTGTGATGAATTTATATGTTAAATCTTATATATGCTTGTCGTAGATTTCCTTATTTTGGCGGTCTTGTCTTTTCCAGTTCTAGTCTTCTAGCAATTTATGAATTTCTATTAAAAGTTGTACCACATGTTACTGCTACTTTTGTTATAGACTTAGGTTCATAAATATGTCTCTTTGACAGAACAGATTAACAAAATAAAAGGAACATGGGGTGTTATTAATGGGGTTTGTGAGGCTGTGTTTAACTATATGGAAATGGTGAGTTTAAAAAATCTGTTGTAGGTTAAATCTTCTGAGGATAGCTCCCATTTAGTATGGGGTTTAACTATAGCTCCCATTATATTAGTTAGAGTTTAACTATGGGGTTTGTGAGGTTTAATCAGATGTGTTTAAGATTTAATTTGGAGATGGAAATGGTGAGTTTAAAAAATATAATGAAATGGTTTTGTTAAATGAAGATTGTCGGCTGAGGATATCTCCCATTTAGTATGTATTTGCAATTTTGCATACATTATCAGTTTGTGCCTGGGATTTAATTTGTTTCATTTCTGTTGTAGGTTGTGATTATGGACTCTTATAATGCATCAAATTCAAATACCATAAACTCTACCTGTGTGCGACTCTAATTATGGACTACTTGGTGAAGATGATGGAGCTACCGAAGAATATGATATCTATGATGAATCAAATGATTTTGATTAAAAATGTAATGTCCCTGTTTAACTATCATTCTAGATAGTGAACTTTAAAGTTGTGAAGTTGCTCCCCTTTTTCCAATTTGAACTTCATATGGCGGCTCTTATGTTTTGAATGAACTTGTTTTGTTTTTCTAAAATTGATGCATTTTTATCTTGTCTAATTGTGTGAACAATATAAATTTAGAACCGATATTGCACCGATATTTGAAACCGAGATCTCCCCGATACAATGTTGTACCGGTCCTCGGCCGAGACAAACCGGTATCCGATATTAACTACATTGGTTATGATTATGTTAATAAAAAAAAAATCACCAAGCAGTTCAAGCTATGTAACTGACGAAGAGCAATACCTGGGACAAAGAAAGAAACAATTCTGCGATGGGAGAAGACTCAAAGTCTTCTTTATATTTCACGAGTTAACAAGATCCCAGAGAAAAAAAGAGTCTTCACTTACCGTCTGCAAAGGATGCAAACGCGGGATAACAATCAGTGGATGTTTATCGAATAATTGAGGGAAACTGCCGTGAAATAGAGAGAAATGCATCCAGTCCAAGAAACGGGTCAAATTCTATCCCGGGGACTTGATTATGCCAATGTTCGGCCAATGGGAGAATACGAGTACACAGCGGGCCCATGTTCGAATAAAGCAGACATAACAAGGCCGATACTTGATCAGAGCGAGCAACCGTTTCCCTTGACCGAAGCAGACACAACAGGGTCAACGTTCAGTCAAGCATGAACGGTGGACCCATGTTTATTCAGGTTTGCACGTATCATAACATGTTTTTCTATGAACAAGGGGTTTATCCCTGGGATCATGTCTACGAAGTTTCTCAAGCCTAAAAACATGCACGGCTTTATATGCAACGATGGAAAAAGGATTCCCTATTTAGTTCGAACACCCGAGGAAGGAAACCGGTCCCACTCAGGATTCCATGCTTGCGGCGACATGTTCACATGTGCAATTGCTAGCGGTCGATCAAGGCTTTTCCGGGTAAGCTTCCTTCATCTCGTTTTTCTCCCATGTATTTGTCACCATATCATGCCTACCCCACAATAGTGTAACCATTATGTGCTAGGCAGGGGACTTAATGTTGATGGTAGATTTTAGTTCAGGGCTAAAGTTGTAAAACCAATTTTCGTGCAACCATCCTACAAAGGATAAGGCTATTTGATAAGTGATGAATACTTCTCCGCTTTATTAATTCACCTAGAATGGAGCATGTAGCAACAATCCCCAAGTATTCTGTGAATTTTAGCATTATTAATTAATGCATAAAATGCCTTATATTTCCTGTGCTGTTCTCAGCAGAACTCTCATTGTTGGTGCGGCATGATGACTGATTGTTACTCTCAGCAGAGTAACATGAATATCCAAGTATCAATAGTGATGCACGCACGAAATACCCATACATGCTACACCATTCTATGACAAATAGAATCATCTCTCGGTGTGTTATACTAGCCCGATCGAGCATATTTGAATCTGGACCGTCCATATCAGTCTCAGAAATAATCACGACCATGCAAGTTGTCCACATGAATTAACCATCCTAGACGAAACCTAGCAGGAGCAGGCTATCAACCGTAATGACCACCAGCGGGCCCATTTTTTCCCTAGCCGGTCGAATACATATCATGCCTCTCCAAAGGCCACCAAACGCCAGCCTGAAAAGATGGTCGTGAAGTAGCTTGGAGGAGCTCGTACGAGCAAAGGCTGCCTACGACAGTCTCAAATCCATCACCGCCGTCCAACTTCTCCGGCGTGATTGGACGGCGTGGATCATCCCATGAATGGTCGGACATGCTTATTCTGCACACCGGTGGGCCCCATTTCTACCTGCATATCCGACCATCTCACGACCTATCCAGGGAAGAGCAAACGTTCGCCCAAAATCCGGCTGGCGTGATGCTTTAAAGGTCGCTAAGGGTCTTAAACTGATCACGACCATCCAACTTCATCGTCATGTTTGGATGGCTTAGATCAAACCCAAAACTGTCAGTCAGGTATCACCGTGTTCACCACCAATCCAATGTCCCATATGGTCGGCCTCCCCAAAGGAGAAATATAACCTGCTAAACCGTTAGGTTGAAGTCGTGTACACACGACCGATCCAAAACCCTAATTAGGGTTTGCGGCATATTACATGTGTCGTTAATCGATCACGAGCGTCCATTTTAGCAAGCATATATGGAGGGTGTAGATGTAGATTCAAAGTGTCCTAAGCATGGAAATACAATCAACGTGGGCCCATCTACATGTGTGACCAATCGTCCAAGACCGACCGTGGCTAGGCGCCTCGATTCGTGCTCCCAAACTAGGCATGGACGTGCGGTCCCCGATTCCTTTGCGGCAACGGATTTATGCCGCAAACCGATCTCAACCACTCAAATTCGCTAGAAAATTGAGTGGCCTAAATTATATCTTCATGGGGTAATGAGGTATGGACATGTAGGCCGGCAAGCTGTTTACACGCATGCCCGATCGGTCATGCCCAATACATCTCCCATGCTCGGTTTCGACCAAGCTGAAGAGTGATGCTTGCGCACCTCTTCAAGACCCTAATCAACGGTCGCAAATGTATCATCTCACGTCCAACTCTACCAGCTTGGTTGGGCAGCCCAGGCTAAGAGTTAAACAACCAATAAGGTGTCATGGTGATTACCATCCGTCACTCTACCACATAGAATGATCATACAAGGGAGAGCTTGCTTGCGCAGCCTACAAACGATCATTCGAAGATGGCTAGGCATGCATCTGTTTTAAGATGCTTAATATGCGACCTACTCCGTTAAGCCTTAAAACATCGATGCTTCATACATGCTGAATATATTCAATGCATTACATGCATATAATACACACGATATTTTATAAATATCGACTTCCCAAATAACTTAGTTATTCAACCTAGCACCGTATGCTACCTTCTGTGGATCCCACGATCCACACAATCGAGACATCAAACATGTCACAAACTGGGGGATACTTACTGGGGTATTGGTTTGGCGGTTCACAGCGTGCAGCGCACAACGCGCCATCACAAGAACGTGTCAGGAAGACATGGACGGTTAGTGATGATGGGAGAATTGGGCAAGACTGATCGTGTGACACTAACACACAACTCCACTACTCCATCACTCCACTTCCTCCACTTCCCACGAGAGACGTGAATAAGGCTCAAATGACTTGTATAAATAGGTTCTCCTCCCTATTTCCAGAACAAGACAACGCAGAAATCAAGTGTTACCCAGAGCCTGCTTTCCTTATTCCTAAGCTTGCTCACCTTTCTGTTACAAGTCATAAAACAGCCTACTCCTTCACAATCTCAACACCTTCTTCGCTTCCCTCTCTAAGATCAACCCCATCTCCTTCACTTTGTGACCGAAACAAGTCTGGAACGGCCATTTCTAGGTTTAGGCCAGAATTGTATAGATTGATCCCTCGAATCAAAAGCACTCCCGTGCAGTGCATTTGTTTAAGGTTTAAACTCATTTCTCATCCACACACCCCAAAATTACCAAAAACGACAGAGATAGTTTTCACCCATAAACACATGTGTGCAACTATCCCAAGTCTGACATTCTTCATATAGATAGTAAACCTAAAAGTAGAGATAGTTGGATCTGGAAAGGCTTTCTAAACGATATAAACCAAATTAAAAAATATTGCTACTGGGAGATAAGAAATGTTAAGAATATCGACATCTGGGATGATCTTTGGATCCCAGACACTAAAATTCATATGCAAAGACCTGATACAAATTATGAGGGTCTAAGAAAAGTAAGTGATCTATTTACTGATCAAAAAATTAGGATCTAGAGAAATTGAGTAAGTGTTTTGATGCACACACAACATCTAAGATTCAGAAAATAAAATTTTCAGTGGAGGATAAAATGGACACTACCAGATGGACTCTAAATGATAAAGGTATGTTTTCTGTCAAGTCGCTTTACAATCATATAAACTCAGGGTGGACAGTTGAAAAAAAATAGAGTATGATTTGGAGAATGGAGACTTCTCCTGCCATTAAAACTTTCATCTAGAAGGCAGCCCATTCCATACTCCCAAATAGTATGTGAGTGTCAGCAGTTATACCAGATATAGATACTAAGTGTAAACTTTGTAATGAGCATGAAGAAACTATGACACATTTGTTCTTGAAATGTAACTACGTCTCTCAGGTATGGATGCATTTTAATTTTGATATGGATTTTTTTCGGAATGGTACTGCTTCTTTCTATGAATGGTTAACTGATTGCTTCGCAAATCCCCAAAGGGGGGATTATGATATTGATTGGTATGTCTTATGCAGTACTATAATTTGGTTCATATGGAAAGTGCGATGCAAGGTTGCAGAATAGTGTAGTGACGGCAAATAACATAATTAAGTTTATAAATAGTTATAATGCTACAACCAAACCAGGGCATAGTATAATGGATGATTTGTTTTACAGCCCAAAAAACGATGAGTCGCTTCAGATTACTACAACCTTACGAAATTGGACCCAACAGACTGTTAATGTGAGTGAAAAAAGAAAAATGACACTCACAATAAACATAGCTTTAAACAGGATAGACTACTCTTCAAAAGTTGGTGTTGGACTGATTCTTTGTGACCACACGGGTACAATCAGAGAAGCAAGGGGACTCTATGTCGACTATACAACCAGAGATGATTTAGAAAAGGTGGGAGCAGATGCAACTTTCCAATGGGCAACACAGTGGAGCGGACACAGAATCTCTTTCACGAGTGATTCGGAACCAACCTTGTTGTTGCTGATAGGAATGTATGCAAAAGCTCGCCAACAAAGATACAAGATCAGTGAAGATTTTGGAAACAACACAAAATTTGACATAAATTTTATATCCCATGATTTTACTTTAATACTAAGAACATAAAATGTCATTTGGTCTGCAAAATTAGCTTCTTTTTGTAACAAGTATATGATCAAACACTACTGGATGGATCACAGTCTGTGGGCGATGCTTAATTACCTAACTATTCAGGACCGGAATGAAACTATAATGATGAATCGTTGTTCCAAACGAAAACTTATTTTCAATGTATCAAGGGTGACCTCCTTTATTAAAAAAAAAATGGAAAGGCAACAAGTTAAATGTCATCCTGCATCGCTGGTCACATTTTTAACAAAGCTCTTACAAATTAATAAGAAAAGAAAAAAAGAAGAATGATAATGCAAAAAGCAACAGTACGAATTGTCAGCTCAAGGGCGGAGAAATAGACATTTTATATTAGCTGATTGTGGTCAAACTGTACAAAAGTTGATAAGGGGAAGAATTGAAAGCTAATTGCTGATCCATTATCAAATGGTGATCCCCAAAAGGAAAAAAAAATGGAAAATTTGCTAACCTAGTAAAAAGCAAGAATACAATATGGAAGGGAGGTGTCCAATTTTTTGTTACCAGGAACAGTTACTCCCACCACTTACTTTCGTGATCATTTGCAGGAAAAACTCCTTTGCTGATCACCTCATGCCACACCCAAAATCTGGTGGCTTTCTAGATTTTGTACAATTGGTCGATCCACCAAAGTTTTTAAGCAATTTCCACAAGTGAAGAAACTGGCACAGAGTGATGCTTTGAGAGCATCAGAGATAGACTCTTCAAAATGACTTGCCCTGGTCCTGAAGTTCAGCAAACCAAGCATCAAGCTTCCTTTTCCACTGAACCCAGTGATCTCTGCTGCAAACAGTTGATGGCAGCTGGGGTAATGCTTCTGTACATCCTTCCCATATCAAAGATGTCATTCATCATGCCATACCCTGATTCAAAATGTGGTCAAACTACACAAGAACAACCCAAGCACACATTTCTTCATGTGTCTGAGGAAGGGCCAGGGTAATGGTCATCATCACCAAACAATCAACAGCAACCTCATGGTTTGTCAACTGGGTTCAAGGCCATATGCTTCTCTATCAACTTGTCCACAAAAGAACGTATCTGCAAGTTCATATATATAATAATCATATTGTTAACATATTCCCAACAAAAGAAATATCGGATAACCAAATGTTGATAGCTTTTGATATAAAGATGAAATTGATAACAGCATACCTTATTCTTCCGCTTGTAGTCGAGAAACACAGATATGCTCATGGATTTTTCTGCATCGGTGGTCTGCTCCATGACCTGATAAAAAGATACCACGAAATAAACATGAGAGAAGAGAAGGATATAAAGTTTACTGCCCTGGAATGAAACAGAGTAACCCTACCTTTGTCGAACTTTTCTTCATTATTGACTTGTATCCTTCCTTATCAATCTTCCTAGCTTTGTATAAAGGCATGAGCAGTGATCCTACGTAATCCACGACGGCCTTTTTAATACGCTCCGGCCCTCTTGGGTGTTTATCAAACATCAGGTTGTTTGCGGCAGATTGAGAAACAGAACTTTCTTCTACCCTCTTCTCGTGCTTCTGGTTGTGCACGTTCATTGTTGTGTTTGAATCCTCTTCATCCCTTACGTCCATCATTGGATGATAGAAATCAGAACTGACTGCTGCGGCTTGGAATTGCCATCTCTCAATGTCATGATAGTCCTTCACCCCTCCGTATCCAGCACTGTCAACCCAAGCTTGTGTTAATCTATTATCATTGGCCGCACTTTCTCCTGAATGCTCTTTCATGTCCACTAGGTGAGGATCCTCATTCGAATAGCCGTGTTGGGTATAGTTATCGCCCGACATTCTCGAACTGTCAGGATTGACACAGGCAGCGGAGAAATCAACTGACCAATCTCTAACCCTGCAGTTCCTAGAATCTATCTCTGATATACAATCTTGTCTTCCCAAAGCGCCACCTGGCCACCTTTTTCTAAAATCAACATCATCCATTTGTGCATATTGTTCTCGTCTAGCGAACTTGTGAAAAGATGGTATCTTAGGAAGCTCGCGCAGTGAGCTGCAAACCGCTTCTGAAGAGGCATATGCCTGCAGGAAATTTCCAGCAACAAACTGTGACTACATGATATTGCAACCATAGAGAAATGCTAATTGAAAGTTCAAAATAAAAAAACAAACCTGTGCAGCTGCAAGAGCAGCAGCTCGAGCTGCTTCAGCAGCAGCAAACGCAGCTTGCTCTTCTTCAGACATTAAAACAATGTCATCCTCCACCTTAGAATCCAGGCTTACTACAGTGCCTTGGGATCGTAGTGAGTTGACTTCAGACTTTGAGTCAGTAACAGCATCCAGTTTGACTAACTTAGAGTTTGCCTTCTTATTGTTTACATCAGATGGTGAAATGTCCCCTGGGGAAGTTGAACCCCGAGTCATGCGTAACAGCTTCCCTGAAGGGGTGTCCTTAGATAATTTAGCCTTCAATGAATCGGATGCAGCTGTCTGCCTTAACAACTTTAATCTACCATTAGCAGTTTTTCCCTTGCGGAAGACTTCAATCCAGACGCTCACCAACTGACTTGCCACAGCTCGGATGTCACGACTAGTATGTACGCAAACTTTCTCCTTTATAGTTTTTCCTATACCTGTAGGGATAACATTAGGTATACAGACTATCAGATTATGAACATATTAAAAATGTTTATGAAGAAATTGAGAAGCCTAAACAGAAGTCAAAAAGATAAGGACATCAAGCTTATATGATTCATGCTGTTATATGCAAAGGAAAATAGGAGATACGTACCTGATAGACGAACAGCAAGCAGATCGGTTGACACAAGCACAAGGAGACGAACACAATGACGCAGGAGTTGAGTCCCATCTTTTCCCATTGAATCCTGTTTTGGAATGCAACAGATGATTCAAGATAACTTTCTCCAAAATCTAAATACATTATACAAAACAAGAATAAAAAGGAAAGGAATACAAGGACAAAGATGTACCAGAATCCATGAGTTGAGGATGCCAAGTCCATCTTTTGTGCCCGCAAAAGACTTAAGAGATTCGATTGGAAGATTTAGCAACTCTTTAGCCAAATGTAGTCGACCGGCAGTAGTCTTCGCATTATAGAACATGTCCCGTAACAATACCTTTTTAGACAACATTTGGCGTCCATCCGAAGAATTCTTGTATAGAACATTTGAGAATTCAACTGCCTCGAGTCTCTTCAATATGTCCCTCACTTCATTTCTTTCACCATCTGACTGTTCTTGCGCAGACTCCATCGCTTCAACTTCAGCTGTATAATCGCTGCCAGTATTAAGGATGTCAATTATTCGAACTGCTTCTCGAAGACCACTCATCATTGCACCACCGACAGTGTCCGGGTGCTCCTTGCAGGTAGCTTCACCAGCAAAAAATAAACAGTTCTCAACAGGTCTACCAAGAATATCATAATCCTCCCCAGATGACCCAACAGCAACATAAGAGTAAGCCCCTCGGCTGAAAGGATCATTGCCCCAATTTGTAACTACTGATGCAACTGGGTCGGGTACCGAAGCTTCGCCGAAAAGTTTACGAAGGACACTTATCGCATGGTCCACATGGTACGAGGAGCTTACACTTTGGCCATCAATGGCTGCCTGGCCAACCACAAGGGCTATAAGAATTGGAGCTCCCGCTGTTTTCTTGACATTCCAAAACATAAAGCACTGGCCCCTTTGTCCAGTTTCCTCAGCAGTTGCTCCAAAGTAGTCTACTGAATCATCCCAAAACACTTCAGGAAATTCCAAAACAACTTTGTTCAGAACACCAAAGCCAAGACGCTGGATTGACGAAGATTTCCACTCAGGTAGAGCAGGAGAAAATTTTATAGTCTCCGCCTTCAAGCAACCCAGCGGAACAGTAACAAGAACTGCTTCTGCTACAAACTCATTACCAGTGCTTGTGGAAACCTTGACATTTCTGCATTGCCCTCCTGTTTCTGCAGTGCTATATGAGATTTTCGTAACCACATTGTTCAGGTGAATCTGGATCCCATCTCCTAAAGATTCAACAACATTGCTGTAACCCCCTTTGATCATACAGTGGGCCCCACCAAATCCTCCATAAATATCATCCTGATTCCAGTAAGGAAGAGACACCTCTTTTAGTGAAGCAGCACAACCATATTCCAAGTGTGCAAAGTGCCAGTCCATCACTCTCCTCTCAAGAGGGCTCAGAATTTCCTCATTAAAGTCAGTCCTGCATGAAACATCCTCCGAAGTTCCATTGACTCTAGTCCGAAAGCCACCTTCAGATGTAGCGAGAATCCGGTCTTCAGTATCTGATATTGACCGAGCTGTACGGCGCCTCTTAAGGGCATATTCCAATCCATCCTCGAGAGACATTTTCATCGCACGATCGCCCTTCTGAGCAACAAGTACAACCATGTCATCAAGGAGACTATTATACTCAGCTTCAAGAGCTTCATCTAAATCAGCTTGAACTTTCTCACCCAACACAATATCATAGAGTGGGCAGTCGCTATTCAAAACAGTCAGTTCAAGTCCTAATTGGGAACAAATCAATGAGGATGGGTCTGGTCTCCTCTCGGTTGCAACATCAGCCTCCACACCTGTAATGATGCTAGCTCCAAGATCAACAGGAACTGATAGAGATGATCTATCTGTATAAACACGACCTCCCAACCTCTCACGAGCCTCAAGCACCGTAACAGAGAAACCTTGGCGTTGCAAATGACGAGCTGCAGTTAGGCCAGCAGGACCAGCTCCTATCACAATGATTCTCTTTTGAGCTTCCAGATCACACTGTGTAGTGATTTCCTCAACGGGGTCAATTACAACTGAGTTAACCCCACACGAATCTTTCATCTGCTTTGGAGAGATGATATGAGGCTCTCTGAATTCCACTGCTTCACTAGATGGATCATCAATATTCAAAGTCTCTATATTGACCAATTTTTTAGGCAGATTCGAATCTATGAAATCATTTCCCTGATCACGATCAACTGCACATTCTTCAAATTCTATCAGAGCGGACAATTCTGATCCTGAGCTTAGGACATGAAGGTTATCTTTGGGGGCTTCTTCTGCTTGCTGGATGAACACGTCATTCTTTGCCTCCATGGGGTTCTCCAAACTCTGATGCTGGATGAACGCGTCATTCTTTGCCTCGACGGGGTTCTCCAAACTCTGGAATGGACCAACATCGGGGGCGATTTGATTATCCAAATCAACTAGGGGAGCTTCAGATCCTTCCTCAATTACAGTTTCTTTTAGAGCTTCAGTGAGCAATCTCGATTCAGACATTATTTCTTTCTTATCAGAAGCAACGCCTACATTTATATAACCCTGTAGAGAACTTGTCAGAAATAGAAAACAGAGCCGGAAGATTGACAAAGTGTAGAATCAAGTACTCCATACGAAATGTATATTCAACAAACTGAGCCTCGAGGCCCTCGAGATCAAAGATATTGAGGTCTCTAATCCATTTTAAAGGAGTACAGAAAATGAAGATATGTTGTAAAAGTACAAAACTTACTCTATGGTCCAGAAATGCATAGATCTCACGGATAAGGGCCATTCGCGGTAGCTCCTCCTCAGAAGGAACTTCAGGAACACCACACTCTACAAGAGGCAATATGCGGCCCATGTCTTTACTCCACATGCCTAAGATCAGATTCCTGCATTTGACAATCAAACATATCTCAGAAAATTCAAGTATCTTTTGTTATCTTCAAGCAGTCTGAGTTATTCAAACAAAAAGGATTGCAAGCTAGAAGAACCACTATCGCGTGATCTTTGAGGATTCAGTTTATTCATCTCATCCAAGCAACCAAGCCAACCAAAAAATAATAGTGGATGGAATAGTGATATTTAGTATTCAGAATGTAAAGATCGTAGAGAAAGCGTTTGTTATAAAAGGGATGCAATATTGCAAATTGCGGTAAACTAGAGGAAGATCACCAAATTTACCAAGTAACAATAATCAGAAATTAGATATATTCAACCACCAATGTGCAGAGTTTAAATTTCCAGCAGCCAATAAGAAATGGGCAAAGGTGTGACATTTTCTCTACCAAAAAATGATTGCACATGATATAATATATATCTACTATAAGTATATATAAGTAAAAGATTTACACAATGGCCTTAATCTGAACCTAAAAGTGGAGTCTTTCAAAAAAAGGAAGTCCATTGGAGTGTGAACTAACATTTGAACAAGAAAAATGATGCACAATGAAGACGGCAATGGAAAGTAAATGATGAAATAGGCTTCAGGTTAACAGACCTGCATTCCAAGTATTCTTGAAGCCCACCTCTGCGCTTTAAGACCTCCTTGAATTTAATTTTCTCAACTGGACCAGCAGCACAAGCTTTTAAACCAACCGATACTGCTGCTGCACGACCATCATCAGACTGTAAAACTGCATTTGTGGGGTCACTGAACTCGTCTTTTGTTTTAGAAGGCCGATCCCCATTACTCATTCGGTTATTGTCGAAAATCCCTTGCTCGTGCAAAAGAAATTCCCAAGCAGTATCCCCCTCATAAGCCATATCCCCATGTCTACGCTTTTTTATCTTGCGTGACAGTTGTTTCTTATCCTTTTTTCTAGAATGAAGTGCCTTCCCTGAATCTTTGTCATGATCAGAATGTTCATCAAACCCACTCCCAAATTTATCGCCATCATACATCTTTTCAGTGATAGAATCCGCAAAGTGACTTTTAGTGGCACACGAGAAGGAATGCTCCAAAACTTCTCCAGAAGGTTGTATGGCATGATCACATTTAGCTGTTAACTCGGATGGACTTCGGCAGTGCGTAGAAGATAACTTCTCAACATGCCGTTGCTCGATGGTATCTTTATCTTCATAAGGTTGATTCAAACAATCCCCAGAGCCTACAATGGTCCCTTTACACGTTTCTAGACCACATTCAGATGAATGATCATCATCACCATTGGTATTTCGTAAACATGTACTCTTACTAGTATATTCTAATGTCTTAATTGTCTCCCCATGCAAACGCTGCCTCAATAAAGCTTTGTGATCATGAGCTTCTTCTGTCTGTCTCATAGAATCATAACAGGATCCACCGAAACCCTCATCCTCATGTTTCACTGTATGGTCCTCAGGAATCACTTCAGACTCTATAGCAAACTCATCAACATCCTTCTTAATCTCTGGGACAGAAGCAAGCACGCTAACTAAACCATCGCTAGACCGTACAGTTTTGGAGATATCAGTTCTGTAATCTTCCCCTTCAGAGCTACAGCTCAACCCAGCACCAGAAGATGGAATTCCATCCCTCTGTTTCTGAGGATTTGAAGATAAAGGTTTCTTAACTAAACTAGTTTGTGATTTTTTAACCAATGCAGATAATGAATCCAGCCTATCACCAGAAGCGTCGTCACAACATAAAATCCCCTCTTTCTCTTCCATCACAGATGTCTCTTGTAATCTTTGCATGCCAGATCCCTGATCTGACCCATCATCTAAACTAAAATTATCTCCCTTCTTCTTCTGCATCACATCATCCCTGCATCTCTTCCGTTTCCCTTTCGGCTTATCTTCTAAAATTTCTTCAGCCAAAGATGAATCTAGAGCATCATCACCATTACATAGCAAACTTTCCTTCACCTCCTTTGAGCCAAACCCAACATCAGCAAAACCACAACCATTTCCTTTCCCTGTCCCAGATCTATCATCTTGACCTACTTTAGGTTTTTTCACCTTCTTCCTAAAACTAGCCAAGGTAGTTTCCATTTCACCAGAATCATCATACTTTGAAACACGAACCCTAGCTTCACCCTTTCCAACCTTACCAACATCTCCCAATCCAGACTTAACTTTTTTAGGGTTCTTAAGCTTCTTAAAAAGAGATCCTATTGGTTCATCATCACCCGAATCAACTATAACATGAATTGGCTTTTTCTTAGCTTCTTTATCCATTTTCACATCATCTTCATCAACCCTAGTTTTATTTGAAGATAATAACTGCTCTCCTTCCAACACTAACCCACCATTAATGTCTGAATTAACATGCAAAGTTTCAACTCCCATACTTCCTTTACCAACCAAATAACTCTCATCATTCGTAAATATCTGCTCAATAACCATCAATCCCCCTTTATAACATACACACAAATATGTTTATTAACCCTAATACCTCCAAATAAAATCAATAGATTCAATTCCCATCACCACAGCTATCTATATTCAAATATATCTGAAATCCTACACATACACCAATATGAAAGAAAGAGGATGTCGATATTTTCTAACTTACAAAAAAAAAAAACAATCTAGGGTTTTCAAGAAAGGGTTTGGTGTTGATGTACAATAAATTATTTGTGTGTTGTGAAGAATATATGAACACTAACTAAGTACTACACCTGTATTGTGTGTGTTTGGAGTTCGGAGCTTGAAGCTTCCGGTCTGGTCTCGTCAATGGTGTTGGGATCTGTAAGGGAACAGATGAAGTGCGCACGTTAGTCGTTAGCAACGGAAGCCCTCGTCTTTTAAAACTTTTCTTCTTCTTTTTTTTTGTTTTTGGGTTCGGGTAACTGGTAGTCCAAATAGCTAGGGCTTGCTGCCGCAGAATAATTTTTGGGCTCAGTTCACTGTACTTTAGAACGATTTTTTTTTTTTTTTTTTTTTTTTTGAGGCAATACTCATTTTTGCGGGGACCATGATGTAATTAAGCCACCTTTCCTACACTTATAAGTAAGGCTGCACAAGAACCAGTCTAGAGTCCCTGTACCGGACTGGAACCGAAAAAACCGGATCGGTATCGAACCGGAACCGGAGTAAACGGTATAGGAACTGGGACTGAATCGGAATAGATCGGTATAGACACTGGTTCTGGGTTGAGATCTTGGTTATTTTTAATCTTATCCGTCCATCCTAGGTTTAGAGAATCATATTATCTAATTTTCGAGTAACTCTTCACTCTCATTTTTCTTCTTCGTTTTTTCTCTGAAGAGCAGCTTGCTGCCCTACACTCTTCAGTCTTCATCTAATTTCTCACTCTAAATTCTTTGATCACTTCTGTGTCCATCATCATCAAGTCTTACTACACAAAAGGTAAATCGATTCTTTAATCTTTTCGATTTCCTTTTTGTTTCTGTTTTAAAACCAAACCCTAGAAACTGAAAGTGATTTTAACAGTATCTCTTGATTAATCAACTAACCCTAGAAATTGTGTTTATACTCAAGCAGGAGAACGCTGAGGCTACCAATTTCTTCATCGTATCTCTATCAATCTATCACTGGTGCTTTACTTATTCTTCTTCTTCTTGTTCGATTTGTTTTAATTTTTTTGAGATTGATTGAGCAATCTATCTTATGGGTTATGTTCTATGAACTTGTTGGTTGGATTGGACGAAGACATTTTGGTTTTGTTCATTTATGAAGTGATTTTAGGTTAGTTTAAGAAACAAATTGAAGCATGTTATTTTGGGAGTTTTGCAGTTGTGTTTGTGCTTGATTCAAGTGTTGTAGTTTTGTTGAACAATTCTGTTTTCTAGGGTTGTGTCAGATTTGGATTTGTAAAAATTGATTGATTGTTTGAGATTTTAATGTTGATTCTTGTTACTACTGTTAAAGGATTTGATGATTTGAAGACATAGATCCTCTTTATGTACTGTGTGATAACTATGAATGCTTGTATTTTTGTGTGGTTTGCAATAATGAAGATTTAGTTGTATGCTTTCACTATTAATCTACTTAGGTTGTTGCTGCCTGTATTTATTTTGCCTTTTCTCTTGTTTGTGAAATGAATGTCATTGTGCACAATCGGAGTTTGTATGTAACTTGAAGATGAACTCAAATGCGTTGTGAGTAATGAACAGTGAAGCAACGAATCTTGACTTGAAAAGATGTATTGCAATTAGTTAGAATTTGCATAATTAGGTATTTGCATTATCTCAGTCTAACATTGTGTTTCTATTTAATGTTTGTTAGATGACCACATCAAATGCAACTCCAACTACAAGTACAACTCAAGTTGGATCATCCTATCAAGATGCATCTCACACAAATGAAACTGCAACTCCAACAAGTACAGCTGAAGCAGTTGAAGTTGGTGATAGCAAAAAAAAAGCACGATAAAGTGAGATATGAAGTTTGGTTGGAAATGACTAGGATAAATGAAACTCAAGCTGAATTTCATCATTGCCACAGAACATATGCTACTCACATTGACGCAAATGGCACTTATGGATTACGAAAGCATTTGAATAGATGTACAAGAAATCCTAACAAAAGGAGAAATAGAAGGTTGGTAGCATTCTTTTAACTTTTGTTCTTCTACTGTTTTACTGAGACATAATGTATGTGAAAAGGCGAGGGTACCCAAATATACCTCAAGCTATTACTTTTCCTTCATATAAGTCCTTTCCCCGAAAGTGATTGTATATGGATAGAGTCGAGACAATACAACAAATCGGTTCACACTTTGTGTGATCGTCTATGGATACGAGATCGAGACAATACAACAACAAAGTGTGTTTACTTGATACAAAGGTTCAGACTTAACCAAACACAATAGGATTCACGTATCAAGTAAATAAGAATTAATGTTTGTGCAATTTACTTTAATTATAATAAAACAATTATAATGCGGAAATATAAAGTAAATGACACAGCAATATTTTGTTAACGAGGAAACCGCAAATGCAGAAAAACCCCGGGACCTAGTCCAGAATTGAATACTCTCATGATTAAGCCGCTATAAAAAATAATACCAACTTCGTATAGTTGAGACCAAGCAACTAAACATATAGTTCACCTAGTTTCGTATGTATTCACATGCCTCCAACCTGTAAACAAGTCACGTACTTGGACCAATTCATGTGGTTCGTATTCCAAACAGTAAAGGAACAACAAATATGTTTGGTATCAACTCTCTTCAACCAAGTGTGATTTGCGCAAAGGCTCCCTTGTTTATCTTAACATAAACTTCTTTGCCAGGTTCCAAGATATATCTTATGTTCAATCACCCAAAGGCAATCGTCAAGATTAAGCCAATCAATACCTTTAATCCCAAGGAAATGTATTGATGCCGATCTTCCTCAATTAATCAACCCAATCTACCACAAGGATAAACCGGTTATTAATTGGATCCTCTTTTTCCCAAACAAGTATTGTGCACACCAAAGATCATAAACACTAAGTCATAAATCTTCTATCTCTTCTTCGTCTTCAAATCTTCATAGATCTTCAATAAACACCGGCACACAACTACTTGAATCTCTTGTGATCAATCACACACAGAACGGATTCTGTTAACAATAGATTATCACAAGATCGTCTTTAGATCTAACAACGGTCTAAAGATCCCTGTCGAAACCTTGAACTAGTTTGAGTGAATCTTATATCAGAAGAGAAGATTCTTAAGCATAAACAAACTAGGTGCAATCAAAGTTCAACCATCGTTAGTCAATCAAATCAATACGAAAACTAAAGAAAAAACGCAATATCTAGTTTCCCACCAACGGGTCGCGCTAGAGTTTCTCAATCCCAAAGAAGGCTTTAAATTAAGTGTCCGTAAGAGATTTCACCTAATTAGATTACTCTTCTCTCTGATAGGCGGCTTCACCAGTAACAAAGAAAAAAGAGGAAGTCTATCGTTACGCATGATTAGTTTGCTAGAAATGCAAACTCAAAGTATTTATAGACAAGGAAGTTTGGACACCAAGGAATTTCCAAAAACGAAAATATTCTCAAGATATTTTTCATTACTACACCAAATTCGGTTTTCATAATTCCTGTGAATGCACTGTCCAAAAATATGATTGAAATCTCCTTGGAAAATCTTTAACTAGTAAATGCACATTACTAATTCTTATTTTCCATATATAATTAAAAACCCTCAATTAAAAAGATTCTTAACTTATTTAAATTCGATCTTGGGATTTACTTCCTTCTTAGCCTTTAAGGAATATCTTTGAAAAATATAAAATAAGCATTAATGCACCGTGTTCAAAGTGTGTCGACATCTTACTCTTGCAAGTCCTTTTTCATACTTGCTCACTTGAAACCGATTTATCACACTTCCAAACAAGTTTAGAATTGGTTCATATGACTTTCAAGAACTATGTGATTGATCAAGTAACACTCAATCACAAACCATGGGTTTAACGGTTCTACCAAAACAAGTTTTGGTTCTACCTCCATGTGAGTATTGTGCATAGTCACACTAGCTTACCATAATTCGGCTGACTAGGTACTAGGATCGGTTCCCCACATATATTTGGTATCTAACTTGTGTGCACTGCACATGTCCATAGGATCGGTTTCCCCTCCCAAAAACATGTTGCACATGTTCATAGGATCGGTTCCCCTTTCTTCCATAAAACTCGATGCACCTCATACAAGGATCGGTTCCCCTTGTGATGCACTGCACCTCTTACTAGGATCGGTTCCCCTTCTCCTAAAAATTAGTCAGACACTCACAAACCCGATCATACCCCAGGTGATTACTTATGATCGGTTTCACTAATAAAAGTCATACCAATACATAAGTCAGGCCTTATGTGAATAGTTTTACCAAGAACACAAACAAGTCATGAGCGGTTATACTAATCACACATATTGGTCGTTCATAAGATATGAAATGAAGAACAGACCCAATAACGCCTGCGATTTTCTTTTCGGTTCACAACACATATCATGAACTTACTTCCTTAGAACACATGTAAACATTGTTCCCTAGGATGAAATCCTCACCTCATACCCATACATAATCACATAAGCATTCATACGATTATGTCGATGTCTTATATACAAAGTTTAATGGTTAAGAAAGAAACTTCATATTGTATTCCTTAATACTATGTCTATCTAGAGTGTTCATGCTTCGCAGTTTTATGTTTTCAATATGCACGACTTGAAAGATACGTTAGGGAATGAAACAGTTCAATTCAAATATCACTAACCTCAAGTGGAAGGATGATGTTGTGGTTGTAGCTCCGTTCTTCTTAACTTCTTCAAGTCTTCGCAATACTTGTAATGTCTCATCCTAATACTTTCAAGCTAACCTATACGAAGTTGACTCTAGTACGTTTATATCAAGCGACTCTTAAATGAGTTTTGGTTCACTAAAATATGACAACCAAACTTGACATACCAACGCTTGGTGGGTTCAACCGAGCAATGCTCCATCAATCTTTCCCTTTGTCAATTTTAGTGATAAAACTCTTACAATCATATGGATAAACAAATTACAAGAATTCATTACACATACGCTTGATTCCCGAATCCAACAACACAAAACCTGCATTCATTCAATCCTTAAAATACAGCAGCTTCATTATAATAACAATGCTCATACTCCTCCTAAAAGTGATATAGGTAGATTTTCAATCCGCGCGTCTTTGTTATCCAAATCATATGATATGTTACCCCCCCTTAGTCTGTGTTTTTCCTCATTTGTTAGATAAAAGTTCAAGCACCATTGTCATATTCCCTAGTGACACCAATCAACATAAAATTGATACCAGCATCACCTGTTTACTCCATATATTTCTCCCCCCTTTTGTCACAAAAATGACAAAGAAACGAAAAAATAAAGGACAATACGAAAAGGATCTTACAAATATCAAAATAGACTTGCAACCTGTTGAGTCAAGCACGAGGGTTCCACATACCATTTTTGACAACCAATATCAAAACCGAAACTACAAGTAATTACGTTTTGATATGTTATCATGGAAATAATTGCCCGAAGCAATTTTCCCAACTAGTTTAGCAAACCAAAAATCAACTAAGCAACTTAGTTCCTTTGCTAAACCGATTAAATAAATACAACCGCTTCATTCGATAAGACCAAAACAAAGATAAACTCCATTTTTCTCATCAGGTTCTAATTATCCATATACTTAGACCTTTAGATTTTAAACAAGACAAATACTAGGTTAATTAACTAGCATTTCCTTGTTTAATCGTTCGGCTAGACTTGAATAACCGAAACCTCCACTTTGATAAGTCTAACTAAGATCAGAATTAACTTAGCTTAGCTTATCCGGAATCGAATTAGACTAAACAACTCATCCCGTCAACATATTCATTCGTTAAGCCATAAATAATTCTTACAAACTAATAAATTAACTTGCATAATTATTCACCGCAACCGGAAAGCAATTGAAACAACAAATACATCAAAGTTTCACTATTGCACCGAAATTTTGTAAGCCTAAACAATTGATACTACACAATAAAGCAAAATAACAATGATTTTACTTAACTGGAAGCAATTGAATTAAAATAGACATTAAAGCACCGCAATTGCACCAAATTTTGTAAGCCTAAACTATTGATATGACACAACAAAGCAAGATAACAAAAGTTTTACTTAACCGGAAATAATTGAATCACACAAACATCCACACATGCATAACGGAATAAACACATCAATTGTACCGACAATTTCTTTTAAGCAAAAGAAATATATATATATCAAATAAAAATAGGCTTTTCTTAAAACAGGAAAACAATTAACTAACAAGATTGTTACCTCAATTTCGCATCCAACTTCTCCAAATATGATCGCATTGTTTTCTTCTTCCGGGAGAATTGATATCGAAATACCATTATGTTGTCTTCCTTATGCAAAAACAAAAGAATAACAACAACTAACCTTTACCAGAGAAAGGTTGAAAATCGGTTTTAAAAATTGCAAGCAAAAGTTGAAAACCGTCGAAACACATATGCTTCTATGCTAAACCAAAACCGATTCAACATATTGTGACTTTTTCACATATTGTTTCTACAGGAACCCCTCATGATCCTTTGATAAAGCCTACCAACATGGGCTAGAACTTAATCTTGCTAAATCAAAAAGTCACCCAAACCATAAGGGTTCACAACATATTATGAGATCGAATATCAAGGTAATAAAACCGAAATCAAACATTCCATAAACATACATAGCAAATAAATAAAGC
Source organism: Papaver bracteatum (assembly GCA_023529315.1). NCBI lineage: Eukaryota > Viridiplantae > Streptophyta > Magnoliopsida > Ranunculales > Papaveraceae > Papaver > Papaver bracteatum. Next base: position 1,537,184 of record JAJJWX010003488.1, read on the forward strand.
ATTAAAGTACTGGCTATGTAAATCAAAAACTATCACAAGAAAAATTATAAATCAAATAACTTTATTCATAATAGTTTTTATTCAATAGACTTATACAATCAATGAAAAATCAAAAATTGATGTCTATTTTTCTCATCTTATTTTTCAAAGATCATCTTCAATTTCCTCAAATTTTTCAGGATCTTCATCAACATCATCTCGACTGATATCTCTGATTCTACACACAATACCTTGATTATATTCACAGTCTAGAGCATTAACCTTTTCATTAATATTGCGATAGAACTCCCTGTCCGATTCCAAGTTTGATCAGCTTTCTTTGATTATGACGGATAAAATTCTTAGAAGTGCTTCTTGTCTATGATGAGTTTCTATGGTACTTAGGAGAACCTGACGAAGATTTATAATTGGCATCCAAACTGTTTTGGACAAGAAGATTAGTAACAACTTCCTTTTTATTTTATGTATCTTCACAACCAGATTTCTTGAAGGTATTATCAAGATGAAATGTTTCCTTAGAAGTCTTTCCACTCAAGGCTTTTAGAAAACTTGCTTGAGATATGGTTTGAGAATACATCCTTTAGTATACTTTTTCAGACACGCTGATTACATATACTTGAAATACCTTTAACACATACCAAACATAGATATCAGCCTTAAATAAATAATTCTAATCATATTTGAAAAGATTTTCGCATCTAATGTGTTATACACAACTTCCTCAAAGAGATTATCTTCGAAATTAGTATCACAGGATATTTCATACCACAATCCTTCTTACACGAGTTGTTGCAACACAACCTTTCTACTCATAAGATTATCAAATGTTATAATTGCCCAGCTACATGTGCTTCCTTACATCCGAAGATTGGGCAAAGTAAGGATCACATTCTAATGCGTTTTAAGCATTAGGATGAGGATTTACCTCATCAAGTCCCCTTTTTGAAGGTACTTTCTCCTGATCTTGGGTGTTGAACCCTTCCTATCAATTAGGATTATTTCGAGATGCAATCTCTTCAAGTATATCCTGAGCCTAAGATGGAATTTTCTCTGAACTAGAACTTGTGTGATCAAGATTAGCTATTTGACAAATTGTTAATGTCTCTTATTCTAGACATTCTATATGTTCCCTTAAGGTATTCATTCCTTGATGGAAATAATTTTCTACATACTTGTCTAGATATACCTTTTGGCGGGTTCTAGTATGAAGATCTTCAGTAAGGACCTTATTCCTTATTAGTGAGTTCTCCAACGAATGAGTAAGAGATTCACACTATGTAGCCTGCAGATGAACTTTATTACACAAGTTCATTATTTGTTCCTTGCAATCAATCAGATTGTTTTGGAGACTGACTATATATCGCTTTTCTTCACAAATCCTTACATTCAATTGAACTATAAGTTCTATGACATTGTCTAGACTATCAATGATTTTTCCCTTTTCTGAAAGGTTCTCGATTTGTTTGAAAAATCTCCTCATCATCTTTCCAGATTCAGAACTTGGACATATTAGAGAATCAAATCTCTTTCCAGATAATTTTTCATCACAAATTGGACTCGAATCCAAATCAGGATTTTTGAGTTTTGAACCCAACCTTTTCTAATCAGCAACCTGATATTCCATTGAGTCTTTAGTCATAGACTTTTTCTTTGCCTTTCGAAAAGGCTTTTGAGACCGGTTTTTATTGGCCTGCTCTGAGATGTTATTCTCATTATCTTGCCATACGTTAACTGAGTTCTTCATAAGTTTAGCTTTGCTTTTCTTACTTTGACTCATATCTTATAGGATGGATCGCACCAAACACATATTGTTAGATCTTTTCGTGTTTTCCTGCTCTGATACCAATTGAAAAGGCGAGGGTACCCAAATATACCTCAAGCTATTACTTTTCCTTCCTATAAGTCCTTTCCCCGAAAGTGATTGTCTATGGACTGAGTCGAGACAATACAACAAATATTTTCACACTTTGTGTGATCGTCTATGGATATGAGATCGAGACAATACAACAACAAAGTGTGTTTACTTGATACAAAGGTTCGGACTTAACCAAACACAATAGGATTCACGTATCAAGTAAATAAGAATTAATGTTTGTGCAATTTACTTTAATTATAATAAAACAATTATAATGCGGAAATATAAAGTAAATGACACAACAAGATTTTGTTAATGAGGAAACCACAAATGCAGAAAAACCCCGGGACCTATTCCAGAATTGAATACTCTCAGGATTAAGCCGCTATACAAAATAATACCTACTTCGTATAGTTGAGACCAAGCAACTAAACCTATAGTTCACCTAGTTCTGTCTGTATTTCCATGCCTCCAACCTGTAAATAAGTCACGTACTAGGACCAATTCTTTTGGTTCGTATTCCAAACAGTAAAGGAACAACAAATATGTTTGGTATCAACTCACTTCTACCAAGTGATATGAGTTGCGCAAAGGTTCCCTTGTTTATCTTAACATAAACTCCTTTGCCAGGTTCTAAGATCTATCTTATGTTCAATCACCCAAAGGCAATCGTTAAGATTAAGCCAATCAATACCTTTAATCCCAAGAAAATGTATTGATGCCGATCTTCCTCAAATAATCAATCCAATCTACCACAAGGATAAACCGATTATTAATTAGATCCTCATTTTCCCAAACAAGTATTGTGTACACCAAAGATTATAAACAACAAGTCAGAAATCTTATATCTCTTCTTCGTCTTCAAATCTTCTTATATCTTCAATAAACACCTGCACACAGCTACATGAATCTCTTGTGATCAATCACACACAGAACGGAGTCTGTTAACAATGGATTATCACAAGATCGTCTTTATATCTAACAATAGTCTAAAGATCCCTGTCGAAACCTTGAACTAGTTTGAGTGAATCTTATATCAGAAGAGAAGATTCTCAAGCATAAACAAACTAGGTGCAATCAAAGTTCAACCACCATTAGTCAATCAAATCAATACGAAAACTAAAGATAAACCGCAATATCTAGTTTCCCACCAACGGGTCGCGCTAGAGTTTCTCAATCCCAAAGAAGAATTTAAATTGAGCGTCCGTAAGAGATTTCACCTAATTAGATTACTCTTCTCTCCGATAGGCGGCTTCATCAGTAACAAAGACAAAAGAGGAAGTCTATTGTTACGCAGGATTAGTTTGCTAGAAATGCAAACTCAAAGTATTTATAGACAAGGAAGTTTGGACACCAAGGAATTTCCAAAACCGAAAATATTCTCAAGATATTTTTCATTACTACACCAAATTCGGTTTTCATAATTCCTGTGAATGCATTGTCCAAAAATACGATCTAAATCTCCTTGGAAAATCTTTAACTAGTAAATGCACATTACTAATTCTTATATATAATTAAAAACCCTTAATTAAAAAGATTCTTAACTTATTTAAATTCGATCTTGGGGTTTACTTCCTTCTTAGCTTTTAAGGAATATCTTTGAATAATATAAAATAAGCATTAATGCATCGTGTTCAAAGTGTGTCAACATCTTACTCTTGCAAGTCCTTTTTCATACTTGCTCACTTGAAACCGATTTATCACACTTCCAAACAAGTTTAGAATTGGTTCATCTGACTTTCAAGAACTATGTGATTGATCAAGTAACACTCAATCACAAACCATGGGTTTAACGGTTCTACCAAAACAAGTTTTGGTTCTACCTCCATGTGAGTATTGTGCATAGTCACACTAGCTTACCATAATTCGGCTGACTAGGTACTAGGATCGGTTCCCCACATATATTTGGTATCTAACTTGTATGTACTGCACATGTCCATAGGATCGGTTCCCCCTTCCCAAAAACGTGTTGCACATGTTCATAGGATCGGTTCCCCTTTCTTCCATAAACCTTGATGCACCTCATACAAGGATCGGTTCCCCTTGTGATGCAATGCACCTCTTACTAGGATCGGTTCCCCTTATCCTAATAATTAGTCAGACACTCACAAACCCGATCATACCCCAGGTGATTACTTAAGATCGGTTTCACTAATAAAAGTCATACCAATACATAAGTCAGGCCTCATGTGAATAGTTTTACCAAGAACACAAACAAGTCATGAGCGGTTATACTAATCACACATATTGGTCGTTCATAAGATATGCAATGAAGAACAGCCCCAATAACGCCTGGCGATTTACTTTTCGGTTCACAACACATATCATGAACTTACTTCCTTAGAACACATGTAAACATTGTTCCCTAGGATGAAATCCTCACCTCATACCCATACATAATCACAATAGCATTCATACGATTATGTCGATGTCTTATATACAAAGTTTAATGGTTAAGCAAGAAACTTCATATTGTATTCCTTAATACTTTGTCTATCTCGAGTGTTCATGCTTCGCAGTTTTATGTTTTCAATATGCACGACTTGAAAGATACGTTAGGGAATGAAACAATTCAAGTCAAATATCACTAACCTCAAGTGGAAGGATGATGTTGTGGTTGTAGACCCGTTCTTCTTCACTTCTTCAAGTCTTCGCAATACTTGTAATGTCTCATCCTAATACTTTCAAGCTAACCTATACGAAGTTGACTCTAGTACATTTAAATCAAGCGAATCTTAAATTAGTTTTGGTTCACTAAAATATAACAACCAAACTTGACATACCAATGCTTGGTGGGTGCAACCGAGCAATGCTCTAATAGTATGATATATGGCATTGTCTATGAAAATCTAAATGAAGCAATACACTGTCATTAATGTGATAATATGTCCTTAAATGATAAATGGTTGTACTAAACTATGTTTTGGACTACAATGTACTTGCTTGCTGAAGGTTAAATAACTTATGTATTTGCTTGTTGTTTGTGGTTGTAAACTTGTAATACACACAGGAAACATGTTGTGCTAGGATTGAGAAGGAATGTGCAGATTTGTTGTCTAGGATTGCAAGTTCAAGATGTGCATCCATCCTTTTTTTTTTGCAAGATGATTGCATTTCATTTCCTGTCGTAGACAGACTTATGGTTATGGTTATGGAAATGTTGTTTTTGTTAGAGCATTGCTCGGTCGAACTCGCATGCGTTGCTATCTAAAGCATATTTGTCAATGTTAGTGATCAAAACTATAAGTCTTGATTTCTAATCTACTATAGCTAAGGTCTCGGACTAGGATAGAAAGTGTAGTTGAGCTCAACAACTCCATGGTAATCATCATACAAGATGAAGGACTACTCAAGGAACTGGTGGATCTTCATCGACTAAAAGGTATGTGGAGACTTGAACTTATCTATAACTCAAAAGTCTATTTATCTCCTATCTTGAGACAAAAGTCGTTTTGCTGTATAGACTAAGATTATACACATTTGGTATTTCGAGCCGAGTATACCTTGTCTATCTATTTCTCGAAATATGTATTGGTAAAGATTTCCCTTTAGCTAAGTTCATCTTTACATAGTGACGAAAGTCATGTTAAGTTTCAATCACTTTGAAAATTTCTCTGACGAAAAATAGTTTGTGAATAACAACTATATAACGTCCTCTTAGAATGTTTCAACAATTGAAATGAGTGTTTGACTATATAACCATTGAAGGATATAATCATTGTTGTGGAAACACATATGTGTGTAAGTCCTTATTCCTTGATACAAAGTTTACGAACTTTGTTGATCAAGAGAACCGGAGAAGTGTGTGAGCTTCAGTTCGCGAACCCAGTCCGCGAACTGGCGAAGTTCTCAACTCGAGAATTTCTGCTAGAGTTTGTGAACTCCATACGAGAACTTAAGTCCGCAAACTTGAGTAAGTTATGTCTAAAAACGATGTTTGTGAACTTATCTTTATAAACTAAGGAATGCTATTGCAAACCATGGCTATATAGTTCATGAACCGATTCTAGTGAATCAAATCGTTTTTGCGTCAATTGTGTCTTGTATAATACATGAGATTTCCTTGCAACTGAAAAACTCTCTAACTAGTTTATTTGAATCATTTGAACTAGTTATGGTGAAGAAGAATATGGTATGAAAGTTATCATATGGCTAACCATTTGGTTAAATATTGTTGAACCAACTAATATACAAGTTTGGGTATGGTTTTCACAAGCCTACAAACGTGAATTTCATGTGTGTATAACAAGCTATGTTTTCGATCTAACGGTTGATAAATATTAGCTTGAATCTAATCAGGTTTTCATCTAACGGTGAATATTGAATGCTTTGTTACTAAGCTAACATTGATTGCAAACCCTAATTTGAAAGACTATATAAGGGAGAACTATAGCAACTTGGAAACCTAATCCCCACATATTTTGTGTGATATTAGTTGTGCTAAGCTAGAGTCGATTCTCCTTTAACCTTTGGTTTCTTCTTCTAAACCGGGTTAACGACTTAAAGACTTCATTGGGATTGTGAAGCCAGACTGATACCACTTTTATCGTAGTTATGTGATCTGATCTTGTTGTTTCTATCGTACGAGTACAATTATAATAACTGGCTTGAGATTTCTATCTCCGATAGGCAAGATAAAAAGTAATCACAAATATCTTCATCTCATCGTTTGTGATTCCACAATATCTTTTTTCGCTGCGTCGATTAAGACTATTATGAGGTGATTCATAATACTGAGTTGTTCTTCGGAAATATAAGTCTAGTTTATCAATTGGTTCCTGTTTACCTTGATTTATCAAAAGACGGAACAAAACTCGTAGGTATATTCGTGGGAGGCGGATTTATCTATTACCATAGACTTTTTTATGTGATACAGATTTGTTTATTAAAGTCTTCGACTTTGGGTCATAGCAACTCTTAGTTGTGGGTGAGATCAACTAAGAGAATCAAGTATGTAGCATCCTGCTGGGATCAGAGGCATAGGAGCATAACTGTACCTTGGATCAGTGTGAGATTGATTGGGGTTCAGCTACAGTCCAGACCGAAGTTAGCTTGGAGTAGGATAGTATCTGTAGCGGCTTAATACGGTGTATGTTTAATCTGGACTAGGTCCCAGGGTTTTTCTATATTTTCGGTTTCCTCGTTAACAATATTCCGGTGTCTGTGTTATTTCTTTTCCGCATTATATTGGTTATATAATTGAAATAATTCAAGTTATGCGTTGTTCAATCTATTAGAATATCTGACCTTTTGGTTGTTGATTTAAATTGATTGACACTTGGATATTGGTCTTTGGTACCATCCAAGTTTATCTCTCTTGTATTTAAATTGAGACTCGCAGTTTGCTTGAGTAAGATATAAATCGAGAGATAGAGATATAAAATCTTTGATATACTTTTTATTGATTGAGTCTAACTGTCTAGTTGATTCTAAAAAAAGTATATTGGAGTTTGTCCATACAGATTGCTAATTCGAAATATTGGGTGTGGTTGTTATACCCCTGCTTTTTTCAATTGGTATCAGAGCAGGCAAACACATTAAGACCTGATAAGTATGTGTTTGTGGCAATCTGAGTCTGGGGACAAGATCTCTTTTACGCATACCTAGATGTCTCCTAAAGCTTTTGATTACGCCAAGTGTCTTGGAAACACCTCAAAGGATTACTCCTTAGTTGATTCTTCCGAATCCCGAGGTAAAAAGATTGTTAAATCATATGTTGACATCTCTTCCTCCTCTCATGAGGCATGTGACACTCTGGCAAAAGCTGAAAAGGAGCTCACCAGAATTTTATAAAATTCCGCTGAGATTATTGATTTTCAGGATCATGATCAGCTTAATGATGAATTTGAAAAGTCTCTTGATCGAGAATGTGAACTTTATAACATCATTGAGTCATTCTCTAAGAATATTGAAAAACTTCTCCAAGAAACTACTCTACAGCGTGAAAAGATTAGTGCTCTTGAGAGTATTGTTAAGGAAGACTCAATTAGAGAAAAAAATTTGATCGAGACTCATTCATCAGATCTTAACATACTTCGTGTCGAAAAATAGAAACTAAGTGCATCTCTCACTCTTGCCCATGAACAGTGTAAATCCTTGGAAAAGGAAAACTCTGTCTTAAGGAGAAATTCTTATGTACAAACTAATTCTCATGAATTACAGCACATGAAGAAGTATCCTCCAATAGAAGGTTGTGTCAAGAGAGGTTTATATAACTTGCAATCTTCTCAGATGGCTATGAAGTTAAAACATGTGCCAATTATTGCTTCTTATCCACGAACCTGTACCTTCTGTGGGAAAAGGAATCACTATGTTATCCATTGTTTTGCCAGAAGGAAACAAATGTCTAAACTTCATAATTTTCTTCTCTTCACTGTCAATGGAATAAATAGTCAATCGACTACTGCAGTGAATCACATGCCCACAGAAAATCAGAAACCTTATAAAAATGATCTCTAGTCTAGAAATCATCACAGGGCTCAAGTGCATTCTGGCATAATCTCTTGTGTTTCTAATGAAAGCATTCCATGTACTTATAAGAATGTTTCTGGTAATTCTAAGTCTAGAAAATGGATCCATATCTATTCTGATCCTCTTGAACCAATTGCAAGAGGTCCTATATTTAGTCCTCAGAGAAAGCATTCTAACAGACATGCTAAACAAGCGGTGTCTTACTTCTCTGGGATGAGTGTTTGTCAAAATAAGGATAGACAAAAACAACGTTCATTTAATGAGCTAAAAGCTCATACTTGTGCAAATTAATCACAAGGTTGATATCTCACATACAAAAAACCTAGTTGTGAGAGAATTGAATAGGTATGCTCTTGGCAAAGTGACTCTAATTATCTAGCTAATTTCTTATCGTTCTTAGATGGATACTTGATCAAACACTTTTACATGAGTATCTTTTATCCTTCCTTTAGTTTTTATTGCTTACATGTAAACATTTTCTTTTCCATGTAAGAGCTATGAGAACCCTCCTCTTACGGGCGCACGTACGGTTTCGGGGTCTCTCATAAACCTATTGTGTAAACCCTAAGTCTCTCGAATTTATATACATAACCTATTGAGTTGAACTATTTACTCTAGGTTTCATATTATCAATAGCTTCTTCTTCCTGCTCGTGGGATTTACCTAAAGATTTCATTGATAACGCGGTATATTTCGATTTTAATAAAGAGAATGGTACTTATGTTGAAGTCGAAGGTTCTTTTCCTCAATCTCATGATTCATATTCGGATATAGAGGAGGTTGAAGAGATCTTGTCAGAAGTAGTTCTCGACTTCCTAAAGAAATTTGAGGAGGCAAAGCAGCAACTTGTTGATACAATGAAGAGTCTTGATATGGTAATAACTGAGTTGAAAAAGGTTAAGTCTGACCTTGTTCTCATGAAAAACCGTGTTAAAGAACTTCCTAATAAGGATATCATCTCCAAAGATACAGAGGATGTTGTTGTTCACAAGCTCCAGGACCTCAAGTATTAAGAAGGTCCCGAACTGTCTATATGATTTCAGTTCGTATTGGCATGGAAGTGTTTTTGGCTTAGTCTGTTTGTTTTTGTTTGCCTAGTAAATCTTCTATTTTTCTTGTCTTTGTTTAGAAGAATAACTAGAGTTTGGAATAGCCATTATTGTGATTACACATAGCTATGTCTAACGTTTTCATCTTCATGTTTTTAGATTTATTGGTTTAAATTCTAAAAATTGTTTGGAAGATGAGTTTTGCAGTATTAATCTTTATGAGTTTATATATTGCAATATTGTTATGAGATATGTGTGTTTGCGTCCGTGAACTTGATTGTCCCATACCTTGTCAAAAGTAAAGTCGTTCATGAGTTGATATGCTTAAAGGAATGAATTGACTTTTGACAAATACAAAAGTTAAGCCTATTATGTCAATTTTTGATGGAAGAAGATAAATTAAAATCTTTTTTTTTCAAGGATGATGTCTATTATATGTCATTGTGTAATGGTGATGGAAAATAGAATGAATCCTTGTGTATTCCGCAGTAATTGATCTTCCCTGATCCATTTTTTGTGTATTACTGTGAGGCTCCGTAATGTGTCTTATGTTGAGCACTAAATAACCAAAGTTGATTATTGTTATGATTAGCTTAGTTGTTGTTCCGTAAGGTACTTTATGTCGAGCATATAGAACTAAATTAATCATCTTGTTTGGTTATTTAGTTATGACTCCGTAAGTTTTCTTATGTGAGTATAAATAATTAAATTGATTACTCTTGTGATTAGTTTAGTTATGTATTCCGATTAGAATAATTATGGGTTCTCTTGTGATTAATATAATTGAGATTTTTAAGTCTCCATAAGTTTACTTGTGTTGAGCCTATTTGGTTAAATTAATTATGAGTTCGCTTATGGTTAATTTAATATTTTTAAATTTAAATTCATACTTGTATGTGATTTGTTATATCCAAAAAAATCCTTCTTTTCTTTTGAAATTAAGGTCGCTCTTGTTGTTATTTCGGGAATGACATATTATGGGGGAGAGTTCTTAATTGAACTTGTGCTTAATTGCCAAATCTTTGTGGGGAGTGCGGCTGTGGAATATTATAGGGGTCATCTTGTATCTTTATAGACTCCTTGATGAATGCATTTAGCTTTGGTTTTGTGATTTCATTTAAATACGATGATATATACTTACCTTTGGTCATGAAGCGTCTCTTACGAAAATTTCATTAGGATCCCGTTCTTGTACCTTTGCCAATTTTATTGACAAAAAGGGGGGAGAATTAATACATAGTTCACACTATAAATACATATGGTTTTCGGATCATTATGTAAGGGGGAGTGGTTTCCATGTGAGATGGAGTATTGACTAAGGGGGAGTGACATATCACCATAGTATTGTTGTTGAAGTTGTGATGCAATTGGACTTTGACATTGTGTAATGATACTATGACACTGTATAACAATGATTGAGAACTCTTATTTTCTCGTTGTTATAGCTATGGATTATCAACAACGATGATGCTAAACTTACAACCTTTGGGATCATTGGAGTACTTGGAAGTGACGAAGATTTCGAGTAATGTTGAAGATTAGACATGTGGAATAGGAGCTACAAATTTTATTTATATATTTTGTATTCCATATGTATTGATAGTTTTGTCACTAAAATTGACAAAGGGGGAGATTGTTAGATCATTGCTCGGTCGAACTCGCATGCGTTGCTATCTCAAGTATGTTTGTCAATGTTAGTGATCAAAACTATAAGTCTTGATTTCTAGTCTACTATAGTTAAGGTCTCGGACAAGGATATAAAGTGTAGTTGAGCTCAAGAACTCCATGGAAATCATCATACAAGACGAAGGACTACTCAAGAAACTGGTGCATCTTCATCGACTAAAAGGTATGTGGAGAATTGAACTTATCTATCACTCAAAAGTCTATTTATCTCCTATCTTGAGACAAAAGTATATTTATCTCCTATCTTGAGACTCGCAGATTTCTTGAGTAAGATTTAAATCGAGATATAGAGATATAAACTCTTTGATATACTTTTTATTGATTGAGTCTAACTGTCTAGTTGATTCTCAAAAAAGTATATTGGAGTTTGTCCATACAGATTGCTAATTTGAAATATTGGGTGTGGTTGTTAGACCCCCCGCTTTTTTTCAATTGGTATCAGAGCAGGAAAACACGTTAAGACCTGATAAGTCCGTGTTTGTGGCAATCTGAGTCTGGGGATCGGTGAACACGAAAAATGGTATCAGAGAAGGCAAACACGAAAAATGGTTTGTGAATAACAATTATATAACGTCCTCTGAGAATGTTTCAATGATTGAAATGATAGTTTAGACAATATAACCAGTGGAGGATATAAGTATTGTTGTGGAAACATATATGTGTATAAGTCCTTATTCCTTGAACCAAAGTTTGCGAACTTTGATGATCAAGAGAACCGGAGAAGTGCGTGAGCTTTAGTCCGCGAACCCAGTCTGCGGACTGGAGAAGTTCTCAACCCGAGAATTTCTGTCTTTTGTAGTACATGAGATTTCCTTACAATTGAACAAATCTCTAACTTTAGATGGGCTAAAACGAGTTGCTGGTTTTTACTGAATTGAGGAGACGACTGTGCGGAAGAAACTCCTTGAACCAAGCAAACTGTTAAACCTCACAAAGATGCACTGCAATAAGGGGGTGCTTTAAATTCGAGAGATCAATCTGTAGTACTCCGGCCTAAACCAAGACAATGGACGTTCCAGAGTAAATTCGGTCATAAGAGAGGATGGGTCGATCTGTAATAGGGAAGCTGAGAAATATGTGAGATCAATGGTGATCAAATATTGTAAGTGTGTTGTTTATTCAGAAAATAATATAAGTTCTGAATGATTGAATTTTACTCTGTTGAGAGTAATTTCTAAGGTGTTGAGTTGTTAATCTTGTGTTGTCTGTTTGACGTGAGATTCTCCTTTTTTCAATCATGATTCAGAAACTTATTTATATTGCTAGAATTGTAAACACCATGATCCCATGAAGTGTGACAGTTGATGGAATCAAAGAATGGAGAAGTGGAAATCGTGTTAAAACTAGTATCTCAACGTGCGGAGACTTGGTTGATTTTCCATCCACTACTTTGTTACCTCCTCTAACTGATTGCACGACTTACTCACATTCTCATCGTGTGTATGAACATACGTGCCGTAGACCGCCAGACCAAAACCCTAGTTAATATCCTCCTGTGTGACACGATTGATGTCTCGTGTGATTCTGGAATCTGCAAGGAAGACGTGTATTTAGTTAGTCAGTTGCTGACTTCATGGGACGATGAGTCCTTGTATTGTTGAGTCAAACGTGATTTGAAAATGTTCTAAGACTCATGAATTGAATATTTCTGTTGAGACAGAGGTATAATTCTCGAATAAATGTTGATAGCTAAAGTGAACAAATATTGCTCATTTGAGTCATTGAATATTGATAGTTGAACCAATATTCCTTGATGCGAGCAAATGCTGCTCATCTGAGCAAATATTGCTCGTCTGAGAAAATTTTGCTCATCTGATGAATTATTGGTAGCACAACCAAATAAAATATTAATTTGAAATACTGGCAACTGAACCAATTATATTAGATAAGATGTTGATCACAAGATCATCGTAAAATCATTAGTATTTGAATCTAGAATTATGAACCTTGGACTCAAAACCCTAATTCGATCAATTGATGGTTTATTGAGAATTAACCACGGAGTGAAGGAGAGACTGGCTACATGGGATTATGGATCGACCATGTAGCGCCCACATGCTCACGTGAACAAAATATACCAAAGTCTCTTGAAGACCAGTTGGTTTGTTGATGAAAGGATGATTAAATGTTGGTTCAATAAAAAATAATGCTTCTCTGAACCTTAGGTGATAAAACCTAATTAATTATGAAGAGATGAGGGACCGACCAAGGGGTTATGAAACCGGTCCTGGGTAATCACGGGATCGAATATTGATCATCTTATGAAGTTCCATATTGTTTGGAAGAGTTTTGGACCGAATACGAGCAATTGCGCAAATTAGGTCAAATTGTGAAAAATATGTGGGACCGGCTTCTTGCAAGCCAAATATCCAACCTTGGTCGGTCAAAGTAACATTCTCATGTCACCAAAGGGTTCATATCTCAGTTCTAAGAGTTTTGATATTTTCTGGTGTGCGTTTGAGCAACATTTTGAGAAAATATGAAGAAATCAGGGATTTTTGCTGAAACCGTAAAAACTTCATGAGATGAAGGAAAATAGCAAAAAATGAGGGAATCATGAAGTGTGGGACTAGATATGATCAAAGCATGGCGGGCCGGCCAAGGAGCCCGGTCCCACTGCATTTTTCCTAATTTTTATTATATTTTCATGATTTTAGGGGAATATGATAAAATCAAAGAGTTTGTTGAAACCAAGGAGTTTTGTTGAAATCAAGGAGTTTCTGTGAGATGAGGAAAACATAAAAATAATAGTAATAAAATAAGGGACATGTGGGACCATCTTGGGCATGGTTGGCCGGCTAGGGCCCGGCCCCGTGAATTTTCCCTAATTTTATATATTATTTCATAATTTAAAGGAATTTTCATAATTTGAAGGAAACATCATGAAATCAAGGAATTTCATGGGATTAAGAAAAACATAAAAAATAAAAAAAGGACTTGCGGGGCCAGCTGGGGCGTGACCGGCCGGCTAGGGCCCGGTCCCACAGGTTTCCCTAATTTTATATTATTTTTCATGGGATCAAGGAAATATCATGAGATTAGGGAAATAATAATAAAATATTGAGGAACCATGAGGTGTGGGACCGGCGATGACTAGGGCATAGCCGTCCGGCTAGTAGACACGGTCCCATGACACCTTTCTCAATTTTATATTATTTTATTTGATGCGAAGGAAATACCATGAAACAAAGGAGTTTTCTTAAAACAAAGGATATTTGTTCAAATGAAGGGATTTTCATGAGATCAAAGAAAATAGATAAAAATATGATAAAATATAGAATTAGGCGTGGGACTGGCCACGGCGTGACTGGTCGGCCGGTGGGTCCAGTCCTCTGGCGCCTTGACTGATATTTTATTATTTATCATTTTCTTCCTATTTTGCATAGGTTCATCGTCTCGTCATATTTTGAAATACTTGTTCGTTCATTCAGGTGTTCATTAATGCATTATTGTCGAATGCATCTACACCATTTTGGTCGGGGCTTACTCGAAGGTAAATCAGATGCCCGTGTGTTGAATATTTATTACTAACCCATAGAATTCTGCTGGGAAGAACCATAAATTGAAGTAACGAAATATTATGAAAATATTGAATATTTTCCAGGGATTCAGTTAATGAATCTATTGATTTTAAGAATAATTAATTAATGGATCTATACTAGTACGATCATCTAGGTGCATTAATTATTCAGGAATTGCGTGATATAAGCTTGTTGAAGTGTCATATTTCTTTTATATAGTCAGGGAAAACATTGTTACATCCTGAAGATGTTATTGCTCTATACTAGCATGTAAGTTGTATATGAGCCGTCCAATCTTCCGATTATATATATAAGTAGTTACTGAAATTGCTCAGTATTCATAAGATATGACGTTTCCTCAACTAAGAGACTACACATCTACATATACTCTGAGAGACAGTATTCTCACTCAGAGATTCTCATAGCATGAGCTTTCATGCTTTCGATAAGAGACATGAGCCTCAATACTCGTATGATTGTTGGATCAGAAGCACATACAAGTATGGGTTTACGATTTTAGCCTTTGTCGAAATCCACAATCTACATTATGTCCCCTGCTTAGTGAGGGACAGTTATGTTCCTCAGTCAGCACTGAATGGTGATTTTCCGGTTACAAACAATGTAAGTAATTGAACTTAGTCATAAGATAAGACGTTACCGGATTTTGGTAGTACGAGCAAACCACGTATTGAATGAAGATCTCGGTGGAATATTAGATCATCATCTAATGAGCATGAATTGGTGTTGAACCGCTGATTTTGATGACGGGACCTTGGTCGTTTTAGGATTCAAAGGCCGGGCCCAATAAGGAAATCCATGTAGAATTAGGTTTTGGAAATAAAATTTGATATAAAAGGGAAGTAATCCTCTTTTTTTTTTTTAAAATTTCACCTTAGCCGACCACCACCTTCATCAACTTATCATCTCCTTCACATGTAGGAGAAGAATAAAATTATACATGAAGAAATCATGTGTATGTAGCGATTTTTTTTTTTTTCCTTTTTTTTCCAGAAGTTTATAGTTTGTTCATGAGTTGTTCATGTAGATATTATATACATGTGTATGTATGAATGTGAGTTTTGTTGAAATTCTTGTTTTTAGAAAACGTATGTTCGTTCGATAGTTAGTTTGAGAAACTATTAATAATCCCTGACCTATGAGAGATTTTTTTCATGCATAGACCTGTGTCCAGTGATAAGATTTTGTTTACGAGCTTTCATGAAAACCAAAACTTTATCTTGAAGAGACGTGAGCTTTCACATAACCAAAATAAACCCTCGTTTCAAAGAAAGATGATCGTACGAAGGAAAAAGTTTTTTTTTTTTATGAAACCATGGCATGTTCATGGATTTTTTTTTATGAGACTATGGAATATCCACGAATTTTATTTTTTGTGAGCCTTGCTCACGTCAAAACGTTGTTTTTTTTTACGTGAGTAAATCACGATTTAAAAAAAAAATCAAAGCTTGAGTTTCGTGTAATATTACTTAGAAGTAAACAATTATTTATGATGAAATAGTGTTTTAGTTTTCATAATTCCATGGTGAATGTTCATAGTAGAGATATTCATGATTTTATGAAAATCTGAGTTTTGCCCGTCTTTTGTAGGTTTGAAGAAGCGAGCAAGTTTTGAAGTGTTAACTCTTACGTTGCAATCACTACTGTTAGTGGAATTGTAAAAAGGTAAGAGTTGAGAATTACCATTTTGCAAAATTGATATATACATACCCATGATTCTATGTCTTTGGTTCCAGACAATGGTGTCTTCCAACAGTGATCATTCTTCCAGCTCTTCAGAGGAGGATTCAAGGATTTCTGAGGCCAAAGCACGCGCCGACACAGATTGTGCTCTACTGGAAAATAGCAGATCTCTTAATAGACTGAAAGCTGCTCGTGATGAGCTTTTTAATAGGAAAGAAAATGCAGAGATTCTTGCTGAATATCGAGATAAAAGGCGTAGAATTCAGCGGAAAACACAAGAATCCGAGGAGGGACTCAGATCCCGTCCTTTTGGTGTAGCCTCAGATTCATATGCCGAGGATGAAGAATAAGAGCTCGTGTGGGATTTTACAACACATAAAAGTAGGTCATATCCACCGCACAGGGAGATTGAACGACAGGTTAAGGATGATCTCCAAGTTGAACGTGACAATGAAGATCTACAGGATACACTAGATGGTGATATTGAAGAAGAAGAATTCTCTGACTCAGAGAGTGACTCCGAGAAAAAATCTGGGGAAGATTCTTCAGAGGATGAGAAGGATGATGATGATGATGATGAAGATGGCGAATCGGATGACTCTGACGATTAGCCTTGCTCATGATTTTATTTAAACATTTGAATGCTCTTCCTCTCTTCTTCTCCTTTTTTTTTTGGTTTTCGTAGTAGAATTCTCTTCGATGATCAGTTTCTCTTATGAATTAGGATTTTATTTTGAATGAGAAACCCTTTTATTAGTGTTAATTCTTCTCGAATTGGATGAACCAATGTTCATGCCCCAAAATTCGTCATGATTGATTTTAACTTGCTTTGGTGATTTCCATTTGCGGAAAATACTAAGATATGTTGCATGGGTTGAGAAAACAGTGTCATGCAAAAACCCGGGTGGTTTTATGACTGTGTCCGGATTTTATCCGTCCCCAGTTATTTTTCTTCCGTATCTCCAGTATTGACCTTGTTTGAATCTTAGGATTTCAGTAGAATCCGCAACTGAATTGACTATCTGCAGAAGATAAGTATCCACTATATCTTGTATATATCTCCAAGACTTAAGATTTATCATTTACGCGAATATATATTCCATTCCTAAGTCAGCTTCATCGTGCAGGAGAAATTTTGATTTTCATATCTTTTCATCGCCATGTCAGGCAGTAGTATTTCTTCTCGAAATGAACCTCAGTTGAAGCATGAAGTAGAAGCGTCCGTCTCAGTAAGTTGTGTATTTTCCTCATATCCATTTGATCAGAGTTATTTATCGTAGGAAAATGATTTGTTGCAGGATAATAAGAAGAATCCATCTTTTTCTCGTAATTCAAACCCAAACGGACTGTCAGAGCTCCCTCCCAATATAGGTCAAATCATTCTGAAGCCGGCATATCCGTGAATAATGATATGATCCTTTGGATGGAGTACTAATCAATGGTTTTATCCGATCTTCATATAAAATTAAAATTTCTTCATTGCAGGTTGATGTGCATGTTGTCGTTGATGCTAAAGATATAAGGAATGAGAAGTCTGCGACAGATGATGATGACATCGACAAAAACTCTACCAACTCCGTGGAGACTATGGTTAGAATTCACTACCCAATAGCTGGACTCCCATTTGAGACTCCCATGATTAACAATTTTCCAGGAAATGAAATGGTTGGCGGCTTCGTTGTTCCCAAATGCCATGCATATTTGTATGCCAAGATCTGGAGACGATACGGTCACATTGCCACCACTGAGGTGTGGAGAGACTTCTTGCCGACCCTCCTAACTATAGTTGTTGGGGTTCTACCAATCATTGAAGATATGATGGAGACGAATTTGAGAGATGTTAAGAATCATGATCTGCACAGATGGGATGACATGATATCGAATTGCGAGACCTTGCGGTTCAATGTAAGCTGGCTTTGCCATCGGCTTGAGATGATCAAAATTGACAGGGCAGTGACTGCTACTGAAGCGATTTCCACCATAACTGCCTTTTTAGAAGAGGAGAAGGCACTTTCCTTAGCGTCGGCGAGGGTTGAGAAAGCTGTCCAAGATTTGAAAGTGAAGACCATGAACTTTCAAAAGAAACTTGACATGGCTATCTATAAAAATTACTCTTTGTTGGATGGTTCACTCTGAGTGAGCATTTATGATTGTTGTTTTTTTCCGAATAGGTTTAGGCTTTTTCTTAGGTAGAATAACTGATCATGACATGAGGAAATTTTTGTTCATTTATGGAATGTTTAATGAACAAAGGAGCATTCTGCACGCTCTTTGGAGGAATATAAATTACATTTTGAAAATGCTTGAAATGATGAAATGGTGAAAAGGTAGTTGTTTTCTATGGATCAGGCGTAATATGCTTTGAGCCATTTATCGTTGATTATATTTCCTTCCAATCCTCCATCAATTTTTAAGATTTTGTAATATCCGTTGGATACTGCCTTGATAACCGCATATGGTCCTTCTAATTTCGGGGAGAACTTGTTAGCAGACATGTCTTGTTGAATGTGCTTTGCTATCTTTAATACCAGATCCCCTACTTGAAATATTCGAGGTCTTACCATTTTGTTGTAGGCTCTGGAGATTCTTTGTTTGTAGGTTTCTACATATTTTTCCACCTTAGCTCTCTTTGACTTGAGCATGTACAGTTCAGTAATTCTTGAGTTGGACACTTCGGCTTCATTCCATTGTATTCCACCGGATGTTGCAGTCCTTGTTGAAGGAATTTTGATTTCTGCCGGTAGTATGGCGTCGGCCCTAGACAAGAGAATATGGTGAAGTCCCGATCGATCTCCTTGACGCGGTTAGATAATCCCATAAAGCCATAGGCAACTGTTCATGCCAGGTTCGAGGATTATCATGAATTGTTCGGCTGAGAATTCAGATCAAAGTTTTGTTGGTGCTCTCTGCTTGTCCATTTCCTTGGGGATAATACGGTGTGGAGAAAACTTGTTTGATGCCGTATTCCTCGAGCAATTCCGTCATGTGCTTGTTGGCAAAAGGAGTTCCATTATCAGTGAAAATGTGTTTAGGAACACCGAATCTAGATATTATGTATTCTTTGATGAAGGCTGCAATAGTGACTCCAGTGGTGCTTCGAAGAGGAATAGCTTTAACCTATTTGGTAAAATACTCAGTTTCGGTGATGATGTATTCATGCTATTTCGAAGATGATGGATTGATTTTCCCGATGATATCCAGTCCCCAGTTATATAAAGGCCATGGAATATTCATAGAATTCAATGAGAGGCAAGGAGTGCGAATGAGATTACCATGGACTTGGCATTGATGACATCTCTAAATGTACACAGCTACATCGTCTTCCATGGTCGGCCAATAATATTTCTCATGAATCTGGAGAAATAATTCCTTTTTCCTTGATATTCCCCATCATGCATCTCCTTCAAAATTGTTGGTATTTCATGCTCAACTAAGCATCTCAACAAGTTTCCACCAAAACTTTTGCGGTATAAGATTCCATCAAGAAAGGAAAATCTTTTAGCTCTCTGGATGAGCTTGATTGTTTCTTTCTTTTCCAACGACAACTCATTGTCCCGGAAGTAGGGTTCCCCTCCAAAAGTCCCGTTGGGGTTTGATGAAAAGTCAAAATATTTCAGAGCAAAAGTGTTCTAAGTAATGAGGAGGCGTCTGACAATAGGGACATGACTTTTGCAGGATTCTTGATTGAGCCTCCGTGGAAGGCCAATAGTATCCCATTCTTTAAAGCTTTCTGTAAAGTGTTACCACTAGTGTATGTCTATAGGTTTCTTCATGTATGCGCTTGAGTTGTTCGCCTTCTTCGTTGTTTCCAAGGCATCGTGATAAGGATCCATCAGAGTTTTGATAGTATAATTCCCCGTGAAGCAAGAAATAATTCCTTAATTCCTTGAGACTGACCTTCCCTTCTGAAAGAGAACTGCTCAATTCATGAATAATAGGTGCTCGCCAATCATCTGCTTGAATGTCTTTGACTTGAGCGAGCCATGTAGATGACACGGTACGCCTTTGTACAATGATTATTTTCTTGGCTCCTTCGAATTACATCTTAGAAGCGAGAGTTGCCAGGCAGTCAGCATGCCTATTGTTAGTTCGCCCAGTATGGACAATCGTTGCATCAACGAAGTGAGTTAACAACCATTGAGATTCAGTTCTGAATGGAGCAAGTGTGATTTCTTTAAGGGAGTATGTTCCATTCATTTTATTGACTAGTAGCTTTGAATCCCCTCTTATCTCGAGATGTGTTGCTCCTGCTTGCTTTGCCAGGGACAATCCTAGTAAGAAGGATTCATATTCTACTAAATTGTTGGTATAGTGAAAATCCATCTTGAATGAATGTGAGAAAACCTCACCGGATGGTGAGACTAGCACTATGCATGCTCCTCCAGTATCGTTGCTATGGGTGGCGGAACCGTAAAAGTATAAAAGCCACGTCTCTTCTTTGATGACTAAGATATCCGTAAACTCACCAAGTACATCTTCATGTAACATTGTTGCATCCTCTCCTGGAAAAGCAGCGAGCGAGTCTGCAACTGCTTGGCCCTTTATGGCTTTAGGTGGTGTACATGCTATGTAAAATTCTGACATTTGAAGTAGCCACTTCGCTGGTCTTCATATCAAGGCTGGATTTGATAGTAGGAACTTTATAGGTTCAGCTTTGGAAATGAGCATGACTCTATTGGATAATAAATAGTGCTTGAATTTCTGAATTACATGCACTAACGCCAGAAATGCTCTCTCAACCTTTGGGTATCGGAGTTTAGCATCTCGCATTGTATGACTAAAGTAGTAGATTGGTCGTTCGATGCCTTCGCCATCTTCTTGAGCAAGGAGTGCTCCGATAGCGACATCACTAGAAGCTGTGTAAAGTATCAGTGGTCGTCCTTGCATTGGTGATCTCATGACAGCAGGTGATAATAGTATTAGTTGTACTTTCTGGAATGCTTCTTGTTGAACGGTTGTCCATGTGAAATTCGCTCATTTCTTCAATAAAGGGGTGAATGAAGCAATGAATTGAGCCAATCCAGGAATGAAGCGTCGAATATAATTTACCTTGCCCATAAAACTCTAGAGTTCTTTCATAGTACGTGGAGGAGGCATGGTAGTAATAGCTTTCGTCTTGTCTGGATCGACTTTGATTCCTTCGGTTGTGACCAGGAATCCTAGAAATTTCCCAGAGGAGACACCAAATGCACACTTCAGAGGGTTCATCTTTAATTTATATTCTCTGCATCTTTCAAAGATTTGTCTCAGGACTTCAAAGTGAGATGTTCGAGTCTTCGACTTCACCACCACATCGTCAACATAGTCTTCCACTTGCTTGTGCATCATGTCATGGAATATAGAAGTCATGGCTCGTTGATAAGTAGCACCGGCATTCTTTAATCCAAAGGGCATCACAGTGTAGTGGAAATTCCCAATAGGAGTACGGAATACAGTCTTGTTGGCATCATGCTCGTACATCTTGATCTGGTTATATCCGCTATAACCATCCATAAATAAGAACATACCGTGACCACTAGTTGCATCAACGAGCATATCAATGTTGGGTAAAGGAAAATCATCCTTCAGACAACACTTATTTAGATTCCTAAAATCAACACATCATCTGATTTGACCATTTTTATTCTTGACAGGAACAATATTCGCCAGCCATGTTGGACGTTGAATAGGCTTGATGAACCCTACTGCTAGTAGTTTCTGAATCTAGACTTTGATTTGTTCTTCGACTTCGTGTCTAAACTTCCTTGGAGGTTGTTTGACAGCTTTGGAGCCAGGAGTGATGTGCAGATGATGAGTAACCAATTTGCCGTCTAAACCTTGCATTTCTTCTTACGTCCATGCAAAAACATCTTGATATTCTTTCAGAAAATTTATTAATTCTGTTTGTTCCTCTAGCGATAGTGCTGAGCTGATTAAAATTGGCCTTGGATCACCCTCTGTCCCGATGTTGATCGTTTCGAGCTCATCAGTAGTGGAGTCAGTGCCGTCTTGTAATTGTCGTGGAGCATCTTGAACCTCTTCTTCGAGTGATGGTTCACTCTGACATGATTCTTTGGGGCGGGGAGACTTTTCATCGTTTCCCCTTGTTAATTGCTAATCATTACCTTGACGGTAAATGATTCTCCCATCCGCATCATGACAGGTTATGAAATTATATCCCTGAGTTGAGGCTTGATTTTTGTGGTGCTTAATCGGTGTAGCATACGACTTAATCGACTTGACGCCTGAGGACGATGGTTAGTCTGTGAATTCTTCGATGGACTTCCAGCTTAGGAGCGGAGTACTATAAATATTGTTTGGAGGTTCGGGGATGTTCTTTTGAGACTCAAGGAATTCAGCATCATAGACCGGGGCGTAAGGAGATGATGAAGCCGCAATACGAACAATTTTATTATTGATCAGAGCCTTCATGTATTGATGGTATGTTAAAGGAACCACTTTGTTATCATGGAGACACGGTCGTCCGAGTATCATGTGATAATCAGGATCTTGTTCAGTCACATGGAATTTTACCTTTGATTGAATATGCCCTACCTTCAAGTCTGTATACCCATATGTACGGATTTGGCTTCCTTCAAAACCTGTCATCAATATGGGATGACGAATGATTTTATTTTGTGGGAACTTGGCCGCCTTGAAAGTATTTATAGTGACAATATTTGTAGAAGCGCTTGTATCAACGAGAGCTCTCTTGAATTCAGAGTCTTTGATAAAACCTGTTACGCACAGGGCTCGGTTATGTCCTTCATCTGCCATGCGGTCCTCTTCTCCAAAAGTGATATTGTTGATCGAATGATAGGACATCATGGACATTTCCTTTACTGTTGGAGACAATGGATCTATTCCCACATCAGATGATGTCTGGTTGAGTGAGGCGAACGTGTCTGTCTGCTGCTTTCTGGAAAAGTGTAAGAGTTCACACAAGTTTTCGACCAACTGTGAAACCTCCTGGTCCACCGGCTTTTCATAAGTAGTGAAACTATTAATTTGGGGGTCACCATGTGATAAGTCAGTCTCCGGTGATGGGACTTCTAAAGCGGAAGTACTGCCTAACTCAGATGTTAGTCTGATGAGAAAATCGAGTATATCGTTGATTGTATCTTTTATCAGATAAATATTCCTGGTGTGGATCTCCAGGACTCGTGCCAACTCAGCCAGAGTTCGGGTTTCTCCGCTTTCCGCACCGTCAGAGGTGCTGGGAGGAGGAACGTTGCCATTTGAAATATTCTGGATCGGGTTTGAAGTAGTTGAATTAGTCCAAAGACCAACCATCTTTGTGAGATTTGGGATTGCAACCGAGAAAATGATCTCCCACTGTGGTCGCCAATCTGTATATGGGGCAAAACGAGTTGCTGGTTTTTACGGAATTGAGGAAACGACCGTGCAGAAAAAACTCCTTGAACCAAGCGAATTGTTAAACCTCATAAAGATGCACTGCAAGAAGGGAGTGCTTTGAATTTGAGAGATCAATCTGTAGTACTCCGGCCTAAACCAAGACAATGGTCGTTCCAGAGTAAATTCGGTCACAAGAGAGGATGGGTCAATCTGTATGAGGGAAGCTGAGAAATGTGTGAGATCAATGGTGATCGAAGATTGTAGGTGTGTTGTGTATTCTGAAAATAAGATAAGTTATGAATGATTGAATTTTACTTTGTTGAGAGTAATTGCGCAGATGTTGAGTTGTTAATCTCGTGTTGTCTGTTTGACGTGAGATTCTTCTTTTTTCAATCATGATTCAGAAACTTATTTATATTGCTAGAATTGTAAACACCATGATGATGAGCACGAAAGTGCGACGCATTTTCACCCATAAATACATTATCTAGGACTCATTTTATCACTAATAATCTTGTTTGTAGGTGTTTTTGGCAAATAAACGTTTTTATAAGAATCGGCTCGAAAAACTGTTAAAGGCACCTCCGGAGGACATTTGATATACGGACCCTCAATTTGGATAAGGGGTAACCTAATTACTAAGGGGCAACCCCAGGTCACCCAAGGAAGCTGCTATTCGCTTTTGATTTCTGGTTAGGGGGACACCATCTTCAACATTTGAAAAATGATTTTTGGCGGGAAAACCATGCATGCAACTGGCAGATTTTCGATTGATTTTTGAACGTGTTCTAGGGCGATTCAATGGCTAATTTTCGGTAGGAAGTTGTGTTATGTCCTAGAAAACACGTTTTGGGCTTTTGGTTCGATCAAATTTGGCTAGAATTGGCTAGCCAATTCACGAGCTCAAAATATATAAGCACGTGCAGGGAGAGTTCTTCACGAGTTCTGGAAGAATTTGTGTGTGTTATGATCGTGTTTGATGCATCGAGCAACCTTGTGGAGCATGTGTAATAGAATTGGAGCGTGCTGGAATGGAGAAAACGCGTGAGAAGCTAAAACAGGAGAGAAAATGAAGATTGTTGGGAGTAATTGAGAGAAATTCGATGGGCTTGTTAGCTATAAATAGGTTGCTGAGGTTTATTCAAAGGATATGGAGTGATTGGGGAGGCTACGGAGTAGAGAGAATTGCTGCAGAGAAATCAGCAGCATCAGCAGAAAAATAAGGAAGAACGTGAAGAACAGACTTTCAAAGACAGTCGTAAAAAACTGTCGTTCATGCGTAAAAGATAACTGTTTGTTTGCGACAGTTCTGAGCTATAGTTCTCTCGTAACAGCTGCTTTGTAACAAATCCATTGTAACACTGGGTTCTGTAACGACCATAAAGCATTACAAATCTCTGTTGATTATATTTTCTTCAATAAAACCACTTTTTGAGCAATTGAAAAATTCTTTTGAGTGTGTTTTTACCATGCGGAGCTAGAACCCTACACTGGGTCGACGGAGGAAGCCGAAATTCAACATGGGTAAAATTATTTAATTCTTTTTATGACTTTTGCACTATTTTAAATTGATTTATGATTCGATAAAATTAGTTGTGATTCAATTAGATAGGTTATGCTTTGAATTAAGATAATCTATGCTTAGGGGATACAGTTAATGTTTTGACGATCTACTGTGGCAAAACAAGAGTCGGTGTTTTATGAGCGATAATTGTTGAGAATGAATAATGAACCTCGTGTTGTGACTTCGGTGGAATCTTATACCCAGTGACTCTCTTATATTTATTATTTTCTTTAATCCTTTTAATTTAATCTTAACAACATCCGAGAGAACGAATCTTAATCACTACTACGAAAGTTCGGAAAAACCTTAAATCACATGATCCCATGAAGTGTGGCAGTTGATGGAATCAAAGAGTGGAGAAGTGGAAATCGTGTTAAAACCAGTTGCTCAACGTGAGGAGACTTGGTTTATTTTCCATCCACTACTTTGTTAACTCCTCCAACTGATTGCACGACTTTCTCAAATTCTCATCGTGTGTATGAACACACATGTCGTAGACCGCCGGTCCAAAACCCTAGTTAATATCCCCCCATGTGACACGATTGATGTCTCGTGTGATTGTGGAGTCTACAAGGCAGGCGTGTATTTAGTTAGTCAGTTGCTGACTTCATGACTTCATGGGACGATGAGTCCTCGTATTGTTGAGTCGAACGTGATTTGAAAATATTCCGAGACTCATGAATTGAACATGTCTGTTGAGACAGAGGTATAATTCTCGAATAAATGTTGATAGCTAAAGTGAACAAATATTGCTCATTTGAGTCATTGAATATTGATAGTTGAACCAATATTCCTTGATGCGAGCAAATGCTGCTCATCTGAGCAAATATTGATCGTTTGGTGAGTTACTGAATATTGATAGTTGAGCCAATATTCATCAGTGCGAACAAATATTGTTCATCTGAGCGAATGTTTCTCATTTGATGAATTGTTGAATATTGATAGTTGAACCGATATTTCTTAGTCTGAGCAAATATTTCTCGTCTGAGCAAATGTTGCTCATTTGATGAATTATTGGTAGCATGACCAAAAAGAATATTAATTTGAAATACTGGCAACTGAACTGAGTATATTAGATAAGATGTTGATCACGAGATCATCGCAAAATCATTAGTATTTGAATCTGAAATTATGAACCTTGGACTCAAATCCCTAATTCGATCAATTAATGACCAATTGATGGTTTATTGAGAATTAACCACGAAGCGAAGGAGGGAACGGCTACATGGGATTATGGATCGATCATGTAGAGCCCACATGCTCACGTGAACAAAATATACCAAAGTCTCTTGAAGACCATTTGGTTTGTTGATGAAAGGATGATTAAATGCTAGTTCAATAAAAAATAATGCTTCTCTGAACCTTAGGTGATAAAACCTAATTAATTATGAAGAGATGAGGGACCAACTAAGGGGTGATAAAACCGGCCCTGGGTATCACAGGATCGAATATTGATCGTCTTATGAAGTTTTAGATTGTTTGGAAGAGTTTTGGACCGAATACGAGCAATTGCGCAAATTAGGTCAAATTGTGAAAATATGTGGGACCGGCTTCTTGCAAGCCAAATATCCAACCTTGGTCGGTCAAGGTAACATGCTCACGTCACCAAAGGGTTCATATCTTAGTTCTGAGAGTTTTGACATTTTCTAGTATGCGTTTGAGCAACATTTTGAGAAAATATGAAGAAATCAGGGATTTTTGCTGAAACCGTCAAAACTTCATGAGATGAAGGAAAACAGCAAAAAAAGAGAGGGAATCATGAAGTGTGGGACCGGCTATGATCAAAGCATGACCGGCCGGCCAAGGAGCCCGGTCCCACGACATTTTTTCCTAATTTTTGTAATATTTTCATGATTTTAGGGAAATATGATAAAACCAAGGAGTTTCTGTGAGATGAGGAAAACATAAAAATAATAGTAATAAAATAAGGGATGTGTGGGACCGGCTTGGGCATGGTTGGCCGGTTAGGGCCCGATCCCGTGAATTTTCCCTAATTTTATATATTATTTCATGATTTGAAGGAAACATCATGAAATCAAGGAATTTCATGAGATTAAGGAAAACATAAATAATAATAAAAAAAAAATAGGGCGCGTGGGTCCAGTTGGGGCCCGGTCCCACGGGCTTCCCTAATTTTATGTTATTTTTCACGGGATCAAGGAAATATCATGAGATTAAGGAGTTTTCATGAGATTAGGGAAATAATAATGAAATATTGAGGAACCATGAGGTGTGGGACCATCCATGACTAGGGCATAGCCGACCGGCTAGTAGATACGGTCCCATGACACCTTTCCCAATTTTATATTATTTCCTTGATGCGAAGGAAACACCATGAAACAGAGGAGTTTTCTTAAAACAAAGGATATTTCTTCAAATGAAGGGATTTTCATGAGATCAAAGAAAATAGATAAAAATATGATAAAATATAGAATTGGGCTTGGGACTGGCCACGGTGTGACTGGACGGACGGTTGGTCCAGTCCTCTGGCGCCTTGACTGATATTTTATTATTTATCATTTTCTTCCTATTTTGCATAGGTTCATCATCTCGTCGTATTTTGAAATACTTGTTCGTTCATTCAGGTGTTCGTCAATGCATTATTGTCGAATGCATCTACACCATTTTGGTCGGGCTTACTCGAAGGTAACTCAGATGCCCGTTTGTTGAATATTTATTACTAACCCATGGAATTCTGCTGGGAAGAACCATAAATTAAAGTAACGAAATATTATAAAAATATTGAATATTTTCCAGGGATTCAATTAATGAATCTATTGATTTTGAGAATAATTAATTAATGGCTCTATACTAGTACGATCGTCTAGGAGCGTTAATTATTCAGGAATTGCATGATATGAGCTTGTTGAAGCGTCATATTTCTTTTATATAGTCAGGGAAAACATTGTTACATCCTGAAGACGTTATTGCTCTATACTAGTGTTGATGGTGGTTTTTAGCCAAGGGTTAAAACCGTAAAACACCCTAAGCCCTAGTAGATAGTGATGCCACAACATTTAAGTAATAAGCATTTACTAGGCGCATTTATTGAAATCCTTAATGTGTCTGTAATTAATTACCGGGGTATCTTTTTCAATTAGGGTTACGACAAGCCAAACCCTAATTCCCACGTGTGCCAATAGCAAACCGTGCCAACCACACCGGAGCATGCCAACCATGCTAGCCACACCTATGTGCCAATGGCAAACCGTGCCAGCCACACTAACCGCGCCAAAGCATGCCAACCATGCTAGCCGCACCCATATGCCAATGGCAAATCGTGCCAGCCATACTAACCATGTCAAAGCGTGCCAACCATGCTAACCACACCCTGTGCCAACGGAAAACCATGCCAGCCACACCTACCGCGACATGCCAAACACACCTCGCCATGGCCTCATGCCAACTTAGCCGCGCCACCATGCTGGCCTTCCCTACACGGCTACAAAATTGAAGGCGTGCAACAATCAAACGGTTGTCCTTCAATCCCAGGAGCAAATCCTGGCCGTCTAAGGTTACCAAACGACCTTTCACCCAAAACCCTAGCTTGGTCACGCACCAAGCCAAAGCTAGCCATGACATGCGCCCATGGCAAACCCTTGGCCCCACATGCCAAGCTAAAACCGCACCTAGCCAAAGCTAGCCATGCCATGCGCCCATGGCAAACCCTTGGCCCCACATGCCAAGCCAAAACCGCACCTAGCCAAAGCTAGCCATGGCATGCGCCCATGGAAAACCCTTGGCCCCACATGCCAAGCCAAAACCGCACCTAGCCAAAGCTAGCCATGCAATGCGTCCATGGAAAACCCTTGGCCCCACATGCCAAGCCAAAACCGCACCTAGCCAAAGCTAGCCATGCCATGCGCCCATGGCGAACGCTTGGCCCCACATAACAAGCCAAAACTGCATCTAGCCAAAGCTAGCCATGCCATGCACCCATGGAAAACCCTTGGCCCCACATGCCAAGCCAAAACTGCACCAAGCCAAAGCTAGCCATGCCATGCGCCCATAGCAAACCCTTGGCCCCACATGCCAAGCCAAAGCCGCACCTATCCAAAGCTAGCCATGCCATGCGCCCATGACAAACCCTTGGCCCCACATGCCAATCCAAAACCGCACCTAGCCAAAGCTATCCATGCCATGCGCCCATGGCAAACCCTTGGCCCCACATGCCAAGCCAAAACCAACCTAGCCGCACCACCATGTTGGCCTTCTCTACACGGCTACCAAAACGAAGGCGTGCAACAATCAACAGTTTCCCTTGAACCCCAGGAGAAAATCCTAGCCATCCAAGGTTACCATACAACACATGGTAACCTTTGGCCCGAAAACCTAAGTTTGGCCACGCCAAACCATGCCATGCGAACGGCATGCCAACCTAGTCGCGCCACCATGCTGGCCTTCCCCACACGGCTACCAAAACGAAGGCGTGCAATATCAACGGTTGCCCTTCAACCCCATGAGCAAATCCTAGCCATCCAAGGTTACCAGATAACACATGGTAACCTTTGGCCCGAAAACCTATGTTTGGCCACGCCAAACCATGCCATGCCAACGGCATGCCAACCTAGTCGCGCCACCATGCTGGCCTTCCCCATGCGGCCACCAACGAACTAAAGCGTGCGACGATCAACGCCTACCTTGCCTCTTAAGATGCAAGATATCGACCGTCGAAGGTCACCAAGCTACCAAGTCTCCCAAGCTCGACTTGCCAGGCAACCACGACATGCCACATGTTTTCCACAAAAACATGCGAGACATCAAACACACATCACAAACTGGGGGATCCTCTTTGGGTATTAGTTTGGCGGTTTACAGCGTGCGGCGTACACTACGCCCGTCATAAGGAAGTGTCATAAGGGTGAGGCGGTCAGTAAATATAGGGAGTCAATGGTGAAACGCTCAACAATCAATTCCATACGTTAACGGTTTTATGGAACATCAATTTCATACATTAACGGTTTTATGGAACATCAATTACATGCATGTGGTTATCACCTCCTCCCATTTACTTACCCATTTATCCATCCCTTAATGAGACCAGAGTACGTTTCACTTCGACTTGTATAAATAGGTCTTACCTATTTCCACAGAACAACAAGTTCATTCGGGAAAATACAACACTCGAAAAATATTTGCTAGCTTACCACTTGTTAGCCTTCCAACTTTTCTGATACAAGTCACAGTAACACAACAAATCTTCCAGAATTAACTATTCTGGTCTCATCACTTTCGTTGCTTCCCTCCCCAAAACCAACCCATTCTCCTCCACTTTGTGACCTAAGCAAGTCCGGAACGTCCATTTCTTGGTTTAGGCTGGATTTGTACAGATTGATCTCTCGAACTTAAAGTACTCCCTTGCAGTACATTGTTTAGGGTTTAAATTGTTTCTCACCCGCATACCCGAAATTACCGAAATCAGCAGAAACCGTTTTCACCAACAAACAATTGGCGACCACATCGGGAGATTGATCTATCGGTTGCAATATCAATTTTAATTTCTAATGTCATATTCCAAACGCCGATCCCAATATGGTATAACTCAGGTCTGGGACAGCTGCCAAGAATACCAGCACAGAGCACGTACCTGGTGTTAACGTTACTTCCAACAACGTCGTTACATCATCTACCGGCCACGGTAACTCCGAAAATACTCCTTCAAACGTAACACCGCCAATCACTAGGGCCAGAGCTGCTGCCACCTCTAATACCATGCACAACCTCCCAATCACGGCAATACCGAAAACTCCCCTTCGGGTATTATGCCACCAGTCACCAGAGCCAGAGCCGTCGCTACCGCTCCTAATGCTTCATCAAGCATGACACCTGCAACTGCAACTAAGATCCCGACTACTCCACCAACAGAACGAGAAACCGGAGGGACCAGAGGAAACCGACCTTATGTTATCATCGCTGATTTGATGGAACGACAGGAGATGCTCGCCAGAGCTCGGACGGATATGGTTTGGACACAGAAAGAAGTACTCGTCTTTCTCAAGGCCCTAACAGAGCGGATACCACGCGAATCACTCCCACCAGAGCTGTCTAGGAACGTCTCCAACACCCCCGACGCTAGCACCTCGGCAGAACACGCCTCCGCAGACGAGGAGATTCATGCTAGAATTTCATTAGAAAGAAATCAGCCGTCCGACTTCGTCACACGAGAATATCTAGATCAACTCCTCCGCAACCGAGTCAAGAATGATGAAATGGAAGTTCATCAGTACCAACCCCCTTACTTATCCGATATACAAAGAATCCCTCTTCTAAGGGGATACTCCCCTTCTCAATTCACCATATATGATGTCACCGGAAATGTACATGAGCATGTCTCCCGCTTCTTGGAGTCCCTAGGTGAACATGAATACAATCACGTCCTTCGTCTGAGGGAGTTTTCTAAATCACTTACCGAAAGAGCGTATACATGGTACAACAACATCCCGCCGAACAATATCCCCAACTGGGGTAGCATGGTTACCACATTTTACAAGTAATACTTCTTCGTGTCTGAACAAGTTACTTTCTCAGACCTTGGGAGAATGTACCAGTGGGATAACAAACACCCGGATGATTTCGTTAAGAGATTCAGGGTTCAAGCACTGGACTGTCATGACCCAAACGTGACCGAGCAACACCTGGTGAACGCATGCATCAATGGTATGGTTCCTATTTACCGTGTCTTGCTAGATAACTTGCGTTTCCAGACATTCACATAACTCCACTAATACGCCAGACATTCTGCAATGACAGCACCAGCGTTACTGTATAGGGATAGACCATCTCGAACCGAAGACATGCGCGAAACTCGCAGGAACAGGCGCCTCACCAGCAAGCAATTTAACGCTGGCCCCTCCTATGTAAACATAGTGAACGAGAAAGGGAAAAGGAAGGCCCCATCTGTAGACCATCAGCCTAAACGTGAAGCACCGGCACAACGGGCAACCTCGCCATGGAAGGCCACCCCTAAATCTCCCATGCGTCGTCACAAAACTGAAGGGAATGCCCAAGATTTACCGTTTCCCACCGAGGAGGTGATTGATCTCCTAGAAGCATGGATTCAAGACAATATCATCAGACTGCCATCTCCCATACCCCCACCGACTGAGGCCGAGATGGCAAACCCCAAGTATTGCCACTACCATAGATTTGTTCACCACCCAACCAGTGATTGCAACAGACTAAAGTATATCTTCAAAGAAAAGATAGAAGCAGGGGAGCTCCAACTAGTAAACGAGGGAGTACATCGAGACCCACTTCCAGTAAGGAACTGTGGGGTATCTAGGGACTCCGTGCACGAGACTGTACAATCCATGATGCAACACGTATGCAAAATTCACTATCTTTCGAAGGTGTAGCGCCAAGATATCTTCATAGCCCTTAATCGTGTTGTATCAGGCAAGAGACTTTTCCCTCCATGGAAACCACACCAAGGGCCCAAGATTTCCAAACCGGTAGAATCAAAAAGGATAACTGGGGACTGCTGACCACGTCCCATTTAAGACGTATTGAATTCGACAACACGCTCATCGACACGGGCTCTGACTTCAACATTATTACTTTCAAGACACTGAAAGTTGCGGGATTTACAAAGAAAGACGCTACCCATTCCCTGTCTGTGATTAAGAACCCGGGAGGAGAAGCCTTGAACGCGTATAGCTACATCAACCTCGAGGTTAAGATATGAGACGCTACGACGCAGAGCAAATTCCACATTTTCAAAGAATTGGGTTACGACATGATACTGGGGCACTTATGGGTACTCGAAAACAAAGCGGAATTAGATACATACCCTCTATCAATGTCGACACCCGAGAGGATCTCCAATAAACCACCCCACTTGCTATCGCATCGACGAGTTATTGATGGAACCCGGATTCCCGGAGAAGACCTATTGGCACTAACCCATGGGTTCCAAATGCATGTGAGTATGTCCGAACGATCTCCTCTACAACCAGTCATTCCTTCCCCTATTCCGTCATGGGGACTCGGCATGATTACTTGCACGGACATTGTCAAGAAACGCGAATGGGGCGCTGGGCCATTCAAACGCTTTGCAAGAAACCTAGAAGCCTCCATCGGAACCAATGAAACCAAGATTCAAACGGTTGCACAACACCTGGACCCGTTTTTAATCGGAGATATAGTGATTAAGGTAAACTAGTTTCAAGTTGGGAAGATGACGGTAAAAATGGATGTTTGAATTGGTTCGCCTAATGAAAGAGAAGACGACCGTATCTGGTGGCAGATGTTCTTTTAGGAGGATACTGCAAGCTCATCAACATAGACAAACCGGAAGGCGTGATAGTTCACTCGCGATGACTCAAGATTTTCAATCCCTAAAAATGTTGTACCTTTTCCAACCAGTCTCCCTTTATTATTTCCTTCAACAATTTATCTTGGTATTTGTATTTCCCCAAGGTGAATACACCGTTTGTATTCTTCTCCAGAATTTTCTTGAAAAAAAATATATAGTGCATCTCTTTCCGAATGAGTTTTCCAGATATCAGAGAAACACATCAAACTAACCAAAAAAAAAACAACCCATTGAAAAGCCATCATGTCACAACCAGAAATACCTCATTCAATTACCAAAAAAAAAAACAACAAATAAGCGGAACGTTAACTGTTGCAGAAGAAGGTAAAGATAAGTCTACAGAAAACATCAAGACGCCTAAACAACAAAGAATGATAAAAGGGAGAAATTAGCCATCAAAAGATGGAACACGAGTCTCTTTGGTCAAGGCTATTTTCAAGCACTTTCCCCAACAGTCTCTCGGGCAGCAAAGATTCCATTCGACAGCGTTAGAAGAAGCAACCTGAACATCCCATCCTGAAGCAACCTCAGTAGTAACAGTATCCATCTCTTTCCCGATACCCTCTTCGATAACCGGTCTAGCATACACCACCATGACCCCTCTATGTCGCCAACGACATCTCCGACGTCAATTCCGAAGGCTGTTTCAGTCCTGTCAAACGTTTTCTCATAAGTTTTCTCAGCATACCTTCGAGGAAGATTTCCTGACTCATCTACATCAGAATCGAGAATTATTGCGTCGTCCTGAACGAAGAAGTTACGTCGACTTTCCTCTAAAAATTCCACAAGCTTAGTTTTCCGTTGTTTCAACCTAGAAACAGTCTGATCCTCCCTAGCATTGGACTGAGAAGAAGTTTTGCTGCACTGGAGCTTCTCAACACACCAAGGTTCTTCATCACCTTCTCGTTCCTCCTCCATGTATACCGAATGCAAGAAAGTCCAAACACGCGCCCGCTCTTCATTGAGATAGATAGAAGGGAGATCCTTGATAATTCCACCAGCTTCATAGAACAAAGATTCGATTCTACCTAGTGCCTCCTTGTGAGAAGAAAATTGGTTTTCGCTGATTCCAAATTTTTTTCCGAAGAATTAGAAGCATGGTTGTCTCTGAAAGATCCCATCATACGCTATAAAGAACAAAAAAAAAAGGTCAAATTTCCACCTCGTCTATACCAACGACATATATAAGAAAGAAGATAAAATAAGAATCAGGAGAAGACGCGAGACGATACCTGTAAGAAGGATGGGCATGGACGAACTAGGCAAATGGAGGGTTCGAGATCATCTTTTATGTTCATCGGAGTGACGCAATCCCCCAAAAGGAAAGCTTTTATGCTATCCGTGAGTTAAGGCATGACATCCGATCCTAACTAAACCACGTCCTGCCATCCAATATAAAGGAAGGTCTCATGCTTGGCCGTGCAACGTGATTAGGGTTTGCTGAGGAAACATGGAAAAACGTGTTTGAGACACGCTAACTCGTGTGTTACTTTCCCGTCGCCAGCAATTCGGAGGAAAAAAAGACTGGAAACATAACCTGAGCAGAAGGAGCAACGCCCCCTTTCCTTGCGGGCATAACGCTTTTGGGGTTTTAAAGAGAAACATAACTTCTTATTTAAGCCAAGTAAGGAAAAGAGGCAACTGGACCCTTAAAAGACGAATCACCACTCCATCCACGCCACTTCTTCGCCTCGCCACTCTTAGATGTCCATGCACGTCTCACCGATCTGCGCCTTACCGTGGCCCCATGAGCCAAACCGTCTGCTTGCTTCGCCTTCCAAGACTGCGCCCCCTTTTCCTCGGATATGTATGACCATACCAAGCCGGTAAATTTCGTCTCACCACTCCACGATCTGCATCCCCAGTACAACTTACGCAGGGCCTCCAACACGGGAAGCCAAAATTCTCTTCGCCCCTCAAAAATGTTAGTCGAGTTTTCCTAACCATCCTTGCAATGATTTACGTCACGATTCCGTCCTTATTTGTCACCATCATATGCTTACCTCGCAACAAGGCACCTGTTCCGAGCTAAGCAGTGGACTTAATGTTGATGGTGGTTTTTAGCCCAGGGTTAAAATCGTAAAACACCATAAACCATAGTAGACAGTGATGCCACAACATTTAAGTAATAAGCATTTACTAGACGCATTTATTGAAATCCTTAATGTGTCTGTAAATAATTACCGGGGTATCTTTTTCAATTAGGGTTACGACAAGCCAAACCCTAATTCCCACGTGTGCCAATGGCAAACCATGCCAACCACACCGGAGCATGCCAACCATGATAGCCACACCTCTGTGCCAATGGCAAACCGTGCCATCCACACTAACCGCGCCAAAGCATGCCAACCATGCTAGCCGCACCCATATGCCAATGGCAAATCGTTCCAGCCATACTAACCACGTCAAAGCGTGCCAACCATGCTAACCACACCCTGTGCCAACGACAAACCATGCCAGCCACACCTACTGCGCCATGCAAAACGCACCTCGCCATGGCCTCATGCCAACTTAGCCACGCCACCATGCTGGCCTTGCCTACACGGCTACCAAAATGAAGGCGTGCAACAATCAAACGGTTTCCCTTCAATCCCAAGAGAAAATCCTGGCCGTCTAAGGTTACCAAACGACCTTTCGCCCAAAACCCTAGCTTGGTCACGCACCAAGCCAAAGCTAGCCATGCCATGAGCCCATGGCAAACCCTTGGCCCCACATGCCAAGCCAAAACCGCACCAATCCAAAGCTAGCCATGCCATGCGCCCATGGAAAACCCTTGGCCCCACATGCCAAGCCAAAACCGCACCTAGCCAAAGCTATCCATGCAATGTGCCCATGGCAAACTCTTGGCCCCACATGCAAAGCCAAAAACGCATCTAGCCAAAACTAGCCATGCCATGCGCCCATGGAAAACCCTTGGCCCCACATGCCAAGCCAAAACCGCACCTAGCCAAAGCTAGCCATGCCATGCGCCCATGGCAAACCCTTGGCCCCACATGCGAAACCAAAACCAACCTATCCGCGCCACCATGCTAACCTTCTCTACATGGCTACCAAAATAAAGGCGTGCAACAATCAACGGTTTCTATTCAACCCCAGGAGCAAATCCTAGCCATCCAAGGTTACCAGACAACACATGGTAACCTTTGACCCGAAAACCTAAGTTTGGCCACGCTAAACCATGCCATTCCAACGTCATGCCAACCTAGCCGCGCCACCATGCTGGCCTTCCCCACACTGCTACCAAAACGAATGCGTGCAACAATCAACGGTTGCCCTTCAATCCCAGGAGCAAATCCTAGCCATCCAAGGTTACCAAACAACACATGGTAACCTTTGGACCGAAAAACTAAGTTTGGCCACGCCAAACCATGCCATGCCAACCTAGACGCGCCACCATGCTGGCCTTCCCCACACGGCTACCAAAACGAAGGCGTGCAACAATCAATGTTTTCCCTTCAACCCCAGGATAAAATCCTAGCCATCCAAGGTTACCAGACAACACATGGTAACCTTTGGACCGAAAACCTAAGTTTGGCCATGCCAAACCATTCCATGCCAACGACATGCCAACCTAGCCGTGCCACCATGCTGGCCTTCCCCATGAGGCCACCAACAAAGCATGCGACGATCAACGGTTACCTTGCCTCTTAAGATGCAAGATCTCTACCGTCGAATGTCACCAAGCTACCAAGTCTCCCAAGCTCGACTTTCCAGGAAACCACGACGTGCCACATGTTTTCCACAAAAACATGCGAGACATCAAACACATATCACAAACTAGGGGATCCTCTTTGGGTATTGGTTTGGCGGTTTACAGTGTGTGGCGTACACTACGCCCGTCATAAGGAAGTGTCATAAGGGTGAGGCGGTCAGTAAATATATGGAGTCAATGGTGAAACGCTCAACAATCAATTCCATACATTAACGGTTTTATGGAACATCAATTCCATACTTTAACGGTTTTATGGAACATCAATTACATGCATGCGGTTATCACCTCCTCCCATTTACTTACCCATTTATCCATCCCTTAATGAGACCAGAGTACATTTCACTTCGACTTGTATAAATAGGTCTTACCTATTTTCACAGGACAACAAGTTCATTCGGGAAAATACAACACTCAGAAAATACTTGCTAGCTTACCACTTGTCAGCCTTCCCACTTTTCTGATACAAGTCACAGTAACACAACTAATTTTCCAGAATCAACTATTCTGGTCTCATCACTTTCCTTGCTTCCCTCCCCAAAACCAACGCATTCTCCTCCACTTTGCGACCGAAGTCCGGAACGGCAATTTCTTGGTTTAGGATGGATTTGTACAGATTGATCTCTCGAACTTAAAGTACTCCCTTGCAGTACATTGTTTAGGGTTTTAATTGTTTCTCACCCGCACACACGAAATTACCGAAATCAGCATAAACCATTTTCACCTACAAACAACTAGCATGTAAGTTGTCTAAGAGCCGTCCAATCTTCCGATTCTATATAGAAGTACTTACTGAAATTGCTCAATATTCATAAGATATGATGTTGCCTCAGCTGAGAGACTACACATCTACATATACTCTGAGAGACAATATTCTCAGTCAGATATTCTCATAGCATTAGCTTTCATGCTTTCGATAAAAGACATGGGCATCAATACTCGTCTGATTGTTGGATCAGAAGCACATACACGTATGGGTTTACGATTTTAGCCTTTGTCGAAAATCCACCATCTACACTAACTAGTTCATTTGAGTCATTTGAACTAGTTATGGTGAAGAAGAATATGGTTGATATGAAAGTTATCATATGGCTAACCATTTGGTTAACTATTGTTGAACCAACTAATGTACAAGTTTGGGTACGGTTTTCACAAGCCTACCAACATGCATTTCATATGTGTATAACAAGCTATGTTTTCGATCTAATGGTTGATAAATATTAGCTTGTATCTAATCTGGTTTTCATCTAACGGTGAATATTGAATGCTTTGTTACTAAGCTAACATTGATTGCAAACCCTGATTTGAAAGACTATATAAAAGAGAACTCTAGCAACTGGGAAACCTAATCCCCACACATTTTGTGTGATACTAGTTGTGCTAAGATAGAGTTGATTCTCCTTTAACCTTAGGTTTCTTCTTCTAAACCAGGTTAACGACTTAAAGATTTCACTGGGATTGTGAAGCCAGACCGATACTACTTTTATTGTAGTTGTATGATCTATTCTTGCTGTTTCTATCGTATGAGTACAATTGTAATAATTGGCTTGAGATTTCTATATCTGATAGGCAATATAAAAAGTAATCACAAACATCTTCGTCTCATCATTTGTGATTCCACAATATTTTTTTTTCGCTACGTCGATTAAGACTATTGTGAGGTGATTGATAATACTGAGTTGTTTTTCGGGAATATAAGTCTGGTTTATCAATTGGTTCCTGTTCACCTTGATTTATCAAAAGACGAAACAAAAATCGTAGGTATATTCGTGGGAGAAGGATTTATCTATTACCGTAGACTTTTCTGTATGATACAGATTTGTTTATTAAAGTCTTCGACTTTGGGTCATAGCAACTCTTAGTTGTGGGTGAGATCATCTAAGGGAATCAAGTACGTAGTATCCTGCTGGGATCAGAGGCGTAGGAGCATAACTGTACCTTGGATCAATGTGAGATTGATTGGGGTTCAACTACAATACAAACCGAAGTTAGCTTGGAGTAGGCTAGTGTCTGTAGCGGCTTAATACAATGTATGTTTAATCTGGACTAGGTCCCGGGGTTTTTCTGCATTTGCGGTTTCCTCATTAACAAAATTCTGGTGTCTGTGTTATTTCTTTTCCGCATTATATTGGTTATATAATTGAAATAATACAGGTTGTGCGTTGTTCAATCAATTAGAATATCCGACCTTTTGGTTGTTGATTTAAATTGATTGACACTTGGATATTGGTCTTTGGTACCATCCAAGTTTATCTCTCTTGTATTTAAATTGAGACTCGCAGTTTGGTTGAGTAAGATTTAAATCGAGAGATAAAGATATAAACTATTTGATATACTTTTTATTGATTAAGTCTAACTGTCTAGTTGATTCTCATAAAAGTATATTAAAGTTTGTCCATACAGATTGCTAATTCGAAATATTAGGTGTGGTTGTTAGACCCCCGCTTTTTCAGTTTTTCCTTTTTTAGTATTTTGTAATGTTGAAGTTATGGAAATGTTGAACTTAAGAATGTAACAAACTGAACTTATTTTGTAATGTTGAACATTGAACTTATGGAAATGTTGTTTTAGTATTTTGTAATGTTTTTCAGGTAAAAACCCAGTATCGGTCTTGTACCAGATATGTACCGGAGGTACAAGTACAACTCCATGTACAAGTACATGTACCGTTCCTAAAAATGAGGTATCGGTCAACACCAAGTACAAGGACCGGTTCCATAAGAAAACCGAGCCGAACCGGACCATGTGCAACCTTACTTATAAGGGTTGTCCTAAAGTTAAGAAATGGCCATTTTATTCTTTACTCTTATTTAAATTATGACTAACCTAATAACCTCCCTCATATATACAAAAACAAAAAATTTCTACTAACTTATTCTCATTTTAAACTCAAAACAAAAAACTTCTACTAACTTATTCTCATTTTAAACTCTTCTCTTATCCTCTTGTTTTCTCTTCCATTTTCATAATCGTTAAAATTTGTATATTAAAGGAATTTTTCGACTAACCTATGCCTTGTTTATACATTTGTGATTCACAAAAATTGAAATTGAAGTTGCGGGGAGAAGTTCGGTTAGGAATTTTGTGAAAAAACTTTGTCGAACTAGGCAAACCTGATGGAAATGAAGAACATGAAGAACACTTCGGCTATTTCGCAAAAAATGTAAATAATCCTAGTCGAACTTTTAGTTCGGTTATGTCGTAATTTTTTTCTCCTAACCGAACTTTACTCTGAAAACTTACATATTGAGTTCGGTTACGTCGCAATTTTTTTTCTCTTAACCGAACTTTTCTCTGAAAGCAAAAACTCCATTAAAGCTAAGTTCGATTACATGTGTCTTCGGAAACATTAGCCGAACTTTATTTGCAGATAAGTTTGGCTACCTGTTCTTCAATATCGTAGCCGAACTCTATTGACATAGCCGACATCAATTTATAAATTTTTCATTTTAATTCTCGAAAGTGTTGGAAAATTCAAGCAACATTCACTAAATTTGAAATATACCTGAGTATCCAAAACCCTCATAATGCATCAAATGGGTTTCTATGACTCTTTTTGCAATCTGATTATGCAATGTATCAGTATTACAAAGGTATTAATTCTTCTTAATGGTGCACCATATAACTCTTATCAACCTACAAGGGGCATCAGACAAGGACATCCACTCTCACCATACTTAATCATAATTATTATGAAGGCTTTCTCACGACAGTTATTGGTAGCTGAACAAAATAATAGAATTGAAGAAATTCAGATTGCTTCAGGAGCTCCTCCTATTTCTCACTTATTCTTTGCAGATGACTGCTTACTTTTTACAACAACTAATTTACACAATTTCAATAACCTCCTTCAGATCGTAAATAGTTTTGGTGCTACTTTTGGACAACTTGTGAATTTCAACAAGTCAAGTGTCTTCTTCAATGCTACAGTTTTAGGAGCAGAATATCGCAGCAACCTTTACTTGCGAATATTTAATAACGCAACATAATAATGTCGCAAAAGAAATATTAGAAACGACGCAACAAAGAATGACGGACAAAACATGAGAAAGGCGGGAAGACTTTGCGAATATAAAATTTGAATAGTAGTTCGCGATACTTCGCAAGCTATATAGTTGTATAGATTTCACTATAAATGGTAGTTCAAATGTTAAATTAGGAGAGGTCTTTTTTAGAAGGAGAGGGATAATTTTAGGAGGAGAGAGAAAATGTTATGAGAGATTTATTTTCTTTATCATCTTCTTCCCCAAAAAACTAGAGCTCCAAATATTCATTAATGGAGTCTCAATTGTAAAATTATGTAATTACATACAATCACTAGTGGAGAACCGTGGATGTAGATCACATTGATCGAACCACGTAAAAATCTTTGTGTCTCTTTTACAATTTTAGTACTTTAATTCTTAGTTTCATATCAAATTAATTAGATTTAGGAATCATTTTAATGGATTCTTATGAGGGTGTAGTTGTGAGATAATCCGAAACTACATAATTGGCGCTAGAAACAGGGACCTAACTTTGTTGGTTCAAGGAAGTTTAGAAAATTAGCTATTGTTGGTGATGAACTCCACTGGATCTTCAAGAGACGAACAACTGATATGGGAGATAGTTTACATACAAGAGCAGAAGCAGAGATGAACATAAGGAAAACAAAAGATAAATTCAACGAATCTACATCAAAAATCGATCGCAAAAGATGAATTTCCTTCTTATTTCTTTAATCTTACTAACAAATTTTATGCGAAGAGCTATTTCATCTCAGGATCGTGTTTGTCTGTCGAACCATCTAGATGCGAACAAAGCCGCACAGATGAAAGGAAGAAATAAAGAATGTAAATAGTGGAGCAACATAAAGAAATGTGTAATTAAGTGAAACAGAAATGAGATATGGAAAATGATGATGCAACCATTTAAGTGTAGTTCCAAGTTGACGTTTGTTTATGGTGGAGCATCATAAAGAAACGTCATTTCCAAGTTGACGTTTGTTTTTTCTCTCTTAGTGTAATCCTCTCAAAAAAAAGTGGGGAGCATTCACGAACAACAACGAAGAAACAAAGAAATGGGATATTTGAATCTCGCAGAGTGAAATAGAAGCAAGAAATGGGGAGTATACGTAAATCTACGCCAAAAAATGGGGAGTATACGTAAAGCTACGCCAAAAAATTGTCAATAAAGTGAAATCCACGTAAAGCTACGCCAAAAAATCATCCCAAATGATTAATATCTTATTATTCTTTTCACAAATGTTTGCATCGCAAATTTTTTACTGCGCCTTTATATCAACAGCAAACCAACAATCTAGTAAGGTTCATGGAAATCTAATGAAAATGGACATGGAAATGTAAAGCTACACCAACAATCGTATTTGAAGAAAATGATAAGATGAACTCTAACGTGGCCCTCATCAACATAACCCAAGGATGGATCCATTTCTTATCCCCGTAATTTAGTTATCAAAACTTAGATCTGTTGTCAAAAGTAGATTTGCGAAGGAGAGAAGATGCAACTTCGTCAACTGGTAAGAGGAGAAAATGTGCTTGCGAAAAGAAAATGGATTTCCCGTCATATATTCTTCTCAGACTATATTCTTCCAGCAGAAATTTAGTTTCTCTTTCAAAAAGCAAACAAAATGTGTGGATTTAATGGGTTGCTATAAATAAAATGTATTATGCGAATAAAGATTCCCCAGTGAAGAGAGCATCATAAATCTCCACAGTGAACAAGCAAAGAGAAAATTTATACAAGCAGAAAGATTGCGAAGAACAACATGAGTTCATTCGTACCGTTACCAGTGAAGCAACTTACGAATTAATTACCTAGTTAAGCAGCAGACGAAGCTTATCATCAGTTCGTAAAATTCAGTATCGTGAAAAGAACAATTCCACAAACTACTGTGAAGAGTAAAGAAGAGATCTTGCGAAGAAACGTTGCGAAGCTTACTGACAAGAGTTATCACGTGAAGGCAAGTTTCTAGTCATAAATCACAAAACACGATAAAGAAGTAATAAGAGAAATGAAGCTTACAAAACCAACACGAGTGAAGATCAGTACAGATGGTTCAGAGTGTTGTCAATGAGCTTGAAGATGCAAGGTCGAATCCCATCAAGCGTATTTTTATTTTCGCAGATTTTGAAAAGCAAAAGGACAAAGTTATCAATCAAATAAAGCAGTTGTTTCTTTATGTCACAAACAGAAACTGGCACAGATGGTTAGGGGTTAAGAGTATGAGTTAGAGTTCGTGTGACCAATACTCGCAAAACTCAATATTTTTCACACTTTTTGGAACTATTGAAAAGAAAGGAAGAATAATAGAGTGGCAATGTGTGTTTCTTTCACAAGCTGAAGCTAGCTCAGATGGTCAGCAGTAAATGGAAGGGGTTTGAAGACGCGGGTTCGAGTCTCCATATTCGCATAAAATTTTTGCACTTCGCAAATGTTTACCTTGCGAACGTTCGCAGAACCAACACTTCTACTCTTTGCACTTCGCAAATGTTTGCAGCAATAACACTTCGCAGATGATTGTTTACTTCATGCAAAGGTTTACTTCGCAAGATCTTTGGTTATTTCGCAAGAAGAAAATGGGAGATTATTTCACAGACATATTTCGCAAGAAATGGCTAGAACAGTTGGTATAACACAACATTATACAAGAGGCAGATCAAAAGACAACAACAAGCCGAAAAAGGTAAGTACCATTTCCTTGAATATTTTATTTACAGAAGACAAAAGATTTTTGATTTTATTTACCAAAAGTGATATATTCGTAAGATTTCTACAATTTCTAAGATTACAAAACATTTCAAAGATTTTTAGATTGGTGAAAAGCGATACAATCGCAAGCTTCAAAAATGAATTCATCGCAAAAGTTTAAAGATCTCAAAAATTTTCAAAGACTTCAAAGTTACAAAAAACAGAGAAAATTAAATTTATATATTTCTATAGAACATTTTTTAAAGACGCGATATGAATACTTCTCATACTTCTTATA
This sequence comes from Papaver bracteatum, assembly GCA_023529315.1. Classification (NCBI taxonomy): domain Eukaryota; kingdom Viridiplantae; phylum Streptophyta; class Magnoliopsida; order Ranunculales; family Papaveraceae; genus Papaver; species Papaver bracteatum. The sequence continues at coordinate 1,581,377 of JAJJWX010003488.1, forward strand.
CTAAAGATTTTATGAAAACATTCAACATTTTATGTACATGAAAAATTTGTGATGAGTTTTTACGAATAAAAATTATTTATTTGCGATTAGCTTTCATTAAAGAAAGACGCAATTTTTACTTGCGATTAGCTTTCATAAAAGAAAGACGCAAACTGTGATTAGCCTCCAAAAAATAAAGAGAGCCGCAGAAAATTTACACAGGCAAACCTTTGTGGCGTACACCCTAGTTCGCGAAGCAACATTTCGTAAGAGGCAAAGTCCTAAAGTACGTCATTTAAGGGGGTACCTATAAGCATGGCTCAGGGAAACCGGAACACCACCAAGGAACCTAAGTACATGGAACTTTACGGGGTACAACCCAATAATGGGGTACCTATCCGGGTTAGACACCTTGGATTCTCAACCTAATCTTGCGATGTAACATGATTTAGGTTGGGCGACTAAGGCATACTGTCTTTCTCAAGAAGTGCAGAAAACGATCAAGGCGCCGAGGTACACGGTTGAGTCAAGAGTGCCGGATGGGTTTGAAGCACATCTGCCATTCTTGACAAGTCTTGGCAAATGATGCACTTGGCCCAAAGATACCCCATAGGGTGCAACCTCGTAACTATATGCCCTATAGGTAAAAAGGATAAGAGGTTGCGATCAAAAAATGGTTGTTTTCAGAACTGGATGGGAAGAGCTAACCTTGTATGGTCGATGTACGCTTCCTTGAAGGGGCAACCAAGGGGAAGATAAAGGGCAACACCCTCCATTAGGGAGCTGATACGTGCTATAAGACGCAAATGTCATGAGGCTTTTTTTTCGCAAGAACATAAAGGCTTGTCATATTTGTGCAACAATCGTACTTCTACGAGCCTTCTAAAAAATAATAATAATAATAATAATAATAAATATTAAAAAAGATAACCGGCGGGGAGGGAGAAGCTCCGGCGACTGGCATGGCGATCTTCTGGTGATTGAAAACTAGTTGTTTTCTCCTCCTTCGTCCGTGATTCATCGTTCTATCCACCTACCTCCTTTTCGTTTATTGTTTACAACATTAAGATGCACAGCTTGGTACTGCTTTCTTAGGGTTTTTCTTAAACCCTAGTTCCACTTGGACCGCGCAATGCCAAGACCCCGATTACGTTCGTGCCCCATTTCCAATGTCCCCGACCCACATTTTAACAGCTCACTCCAACATTTCAAGCAAGTTTGTGGGATCTCCTCCTCGGATTTCAACATTGACGATACGGCCCCCCTCTCCATGAAGTCATTGGCGGCTATTTACTTTGGTGCTGTTCGAGACCAGGTACCTCTAATTTTTCTATATCCCCCCGTGAGGTAGATGTTTGGCAGTGTAACAGGTACGCTCATGCTTTGGACTTCCTCAAAGCGATCTCGATCCCAGGCCTTGGTCAGGATGTTGGTCCTAGACAGTTTAGCTCTATGCTACAATATCGCTTGGCAATTCCCCTTTTTGATGATGGCAGTAAGTGTTCTTGTTGCGGCAAACTTATGGATATTTTTGGTGACCATGCCATTCATTGTGCAAGTGAAGTTGGGCTCAAATTTAGACATGACTTGGTGAAGGACATCTTGGCAGATATGTGCTATCGGGCTGGTGTGGTGGCTAGGAAAGAGGTTTCTTTGGGCGTCATCAATGGCAAAGAGTTTCGGCCTGCAGATATTTAATTGGGAAGATGGCAGAGATGTTTGTCTAGATGTCATTGGAGTTTCCCCCTTTACTAGTGCTCGTACTCGCAGCTTCATTCCTGGTCACGCCATTTCTTCAGCTGTCACCCGTAAGAACAACAAATACTTGAGTGTTTGTACCTCACTCGGTTACGGTTTTGGGGTGCTAGCCTTTTCCACCTTTGGTGAGATTGGTTTGGATTTTTTAACTTTCTTGAAGCGAATAAGGAATTTCATGGCTCGACATGATGCTAATTTCAAAATGGGCAATTCTCTTTTTCATAGGTTAGGGATCGTTATTCAAAAAGGTGTTGGCGCCCAGCTTGTTGCTAGGTTGCCCACCATCTCTTGTAATGTGGACTTTGATATTGAGATTTAATAAAAGCCTTCGTGGCCCCTTTTCATAATAATAATAACATAATAAAGAACTCGCAGAACATAATACAGAAGTTAAGATGAGATCAATGGGTCGCTACATGAAAGTGTAGAGACGTCCTGCGATTTCATCGCAAGACGACAATGTCATGGGGCAATATGTTCGCAAGAATATTTAGGCATGTCATATTGTCGCAAAACTTCCTGAAGAGGCTAAAATATTATACAAAAAAGTTAAGGCAAGATCAATGGGTTTTTGCATAAAAGTGTAAGAACGTCCTGCGATTTTGTCCCTACGAAAGATGGCAAAATAAGACCTTTAACTAGGAAGGCAAAATAAGACCACAAGAGAATACACAAATAAACTTGCAAAGATGATTATATGTAACCAAACAAACTTGCAAACATATATATTGAATTAAAGTTGAGATTATGCATTTTGATTATATTATATCATGTGAGACTAATAGTGCAGGAATTGAAGAAATTTGGAGCTACATCAATTCTTGCGTACAAAATAAGCTAAGTAACACAAACATTAGCTATACATTATAATAGATAAGCATTTTCATCATACAAACATCATACTCGCATCATAAAAGCATTGCATAAGCATTTCATGGCATAAGCATCGCATACGCATTTCATAACATAATCATTGCATAAATATCATAATTCACAACAGTATTCGCAACAATATTCGTAACATTATTCGCAACATTATTCGCAACAATATTCGCAACATTATTCGCAACAGTATTCGCAACATTATTCGCAACATAATTCGCATCACTATTCGCATCACTATTCGCATCACTATTTACAGCATTATTTATAAATGTTCAAAAATTCGCAGAAAAACTCAGAAATTCGCAGAAATATTCAGAAGTTAGCAGGGTTACCACTTGAGGCAGAGGCAAGATAAGAATAGAGACGCAATTTAATCATTCAACATTTTCTTAAGGATTCTCCTTCATAAATAAAGAACAAAGGCAACTATGGATACCCAAGAAAATATTTTATGTTCTTTATCTTCTCAGCAAGAATCCTCACCAAAAATGGAATAATAATTTCACATGAACAGAGGCAATATTTATCACTCTCATTCAAGGACGAATACTTCTTATATATTTCGAGGATTAAATACTCCTTATACTTCTTAAGGATACTTCATACTTCTTATATATTTCGAGGATTGAGTACTTCTTATACTTCATCAAGGATATTTTATATTTCTTATACTTCATACTTCTTTAAGGATACTTCACACACTTCATACTTCACAAGACGATACTTCTAATTACTTCTTAAAGCTTCAGAACTTCGCAAAAGAATAGAGGCAAGTATATACTTTTTGAGTTTGATATTCTTTCGCTTGTTCTTTCATCAACAAAGATCAAAGACTACTACAACGGATTTTTTCTTAAAAAGTGCTCTTCAAGCAATATTTAAGAAAAAAGAGGCAAGATGTAGGAGCAGAATATCGCAGCAACCTTCACTTGCGAATATTTAATAACACAACATAATAATGTCGCAAAAGAAATATTAGAAACGACGCAACAAAGAATGACGGACAAAACATGAGAAAGGCGGGAAGACTTTGCGAATATAAAATTTGAATAGTAGTTCGCGATACTTCGCAAGCTATATAGTTGTATAGATTTCACTATAAATAGTAGTTCAAATGTTAAATTAGGAGAGGTCTTTTTTAGAAGGAGAGGGATAATTTTAGGAGGAGAGAGAAAATGTTATGAGAGATTTATTTTCTTTATCATCTTCTTCCCCAAAAAACTAGAGCTCCAAATATTCATTAATGGAGTCTCAATTGTAAAATTATGTAATTACATACAATCACTAGTGGAGAACCGTGGATGTAGATCACATTGATCGAACCACGTAAAAATCTTTGTGTCTCTTTTACAATTTTAGTACTTTAATTCTTAGTTTCATATCAAATTAATTAGATTTAGGAATCATTTTAATGGATTCTTATGAGGGTGTAGTTGTGAGATAATCCGCAACTACAACAGTCCCTCAAAAAAATTGCAGGCTTCTCTCAAGAAGATTAAAATTTCAAATAATAAACCCAAATGAGAAATATCTTTGTATTCCTCTTATTATAAGGAAGAATAAAACTCAGTGTTTCTCTTATCTTATTGATAAAGTTAAAGGAAGGTTGTGTACTTGGAATGGAAAAACCATGACACAATGTGGAAAGTCTTTGATGATAAAGACTGTTACAAGTACTATCCCTGCCTATTCCATAAGCTTTTTACAAATCCCAGTTAATACAATCAAAAAAATGGATGCCTTACAAAGAGATTTCTAGAAGAGAATAAGGGCACTTATATTACTTCATTATAGAATAATATGGAAAGATGAAAGGATGTTGGTGGCCAAGGTCTTAGAAACATCAGAGTCCTTAATCAAGCACTTCTTGTGAGAGATGCTTGGAGATTATGTGCTCAATCTGATAAGCCATAGGCAAAAGAAATACAGGCCAAGTATTTTCCAGCTACAAGTATGCTTCATGTTAGCAAAAAGAAGGACTGCTCTTGGTCCCGGAGAAGTCTTCAGGATAATATAGATTTCTTGAAAGCAAATAGTTGTTGGAGGGTTGATAGAGGTAATAAAAAAAAAACTGGCTAGATGTTTGGATTATTGGAATGGACTGTCCACCAAGCCCAAGACAAGAAATAGCTAACAGTGAAGATTTTGTTTGGGTCATGGAGTTAATACAACCAAATGGGAAAGAATGGAACTTGCAGATTCTACCATATCTCTTTAATCAACAAACAAAAGATCTGATCATTAAAGTGAGAATCTCTTCAGCAACTGAGGATAAACTAATATATAAAACTTACAAAGCATGGTGGATTTACTCTCAAGTCTGCTTACAATAAGCTTTATGAGATAAGTCTGGGTGATTTAAAAGTTTCTACTGAGATACAAGGTTCCACAGTGAAGTGTAAAGAACTTTAGGGAATGAATACTTGGCCAAGAGTTAAGCATTTCTTTTGGAAATGTCTCTCTGATATTTTACCTTCTAGAGAAAGATTATCCAGAGTATGTGGATATACAAATCAATTATGTCCAATGTGCAATCAACATAATGAAATCACAATGCACATACTATTTTTATTCCCTTTCTCAAGAGCTGCGTGGATGGAAATTCCAGGTAGGAGTGCGTTCCTAAGAAGACCTCATAATTCTATTATAGAGATTTTTCAAAGTTGGCTTTTACAGGATAAAAAAAATATGTCAGAAGACGGCTAAGTGAATCTTGCTATGGTGGTGGCTTGGATCATTTGGAATGATAGATACGTGAGATGGTTTTTCAGAATAAAAATTCTGACCCCTAAGTCATAGCTAGGAAAGCAATATGTTTTGCTAACTATATAAAAATAAAGGACAAAACCATATTGTAGTACATGGGAGAGTGCAACGCATAGCAAACTGGAAACCACCAAAATAACCTTTTTCAACTATAAATTGTGATGTTTCTTTTGATCCTAATACTAGACTAACATGGGTTTCTTTAATCTTGCATGATTTTGCAGGAACATAGTGTGGTTGTGAAACACATTACTATGTAGAAATAAGAGATGTTGAGCTAGAAGAATGTCTGGCTTTTTTTGATGTTGTGCGATGGAGTAAGGAAATGCAAATTATACATGCAATGCTGGAAACAGATCTGAAGAATATTGTTGAATATATCAATAATGCTTCCCCAGTCTTAGCCTGGGAAAATAAAGCCATTTTTATTGAGCTATAGATGTTTTAAAGTCGGTTCAAAACTGGGAATGCAAGTTCATTCCTAGATTATGGAATAAAGTGGTTGATAAACTTGCAAAGTTTAATAGAAAATTTAGGATATCAAAAATTTGGTTAGAAAGCCCTTCTAATATTATAGAGGAGCAACTTATGTTAGATAATTTAAGCCATATGAGCTAATAAAATCATTAATCATTCGCAGCAATAAATAAATAAATAAATATCCGAAACCCTCATTTCAAAATCAACCATCTCAAAATAAATATATCCAAAACCATCTTCTTCTTATCTCTCAATAATTATTATTCTAAAAAACTCAACTTATAAATTTAACCTCGCTAATCGCTAATTATCTTAACTTAATCATTACACTAGCTTAATTATAAAGGATAATTTGGGTATTAATAGATAAAAGGTGTTTCAATTTACTTCTAAATGTCATATTAAAATTAAAATGATGAACCCCCTCCAAAATAGAGTGGTGCCCAAAAAATCATTCTTAGAATGATGGCGTAAGGGTGTCACGGCTGCCCAATTATGTTAAACCCTAAAACCGAACCAATTAGGGAAAAACCGAACCGAGCAATTTACTAATGGTTGATTTTAGTTTAAAAAGATAAAAATCAAGAATAATGGTTTCAGTTTTGGTTTAGGTTTAATATAAAAACCAAACATAATACCAATGGTAAAGAACGCGTGAGTGGGGGATATAAATTACTATCCCCATCTAATAGTGTTTGCCGAGGGGTGATTTTTGGGGCAGAAATACTAAAATACCCTCTTCTTAATTATATTATATTAATACCTTTCCCACAAAAAAAAATCTTAAAACTTAAAATCAAAAAACCAAAATCATTATCCCCCATTCATCTATTCCGACACTCTTTGGTAGTTAGGGTTTTGAAAAAAAAAATTTGTTCTTCATCGTTTACACGAATTCATCGTCGATTCAAAAATATCTTCGTCGATTAACCAAATCAATAACCATGCCTCCACGAAAGAAACCCAATCTCAATCCGCAATCAAAAACAAAACCAGTAGCTCAATAAAAACAAGAAGAAAGGATCAATCAGATTTTTCTTGAAGAAGAAGAAGAGGATTCAGACCATCATACTCTCGAAAAAATGACTTATATGAGAAGGATTCTGAATCGTTTTATAAGTCTTTTAATCGATTTAAAGCAGTAGGTTTAGGTTAGAATCACGAATTCTAACTCAAACAGTTGAGTTACAGTCAATTTCGTCATTTATTTTTGTATGACTACCATGCCGGTACACGGTCCCGGCATTGATTTTAGTATGAATACCATGCCGGTATAGGTTTCTGGCATTGGATTTAGTATGATTACTACGCCGGCTAATATATCATATTCACCTAAAACTGCATGTTAGGTTCCAGCATTAATTTTAGGTTGAATATCATGCTGGTAGTTGTGATTTAGTTTACAGGGAGAACTGAGAAATTTTAAACTGCCGGTATTGTCTCCATTTCGATATCAACGCCGGTACTACTTTTCGGCATAGTCGAGCTTTTGAAATACCATGACGGATTATGTGTAAAAGACTATAGAAAACTCTTCACTTTATGTTTGGTAAGCGACATAGTTTTTTAATATATTTCAATGTCGTTTGCAATTTACGGTGTGGTTGGTATTTCGTGAAATAATTCCGTCACTTATGATTCAATGCCGTTATTCAGCATATCTATGCCGTAATCGGATATGATTGTTAGTTGTCTTATATTTATTTCGTGTGTATTTTGATATAGGGAGAAAGCCAAGGAAGCTAAGAAAGAAAAAACTACAGATGCTGGAATTAAGAAAAGAAAGAAGAACGCTCTTGGTACCCCTGAGTCTTCGCCTCCTCGAGGGAAAGAACTTGGTCGCAACAAGCATTTTGGGGCAGGCTCTACAAGATGGAAAAATTGGGAGAGTGATGGGGACCGTAAAAAACTCGTAATCCGTGAACGTACTGGAACAGTTGATGATGAGCATGATGAAGAGGAAGACGGGGAGGAAGACGATGAGGTTGATCCAAGTCAATTAGTAATCCAAAGAGAAGTTTTAGAGGAAGATAGTGGGCCAAGTCAACAACTGACACAAGGTGAAGGTGAAGGGGAACAACCGGTAGAAGGATATCAAGAGAAGAATAAAGTAGTCAAAGTAAAAGGTTCACACTGATGTTTTTTTTGGTTGAATAAAATGCCGGCATGCATTTCAAAATGGGGGATATTATAGGTCGGCATGGATGTAGTATGAATACCATGCCAGTACATGTGCTGTCGGCGTTGTATTCATACTAACTATTAGATTTACTTTAGATTAGCTGTATTCAATCTTATCCGCATATTTAAACTTTAAAGGTTTATATTTAATTTTATGTGTAACTATATTTTTATCCTTCATTTTTTTTAACCGTGAAACTGAAAAAATACTGGTAAAATCAAAACCGAATAGTAAAACCGGAACCGAATGGGTAAAACTAAAAACCGAAACCATTGGTTAATGACACAGTTTTGGATAGGAAAATGTTGATGGTGGTTTTTAGTTCAAGGATAAAATTGTGAAACCTTGTATTTAATGTGCCTTCATTCTGCAAAGAAATAGAGCCATTTGAAAGTGATGAGTTCCCAGGCCTCTTTACTTACATATGTATATAAAATTTATTCAGAATGGTGCATGTAGCAACAATCCCAAACATTCTATAAATTTTATTAATCTCTCGCCTATATTATTCATTAATGTATGGCTTATTGAGTATTTTTCCTATGCTATGTTCCCTGGCTGAACCTTTAATATTGATATGACATGACAATTAGTGTTCACTCGCAGCTGAGTAGCATGAATTTTCCGAAGTATCAAGATTAAGGTCTGCATGAAAGTACTCAGTCAGAAGACGCGCTGTCTGCTCTCTGAGAATAAAATTAAATTTTTTGTGTCAACACATAGAATTCACCAAATTTGACCAATTTTGTGACAGCTCGCAAAATTCAAATTTTAACCTAATTAATTTGCAAAAAATAGGTTTTTGTGCGCCCTATGCAATATCTCGAACCCTATTGGTCGAGACCAAACCTAGGTTAGCTTGGAAATTAATCCGCCATGGACTAGTAGGAGCAAAATCCTACCAAAAGTAGAAAACAAGAGGAATTGAGGCAAGTAAAAGCATCAACAAATGGAGGCATGTCCACGCTACTTGGCCGGCCGATCCGCTTCAGCAGGCGCCGCCCGTGGCCGGTCGGCCACACTCCATGTTGCCGCTTGCCAACCCCTTTCCCATCGACCGATCAGATCGCTTTAAATGCGCCACACACACTTTTAAATAAAGTTGGAAGTTGGCTGGTCGACACACCTAAATTCCTTAAGGAATTTAATATAGACTGCCCATGTTAGTCTTAAAACTATCACGGCCGTACCTCTTGGCCACTCGATTTATCAAGTCAAGCCACTTCTTAAACACGGTCGGACAAGAACCACCTTGCACACCGGCGGGCCCACTATTTCCCTGGACAATCGGAATCCTTCCAACTCGCCAACAGAGCCACAAACCGATTGCTCCAAGTTAGTTGGTCGCGCGACTTACAAAACCCTAATTTCTATTAAGCGCATTACATTACTGTCGCAAAACGATCTCGGTCGTCCAACTTCGCCAGCCGAATTTACCGGCCTAGATTCAATCTCAATCAACGGGCAAGGTGCGGATACGCTCGTGCTGGCCTGTCGAACAACTCCTAGCGCACGGCTAACACCAAAAATCGTTAGCCCAAAATAGGTTGGCCACATGGTTTTGAAACCAAAATCAACGACAACCATTAACTGCCGCAAAATCATCTCGGCCGCCCAACTTCGCCAATCGAATCGAACGGCCTAACTCCTATTTTAGGCATCCAACAAGATATGGCCATGATCACCGGCCACCCCTTCCATAAGGAGCAATCGACTATACCGCGGCCGGCCCATATGGCTCCTAAACGATCGCTCAAAGATGGCTGGCCGTGCTTCTTGTAGAAATCTTAAATAAACTAGCGGCAACCAATAACTGCCGCAAATCATCTCGGCCATCCAATTTGGCTAGCCAATTTAACCGGTCTAGATTTAACTTGGACCGACCAATCGGATGACAAAATGGCTACCAACCATCACTCTTCTGTAGGGACTGATCGGCCTACCTTTGGCATGCATAAATAGCTCCCAACATCTTCCTGAAAGTGTCCGGTCATGCTCTTTTTAAGACACTAGGTTCCGCGACCAACCAAGATAGGCTTAATACAATAATACCTCACATGCATTTATTATTTTGATCTGCTTGCTTAAAAGCGCAAATCATCGAATACATACGATATTTTATGAGTATCGGCTTCACAAATAACTTAGTTATTTAACCTAATGACGTCACATGCTATTCTTTGCGGCAAGTCTCATGACTTGACTCGTCACACATGACTACCAGCCACCCAGCTTACGCGTGATTGGTCAGAATAATTGGGAAAGACCCACTCGGAAACTTGTTACATATTTTCTATAAAATACTCGAGACATCCAACATGTCACAATGGTGGAGCGTTCACCTAACACACACAACGTGCCGGGTTCGAATCACACCAACAACAACAAAGTTTTGGTTATCAACACAAGTATCCAGAAAAATACCAAGAACTGATAGCTTACATTCTGCAATCCAGTTCCATATTCGGATACAAGACATAAAACAACCACACCTTCAGAGATAACCATTATGATCTCAACACCTTCCTCGCTTCCCTCCCTAAGATCGACCATTCTCCTTCATTTTATGAACCGAAACAAGACTGGAACGACCATTTCTTGGTTTAGGCCAGGATTGTACAGATTGATCTCTCGAATCTAAAGTACTCCCATGAAGTGCATTTGTTTAGGGTTTAGATTCGTTTCTCGGTGGCACACCCAAATTTACCAAAACCAGCAGAATCAGTTTTTACCCAAAAGCAGAAAATTAAAAACAGGGAGTAATGGTTTCAATTTTGGTCTGAGCAAAAACCAAATCAAACATAACCGAGCCATATACACCCATACTGAACCCATATAAATATATTCCAGGTCCGGATCATAAAGTTGGGCATGGGTATAATGATGGGATTCTAGGAAACCATATATATAATAATCGCAATCGCACGACTTCTAACTAGTAGACAACGGTAAATACGGGTCGAACCCACATGGAGCGGTGGAAATACAATAATCAATATTTCTAATAAAACTGACACGAAACAATATTTTTTGAATTTTAGAATTGAAAATGAAATAATAAAGTTAAACTGATAAAATAGATTCACATAGAAAGACGGTAACCAGGGTCTTATGGTATACACCACTATTTCTATTCAATTACTGAAATTAAACATAATGCATGGATATTTATTTATTTTTCGTTCTATCGACATCACCTATTATACGTATTAAAGTCGCAAATATCACTAGTATACCCTAAGCATGGCACATTAAAGACTAAATCCAAGCATGAACCATCAATTTGCATCAGCAAGATATGAAACTAAATTTAGGTTCACAAATTTTGTATGGATTTCATAAGCATAATCCATCAAAGAAATTAACCAAGCATGGATCATCAAATAATAAGACAAATATATTTGTAAATTGTCAATTACGCACATAGCTTTTTAAAACCGGTGAAGCAAGAACTTATTTTTTGATCAATCAATAAACATTATTCAAGAATTAATCAATTCAAATCATAATGGTCTAATGCTATATAATCATTTCAAATTATCCTAATACCCAAAGTAGTTTCAACCATAAAAACCCTAGTTACAAAGATTTAGCTAGACATGATTATGACTTTCTTAAAACCCATAAAAAATGATAACAAAAATGTAACGCCCGAATTTTTAGCATGGCTTGCAAGTAAGATATTTTCACGGTTAAAACACACTTCCAAACAAGTTTAGAATTGGCTGCTAATTTGTTTGGAAGTGTGTTATAACCAATTCTAGACATGATTGTGTAATATTCACACGGTCAGCCCTATCTGTCCTGATGCACAATGATTGTGTAATATTGGCTCTAGGACAATCTCCCGTATAATGCGGCAGAAACTCGAGATGAAGCTTCATATTAATAACCTCAATATAGCACAACTTGAAAGATATGTTAGGAGTGAAACATTTCAAGTCAATATTACTAACCTCAAGTGGAAGGATGATATCATCGTTGTAGTTCGTTACTTATTCACATTCTTTAGGTCTTCAGAGTAATACTTGTATGTCTCAAAATTCCTATACTTTCTAGTCTAACCTAAACGAAGTTGACTCTAGTATTTAATCAAGTAACTCTAGATGAGTTTTGATACTAAAATATGACAACCAAACTTGACATATCAACGCTTGGTGAGTTCAAGCGTGCTATGCTATAACAGCTGTAGGGCAATAGAGGACATCAAATTGGTAGTAGTATAATACACCTTTATGAGAATTAACGCCTGAATTCTTTCCCTCCGAGCATAAACCAACAACATGTTCTCAGCCAACACACAACCCACAACTCTTCTTTATTTTCTAGATACCATAGTAGCACATCCCATTCTGACCAACAATAATGAACCCAATTTCAATCTCTACCAGTTTATTCACAACGTTACCATTAACTCTCGTATTTACTTCAACTGATTATCATCCAACAGCATCATCCAAACTATCACCATCATCGGTAAAAACGTGATCAAATCACCCATTATTCTTTCATGCCATCAACTGCACTTCTTTGCTCATTCTACTGCACAATAATTCCATCGAATTCAGTTTGAGTAAAAGATCGATGTCATATCCATTCTCATTTTTACCCTTGAACACAACAACACATACGAGTATTGATTCACTGAAATTTAAAGCTCACATGAGACCAGAAACTCACAATTTAATGGACACCACCACTGACGAAAACCCATTCAGGCATCACTCCTTTCAGACAATGGTTACTAGAGAATAACCACCAGTGAACTTGGTTCCATGTCGAGAACCCCTAACTCCATTATTTTAGAGCCTTATCGAGGCCATCTTCATTAACATCTCCTAATTTCCGACCATCTGAGGCCGCTTCCTTCTGATTATAGGGAAAGTTTATCCCCAATATCACCCATACGGAATCCATGCATGCAATGGCAACAACATCATTTAACACCTTGGAAACGGCCAGTATGCACACAACTTCAACCTCTTGCTGCTGAGTTTATTTTCCAAATCTAGAGATTCCATTAGAAACCAAATCTTATTCCATATAATATCCCTCCAAATCTTGTCCTTGTTGTTGATAATCACCACTGCCTATGTTGTGGATTTAAAAAGGAAAGACGAACTCCATCGGTAGAAGAATACACCAAGAATTTCCTTGTAGTGGTGGACCATTTGCTTTCTTTTATTCTGTTAGGAAATAACCTGTGTGAGAGTTGGGCACATTCCCCAACACTTTCAGAATTTAAACCATAGTAAGAACCCCCTAAAATCCATCTTTCGTTGTTTTTACTGCAAATGTCATTTGAGCTCTTATTTAAGTGGTTTATTCTCCAGTAATCCAATTCACTTGTACTTTCTACAAAAGTATTAAAATAGTGTTATTAGTCAAAATATCGACTCCTACCTAACATAAATATGGGTATAAAATGTAGCATTTATGAGCTTATCATTGAATCTTTTAGAACCGGTAAATTGTCGATTTATAATTAGTTTTAATCCGGCAGGTGCTCACATGAAGCAAGGATATTGTATTTAGGAAAATAAAATAAGAATGGTCATCAATAATTAACTTAGATAAGAAAAATTATTTTTGGTAAGAGAGAGGAGATTAAACTGAAGAACATAGGAAAAAAATTCTCAGAGATGAGAAGAAATCTGTTTAATGAAGTTTTTCATGAACATTTCCTCCAAACTAAGGGTTTATAGGTTTATCCGGTAAGTTTTGGTTTTAATTTAGGGTGTAGTAGTTAGTTTTGGCTATCGTCTACTTTAATATGCCTTTCAACCCCCTTCCCAAGTGATAAGATAATTTCCAACTTCATTCCTAATTGATAAAAATTATAAGATTACCAACTCCTTTCAATATTCAATACTTAACTCAAGAACATGAACCCAAATAAAAACAACCGATGGTCTCTAATTTTCATGCTTAAAATTGGTTCCCATTTATGAATTCGAAGTTTCTAAAATTTCACTGCTCAATACCCACTCCAATATGTACTTCTTACATGGACCGAGATGAAAGTAGATCACTATCATACAAGTTGTGATTAGTAGGTTACCAATCCATGTAAACATGTACAAAACTTTTCAAAGTTGACAAAACCATAGACCAGCACAATCTTTAACTTATAGGTTTGACATATAGTTCCAAAATCTTTTATCTTGAAATTTTTTAGTAATCATATTTAATTTGTGATAAGTTTTCATAAGTTCAAAATAATGTTATCTTCGATAATGAACAATCATATCATACTGAGATAGCATAAAACTGACAACTAATAGTTATTATTGAAATCCATATATCAATAAAAGTTTGCACCATATAGGACCCATAAAATAATTATTTCAATACTAGTCTAATAGTTGTTGATTTTGATGGAAATTGTATAAAAATACATGACATGATGGAGAGGATGAAATCTCAGAATGAGCTAAACTAACCTTTGGCTGGACTAGACAAATACAACACATAAATGTCGAATTAGCAGCCAAAAAAATGACAACCCTCTTGAGAATTAGATATCTCTATCAACATCATGTTCAAGGAAGATATTTTCATAGTTATCATGCTAGCTATCAAAGCACTGAATAAGACATTTGTAATAATATTTCTTTTGTTCTTTTCAAGATGATTATGATACAAAGATATCACAATTACCAATAATTTAATTTAGCTTTAATTTGTAAGAGGAATAATATCTCCTCCCATGTCACTTGGCATGGTCATAACCTTAATGCTTTATTTTGTGACTTTCAGCATGCCTCTGCTAGTGTGTGTATGTAAGCTCTAATCCTTGTTTGATGATGGGCAGACCATCACAAGGAATTATCTGCAGTTTGCAAAGGCTTTTGCTTTTTTCTTATAAAAAAAGGTGAGACTCAGATTATGATACTAGACAATTCTCAATTGGTTAGTTATACATAGTCTTTACCCTGAGACAACAACCCATAATCGTCCTGATAATTTTATAAACCGTTGTTGGAATTCTTCGTAGACGGATTTTTGGGGGACTCCTCATTTTTTTTTGGAGAATGTCGGAATAAAATAAAATAAGTTAACGTTAACTTGAAGTAAACTACAAAAGCCCTTATTCACATAGTTATGTTAATGACTAAAATACCTTTATTAGGAGGTAAACATTGGTATTAGTAGATTAATTAGATGTTTAATATTCAAATCAAATTAAATGAATTAAACTTAAGTATTAGAGTTAGTCTGAGAAGATTAAAGTTCATGTGATTAATTAAAGGTTTTCGAATTGAAGGATAACTTGATCATTTACTACTACTAGGACACCTTTTATCCCATGGTCAAATCTCAGAACATCCGTCCAACCTTTCAAAACTATAAAAAAGAGCAGTTCCAAAAATTGTTCCTTTTATAGATGCAACACAATTATTAATGCAGGGAAAAAATGTTGTTGATGACAGTAATCATGCAAAAAAATAGTCAATTTTTTTCTTCTTCTATTGAATAATCAAATCGGGTGAATGTTTGAAAAATATTATTGATGATAGTAATCATGAGAACAAGAGACAAAATTGTAATGAAAACCCAATAACCAATAATAATTATCGGCAAACAAGGTACGCGGTTATGAGTTTTCCATATAGGATTGGACTTGGGGGTGAAACCTTCAATGAAATTGTAGTGAGATCTCGAGAAGAATAGAGAAGATAGAAAAGAAAGAATTTCAAATACGAAGATCATTCCCACGTCCTTAAAGATTTTTCCATAACCCGTTTCGTATATTGGCGATGTTGCAACAAGTAATTGAGTTTTAATCTTTCTAATTGAGTCTTAGTAGCAATATTGGTAGTTGGTTTATAACTTTGTTATCTAGTGTTAGTAACATCCTGAACTTTTTTGTTGTTTTTATTCCTCGTCAATTTTTTTCTGTTTTATTTGTTTCATAGACCAAAAAGTATGCTCCAATGCAAGGTTTGGGAATGAAGGTTCAAATTTTGAACTAGTCGGACCAACAAAAATTCAAAGATTTTGTAGAGCTTAGCTACCAATCATATTTGCTATCTTAGCCGAACCTATTACTTTATAAACCATATTTGCAGTGTGAGTGAATAGCCTTTCAACTAATTTTTCCCGATGTTTTGATAAAATAAAGAACAATCCTTTTTCCTTCTCCTTGTGCTATTCGGAAAAAACGTTATAGGAGAATTTGGTATCCTAGATATTTATAGCTTAATTTTGATTAAAAAAATTACAAAACAACATTGATGGACGTAGAAGTTTCTTCTCCGTTCCTTCCCAAAATATGTAATAAACATCTTATTTTATTTGATCATTATGTTTGTTCTTTAAATTTCACTCATGAGTTTTTGGTAGAAGTTAAAGATTTTTGTTTGTTCAACATAATTGCTTGAAAACTATTATTGGTGAAAGTAATCCTGAGATCAAACGTGAAAATTATTCTGGAAACTGAATGATGATTATGAGTAACCAAGGTACTACCTTATGAACTTTCCTAGTAAATTTTGTGTTATGAAAGAATAAAGAAACCCAATTCAGTTAAATTGACATTCGGGTTATGTGTTTTGAAAAATTGAATCAGGTGAGACTTCAGTTGGTGTTGATGATGATAGTGCTTATGAGAATCCATGTGAAATTGGTGAATGGTGGAACAAGAGTAAGAATCATCCCGAAGATCCAATGATGATTACTGGTAAACAACATACAACAGAAGGTATGTTTTTTCATAATGAGTTAAGGGTTACATAATTCAATGGAATCGACCATGTTCGATTAAATATGAATGTTATGTTTTCGACAATTGCATCAGGTGATACTCCGGTTAAAGTTGTTGATAGTCAAAGTTGGAACACCAGGCTAAATCACCATGACCCATTGTATGGTTTATATGTAAGTACAATTTTATTTTAGTAATGTCAAAGTTCGGAATTTCAGACAGTTAGGGAATTTTGTTTGTATCAAACTGGAGAGTTTGCGGTGGTATGTTGTGTTATTGAAATGTCTTAATATGATGCCGCTTTTTTTTGTTTATATTTTAAGCACCAACTTTATCCTAAGATGATTCAATAAAAAATTCTTAGGTTGTGGTGTGTTTCCTTATGCAGGAAGGAACAACTTTAGGAGTCATACAATGTGAATGGGGTTACCGGTAATGCTTTAGCTGTAAAATTTTCAAGAATTTTTTTTATGGAGAAGATATACCAGAACTCTAAAAGCGTCTATATTGCTAAAACTCTCCGATACATTTTCATTCAATTAGAAAAGCCTTTTAAATAGGCATTACAAAAATATCTCCACTAACCCATAAACTTTAAACTCCTAATTAATGAGTAGCAACTAACTTGATTCCACTTCTTAAGTAAAAATCTAAAACTCCCTCAACATTACCTTACATATCCTACGAATTATGATTAGAATTAATCCCACGCTTTTGCTAAAGACCGACTAGTCCATAAATATTGACAATTAAAACAACAACAATTAATCTAACATCTATTTTAAAATTAAACCGTGTTTGGATTACTAATTCCAATACCTTCCCTTAATTCAAACATGTTTAATTCATCATTATCTTCGTCATTGCATCATCCATCAACCTTCATCGTCATCATCATCATAATCATAAATCAACATCTTTGTTTTGTTGTCACCATCATCATCAAGATCATAATCGTCGTCATCATCATCATCATCATCATTAATGTTAGCCAATCAGCATCCGCATAGTTTCGACTAACATAACAATTTTTGAACAAAATTATCCCTCTATGTATTTTGAATAAAAAAAATCTTCACCAAAAATATTTTCATAACAAAAACTATAATCAAATATTTTATATAAAAAAACAAAAATTTCTTTCTCAAAAACTTTTTTTTCTTCAATGGAAACCCTTGTTATCCAAAGACTTAGTATGATTTTCTTTTCTTCTTCACCACAGTTTTTTTTTCATCTCATAGCTAGAAACCCTTGTTTTCCAACTTTTTCTTCATCACCATGTGTTTTGTAACCTCAAAATCATTCTTTTCTTTTCTTATTTAAATGGAAACCCATGTTTCCCAAGTACACAAAAATCATTTTTCTTTTTAATTAAATAAACATAAGTTTTTTTTTTTTTTGAAACTCTTAAGCCATTTTTCTAAACATCACTTTTCTAAACTCTTAAGCTACATAGAACCAAATGATCGAACAAATGAAGGACCACCCAGAGATGGTTATTTTGGAAGCTTTGCAAACTACTGCAAAACTTACAAGCTAACAAAAGCAGAAGATGACCATTTGTCTAAGGTGGTGTGTGCAAGCATCCAGTTTCAAGTAGTCAGCAGAAATGCCAAGAAAATTTACACAACAGGGGTTAAACCTTGTCAACAATAATGTGCTGATGAGCAGTTCAGATTGCGATTTTTCAAAAATGCTTCTTATGATCCAAGCAAGCAAATTCATTTCTTAGGTAATGACTGCCACATATTAGTTGCACTCTCTGGCCTTATCATCTTTGGAAAAAAAATCATCAAGGAATTAGACATTATGGTAAGTTTTTTAGTATTAAAGAAGAAAAATAATTGATTCACTTGTTAGATATGATGCTTAGTGTTGGGTTTCCTTTTAATAGGCTGCTGCAATGAAGTTGAGGGGAGAAATGATGACCTTGGATCGCTGTGTAGAAATATCGTGTCATTTGCTAGGCCAAGAATACAAAGTAGAAGATTGGCCTTTACCAAAGGAATATTATATGAGCCAATTTACATGTAGTTTCATATTTTCTACATATGAAAGAGATAAAAAGACTTTGAAACAAATCCCAAGAATAGTTGTTGTGGATAAATTCATCCCAAAAGACGTTGATGATTTTGTATGTGTGGGACTAGGAAACTTTTTTAGTAAAAAAGTTTTTCAAAAACATTGGTCGAGAAAGATGGAAAAATGTGATAGCAGGTTTAGATTGAAAGAGACCTTGCAAGCCTCATCTTTCTCAAAGCTAAGTGGGGGAGAAATGACAGGTAAGTAAACTTATGTTGTTCTGATATGTACGTGGCTCATTAGACATTACTTTGATACACGAAAAGCTAAGTAGATTTAGTACCTGATACATAGATTTTGGCTTTGATATTTCAGTTGTCTAAGTAGACGTAGACAATTTAAAATGCACAACAGTTAAATCCTCAACAAATTTTGTAAGTATTGACGTTATGTCATTTACTGCAAGGGTAGAATTGATCGTAAATTAAATAGTTGGTTAAATTATTGAGTGTTGTTGCTTATATGAAATTGGCAGACACCAGGAAATATCCCATGGAGCAAGTACCCAGAAGATGTTTATCTTTAGCTGGAGAGCGTAATACAGGGCCACGAAAAAGGTCCTTATTGATCCACAAAAAAATGGTAACCATAATTCCCATCTTCCTCAACATTATCCATATCCTTGATATATTCATGAGTAAATTCGTGGAAATAATGAGTATAATTTTCATATTGATGTACGTAGGTCGGATGGATATATGTACATTCCTCATATTTAGGTGGTCATTTCTTTGGATCTTTTGGTATACGAATTGTCGCTTTCTCACAACTTGATAGAGTCATTATAGACTTTTCATCCACCTGTGATTTTCCTTTAACATCAACTTGGCTTATTTCTAATTATTTGGAGTGAACATTCAAACATTTTCCTTTAACATCAATGTTGATTGTTAAACTTTTTTGGGAGGAAAGATCGATACTTTTTCCTTTAACATCTCGACGGTTTGCTTATCCTTGTCCCATTTGACCTCTTGTTCGTTTTCTTCTACCTACATCCTCCTCCATACCATCCTTCGTTTCGTAGAATTTTTGCAACCGCCAAAAACCCAAAAGATATATTTTCTTCGATTCTTCCAACAATTACCTTACTTTTTTTTCTTCCTACATATCTATTTTCTTTCGTATGAGGCCTCCCCCTTTTATTCCCCTTGGGTGGTTCCTTGACATTGTACCAAGTGTATGGATATATGAAGTTACTTAAGTTATTAAACCATATTTTCCTTTGCAACCAGTTTAATGTAGAATATTTTTCGGCTAGTGATTTTCCAATATCGGTATCGGCAAACGCTCCCCCAAAATCTTGTTCGACTATTGTTTCATTGAAGGATAGTTTGTCAAAAGGGATCAACATATAAAATTTGGATCACATTGTTTTGGTACTTGGATATCATATGCCGACATGGGAATCTCAAACTTGACATGTTAGGACAAACACACTCTTCTCTATTAAAGTTTTTTAACTTAAAATGTTACACTTCGTACATGATTTTATTAATTTCACAATGCGGGACGTCATAAGTGATTTTTCGTTGAGTTGGAACAAAGTCTTCAGACAAACCTATTTGACATATCCTACAAAATGTCAGATTTTCAATTTCGAATGGTTCTCATTGATGCTTGCATGGCAGCATAACTTACTCTATTTTTGTTTGACTTAGTTGAAAATCTTTATAAAAATACATAGAACGATTTTTTTCTCCTATAACTCCATTTTTTCGTTAGAAAACCCAACTCAAAACTCATTATTAATCATTGTGATCATCTATTCATTATTGTCAAATATGAGAGTTTACTTCTTTATTCAATCATTAGCATTAGAATCTATCAAAATAACTCGTTGTACTCCCTCGGTCCATGTGTTTGCACAATCATTAAGGAAATAAGGGAAATGATATAGTTAATGTGAACGCTGAAGGCCAATTAAAAAATCTACAAGACAAATATTTATAAACCAAGGTAGTTTGGGCAGCAAGGAATTTCCATAACAGAAGATATTCTTAAGATATGCAATAAAACACCTAAATTTGGTTTTATAAATTCCAACCAATTTCCAACCTTATAACTGAAATCTTCATGGACAAGTTAATTCAATATTCATAGATATATTTTGATTGCTGGTAAAACAAAACATATTAATTTTGAAAATCTCAAAAAGATTCTCTACTATTTCGATTTGGGATATCACCTTGAGTATCAAGGAATATCTCTGAACAATTAAGAAATAAGATTTCGACACATGTTCAAATTACTCACTATGTCGACATCTTGAACTTTCTTAATTTGCAAACCCAATTTCCAAATCACACAAACCCTAAAGTGTACGTGACTTATAGAATTCGGTTTTGCCTGCTGGGACCGGTTCTATCATGACTCCTAAATCAAGTAAGGATCGATTCTACCTTGACTCCTAATACACTGGGATCGATTCTACCTTGATTCCCTATATAGGTTAGGATCAGTCCAACCTTAAGATCTTTAATGAATACCGGACTATCAATCCTTTTGATTTCCTTTCGACTATGAAACAAGTTCGTACATATACTTCCATAAAATCATGTAATTAAACATAGTTTCCTAGGTATGAAATCCAACCTATGTTCACTACATAATCTAGTATCGGGTTACAAATATTATGTCGATGTCGTAATTACGAAGTTCAAAATATAAACATTATACTTCGTAATTCAATATACCAGTATAAAGCACTCATCACTATTGATATGTTCCTTTACACTTTGATCACAATATGATGATCAAGTCTATTATACTAGATTTTCATATGTGTAACTTTGTATGTTATGTTTTCATTCAAATTCGACTTTAAAGCTTACAATATAGAAATAGAAACAAGTTAATTCATGTATTACTAACCTCAAGTGGAAGGATGATGATATCGTCGATGTCGATACGTCTTCATAATCTTCAAGTCTTCGGAGTAATACTTATATGTCTCAACATTTCTTCGGAGTAATACTTATATTCTCAACATATTTAGACTTCCTAGTCTAACCTAACGAAGTTGACTCTAGTAATCTAATCAAGCGACTTTTGATAATAAAATATGGTAACCAACTTTAACAGTAAATGCTTAACAAGATATCAGCAGTATAGTTTAGGTAAGAATATACCTATGTATAATAATATAAAAGGATAAGAATTTACCCTTGTTTAATTATTGTTTGAACCCTAAGTTTTTGAACAATGACAACAAATTCCATGAAAATACATGTGTTAATGTTTCAATCTTATATTAGACTTGGCGATCTGAAACTATGTTTATTTTCGTGATGTTGGCTTTAAATTTTGGCTTCTTAACACAACATACATACATACATTGAGCTTCACGTGAAAGCAAAATTCAAGAACTAGCTTAACTAGTTTCCTTCACCAAGTCCATACAGACCACGCAAAAGTATAACCATAACAAATCGAAAAAACTTAACACTTCTTTGATCATTCAAATCAAGATGCTCTATCTCCTTCTCGGATGGTTATTTGTATGGGAAAACAATTTGAAATTTTGTCTCTATCATTTGAGTAGAGATGAGTATTTGGAAGCAAAGTATCTAAATGCTTACAAAACACTGATAACTAAGTGTAACCCTGGATTTGTCGATGTCAAAAAGCTGTAACCAGTTATGATGATTTAAAAACAAGTAATAACTTTTCTCAAAACCATGACTCATCTCAAGTTACGGATGAACTCCCATATGAGATATCAAAAAAATACTTACGTGGGAAAACACTTGGCCTAGGGTCAAACATTTTTTTTTGGAAATATTAATGGAACATCTTGCCAGCAAAACACAGATTGGCTAGAGTGTGTAGTCAGTTATTGTACGAAAATGGTTTTGGTTCAGTTTAATAAAATTTGTTGTTTTCCATCAAAAGGCAATTCCAGTGGAGACTGGTATATTTTCTTGTTTGGAAAATTCAATTTCGGACAGTGATAAATGGACAAATCAAATTAATGGACCACTATAACTAAACTAACCATTAAAATTCTAAAAAATCACGGGTCGTCTCAAGTTGAGGACGAGCTCATCTCTTCTTAAACCTGGATGAGCAAACTTTCAGATTCGAACAATTGCCCATCCATTTCCTTGGTTTGGCAGTCCCACTATAGGAGGTGTCAGTGTGAAAATGAGCAGATTAAGACAAACGTCTCAAGTCGAGCCCTCTCCTTTTTTGGGAGAACCCTCTCCTTTTTCTCTGACCCTACTAAACAAAAACCCAACCCTCTTTTGCCGTTTCCTGCTCAGATCGGATCCTTTGGAGCAAAGCTGAGCAGCCATGTTTGTTGTTTGATCAACACCCGTTTCTAATCTTTGTTTTTAGCTTTATTTATGCATTATTTTTTGTTCTTAATGTTTTAATTTGTATTTCTGCTACTGTGCAATTTTGGCTTTGCTTATTTGGGAATTAGGTTGTGAGTGGAAGCATGATTTGTATTCTGATGAAGAAAAGAAATCAAGGTTCATCATTTTCAGCACCGATCTACACCCGAATAGCAGTTTCAGCAACAACTCCGGCTTTTTCAGTTTTTTCGTCTCAGATCTCCAACTCTAGATATCATCTTAAATCCTCTTCTAGGGTTTATGGTTGAGCTAATTTTTAGATTATGGGTTTATTCAGATGTAACCTTTAATTTTATGTTTAACATGTCTGTTATGTGGCTTTCACTTTTGGGTCTTGGGTACTTCTCCGTGTTGGTTTCTTATGTTCAGATCACCATCTGATTGAAAATAGTTACAAGTTTGGTTATGATCTTCTCCGACAGATGCAGGAGCTCCGACGATTTATCCGGCGAGTTCATTGTTTACCTACCAGATTATTTTCAGTTAAACCATTTTATGGTTGTGATCATCAGAATAAATTAAAAAAATATTCTCGGGTTGTGGATTTAGCATCACCAACTCAAGCTCTCACGTATGTAAGCGGGTGCTACTGTTACGGATTCTGGTTACCTACGATTCTTCTACCCGTGATTCTGTTAACTGAGAGACTGCTCATAGAGATTCGTTACCTGTTCCGGTGTGAGAGTGATTTGCAATCTGTCCTGTATGTTGTTGTTTATCATGTCATGTATCTTTCAGGTTAATACCAGTTTATTTATTAAAAAAAAAAAAGTCTCAAGTCGAGCCGTGAGCAAACTCTCAAATCTGAGGGTTTGGCTATCCATTTCCTTGGGTTGGCAGTCCCGTTGTTGGGGTGAAAATCGACAAATATGCTCATTTGCTCGTCCCGTTGTCTATGCTCTTATAACATCCAATGGAACCCACCCGCACCCAGTACCAGCAGTGGGAAACAAAAACTGTAAAATGATCCCTAAAAAAAGGAGTATATAACGACAGCTAAATCTCTCCACACCCACCAAACTCTATTATTCCCTTTTTAGACCCCAAGCAATAGTCCGAGAGAAGCATTGCGAGTCTGGGAGAGATAGAGAGAGATGGAGATCACACTAAACAATGGATTAAAGATGCCAATAATGGGTTTGGGTGTATGGAGAATGGAAGGAAAATCAATCAGGGACCTTCTTATCAACGCCATTAAAATTGGTTATCGTCACTTTGATTGTGCTGGTAACTTCCCTTTCTCTACCTTCTACCGCGAACCCCATTTTTTCAACAAACCCTTAATTTGATTTTTTATACCCAGATTTTGTTTTAAGAGAAGCATTTTTTTCATTTTTTCAGCTGATTACCAAAATGAAGTAGAAGTTGGGGAAGCACTTGCTGAAGCATTTCAATCTGGTCTTGTCAAGAGAGAGGATCTTTTCATTACCACCAAGGCAAGATTTACAGAAGAGTTTTTCAGATTTGTTCATTACTTTCATGCTTTATCTCTTTTCACTTTATTTTGTTTAAACCCTTGTTTTGATTGTTTGTTTCTTGTTGTAATTTCAGCTGTGGAATTCAGACCATGGGCATGTTACTGAGGCTTGTAAAAACAGCTTGGAGAAACTAAAGTTGGATTATCTGGATCTGTACCTTGTTCATTTCCCAGTAGCTACAAAACATACTGGTAATTTTCTTTTCATATTCCACTGTATCCACTAGTTTATCTGAGTAGTTTCTTGGTAGAGTTGAGAAAAGGGTTTACATCTTGAGAATAGGGTTTAGATCTTGAAATTACTTGTACATAGTTTCAAAATTTTGTCAGAGGGCAGTTCAACTGGTTGGTTAATGGTGGTGTGGTATCTTATTTGTATTTTAAATAAACACAGGTGTTGGTACAACTGGTAGTGCTTTGGATGATGAGGGTGTGCTGGAAATAGATACAACCATATCCCTAGAAACCACTTGGCACGCTATGGAAGATTTGGTGTCAAAAGGCTTAGTTCGCAGTATTGGGATCAGGTAATTTTAGTGAATACATGTGGTGTCTATGGGTATCAAATGAGTTTGTTAGCCAAGTCTGTCAAGTACTTTTTCTCGTTTTCTTCTTTGTCGATATGAGTTGGCGACTTTCTGTTAAGTGTTAACCATCTCCATGGCATTTCTTGATCCATTCCAATTTCGGAAACAATACAGTCCTAACTGAAGTTTTTCGTGAAGCAGAATAATTATGTTCAATTTAGTACTGTCTGATTAACAAATATCTGTGCAGCAACTACGACATCTTCCTCACTAGAGATTGTCTGGCTTACTCAAAGGTGAAGCCTGCTGTGAATCAAATCGAAACACACCCTTATTTCCAACGTGATAGTCTCGTTAAGTTCTGTCAGAAGCATGGAATCTGTGTCACAGCCCACACACCATTAGGTGGTGCTGCAGCTAACACCGAGTGGTTTGGTTCAGTGTCCTGTTTGGATGACCCTGCTATCAAAGTACGTATACCCCTTCATTTCTCCGTGGGTATCAAATTGAGAATTGAGAGTTCTCGTCTTCACTAGTACTGTTTGCCTAATTACTTTGATTGTTTTTATTTTCTGAGAGCAGGCTCTGGCCGAGAAGTATAAGAAAACAGTTGCTCAGGTCGTTCTCCGTTGGGGTATCCAGAGGAACACAGTTGTCATTCCAAAGTCGTCGAAACTTGAGAGGTTGGAAGAGAACTTCAAAGTGTTTGATTTTGAGCTGACCAAGGAAGACATGGAGTCGATCAAGAATGTGGACAGAAAATACAGGACCAACCAGCCAGCCAAGTTTTGGGGTGTTGACCTTTATGCATAATTTGATTCATGATTATGTTTATGCAAAGACTTGTAAGCAGAGAAGTAGAAGAATAAGTGTCCTAGACTGTTTAATTCTGTTATGAAAGCTGAGATTCTGAATGATATCCTGCAATGTTGAATGTCTATCAAAGTTTTACATTGCTGTAGGATTTCTGAATTAGATCTTGTTTCTATTCCAGGGATTTTGTATCAAATATTGTAGCTAAAAGATTTAGATTAGGGAAAATTAAGCCATAAACGAACTTTTGCAAATCTAGAAGACCTTTCTGAGGCACTATATGGCAAACAAACTGGACTCTTTTTCTGAGGCATAATCGTCTGGTTCATGAATTATTAAAAACTGTAATGCTAAGAAACTGTACCAGTAACACTTGAATAATATTGCCTGAATAGATCCCTTGTAAATTCACGAGACTTCATGAAATTGCATTTTACAAAATTTTCTATTTGCTTTCATAATATTCTAGTGAAATGGATGACATCACAAACTTCCATTCAACTAGCTAAATATTTCACAAATGTTCACCTTTTCCACAGTAGTACATTGAGTAAAGAATGAGATGATTCCTTATTTCCACTCTGATACACTAATTACATACAGTAATTGTTATTGTTACATCTTTAATAAACAAAAGGGAGAATGGCGCGTCGCTCATTTGGGTACTTGGGAAATTTCTCGATATACCACTTGTGTGTTTCTGCTGCTCCTATGGTGAGATTTGCAACCTGCAAGCAGACATTGGAAAGAGTTTGTGAATTTAGAGGGCAAGGAGAAGCAATGATACAGAACCAAATATAACTGAAAGTCAAAGACATATACCACAAATGCAAAAAGAAGCCAGATTGTGAGATCTGATCCTCCACTAGCAAAAAGAAGACCACCATATATAACCTGCGTGACACGAGTAGAAAATGAGAAGGTCGTCTCTTAACAATCTCAACAATAAGACCAAAATAGAGTGAAAGAGGGGGAGAGAGTTACAATTTCAGCCAGGTAATGTGGACTAGAAACAAATCTGAACCAGTCACCATAAGGTATCACATATTTATCACTTTGTTCTTTCTGTTCCCGTAATGAACCCTGCATAAGATTGGAAAGTTTAAGTTAGAACTGTGATAGAAAATGCACAGGAAATGCTATCTATCTAAATTTGTTGTGCCAGAAAATGTGAGGATACGATGTTTGTGTACTAATTGGTGGAAAAGGGTGCAGCTTGTAATGTTTTGAGTTCAAGTTAACATCTGGTTATCTTATTTATTCAGCTCATAATGATGAAAACTTGATTGACTATCTTCCGTTTTTCACTTTAGGTTTCAGGTTTATCATCAAGGAAAAGTAATTAAAAGCAGAGATATTGCAAACACTTACAAGTATTGCATGGCAACGTCGCTGATGGATCCAGCCCCAAATAAAAATAGCTGCTCCAATCCATTGGCTCCATTCTAGTGCTGTAAGGGGTTGTACATATACCAACCAATCAATCTCACTGATTGGGGGGATTAGCATTTTATCCCGGCCTTTAACAATGAACTCCGCTACCTGATGAGTTGCAAAGTTGAACACCTCTGGTGCACAAATGCTACATAGGGACAGGGGCGCTGCTGTATAAAAACTAGCTTCATACAAAATAACATGATTAGTGTACAGAAAAAGGTAAATAGCAGCAAAACATTCTAGCAATAATAGATTTAAGGACGGATAGAAATATCAAAGAGGATTGGATTTAAGCAAGTTAGTCGTTGTGCATCAATGTTGCTGCTTTGGAATAAACTTAGTAGAAATTATAATCTGAAGCAGTGAAATGAACAAACATAATCTACCAACTTCACCTTTTGCTTTGACTTCATTATAGGACTTGGAAACTTTTTGCACAAAAGGGAATTAACAAAATTCTGTTTAACGTATATAAGATAGAGCTAGAGTTAGTTTGCACTTGATGAATGGGCAGCTGACACAAAGCATCTATAGACTATAGTGGGTCACTTTCTCATTAAGCATTCTTTAGGCTCAATTGATGATCTGACTTCAGATTACATGTCCAGATGCCGTTATATGGAACACAAGTTATGTTGTCAAAATAACAACAACAAGCATAAACTTCAAGATGGAACTTAACAGTATGCTGGGAGAAGTGTGGGACATGAATAGAATATCATGGAAAATATGCTGTACAAACGGCGACTACTTGTGAAAAGGAAAAACACATTCTATTGAAGAAATGATAAGTGGTGTATATTAATCCAAGCTACTAGTACAGAGATAATGAAGAAACAATATTTTAAAAGAAGAACATAACGTTCAGGTTGTTCAAAGACTTACAATAGCCCAGCGAAATAACCCATGATGTGCATTCGAGCTGAAGGACTATAGTCGAAGACGTATATCGTTTCATAAAGGCGTCTAAGCACTTGAATCTCCATTAAGATAAGCAGGAATACACTTCGCCATACCCTATATCCATGCTCAACAGAAGTCACATGAGACTTGTGCATAGAAAATATATGCGAACCTCCTGTCAAGTGACTAGCTACCGTTGAAAAATGAAGCGAATCCGAACCAAAGGGTACCATTTTATAAGCATAGAACCATGTCATTACTAGCAACGATGTTGTCCATACCACAGCCACCACATAAAAATGCAAGAAGAATCTCTGCGGAACAGTAAACTTCTACATTTCCCACATAAAACAAACATATCAGAGGAGAAAATTTTCATTTTTGTTTATCAAAATGTCAAATTCATAGACAGAGCATTAATAACAGGAAGTTAAAAGCAAATTCGTACAACTATAACACAATTAGAAACTCACTTGTGAAGAAGATTTCAAGGTCTTTCCTCTTTTAGAAAACCCCAATAGTGTACCCTGGAGAAAACTAGGAATCGAAGCAACAATCATAGGTAGAATTGCAGCTAACCAAGCAGCTCTCAACAATTCATCAACCTTAATCCCCATTTTTTGTAGAGACCCAATTGAAAACATCATCATCATATAAATTTCTGCTTCACTATACACCTAATTTCTGAGAAAACCCACCAAAATATCTTTACAACAATCAATTCGGTGGAAAATAATTGCAGTTGTAATAATAGTGTTTGGTAATAAATATCTGAAAGTTTACTTGGATCACGAGATAAGGACAACGTGCAGAGTAAGTAAATTCTGAAGATAAAGATATCGAATTTAGCAAACACCTGAATGCTTCCCAGAGAAATCAGAATCTTGCTTAAATTTCTGTTCAAACTTTAAAACCCTAGCGTCTAGTTAACAGTTAGACAGCAGAAAGACCTTCTTAGGGCGTGTTTGGATGACCAGCGTGTGCCCATTTCATTAAAAAGACGGTTTTTAACCGAAAAGTAAACTCTTTTTATTTTTACATATACTGAGAATTATTTTTCTAGGGCTTGGAATAATCTGAGAAATGAGCACAAAACGGCCATCACCTGATCCGGTTGCTGTATTGAGAGGTCATCGAGCTTCAGTCACTGATGTTTGTTTTCATCCTTCTAAACCTGTACTCTTTACTGGTGCTGGTGATGGTGAGCTGAGGATTTGGGATACAGTTCAGCACAGGACTCTATCATCTTCATGGTGAGATTATTAGTTTTAATGTAATTTATTGTTTGTTGATCTGGGAGTATATGAGTGTAATTGTAGCAACTAATGGAGGATGAGGATGGGTTGCAGGGTGCATAATGCCGCTCATGGGATTATTGCTGTTGCCGCAAGTCCTTCGATTGGAGATAGTAAACTCGTCAGGTGTTAATTCTTGCTCTTGCTCTTTCATGCTTGCTTTGTTTGATTAGTTTGAGATTTCGGATTCACGATATGCGTTCTCTGAAGACGGAATTTGCTGCTAATTTTCTGAATTGAGTGTTGCCAATTTATGAACTACTGTTTTTTCTGCAATTAGCCAGGGTAGGGATGGAACAATCAAGTATTGGGATATCGAAGGTGGGAGATTGCCCAGGTAGTTGGTCTTACCTTTCTCTATATCCGTATTTTATTTTGTTTATTGGTTCATGGAATGATTTGGTGGTTCAAGCTATATGTAAATTGGTGATCTAGCATGTATTATTTCATCCTCAGATCACTATTACAAGGATAACATTGTGTTCGCAATTTCTCATAGTTGTGACAACCTTTTACTCTCTCACCAGGGCGCCGACAGTTACGATCAAAACAAACTCTTACCATTTTTGCAAGCTTTCATTGGTGAAAAAGCCTTCTGATTGTTTGACACAAAATGGAGATGTCTCTACTTCTAGTGCGTTGGACACTCAATTGGATAATTCTAATGCGGAGATTAGGGAAACCATGGATGTAGAAATGACTGGAGAAAGTTCTATAGCAGGTCCAGTGATGTCTCAGATTTTTATTTTGCATCTTGACCAGTGTTTTCGTAGTGGATATTAGAAGTGTTCTCTCCCAGAAAGCTTGTTAACTTGCTTTTCTAATTATTTAGGTTCTGAAGAATTAAAATATGTAGCTGTAGCGGGAGAGCAATCTTCCGAGGTAATTTAACTTGTCATGCTTTCTTTGGGATTCCTAATTCGTGATAGCAATCTTACTTGACCATGTTTTCACGCCCAAAGGTTGAGATTTGGGATCTCAATTCTGCAGAAAGGTTAGCACGGTTACCTCAAATTTCAAGCGGAAGCTCCTTGAATCCTTCTACAAAATCTAGAGGTTTGTTTATGATTCTTGTATAGGTTTTGGTAGGGCAGAATTCCTTCTTTAGGTACAGTTTTTCTAATATGCATGAATTTGACATTCACTGCTTGGTTTTATAACAGGAATGTGCATGTCTGTTCAAGCATTTTTACCGCCCAAGTCGCAGGGATTTCTCAATGTTTTGGCTGGGTCCGTTGCCTTTCTGCATTTAAATTTTTTTGTGTTTATCTTAACTCATGCAAATTGTATATTATCATCTAAGCAAACAGTTTCGTTCAGGTTTCTGATACATCAATATATGGAACACTTTATCATCATTTAACTATATTGATTAAAATCCATTTAGGTCTTGAAGGTTTAACTCAGTTCATATATGTTCCCTTCCCTGCATACTAGACCAGTGTTTGCTTACATTAGACGTTTATTTTTATAGTGTAGAACTTTAGATCTTTTTGCTGACAATATACGTGTACAATTGTTGATAAACGAGTATTTGTTTGTAATTCATTCACACGTTACAGATATGAAGATGGAACCATGGCTTGGTGGGATATAAGGAATCCAGGAGTTCCATTAACTGTTGCAAAATTCCATTCTGAACCAGGTCTGCAGTTCAACATTTGAATCCAGGAGTTCCATTAACTGCTCTGAAATTGTTTCTTGTCCTATTCAATCTGTTTTACCTGTTTCTGTCTTTATGATGCCTATCCACTGTATGTTCTGTATACAGTTCTGAGCATCGCAATTGATGGGTCATGCACTGGGGGAATTTCTGGAGCAGCAGATAGCAAGATTGTGCTATTCACTTTGGATCATCAGATGGTTGGTATAGTGTTGGATGTATTTAGCATTGCATTTCTTCTATTTCCGGCTTCTGTGCAACTATATGTCTTGGAACATCTGCATCAAAAGCATTGCATTTCCCCAATTTTTGTTATTGCAACAAGGAAGCAAAAATTATCTTCTTACTCCTTTTGCTTCAAATGTTTGGTTCCTTAAGTGTCATATAGCCGTGTTTTTGTTCAGATTTATTGGATTCTTGATGTTCTTTCTCTTCTATTCATGACTTTCTTGTGTCATGGTATAGGGCTCTTGTTTGGTTAAGAAAGAGATTAGCCTAGAGAGACATGGTATTACGGGCACCGCCATTAGAGCTGATGGGAAAATTGCTGCCACTGCTGGATGGGATCACAGGTTGTTGTTTTCCATGATGTTCTGTCTGACAAAACATTTTCTACCCAGTAGTTCTGCACCTTTCAGGCAATATTGAAAGTAAATAGTTAGCAGAACTTGCTGATCATTAGTGATGTTAAATATAGATTTTTGTTCTGATTCAACTGTCTTGATTTAATCTTGACAGAATAAGGGTGTATAATTATCGCAAAGGAAATGCATTGGCCATATTGAAGTATCACAGTGCTATGGTATGCCCGTTACTTCTACTGCTTTATCTTTCAAACCCCTCTATAGCCCCAACTATTTTCTCAATTTCAAACCTATTAGATGAAGAAATTACATTTGTCGATTCCCAATTCAACTGAAACCAAACAGTTTTGGACCTTACAGATAATTAAGATATATATGTTCTGCACCTAATCTGCATTGAACACAATTTGAGTCACCCGGTCAGGTAGTGTTAGTTGCTTGCAGGTCCATTAGTCTTGTACGTGGCTAGTATATTGAGGGTCATTGTTGAATTTGGTTCTTCCATATTCAAGTATTAACATAACTAATAATGCATTAAACACGCTTTTTCATTTTTTGTTGCTGTGCAGTGTAATGCAGTCTCATTCTCAACAGACTGTAAATTGATGGCTTCTTCTTCAGAAGATACCACAGTGGCACTGTGGGAGCTCTACCCTCCTCGAACCTCATCTGAAGCAAGCAAATAAATTGTCCTCGGCGACAAATGAGATGGTGCACAAATCTCTTTTTCCTGCATAACAGTAACATCTGCGTCACATATCTCATTGTTTGATCACTCACTTTGTGAATATAATCATAGAAACATTACAGCAGTAGAGTAGGTCATAATGAAGGATACCCTGTTTGTGATTTTAGTAGTCAAACAGGAAAAATAGGTTAGAAAAAACAGATGTAAAACATGTCAGGGAGAGCTGTATCTGTGACTTTGTGTGGTAACAATAAGATTTCTTAGTCCTTTGCTTTTCCGTATAGCAGAAGTTCTTCATACATATGCACTGTATGTGACATTATTATAATGGCTGATGGTGTAAAGACTTTGTACGAAAATGATATGACATGTAAGGATGATGGATGCTCTAGAGCCGTTTCAGAACTGGCTAACGTGTTTAAGCAGTAGAGATAGAGTCATGATTCGTTATTAATGATTGAAAATCAACATTGGAGACATTGATTTAGCAACTGATTGGTTAAGAATGTCTCCTGGCTAACAAGTTATTAGTTTGTCAATGTAACGATGTGACATTGTCTTGCATGAATTATTCAGACCTCATGGATAATGTGAACTATTTAAATCCTTTCCCCGTGTTGTTGAAGTAAACACTGCACTTTCGGTTAAACAATGATTCAGTGTTGTCAATGAGTTCATGTATACATTATGTTATAGACTCTTTTTATATAATATCAGGTTCTCAAGGAATAAATTCGGTCATAATGGTAGATTTAAGGTCACAGTGTAGGTTTTGGCTCAAGAGGTGCTTAAATTGTCCTTTTCCCGTAGAACAGCAACATCTAAGTTATCTCGTTTTATGAATATAATTGTAGTAGCATAACCATAACAACTGTCGGCCTGGTTACACTGCCTGATATCCTGTTTGTGATTTAAGTACTCGAGGAATAATAGTAAAGAAGAAACATAAAATGTGTGGTTCAGAGCTATATCCGTGACTTTCTCTAGTAACAGTAAGACTTCTTAGTCCTTCTCTTTTTGATATGACAGAGTATATGTGCATTGCATTTGCCATTATATTTATTTATGGCTCATGGTGAAATAGACTTTGAGCGAAATTGATCAATGGCACGAAAGGCCGAGAGCAATGTTAGAACAGTTTTGAGAATCTGATAGCAGTAGCGATAGAGATAATGTCTAGAATCATATTCAAGTCATACTTAAATGGAAAATTAATTAATTTGATCTGATCTGTCTTAGTCGTGATTTTGTCATTGATAATTGAAAAACAATCTTCAATGCTGAAGGTTAGTCTGACAAGTTATGGTTCAGCAACAAGTAAGATGGACGGTTTAAATAAATTATGCAAGTACTCATGGTCATGGATAATGTGAAACTATTTAAATCCTAGCCTCTGTGTTGTTCAAGTAACAACTACATTTTCGGTTGAACAATGCCAGATTCAAATGTTGTCACTGGTTGCACTATTTTACAGACTCTTGTCACATATATATTAAATATAGGATCTAACTAACCCCTGTGGGTGGAACCTATTCTTTAAATTTTCACAAAATCAAATAATAGTCGGACCAACAATGATTTGTTTGTTGCTATGTCGTTTACTTGCCAGACATGGAGAAGGTAGAGAATGGAGAACAGCAACTTGCTTCGTCTTAATGAAAATGTTGCTTTATCTGTCAAAAAAAAAAAAAAAAAAAAACTTGCTCCCACAATTATTCGTTTCTCAAGTTCTTGGCTGATACTTCTCTCTACTAGATTAGTAAAATTTTATTTATAAATTTCGTGTGTACGTTGAGGCAATGTACCCTGCTTGCTAGTTGGTTATGAGGTAAAATTTGCTTACATTCCGCGAGAGCCTCTACAAATGAATGCAAATATTGGCAACTACAATGAGGCTTAGCAGTACACTTGCAAGTTTAAGCTTTGACAACCCCGTGAACAAACAATTCTTGGAACCTCTTCACAAGCAGTCCAATGTTTTAACTATGGTAAAATGCACTTTATTCCTTTCTTCCAAAAGTTCAAATTCCGGTGTCTTTATTTCTTTGGAGGCGAATATATCAAGGATCCAATGTGTTACACAGACGTGGTTGTGTTTAGTATTTTAATCATCATGTCTATATCTTTTAACAAGGATTCTCGAGTAAAGAATGTTCACTGGGAGGAAAAAAGAAGACATAAACAAATGAGAAAGGCAAGGTAGAAAACAAAATCCATAGACTTGACTCTTGATAGAGAAAGAGTAGCAGGAAGATAAGTAAAATGAAGAATGCCAACTGTGAAACTTCATAAACATGTATGCATCAATGCATGGATAAGATAGAACATAGTAATCTAATCACCCATACCCAATCATTTTAGTCTACTAACCTTATTATTATTTCAACTGTATGACTTTTCATATTTGATATTCCAATTTGCCATAACATTTTGTATTTTTATTTATACGTCATTTTCTTTCGTTTTTGATTGAAGCTTTGGGATTCACTTATATATCGTAGGAGGAGAGAATCTATTCGTTCTCCCCACCACCAAGCTATATATTTTAGTGACAACGTAATAATGATTTGAAACAATCTTGTTTGGTGTAATTTAATTCATTTGTAGATACTTGGCGGCCAATATGTTTTCATTTCACACAAACAAAAACATCCCTGTTCTCCTTCATGGATAACTAAAGACTTTGCAACTGACAGTATGTAGACATGATCACGTTACTGCTAGATTTTTCTTCTTCTTCTTTTTGGTGGAGATTCCTGCTTAGTAAAGTGGTAAGTTTCTGTTGCTAGAATCAGTTATTTTTGGCCCAGACAAGGGTGGAAGCCACCCACCATGCTGAACTAGTAGGTGTTATGTAGACATCAAGCTTTATCATCTAAGGTGGTGGATCTAGAATCCAAATACAGTCCTAAATAATTAAGGCATATGCCATTTCCCTCTAATTTAATTCCATGACAAAGATGCATTGATGGTTGATTGCATTTAAATGTTTTTGTTGCTCAGCAATAACAATGAGTTAGGTCCACACAGCCCGAATAAATCAATATGAAAACAGATGAGGAAAAGTCCTCTCTTTATCTAACTTCACTCATTTTCGAAGCCAAACCAAACAATTTGTATTTAACAACTAAAATACACTCATGGGAGGAGGACAATAGTGTAGAATGGGGTCATATTGTTTGTGTTAGGGTTTTGGTTCCTTCACATAAATTACCATGTGGTAAAAATACTTTCGGGAGATTAAAAGGTGAATGTTTGTTTAATCATGCAATTCACTATCTGTTTTCAGACCAATCAATATCCAAAGAAGGTGTTTGAAATGCATCCACCTTGGAATCACAAAGAGAAACGGATGTAATAGTTTCCTAAAGAAGAAATATTAGATGTCACTGCAATTCTCATTGCAGGAGTATATGTGAATCGGGTTGGTATAGCCCTCAACTTCCGTGTTCTAATTTCATGGACTCTCTAGCTGTTTCTTCCAAAGAATTTTCTCAATCTGAATAGTGACAAACCAGCGAATCACAAGTTGGCAGCTAAACAAAAGCCCGGCGGCCTAGCTAACCAACCAAAGAATGAAAGAAGGATGACTGACAGCCACGGTTTTCATTCTAACAACAAAGATGTCAGAGTCAAAGACATCAAAGCTTGACTAAAGTTTTGTGCCACTCACCACAAGTATTATTTTCTTTTCTTTTTTCGAAAACAATCCAGATTTTTTATTATATCTTTTCTCCAGAGCACGTGCAAATTTGATTAGATTTCTCTAAACTTCTTCAAAAACAAAGATATGTCTGCATGATTTTCTTATGCGGTCTTTTTCTTGAATTTTCTTTCTGCACTTACGATGATGGAAAGTGCTATACGGTGCCATGCATGCATAAAGCCCGCTTACTGGATTTGTGCGGTCTTGTGCTATGCTGATGATCGTGGATGTCTAGAGGCGATTCTAACTGCTACATTAAGTTGATCATTATTTGAAGTTTGGTGGAAAACTTCAAGATGTGCAAAACGTGAGTTGGAAAATAAAGAGCCGAGCGGCGCCAGCGGTATAGAGGTTGTTCAATTTACCTCTAGAAGACTACGACATGTATAGTTATCATATAATGATGACATGGCAGAGCAAACAATGGTCAGACCGTTTGTTCAAAACATGTACCTTGAATATTATGGATCACCA
The DNA here is from genome assembly GCA_023529315.1 of Papaver bracteatum. NCBI lineage: Eukaryota > Viridiplantae > Streptophyta > Magnoliopsida > Ranunculales > Papaveraceae > Papaver > Papaver bracteatum. The sequence continues at coordinate 1,618,141 of JAJJWX010003488.1, forward strand.
TTATTACTCTAAATTCTAAAAGCATTTGCTTAGTCTTGGATTTCCTGCTAGGAGTTCAGTCATCCTTGCTCTTCATTTTTTATTGTATCTTTTATGTCAGTTTACACGAATATATAATTGAAGTAAACTAAATTATCATTGTAATTCATATCGTAATCTATGTGCTAATTGTAATCTTGATGTGGTTTTTCAAGAGTATTTTGATAAGTCCACCATGTATGGCGTATTTGAAAACTACACATGAAGTTGATATTTGACACTGATGGTCCAACGATTTAACCAATCATCATTCATGTTGAGGTGATGGAAGAAACATAGGACAATTATATCATAATCCAACGATCATTTGCAAAATCACTGGCTATCTTAGTAGTTATATAGATTTTTAATCGGATTCCTATATTTTTCCATTTTTAGGAAAAAGAATAACTCACACTATTATATGGAATTTGAGGTTTTGGAAGTATGAAGTATGGACATATCTAAAAGAATATCTGGATAATTCATAGGAAGTAATTTAAAAGTCAAATATTAGTGTAAAATTTGAATTTTGTTATCACTTATAGAAATTAAAAATGTGTGGGTTTCGTGGAGTAATTTTTTTCTGCTACAGAAGCAAAAATACTCCTCATCTTTACCTCATTTTACAGTATTTTCTATTAGAAGTTCGAATATTCCGTATATCATTTAAGACTTTGATTTTCCTAATCTTCATTAAATTCTTAATATAATAAGGTGCGTATAAAATGCCTTACCACATCTTTGTCTTTCTCTCTATCCAAATCAAACACTAAAATTAAGCAAAAAACATAACCAGAACTACTAATTGGACTTTTATATGTTTAGAGAAAGAAAAATTGATTGCACTCATTACCAAATTTTTATGATAAACAAAACCCCTTACAATGAAATTTGTTAAATTAATAGAATCTTTACCAAGAAAAGAATATCAAAATGACCCACAAACTTTAACTAATTGTTGTTCAAGTGCTAAACTCACTTACCTTAACAAGCCAAATTAAACATAAAACTCCAAAAAACTTCTAATTTTCAAATAACCCAATAAACAAAACAGGTAGGCTTTTGTGTCTTTCCAGCTTTACCTTCCCACAGGAAACAAAACAACACCCAACAAAATGCTAACCCGACCCCACAGCCCTCTTTTTAAAAGGCCTACAAGTATTTTTCTGAGCCAGTAATAATTAGTATATAATCAAAATTTCAAAAACTTATTGCTCTCCAGTTACGTACACCAGATTCTCAACACAAATGAAGACATGAATAACACGGTTCTTTTCGGTCTCACGTTGTGGGCTCAAGTATGTGTACAACGCGATCATGAACCAAAAGAAATCACAGAAATAATTTGTATTATCTTGATCGCAATAATTGATCCCTCTTCATTTTCCTTGTCCATTGGCAAAAAATCTAAAGCAATGAACATTTTGTTCTTATAATTTATATTATAAGAAATTTTCTCCCATATTACAAACGTGGATGGCAATCAACAGCGATCGCCGATCGATTAGGCCGCCTTCCTTTCTATACTAACCTAACAGTCAAATTATGCTAACCAGTGGGGGGCTAAAGGCGCCGTGGGGCTTACCATGGATGTATAGCTAGCTACGTAATCCAAACTCTTTCAGCTCACAGCTGGATGATGCCGAGGAAAGTGTTGGGACATTACTCTTTATTTAAAGTGTTTATCCAACATTTCTTTATCTTCTTATGTAACTCACTTTACATATCACTGCACTGTAATAAAACACACAATCTCATTTATTAGACATAAATTTCTTCATCTGGTACACATAAAAGCTAATTAAATCGAGAGGATTTATTTTTCGTTTAAAGAGAAAGAAAAAGAGAGGTGGATCCTACTAAGAATCGTTCATTTCATTTACACATCTTTCTCCTTCTTCTTCTTCCAATCTTCTGAGTCTTATTTCTTGTACGACTTTCTAACCACTAAACTACTATATATAAACACATAACCAAAGAGTAAAGACACTCTCATTCATAAAAATCTTCTTCTCATAAACAAAAAAACACTAGAATTCTTATTCTCTTCATTATCATTCATTCTTTTTCGAAATATGATGATTACTGCTAGAGCTTTGAATGTTATTCTTTCTTTGTTTGTTTGGCAACTTATATTCATAGCCGGAATAAGTCGTCTGAATATTGCTCGTGCGGCTACGTTAGGAGAATGGAAACTTTTGCAAGGAAACATTGGTGTTTCAGCAATGCACATGCAATTACTTAATAATGATCGTGTGATTATATTCGATAGAACTGATTTCGGTCGTTCGAATCTGTCGTTGCCTAATGGTATATGTCGGAATAATCCTAATGATCTGGCTCTTAAAGTTGATTGCACAGCTCACTCGCTTGAATACAATGTTAATGCTAACTCGTTTCGGCCGTTGATGGTTCAAACTGATACGTGGTGTTCGTCGGGTTCTGTTTTGGCGGATGGGCGTTTACTGCAAACCGGAGGGTTTAATGATGGTGAAAAGAAGTATAGAGTTTTCCGTCCCTGTGCTAACTGTGATTGGCAGGAATTTGATGGACTGAATGCACGAAGATGGTACGCTACAAATCATATATTGCCCGACGGAAGGATTATTGTTATTGGTGGTCGACGGGCGTTTAGTTACGAATTTTACCCGACATCCAAAACACTTGTCAATTTTCCGTTTCTATCTCAAACAAATGACGCTGGCGAAGAAAACAATCTTTACCCTTTCGTTCATCTAAATGTAGACGGCAACTTGTTCATCTTTGCGAATAACCGAGCTATCTTATTCGACTACAAGAAAAACTCGATCGTAAGAACGTACCCTCAAATACCTGGTGGAGATCCAAGAAACTACCCAAGTTCAGGCTCCTCAGTATTACTTCCATTGAGCGCTGCTGGCACTGAAGCTGAGGTTTTGATTTGCGGCGGTGCACCGAAAGGCTCGTATGCTCAAGCCAATAAAGGAGTTTTCGTTACAGCTTTGAGGACATGTGGGAGAATTAAAATCACCGATGCTTCACCGCAATGGGTCGTGGAAAACATGCCCACAGCTAGAGTCATGGGTGATATGACTTTACTTCCTGATGGCAACGTTTTGATTGTCAATGGTGCTTCAAGTGGGACAGCTGGGTGGGAAATTGCTCGAAACCCTGTTCTAAGTCCGGTCATTTATCGACCAGATAGCGCAGTCGGATCAAGATTTCAAGTCCAGAATCCATCAAAAACGCCAAGAATGTATCACTCAACAGCAGTTTTACTGAGGGATGGTAGGGTTTTAGTAGGAGGTAGTAATACTCATGTTGGTTACGTATTCTCCGGAGTTGATTTCCCGACAGACTTAACTTTAGAAGCGTTCTCACCGGCATATTTGGGAACGGAATTCGACAGTATCCGACCTACCATTTTATTGCCTACAGCACAAACAAGTCTAAACTATGGAGAGATTTTAAGAGTTCGATATAAGATTTCAGGTACACTTAGCCCACGGAGAGTAACCGTGACAATGGTGTCGCCTTCGTTCACGACTCATTCCTATTCCATGAATCAAAGGTTGCTGCATTTGGGAGGTGGAAACTCCCTCAAGGTTGCAACATCCGAGTATATTACCCAAGTTAGAACGCCTAAAAGTAGCATTCTTGCTCCATCCGGGTATTACTTACTGTATGTTGTTCATCAAGGTATTCCTAGTGTTGGAACTTGGGTTCACATCAAGTAAGATACTTTACTTGATAAGTAGAAGAGTGGTAGCATTTAACTGTTAAAATTAGAATGCATATACGCGTTTCGAATTCTAAGCTATAGGCTCGTACAGTTACAATTCTACTAGAGAGGTATTTACCATCTCCATTATCACAAAAAGTGTATATAGAGAGATGAATGACGAAGAATTAGATGCATTTATAGGCAAGTAAATTCTTCATCTTTTACTGGTTACTTCAAAAATAGTTGAAAAACAAAATGTAATACTATTAACTAAGTTCAATAATTTGTATTCTTTATGTACCAAGAAAGTCAATAAAATTTGTACTAATTGATATATAAAAAATCCATCGGAATTTTGTCTTTGTTCTTGTTATCCGAATCTCTCTTTCGGTGCATTCTCTTTTGCATGTTTTACTTTTACTAACCCATACATAATCCAAAATTTCATTAAATTACGCTAATCTTTTTGCCACTTTAATCAGAATCTTTCTTCTTTTCTCTCTAAATAACAAATGATCAAAAATTAAACTATATCAACATAAACCTTCTTAGGGTCATAATGTGTGGTGTGAGTATGGTATGGATAACATTAATTGAATAATAGTAATAGATGAGGAACAATCAAGTCTGATGTGATTGCGGTGTCATGGAATACTCATCACTGTAGGCCATAAAATCGATCACGAGGGAGGGTTTTAAGTTAGGAGGTACTACTAGTAGATAAAAATTGAACGTTCACGGGTGACCGACCTGTTACAGATTTCTCCATTAATAATATCTTACCATCTTCCTCTTGTCTCTCCCTCAACTCGAACATTTGGTAGTTTGGACTTGAACTAACGTGTACACTATAGGAACAAGTTCCATTTCCACACGACTATTCACCTGAGGAGCCAGAATAGTTGTGGCAGCTGGTCAGGCACACAGTTGCATAAAAACTATAGCAAGTGCTCCGGCTTGTTGTGTGGCTTGTGACGGCAAGACTCTATCTAATAATGCTAATGTTGTGTACCATTCAATTTTTTTCTTTCCTTTTTATCTCATAACATAAGCTTCAAGGCCCTCAAGTGCAAGTCTTGAATTATCGTTTTCAAAGTTATCCAACTCAAGTCGGTCATATTCGAGGGTGTTAAGGAAAGATGTGACATTAGATTTCCACCAACGATTTTCTTTCTCATTTATCTATTTGTACAGAACTTCCGTGATTAAACGTGACAATGGTGTTTGTTGCTTTTTTGATGAATAAAATTATTCTTAGGTATATTCAATGTACAATGATTGAGATCGGGTCTCTGGCTATTATTTGTATCAATCAAACACTGCATCTCCAATAATATTTGGCCCCGATTCAATATGTGAATGATTGGTATACGGTTGTACTTGTAAAGAAGTGTGTGTATGTATGCAATATCACTTTATACACCAGAGACTACTACACTGGAAATGGCAGAATTCAGCAAATTACATTACACTAATCATTTCTCTATAGACAACTGTCTATAACATTCAGTTACAGTGTTGTTGTCTGTATATTATTAAACTCATGTAACAAATTCTTCTTTCAGGTATTCTAATCTATCTCTATCCAACCATTACTTATTGCTAATTATTATTAGCAATTTACATTTAATTCGAGTCTATCCCTTAGATGAACTTGAGTCAGCTCAGTTCACCTTGTTATTCTCTTTTTTAAAACAGGAAAGTGAGATGAATTAAATAGCGTATAGCATCTTAACAACAGTTGGCCTACTACAAAAGCAACCTGCAGAACAAAACAGCATCCTGCCAACACAGTAAATCCATCCAACTCCTGCTAGTAAAAGATCAAGGAGGGCTAAAATCAGATTTCAGGGGATGCTTAGACAGAGAAAGTGCTCTTAGTTGAATCTGGTTTTACTAGTGTCTTTCCCGTGCGTTGCACGGGGTTAAGTTAATGGAATTATTATTTGTGCTGAAAATATAGAGACGGTCTCTCCTATCATGTCAAAATGTAGTATCTATTTGCATAGAGATAATTGCAGCTGTAAAATGTAGTGTCTACCTGCATTGAGATGGTTGTAGCAGTAACTGAAACAACTGCGGAGACAATTGTTTCCCATTTAATTACCCGCCTGCAGTAAGCATTTTGAAAGTGCTAATATAGTTCACAACTGACCCTAAGAAATAACTTCCAAGAAACAGTTACTGGATGTTCAACCGAAAGTAAAAATAATTAACCGATCAAAAAAAAAAAAAAAAAAAAAGTAAAAATAATTAAGTTTCTCAAAATATTTTTAAAGTAGCGCAATTTCTACCAAAAGTATGAAACATACAACATGATATACCAATTTTATGTGATGGAAATAACCACGTCAGTGTACTAATACCCTTCAGAAGCGATAGCCATATGGTCCAAATCATCATTATTATTGGTGAAATTAACATGTTTAGGAGCTAGGAAAGAAACCACCATCATGGGATATGTTTTGGTTAAATTCAGGAGCTACAATTTTAGCCATCTCATTGAGAGCATAACACTCCTGGCTCAAACTTGTTCCTACAGAAAGAGGCACCAAGAGTAGCAGCTGAACCTCCAATGTAACTCCCCACAACCTGGCCATCTTCCTAAGATTCACTGCCACTTCCATCTGTAGCTTTAACTACACTCTGTTCCGATTCATTCTGTCCTCGTGAACTGAGGTCTTGCTGATTGCCCAGTTCCTAACTACTTCTGAAGTCGATATACATGTCGTTATAATATTCCCACCTGCTTCTTCTATAATTCCTCAATCGCATTCAGATCACAGTCTTGGTTATTTGGCTGTGAGTCATGGCCACAGTCCCTATTTTGCTTGTGGCTGTGTTTCCTCATCGAACGGCATCATTTCCCTAGGTTGAGTTGTTGACTTGTTGTTCATGTCTAAATTTGGATCCATATCTGCACCGACTACCGAGACTTACTAATGAGTGGCCCTTTTAAATATCTTGGGATTAATACTGGTATATAAGGAACACAGTTCATAGCAATAAACCTAACTAACATAGCTTTTACCTTGTGCTCGTCTTTATGTCTCTCAATCATCAAGCTATATGTGTGTATATACGAACGATGCAGTTCAACGTACCATCTAACTGTATGTTTGTATCTATTAAATTCACAATGCTGTCTAAGGACCGACAAATAAAATTTAGTTCATGGAGACTGAGCCATGGTCATTATCACAATAAACCGGTAAGAAATGATAGTACCATTGCTTGCTACAACCTCATCTTAATTTGCTGCATTCCTCCATTATGATGTACCATGGAGTTCTCACCCCATATGTTTTCACTATCCAGAGGTCAAGCCATTGGTCTCCAAATCTAGAAAAGATTTTGAAAGATGGAAACATATTGCGGTTACAAAATTAAGATATCAAGTGTATCATACCTTTTTTTTTTTTTTGACTGAATTGCAAAGTAGATTAGAAAAAATCTTATGTCACCCAAAAAGTGACATAGGAAAACAAATTACAAAGAGTTTTGCATTACTGCATTCCAATTCCATAACAAGGAAGATAAAGTAAAGCCAGCAAACAAATTTGATTTCAAACCCCAATTAAATATCAGACATTTTACATCCCTAATCAGCTGATCCAAATCCTTCTTCACATTCTTATGAACTCTAGCATTCCTTTCATTCCACAAACACCACCAAATTGCAAACGGTAAAATGCTCCAAATTATCTTTTTTCTGTTTTTTAGAACTTCTCCGGCACTTATCATTCCATTCCCATAAGTGTGTCTTCACATTTCTAGATGTATCATACCTCAGATGTATCATACTTGTGTGCCTCTTATTTGGTACCCCCTGAAACCTATAGGAAAAGACATAACCTGGTTCATATGCCAGACATTTTCCGAATACGAATTTATTTGCTATCCAAAGACTAATATTTATATCCAGAATGAGCACACCAACTTCAACAATGTAAGGTTCATCCAAATTTTGTCTGGACATTCATTCGTATTCATTATAAATTCATAAATACAATGCAAAACTACTTCACCTGTGACTGGATCATGAGAATAGCAGGATAATCCGCCATTTTTTGAATATAACAGAAAACATATGCTAGGATGTTTGGTCTAGCAACCTAAGAATGGTCAACTCAATCATGACAAATTATTTCCATCTGCAATAGTTGATTTTTCTGTGAGATGGTTGTTGGGGGAGGCTTACGAAATCCGAGCCGCTATGCGCAATACGAAACCTACACGAGCAATGAAACACAAATGCGGAAATACACAAACTATGACGATATAGAAGCAATCACACAACACCGGCAATTACGTGGAAAAACCCCTCCAAGGTGAAGGGTAAAAAACCACGGGCAAATCTTCCACTATAATCAAACAATGGGTTACACACAATTCTCCCAAATTTGGGGATAAACTCTTCTTCAAGGTGCCTATAGCACTTGGATATCAATTTGCCTAATTACACTCACCCCTAAGGATGGATCAACAATTCATTCACCAAATAGATAATAGACACTATCAATTTGACAATAGGAAGTGATTTAGAAACTTACTACTAGGGTTTGAACAAACCCTAGAATTTTCCCCCTTTGAAGAGATGTGGAAATTGATAGCTCAATCTTCACCACAACAAGCCAAGGATCCTTACACAAGAACCCTTTCTCCTTCTCTTCAAGATAACACCAAAATCATCACCAAAGATCAACTCTAATGGTGGTTTCTCCCTTTCTCTCTTTTCTTCTTCCTCTCTTTCTCTTTCTTCACAAAAAACAAGTGAAGAGCTCGAATGCATCTCCTGATGCCTTTCTTCTTTTAACCAAAACATAAAAGAGCTGCTGCTAATTGGCTCCCCCCATTAGCTAGGGGGCATCCCAAATTGTTGGGCCATAAGGCGTGAACCCAACAATCTCCCCCTCACGACTTATGGTAAGGTACCCATCACCACCAAACCTGCCCTGCTGCAGAAATACACATGCTTGTAGTTTGGTAGCGACTTTGTCATCATATCAGAACCGTTGTCATCTGTATGGATCTTCTCAATATACAAGACCTTCTCTTCAAGAACTTCTTGTATCCACTAATACCTAATATTGATGTGCTTGGACCTCGAGTGAAAACTCGAATTCTTGCTGAGATGGATGGCACTCTGGCTGTCACAGTAAACGATGAACCTCTGTTGCTTCACACCGAGTTCTCTAACAAACCTCTTCATCCATATCATCTCCTTGCAACTCTCTGTAGCTGCAATGTACTCTGCCTCTATAGTAGACAATGCCACACATTTTTGTAACTTGGATTGCCAAGACACGGCTCCCCCTGCATAGGTAAATAAGTAACCCGATGTAGACTTGAGACTGTCTTGAGCACCTGCCAAATCAATCTGTGTAACCAACTAACTCGGATTGTCACCTCCATAGCACAAACACATATTAGAAGTACCCCTTAAATACCGTAGTATCCATTTCATCGCTTCCCAATGCTCCATAGAAGGATTTGATAGAAATCTGCTTACCACTCCAACTGCATGAGCTATATCCGGCCTTGTACACACCATTGCATACATCAAACTACCAACTGCGGATGCATAAGGAATTTTCTCCATCTTCCGTTTCTCAACATCATTCACAGGACATTGATCACGAGATAACTTAAAATGGTTTGTAAGTGGACAACTTACCTGCTCTGCCTTGTCCATGTTGAATCTTTGCAACACCTTCTCAATGTAGCTTTCTTGTGATAACCACAGCTTCCTCGCTTTCCTATCACGAGTGATCTCCATGCCAAGAATACGCTTTGCTGCACCCAAGTCTTTCATAGCAAAAGACTTGCTCAGATCGACTTCAACATGTCAATCTTTTTCTTATCTTTGCCAACAATAAGCATGTCATCAACATATAGCAAAAGAGTAAGAAAATCACCATCAGCAAATTTTTGAATGAATACACAATGATCTGAAGCTGTCCTCTTGTACCCATGTTCCTTCATGAACGATTCAAACTTCTTGTACCATCTTCTTGGAGCTTGCTTCAAACCATATAGACTCTTATTCAGCTTGCACACCATGTGCTCTTTGCCTTTGACTTCAAAACCCTCGGGTTGTGCCATATACACATCTTCCTCCAACTCACCGTGAAGAAATGATGTCTTGACATCTAGTTGTTCTATCTCAAGATCCAAACTAGCTGCTATTGCCAAGACAACCCGAATAGAAGAAAATCTCACCACCGGTGAGAAAATCTCGTTAAAGTCAACACCCTTTCTCTGCTCATAACCCTTCACAACTAAGCGTGCTTTGTACCTTGGTTGTGAGTTACCATCTTCAGTCTTGATTGTATACACCCACTTGTTCTTCGTAATTTTCGGTTCTCGGGCTTGTCAACCAAATCAAAAGTGTCATTCTCATCTAAAGAGCCAACCTCTTCTTTCATGGATTTCAACCACTTCGACTTTCGGGAACACCGAGAGCTTCTTCATAAGACTCTGGTTCACCCGCATCTGTGAGCATCACATACTCATGTGGTGGATACTTTGTTGAAGGTAATCTGGTCCTTCGGATCTTCTCAACTCAGCTACGGTTGTTGTTGTTGCTGCACTTCTTGCTCAACATCACCCACTGGAACATCTTCATGAGCTTCATCTTCATTTCCATTACCATCAACATCATCATCATGTTGTTCAAGAGTAGGAACAACTGGATTTGGATCCAAGGTCATATCATCTTGAAGCTTTGGCATCTCAATCTTCTCAAAGTCTTCAATTGTCTGGTCTTCAAGGAATACTTCGCATCCCTACTTCGATAACCTTCTTCTCAACTGGATCCCAAAATCAGAACCAAACTTCTCTGTTCCATAGCCTAGGAACATACACCGCTTTGCTTTGTCGTCAAGCTTTGATCTCGATCTTTTGGGATATGAACAAATGACCTGCAACCAAACACTTTCAAGTGATCATAAGTAGGCTCTTTGTCTCTCCATACCTTTTCTCGCTACTTCTCCATCTAGCGGTCTTGAAGGAGATCGATTGATAAAATACACAAGCAGTATTCATTGCTTCAATTTTAAATGCTTCGCAACTTGGAATGAGATAACATGCACCTTATTCTCTCAAGAATAGTGCGGTTCATCCTATCTGCAACACCATTATGTTGTGGAGTCTTGGCACCGATTGTTCATGACGTATACCCATGCTCTTGCAATACACTTCAAGTGGCCCAATGTACTCTCCCCATTGTCGAACGAAGGAACTTCAAGGTTCTACCTGTTTCTCTTTCCACCATCTTTGTGAAACATCTTGAACACAGGAACAACATCATCTTTGGTCTTGATTGCATATGACCAAACCTTCCTTGAAGCATCATCTATGAAAGTAACAAAATAAACAGCACCACCAAGTGTTTTGACCCTTAAAGGTCCACATACATCAGAATGAACAAGATCAATAATACCAGAATTGCGCTTGGGTAAAGCTTTATGAAAAGAGACTCTAGTTTGTTTACCAACTAAACAATGAGTACACTTACCCAATTGCATACCTTTGACATTTGGCAAAACTTGTCTTTTGGTGAGGATTTGAATTCCCTTCTCACTAATATGACCAAGTCTTCTATGCCATAGCTCGGAGATTGAATCTTTGTCAACAACATTCAACTCACCTTTCAACACCTTCACTTGTGTCTTGTACAATGTTCCACACTTCTTGCCTCTTGAAATAACCATGGAGCCCTTGCTTAGCTTCCATTTTCCATCACCCAAGTGATTGTTGTACCCTTCATCATCTAACACTCCTGGTGACATTAGATTCAAACGAAGATCTGGTACATGTCGCACATTTCGAGAACCAACGTACAGACCAACACTGGTCTCAACCTTCACATCACCCATTCCTACAATCTTGAAACACCACTTGTTTCCCATTCTGATCGAACCAAAGTCACCAGCCTTGTAGGAGGTAAATACATCTTCATGAGGAGTAGCATGATAAGATGCACTGAATCAACTATCCATTCGAATCGAACACCGCAAAACTAACACAAACATCATTACAATCTGAGAATACAATGATATCATCATTTGTCACGATGAATGCAACACCATTGTCTTGGTTATCATTTCCTTTCCCCTTCTTGTGTTCTTGCTTGGCTTCCTGCATTCATTTGAATAATGACCTCTCGTATGACAGTTCCAACATTCAACTTCCTTTCGGACTTTGATTTACCCCTTGACTTGCTACGACCAACTTGTCTTCTGTCTTTTCTTCTACCCCGATTTTCTGTCACAAGAGCTTCCGAATGAGATGAGTCTAATGACTTTCTTCTAACTTCTTCACTCAGCAAACTGCTAGTTGCAACAGTCATGTTCAACTTCTTGTCCTGGAGCGAGAATAACTGAGACAATTCCTCAATGGCTCCCAACCTGTCTGGTAAAGTATTTAGCAACAAATAAGCTTGAACCTCTTGAGAATTTTGAGGTCCATAGATGTAAGCTGATTCATGATACCCTTCATTTCATTTAAATGTTGCGCCATTGAACTCCCTTCCTTGTAACACGACTTTCCAAGCTTTTTGAATAGAAGAGCTTTTTCACAAGGAGACTGGCCGATCATATATCTCCTCTAACTTGGTCCACAAAGGATATGCTAGTGTCTCACTAGCCACATGATGAAAAATGCTATCATCAATCCACTGACGAATATAACCAACTGCTTTTCGATTAGTAACCTTCCAATCTTCTGCACTTGTCGCCTCAGGCCTTACTCCCTTACTCTCTATTGGACCATATAGATCTTTACAATATAACCAGTCTTCCATCTTCGCCTTCCATATGACAAAGTTCTCACCGGTCAAATTGACCATTTTATTACTAGTGCTAGCTTCCGCCATTGCACAGGATTAGCTCAACCCAAAAGCTCTGATACCACTTGTTGGGGGAGGCTTACGAAATCCGAGCCGCTATGCGCAATACGAAACCTACACGAGCAATGAAACACAAATGCGGAAATACACAAACTATGACAATATAGAAGCAATCACACAACACCGGCAATTACGTGGAAAAACCCCTCCAAGGTGAAGGGTAAAAAACCACGGGCAAATCTTCCACTATAATCAAACAATGGGTTACACACAATTCTCCCAAATTTGGGGATAAACTCTTCTTCAAGGTGCCTATAGCACTTGGATATCAATTTGCCTAATTACACTCACCCCTAAGGATGGATCAACAATTCATTCACCAAATAGATAATAGACACTATCAATTTGACAATAGGAAGTGATTTAGAAACTTACTACTAGGGTTTGAACAAACCCTAGAATTTTCCCCCTTTGAAGAGATGTGGAAATTGATAGCTCAATCTTCACCACAACAAGCCAAGGATCCTTACACAAGAACCCTTTCTCCTTCTCTTCAAGATAACACCAAAATCATCACCAAAGATCAACTCTAATGGTGGTTTCTCCCTTTCTCTCTTTTCTTCTTCCTCTCTTTCTCTTTCTTCACAAAAAACAAGTGAAGAGATCGAATGCATCTCCTGATGCCTTTCTTCTTTTAACCAAAACATAAAAGAGCTGCTGCTAATTGGCTCCCCCCATTAGCTAGGGGGCATCCCAAATTGTTGGGCCATAAGGCGTGAACCCAACAATGGTACTACTATTACATAAACATCTAAGTTGGATAATAACATGGTTAGCATTTCATAAGCTTGGCTTCATCATAATTTGCAACTTGACTCAACCCAATTACAATGCATTATTTTAGCAAAATGCTTTTGCTTTATTATTCTCTCGTACAGCCTATGGACAGAGCGGAGAGAAACCATTTTTTTTTTCTTTTTTTTTTCTTTATTATACATTCCGCGAGACATAAAAATGATAATCACATAAAACTTCATTTAAATGATAATCATAAAAATGATATGACACGACTTTTTTACATTAAAATAGTTTTTTTGGATGGCTTAGGAAGTTGGATGCTAACAAATCCCAGGAGATGAAAAAAAATAAAAAATCATTAATTATGTCAATGAAACAACTCTATATCTAGGAAGCAATTCAGCAAAAATGTAAATATATGCATTCCAGATCATGTTCTATCAGAGAAACCAGAAATATAGTGAATGTAGGACCCCATCCCTAAGGTTAATCATAATTATTCAAAGCAAATCAGGTCAAAGTAAGAAGGAAATTGGGCACAAAAGTAACCTCTTTCAATAGAGTCACATAGCAAGTTTCTAGTGCCAGAATACCACAATCATGCGAAAGACCTTATGAAACCAAATCCCCAACCAAAGTATGAAGCTTTGTCACTGTTATCATATTACCATCTTAGTTATATTCATTGAAGGATCACCAAGTAAAGACACTACTCCGATGTAAATTAATAGTGGCGGTTATATTGAGAAATTGGTGCACATTATGAAGTATATTTGTGTTCTTCTCTACATTAATCAACATACCAAATCAGAAATTTTATTCTAATCAATCCAAATTTACCTCGGACTTCATACCAAAGTTAATTAAACAAATATGAAACAAAAGCTAGTTAACTCAAATACATTTGTTTCACCGCTTAATTCTAAAACCCAATTTTGGATTCCCATTTCGCAGTTACCTGAATTCTACAGGGAAGAGTTGAGCATTCAAAAGAATATAGTAAATAAAAAAAATCAGATAGGTCATACATGATTAGGGTTTTCTAGAAAAGATTTTTCCTTTTCCAGAATAAGTCATGAGAAAGTAAAAATCGAACTTGCAAAAAAGAAATGCAAACAATCTTATGTTTAACTGTAACTTCAATAATCACCACATATAGTAATATTTTTAATAGAGGAGTTTCACATAGTGTAGCTTAGGGAAGGTCTATGAATCCCTAAAAATCAGCTTAGCAAATTTTTTATATTTCGTCTTCATTTGATTCTGCTCTGCCAACTGATATGGTGACGTCGTTAATAATCAATTCCGACTCACCCATGCTTCTTCTCTGACGAAGTATTTATCATTGTCATCTTTCTCATGAATTAAACAGGAGAAAGAGAATAGGGAGAGGAGTGGAAGAGGACGATGTATTTAGGGTTTAATCGTTTAAAATATGGAATGGAAGAACGAAAAAGATATTAGGATGTTACATGAGACATAAAGTTTTCATCACCCACCCATGCGTGAGTGCTACAAAAGCCTTAAAAGTCATTCGAAACCCTCGATTCCTTGGGTGTAAGATTGCATGGAATAGCAAACTGGCAGACGACAACAAAAAATGCACAATAAGAAAAATAAGTCTCAGGAAAAAGAAAAAAAAAACATAACAGGACCTACAGTTAAAAATAATGTAGATTTAACTGGTCATCGGCTAAGAAAATCACCCAAGAGATGGGCGAACGATTGGTGCAGGTTTGAATTTTCACCTGACTTACATGGAACACTAAAAAAAAAGCACAGGGACCATTGAAAAAACAGAATCAAATCATAAGAGATAAGAGATTAAAACTACCAAGTAGATGGGTATATGGATCTAAAACGAACGTTTTTATGGGTCTTAAACGTGACACAGTAGATGTAAGTACATTAAATCTACCATTTACCATCTCATTAAAATATGAAATAAATAAATAAATAGGGTTTTTAGGTTCAGGGAACATTTTTTATTTTCAAAAGACCTAAATCATATGAAAAAACGTGATCAAGTACTCAGTGATTCAAAAATTACTCTTAGATTATCACGGGCTTCATCTATTGTGATTGACGGTGTTGGGGCAGGTTGTAAATCTCGTCGTTTCTTGACCATTTTTTGGAGTTTTAAGAGATTTATTAGATTTAGAGTTTTAAGAGATTTAGTAGATTTACGGAAGAGTAGAGGGAAGGGAGGAATGATAAGTTATGTTTTGTATTACCATAGATTGGTAACCCTCGATTTCTATTGGTAGGGGGCCAGGAGCTCTAGAATTCAAGCTTTTGGTCTAACTTTCATTCTGGAGTCAGTATTTCGGCCTCAAATTATATATAAAATATATACAATGTCAAATGCAAAGAAGTTGAGTTGTTTTAAATCAACAAGCTATGAACATCACAACCAAAATACATCAACATGTCAGATGAAACTTAAGAAAGCTTTAAGCGAAAACAGAATTTTACTACACTCGCCTATGCTATGAATTTGTAAAAATATTTCTCAGTAATAGACTTGATCCAGGCCCAGCAGATGCTGACTAAACTGGTCACTAACCCAAACCATTCAACTTCTACATGAATTCTATGGATATTAACTGCATTGCCAACGCCTTTTCAGAATTTTCGGCAGAGAGCTTTCGATCTGGAATGCCTTGTTTTATCACTTCAAGACTACTAAGATATAGGTTAACTGAAATCCCTCAGTCTCACCATAAAAAGAAAATACATATCATACAAATCGGGAGTTAAGGATCGATGTGAATTTCATAAAACAAGCAAATGAGATATCGGAACCAACGCACCAGCAAACTACTAGTCTACACTTTATTTCTTTCCTACATTAGATTTGCTCAACACAAAGACACCAAGTATAATGAATAAAGCACCTGCAAACCACTGCCAAATATAAAAACATCTTCAGAAACACCCAACAGTTCAGTATTCATATGCTGATGTCACATGAAGCAAAAGTTAAGGGGTAGACAGTGCATTTGTTAAGATAGACAATTCCTTCGTAAACTTAAGAATGACCACCATCAAGTTTAACTGTGGAGTGCTAGACAGAGTTTCTATAACCAGTACATTAAGAAGCGCAGAAGCGCAGAAGATCAAAGATTCTGTTTCAAAATGTAAGAATAAGGGAAATAAGGAGCCTAAATGTTACAAGTGTCTTTACATGTTTATAAAGCTAGTGGCATTTTTGGTGGAAAGTTTTGATTCTGAATGCTTTCTTTTCTCACTTCAAGACTTCTAGTAATGTGTCTGTCTGGGATAGGTTGACAGAGATTCTTCAGTCTCACCATAAAAAGAAAATACATATCATACAAATTGGGAGTCAAGGATGTGGAGTTCATACAACAAGCAAAGGTTGTGATTACCGGCACCTTGCCACAGCGCGCCATCAAACTACTAGTCTACACTTTCTTTCTTTTCTACATTAGATTTGCTCAACACAAAGACACCAAGTACAATGAATAGAGCACCTGCAAACCACTGCCAAGTAAAACAACATATTCAGAAAAACCCAACGATAAATTGTTTACTGATGTCACAAGAAGCAACAATTAATGGGTAGACAGTGCATTTGTTAAGATAGACAATTCCTTCACAAAATTTGGAATACCAGACAATGTTTCTATAGCCAGTACATTAAGATGCCGACAAGATTAAAGATTCTGTTTCGAAATGTAAGAACAAGGGAAATAAGGAGCCTAAATGTTCCATGCGTCTTTTACATTTACAGTGCTAGTGGCTTACAACAGCAAGACCTGATTTCTAACTAATCAAGTTAAAACATAAGATGTGAAGGCCATATCTATTTTCAGTGCGCACGTGGGCCGCTATTCTTTCATCAAAAAGAATCTGAGTAAACATGTATTTAACACGGAGAAGAGTATGAATCAATTTTCATTATACTATAATATCATATTACCATCTAAAACCTTCAACAGATTCCTAAAAATAACATCTGAACTCGTGACTCATCAACAACTAAGAGATCAACATTTGAGTGACTTTACTGATAAGTAATGGGAAAGCATTATAAGTACACGAAGTTGCACATGATATAGCACGGCTTACCTTGAGAGATAGCGGTTCACCAAAAAGGTAAAAACCTGCTAGACCCGAAGAGAGAAAGTTAGTAGCGAAGTTTGTCACGGTAGCTTGAAGTGATGAAAGGGCTTTCAAACTGTTCACATAACAACACCACATTATCACATTGAAGAATATAACCATTCCATATTTCACAATCTGCAAAACAATCAAAACATTTCCCTTATGTTATTGATTCAATATACAAGTAATGTATGAGTTATGTTCACATTTTTTCTGGATTCATAACTATCACAGGGTGCAGTCTTTTCGCCCATATGATTGCTATCCTAAAGCAAAATTATTCCGCACAAGCTATGAACCAAGATTGGAGTGAATCTAAATCTAGCAAAGTTACTCGGAACAATAGAGAAAAAAAATCCTGATGATTGATGATTTCAACAAATACATATATCTGACAAAGGAATTCCACAGGGCGTAATTTAATAAGTAACTGTAAATCTTGACACTGCAAATAATTGATCAAAGCAGGTAAAATGAAATTAGATTCAAAATTACAGTAATAAACTAATCTAGGGTTACAATGAGAAACAGCAGTAGAAGTATATTAACCTGAGAAGATATAAATTTGGCAGCAATTGCAGCTAGGGCAGCGCTAAATCCAGCTGATACTGCCCATACATAACCTCCGCTACCTTCCATAGATCTGACACTGGAACTGAAAATCTGTAATCAAGATAGCCGCTAATGGAACTGGAACTTGCCTTGAAGCTCTGTCTTGGGCTTCAGAATCCTATAAGGTTCATAGCCCAGCCATCTATTAGATGTAGAGGTGTGCATAAAATCCGGAACCGCGGATTTCATCCCCAACCGTCCGCAAAATTATGGGTGAAAACCAATCCGCAAGAGTTTATGGACCAGACACGGGTGAATTTTCAAATCCGCAAGGTTTAGTGGTTTGGTTGCTAGGGGTGAGCATTTGGCCCGTAATCCGCGGATTTAACCGGGACCAACCGTTCATATGCGGATGGATGTCCGGACCGTTCGTCAATGGGTTGGATGCGGATGGAATTTTTGAAATCCAACGGATAACGGATCGGGCCCGGATGCAACCTTGAAAATCCGTTGGACATCCATATTCGTTAAATTAAGGGGATTTATGTAGTTATAGAAAATACTATGGATCATTTAGGAATTTTTAAGATGTTTGCTTGGGGTGTTGTACATGACATTTTTATATTTGTATACATATATAGGATATGTAGGTTTTATAAGGAGTCATTTGTGCTAGCTTTATTTTCTTTACTATAAATTTTAACTAAAACAAATCCATTGGATTATCCGCATCCAATCCGTCCATCCGTGCATCTATTAGATGCAAATCCGTTGGATATGGATCGGATGCGGATGCTAAATTTAAAATCCGTAGTGCAATGGATTGGATGTGGATGAGGCGAAAACCGGTCCATACCGGCCCATGCTCACCCCTATTGGTTGCAGTTGGTTTTGTAAATCCGCGGATTAACCAGCACCGTAGGTTATAACAAAAAAAGATAAAGCCCAGTTATTTAAAGCCCGGAAAAACAAAGCTTATGAGCCTCCAGCCGGTGCCATGTATTCTGCTATTTAACCTAACGGAGTTTGCTTTGAAATAAAACAAACTGAAGTTCCCCTTCGCTCAATTTCATGTTAGTTTCAGTCCAAATATCTTTTAATTTTTTTGAATGGTGTTCATATCTACATTATGGAATTCTCCTTTCGGCTTATTAGTCCCTGAATAGTGATACTGATTCTACTCCAAATCATTTACTCTTTTTTTTCTCATTATTATGCACGCAAGTTGTTTGATGAAATGCCTAGCATAGCATGTCCAAAAATTCCCTCACCGGTTTTGTTTGTTTACTATTTTTTTTTTCCTTCTGACTAAATCCGCGGTTAATCCGCATCCGGTCCGTATTACCAGCTGATCCGCGGATGTGAAATCCGTGGGTGATTGGGCCGGTCACGGTTCAATTTTCCAAATCCGCAACTTTGACGGTTTGGTTGCGGGTGACCCCTAATCCGCAACCGTCCATCCGTTGCACACCCATGGCTTATGGACGTTCTTTCTCTAGCTCAACTAAAATGAATCATGTCGGGTTTTTTGATCGACAAATTTTTATTTTTTTTTATACGAAAATTTGATTAACATTTAAGAGTTATTACAAGTAAAAGAAGAAAACAAACAAAAACAAAAGATAGAAACCACCGAGATCCCTAGAGCGATCCAGTGTTGGACACGCATTTGTTGCCTTGCTAAAACCTTGACAAGGAAAACCCAATGGGATAAAACCTTGACGAAGGAAAGAGTACAACGCGATAAGTCCGAAAATAAAATGGTACTTAAACAAGTCTCAGTGCAATCAAACCAAAGTTAAAAGTTCAGTAAACAAGAAAGATGCAAATCTCCGTCGGTACCCAATGAGAAATCTTCTAATACTGGCAGTATGTAATAGTGGATTGAGAGCGCCTCGGCTCGCGATAGAACTATCAATGTAGGTTCCTGCGCCCTTCTAGTCACCTCATGAGACAATTTTTTTTGATGTTAACGATTTTTGGAAGGCTATTTCGAGGCATACCTCATTTTGTTTTTAATTTTTTTTTTGGCATACTCAAAGATTTGTCTAACTAGGGTATGTTTATAAGGGGCATCCTAAGATATGTAAATTACTTAGATACCTTTGATTGATTCATTAATTTACTTATTTATTTTTTTAATTAATTATTTTTTAAAAGAAATTATAATATTATGATTTTCTTGTAATACAGAGAAAGAGGAGAAGACACAAAGTAAAGGGAGAAAGAAGAAGAGTTCTCATTAGATGTGTATTATTGATAAACACTAGGGACTCTATTTATAGGGCTAGACACAAGGGCATCCTAGTAATAAACGAGATTCACTCTAGATATTCTTAACATAATTACATGTTTATAACACTCCCCCTGATGACATTGTGTCTAAGCTAATTGCCTCGTTAAAACCTTGTCAAGAAACCCCAAAGGGACAAAACCTGAACGAAGGCAAAATAGTACTATTGTAAGTAAACTTAGAACGGAGCTGGACATGCATACGCTTCCTCATTAAAACCTTGACAAGAAAAAACCCAGTGGGACAAAACCTTGATGAAGGAAAAAGAGTACAACGTGATAGTCCAGTAAAATACCTTTTACTATGCTGCTCCCCCTGATAAGTGATTCAGTTGAATCTTGGCTTGCAAATCTTCGAGTAGAGACTTCCCAATTTTGATGAACGAATTTATGCTGAAGATGACAATGATTTCATGAAGATGTCGAATAGTTGATGAAGTCTTCCTTGGTGTTAGTCTTCTAATGGTAGTGTTCTCGAGTCTTCATGCTTCTTCAAATATATTGAGGACTTGCTTCTTGGATTACTAGCTTCTCGAAGATGATTTGCAAAAATAGTTGATGTAGTTTCTTCAACAAAGTGCCAATACGCATTTACAGTATGATAAGTGAACAGAATTTATAGTCATACCTTATATGGATCAGAATGACATCCAAATTCATATGAGATAGTTATGTTGATGTAGTCTAACAAAATGACCTAGTTAATGGTGGGAATCCACCAAATAACCAAAATTAATACAACTCCCCCTTGGATAACCACCATGTTGAATTAAATTTCCTCACTAAAACCTTTCCAGTAAAAACCCAATGGGAAAAAAAATATCTGGATGAAGGAAAAAGAGTACAATATCAACATTTTGAATAAAAATTCATCGTCTGCGAGATGTTGCCTCGTTAAAAACTTGTCAGGAAAACCACATGAGACAAAACCTGAAACGAATGGAAAAAAGTACAACTTTTGACGATTTATGGATGCTAACCCAACTATATGAGTATTACAGAAAAACAAGCATCAAAATCATAACTCTAGTCTATATCAAAAGACGAGTTTAAGCTAGCATAATTCTAACTGCAGATTTAAGAAAGAAGAAAAAAATATAATTTATGCTGCTAAAGCGTGGATTTTGGTGTTTTTAAGGACTCCTCAAGAAACCTATAAAGCTGATATCATCAACTAATTAATCAGGGTTTTTGGTCTTATACCAAATTTCCAAAAACACATAAAGGATTGTTAAACCTGACATAATCAGGTCAGGTGGCTGCCTAAATATAATTTGAATCCTACGAGGATTACAAATTCGAATATGTTCCCGACCACTTCTTGTGTAAATGCAATATGAGTTATTCCATGACTACCACGCAAAATGCATCATACACGAAGAACAAAAATTTATTAAAACAATCTTAGGGAGCGAAAATAGAACCCTCAAATCATTTTTATAATGGCCATATTTCTCTCCCAACACATTATGACTACACCATCTTGGCAATTATAAGGTGTTACGTCTTGGATCCAAAATTACGTTATTCGATAAATTAATCCAGTATAATTTGGATTGTATGCCAACCAATCACATATGTCGATATTCCTCTGCAGAGGCCGGGTTCACAACAACCATCATTTATTAATTATTTCAATAGCTACTATAAATGAATATTCGACAATTTATAGCTTACTACGATCTCACATAATTCTCAAATATATGCATATGTTGAAAAAAATTTCAATCAATTACTGCTACCACCACCTGCAAGCGTTATAATCTCCTCCTCTTCCAATGAGGAGATATTAATTTTGAGAATTGAATCATATTATGATAGACACTATCATAGTACTATCCGTAGCCTGTACTAAAATGCTACATGCTTGCTAGTAGTGATTGGATTTTCCTTTTCAAATGGCATAAGATTAAGACAAAGCTAAATGAGACATTTTCACGCCTATTATTTAATGGCACCATTTATCGTGATTTAATGGGAGAGAAATTGATATCACTTTAAACTAATTAACACAAGTTTTTGATAGTGTATATAGTCTCCCACTGATTATGGCGGAAATATTTTCATCTCATATTCAAAAGAAAATTTCGTAAAGTATTATCCGGTCAAATCGAGATATATATTCATTATAGAATATGTCTTTCTACATAAAAAAATAGTTGGTTGACATAATATTATCTCCAAATAAATCTCTGATAACTGCGTGACCTCAGTGGTCAACGAGATATTAATTTAGAAAGAAATTATGGACACTATCAAAAGAGAATTAAATCAATATAATCACTACAAGGAATAATGATATTGGCTATCAAGTCGGGTTCACACCCTTTTCTCTTTTGTGTCCTACCGTATTCCTCGTTTTATTGATTTGAAACTGTTTATCTACCATAATAACGATATCAAATCCTTATAGGAGCGATTGATAAAACCAAATACAATTGGCTCATATGCTTCTTTTGAAGAAAAATAAAGAAACATATCATTGTAGAAATTAAATTAAATAAATGGTAGTACAAGATTTCATGTTAGACAAATAGAAATCTATACCGCCTTCTATCTCCAAGGACAACTTAAACTTGATAAATTAAATAACCATGATATTGGTTAAAGATATTCGAGTTGAGATTACGAAGGATTTCTAGTAAGAAATAGAAATCCATTATTAGATAAACCATATTGGCAAAGCTGTAGAAAATATGCCAATCTCAACTTCTCATATCGCAGATTCGAAAGAGAAAGTCATTCAAGATTTCTTTAAAAGTATAGAAATTTATATTGTCGCTATGCAAAGATGGACAAAATTAATAAAAAAATATATATTCATTCAAGATTTCTTTAAAATTAATACTTCGAAGGCAAACAAAAAGAAAACAAACTTGGCAGCATGAGCTTTGTTAGAGCACTACTCGGTCAAACTCGCATGCGTTTCTATCTCAAACATGTTTGTCAATCTTAGTGATCAAAACTATAAAGTCTTGATTTCTATTCTACTATAGCTAAGGTCTCAGACTAGGATATAAAGTGTAGTTGAGCTCAAGAACTCCATGGCGATCATCATACAAGACGAAGGACTACTCAAGGAACCAGTGGATCTTCATCAACTAAAAGGCATGTGGAGACTTGAACTTATCTATCACTCAAAAGTCTATCTACTCTATCTCCTATCTTGAGACAAAAGTCGTTTTACTATATAGACTAAGAATATGCACATGTGACATTTCGAGCGGAGTATATCTCGCTTATCTATTTCTCGAAATAGGTGTTGGTAAAGCTTTAGATTTATCCAAGTTCATCTTTGCCTAGTGACTAAAGTCATGTTATGTTTCAATCACTTTGGAAATCGCTCTGATAAAAGTTCTCGAACCCGAGAATATCTGCTGAAGTTGAAGCTCAGGTGCAGTCCGCGAACCCAGTCCGCGAACTGACGAAAGTTCTCATCCCGAGAATTTATCCTGGAGTTTATTAACTTCAACCGGTTAGCTTGAGTCCGCGAACTCAAGAGGTTAAATCTGAAAACGTGTTCGTGAACTTATCTTCAATTATTAAGGAATGATTTTGAAAACCGTGGCTTTATAGTTCATGAAATGATTCGAGTGAATCACATCGTTTTTGATTCAATTGTGTCTTGTGTAGTACATGAAATCTCATAGCAGTTGAACAACTCTCTAACTAGTTCATTTAAGTCATTTGGACTAGTTATGGTGAAGAAGAATATGGTTGATATGAAAGTTATCATTTGGATAACCATTTGGTTCACTAATATTGAACCAACCATTGTACACGTTTGGGTACGGTTACACAAACCCAAAAACGTCAAGTACATGTGTGTATGGCAAGCTATGTTTTCAATCTAACGATTGAGAGATATTAGCTTGTATCTAATCAGGTTTTCATCTAACGGTGAATATTGAATGCTTTGTTAGTAAGCTAACATTGATTGCAAACCCTGATTTGAAAGACTATATAAAGGAGAACTCTAGCAACTGGGAAACCTAATCCCCACATATTTTGTGTGATACTAGTTTGCTAAAGCTAGAGTCGATTCTCCTTTAACCTTTGGTTTTCTTCTTCTAAAACCAGGTTAATGACTTAAAGACTTCATTGGCATTGTGAAGCCAGACCGATACTACTTTTCTTATAGTTTTGTGATCTGATCTTGTTGTTTCTATCGTACGAGTACAACTGTAATAATTGGCTTGAGATTTATATCTCCGATATGCAAGATAAAAGTAATCACAAACATCTTTGTCCTATTGTTTGTGATTCCTCAATAATATTCTTCGCTGCGTCGATTAAGTTTATTATGAGGTGATTGATGAAACTGAGTTGTTCATCGGGAATATAAGTCTGGTTTTATCGATTGGTTCCTGTTCACCTTGATTTATCAAAAGACAGAACAAAACTTGTAGGTTTATTCGTGGGAGACGAATTTATCTATTACCTATAGACTTTTATGTGTGGGACAGATTTGTTTATTAAAGTCTTCGACTTTAGGTCATAGAAACTCTTGGTTATGGGTGATATCAACTAAGGGAATCAAGTGCGCAGTATCCTGCTGGGATTAGAGGCATAGGAACATAACTATACCTTGGATCAGTGTGAGATTGGTTGGGGTTCAACTACAGTCCAGACCGAAGTTAATTTAGAGTAGGCTAGTGTTTTTTGCGGCTTAATACAGTGTTTGATTAATCTGGACTAGGTCCCGGGGTTTTTCTGCATTTACGATTTCCTCGTTAACAAAATTCTGGTGTCTGTGTTATTTCTATTCCGCATTATATTTTGTTATATAATTGAAATAATACAGGTTGTGCGTTGTTCAATCGATTAGAATATCCGACCTTATTGGTTGTTGATTTAAATCGATTGACACTTGGATATTGGTCTTTGGTACCATCCAAGTTATCTCTATTTGATTAGACTCGCGAATCATATTTGCTTAAGTAAATCAAATCGAGAGATTGAGATAATAACTCCTTGAGATATTTTTTATTGATTGAGTCTTGTTGATTCTCTAGAAAACAACCCGGAATTGTCCATACAGATTTCTAATCGAAAGATTGGGTGAGGTTGTTAGACCCCCGCTTTTCCAATTGGTGTCAGATCAGGCAAACACGTTAAAGACCTCACAAGTCTGTGTTTGTATCAATTTGACTCTATGGACAAGAGTAGCATCTTTGATAAACGCATCACCAGAAATAAGAAATTTGTCCTGTCAAAGTCTATTAAAGAAAAAGATTCTACAATCTCAAGTATACACGAACACTATGTTACAATCAGACAGGCTGATATTGACATACACAATTCCGATTGCCCTTTTAAAGAGTTTACTTCTCTAAATAAACAGGAAATAGCTGAAGAGAGTAAGTTGATTCTAAATCTTATTAGAATCCAAGTTGATAGATTTAATCGGTTGAAGAACCATGTCAATGGTCTTCTTGGTATAATTAGAGACTGCAAAATCAAAGAAAATACTGGAGACTATTCTTCATGTATAACTCTTGAAGCAAGCCTCATAAAGGATGCTTTTGAAATAGAACATTTCTTAAATAAACTCTCTATTCAAGGATGCTCTAGGAAGTCTAATACATCAACTATTTCTGCTACAATAGAAAATACTCCAAAAGAAAAAACAGAGTCCCTTCCAAGCAAGGAAACTGTGCCGGTCTCCTCTGATCAAGGAAATTCCACATCACATAGAAGGAAGGAATCTCATGACGAGAATATTTAGACTAAACTGACTAATCACGTTTGTGATCAGAAAGTATGTCACTTTTGCATAGAAAAAGGTTCTGCTAAACAAAAGGGAAACTCTAAGTTGAATAAAAATTCTCTTGTTCAACTTCAACGCACCTTAGACTTAATCCTCAAAGGTGTAACTGATATTCGTATGTTGAAACCTATTGGTTTTCATATGAACCCTGTGTATGCTAACAGGAAGGTCAGTTCAATGATTTCCTCAAATATCAGGAAGCAGAAAAAAAGTCTTGATAAGAATCGTCTAAGGAAAGATCAAGTGGTTTTCTCTGAAAATAATGCTTCCCTTGATTTAAAGAGAATCCCTGAAGAAAGGAGAAAAATTGATGATACGAGAAACAACCTGATAAAGATGATTCAAGGGTATAAAGAAATTGTTGACATGTTGTCATCCTCCTCAAGTCAAGACTCTTCTGGTAAAAATCCAAACTACGTCTCATGTTTTGATGATAGTAAGTTTTATGATAATTTCTCAAAACAAAAGGAGTCTCTCTCAAAATTCAGAAGAAAAAAGAGACTTGATCATAGACATAGTTCCTTAGATGGGCTCAAAGCTCATACATGTGCTAATTAATCATAAGAATAGGAATTCGCTCATAAAAATCCTGTTGAGCAAAATGTGTAAAAATCAGGTGTACTTTGGCAAATTGCAGTTTGCATAGTTAAGCTCTACTCTTATCGTTTATAGCTAAACTAGTACTCGCAAACAATATTGCCTAAAAGTATTGGTCTTGTTTTAGTGTTATTTTTTTTATAGGGTATACTGTGTTCGGATGAGTAAACGAGTTGCCATCTCGAGTTTACAGTTTGAAAACCCTAAAGGTCCTCCTTTCAAACAAAACCTTTAAATAATCGACCTATTGAGTTACATAAGTTCACGTTCGCCTACTTTAGGTCATATCTGGGTTATCAAGAATGTCCTCTTCTTCATCTCTCTATGGTGTTTTTTCTAAGGGATTTCTTGAGAAAGGTTTTAGTGTAGAATTGAAAGGAAGGGAGAAAAGAACTCTTGTAGAAGATGGTGCACCCAATGCCTCATACTTTTATGCCTACTCACATCAAGATGTTAAGAGTGAGGATATGGTGTCTGCTGAAGTGGTTCATGACTTTCTAAAGTACTTCGAGAAAGCTAAACTGCAACTTGTTGATACAATAAGAGATCTTGGTGTGCTTAGAAGTGAGTTGGAAAAGGTTACTACTGACCTTGGTCTCATTAAGACACATGTTAAAGAACTTCTCAACAAGGATATCTTCTTGGAAGAAGCAGTTGATGTGAATCATAAGCTCAAAGATGTTGAGACCCATGAAACTGTCAACCGTGAACTTTAGTTTATGATCGGGTTCTACTTATATGATTGAGATTAGCATTCTAGTAAATCTTCTATGTTTTCTGTTTTATTTAGAAGAATAACTAGTGTTTTGGAATAGCCATGATTGTGATTACACATAGCTATATCCAACGATTTCATCTTCTTGTTTTTAGATTTATTGGTTTTAATTCTAAACTGGTTTGGAAGATGATGGTTGCAGTATTAATCTTTATGGTTGTATATATTGCAATATTTTGATGGTATATGTGTGTTTATGTCCGTGAACTTGATTGTCCCATATTTTGTCGAAAGTAAAGTCGTTCACATATTGGTATGCAAATATTGATAAAGGAATGAATGGACTTTTGGCAAAACACAAAAGTTAAGCCTATATTGTCAATTGTTGATGTAAGATAGGTTAAAATCTTTTGTGATTCAAGGATAAAGTCTAATATGTCACTTTGTGATGGAAAAATAAAATAGGTCCTTTTTTTTAATCCACGGTATAGAGATTAATTGTTCCATATTATTATGTATTACCGTGAAGGTTCCATCTTGTATCTTATGTTGAGCACGATACGACTAAGTCGATTTCTTATTAGCATGGTTGGTTGTTCCATAAAGATGCAAAATGTTGAACATTAAGAACTAAATTAATAAACTTGTGTGGTTATTTAGTTTGTATTCCATGAGTTCTCTCATGTTGAGTACATGTACGATTAAGGTTGTCATTTCCTATGATAATCTTAGTCGGGGTTCCTTAATCTCTTATGTTGAGCCCAAATGAACTAAATCAATCATCTTGCGTAATTATTTAGTTAGCACTCCATAGATTTTTATCATGTCGAGTGTGGTCAATTGAATTGATCACTTTGTGATTAGTTTAATTGTGTAATCCGGTTAGAATATTTATGGGTTATCTTGTGAATAATCTAATCGATGAATTAAGTCTCCATAAGTTTACTTGTGTTGAGTATATTTAGTAAAATTAATCTTGGTTCGCTTTGGTTAATATGATTGAATATTTTGGATTCCAAATTCATACTTGTATGCAATTTGTTGAGTCTAAACAAATCCTTCTTTTCTCTTGAAATGAAGGTCGCTCGTGTTGTTCCTTTGGGAATAACATCTTATGGGGGAGAGTTCTTTTGAACTTGTGCTTAATTTCCAAATCTTTGTGGGGAGTGCGGCTGTGGAATTTTTAGGGGTTATTTTGTATCTTTACAAACTCCTTGATGAATGCATTTATCCTCGGCTTTATGATTGCATCTAAACAAGATTATAGGATATTTACCTTTGGTCATGAAATGTCTCTTACGGAAATTTCATTAAGATCCCGTTCTTGTACCTTTGCCAATTTTATTGACAAAAAGGGGGAGAATTAATTGTAGTTCATACTACAAATACATATGGTTTTAGGATCATTATGTAAGGGGGAGTGGTTTCCATATGAGATGGAGTATTGACTAAGGGGGAGTGAAGTATCACCATAGTATTATTATTGAAGTTGTGATACAATTGGACTTTGACGATGTGTAATAATACTATGACACTGTATAACAATGATTGAGAACCACTGCTTTTCTCATTGTTATAGCTACGGATTTTCAACAATGATGATGCTAAACTTACAACCTTTGGGATCATTGGACTACTTGGAAGTGACGAAGATTTCGAGTATTTTTGAAGATTAGGCATGTGGAATAGGAGCTACAAAGTTTATTTATATAATTTTTGTATTCCATATGTATTAATAGTTTTGCCACTAAAATTGACAAAGGGGGAGATTGTTAGAGCACTGCTCAGTCAAACTCGCATGCGTTGCTATCTCAAACATGTTTGTCAATCTTAGTGATCAAAACTATAAAGTCTTGATTTCTAGTCTATTATAGCTAAGGTCTCGGACTAGGATATAAAGTGTAGTTGATCTCAAGAACTCCATGGCGATCATCATACAAGACGAAGGACTACTCAAGGAGCCAGTGGACCTTCATCGACTAAAAGGTATGTGGAGACTTGAACTTATCTATCACTCAAATGTCTATCTACTCTATCTCCTATCTTGAGACAAAAGTCGTTTTACTACATAGACTAAGAATATGCACATGTGACATTTCGAGCTGAGTATATATCGCTTATCTATTTCTCGAAATGGGTGTTGGTAAACCTTTCGCTTTAGACAAGTTCATCTTTGCCTAGTGACGAAAGTCATGTTATGTTTCAATCACTTTGGAAATCGCTCTGACAAAAAATAATTTGTGAATAACAACTATATAACGTCCTCTGAGAATGTTTCAATGATTGAAATGAGAGTATAGACTATATAACCATTGTAGGATATAAACATTATTGTGGAAACACATATATGTATAAGTCCTTAACACTTGAACCGAAGTATGCGAACTTTGTTGATCAAGTGGAACCGGAACGTGAGCAGCAACTCAGTCCGCGAACCCAGTCCGCAAACTAGCGTAAGTTCTCGAACCCGAGAATATCTGCTGAAGTTGAAGCTCAGGTGCAGTCCGCGAACTGACGGAAGTTCTCATCCCGAGAAATTTTGCTGGAGTTTATTAACTTTAACCGGTTAGCTTGAGTCCGCGAACTCAAGAGGTTATGTCTGAAAACTTTGCTCGTGAACTTATCTTGAATTACTAAGGAATGCTTTTGCAAACCGTGGATTTATAGTTCATGAAATGATTCGAGTGAATCACATCGTTTTTGATTCAATTGTGTCTTGTGTAGTACATGAGATCTCAAAGCAATTGAACAACTCTCTAACTAGTTCATTTGAGTCATTTGGACTAGTTATGGTGAAAAAGAATATGGTTGATATGAAACTTATCATTTGGATAACCATTTGGTTGACTAATATTGAACCAACCATTGTACACGTTTGGGTACGGTTACACAAACCCAAAAACATCAAGTACATGTGTGTATGGCAAGCTAAGTTTTAAATCTAATGGTTGAGAGATATT
The DNA here is from genome assembly GCA_023529315.1 of Papaver bracteatum. Classification (NCBI taxonomy): domain Eukaryota; kingdom Viridiplantae; phylum Streptophyta; class Magnoliopsida; order Ranunculales; family Papaveraceae; genus Papaver; species Papaver bracteatum. The sequence goes on from JAJJWX010003488.1 coordinate 1,648,528, forward strand.
ATCTTGTATCTAATCAGGTTTTCATATAACGGTGAATATTGAATGCTTTGTTAGTAAGCTAACATTGATTGCAAACCCTAATTTGAAAGACTATATAAGGGAGAAGTCTAGCAACTGGGAAACCTAATCCCCATACATTCTGTGTGATACTAGTTTGCCAAAGCTAGAGTCGATTCTCCTCTAACCTTTGGTTTTCTTCTTTTAAAACCAGGTTAATGACTAAAAGACTTCATTGGGATTGTGAATCCAGACCGATACTACTTTTCTTGTAGTTGTGTGATCTGATCTTGCTGTTTCTATTGTACGAGTACAATTGTAATAATTGGCTTGATATTTCTATCTCCGATAGGCAAGATAAAAGTAGTCACAAACATCTTCGTCTCATTGTTTGTGATTCCTCAATAATCTTCTTCGCTGCGTCGGTTAAGTTTATTGTGAGGTGATTGATGAAAGTGAGCTGTTCTTCGGGAATATAAGTATGGTTTTATCGATTGGTTCCTGTTCACCTTGATTTATCAAAATATGGAACAAAACTTGTAGGTTTATTCATGGGAGATGAATTTATCTATTACCTGTAGACTTTTCTGTGTGAAACAGATTTTTTTTTAAAAGTCTTCGACTTTTGGTCGTAGTAACTCTTGGTTGTGGGTGAGATCAACTAAGGGAATCAAGTGCGCAGTATCCTGCTGGGATCAGAGGTGTAGGAGCATAATTGTACCTTAGATCAGTGTGAGATTGGTTGGGGTTCAACTACAGTCCAGACCGAAGTTAATTTGGAGTAGGCTAGTGTCTGTAGCGGCTTAATACAGTGTATGTTTAATCTGGACTAGGTCCCGGGGTTTTTCTGCATTTGCTGTTTACTCGTTAACAAAATTCTGGTGTCTGTGTTATTTCTATTCCGCATTATATTTTGTTATATAATTGAAATAATACAGGTTGTGCGTTGTTCAACCGATTAGAATATCCGACCTTATTGGTTATTGATTTAAATCGATTGACACTTGGATATTGGTCTTTGGTACCATCCAAGTTATCTCTCTTTGATTAGAGTCGCGAATCATATTTGCTTGAGTAAATCAAATCGAGAGATTGAGATAATAACTCCTTGAGATATTTTCTATTGATTGAGTCTTGTTGATTCTCAGAAAACAACTCAGAGTTGTCCATACAAATTGCTAATCGAAAGATTGGGTGAGGTTGTTAGACCCCCGCTTTTTCAAGCTTGCTCACTACATTCTCTAAAATAATGCTTCACCCAAAGCTCTCTCTTTCTCTCTCTGTATGACTCTCTCTCACTCTTGCTTTTCAAATAAATCATCTCAATACCACCTTGTTGGGTGGTAACCCCCTTATGAGGTCGCGAAACAACACCTCAAAACTACCTAAACTAGCCGTTATTTTCTTGTTATATCAATTCAGTCATCTAAAATGACCGGAACCTGACGGAATCTGACAGAACTTTTCAAAACCAAATCAAATCACTACCCTTGAAGAAGAAAAGCCAGTTCATGTAGATATCAGTTTCAAAAGATTAAATAAGTTATCGGTGATGATCAATTATGCTAAAGGTTTTTTGATTTCTATTTTGTACCAATTTACAGTGTTTTTATAAGACCTCCGTTACCGGCACCAAATCGCTCGATACCTAATATCCCTATGTTCTCTAAGACTCGTCACTTTCAGGCTTCAGTTACCAAGACTCTTGACCTTTAGATCCACAGTTACTTTAGACTCTTTATCTAGATTTCTGAGACTCCGGCTACTTCAATTTATGTTACCTGTTTCTAAGACTCGCGATCTGTTAAGCCACAGCTACAAAGATTTTTTTATATTCTGTTTCGAGACTCTGATTACCTTTTTTATTCTCTACTTCTGGGTTCATTTCCTTCTATTGAACTGCTGAAGATTCTTTTAACGCTTAAATCCTTTTCTTTTAATCTACCGGTTGTTTCTCAGGTGATATCTCCCCACCTCTCTTTAAATTATTCAGCTTTCTCTAGGAGGTCATTTTCATTTTCTAAAACTAACTCCTTATTGGGAAACAGGCTCTTTATTTGCTTATGAATTCTTTTTTGGATGTTTAAAATTTTATGTTATTGCTGATCTTATGAGTTTCCTAAGTTGGAATTTCCATGGTTTTGCGAAACCAAGGGCAATTCGAGAGATCAGGGAGCTTGTCAAACTTAAATCCCCTGATGTTTTATTCATTTGTGAGACTATGACTAGTCTGGTAACTACTACAAAAAAATTAGATCCTTGGGATATCTTTACTCTTTTTTTCTACCTTCAATTGGAAAGAAAGGAGGCATAGGCCTTGCTTGGAAAGATGGATTTGATCTTACTGTGATTAATGTAAGCCAAAGGGGTCTGTTCTGCTCTACTAATTCCATAAAGGCTAATACTCTCTGTAACTTATACTTTGTTTATGGAGAACCCAATAAAGTGCTAAGAGCCAACATTTGGGCTAATTTCATGGCTCAACCGTATGATAGTCTGGATCCTACTCTGGTGGTGGGAGACCTAAATTATCTGCTTCTACCAAAAGATAAATGGGGTAAAAAACCTGTTAACGATAACGACACAAAATTTTTGGAAAACCTTATGCTTAATTGGGATTTGAAAGATATGCCTTTTTATAGGTCCAGATTTTACTTGGACTAAGAAGCAAGAAGGCGTCAATTTAGTCCTAGAAAGAATTGATCGTGCTGTAGTAAACGGAATATTGGAAAATGCCTTCCCACATACCCATACTATTCATTTTCCACGAATAAGCTCTAATCACTCTCCAATCTTGGTTTTTTTGAACCCGAGGGTGGAAAAACTCCACAAGTCATACCATTTTATGACTATGTGGACCAAAGATGCTCCCTGCAAATCAGCAATTAAGAAAGATTGGTCAATTCAGGTGAGAGGTTCCAAAGCTTTTCAATTGAAACAAAAGTTGAATCATGCAAAAAAGGAATTGAAGCTTTGGAATAGGGAATCTTTTGGAAATTTAAATCATTCCATACACCAGACAAAAAATCTGATTAAGGAATCTCAAATTAATAATCCTACAGACACAAGGAAAATTTTGGAACCATCTAACAAGTTAACTTACGTGTATTCACTGGAAGAGATTCTTTGGAAAGATAAATTAAGAGAACTATGGCTTAATGAGGGTGATAAAAACATGCCTTTCTTCCATAAGTCTACTATGTTCAGAAGAAAAAGAAACCACATCTCTTGGATTAAAACAAGAGATGGGACTTGGTTAACCACTAGAGAAGCTATAGGAGAGGAATTCATTTCTTACTTTCAAGAACTTTATAGCACCTCCGCATCAGAGGGTCAAGAGGTTTTTATTAACACTATCAAACCTAAACTCAATCAATTAGAAAATGATGTTCTTTTGGCACCCTTAAATGACGAGGAGATAAGAACTGCAGCTTTCCAAATGGGGGCAAAAAAAGCACCCAGACCCGATGGGTTTACTGGTTTGTTTTACCAGATCTACTGGGATGTGGCGGGTGAAAATGTCATACAAATGGTCAAACATTTATTTGAGACTGGACATTTATTAACTTAATTCAACCATACTAATATCACCTTAATTCCTAAAAATATGATGGCGGATTCAGTAGATCAGTTCAGATCTATTGGGTTATGTAATTTTGCTTACAAAGTTATGTCAAAGTGCTTTTGTCCCTAGAAGACAGATTGCAGACAATGTGGTTTTAGCTCACGAACTTATTCACTATATAAAAAAGAATAAATATAAAGCGGGGTTTGCTGCCATTAACCTGGATATGTCCAAAGCTTACGACAAGATGGAATAGTCTTTTTTAGCTAAAGTGATGATCAAATTAGGCTTTCACCAGAAATGGGTTAACCTTATTTTAAACTGCTTAAATTCATTTCTTATTCGATAATTCTTAACGGGAGTCCTATGGGTAACTTTAAACCAGAAAGAGGACTTAGGCAGGGGGACCCCATGTCACCCTACCTATACATCTTATGCGCTGAGTCATTTTCAGCTTATATTAAACATCAAGAAAAAACTCAGCGTATTCAGGGAATTAAATGTTCAAGCTCAGATCCATCTATCAACCACCTTCTATTCATTGATGATAGCTTACTCTTCACCAAGGCAATAATCCCGGATTTCCATGCCATCAAAGATTTCCTGCAAACTTATTGTGTAAAGCTAGTGGTCAGAAAATCAATTATAACAAGTCTGGCATTTTTTTTAGTAGAAAGGTGCATTCGAAACATAAGAAAATCTTGGCAAAAATCTTAAATATATCCACTATAAGTCTGGGGGAGAAGTATTTAGGTGCACCAATTACAATCCTCAAGTCTAAAACTCAAACCCACCTTGATCTATTAAGTTCAGTAGAAAAAAGGGTTAATGGGTGGTTGATACAGTTTCTGTCACAAGATGGTAGATCCACCTTGGTGAAGCATGTAAGACAATCTATGTCTTTATACCAAATGGCCATATTTCTAATCCCGAAAAGTATGTGCAAGAAGATAGATACTCACCTTAATAAATTTTGGTGGGGGCAAGACCCAAACTCGCTGAAACGAAAACTCCATCTTATTGCTTGGGAAGGTATATGTAAAACAAAAGAAGAAGGGGGCTTGGGATTCAGGAAAAGTGAAATTAATAATTTGGAAATGATGGCTAGGAGTGTGTGGAGATTGGTCGAAAATCCAAAATCTCTCCTTCCCAAAGTCTTAAAATCTAGATCTTATCCAAATGTTAATATACTCAATTCAACCTGCCCTACCACCGCCTCATGGGTATGGCATTGTTTACAACGCACTATGAATTCCATAAAATCGTTTATCTCTTGGGTTGTGGGAGAAGGAAACTTCACCCTTGGTGTGATAATTGGATTCCTGAAAAATGGATTGCTAAACCAAAGCAAAATTCTGCCCCTGATAAAAACCTTAGAGTTAAGGATCTGATAAATCAGGAAACCAGAATTTGGGACACAACAAAACTAAGTATTGTGTTTGACTAACCTATTAAATTGTTGGTTAAAAAAATCCCTCTCAGCGTGGAAACTTCTACTGATAGAAAAATATGGATACCAACAAAGGATGGTAAATTCTCTACAAATCTGCCTATTTGGTGTTAAGTGTAAGCGGTGATGCCACAAATTCAGACCTTTGGATGGCAATATGGGAACAAAAAATACCAGCTAGAATCCAAATTTTTGTTTGGAAGGATTTAAAAGGTGCTTTACCTGTCAATAAGATCCTCTATAGAAGAATTAAAATCTCTGATCATCTTTACCCTAAATGCAAATTAAGACCAGAATCTATCATGCATTCATTAGTCACTTGTAAAAGACTCAAAAAAGTGTGGCTTCGGATACATATTCAAAATAAGGAATTCCAAAATCATACCTTTGATCAATGGATTAGATATTTCTTGTAACTTCATCCCTATAAGGATTCATCAGGAAGAGTCGAAATGTTTCCCCTGATTGCTTTCTTGTTGTGGTCCATCTGGACAAACATAAATGACATAGTTCATCACGAAAAGTCTGAAGAACCAACTGCAATTTTGGAAAGGTCTAAATCAATGATGTTGAGCCTAGAGAAACTTTATGATTTTAATTGCATCTCGGCAATTGTTACTCCTAATCAAACATCTTATTGGATAGCTCCTCCTGCAGGGTGGATTAATTTCAACACCGATGGGGCTTGGAACCCTAATTCTCAGATTGGGGGAAAGGGTTTTCTAATAAGAGATTTTAATTGTAGTTTTGTATATGAAGAATCTATTCACCTGGTGTGCTTCTTAGCGGAAGAGGCATAAGTAAGATCCATTAGAGATGCACTGATAAAAGAAAACGTTTTACCATTACTTCTTGTGTTTACTAACCGCTTCATCCTTGTGACACTCTCTTATAACGGGTGTAGTATACGCCGCACGTTGTAAACCGCTAAACCAATACCTAATGAGCATCCCCCAGTTTATGACATGCATTGTTGTCTCGAATGTTTTCATGGAAAACATGTAGCATGTTTGTTGTTGCTTGGAAAGTTGAGCTTGGGAGACTTGCGTGGTGACCTTCGACAGTTGAGATTTTGCATCTCAAGAGGAAAGGTGGCCGTTGATTATTTCAACCCTTCGTTTGGTATCCAGCGGCATGATAGCATGACCGGTCATGGCTTTAACATGGTTAGGCATGGCTAAGCTAAAATTTTGGCGTTGGGCCAAAGGTGGCCATGCGTTAGCTGGTAACTTTGGATGGCTAAGATCCGCATCTTGGATGGAAGAGTGGCCGTTGATCATCGCAGGCCTTCGTTTGGTAGCCACCGGCATGGTTTAGGTACGACATGGCTTGGAAGGGAAACACTTGCGGCTTTGTCTAAATTAGGCTTTGGTATGATGAAACCCTAATTAGAGCCCTTCACTAGAATCGATGTAGAATTCTCATACGGACTCGGATTTTGATGGTCCGCCCCTCTATGCTGCACGGAAAAGAATTTCATATCTTCCTTCGTGGGAATATTTAGGTTTTGAGATCTTCGGCAGGTGAAAACAGCCCGAAAGCAAAACTCAGGAAGATCTCAAGAGGGGTGTTGGTAGCCAGCGGCATGGTGGCTGGACGGCATGGCTTTGGTGTGGCCAAAATAGGGTTTTGGGACAAAGGTTACCATGCGTTATTTGGCGACCTTGGACGGCAAGGATTTGCATCTAGGATTGAAGGATGGACGTTGATTGTTGCACGCCTTCGTTTTGGTAGTCGTATAGGGAAGGACGTCATGATATAAGTTAGGTGCGGCAAGGTGGATGGCACGGCATGCCATTGGTACATGTGGCATGGTCGACATGCCTTAGCGCGATTTTGGCGTTGGGCCAAAGGTTACCATGCGTTGGTTGGTGACCTTGGACGGATAAGATTTACATCCTAGACGGGAAGATTTCCGTTGATCATTGCAGGCCTTTGTTTTGGTGGACGCATGGGGAAGGCTACCACGGTATGGGCCGACAAGGTGGCTGGCACGGCATGCCATTGGCACATGTGGCATGGTCGGCATGCCTTGGCACGGTTTAGGCTTGGCCAAAACTAGGGTTTTGGCGTTGGGCCAAAGGTTACCATCGTTGGTTGGTGACCTTGGACGGCTAAGATTTGCATCTTAGATGGAAATATGGACGTTGATTGTTGCAGGCCTTTGTTTTGGTATCCGCATGGGGAAGGCCAACACGGTATGGCGCGGCAAGGTACGGTTGCTTTGGCTAGCATGATTGGCATATCTTGGCGCGGTAGGTGTGGAAAGCATGATTTTCCATTGGAACAGTGGTGCGGCTAGCATGGTTGGCATGCTTTGGCGCGGTAGATGTGGCTGGCATGGTTTGACATTGGCATATTGCGGCTAACATGGTTGGCATGCCTTGGCGCGGTAGGTGTGGCTGGCATGGTTTGCCATTGGCACAGTGGTGCGGCTAGCATGGTTGGCATGCCTTGGCGCGGTAGATATGGATGGCATGGTTTTCCATTGGCACAATGGTTCGGCTAACATGGTTGGCATGGCTTGGCGCGGTAGATGTGGTTGTCATGGTTTTCCATTGACACAGTGGTGCGGCTGGTATGATCGGCATGCCTTGGCGCGGAGATGTGGCTGGCAGGGCATGCCATTGGCACATGTGGTGTGGTAATTAGGGTTTTGCCTATTGAAACCCTAATTAGTATTAAAAAAAAGGTACCTTTTGGTAATTTTCTCGCAGACATATTAAAGGGTTCAATAAATGCACTCAGTGAAGACATTATTACTCAATTTCTGTGACGTCACTGTTTGACTAGGGTTTTACGATTTTAACCCTAAACTAAAAACCACCATCAACAGCAGCTCATGAACTTGCCCCGTGGGCTAAGAAAAATAAGAGCCATATGGTGTGGGCTGTTCCACCAGTATGGATCATGCCTGCCCTATACGAGTAATTTTCTTGTCAAAAAATTTGCTTATAAAAAAATAAAAAAATGCCATTATAATAATGGTTACAAATTTCCCAAGGTCCACTGATATACACGGTGGTATATTACATCAACGTGCATAGCTTGAGTAGAATGAAAAAATAATTATTCTAAAAATAAAATAAAAAACGACTTTAAATGGATTAAAATACCTGTAGATGGGGCAAAACGATTTGCTGGTTTTAACGGAATTGAGGAGACGACCGCATAGAGGAGACTCCTTGAACCGAGCGAAATGTTTAACCTCACATAGATGCACTGCAAGAAGGGAGTGCTTTGAATTCGAGAGATCAATCTGTAGTACTCCGGCCTAAACCAAGATAATGGCCGTTCCAGAGTAAATTCGGTCACAAGAGAGGACGGGCCGATCTGTAGGAGGGAAGCTGAGAAATGTGTGGAATCAATGGTAATCAAGGATTGTAGGTGTGTTTTGAATTATGAATATGATAAGTTCTGAATGATTGAAATTGCTCAGTTGAGAGTAATTGCTTGATAAGTTGTTGATCTCGTATTGTCAGTGAGACGTGAAATCGTTCTCCCTTCAATAATGATTCAGAGACTTATTTATATTGCTGGAATTGTAGATACCATGATCCCATGAAGTGTGACAGTTGATGGAATCGAGGAGTGGGGAAATGGAAATCGTGTTTGAAACCAGTTGCTCATCGTGCGGAGACTTGGTCGATTTTCCATCCACTACTTGGTTAATTCCTTCAAATGATTGCACGACTTGCTCATATTCCATCATGTGCTTGAACACACATGTCGTAGACCGCCAGACCAAAACCCTAGTTGATATCCCCCCAAGTGACACGATTGGCGTCTTGTGGTTAATTAGTCAGTTGTTGACTTCATGACTTTATGGGACGATAAGTCCATGTATTTGTTGAGTTGAACATGATTTTCCAAAATGTTCTGAAACTCATGAATTGAACGTATCTGTTGATACAGTGGTGTAATTCTCTCGTTGAGGTAAGAAAGTGTTGCTCATTCGATGAATTACTGGATATTGAGAGTTGAACCAATATTCCTTGGTTTGAGAAAATATTGCTCGTAAGAGCAAATGTTGTTCATTTGATGAATTATTGGTAGCGTGACCAAAATAAAATATTAAATAAAATACTAGTAGTTTAACCGAGCATAAGTAATAAGAATACTGATCATGAAATCATCGTAAAGTTATTAGTGTTTGAATCTGGAATTATGATCCTTGGACTCAGAAACCCTAATTTGATCAATTGATGACCACTTCATGGTTTATTAAGAATTTAACCATGGAATGAAGGAAGGATCGGTTACATGAGACCGTGAGTCGATCATGTAACACCCATATGCTCACGTGAGCAAATACCAAGACCTCTTGAAGAGTTGGTGACTTGTTGATGAAAGAATGATTAAATGCTGGTTTAATCATTTATTCGAAATTGCCTGAGCCTTAGGTGATAAAACCTAACTAATTATGAAGAGGTGAGAGACCGACCAAAGGGTCATGAAACCAGCCCTGGGTGGTCACGGGATTGAATGACGATCGTTCCATGAAAATCCCAAAATTATTTGGTAGAGTTTTGGACCTAATACGTGCAATTGGGCAAATTAGGTCAAATTGTGTAAATACGCGAGACCGGATCCTTGCGAGCCAAAGCCAACCTTGGTCGATCAAGGTAACATGCTCATGTCACCAAAGTGTTCGTATCTCAGTTCTGAGAATTTTGATATTTTCAGATGTGCATTTGGGCAATCATTTGAGAAAATATGAAGAAATCAGGGGTTTTTGATGAAATCGTCAAAACTTCATGAGATGAAGGAAAAATAATAAAAAAGTGAAGGAATCATGAAGTGTGGGACCGGCCATGGCCAAGGCATGGTCGGCCGGCCAAAGGGTCCAATCCCACACGTTTTTCCCAAATTTTTATAATATTTTCATGATTTTAGGGAAATATAATAAAACCAAGGAATTTGTTAAAACCAAGGAGTTTTTGTTGAAATCAAAGAGTTTTGTTGAAATCAAGGAGTTTCCATGAGATGAGGAAAACATGAAAAATAATAATAATAAAATAAGGGATGTGTGGGACCGGCTTGAGCATGGTTGGCCGACTAGGGCCCGGTCCCGTGAGTTTTCCCTAATTTTATGTATTATTTCATGATTTAAAGGAATTTTCATAATTTGAAGGAAATATCATGAAATCAAGGAATTTCATGGGATTATGGAAACATGAAAAATTTAATAATAATAAAATGGGATATGTGGGGCTAGCTAGGGCTTGACCGGCCGGCTAGGGCCCGGTCACACGAGTTTCCCTAATTTTATATTATTTTTCATGGGATCAAGGAAATATCATGAGATTAAGGAGTTTTCATGAAGTTAGGGAAATAATAATAAAATAATGAGGAACCATGAGGTGTGGGGCTGGCTGGGATCAAGGCATGGACGGTCGGCCAATAATCATAGCCCACAATATTTTTCTTAATTTTATATTATTTTTTTGGCGTGAGGGAAACACCATGAAACTGAGGAGTTTCCTCAAAACGAAAAATATTTGTTCAAGTGAAAGGATTTTCATGAACTCAAGGAAAATAATAAAAAATATGATAAAAATATAAAACTGGCGTGGGATTGACCACGGCACGTCCGGCCGGTCAGTGGGACCATGCTCCCAGCGCCTTGGTCAATTTTTTATTATTTATTACTTTCCTTCCTATTTTGCATAGGTTCATCGTCTCGTCGTATTTTGAAATACTTGTTCGTACGGTGATTGTTAGTGCATCATCGTCGAGTACACTTTCACCATTTGAGTCGGGGCATACTCGGAGGTAGCTCGGATGCCCGTGTAGTTGAATATTTATTACTAACCCATGGAATTCTGCTGGGAAGAACCATGGATTGAAGTAACGAAATATTACAAAAGTATTTGAATACTTTCAGAAAATATTTGAATATTTTTGAATATTCGATGGATGAATCCAAGAATTTAAGAGTAATTAATTGATGGCTCTATACTAGCAGAGCAAGCTGTCTAGGAGCATTAATTATTTTGATATGAGCTTGCTGGAGCTTCATATCCTTTATATAGTCATGGAAAACTGTTGTTTGTATCCTGAAGATGTTATCGCTTTATACTAGCAGAGCAAGCTGTCTAGGAGTCGTCAATCTTGTGATTCTATATAGAAGTAATTACTGAAGTGTTCAATATTCATGAGATGTGCCGTTGTCTATCCGATAGACTACACATCTGCATGTACTCTGAGAGACATTATTCAAGTCAGAGGTTCGATGAGAGACCCGTGTCTAAATGAAGATATGTCATTGTCTAGCCGAGAAACTATATATCTTCATGTACTATGATAAACAGTAGTCTCAGTCAGAGGTTCGATGAGAGACCCGTGTCTCAATACAGATATGTCGTTGTCTAGCCGAGAGACTACATATCTGCATGTACTCTGAGAGACAATATTCTCAATCAGAGATTCGATGAGAGACCCGTGTCTCAATACAGATATGCCATTGTCCAGCCGAGAGACTATATATCTGCATGTACTCTGAGAGACAGTATTCTCAGTCAGAGGTTCAATGAGAGACCCATGTATCAATACTCACATCTGATTACTGGACCAGAAGTTCGTATAATTATGGGTTTACAATTTTAGCCTTTGTCGAAAATCCACCATCTACATTAAGTCCCCTGCTTAGTGAGGAAAGTCGTGTTCCTCAGTTAGTATTGAATGGTGATTTTCCGGTCATAAACAATATAAGTAATTGAACTTAGTCGTAAGTTAAGACGTTACCGGATTTTTATAGTAAGAGCAAATCACGACTTGAATTAAGATCCCAGTGGCATGATAGAGCATCGTTCGGTGAGCATAAATTGGTGTTGAACCGATGATTTGGACGACGGGACCTTGGTCGTTTAGGATTCACGGGTCCGGACCCATGAAAAGAAATCCTTGTTTTAGGAATAGATGCTCGTTTGTTCGTTAGTTTAAGGAACAAACAAAATAGACCTGACTTTAATGATGTAAAACTTTGTCTATGAGATTTCACGAAAACCGAAATTTTATTTCTAAATATGTTGGAATAAACTCTCGTTTCAAAGGTGGATGCTCGTAGTAGAGAAAAGTTTTTTTTTTTTTTTTGAATAGACGTGCGTCTATTAGTAATAAAATTTTGTTTATAAGCTTTCATGATTTTTTTTATCTTCGAGCTTTTGGAAATCTTTGAAAATATACTCTCGCTTCAAAGACAGATTCTCGTGCAAGGAAGCATAATATATAGATATATTTTCCAATTTTCGTGAGTTTCAGGTTAAATATATATATTTTGTAAAATCAATGTTTTGATTTTGAACAACTGTGGAAAGTAGAAAATTATACATGGTGAAATAATGTCTCTATGTGAGTTTTAACAATTGTAAAATGGACGTCTGTCCAATTTTTGAAAAACCAGCGGATGTTAAAATTCACGTGGGTTGTTCACGGTTTGATGAATAATGAATTTTGCTCATCTTTGCAGGTTTGAAGGAACAAGCAATTTTTCGAAACTTTGACGTTGTAATCACTACAGCTAGTGAAATTAAAAATAGGCAAGAGTTGGATTGTTACCGTTTCAGCGCGTGCTTGTTGTTGGTATATCCATGACTCCATGTATTTCGCCTCAGATAGTGGTGACTTCTGGTTACAACCACCCTTCTAGATCTTCCAGCGAACGCTTCAGAAATATCAAGTCAAACATGGAGACTTTTAATGATGTTCATCCTGGGATGAATCAACCTTTCAGAGACGCTGGAAATCTGGCACTTTGTATGTCTCTCGATCATCTGTGAGTCATCCCTTATCAGTAGAAGAACCGCCGACTTCAGCAAATGAGACTATCGTCTAACGATGAAGGCAAGATTTGTATTGATGGTGTAGATCCTGATTCAGGTGTGGATGAACGAAGAATTTCGTCATAATTCGTCATCAGAAAATTCAGAAGTTAGGTCTTCATTGAAATTGTTGTAGAATCTTCCTCCGATGTCGGATTTTCGCAGTCTACCCATGTATCCTCATGCCCAGGAAATTTACAAACTTTATGAAAGAAGCTTTTTGGGTTCCGAGCATGTTTAGGATCCGAAATTGAGGAAACAATAAACTTCTAGGAGACCTTCAGAAAAGTTTCAGTTGGCATGCGGTCCAATGTTTTGGCTACAACTCTTCACTTGTGAATTTTGGATATGTTGTAGAGGACATCCATACGAAGAGAATGGTGTATGATCCATCCCCAAATTCTTCAACAATTGCTCCCAGATCATCGGTTTGTACAGGACAGTGTAAAATCATCTCAGACGAGCTTGATGTAAAACACTCATGTTGTGTCTTTAGACCATTCGCCTGTGTCTTGAATGGTTGGTAAAGGATTTTAATGTCATTGATTTGTTTGAGATCAGGACCCCTTGATTGATACATGAGCATGGTGCTTGCAGTGCCATCTTGCTTCTGTCAGTCGTAGAAACATCACTTCTGAAACCCTAGTCACGGGACCATAGCTGAGGCTGCTCTCGAGATGGGATGATGTAATGACCATGGTTTCATGTCCCGGTGGTAGAATTACTTTTATGATGAATAATTAGCACATGAGAGTCTGGTGCCACGAGTCTTGGACTTTGAAACTGATCGTCATGATCAGTGGACCGTCAGTCCCCAGTATTTTGTTAAATCTCCTTTTCGTTTTCTCTTCTTCTGGTAAGACTTAGATAGAGGACCCGGGTGGAAAATTGATGTAAAGACCCAGGTAGTAGAAGTTGGAGGTACCTTGATGAAGGACTTAGCGAAAAGACCTGGTGGACATCGATCGACTGTAGAGGTTATGAATCTCGTCCACACATTTCTGCTTGCATGTTGTATGCTCTTGAAGCTGTAGGAACCTCACACGACGTCGGAATTTGATGCTTGACCCCAACTTTTGAAGATAAGAGACTGATTTATTACATGATAGAAGAATTACTCAATTTGGAGTTGTAGAGGTCCGCCAACGAAGCGTGCACATTTGCAATTTGTAATCCCGTACAAATTTTTCAGGTTTCGTATACCTGATGGTAAAGGCCATATCTTTCAGCTCGTATGTCCGATTAATGCATCCTTTTGGTATGTTGTACAAGAGACATATATGAACATCTTTTGTTAAATAAGAATTATCCTATTCCTCACCTATTGGTACGTTTTTGCAAAACCATGAACTAAAGTGTGTTGTATCTCATTTGTAGAGGTGATGAGAACATCTTGTAGAAGACTTTGGATTATGCCCACCAGTCGTGCCATATTTGGGAAAAATTTCATGTGAGAATTTTATCAGGTCTACACATATTGATATGAATCATTGATTCTTAAAGAAATCCGCTTCATGTGTAACACTTCAGAGAATGATTAGTTGATGAAGCCCTGAGGATGTTGCTCCTGAGACTGTCGTTGGTGCTGAGACTATGAATGATCACGCTCCAGAGATTCTTTTCGATGCTGAGATCATGGATGGTATTTCTCTAGAGATTATTATTGATGATGATACCATGGTTGAAGTTTCTCCAAAGACCGAAAAGGCTAGAACCATGATTATAGATATAATCCTTGCTCCTTCATCCAGTGAGCCTTTTACATTCACGAACTAGTTGAAGAGTTGAGCGTCCCTAAGATGAAGGTGTACTGAGATTTCAACCTGAATGCTCCTGAAAGCATAACTTTAGCATGAACTGGCTTTGTCAGTGAGTCGATGTTGTTGCGGTAGATAGCATCAGCAGTTTTCATACTGGATGTGATTGGTGAAGAGAGAAATTTCCTCAATCATGCAGGGGATTGTGATGTAGAGAAATCCCGTTGATGAAGTTTTATGAAATCACCTCAGGTTTCCAGTGTATGTTGAAGGATTTAGTGCCATCCATGTACGAATGATGTTGCATCTGCTTCAAAAGTCTTATCATAGGATAATGAAGACTTATCGATTGTAGTTTAATAACACTTTGATCGTGATGGTGTTGAATCAATGTGTCATCGTCGAGACATTTGTGTTGAAGCTGTACTCTTTGATTAGGAGTACAATTTGATGGCTTCTTAGATGTTTGAGCGTGAAGCGTATATTCCTTAAGCATCGAATGTCTTAGGGGTTTGATTATCTCGGCCCTGGAGTTTCTTATGTTGATTAAGCATCCATTTTGTTACGGTAGTGGGATTCGACACTTGTGTAGACCTCGGAGATTTCTGATTTTGTGGAACACATGTACTTGCAGGAGAAACGCCCAAAGTGTTCTTTGCCATGTTTGGACATCATCTCAGTAATGAATGTTTCAGTGCTTGATTTGATGAAGCTACAATTCATAATGTATTGCAGAGTTGCTAGCAGAATTGAGTCCCCATGCTAGGATAGCATGTGAAAAAATAAATGACATAAACATGGAATGAGACTTGCCTGAGTGCAGAACCTCTTGATGAATGTCTATGCATCTTTTGTTCTTGCTTCAACCTCGTCAAAGTTTGAAGTTCCTTCAAGTACTTTGATGATGGAATGTCCATCAAATCTTCTGGATCAGAACTTTCTTCGTTGGAGAGATGTGTAACCAAAGGCGCTTTGTAAGTACCCATCTTTTTCAGCGTGGATCCACGCTCGTCTGAAGGAGATGTCATATCCTGGATCTTCCTGATTATGTAAAACTTGGTTTCTGTCCAGGTTGAACTTACGTTCTCTTTGAGAATGATGTATCCATAAGTATTTCCGAGCACTCCTTCAAGGTCTCTGATTGAGATAGAGCATAAGTATTTTCTTGTCGAGTGATGCATGTGGATCCGATGGTTTTCAGTGGAATGTTGCTGATGGCGGTGTCAGCATCGATCAACGTTCTTCCAAATTTGTTTCTTCTGAGATTGGATATGGTAAGAAGTCCCCAGTCGTACATCTCTTGGTCTGTGGTTGGAGGCTCAAGAAGTATTTTCGTAATGGACTTCTTGAAACGATGTGGTTCAGTATTGTTAACATGTCTCTCCTTTGTGCCTTCGACAGATAACACAATTCACGTTCGACCAAGGATTGAACTGCCTTTTTAATAGGTTATTCAGAGAGTGTAAAGATTCTGACTGAGAGAGGATTCTTGTGTACTCCTTTAGTCCCAAGTTGAATCTATTGTGGATCAACCTTCTCTTTGGTGACGTGCTTCAAAATATTGCAGTTACTTTCCGGATGATTGATAAATCTATGAAGGTGACAATACCTGGGATTTTTAATTTTTCTTCAGTTGGATCTGAGCAATGATTTGATTGCACCATCTTCAACCCAGACTTCTAGTAACTCGATCACTCCTTCATGAGAAGTTTGAGTATGTCCGATCATTTCCATGCTCGTTGATGCCGGGTCGAGGTTTGTGCAAGATTGGTTATCCTTTAGTGGTGCTTTCGTAGGATGAGGTGTTGGATGTCACATGTTTGAGCAGAAGCTTTCCTTTTTCCTCCTTGAGCAACAATGTTCATGGAAGGTTGGACATTGTACTGTTTGTTGATTAGGCGTCGGTTGCTTCGAGGTTCCTCGACCTTGTAGACTTTGCTCAGTAAAGCAGGTGTAGTAATCGCTGATCGTTTGGATGCTTCATGAAGTTCTGAGAAAGTGTGGAACCGGAGGTTTTCCAGCGAGGCTCTGTAGACCGGGATTATTCAGTTGATGCATAAGTATACAAGTTGCTGCTATGTGACATTTGGGTCGTGGTAGTCCAAGGCTTGAAACGAAGAAGTATTTTCTGTAGAAAACATTAATCATCTCTCCACAATCGGTGATACTTCCCGGTGCGATGTTGTTGTACCAGGTGTATGCTCTGCCTGTCAAAGACTTTGAAAATTCCTTCAGACGGACGACATGTTGTGTTCATGTTCGCCCAATAATTCCAGAAACCGAGAAATATGTTTTTGAGTATTGCATGTTCATAAAGAATGATTGTTGGAGCGGTATAACCTTTTGGAAGAGAAATCCTATGTACGGAAGCAAGATATGAAGGTTGGTGAAGATGGACAGATGATGCCTTGTCATTTCCTAGATCCTCAAAAAGTGCTCCAGGTCTCACGAGTGATAAAACCTGCAGGTTCCATTGCTATAGAGTCATCTGCAGCTTTGCGGAATTCTTCATCATGTACAACATGGATTGGAGAGATTTCAGGATTAGCAGTTGAGGATATTTCTTTAGATTTTCGTTTCTCGCGTTGAGGCTGAGTTCGTTCAGACGCAAGATTGTCTGTGAGAGTTTTGAGATAAGCACACAACTCTTTCTGTGCTGCAGTTATGTGATAGACAAATTTTTGTGTCTGATATAATCTCAATTGTATATATTGTTAGTGCTCGATTTCGTATTTATTATGGTTTTTTATGTCTTTGTAGGTGTTTTTGGAGAAATAATATTTTGAGGGAAAATTAGCTAGAAAAGTGGTATTTGCGCTCGTGGGAGAAAATCACTAAAGGCACCCCTCATTTGGATAAGGGACACTCAATTACTAAGGGATATCCATTTATTATTTACACCCCAGGGCAATGAAGTGTTAAAGGCACCCAGGGAATGGATAGGGGCACTCCGTCTCTTCCCTTTTGAGGAGATAAATTGGCGGGAAAATATACTCTCGCTGCTGCATGTTTTTCAGGCGAGATTTGGTAGGATTTTGGTCATCGATTTTCACGAGATTTGGTTGGCTTTGACTTTTGGAGATAAAACAGGGTTGGTAGCTATCTTGGATTCGAGAAAAGAGAGAGGTATTCTGTCCGTTTGATAAAACAGGGAGAAAACACGTTACGGGACTTTCTGGGAATGAAATAAGGGAAGTTACGTGGATTGGAAGAATATTACCTTCCTTGTTCGACTATACTATATCTTTAGAAAGAGTTTTGAACGACTAAAACTCTATTAACACGTAAAGAAAAAAAAAGGTAGGAAATAAGTCGTGACTTCCGGTGAAAGGAAGGGAAAGTTTTTGGAAGATTTCACCGAGATTTTATTGAGCTATTGAGTATATATATCTTGGTTGAAGTCCAGAAGAGGGGAGTTGAGAGTTTGGGGGATGAATTGGGAGGTTGCAGTGAAGAACAGAAGGAGTTGTAGAGTCGTGTTCTTCACCATCCAAGAAGAAGAAGAAAACCAGGAAACAGCAGTCGCAGAAAGTGTCACCTAATCTTTCAAATTTATTATCTTTGTAACTATTTTTGCAACAATTAATTCGAGTTCGCAACACTGCTGTTAGGGATTCTCTGTAACAGTGAGTTCTATAACAATTATGTCTGTTACAAACTCTCTTCTTTATACTTTTCCTTCAATAAAAACACCTCTTCAGCCATATTTCCATCTTTTGAACGTGTTTTCTACATGAGGAGCTAAACCCCATCACTGGGACGACGGAGGAAGTCTTATTTCACTATGGTTTGGTAATTATATTTGATTCTTTATGACTTTTTGCATTATGTTTAATCGATTTATGATTTTCATTAATTATTTGTGATTTTGTTTGATGGTATATGCTTAGAAGTAAGAGCTTTTGATATACCATGCTTGTGATTTACATCTAATGTTTTAAAAATCAACCTTTGGAAAAGAATAAGAGTCTACAAAAGAGCTATAATTGTTAAGAATCATTATATGAACCAATTGAATGTGATTAATGGTGGAATCCTGATAGACACATTTTTGTGTCTGATTTGTTCTCAGTGTCTCTATTGTTAGTCTCGATTTTTGTACTAATTTTGGTGTTTTTATGTTTGTTTAGGTGTTTTTGGAGAAATACATTTGTGCGGAAAAAGTTGCTCGAAAAGTGTTTTTTGGACCCCCAGAGAAAAGTGATAAAGGCACCCTCATTTTGGATAAGGGCACCCCCAGGGAGGCATCCGCTATTCGCACCCCAGGTTTGGTTAGGGGGACACCACCTTCAACATTTTGGAATTTCGTTTTGGCGGGAAAATAATTCTCTAATTTGCGCAGATTGTTTCGTACAAATTTGATTGGGTTAGAGGGCGATTCAATCGCTGAAAATTCATGGGTGGATGTGATATAACTATATAATGTTGGTATGGGTGTTTTTTTGGGTCAAATTTGGCTGGATAACTCGGTTTAATCCAAACAGTGAGTTGGAGGAAAAACACAAGCTTACACGAGTTGCATGAGATTTGGACGTGTTATGGGCGTGCATGATGACTCAAACTAACATCCAGGAGCGTGTAAGAACTAAATAAAGAAGTTTTAGCATCTGTAGACGCATGGGAAGTTAATTCAGGGAAGAAAATATTCCCATGAAATTTTCTTTAATAACCGAGTTCAATGAAGAATTTATGGAGATATGGCGTGATTAAATGAGTCTTAGGAGTATAAATAGGTTTCTTGGGTCAATTAGAAGGATGGAGGGAGTTTGGGGTCGAGAGAAGGTCCAGAGAAGCAGAAATCAAGAGTTGATGAAACTCTGTTTCTGCTGATGAAGAACACCAAGAACATGAAGAACAGACCAACATGCACAGTCGTTTATCTACAGTGAAAAAGACTCACAATCCCGGGTCGTAGGTGTGGGTCGTAGATATTCAACGACAACAGCATTTCAGCTGTGTCGTTGTTTCAGACGCCTTCTGTGGGTCGCAGATTTCAGTTTTATACCATTTTCTTGTCTTTCTCTTCATTGTAAAACACTTTTGAGCATCAATGAAATATTTTGAGAGGTTTTCCAACATGAATAGCTAAACCCCAACACTGGGTCGATGGAGGAAGACAAAATTCAACATGGGTAAAATTATTTAATTCCTTTTATGACTTTTGCATTATTTTAAATTGATTTATGATTCGATAAAATTAGTTGTGATTCAATTAGATAGGTTATGCTTTGTATTAAGATAATCTATGCTTAGGGGATACAATTAATGTTTTGAGGATCTAGTTTGGCAAAATAAGAGTCCAGGTTTTTATTTGTTGAGCGATAATTGTTAAAAGAATTAATTTTTGAACCTTTTGTTGTGAGTTTGGCCGAATCTTGAGTCCCAGTACATCTCTTCATCCTGTGACAATTTTTGTATATATATTTCTATCTTATTTTAGTTTTATTAAGTAACTCTATTGCTTTCACAAGTCCAATGAACTCTTTACTACAACTATCATTGATAAATACCATCAAATCCGGAGTCTCAGTACCTCTCGATAAAGTGACATCTTTTGTATATATGTTTATTATTAAGTCTAAAATCAATCTCTACAAGTCTTTGAACGAATCTTTACTACCACTTTCTACAACAATTTAAAATCACATCACTATGTCAGTCTGATCCTTCAAGAGATCAATTATGGTAGGCTGATTTCCTCTGGTTTCTTCAGGAGATCAACCGAAGAGTGGATTGTTGATGGCGCCAGTACCTTCACTTGCAGGGGTGATCACTGGAGCATCAGTGCTTGGAGGAGTATTAGTAGCAGGTTGCGTTGGAGGAGTGGTATTAGCGGTACCACTAGATCTTGCAATGTTAGGGTTGGGTGTTAAACCCGGGTTAGTAACTGAACCAGACCTAAAATCGACCATCTATTTCAGAACTGAGATTGCAACCGAGAGAATGACCTCCCACTGTGGTCGCCAATCTTTAGATGGGGAAAAACGATTTGCTGGTTTTCACAAAATTAATGAGACTCCTTGAGCCGAGCGAAATGTTCAGCCTCACACAGATGCACTCGAAGAAGGGAGCGCTTTGAATTCAAGAGATCAATCTGTAGTACTCGGGCCTAAACCAAGATAATGGCCGTTTCATAGTAAATTCGGTTACAAGAGAGGATGGGTCGATCTATAGGAGGGAAGTTGAGAAATTTGTGTAATCAATGGTAATCAAGGATTGTAGGTGTGTTGTGAATTCTGAATATGATAAGTTCTGAATGATTGAAATTGCTCAGTTGAGAGTAATTGCTCAATTGATGAGTTGTTGATCTCGTATTTTCTATGAGACGTGAAATCGTTCTCCCTTCAACCATGATTTAGAGACTTATTTATATTGCTAGAATTGTAGACACCATAATCCCATGAAGTGTGACAGTTGATGAAATCGAGGAGTGAGGAAATGGAAATCATATTTGAAACCAGTTGCTCATCGTGCGGAGACTTGGTCGATTTTCCATCCACTAATTTGTTAATTCCTTCAACTGATTGCACGAATTGCTCACATTCCATCGTGTATTTGAACACACGAGCCATAGACCACCAGACCAAAACCCTAGTTGATATCCCCCCAAGTGACACGATTGACGTCTCGTGGTTAATTAGTCAGTTGTTGACTTCATGACTTCAGTCCATGTATTTGCTGAGTTGAACATGATTTGCCAAAATATTTTGAAACTCATGAATTGAACATATCTGATGAGACAGTGGTGTAATTCTCTCATTGAGGTGAGCAAGTGTTGTTCATTCGATGAATTGCTGGATATTGAGAGTTGAACCAATATTCCTTGGTTTGAGCAAATATTGCTCGTTTGAGCAAATATTGATCATCTGAGCAAATGTTGTTCATCTGATGAATTATTGGTAGTATGACCAAAATAAAATATTAATTAAAATACTGGTAGTTGAACCGAGCATAATTAATAAGAATACTGATCATGAAATCGTCGTAAAGTTATTAATGTTTGAATCTGGAATTATGATCCTTGGACTCGGAAACCCTAATTTGATCAATTGATGACCACTTCATGGTTTATTAAGAATTTAACCGTGGAACGAAGGATGGACCGGTTACATGAGACCGTGATTCGATCATGTAACACCCATATGCTCACGTGAGAAAATACCAAGACCTCTTGAAGAGTTGGTGACTTGTTGATGAATGAATAATTAAATGATGGTTTAATAATTTATTCGAAAATGCCCGAGCCTTAGGTGATAAAACCTAACTAATTATGAAGAGGTGAGAGACCGACAAAAGGGTCATGAAACCGGCCCTGGGTGGTTACGGATCGAATGACGATCGTTCCATGAAAATCCCAAAATTATTTGGAAGAGTTTTGGACCTAATAGTGCAATTGCGCAAATTAGGTCAAATTGTGTAAATACGCGGGACTAGCTCCTTGCGAGCCAAAGATCCAACCTTGGTCAATCAAGGTAACATGCTCATGTCACCAAAGTGTTCGTATCTCAGTTCTGAGAATTTTGATATTTTCAGATGTGCATTTGAGCAATCATTTGAGAAAATATGAAGAAATCAGGGGGTTTTGATGAAACCGTCAAAACTTCATGAGATGAAGGAAAATAATAAAAAAGTGGAGAAATCGTTAAGTGTGGGACCGGCCATGGCCAAGGCATGGCCGGCCGGCCAAAGGTCCCAATCCCACACATTTTCCCCAATTATTTATAATATTTTCATGATTTTAGGGAAATATGATAAGGGAAAATTAGGCTAAGGCCCAACCCATGGATAACCCATAATGTGAGATCCTTAATTAAAAGAAGTTTAAATCTAGGCCCCAAATTATTAAAAGACCTTGATACCCTTATGCATATGGTCAAGCCCATAATTAAATAAAATTTAAATTTAGGCCCCAAATTATTAAAATATTATGTGATGATGTTCCAACCACCACCAACCACCACATCCACCGCCAACCACCATATCCGACCACCACCGCCGGCAACCACCTCCGACCACCACCGCCGGCAACCACCTCCGAGCATCACCGCCGGCAACCACCGCCGCCGCCAACCACCTCCTACTACCACCAGCCACCGGCAACCACCACCGCCAACCACTACCCTCCGACCACCGCCGCCGCCGATAACCACCACCGTCGACCCACCACCGCTCACCACCACCTCCGACCACTTTGATATTTCAAGTGTAACTGGAAGTTACACATGTATAAAAATTACACATTCATGTTGTGTATTCAATAATGTGTAACTTAAAGTTACACATCCATATGACATGTGTAATAAGAACTTACACATATATATGATAAGTGTATTCACAAGTTACACATGCATATGGCATGTGTAGTCAACAGTTACACAACAGAAAAAAAATATATACAAAAAATACATCTATTGCATTAATATTAATTTACAATAATAACTCTGTTTACCAGCTTTAGTAATCGGTTGTTACTGAACACAATAAATGAGTTAAAACACTAGAAATAAGCCACTGAAACCTATACTAGAAGTTTTGCCTTTCTTTCTTGTCTTCCTCATTCCAAAATGCTTGCATATCTGCAACGAAATAAACATCCATGGATTAGGTTGGATGAATAAAAACCAAAAAAAAACTAATATTATAGGAGAATCGTAAGGAAAAATTATAGAACAAAGATCACAGAAAAGACACATGATAACCTATCTTAGCATGTGTAATTGACAGTTACACATGCATATGACTTGGATACCTAGCATGTGGAATTTTTTGGTTGCAAGTTTGTTCATTTTAGCATGTGTAACTAGGAGTTACACATGCATATGTCTAGTGTAAAGAGGAGTTACACTTGCATATAATATGTGTAACTGAGAGTTACAGATGCACATGACTTGTGTAACTAAGAGTTACGCATCCATAAAAGCTTGTGTAATTGGCATGCGTAATTTTTTGGTTACAAGGTTTGTTCATAATTGGCATGTGTAACTAGAAGATACTCTACTACATGTAATCGGGAGTTACACATGCATATATCATGTGTAAGTCGTAGTTACATATGTCATAAGGATGTGTAATAGGCAGTTACACATGCATATGGCATGTGTAAGCCGCAGTTACACATCAATATTGTGGCTTGTATACTGGCATGAACAAGTATTCATCTATCATTCAAAAAAACTGAAGTCATAAACAATTCATTTAAAACTGGAAATACTAGATTATATACCTAAATTGGAGCTCATACTCAGCAGGAGCACCATCCTTATCTCCTCCAAATGCTCCATATGACTCCCACTACAGCTCTGCTATCCCATCATAACAAGCGTAGAAAAAAGTTAGTCCTCAATACATTTATTTTCTACCGAACTCTTAATCAGGATGTGTAAGTAAAAGTTACACATCTAATTAGCATGTGTAACTAAACATTACACATCTGTTTAGCATGTGTAACTAAAAGTTACACATCTAATTAGCATGTGTAACTAATAGTTACACATCCAAAAAAGGTCAGATAACTTACAACAAATAGACATTTCTCTTCCTAATCCCTTTTACAAATAGACATTTCTCCTAATTAATAGGTTTCGTACTACCAAAGTTAGCAATAAAGTGATGATTTTTCAGTCTAGAAACTGTTGATAGCTGCAGCAACGCATTTAATAAGGTGGTGAGTGACAAGTAGCGAGTGAATGTTACAGTAGAGTTAGTGGGTTTGGTGATCACGTGATCACATGTTCATGGAATAATTGGTGTCCACACACTAAAAAGTTGAAAAGAATTCCTATCTCTAATCTAACTACTGAGTATATGAAATCAAAATGAGAACAAGCATTGAAAAATGTGTTTATGCATGCAGAAGAAAGAGACAAAATAACAAATAAAAAAAGTCAGGAAATACTAGCTGATAGAATACCTGCATCATCCAAGTTATCATAAAGGAGATAGGTTGAATCTTGATGATTGATAATGTTAACCTTTATCCTGTGAGTGAAGAAAAGGTTTGTCAACAGCATTCTCAGAGGAATCTGATTTCTTC
This sequence comes from Papaver bracteatum, assembly GCA_023529315.1. Lineage (NCBI taxonomy): Eukaryota > Viridiplantae > Streptophyta > Magnoliopsida > Ranunculales > Papaveraceae > Papaver > Papaver bracteatum. The sequence continues at coordinate 1,673,153 of JAJJWX010003488.1, forward strand.
ACCTACTTGTAGCTCTCAAATTAGTACTATGGAATTTACAAGGGATTTTAATTATCTACTGACCAAAAAAATTAAGCGAACTTCTATATACAGTAATTATAAAAAGTAACTACAATTTTCAGTTCTGATCCTTCATGAAATCTATTGGGAAAGACGAATAAGATTAAAGAATACTAAAATCCTAAAAGGAGATGCCTCAAAATATAGATGAGTGTGTCTGGAAAAATGTAGTCCTATTTTGGATGCTAAAAATAGCGTAGGAAGATTCGGACCGCCTAAAGTCGTGTTCAACACTTAATCTAAGAAAAGTAGTTACATATTATTTACCTCTCTGGTGTATGGATGGTACAACTTCATCTATATTTGACACAACATCTGTCCGATCCGACTGGCTTCCTTTGCTGGATCTCATGGTAAAAAAAAGAAAGAGATATGAGTCATGACCCTGATCAAAAACGCAAACCAGTGTAACAAAATTTAAACCCTTGGTATATGAGATTTCGGTCTGAAATGTATGGTCCGAGTCAAACCTGTTTTGTGCCCGCGCAGGTTTTCTAGTCGATGTCCCTGATGATCAACTGTTACAGCTGAGTTATAGCTTTGTCCATCCCAACTTACACTCGATTTCGTCCAACCCTCCAGTGAGCTGCAAACCCAACAATTATCGATGTCCAATGACCCATATTTTTACTCTTGATACCTTTAAATACTTTCATAGCATTGTGTACATTTCCATATTTCGAGTACATATCAATCAATGCCACACCAAGACCACCCTCCAGTGCGAACCCATGACGAATAATATACCCATGAACCCTCTTTGCCAAACTAAGAAGACCCAGATCAGAAATCATAGAAATAATGCTCATTAACGTAGAGTATTCCAAACCTGAAACCTCCTGCAAATCAAAAAACAACTCAAAAGCCTCACACAGTAAACCCTGTTTAGTATATCCATGTATCATACAGTTCCACGACACAACATTTCTCTCAGGCATTTCATCAAACAATTTACTAGCAGAATCAATATCACCCGATTTAACTAATTCATTGATCATAGTATTCCAAGTAACGACATTCTTATCCTTGACAGGAATTTCGTCAAACACTTTACAATCATTCTAAATTTCTCCACACTTTGCATACATATAAATCAAAGAATTACGATATTGTAGAGTACACTACTACAACAAAAAGTAGTGTACTCTTAGTAGCTTGGAGATTAATGATATTGTAGATTAATGAAACAATACTAATCACTGAAACCATATAGATTCTTTTAAGAGACTGAGAAACTAATGGCGACATTTTAACACAAGCACACACTACAACTATCAGTTTTAGAAGAAAGAAACATCGTCAGATCATTTGTATTTACTTTTATATAGAAATTGCACCTTCTTATATGAATGATTCCATTTTATCTACATTTATATGTTTCTACTCTTTGTTTGTTCACATTGAACTAGAACAACAAACTTAACCAAGGTTGAACTTACACTACTATTTGACAAATGATTATAATCTACCAGATGAAATAAACACACAGGTAGATTCAAATTTCCAATAAAAAATCCTAAAGAAACTCAGATTCTTTTCTATTCATATGAAAAAGTGTAAAAATTAGATTCCAAACTGTAATGGTACTACCTAGGTTCAATCATGAATACGTTGTTTCCAAGCATTAACAACCTTCAGTTGTTGTTACAAATCGAATTTCAGATAAGATTGATGAAGAACCAAAATTAGGGAAAAAATCAATCAAATTATTTTCCAAAACTCTAAAATCAATAAATAGATTAGAACATTTTTATCTTGATTCTCGAATATGAAGATCAGAACGACAAACTTAGTGTTTTTATGATTATTTAAATAAAGTTGCTAGGTTTTTAAAACCGTAAAAATCTTCTGAAAATTCTTTTGGAAATGAAACGAAGAACTTCAAACCAATAACTAAGATTAGAGAGATAAACTTATCTTTCCAATTGTTTTTGTTGATGAATCTCTGTATATATTTTCCGATATTGATTCTCAACATGTCTTCCCTGCGTTTCATAAATTCCCTTCAAGAACAGGTACTGCTAATTAATAACGATTTAGGTTTTTCAATCGAGTTACAATTGAATCAAATCGAGTTTCTTTATGCTCAGATTTAGGTTCGTTGATTAATTCTCAACACTGATGTGATTTTTGCTTGATTATGCTCATTACGGTTTCATTTTACCGGAGAAGTTAAAATTCGTTGACTGATTCTCAACACTGATAAGAACTTCGATTGAATCTATATAGTATTATCGATGAAGAACATAATTTTTGGTAGAGACGAGAAACAAGAAATGAAACCAAATCAGAAAAACAAACGTTGAGAATAAAATTTAGATTTATCATCGTTTCTAGCAGATCTTCTTCTAATAACAAACACGCAAATGATTTACTGTCGTTTTTTCCAGATCTAAAAAAGCAAATGAAATTAATGAAAGAAAAATAAAACTAAACTTTATATGAATCTTCAAATAGAAAACTAAATTAGAACGAAATCTCTGAGAAAAAGTGAAATCGATTATTTAAATCAACCGATTGAATAGAGAATTACATGTTCGATTTGATTTTCTACGAGAATCTTCGTATTCAGTTCCTGCTGATGACAATTATCCATTAAATCTCCAAAGAACAACTGATGTTGATTTTGAAAAGGTCAGATCTAAGTTCTGAAATCATTACTCACTGGAACTTTCGATTAGAAATCGTTTTCTTGGCTTGTTTCTTCGTTTGAGAAGAGAGCAAACCCTAAAACTATTTTCTCTGCAACCTGCAACAGAGCGAGAGAGATGAGAGAGAAATAAAATTGAGAAATGAATTTGATCGATCCATTTTTCTCTTGTTTATATTGAAAAGGGTAAAACTGACATTACAAAAATATCACTTTACTATTAAGCCCTGAAAATAAAAGTTCTGGGCCTAGAAATGTGAAAATTTGAAAGTATGGAGTTGAGGGTGGAGGATCCAATTTGTGGGGCTTCTAAATGTTAAACACATATAGTAGGGTGTATCCAGTATTTTTCACATATGATAAAACCAAGGAATTTGTTAAAACCAAAAAGTTTTTGTTGAAATCAAAGTGTTTTGTTGAAATCAAGGAGTTTACATGAGATGAGGAAAACATGAAAAATAATAATAATAAAATAAGAGACGTGTGGGACCGGCTTGAGCATGGTTGGTCGGCTAGGGCCTGGTCCCGTGAGTTTTCCCTAATTTTATGTATTATTTCATGATTTAAAGGAATTTTCATAATCTGAAGGAATATCATGAAATCAAGGAATTTCATGGGATTATGGAAACATGAAAAATATAATAATAATAAAATAGGACTTGTGGGGTCATCTAGGGCTTGACCGTCCGGCTAGGGCCCGGTCACACGGGTTCCCTAATTTTATATTATTTTTCATGGGATCAAGGAAATATCATGAGATTAATGAGTTTTCATGAAATTAGGGAAATAATAATAAAATAATGAGGAACCATGAGGCGTGGGGCCGGATGGGATCAAGGCATGGCCGGCTGGCCAATAATCAAGACCCACAATATTTTCCTTAATTTTATATTATTTCTTTGGTGTGAGGGAAACACCATGAAACTGAGGAGTTTCCTCAAAACGAAAGATATTTGTTCAAGTGAAAGGATTTTCATGAACTCAAGAAAAATATGATAAAAATATGAAATTGGCGTGGGATTGACCACGACACGTCCGGCTGGTCAGTTGGCCCATGCTCCTAGCGCCTTGGTCAATTTTTAATTATTTATTACTTTCCTTCCTATTTTACATAGGTTCATCGTCTCGTCGTATTTTGAAAAACTTGTTCGTACGGTGATTGTTAGTGCATCATCGTCAAGTACAATTACACCATTTGAGTCAGGGCTTACTCGGAGGTAGCTCAGATGGCCGTGTTGTTGAATATTTATTACTAACCCATGGAATTCTGCTGGGAAGAACCATGGATTGAAGTAACGAAATATTACAAAAGTATTTGAATACTTTCAGAAAATATTTGAATATTATCAAAAATTCAGTGGATGAATCCAAGAATTTAAGAATAATTAATTGATGGATCTATACTTGCAGAGAAAGCTATTTAGGAGCATTAATTATTCTGATATGAGCTTGCTGGAGCTTCATATCCTTTATATAGTCATGGAAAATTGTTGTTTGTATCCTGAAGACGTTATCGCTCTATACTAGCAGAGCAAGCTGTCTAGGAGCCGTCAATCTTGTGATTCTATATAGAAGTAATTACTGAAGTGTTCAGTATTCATGAGATGTGTCGTTGTCTAGCCGAGAGACTACATATCTGCATGTACTCTGAGAGACAGTATTCTCAGTCAGAGGTTCGATGAGAGACCCGTGTCTCAATACAGATATGTCGTTGTCCAGCCGAGAGACTATATATTTGCATGTACTCTGATAGACAGTATTCTCAGTCAGAGGTTCGATGATAGACCCGTGTCTCAATACAGATATGCCATTGTCTAGCCGAGAGACTACATATCTTCATGTACTCTGAGAGACAGTATTCTCAGTCAGAGGTTCGATGAGAGACCCGTGTCTCAATACAGATATGTCGTTGTCCAACCGAGAGACTATATATCTGCATGTACTCTGAGAGATAGTATTCTCAGTTAGAGGTTCAATGAGAGACCCGTGTCTCAATACTCACATCTGATTGTTGGACCAGAAGTTCGTATAATTATGGGTTTACGATTTTAGTCTTTGTCGAAAATCCACCATCTACAATACCTTTCACTGGTTTGGTTGCACAAGTGAATGGCATGGATTGTACAAAAACGGGGAGTACTAAAAGCAAGGTTTGAAAAACGGGTCACAGTCATAGGGTGTGACCGTTATAACGCGTTTTGACGGATGTGAGCACGTTTCGGGAAAAAAACGCATTGTTTAGGAAAAAACGCGTTTATTTGATGTTTTTATGAATTAACGGTTAAATAGAAAATAAATAAATTATAATATGAATTTCCTATCTAACGGTTTTATCATGCGTGAAAATGGCTATATCAGGTTTAAATAACGTTGTTGCTATGTTTTTTTGTTTTTTTATTTTATTCGTTTATTTTAAAAAAAATAATTGTAATTCTTAATCTTTTATTTTAGAAATATAAGAAATTGATTAAAATAATATTTTATATTCTTTTATTTCTAAAATACGGGTATAACGGGTGTGAAAACGGAAAAAAAAATCTAAAAACTTATGTTAAAATGTTATTTAGACGAAAAAAAACGTAAAAATCAATTTTAGAAAAACGGTTATCACATGCGTGAAAACGGATATAACTGATCTAAGTAACGCCGTATTTTACTATTTATTGGTGTTGTTTAGACAAACATATCCGTAACACTCACGGGCATGCTATATAGCAAGTGCTAACTAAAACCTTGAATAAAAGTTCTAACTAATGCTTCATCAAAGTGGAAGGTATTAGAAAGAAAAAAAGTAAATACTAATAATACAGTAAAATGCCATTGATCCTCGTATCCACTGGTCTGAACTCTGAACCGGATTTACGACCAAAACAACAATACTGGTTAAAGAACTTATAGCAAGTGCTCGTGGGTTAGAAGACATCAATAGTCACTAACATTTTTTTTTTAATAAGAAAAATAGATTTATTAATAAGATTAAGGAGACATATTGTTTAGATCATGTTGAATGTTGTCATTCAGCCATACATGAATGTGTTCATACCAACTTTCCCTACTAAAATTTGAAATAGTATGTTTTGCAAGCTTATGTGCTGCTTTATTTGCATCTCTAGGCTGAAAGATGCATAACCAGTAATCAAAAGGGTTATTCAATAAAACAATAATGTCTTCAATCCATGAGTTTGTTGACCATCCAACTGCACTTCTTGCTCCATTAATCGCTCTAATCACACAACTACAATCTCCCTATAACTGGAGTCTTCTTATTCCTCTATCTTTCGCCTATTTCACTGCCATGAGAGCCGCTGCAGCTTCAGCTTCCTCTGGTGTCACTGCTGTTGTAAAATACAAACAAAAAGGACAAATCTATTTATTGTAAATCAATCACTAAATTGTTCCGACACCTAGAAAGAAAAGCTCTCCAATCTGCAGCTAAAAACACTTCCGCATCTGTCATAAAACAAATACAGTTTACTTTTAGGGTTAGGACGCATGACAGACAGTAATAGGAATAGGATTACGTCTATGTCATCGAAGACCGATTCCAATAATTTGTATTGACTGATTAATTAATACCCTCTATTATGCTATCAAAACGAAACTTGATTTTTTATGATTTCGGTACTAAGAAAAATTTGGAATGAAAAACAAAAATTATTCACTAATATACTTATGTGGAATCACTCGAACATAGCAACAAATAAAAATCGAAAAAATATTGCTCTGGCAGAGCTACGTGCTAATGACGTCTTGTAATATAGAGAAAGAGGAGAAGACACAAAGTAAAGGGAGAAAGAATAAGAGTTCTCACTAGATGTGTATTATTGATAAACATTAGGGCCTCTATTTATAGGGCTAGACACAAGGGCATCCCATTAATAAACGATATTCACCCTAGATATTCTTAACCAAGGTTTGAAAAACGACAGTTAAAACGGTTACGCCTATGTAGTGTGCCTGTGAGGGGCATCGATATGCATGTCTAAATAACACCGATAAATAGTAAAAAACGGTGTTATTTAGAACCGTTATATTCGTTTTCACTCATGTGATAACCGTTTTTCTAAAATTGATTTTTCGTTTTTTTCGTCTAAATAACATTTTAACATAAGTTTTTTTGACTGTTTTTTTCGTTTTCACACCCATTATACCCGTCTTTTAAAAAGAAAAAAAGAAAAAAATATTTTTTTAACGATATTTTTATTTTTAAAATAAAATATTAAGAATTACAATTAATTTTTTAAAAATAAATGAATAAACAACTAAAATAAAAAAAGTTATTTAGACCCGATATAACCGTTTTCACTCTTGTTAAAACCCTTGGATAGGAAATTCATATTATAATTTATTTATTTTTCTATTTAACCGTTATCACACCCATTATTTCAGAAAAACGTCAAATAAACGCGTTTTTCCCTAAACAACGCGTTTTTTGCCCGAAACGTGCTCACACCCGTCAAAACACGTTATAACGGTAACGCCCTATGGTCATGATCCGATCTGTGACCCGTTTTTCAAACCTTGTTCTTAACATAATTACACGTTTATAACAGTTTTAATTTTTTTTCCTTTTTAATTTTAATTTAATTTTAATTTAATTGCAGTGGATGGGAAAGATAAAGAGACACAGAGAGAAGAAGATTGCATTCATTAGAGTTAGTATGTGTTACATCCTTTATATACAATAGGAATAGTGAAAACTACCACCAGACCATTTTTCAGTTTTTTCACACTCTCAAACCCACAGGCGTGAAACTTCACGCGCGCACCCATTTTTGGGAAAAAAAAATCTCTGAAACCCATATTTTTTCTAAACTTATGTTTTATCAGGGAGACGAGATAGAAAGGAAATTTCAAAAAGTCTTTGTATCGCAGAGCGGATCGGTTTTTTATCTTCTTTCGCACCACAAATACATGAAGATCCCAACATTCATCATCACCATCACCATCGTTCACAACAGAGAAACTATGAGAGGAAAATAATGATTGGAGATGGAATTGAAGATGAAGAGAAATGATTGCTAACAAAATTGCAGGTCTTCAAAAAATTCCTTATACATGCATCTAACTCTGGTAATTACTTTCTCAAAAACCCTAATTCAGAAATCCCTAATTTTTATGAGATTTGTTGTTGTTGATATTCATGGGAAATGAGGAATTGAGAAGATTTTGGAAAACCAGTGAGATGGATTTGAATAGAAGAAGGAGATGTGGTTTCCACTGATTTGAGGTCGAGATTACAAGAGAATTGTTGTGTCATGGATGGGAAGATGGTGGCTGCTTCGATTGAGTTTAATTAAAATGAAGATAAGAAATGTTGAATGAATTGCTGAGATGGAGTAACTTTACAAGGGGATTGTGTCTCGGTTGAATTTCGTTCTTGAAACAATAATGAATTATGAATGTTGACTGGTGTATGAGAGATATGTTTTTTTTAATTTGTAATTAAATTGCAGGGAAGGAGATGAGACAATAGTTGACACCAAATTCATCCATGGTCACGTCAAGTCACGTACAATAGGTGTTTGTAGAAATGCATTATTAGTTTTGCCTTCCAAAAGACGTCCCTCCTTACTGCCATAAGATGTCCTAGGAAAATGGAATTAATCCACTCGTTTGAACATAATTGTATGCATCTTCACTTTATTCCCAGAATGGCAACACATGTATCCTTAAACTCTCTTTATTTAATCAATTAGTTAGCGACTCGTTATTCCAGAATTCTAGTACAGTCGCATGAAAAACAGTATGTAAATTCTTCATCTTTCTTAACCAATTGAGTGCGCCCGTTTCACAAGTAAAATTACTAATGTGTTATGCATCAATTTTCTTGCTAGAAGTGAAATCAACCGAAAAAAATGAACGCATAGCCTATTATACATCTACAAAAATGTCTGCATAACCTGTTATGCAGTCGAGATACGGTTTCATAACACGTTGTGCATCACCTTTTTTGTTACTATTGAAACCAACAAAAACAATGACTGCATAACTTGTCATGCACCTACAATAACATATGCATAACATGTTATGCAGTCATGAAAATGGATGCATAAATTGTTATGCATCTGAAAATATGGCTGCATAATGCATTATGCATCAATTTCATCTGTACGCACTAAAATCAACCAAAACAATGGCTACATAATCTGTTATAGATGCATAACTTGTTATGTAGTTGAGAAAATAGTTGCATAATTCGTCATGCGTCTGTTTTTTTGTTGGATTCGAGGATATACAACGTTTTAGTGGCTGCATAAACCAAAATAATAGATGCATGAACAAAAATATGGTTGCATAACGTGTTATGCATCTTTTGTAGTGTATGCATCTTTTGTAGTGTATGCATATTGTGTTATGCATATTTTTTGGAGGCTGCATAACGAATATGTAGTCAGTTTTCGAAGTTTTTCCCTAAAATGATGATCACATCCGATTTTTTTAGTGAAAAACAAAAATTTGATATTGTTGTTTGTACTCGTTGTGTAGCTCTCTTTAAAAGATTTCCAACGATATAAAATTTGTAAAATTCCAAGGCGTGGTTTTATAGATATGTTATATCTAAGTTGCGTTGCCAATTATACCCCTGAAAAATTAGGATTATGCAGTCAATTGTTCAAAATTTCATATAATTATGGGTGTCACGAAAACTAAAAATAATCTTAGGCCTAACAACGAGAATATTTTTTTTTTGGGCCTGAGCCTATTTTCCCCATAGGAATAAGACCCTATCTATTGGGGCACACATCCGTGGGATAATGCCCTACAACACCCCCCTTGTGCGGTCAAATAGAACTCCATATGCAGTACTTCATATACAGTGCTTCAGATATAGGTCTTCAAATGTAGTTCTCTCCTTGATGACTATTGTGTCTAAGCCAATTGCTCCATTAAAACTTTGACAAGGAAAAACCCAGTGGGACAAAACCTTGGTACAACTTTTCACATGTAGTACTTCACATATTGTCTCGTATTTTACATGTAATACGATCTTCAAAGATCGTCGAGTCTAAGTTAATTGTCTCGTTAAAACTTCGTCAGGCTAACCCAGCGGGACAAAACCTGAACTAAAGAAAAAGAGTACAATATTAAGTAAACTTAGAACATAATTGGATGCATATACATTTCCTCATTAAAACCTTGGCAAGGAAAATCCAGTGGGATAAAACCTTGACGAAGGGAAAAGAGTACAACGTGATAGATGCAAGTAAAGGTGATCTGTTACAGATGATCACTTTGCTCCGTTGAAGTTGGCTAGCTGCTTCACAACTCCTAAGGAAGAAAATCCTCGTAGGAAAGACAATAACCTAGCTGGGAAATTACATTCCCGGTGTTTGTTGTTGTCTCATTAAAAACCTTGCCGAGTAACAAAATCATGTGGGAAAAAGCAACCTCGGTGAAGGAAAATAGTACAACACACCATTAGATGCTCCCCCTGATGTCAAACAATTCTCATTAGTCTAATGCAATTAAAGGGAGTTTATCACACTTTACTTTGGTGACTTGAATGTTTATATGACTCTGTTGTTGATTTTGGAAGTTACGTTGCTTAACATACTATCACGTTTCATTTCTTTGATTTGGATATTTTCAGTAATATCAACACGATCTTTATGTCTTCAACGTTCAACATACTTGATATTTTTAGTGTTGTCTCGCTAAAAACCTTGTCGAGTAACAAAACCCTTTGGGAAAAACTATTCTCGATCGAAGGTAAAAAGAGAACAACACAACTAAAGTTTCGAAGTAAAATATTTCGACATCAAATCCTTGGAACCCCCCCCCCGATGTCGGCATCTCCCCCTGATTACTTTCAGAGATGTTCTAGACAGTTCCTTTAGTCATGTACTTTGCGAAACCGAATATCGGTAATGACTAGAAAATAGTCTACCATATCTCCCCCTGATTACCTTCGTTGGAGAATATTATTCCTTCATAATCAAGAACTTTTGGATTGCACTTTAGCATTCTTTTTTTTTTCTTTGCAGGGATAAAACAAATTTATGCCAATGGTTACTTTTAAGTACATAATTACATTCACTATACAATTCCAATGACATTGCGTTGCTGAGATATATATCTAGATAACAAGTTCACTGAGGATGCAACACTTAGTCGAGTACATTATGCTAAATACAATAATACGTCTATTAAACTTAAATAAGGAAAGTTCATCTCCCAACACAACTTTGTCATCTTCCTTTAGACGAATTGGTCATTTATGTACATTTGAAACTCGACTAATCATGGGAGTGCTAGCAGGATGCATATCCTTGTTAAATTTACATATGCATATCCTTGTTAAATTGACATATGCAAACTGGTGGAATAATATAGCACATGCTCGGTTTTCTAGTTCAGAACATTGATAAGATCGAAATTTCCTAGGATTTTCATCCCAAATTTAGATTTTAAATAGCTTGTAAGATCTCTTATTCCCTTAAGAGTACATGTCCATATTGTCGACATATATAGATATAATTATATGAATCAGGAACTTATTTAATACGCTGCTGACGGTGGTTTTTAACTTAGGGGCAAAGTCGTAAAACCCTAGTCAGACAGTGACGTCACAGGACGTAGATGCATTTATTGAACCCTTTAATATGTATGCAAGAATATTACCAGGGTACCTTTTTTTAATTAATTACTAATTAGGGTTTCGATAGACCAAAACTCTAATTCCCAAGCCCCATGTGCCAATGGCAAATCGTGCCAGCCGCACCTACCGCGCCAAGGCATGCCAACCATGCTAGCTGCACTCTTGTTCTAATGGAAAATTGTGCTAGCCACACCTACCACGCAAAGGCATGCCAACCATGCTAGCAGCACTCTTGTGCCAATGGAAAATCGTGCCATCCATACCTACCGCGCCAAGGCATGCCAACCATGCTAGCCGCACTCTTGTGTCAATGGCAAATCGTGCCAACCGGACCTACCGCGCAAAGGCATGCCAATCATGCTAGCCACACCCTTGTTCCAATGTCTAAAACGTGTCAGCCACACCACCGCACCAAGGCATGTAAACCATGTTATCCACACCACCGTGCCAATGGCAAACCATGTCAGCCACATCTACCGCGCCAAGGCATGCCAACCATGCTATCCGCACCCCCGTGCCAATGGAAAACCCTGCCAGCCACATCTACCGCGCCAAGGCATGACAACCATGCTAGTCGCACCATGTGCCAATGGCATGCCAAACCCTTGGCCCCATCATGACAAGCCAAACCGTCCATGCCAAACCCTTGGCCCCACCATGCCAAGTGTCACATGCCCATTTAATCGCCTAAATGTTTTACGGGACATGACCGACAATACTATGTGGTTCAGTGAATCAACTTCACCCACAAGTACTTAGCCTTGCACACTTGCATCAAAGTGTTCATCTGCCTTCACTCATAAGGCAATACGCAACGGAAGTCTTTTCTTCTTTCTCTCTAACTCTTCATGCCCCCAAAAGCATAAGAGGTTCTGCCATGCACTTAAACAATTCTCACACAAACCAGCAACACAATGAACACAAATATATGACACAATTAACCCATTTTATTGTATCAAAGGAAGATTACAAAACTCGTCCATCACATGGACCAAAAACAGGCCATTCACCCTCTTGGTGAATGCCTAATTCTCCCAAACATGAGACTAATTCTCTCCTATGTAGCCTACTGATTTTCCTACTCCTTAGGACTATTTATACAGTGATTACAATGGCCAAAACCGTGCACAACACTTGCACACGCATGGGACATCCATGTGTCCCATTAGGTAGTTTTCCTAACCGCCAGCTTGCTTTTCAACCGCCACATTTTGTGTTGTCAAGCCAACAGATGCCACATCTGTTCTTAGTGGTTATGAACACTTTAATATGGTTATAAAAACACTTTATAACCGTTCCAACTTGTCTTGCTTCATTGGAATGCTCACAAAGACAATAACCAACTCGTAACCGTCACTTGAGCCGTATTGCACCACTTGTTGCGCCATACTGGATTCTGCCTTGATCCAACGTTCAACTCTCTTGGCCCTACATGCTTATTACTCTAAACTTATTCATGGACAATTCTTAATCTTACATCATCGATTCCAACTCCTTAAGCTCACTCTAGTTACTTGTGCGTCATATATGCTTCACTTCGCCAATTAGCTTGACCATAGCAATGCAACTCTTGCATTACCAACTTGTTTGCACTGTTCAGACTTTGGCACTTCCTTGAACCAATGGATAGACTAACTCTTAGTATATCCCACTCTTCTTGCATCATCCTTGAGTTTGGGCTAACTCAATTCCATAGATATGCATCGATGCCAATATCGCATGTTGCATCTATCAACTTTGGCCATGTCTTGCCTTTCCTCAATAAAGCCTTATTGTGTCGGACAATAAGCTTCATTCCTTAGCCAAATGTATTTACAATGTAGCTCCACTCTTGCACTTCATTGTCCCTGTAGGGTTATGTCATTCTTGACACTTGGCAGTCTATACAATATACCGCTATTATGGCTTCGCATTTCACCATTACGACGGAATTCTGACTTGGCCTGAAACTCTGTAACGCGTCATCATTATGCGTCACTTGCAGTACCGTAACAAACCTCCCCCACCTAATCCATTTAACTCCCTCATTGAACGCAACAAAGTATACTCGTCATACTTCTTCTTTGGCCTTGTACGTTTCTAAGCCCTTATTAGAAATCAGCAAACTTTGTTTGGCCTTTAACTTTGCCAAAACTTTTATGACTAGTACTAAATGCCATCACTTAGCTTACTGCCTTTCCATTGATCCTACTGACTTGTGTTGTTGTTGTCACGTTGATCAGACGTTCTAACTCCCACTACAATCGCATATCAACACCCAAATGCAACTTGGAAATTCCTCTTGACAACTCCCTGAATTGTGCTTGAACTTCGCATGAATCATTTGCGCCTAAGTGTACGCAAGTAACTATTCTTCCCAAATGATCACAATGATCATTGATATAGTCTTATGCCTTCATTCTCCGACTTTAGTTGCACCACGCAACTTAACAGGACTTAGACAAGACTTGGCCTTAAGCTTCAATCATGTTGCGCCTTCGCCAAACATGCCATGCCTTAAGGTATGCACTTTATGATTTCATACCACTCTTGGTATGCGCCACAACCTATGGCTTTTGCTTCACTTTGCAAACATCAGCACCTTCACTAGATTTGGCCTTCAAATCATGTTGCAAACTTCACCTTCTTGGACTTGCATCATTCTTATGCCAAAGAACTAGCACCTTGCTGTTCTTGCATCGTCGCAACACCTTGATTGAAATGCATGACTTTGGTATAGTCATGACTTAGGATACCCCTAACATTAGACCGCCTTCCCAGAGACCAGACATCCTCTTCACGCGCCTTTGAAACCAGCACTTTAAGCATCACTTGCTCTTTCAAACTGCTACTCTTTAATGTAGCGGAAAAACAACATCATGTTCTTCCTAACTATGAGTCAATCTTAACTCATTTACTTGATGGACTTACATCTTCATTCTTGCTGCGTTACTCCATGAATTCGCTGCCAAATGTCTTCGCACTTCCATATAACTCACAATAGCAAACTCGACTATGCCACCAACTCCTATATTTGCTTCTTTCACTTTCAGCGTCTTCTATTGTATATTTTGGCTTAATATACCGTGTAGCATCTTCCACGAGAATTAGCTTTACTTTGAACGAAAGAGGCAAGATCTTTCACTTCAAATACCCTCATTCACTACTACCTTACATAGAGAGACTTCATTCCAACACCAAGGTCCACTCGACCCAAACTGAAAGTATACTCAAACTTGAGCAAATACTCACGCCAACTGATTGCAACTTGTAAGACCTAACAAGCCTTGCAATACTGACTTCAACTTCGCTTCTAAGCAATAAATGAAGCGAGACAACACCTATTGTCCCCAATGTAGCAATTCACTTTGCCACATGCACTCTTCCAACTATCAACATTCGTATGAAACTCCCATAATGAAGCACACTATAATTGACAATTAGTCGAATACTCCTTTTAGACTGATGCTATCATTTTGCTTTAGATTTCATGAAGATTTCTTCAACAATGGCCACATGCCATCTTTACGCATCACCACTACTTTGTCCCTCTTTTTCCCTACATCTATGAGTCGCCTAATTTTGCATTTCCAACCGCATCATGCATCTTGGCCATGCCCAAATATCATTTGGCGCATGCTACTGTTTCATACATGCTATGCCAATTAGCACCCAAATCTTGACACAAACTTGTGCACCCTTGCAAAACTGGAATAGACTTAACTTGGTGATTTCTGAGCATCACCATAGAGCTCAGCAAAGTCATATCAATCAATGACTTCCGCGGACAATTATCTTGGACAATATTAACAAGGCATCATCCTTGCAAATGAGGCGCCACTGCCTAAATTCCATGAAGCAAGAATACCACATTCTTCTTCAAACTTGGAACTCATTTTTACTGCCCACGCACATCTGGCAACTCTTGTCTTTCCCCTCCGCCAAAATCAACTTGAGTAGCAACAATTGTTGATTTGCAGTCGACAAGATCATCCGCTTGTGGTTATGATCAAATGCAGGTCTTTGGACACCCTTGTCCAAGCATATTGATCCCACTCATAAACTAGGTGCAAGCACACTCCTTGTGCTCATCTAGCATCAACGAAGAACTATTTGCAAACGCAAGACCGTGGTGTATCGCTTTTCCCATAACTTGCGCTTCTGTCTTCAGCCTTTCAATAAGCTTTATGCTAGATAAGAATTGGCCATCCAATTCTTCTTTTATGGCATCACATTGCCACAAACATGCTGATTCACAATCAGACTTTGCATTACCACCAAGGTACATGCATTTGAGAGAGATAACTATAATCTTCCAACCAACTGGATATGATGAAAACATCTTCAATCTATCACATAGACATGTTCTTCATCTTCTTTGCCTCTGCAAAGGCCAACAACTTCTTTGCATTCAAGAATTTTCGCAAAATTCCCATTACCTCTTGTAATGTACTCGCTAATGATAACACCACAAAGATATGCATTCCAAATGCCTAATCTTTGCATACTTGTGAGAAACATGGACTTTAACACCTGACTTGCACAATAGAAGTCAGCATACTCCTTAGTTTTGTCATGCCATCACATGAAAACCCGGTTTTCAATGATTCTTCCACGTTCGTGTAACACTTTGGGTAGGAATTTTGACATCTTTGTCATAAACCTTCATGGCCTGCTGCTACTTCAATCTTCAAGTTCATTCCAATTGATCTTTCCACACAAGACCAACTTCTTCTAGTCTCCATACTAGTGAAACCCAAACAATTCTTCACTGAATTCGACAAACAAAAAAGAGAGAAAAATCAGCTATGATACCCGCTTGTCACATGCCCATTTAATCGCCTAAAATTTTCACGGGACATGAACGGCAATACTATGTGGTTCAGTGAATCAACTTCACCCAAAAGTACTCAGCCTTGCACACTTGCATCAAAGTGTGCATCTACCTTCACTCATAATGCAATACGCAACGGAAGTCTTTTCTTCTTTCTCTCTAACTCTTCATGCCCCCATAAGCATAAGAGGTTCTGCCATGCACTTCAACAATTCTCACACAAACCAGCAACACAATGAACACAAAGATATGACACAATTAACCCATTTTATTGTATAAAAGGAAGATTACAAAACTCGTCCATCACATGGACCAAAAACAGGCCATTCACCCTCTTGGTGAATGCCTAACTCTCCCAAACATGAGACTAACTCTCTCCTATGTAGCCTACTGATTTTCCTACTCCTTAGGACTATTTATACAGTGGTTACAATGTCCAAAACCGTGCATAACACTTGCACACGCATGGGACAGCCATGTGTTCCATTAGGTAGTTTTCCTAACCGTCAGCTTGCTTTTCAACCGCCACCTTTTGTGTTGTCAAGCCAACAGATGCCACATATGTTCTTAGTGGTTATGAACACTTTAATATGGTTATAAAAACACTTTATAACCGTTCCAACTTTTCTTGCTTCATTGGCATGCTCACAAAGACAATAACCAACTCGTAACCGTCACTTGAGCCGTATTGCACCACTTGTTGTGCCATACTGGATTCTACCTTGATCCAACGTTCAGCTCTCTTGGCCCTACATGATTATTACTCTAAACTCATGCATGGAAAATTCTTAAGCTTACATCATTGAGGCCAACTCCTTAAGCTCACTCTAGTTACTTGTGCGTCACATATGCTTCACTTCGCCAATTAGCTTGACAATAGCAATGCAACTCTTGCATTACCAACTTGTTTGCACTGTTTAGACTTTGGCCTTGCCTTGAACCAATGGATAGACTAACTCTTAGTCTATCCCACTCTTCTTTCATCATCCTTGAGTTTGGGATAACTCAATTCCATAGATATGCATCGATGCCAATATCATGTTGCATATGTCAACTTTGGCCATGTCTTGCCTTTCCTCAATAAAGCCTTATTGTGTCGGCCAATAAGTTTCATTCCTTAGCCAAATGTATTTACAATTTAGCGCCACTCTTGCGCTCATTGGCCCTGTAGGGTTATGTCATTCTTGACACTTGGCAGTCTATACAGTATACCGCTATTATGGCTTCGCATTTCACCATTACGGCGGAATTCTGACTTGGCCTTCAACTCTGTAACGCGTCATCATTATGCGTCACTTGCAGTACCGTAACACCAAGCCACATCATCCATGCCAAATCCTTGGCCCCACCATGCCAAACCAAACACACCTTGCCTTGGCCCTAGCCATGCTAGCCGCACCATGCGCCAACGACATGCCAAACCCTTGGCCCCTTAATGCCAAGCCAAACCGTCCATGCCAAACCCTTGGCACCGCCATGCCAAGCCACACACACATTTCCATAGCCCCATACCAACCTAGCCGCGCCACCATGCTATCCTTCCATATGCAGCTACCTAAACGAAGGCGTGCGATAATCAACGGTCCCCCTTCAATCCCAGGAGCAAATCCTAGTCATCTAAGGTTACCAGACAACACGTGGTAACCATTGGCCCAAAACCCTAATTTGGCCGCGCCACCATGCTGGCCTTCCCTATGCGGCTACCTAAACGAAGGCATGCGACAGTCAACGGTCCCCCTTCAATCCCAGGAGCAAATCATAGCCATCCAAGGTTACCAGACAACACGTGGTAACCATTGGCCCGAAACCCTAATTTGGCCGCGCTAAGGCATGCCAACCTATCCGCGCCACCATGCTGGCCTTCCCTATGCGGCTACCTAAACGAAGGCATGAGACAATCAATGGCCCCCCTTCAATCCCAGGAGAAAATCCTAGCCATCCGAGGTTACCAGACAACACGTGGTAACCATTGGTCTGAAACCCTAATTTGGCCGCGCCAAACCGCGCCAAGGCCTACCATGCCAACCTAGCCATGCCACCATGCTGGCCTTCCCTATGCGGCTACCTAAAGGAAGGTGTGCGACATTCAACGGTCCCTCTTCAATCCCCGGAGAAAATGCTAGCCATCCAAGGTTACCAGATAACACGTGGTAGCCATTTTCCCGAAACCCTAATTTGGCCGCACCAAACCGCGCCAAGGGATGCCATGCCAAATGCATGCCAACCTAGCCGCGCCACCATGCTGGCCTTCCATATGCGTCCACCTAAACCAAGGGGTGCGACAATCAACGGCCCCCCTTTAATCCCAGAAGAAAATTCTAGCCATCCGAGGTTACCAGACAACACATGGTAACCAATGGCCCGAAACCCTAATTTGGATGCGCCAAACCGCTCCATGCCATGCCAACCTAGCCACGCCACCATGCTGGGCTTCCCTATGCGACCACCAAAAACGAAAGCGTGCGACGATCAACGACTATCTTTCCTCTTATGATGCAAAATTTCGACCGTCGAAGGTCACCAAGCTAGCAAGCCTCCACAACCCGACTTGCCAGGTAACAACAATATGCTACATGTTTTCCACAAAACATTTGAGACATCAACAAATATCACAAACTAGGGGATCCTCTTTGGGTATTTGTTTGGTGGTTTACAGCGTGTGGCGTACACTACACCCGTCATAAGGAAGTGTCATTAGGATGAGGCGGTTAGTAAATACAGGGAGTTAATGGTGAAACTCTCTTTTTATGGAACATCAATTCCATACGTTAACGGTTTTATGGAACATCAATTCCACGCGTTAACGGTTACCACGACCTCCCATTTACTCACCCATTTTTCCATTCCTTATGAGGACAGAGTACGTTTCACTTCGACTTGTATAAATAGGTCTTACTTATTTCCACCGAACAACAAGTTCAGTCAGGGAGAACACAACACTCAGAAACATTTTCTAGCTTTCCCCTTTGGTTAGCTTCCCACTTTCTGATACAAGTCGTAACACAACTACTGTTCCGGAATTAACTATTCTGGTCTCATTACTTTCCTTGCTTCCCTCCCCAAAACCAACCCATTCTCCTCCACTTTGTGACCGAAGCAAGTCTGGAATGGCCATTTCTTGGTTTAGACCGGACTTGTATAGATTGATCTCTTGAATCTAAAGTACTCCCTTGCAGTACATTGTTTAGGGTTTAAATTTTTTTCTCACCCACACACCAAAAATGATCGAAATCAGTAGAAACTATTTTCACCCACAAACAATTGGCGACCATAGTGGGAGATCAATATCTCGGTTACAATATCGATTTCCAAATTTTCGATGTCACTCCTCACTTACAACTCCAACATGGTGGAACTCAGGTCCGAATCAGCTACCGATAACACCAACGCGGAATCTGTCCCTGGTGTTAACGCTACTTCCAACAACATCACTATGCCATCTACTGACCACAATAACACCGAAAATACTCCTTCAGGTGTAACGATGCCGATTACCAGGGTCAGAGCCGTCGCCACCTCTAATGTCCCTACGCAACTGGTTAAGCCTGGTAGTACTGAAAGCGATCATTCAGGCGCAACGACACCAGTCACCAGGGCCAGAGCTTCTGCTACCGCTCTTAACGCTTCGTCAAGCATGGTGCCTCCATCCGCCACAAAGATTCCAACTACCCCACCAACGGGACGAGAAATCGGAGGAACCAGAGGAAGCCGAACCTATATCACCATCGCTGATTTGATGAAATGGCAGGAGGTTCTCGCTAGATCCCAGTTGATAAGTGCCAAATATTGCATATTCATACACCTTTTCATTGGCACTTAACTCATCTTTCGCGCTTCAAAGTCATATATTATCCCAAATTCTGCATTCTTACCATCTTCAAGAATAAATATTTGTATTAATTAATTTTGTGTTTTTAAGTACTAAATAAAGCTTGGAAGAATTGAGAAGACAAAAGAGAAGAAAGTTGGAAGCATTGCAACCCGCTCGCGCATCAGTGGCAACCTGTTTACAAATTCATGGGATTAAACAACCCATGATCCACAACCCATGATCCAAAACCCATGATCCAAAACCCATGATCCAAAACCCAAGACCCAAATCCATTTCCACCTCACCCCCATTGGATTCTTTCCAAAACATCCACCTCACCCCCTTTGGATTCTTTCCAAAACATCCACCTCACCCCCATTGTATTCCATTCTATCCATCAATTAAGAAAACATGTTTTGTTTAATTGTTGAGTGGTTGCTACAGTGAATTTCGAATCCCAAGTGTGAGAGAATTTTTTGTGTATAAATAGAGAGGGTTGTTGTGTTGAAAGCTCATCCAAGAATAGCTTGTTCATGTTAGTTTATCAAATTTCAGTTTTGTTGTAATGTTCTTCATGTTCTAGTTTCATTTGCTAGGGTTTAAATGAAGCCGTAACTCATTGGTATGTATTCATATCTTGTATCTTGTTCTTGAAAGTTTAGAATTGTTTAAAGATATAATTTAATCCAAGTTTGTCAACATCTTTCTCTCACAATGTATGCCATGTATCCATTGTAGTTAGAATATCTCTATGTTGATTATGCTACAAATCATGCTTAACCAAATATTGATCCTCAGATTAGTTGTGCTTTAATTAGACAGTTAATGCTTTGGAGAAATACTTTAGTTGTGATTAAATTATCCATTGGAGAAACACCTTAGATATACGGTAGACTTGAATCTGCTATAAGGACAAGAATAATATTACAAGTTGAATGCATATCATAGGTTAGTGGTGGATTTGAATACCCTAGTATCTATATTCTCAATATTTACACCTTGATTTAATTGCATATTTTAATTCAAATTACTTTCTGTTTAAGTCTTTGCCAATATCTCGTCGTATCGACAAAAACAAACCCCTTTTGGTTACTCTCTGAATCAGTTCTAAGTAAGGATTTATAATCAACTTCTACACTCTCCAAGTCTCTGTGGTTCGACCTGTGCTTGCCCTGTGTTGCTTGTCGACACTATGCACTTGCAGTATACACAATAGTAGGTATCTTTCCGATCCTACCAAGTTTTTGGCGCCGTTGCCGGGGACTCGGTAGCGGTGTAGTTGAAGTTTCTATCTCCTGTCACTGTTCATAAATTGTCTCCTGGAATTGTAGCATATTTCACTGTACATATTTCGTCTCCTGGAACTGTAGCATAGTAACTGTAGCAACACAACTATTCACAGTAAATTTTACACTTATTTTTGATATATATATATATATATATATATATATATATATTTTCTTAATTTTGCTTTTTCTTTAAAACTTCGAAACCCTAACTACCTCTTTTGAGCTCAACAGGTGCCTGAGTAGCTGTTTTAAAGGCGAAGGAAAGGAAGCGAAAGAAAGCGGAAGAAGTTTTTATTTTAATAAAAAAAAAAGAGAGTTTATTTTATTTATCTATTTTTAGTTTGTATTAGGATTCCTTTACTATTGTAATTTTCTTTTTCTTTTGCACCTTATTTTGGACTTTGGACTTGGACATTCTATTTTTATTTTTATTTTTAAACCCTACGGAAGGGTAATATTAAATATCAAACTGTTTGCAGAGAAGGAAGGTGATTACAATATCACCTCGGCCCCTCGGGTTCGTTCAAGACATAGGAGTCGTGGCCCGAGTCGACAACAACGGTTCATCCCCCGTCTGGAACGGGAGGTAAGTTTGTCGAAACACTCGCGAATCCCTTGTTAGCGAGTTACTGTATTCCTTCGGTTGCATATATGTCGAGGACTTGAATACATCTGCTTTTATTTTCCTAGTAAAGGGCAAGAACTGGCCATAAAAGATAAGGGATTCGGATTTCATCACCGTTCTCTTCTTGCCCGCCTTAGGAAAATGATACCTAACGTGAACCTAAGCTTTAAAATTTGGAATAGAACGAGACCTATAAGGTAACGAGCTTAGTAGGAAAGTCGTTCGAAAAATATTGGTTACTCTTTAAGCATACTTCGAAGTTCATGATAGTTTCTGTAATTTGAATGCGTGACTGCGCCGCCTTGTAATACGGTGAGGCCTTGGGTATCAAATCTCTAGCAGATTCCCTCGCCTCTATTCAATTTACTTAAACTCAGATTGATTCCAGAAGGGTTTGCTCAGATTGTAACGAATTCCCTTTCGAAGGATTAGAAGCTGGTCTAGAAAACAATCTAAGTGGATCCATCATGCTTTTTGTTTGCTAGAAATCAGTAAGTTTACTATGGTGGAGTCAGCCTTGTTTGCGATTGCATAGAACTTCCTTCCGTTTATGATTTTCTTCTTTTATTTTGTTTTTATAATGTATGCCCGAGGTAATTAGAGAACGGGCTTGAAAAAAAAAAAAAACAATAATGAAAAAAAAAATATTGGTCTGTTTTCGTGTGTACATCCCAATCTCTCGCAACAAGCCTAGTGCTAGTTAGAGATCATGTCGGATTCTGGTCTGCAGTGGGGATGGAAACAAATCCATCAGAGAGCTTGCTTACGGGCATGCTTCATATTATGAGCCTCCAACAAACCATGATGTCAATAGTTATATGGAGTTTTATGGACATTTTCACGATCCGAGCATCAATACATGGACCCTAATAACTACTCGGACATGTATCATCCACCACAGGGTGAAAATGAACATCTTTACAAAGGCCCAACTCTCACAATCATCACTTTTGGACCAGTTAGAAGCTAGAACTGCAGCTTTAGAAATGCAAATGCATGAATCTGTCGCATATAATTCTTCTAGGCAATCGGAAATCTATGCTTGTACCTTATGTGGAGGATTAGGTCATCCTGCTGAGGATTGCTATATTTTGCATGATTTTAGGCAATCTAGAGAATATCATGAAAATCCAAAATATGAAATGCCAACAGATTACAAAGCTGATAGTCATTGGGACCATAATCAACCTTTCGAAGGTTGCGATCGCATTTTATAGACCCTAATGACCCTGCACATATGTATCATCCACCACAGTGGGAAGTTGAACAATTTTGTACTTCTCAATCTGTGGAGGAAAATCTCAGACTCATCGAACAAAATAATGCTAGGAGTGTATTGCATGATAAACCATATAGCATTGATTATGAATTTCTTACTGTTGGAGACTCTCCTTCCATCGAACAACTTAATGCATTATTAAAAATGAATTTGATTCGTTTACAAAATGTAGGAAGGGAGGAATTTAAGGATGAAATGTTTGTTTGTCCTAATGAAATAAAATGTGAAAATAGTATGCCTAGTCTTACTCGTGCAACTGATATTGCATATGAACCTGTTTTAAATGAAGGGACTAGAAATACTACGATTTTAAATAAGGAAATGCATTTCTATGATGATGATGATGTTATGTTAGAAGAATATGTTTTTACTGAAAATATTGTCGAACCTTTGGGTTCAGAGACATTAGGCTTATCTACCTCGACCTTAATGGATGAAGTTTCTTCTAATGTTCCATTTACATGTGATGTGGTTACTAATCTTGAGCATGTGCAGTTGTCCTGTGAAAGAGAGCATGCTACACAACTTGTTTGTGACTTAGAAAATGTTGAATCTTCTCGTAGACACTAATGATACTATACATGAAAATAACTTTGATGTGTCCGATTCTCTGTCTAAGTCACGGTGTGAAGTTTCTTGTGATATTCCTATGCATGAAACCGAAGTTCTAGGGGATGATTGTGAACTGGGGCTTATTGATTTGTTTTATGAGCATGAGCATGATGTTGTACTTGTGTCTGACATAGGTAATGTTGAATCTCCTGTCAACACTAATGATCTTATGCATAAAAACATAATTAACATGTCTGATTCTCTGCCTGGGTCACATTGTGATGTCTCTTTGGATTTGTCTATGCATGAGAATAAAACTTTGGATGAGCATGATACTTATTTGGGTCTTAATGGATTGTTCTATGAATGTGAGCATGCTGCGACACTGCAAAATGATTTAAGAGTTATAGATGTGCCTAATAATGATGTGCCTACCTCCCTGCCCATGTCACAAACTGGTAATCTTGCACCCAACCTAGATTTGGTTTGTAAAGTTATTGTTAAACCTACTTTTCTAAGAGTACCTAATCTAGGATTGGAACTGTGTGCCTCTCAAGTCCTCTGGACTATTTTGCAGTTAAATATAATACCTTTGATGAGCCACAATTAGAGTTCACTCATGTCTCTCCATCCATCCCTGACAAAATCCACTTTGAACTAGATCTTGTGCATGGTGTACCCATGAAATTGTTAGATTTTGTACCCAAAAATATATCTATTGAAAAATCTAGGTTTGGGGGTAACTCATTCACATATGCAGTCTCACTTGCATTGCTGTCCTGTTATAATTGTGTAAGGCTGTTGATATTTCCGCACTACGTCTTTTGGGTTGATCCTCAACTTTTTAGATTGTTGGTACATGGTGAGTCATCATTGTATAATCTAGTAGGTAAAATTTTGAATCTTGTTGATATATTTGTGTGCTAACCAAACATTTTGTCTTGCGCTCATATTATTTGCTTTCAAAGCATTCATTCAATTATGGTTAGCACCACCCTTTTTGGCATCTGGTAATCTCTTTCCTTTGAATCTGTTTTGTTCTCATGTTTTGTTGTTTCTGTTATCTTTTGAAACATTGAGGACAATGTTAGATTTAGGTTTGGGGGAGTATTGCAATTTTTGTTGTGTCTTTTATGACCAGCTGTGGAGCGGGTCTTTTATAGGGTCTTTTATAGTCTTTTGCATTTTATTTTTGGTTGTCTTTGTCAAGAACAGCTGTGTAGCGGGTCTTTTGTAGTTTTTTTTGTAGTCTTTTGCATTTTTTTATGACCAGCTATGGAGCGGGTCTTTTATAGGGTCTTTTATAGTCTTTTGCATATTTTTTTTGGTTGTCTTTGTCAAGACCAGCTGTGTAGCGGGTCTTTTGTAGTGTGTTATCTGATGATCAGCTGTGTAGCGGGTCACTAAATTAAAAAAAAAATTAAAAAAAAATTGATGATCAGCTGTGTAGCGGGTCTTAAAAAAAAAAATATATTGGTTACAAATTTTCATGGTTCTACGAAATTCCGAAGTTCATCATCTACAGTTGAAGACCGAAGAAGAAGACATTTCTATGGATGCTCTGAAATTGGAGAAGGTTTTGTGGGTACATCTTTGGTAGGCCCTCACGAGACTACAACTCGTCCATTAGGGACACCTAGGGGTTTAATGGCTTGATGCATACGCTAAATGCATTCGAGAGACCAGCGACAGTGGTATAGTTAGGATTTCTTAAGTTCTGTTTCACTTGAGGACAAGTAAAATTCAGGTTTGGGGGTATTTGATGAGTGCCAAATATTGCGTATTCATACACCTTTTCATTGGCACTTAACTCATCTTTCGCGCTTCAAAGTCATATATTATCCCAAATTCTGCATTCTTACCATCTTCAGGAATAAATATTTGTATTAATTAATTTTGTGTTTTTAAGTACTAAATAAAGCTTGGAAGAATTGAGAATACAAAAGAGAAGAAAGTTGGAAGCATTGCAACCCGCTCGCGCATCAGTGGCAACCTGTTTACAAATTCATGGGATTAAACAACCCATGATCCACAACCCATGATCCAAAACCCATGATCCAAAACCCAAGACCCAAATCCATTTCCACCTCACCCCCATTGGATTCTTTCCAAAACATCCACCTCACCCCCTTTGGATTCTTTCCAAAACATCCACCTCAACCCCTTTGGATTCTTTCCAAAACATCCACCTCACCCCCATTGTATTCCATTCTATCCATCAATTAAGAAAACATGTTTTGTTTAATTGTTGAGTGGTTGCTACAGTGAATTTCGAATCCCAAGTGTGAGAGAATTTTTTGTGTATAAATAGAGAGGGTTGTTGTGTTGAAAACTCATCCAAGAATAGCTTGTTCATGTTAGTTTATCAAATTTCAGTTTTGTTGTAATGTTCTTCATGTTCTAGTTTCATTTGCTAGGGTTTAAATGAAGCCGTAACTCATTGGTATGTATTCATATCTTGTATCTTGTTCTTGAAAGTTTAGAATTGTTTAAAGATATAATTTAATCCAAGTTTGTCAACATCTTGCTCTCACAATGTATGCCATGTATCCATTGTAGTTAGAATATCTCTATGTTGATTATGCTACAAATCATGCTTAACCAAATATTGATCCTCAGATTAGTTGTGCTTTAATTAGACAGTTAATGCTTTGGAGAAATACTTTAGTTGTGATTAAATTATCCATTGGAGAAACACCTTAGATATACGGTAGACTTGAATCTGCTGTAAGGACAAGAATAATATTACAAGTTGAATGCATATCATAGGTTAGTGGTGGATTTGAATACCCTAGTATCCATATTCTCAATATTTACACCTTGATTTAATTGCATATTTAAATTCAAATTACTTTCTGTTTAAGTATTTGCCAATATCTCGTCGTATCGACAAAAACAAACCCCTTTTGGTTACTCTCTGAATCAGTTCTAAGTAAGGATTTATAATCAACTTCTACACTCTCCAAGTCTCTGTGGTTCGACCTGTGCTTGCCCTGTGTTGCTTGTCGACACTGTGCACTTGCAGTATACACAATAGTAGGTATCTTTCCGATCCTACCACCAGACGGATATGCTTTTGACACAAAAAGAAGTACTAGTCTTTCTTAAATCTCTGACAGAGCGGCTGCCACTTGAGTCATGCCCTCCAGAGCCATTTAGAAACGCCTCCAACACCCCTAACGCCAGCACCTCGGTGGAACGCGTCTCCATGGATGAGGAGATTCATGTCAGACCCCCATTAGAAATAAGTCAGCCATCCAACTTTGTCACACGAGAGGATCTAGAGTAACTTATCTGGAATCGAATCAAGAATGATGAAACAGATACGCATCAACATCAACCTCCTTACCCATCTGAAATACAAAGAATTCCTCTCCCAAGAGGATACTCCTCTCCTCAATTCACCTTGTATGATGTCACCAGAAATGCACACGAACACGTCTCTCGCTTCCTCGAATCCCTAGGCGAACATGAATACAATCACGTTCTCCGTCTGAGGGAGTTTTCAAAATCTATTACCGGAAGAGCGTACACGTGGTACAATAGCATCGCGCCAAATAGCATCCCCAACTGGGGAAGCACGGTTACCGCATTTTACAAGAAGTACTTCTTCGTGTCTGAACAAGTTACCTTCTCATACCTAGAAAGAATGTACCAACTGGACAACGAACATCCGAATAATTTCGTTAAGAGATTCATGGTTCAAGCACTATACTGTCACGACCCAAACATGACCGAGCAACAGATGGTGAACACATGCATCAACCATATAACTTTTATTTACCACGCCTTATTAGAGAATCTATGTTTCCAGAAATTCTTCGAGCTCCATGAAGCTTCCAGACGATCAGCAACGACAGCACCAACATTATTAGAAAGAGATAGACCAACCAGAGCCGAAGACGTGTGCAAAACTCACGGGAACATACGTCCCATTAACAAGCAGTACAACATTGTCCCCTCCTATGTAAGCGTAGTAAATGAGGGAGGAAAAAGGAAGGCACCATTTGCATACCAAGATCCTAAGCGCTAAGCACCAGCACGACGAGCAACTCCACCATGGAAGGCCACCGCTAAAGCTCCCATGCGTCATCACGAAGCTGAAGGAAATACCCTGGATTTCTCGTTTCCCATTGTGGAGGTGATCGATCTCTTAAAATCATGGATTCAAGATGATATTATCAGACTACCATCTCCCAGATGCCCACCGACTGAGGCCGAGATGGCAAACCCCAAATACTGCCACTACCACAGATTTGTTCACCACCCAACCAGTGATTGCAACAGAATAAAGCATATCTTCAAAGAAAAGATAAAAGCAGGGGAATTCCAACTAGGAAACGAGGGAGTACATCGAGACCCACTTCCAGTGAGGAATTATGGGGTCTCTGGGGACTCCGTGCGTGAGACTGTGCAATCCATGATGCAACACGTATGCGAAATTCTCTACCTTTCCAAGGTGCAATGCCAAGATATTTTCGCGGCTCTCAATCGCGTTGTGTCAGGAAAGCAGCTTTTCCCTCCATGGAAACCACGCCAAGATCTCCCAGCAAACGGAATTAAAAAGGAAAACTGGGTACTGCTGACCACGTCATATTTAAGAGGTATTGAATTCGACAACATGCCCATCGACGCGGCCTCTGATTTCAACATTATTACTTTCAAGACTTTGAAAGCAGCGGGGTTTATGAAACATGATGCTACCCAATCCCCATCCGTGATTGAGAACCCGGAAGGGGAAACCTTGAACGAGCATGGCTACATCAACCTCGAGATCAATATGGGAGACGCTATAACGCGTGGAAAATTCCACATTGTCAAAGAACTGGGTTACTACATGATATTAGGGCACTTGTGGGTACTCTAAAACAAGGTAAAATTGGTTACATCCCCTCTAACAATTTCAACACCTGAAAGAATCTCCAACAAACCATCCCACTTGCTGCCGCATCGACGAGTTGCTGATGGAGCCCGGACGCCTGGAGAAGACCTGTTGGCACTAACTCGTGGATTCCAAATGTAATTAAGTCTGGACGAACGATCTTCCGTACAACCAGTCATTTATTCCCCTATTACGTCATGGGGACTCAGCGCGATTACTGGCACGGATGTGGTTAATAGATGTGAATGGGGCGCTGGGCCATTCAAATGCTTTGCAAAGAATTTGGAAGTTTCCATCGAAACCAACGGACCAAGATTCAAGCGGTTTCACAATACCTGAACCCGTTTTTAATCAGAGATATAGTGGTCAAAGTGAACTAGTTTCAAGTTGGGAAAATAACGGTAAAGATAGCTGCTCGGATTGGTTTTCCTGAGGAAAAAGAAAACGATACTTATCTGGTGGAAGATGTTTTTTTAGGAGGATACTACAAGCTCATCAACACAAAGAAGCCGGGAGGTGTGGTAGTTCACTCGCGATGGCTCAAGCTTTCCAATACCTAAAACATTATACTTTTCCAGCCACTCTCCCTCTAATATTTCCTTCAGCAGTTTCTCTTGATATTTGTATTTCCCCAAGATAAATACACCATTTGTATTCTTCTCCGGAGTTTCATTTTCATTCAAAAAAAAAAATACATTTCTTTCCGAATGGGTTTTCCAAATCCCAGAAAAATACACCAAACTAATCCAAAATCATTGAGAAGCCATTAACCATCACATCACAACCAGAAATCCAAAACCGTGTCAGAAATACTGATAGACACATTTTTGTGTTTGAATTGTCCTCAGTATCTCTATTGTTAGTGCTTGATTTTGTACTTATTATGGTGTTTTTATGTTTTGTGTAGGTGTTTTGGAAAAATACACTTGTGTGGAAAAAGTTGCTCAAAAAAGTGCTATTTGGACCCCAGGAGAAAAGTACTAAAGGAACCTCAATTTGGATAAGGGGCACCCCTCAAGGAAGCTTATATTCGCACCCCTACTCTGGATAGGGGGTAACCTTTCTCTTCCATAGAAATTTGTAGGAAAACTGCAGGTTTAATTTTGTTAGCAGCGAGAATTTCTGATATGCTTTTGGGATATTTTTGAGGAGATTTAATCGCCCCAATGAGTTGATACCACCCTGTTACGATTAAACAGGGTTGGTAAATCCGTTAGAATCAAACAAACAGGATTGGTACGTGGATTTTCGGAAAAACAGGCAAGTATATTTGAATGAGATATTCACGGGATTTCATGTGTGAAATAGACGATTGGTGTATATCTTCTCGAGTTTAACATCAACTAAGATAAGGAATAAACATGTTTGGAATGTGCAGGAATCAGCAGACGCGTGATGGAGTTGATAATGGTAATTATTTCCCATGAACTTCCGTGGAAAATAAACTCATTAAAAACAGATTATTCTCGAGTTATGGTGAAGATATTTTGGTTGTTGTGGATATATAAAGGTATTTCTGGTTCATAGAAGGGTTATGGAGAGTTAGGGGATAAAATAGGGGAAGAAATTCGAGTTGGAGAGATGAACCAGTTCTGCTGGTGAAGAAGATCACGAAGAACATTATACCATAGAAGACGGTCGTATTGCTACAGTGCCAACGACACTTCATATTTATCGTTCTCTGTAACAGTTCGGTTTGTAACAAATATAATTGTTACAAACCCGATTTTAATTGTTTTTCTCCCATTTCATTATTGTGATCACCATTTGAGCAATGAATAAATACTTTGAGTGTGTTTCCAATCTAATGAGCTAAACCCCAACACTGGAACGACGGAGGAAGGTGTTTTTCACCCATGTGGTAATTAAAATAATTCTTTTATTTACGTTTTGCACCGATTTTAAATGATTTATGATTTCTATTAATCAATTGTCATCTTGTTTGATAGTGTATGCTTGGTCTTAGGTACTTTTGATACATTATTCTTGTAATTTACAATTGATGTTTTATGAAATCTATCCTTCGCAAAATATTAGAGTTGCTATTTCTTTTGTTTGAGCAATAAATGTCTAAGATTAATTTCTCAACCACTTGAATATGAAAATCAGTGAAATCCTGAGTCCCAGTAAATTCTTCATCTTATGACACATTTTGTATATATTTTATTTTAGTTTATTAATTCTTAAAATCAATCTCATCAAGTCCGAGTGAACGACAACCTTACTTCCACTTTCTAAAACATTATTGAGATCACATCAATTTTTGGCGCCACCGACACGGACTTGTGTATAGATTTGTTTTTAGGTTTTATTTTTATTATTTTTGTTCTTTTTTATGCGTTTTGGTATTTCTGTTTGCTTTCATATTCGGAGCTAAGCTAAAGAAAAAGAGAAAGTGTTGAAAAGAAAGGAAAATCCCAAGAAAGAAAGAAAAGAAAAATCCAAAAAGAGTGAAGAAGAAGATTTTTGTTTATTTTATTATTTATTGGATTTTTTTGGATTTTTTTTTTTAGATTTTTTTTTTTTTTTAGAAACTGTACTTAGGGTTTATTTTTTGTAATCTTTTATTTTTGGACATTTTTTTTGGACATTGGATTTTATTTTTAAAACCTTAAGGAAGGGTTAATTTAAATATAAACTGCACAGGGAAGGACGACGATTACGATATCGTCTCGGCCCCTCGGGTTCGTACACTGACATAGGAGTCAGTGGCCCGAGTCGACTTCAACAGTTCATCCCCATATAGAACGGGAGGTAAGAATTCTAAACACCCGCGAATCCCCTGTCAGCGGGTTTACTTGATGATTTTGTATGCATATATGTTGAGGTCTTGAATACTACTGCTTTAATTTCCTAGTAAAGGGCAAGGATTGGCCATATAAGATAAGGGTTCGGATTTCATCACCGTTCTCTTCTTGCCCGCTTTAGGAAAACGATGCCAAACGCAAACCTAAGCTTAAAATACTGACTAGAACGAGACCGATAGGGTAACGAGCTTAATAGGAAAGTCATTCGAAAAATATTGGTTACTCTTTAAGCATACTTCGAAGTTCTTGATGGTTTCTGTAAGTTGAATGCGTGACTGCGCCGTCTTGTAATACGGTGAGGCCTTGGGTATCAAATATCCACGTAGCTTCCCTCGCCTCTATTCAACTTACTTTGACTCGGATTGATTCCAGAGGGGTTTGCTTAAATTGTAACGAATTCCATTTCGAAGGATTAGAAGCTGGTCTAGAAATAATCTAAGTGGAGCCATCATGCTTTTTGTTTGCTAGAAAACAATAGGTTTTTTGTGGTCGAGTCAGCCTTGTTTGTGTTTGTGTAGAATTCCCTTGCATTTAGGATGTCAAACTGGTGTTATAATACCCATCACAATGAATATGAATATCCAACTGAACAATATGAACATTACTCATTTTATGACCATAGTGTGAATACTGGTTGGGAACGCCAACCTTTTGAAGATTATGGGTCATACCATGGTGAGCCCAATTACTATCCACATGTGCATCAGTCTTACGAGCAAGAAAATTATAATACTAGTTCTTCGTCTCTAGAGGATACAATCAAATTATTGAAAAGTAGTCCTTTTTATGATCCCTCTGTTCATATTCCTCCTTTAGAAGAGTCCATCAGGAAGTTAACTAAGTCAACACGTAAGTTAGCTGAGATGAATGGTATAGTTATGTACGAAAGAACTATAATAATGAGTGAATCTTCTTTAGAAGATTCCCTAAAGTGTATAGCTAAGACGAACGAACGAATTGCTCGAAATAATCTGAATTTTCAACACAGTGTTCCCAGTTTCACCCTTGAAAATGAGGATAGTTACTATTCACCTAATCAAGATGACGAGGATAGAATTGGAGACACTATTTTAAATGAGGTTCGACCATTTTCATATTATTATAATTATGAGGATAGTGTTAATGAAGAATCATACATATGTATGCATAGTGATAAGGAAATTGTAACTCCAGTTGAGCTTTATAATGATCGTATTATTTCTGTTTCAAATCCCAATAATTTTAATGATTATTCACATATTCAAAAGGATAAGGATTTCACTAAAGATGCCACCATTTTAGACGATGTAGTTCATGATCCTTTAGCCTGCAATATGTTGGATAATCCATTATTTGATGTGCCTATAAGTGAATCGGAGGAAGTAACTATGATTAACACCTTAGTTAATGAGCCTTTACTAGAAACTTTTGCTGATAATCCTTTATATGATTGTGATGATGGTTTAGAGGAAAGAGTTTACCCTGAGAATACTGTTTTAGAGTCTAGTGAGTTAAAAACGCTAGTCTTAGAAGAAGATAAACTCGTAGAGATAAGTGAGGTTGCTGATTGTAACTTAGAAGAATCAATTGACCATTTTCAGAATTCTGATGTTCTAGAAATTAGGGAAATTGTGACTAGTTTATCTAGAGACGCTGAAAACTCTAAGTTTGGGGGTGATTATCACTCTCCTAGTGCCTTACCTTTAACTCTAAGAAATTCCCTTCACTTAGGACTGGACATCCGTGCCTCAACCTTTTTACAAGATTATCTTCATACACTTTTTCTTGAACCTAGTTGTGTCCATAAAAAATTTCAATTGTTAGAAACCCATCCTCTGGTTGATGTGGTTAACCCAGGCTACGATACCACGATTGAATTTGTTTTCCCACCAAGAACCTTCCTTCCAATTGTGGGAACGTATAAGTTTCAGATGTGTCCATTATTAAATTTTAAGACTAAACCTAATTACTTTAGGAGATTAGGGTCGACACATTTGCTTAAGAATGACCACTACTGTGGTCAACTGTGTGAGTCAAGTATGATTGACGTAGAGGATCCCCAGTTATTCAGGTTATTGTTATGTGCTTCTAAGTTCTTAACTGAGTATTTCCAGACTCTAGAACTTGATCTTCAGGATACTGCATATGAGGAAATCCATCCAATGAAAACTTTTTATCTAGACCCTTTTATAGAGCCTGGACCCAAACCACAACTAGATATAGTTGTCTTAAACAAAAAAATAGATAAGGGTGTGTTGGATATCTTCCTGGTATGTTGCAGTTTCCTAATCTTGTGGTTAGCACTTTTTGATCCATATGACCCGCAATTATTTCGGCTGCTGCTTTATGATTCTACGAGGTGACTAATATCTTCCGATGTCTGGCTGAACACTTTAAACTAAGCACTTCTTAGGAGGTAACCCATGCTCATGCAACACAATAATATGTTTCCTTACTCTTTTCTTCAAGTGGTAACAAATTCTCCTTGTTCATGCTTTTAATTTCATCTTTAGAACATTGAGGACAATGTTAGATTTAAGTTTGGGGTATGGGAGAAACCTTTTAGTTGCAATAAATAAACTCCATAGCCTATAAATTTATGTTTATTAAGGTCGGCGCTAACCAATCTAAGTGGATGGAAACGTTTTGGTTGTAGGAGTTAAGGAACCTATCTGATTAGATGGAAATATCTAGAAGAGTCTATTCATAAAAGCACAGAGCTCAGGTGTTAGAAAATAAAACATGGTAGTTTCGCCATATCCTCGTGATGGAAACATCGAAAGAATCCTGATCACTTTTTTTTTCTTCTTTTTCTTCTTTTTTTCTTTTTTTACCATTGTTAGGGTGAAATAGAGTGACTGAGATACAAAAAAAAAAAAAAAGACCAAACCACTAGACCAACCGAAATAAATACAATAAAGTCTACCACTGGTACCCTTGTATATGTCAGCTGATCTGACCTAGAGTTAGGATTATCAACCACTGGTTCCCTTGTATATGCCAGTGTGTTGATATTAGTCCAGACCAATATCTCAGTCCATTAGGATATGTTCACCTTAGTCAAAATCATCCATATTTTTCTCTACATCCATCTTCTTAATCTATCCATGTGATTGGTTGACTCCGGTTTATGATCAGAAACTATTTGAGTAGAGCTCTGTTACTTTATATGAATTTTAGTATACTTGAGTGCAAACTCGTGTACAACAATTGGAATTT
Source organism: Papaver bracteatum (assembly GCA_023529315.1). Lineage (NCBI taxonomy): Eukaryota > Viridiplantae > Streptophyta > Magnoliopsida > Ranunculales > Papaveraceae > Papaver > Papaver bracteatum. Next base: position 1,707,721 of record JAJJWX010003488.1, read on the forward strand.
CGCATCAGGGTACTTCCTCCTATGGTCAATAATTGTATGCCAACCAAGGAGATTCTTTAGTGCCTTCCAAGGTTCTGCGTAGATAGTTAGGGTCTGGAGTAATGGTTTTGTGGGTACACCTCTGGTAAACCCTCCCGAGATTAACTCGGTCACTGGGGCCACCTAGTGAGTTAGAATTTTATTTTCTAGATTAGTTTTGCTCGAGGACTAGCAAATAATAAGTTTGGAGGTATTTGATAGACACATTTTTGTGTTTGAATTGTCCTCAGTGTCTCTATTGTTAGTGCTTGATTTTGTACTTATTATGGTGTTTTTATGTTTTGTGTAGGTATTTTGGAGAAATACACTTGTGTGGAAAAAATTGCTCAAAAAAGTGCTATTTGGACCCCATGAGAAAAGTACTAAAGGCACCTCAATTTGGATAAGGGGCACCCCAGGGCACCCCTCAAGGAAGCTGTTATTCGCACCCCTACTCTGGATAGGGGGAAACCTTTCTCTTCCACAGAAATTGGTGGGAAAACTGCAGGTTCAATTTTTTTTAGCAGCGAGAATTTCTGATCTGCTTTTGGGAGATTTGTGAAGAGATTTAATCGCCCCAATGAGTTGATACCACCATGTTACGATTAACAGGGTTGGTAAATCCGTTAGAATCAAACAAACAGGATTGGTACGTGGATTTTCGGCAAAACAGAGAAGTATATTTGAATGAGATATTCACGGGATTTCATGTGTGAAATAGACGATTGGTGTATGTCTGCGCGAGTTTAACATCAACTGAGATAAGGAATAAACATGTTTGGAGTGTGCAGGCTTCAGCAGACGCGTGATGGAGTTGAGAATGGTAATTATTTCCCATGAACTTCCGTGGAAAATAAACTCATTAAAAACATATTATTCTCGAGTTATGGTGAAGATATTTTGGTTGTTGTGGCTATATAAAGGTATTTCTGGTTCATAATAGGGTTATGGGGAGTTAGGGGAAGAAACAGATCACATAAAATCAAGTTACAGAATTATTTTTTTGTTGCTGATGCACCAAGAACACGGAGAACATAATACGCACAAGCACAGTCGTATTTGCTACAGTGGAAACGACAAAGGGTCGGCAGTCGTATATGCTACAGTGACAATGATTATTTATCGCTCCCTGTAACAGTGTTTTGCAACAATAATAAGCGTTGCAAACACCCGGTTTTAACCATTTTCTCCCATTTTATCATTTGTAAGCACTTTTGAGCAATGAAAAATTCTTTTGAGTGTGCCTACATTATGAGGAGCTAAACCCCACCACTGGGACGATGGAGGAAGCCGAATTTCATACATGGGTAATTTTAATTAATTCTTTATATGACTTTTTCACTAATTAAAATAGAATTATGATTTGAATTAATTAGTTATCATTTTATTAGATGGGTCATGCTTGCTTAGATGTTTGATGTCCCATGCTTACGATTTATAACTAATATTTTGAGAATCTACCTTGGCAAAAATAAGAGTCCATGTTGTTTTATTTGTTGAGCGATGATTGTTAAAAGAATTAATATTTGAACCTTTTGTTATGAGTTTGGCGGAATCCTGTGTCCCAACACCTCTCTTCATCTTGTGACAAATTTTGTATATATTTTTATCTTATTTTAGTTTATTAATTCTTAAAATCAATCTCATCAAGTACGAGTGAAAGACAACCTTACTACCATTTTCTACAACATTATTGAGATCACATCAAATACCTTATTCAATTATTCAAAAATGAGAAATTGCAAACGGGATGCTAATTGGCGAAACCCTAACTTCACCACGAATACAAAGAAAATAAATATGAGTCTAAAAAACATCGGGACGACTACACAACAAATAAAAACGATAAAAGGGAGAAGATAGTCATCGAAAGGTGGAACTCGAGTCGCCTCGATCAGAGCTCTTTTCAAGCACTTTCCCAAAAATCTCTCGGGCAGCAAAGGTTTCACCCGGCGGTCACATCAGCAGTAGTAACCTCAACATCCCACCCTGAATCCACCCCAGCAGCAACATCACCCGTCTCCTCCCCGACGCCCGCATCAACAACCGGTCCAACATATGCTACCATGACCCGCCCGATGTCACCGACAAAAGTCTCGGTGCCTACTCCGAAGGCTGTTTCAGTTTCATCAACCGCGGCGTATTCCTCGAGGGTTTTCTCAGCAACCTTTCGAGGATAATTTCCTGATCCATCTGCATCCAAATCGAGAATTATGACGCCGTCCTGAACAAAGAAGTTACGTTGGCTTTCCCCTAAAAGTTTCACAGACTCAGTTTTCCGTCGTTTCAACCAAGAAACATGATGTAACTCCCTAGCACTGGGTTGTGAAGAAGTTTTACTACACAAAGGTCTCTCAGCACACCGGGGCGCTTCGTCACTCTCTCATTCCTCCTCCATATTCTCCGAATCCAAGAAGGTCTGAACACACACCCGCACTTCACCTATATGGGTAGAAGGTAGGCCCTGAATAATTTTGCAAGCTTCATGGAACAGAGATTCAATTTTATCTAACGCCTCCTCTTGAGAAGAGAACTGGTTTTCGCCCATCCCAAAGCTTTTCTATGAAGGGTTAGAGGTACGGCTTCCTCTGGAAGATCCCATTATGCACTACAAAACCAAAAAAAGTAAGCAAGTTTTACCCTATCTACACTGGCAATATACATGAGGAAAAAGAAAATATCGAAACCAGAAGAAAACACGAGACGATACATGTAAGGAGGGTGAGCACTATTTCAGGATAAACTATGCGAATGAAGGATCCAAGATCATTTCTTATGATCGGCAGAATTACGCAATCCAGAGAAGGAAAGCTTCCAACTAATTGTGAATTAAGGCGTGATGTCCAGTCTTAATTAAAACCTATTTTACCAAGTAAGTAAAAAGGAAAGTCTCGTGCATGTCTATGCGATATAATTAGGGTTTGGTGAGAAAACGTGGAAGTACGTGTTCGAGAATGCTTGCTCGCATTTTTATTTTCTGACCGTCGGCACTGAGGTTCGGGAACAAAACCAGCAACGTACGTAACCTGAGAAGAAGAAGTAACACCCCTTTTATGGGCATAACACTCTCAAAAAAGAAAAAATTCCCGATTAAAGCTACACAAGAACAGAAGCAATCAGGCCCACAAAGACAAATCACCACCACACCAACCCGTCTGCTCCATTGCCGCAACCCCCATCCTACCAAGTTGTCCATGCCATGACTTGTCGCGTCAGCACCAACTCGCCAAGCCTACATCATAATGTTCCCTGACCCAGTCAAGATGATGAGTAGCCATACTGAACTAATGATTTCTCGTCTCACCACTTCACGGTCAACACCACAAAGAGAATTTACGCAAAGCTGTCAAACACAATGATCACAGACTCTCCCTGCTTCTCGAAAAAGGTTAAACGGATCTTCCTGGCCATCTTGCATGATTTACGTTTTGATTCTGTTCTTGTCTGTCACCATCTTATGCTTACCTCGCAACAACGCCCATGTTCCGATCTAAGTAGGGGACTTGATGTTGATGGTAGTTTTTAACTTAGGGGAAAAGTCGTAAAATCCTAGTCAGACAGTGACGTCACAAGACCTAAACATTGAATCCTATAATATGTTTGCGAGAAAATTACCAGGGTACCTTTTTTTAATTAATTAATAATTAGGGTTTCGATAGACCAAAACCCTAATTCCCAAGCCCCATGTGCCAATGGAAAATCGTGTCAGCCACACCTACCGCGCCAAGGCATACCAACCATGTTATCTGCACTCTTGTGCCAATCAAAAATCGTGCCAGCCACACCTACCGCACCAATGCATGCCAACCATGCTATCCGCACTCTTATGCCAATGGAAAATCGTGCCAGCCACACCTACCACGCCAAGACATGCTAACCATGCTAGCCGCACTCTTGTGTCAATGGAAAATCATCATAGCCACACTTACCGCGCCAAGTCATGCCAATCATGCTAGCCAAACCCCTGTGCCAATGGAAAAAATGTGACAGCCACACCCACTGTGCCAAGGCATGCCAAACATGCTAGCCGAACCACCGTGCCAATGGCAAACCATGCCAGCCACATCTACCGCGCCAATGCATGCCAACCATGCTAGCCGTACTACCGTGCAAATAGAAAACCCTGCCAGCCACATCTACCACACCAATGCATGCCAACCATGCTAGCCGCTCCATGCGCCAACGGCATGCCAAACCCTTGGCCCTAGCCATGCTATCTGCACCATGCACCAACGGCATGCCAAACCCTTGGCCCCACCTTGCCAAGCCAAACCGTCCATGCCAAACCCTTGGCCCCACCATTCCAAGCCAAACGCACCTTGCCTTGGCCTTAGCCATGCTAACCACACCATGCGCCAACGGCATGCCAAACCCTTGACCCCACCATGCCAAGCCAAATGCACCTTGCCTTGGCTCTAGCCATGCTAGCCGCACCATGCGCCAATGGCATGCCAAGCCAAACCGTCCATGCCAAACCCTTGGCCCCGCCATGCCAAGCCACACGCACCTTGCCATAGCCCCATACCAACCTAGCCGCGCCACCATGCTTGCCTTCCCTATGCGGCTACCTAAAAGAAGGCGTGCGATAATCCACGATCCCCTTTTAATCCCATGAGCAAATCCTAGCCATCCATGGTTACCAGGCAACACGTGGTAACCATTGGCCCGAAACCCTAATTTGGTCACGAAAAATGGCATGCAAACCTAGCCGCGCCACCATGATGGCCTTCCCTATGCGGCTACCTAAACGAAGGTGTGTGACAATCAATGGTCCCCCTTCAATCCCAAGAGAAATTCCTAGCCATCCGAGGTTACCAGAAAACACATGGTAACCATTGGCCCAAAACCCTAATTTGGCCGCGCCAAGGCATGGCATGCCAACCTATCCGCGCCACCATGTTTTCCTTCCATATGCGGCTACCTAAATGAAGGCATGCGAAAATCAACGGCCCCCCTTCAATCTCAGGAGAAAATCCTAGCCATCCGAGGTTACTAAACAACACATGGTAACCAATGGCCTGAGACCCTAATTTGGCTGCGCCAAATGGCGCCAAGACATGCCAACTTAGCCACACCACCATGCTGGTATTCCCTATGCGGCCACCAAAAACGAAAGTGTGCGACGATCAAAGTCTATCTTTCCTCTTAAGATGCAAAATTTCGACCATCGAAGGCCACCAAGCTATCAAGCGTCCCAAGCCCGACTTACCAGGCAACAACAATATGCTACATGTTTTTCACAAAACATTCGAGATATCAACACATATCACAAACTAGGGGATCCTCTTTGGGAATTGGTTTGGCGGTTTACAGCGTGCGGTGTACACTACGCCCGTCATAAGGAAGTGTCATAAGGATGAGGCGGTTAGTAAATACAGGGAGTTAATGGCGAAACGCTCTTTTTATGGAACATCAATTCCAGGCGTTAACGGTTTTATGGAACATTAATTACATGCGTTAACGGTTTTATGGAACATCAATTCCATGTGTTAACGGTTACCACCTCCTCCCATTTACTCACCCATTTTTCCATTCCTTAATGATACCAGAGTACGTTTCACTTCGACTTGTATAAATAGGTCTTACCTATTTCCAATGAACAACAAGTTCAGTCAGGAAGAACACAACACTCGGAAATATTTGCTAGCTTTCCCCTTTGGTTAGCTTTCCACTTTCTGATATAAGTCGTAACACAACTACTCTTCCAGAATCAACTATTCTGGTCTCATCCCTTTCATTGATTCCCTCCCCAAAACCAACCCATTCTCCTCCACTTTGTGACCGAAGCAAGTCTGGAACGTCCATTTCTTGGTTTAGGCCGGACTTGTGCAGATTGATCTCTCGAATCTAAAGTACTCCCTTGAAGTACATTATTTAGGGTTAAATTTGTTTCTCACTCACACACCCGAAATTACCGAAATCAGCAGAAACTATTTTTACCCACAAACATACGCATGGCACAAACCTTAGTTGTTTATCCCTTCCCAATCAAATAGTCACTTAGACGGGTATACCTCATCCGCCTGATTGTTTAAATCAATAAGTGAGTGTTCCAGTGTAACTGCAAATACGCTCCGTGGTTTATAGTCATTCGACTTGGGAAGCAAAAATGCAATTATGCACTTATGCAAATATCTTTGAGTCTAGATCTCCATAGATATAACCACATCTACTACGTTTCAATTTCTTTGGAAACTACTAAGCAAACTAATTAACTGAACATTATGATGTTCAAAAGAGTATGTGATCCAGGATTTTTTGAGAAACCTCGCGCCACAAGGTGATTCTTTATACTTTAAGACCTCATTCTTATCACTATACTTTGTGACAAATAACCACATATATCCCACAGGATTTATACTAGGTTGGTTAGCACTACCACACCAAATACCCGGATATTTTTTAAAGAAGGATTGCGCAGGCCAAATATGCTATTTATTTGAAATTAATCAAAATAAAGCATGGTTCAATCTCATTGTACTCTACTTCTAAAGAAACTATTTATGGATTATATCATCACTGTTCATGCATGATCCTTCCATTGACTCATGTGCATTCTCATAATCCGTCAGGATTTCATTATTCTCTAGAATCATTTAAAACTTTGGAGCATCCTCCCATTTGATTCATGGACATATTTAGAGACAATCTTATGAGATGATTGCAGATGATATAATTAGGTTGTGCCTAACTCACCTATTTCCTTTCTAGGTGAGCACTGATCGAACCTAGTGGAATTTCCATCTTCCTTTATGGAGCCACGGCCTCAACCACACTTACACCAAGTGTAGTTGTAACACCTTAGTTTATGGTGCATATCCTTTACTAAGGATTTTTAACCTTATAGGCACGTTTTCAGTTGGTATATGTGATCTCATTAGTTTAGCGATATCAGTGTGTATTCGAAAATCAATAATCCTCTTTTCACTTCACATTTCCATTTGTGGAGTATATGAGTCTATATGAGACAAAATGGGAACACACCACGACATTCCCTGTCGTTCCCTCATAAAATACTTTTTCCTGTCTCCCCATAATGACGGGAAGACTATCCTATTAAAGTGACTATCCTCAAATCAGCGATTGAGATATCACCTGTGAAAAGGTTTTAAAATCCGAATAATTGATAGAAACTCTTGTCCAACATAGTCACTTAATCATTTTGATGACCCATCATAGTACGATGTGGAGTCGTAAGGGCATATATATAGTGCAACCAAAAATGCGTAAGAACACAAAATGTCAGGCTTATAACCAGTTACCAACTGGTACACAAAGAATGGTTGACCAATTGTGGGTCTAAAATGAATAAGTGAAGATGCGCCTTAGGAACCATCTGTAACCTTTGATGATAGCCTTTGCGAGACAATGAAGTATAAGATGCTCTACATTGATCCTATTAAACATGCAATAACCATCAAGTCCTTTTGATGTATACTCTCTAGCATTTACAAGGGGTGGTAAGCCCTTACATGTATAATATGTTCTAGTAGTTTTCCAAACGCAATATTTCTTGGGAACTATAACTAGTCCAAAATGTCAAAAATCCACGAGAGCCACAAGTCACTTTAATGGTCCGCATTCTGTATGGATATTTTTCTAAATATCACCTCGTCTTTGTTGTAATATGGATTGTTAACCATTTGCATCTTAGGATGATCTCGATCCTATTTTACTGAAGACTTTGTAAAATGAGTGATATGCTCTCTTACTTAGAAGCATAATGGGAGGAGGGGTTGTGCATCTACCACTTTAGAAAATACTTATTGAGAGATATGTCGTCACTTCATATTCTGTCAATCTTTTCCCCACTGTCTCATCCACTCAAACACAGTGATGTACGTGTGATTCATTTCAAAACGAAACATCATGTCACAATCAAAGTTCCTTTATGGTTATGTCAAAGCCTATATGAGTCAATTCCCAACATTTCATCGTTGGAGTCAATATGGATTCATAATCCAAATACTATAGCGATTTACATTTCACTAGATTGACTCATTAGTTTCTCTAAGATATATTTCCTTCCAGATATATTAGAGACTATAAAAGATGCAATTAATAACATTCCCATCATTGTGAGTTTCCATATGATATCCACTTTCATGGGTCTCTTTAGAATTTAACAAGGTGATTAGCTCTCGGTACATATAGAGCTTTTATGATTTTTAATCTTTGTTCCATCTTGGAAACAAAATTTGAGCATTGCTTCGCTCGATGATCCAATCATCGTAGTCACATTATAAAGAATTAGTTTAAAAACTAGTGTATATTCCTTAAATTAGTGGGAGAAAAACCACTATCAGTTAGACATTGAGTCTTGAGAGATTTAGTAAGTGGTGTGGCCTTATTGCATAACAAAAGTGGGATTCAACTCAAGTACTTTATAGTGAATATAAGTTACATTTCATGGGGGGTGATATATTTTTATTCCAAATATATCTCAAGTGCATCAGAAAATTTATGTCTCGTGGGAATGATGTACTTTTCATTCCATAAGCGCAGACATTGGATCTAGTTCAATTAAATAATCTTTTTGTCATTAAAGTTGATGTCTAAAGTATTACCTTCCTATGGAAATTGGTTACTACTATGGTACCCGTATTACATTGCTTGTACCAATACCGGTAAGAAGATTCATTCACAACTCTTTGGTGGAGCTAGAATTACATCTTAGCTTCATCCCATATTCAATTGATACCTGTACTTTGGTGTCATTACTGTTGCGAAAAAAAAATACCTTTTTTTCTCATGATATATATGTCCCTTTTCACTTGTTTTATATGAGTCAGTACGTCAAACCCTCATTAATTTGGGGGTCTTTCCATTTTCAATCTTTGCTACATTTAGCTTAACTTGAGAAATTTCTTTATCTTAACAGGCCAAGAAAATCTCACTACACATGTCAACCACTTACTTTAGGTTGAATTGAATACTAAAGAGAGTTCTCTTGTTGGCATAATTCAACATATACTGGTTCGTTAGTATCATGGATGAAGTAGAGAAATGAATTTTTTTTTTACTCATATCACCTTTTGTGAGTTCTTCCACAAAAATTGGAATACACGTGTGTTGATGGTGGTTTTTAGCTTAGGGTCAAAATCGTTAAACCTTGCATTTAATGTGACGTCACTCCGCAAGGAAACAGAGCCACGTGTGCTAAGCTCTCCACTGGAAAATTTATTGATCCGCTCAATATACTTACATGATATTTATCCAGACTGGCGAATCCCAGATGTTTTGTAAATTTCGGCGCCTCGCGCATATTCACTTAATATAAGTTCCTCTGAACGCCTTATATGCTATGTTCTCCGACCGAACTCTCAATGTTGATATGGCATGACAATTCGGGTTCACTCTCAGCAGAGTAACACGAATCTCCAAGTATCAAGAATAAGATCTTTTGCATAAGGTATTCAATCAGAAAAGCATGATTCTCTCTGGAAATGGACTTCAAATAAATCGGTGTCAACACATAGAATTCAATCAACCTTACTAACTTGCAGAAGTTAGGGTTTTGCACCTCGTGCAGCATACTAGACCTTGCTTGTCAAAATTAAGCCTAGGAAAACTAGGTAATTAATCCGCCATGGATTAGCAGGTGCAAAACCTCGCCCAGGATCAGAAAAAATAGGGAGCCGCAGCATCAAAGGGAGGCGTGGCCATGCCTTAGGCCAGCTAGCGCCACTTGAAATTGGCCACGCCCCATCCTAAACCGTACCTATTTCCCTCGACCAATCGGGTCACTTTAAATCCGCCGCAGCGCACTGGAAGTGTGGCCACGCCCTAGCTTTCCGGCCCCACTTCCCATCGACCAATCAGGTCACCATAAATGCGCCACATGCATTCCAAATGAGGCCGGCCCCATTTTGCTTACCGGCCCATAATTCTTCCAAGGAGAATTCTTCCAATATTCCTTGGCCACGCCAAGCCCTAATTCTTCCAAGGGGAATTCTTCCACGATGCCTTGGCCACGCCAAGCCCCAATTATTCCAAGGAGAATTCTTCCAAGGGTAATTCTTCCACGAAGCCTTGGCCTCGCCAAGCCCTAATTCTTCCAAGGAGAATTCTTCCAAGACGCCTTGGCCACGCCAAGCCGCCCCAATTCTTCCAAGGAGAATTCTTCCAACGGCGCCAAGACTTGGCCACGCCAAATTCATCCAAGGCGCCAAGATTTGGCCATGCCAAATTTTTTCCAAACGACGCCAAACCTTAATTTTGGCTGCGGAGCCAATTTTTAGCTTTGTCCATGCCGCAACGTCTACGGCATACTACTATTCCGCGACTACTTGCGTGCATCCATTCCATGGATATGCCACCGGCATGCTATTAGCATGTGGCCGATGCTACTTCACTATACAACAAGATATGGCCATAATCAATGGCCATCCATGTTCATGAGATGCAGATCTCAGTCGTACAAGTTCACCACCAAACTTGAGGAAACTTTTGGTCACTGCACCAACTTGGCTACAGTGCCAACTCTTTGGCCACGATGCCAAACCCTAATTTTGCCCGTGCCCAAACTATGTCAAAATCCTAACTTGGATGCACCTAAAATCATGCCAAGGCCATGCCGACCACGTCTCCATGCCACTGGATGCCAAGCGGAAGGTTGCAATAATCAACGGCTACCTTTCCTCTCATGATGCAAAATCTCGACCGTCGAAGATCACCACCGAGTCGTCTAGCTTTCCAAGATTAACTTTCCAAGCAATAACAACACGCTACTCAGAAACACTCGAGACATCAAAACATGTCACAAACTGGGGGATGCTCATCAAGGTATTGGTCTGGCGGTTTACAACGTGCGGCGTGCAATACGCCCATTACAAGAAAGTATCATAAAAGTGAGGCGGTTAGTAATGGCAAGAAATAATGGTGAAACGTATCTTTCATTATGGAAACATCAATTCCAGGCATTACCCGTTACCATTCTCCTCCATTACTCAAGTCGTTCCCACTTTTACGAGACCAGGGTACGTTTCATTACGACTTGTATAAATAGGTCTCACCCAAAGTAGTCGAAATCGCTCTCCTCGTCCGAGTAATCGGCGAGTACTCTCTACAAGGTAAATGAGCGATGTGATTTCCCAGTACAAGGTCATTCCGATGAACAACGATTAAGTCGTCCGAGGAAACCGAGTAATCGGCCGAGGAGACCGAGTATTAGGCCGAGTAGACAGAGTATTAGGCCGAGGAGACCGATTGTATATAAAAATTGGCCGAGTACTTGGTATAATTCATGACTCATGAGTATTATATATAAATCTCTAATAATTAGGGACCGAGTATGATGCCGAGTTTTGGAAATTTCCAAGTCCGAGCTCATTGCTCTTCGCTATAAGGTACCCCACCAAGTAGGGCCGAGGAACGTTTTCGATTACTTTGATCTCACCTATTTCCACCAAACACAAGTTTTGGTCGGTAACATACAATATCTAGAAATCACCTGGTAGCTTTCAATCCTGCTCACCAGTTCTACTTTATGATACAAGTCATAAAAACTCCCACACTTCCAGAATCACCTATTATGGTCTCAACACTTTCTTCGCTTCCCTCCCTAAGACCAACCCTTCTCCTTCAGTTTGTGACCGAAGCATGCCTGGAATGGCCATTTCTTGGTTTAGGCCAGGATTTTACAGATTGATCTCTCGAATAAAAAGTACTCCCGTGCAATACATTGTTTAGGGTTTAGATTCGTTTCTCACCCACATAACACACGAAATTACCGAAATCAGCAGAAACGGTTTTCACCCTCAAATAATGTGATTTTATTTGAACGTATGTTTTGAAACTACTAACAGATAATAGTCGAGCAAGTGGATTACATTCCACAGAACATTCAAATTTTGGGAAGAAAATAACAACTACGCAATAATGGTGTTCAAATACTTCTAAACCCCAAATAAATATATTTGAATCGAGTTGGTACAACCAATTGGACAAAAGACACCATTCAACTATAGCCGATATATCATATTCAAAATAACAAAATAACATCAAGACCAACATTCTTAATGATCGAGATCGGCACTCATAATTTAAATTGACTGTTTATGGACTTATATTAAAAAAAAAAAATAGGCATGTTCTAAAAAAAATATCAATAAGCCCAACATGTATTCAACATAAAAACCCACATCGGTTACATAACTCATAGATTGGTTCTCGCGGTATATACAGAGAGAACCAGAACAACTTTAATCGCGCACATCCCACACAAAAAAAACTGAACGGGACATAACAGAGAATCAGAACAATATGGACCGGACCGGGTTGGGCTGGTCTGGACCGGATCTGGTTGGATCATACCAGATATTTTCCTTCCTCCCCGCAAACAAATAGGAACCCCGAATAGAGGTTTCCTTCAGAAGATTCTTCTTCCTCCTCACGAATAGATTGGAACTGGATCGACTTTTACTTTTTCTTATTTTCATCCACAGATAAATCCCAACGGACGCAACAATATCAATAAAATCAAATCCTCCCTCTCCTCCATTAAATTAATATCAATTAAATCAAATCAAATCTGTCAAAATTAAAAGAAAAAGAAGAGAAAGAGAAACACTTAGCTTAAAGATCGATTCCATAATTTCCTTGATGTAAATCCAAGTACCATTTTTTTTAATAACTTGTGTTTATCAACCATGTAGGAAAAAAAAAATCTTCCAAATCCAATCTAGCTCTGCGGCATAACATCGTGCATGATAACGTATTACAGTGGATGGGAAAGATAAAGAGACACAGAGAGAAGAAGATTCCATTCATTAGAGTTAGTATGTGTTGCATCCTTTATATACAATAGGAATAAGACCCTACCTATTGGGCCGCACATTCGTGGGCTAATGCCCTACAACAAATTTTTAATTTTTAATTTTTAAAAGTTTAAAATATTTTTATTTTTAATTTAATTTTTTTCTAATTTTTAATTTTTCTTTTAATTTTTTTAAACTTTCTATTGTCGATGAAGACTTCTGAGGTTCTTTACTAATAGAGTTAGATATTTTTCTTTTTTAGTTTTAAATTTTATTTTTTATGTAAAAAACTATACCTAGGTTTGGCTATCAAGTTATCAGATGAACCTAAAAAAAATTAAATCACACCAAAGTTCGGCTGAAAAGCTATTTGCCGAACCTAAAGTGTTCTTCATATATGAAGGCTACTCATAGGTTTGGCTGATAACTTGTTTGTTCTAACCAGCCTAATCTAAGTTTCGCGGTTACATAGTGAAGTTCGGCCGATCACTTGTCAGCCGAACCTTGGTATCTCCTCAAAACAAATAGGTTCGACTAATAAGTTATCAGCCGAACTTCTCAATGTTCTAGAAGAATACCATGAGGTTCGGCTGCTAAATTGTCAGCTGAACCTAGTGTGTTATAAAAAAAAGTAAATTAAATTACAAGAAAAACACAAAAAAGAACACAAAAAAATATTTAAAAATATGGATATGGGCAATTTTGGCATTAAGAAAATATATGAACAAGGGGCTTTAAAGGTTACTACCTAGTGACCCTATTTTGTCTCTATTTAATATACCTAAAAATAGGTTTTGTTTCAAACTCAAATCATTATCATGATCACTTTACCACTTTATTATAGTATTATGGACCCATTATACCCGAGGATTCCTAAAGATAGGTAATTTTATCGTCCTAAAATATGAACATTGTTTAGTACGAACGGTTTTCAATAATACTATAAGGTTTGTCATACAATATTTGAGAAATGTTAAATCTTCTACTAAATTTTACAAACTTATCAGGTGTCTTATTACATAGTCTGGAAACAAATACACCGCCACTTTTTGACAATTCTTAGAATTTCTATTGCATCAAACAAAATTACTTCATTTTCCTTAGCAACTGTTGACGCAACATGATGATTAATGCAGCCCTCTATTTCCTTCAGAATCCCTTTAAATCACTCATATCCCTGCACCAAGTAATTGCTTTTAAAATTTTCATGCATTCTGTTTGTTCAGAATTTAGGATTCGCTTGAGCCTTCTTACACCCCAATCATGTACCTGCAAAATCACGCAAGATCAGTCCAATGCCTATAATCCATTTATCATAAAATGCATCATAGTTGATTGTAAGTCCATTCTTTCTCCTCTCTTTTCCGCTAAATGTGTGCTTCTTCTTGATGCTATTACGTGTTGTGCCCAATCTGGAACTCTTGCCATCAACCAACTCCTACCGAATTAGCTTTCACTCTCCGATTCACTAGCAAACTTTTGCCCGATCTGAGGATGAATGTCCTAAATAAGAAATTTCTGAAAATAACTTTTAGATCTACTCTTCTTTCTATAACCTTAATACAACCACAATCTCTAAATCGCCAACTTCAATTTTTTTGACAAGAATGATTCGCTAAGTGATTTTTTAATGGAAAAACTTGAGAATAATTTCAACTCCTTCACCTTATCTCAAGTGAGAGTAATATCTCAGCATGAGATCCCTATTTCTGGATGCCAAAAAGTAACTACTGGAAATCCAGTAGTACACCCAAATAGAAATCTCAACACTCTAAGACATGACTTAAACAACGAAATAGAAATGATGACCTATTAATAAGATTTTGATAAAGATTACAAATGCTATAATATTACAAGTGTTGAGACTCACAAGAACCCTAACTTGTTTTCTTACAATATAATCTCTCCACTCACAAAATTCTAACCCCCCTTACAATGTACCAAGCTCTCTATTTATAGGGAAAAATACACAATGGGTTACATCTCATTTTATCTCATCGGATATCATACGATCCACCCTCCAAAAGATTTAGTTATAGTCGCGCTCCTTACGTCTCTTAAACCTCGCAAGGTTCTATACGCACTTGATTCCCTTAGATGACGTCCTTTACAGCCTAAGAGTTGATTCAACCGAAGTGAAGATTTATGATGGCTATCAGTATTATTGCATATTAGAACTCATTAAAGATATTGAAGTTTATGATAACTATCAAGGTAAAGATAGTCGAACCTGGCTTCTCGAATCCTCAAATCGAAGTCTTTTAGTAGTAGACCTAATTTCGATTCACAAAGAAAACCTAGGTCAATAGAGGACGAATCTAGAATCAACTATGACATAAAGTGTAAGGGATTGATTTTCCTAGTTGATAAAGATGCTCTATTTATAGATTTCAAAGATCAGGGTTAGCTTAGTATTCAAGCTAAGATAACTTGAGAATCAAGCAAACACTTTAGGTCTTCAAAATACAATAGAAAACTATAGACATAGGTTCGGTTATGGTACCGTGTATAATGACTGTTTGGTTTGGCAAGTTATCCAAAGAACTGAAATCTATTTGATGTTCATTTAAACACCTAAGAAATTAATCATGATACAAACACATAAGTGTTTGAGTAATCAAAGAAGTCTTAGAAGTGTTTAAGAGAGTTCTAGCAATGCTAAACATTAAAATAATAAGTCATTTAAGCATTTTCCAAACATTATTTAGACTGGTACAATGGTTTGCCAACCGTAGGGCTTGTTCACGAGTCATGGCGCTACGGTTCGTGAACCGATTTCGCCAACCTTACTAGGCTACCGAACTCAGTTGACCATGGTTATTGAACCGGGTTCGCCAACTACTAGCCTATTTATCCAACTTGTAAAATTCTGTTCACCATGGTTCTCCAACCGGGTTCGTGAACTGTTCCCAACTAAAATTTCCCTGAGTAAAAATTCCAGTATGTTCATATTTGTCTCTTATGATGTTTGATACATTCCCAAGTATTATAATCATTTGCATGGGTAATTTTCAATTGATTCACAAATTAATTTATAAAACTAATATTGTTAAGGACCTTTGAACATTTAATCGCTAAATCATATTTCGATATTTTTCACAAGACAATCTTGACTCGAAACATCTTCTTTTTAATTCTAATATAAGTCATGCGACATAGTCTCAATAGATAAAATGATGGTATAGTGAGTCAAATAGAATGGTTCGGTCTTCACATACCTGATACAGAAGTTCTCCAAATATCTTCGTCGATGTTCAATCTTCAAGGGTGATCTCTGATACTCAAATATAATTCTAACATACACGAAACTTGACTTAGTAGACTAGAAATCAAGATATAGTTTTGATCACCTAACATTGACAATAAGCTTGACATAGTAAAACTTGTGGGTTCAACCGAGCAATTCTATAGCATTATCAAAGACAACTAAGATAGTGGTCATATGACTGAAAAAGGAATCTTCGCTGTCAGTTTTTAAAATCATGCCAAGATCAAAAGTAGTGTTCATCAAGTATTCATGAATAAAATCCTTTTGTTTAGAATCAAGTTCATTGGAAGCTTGTTTAGCAAGGTCAATTTCCTTGAAAAAGTTGTCAACTTCATCCTATAATTTCTAACTATCATCCATAACTTTACTGGTTTTGCTAAGAGACTCATCTTCCTTTTGTTCATAGAGTTTTACTTCATTGGACAATTTTTTTATTTATTTTTCTAGCTCAACAAACTCAGAAATATTTCTATTTATTGTAACATAAGGTTCTTATGTAATCTTGAGATTCAGTCGACAATCATCAAACGTCCAAATTTTCTTGGAACATAAAGATTCAATAATTTGTTTTCTGTTTCCTCCATTACACACATATTCTTGGTGGTACACTAACTGAATTCACTATCTTAATAGGTTGGATCTCACCAAACAAAAATTGTTAGATCTTATCATGTATGCTTGCTCTCGTACCAATTGAAATGAAAAGGGCATAAAGTACACCACCATCTTTTCGATATCAACCTATACATATATTCCTTGTACAATCTTACATAAACAATAACTTCTCGACCAGGTGAACTACATATGGAGAGCTTGGACGTGCCTGAGATGTAGATGGAGTCTGTGCAGTCGATGGCCGAGATGAGTGTTTGTCATTGTGAAATATTGATACTCGATTGAGAAGGAACATGCGATGTTTAATGGTCTCGACGGTGATAATGAATCTTAAATGGGTCTAAAGGATGCAGTAATGGTGTTGTAAGGGGTTTTATGTGATTGCATCAGCAGCAGTAGTTTGTGACTGAAGTTGGAGTTACGTGGCTAGTTTGATGGGAAAAGGAATTGATGATGGTTAGACGGAGTTGTGAAGGAAATGGAGAAGACTCCTGTGTTGTTTGAATCTGTTCTGGAGATTCACAATAGCGATCTACTGCAGCCGGTGCAAGGAGAAGAATAAGAAGGTCAGTAGATCGAAGTTGTTGATGTATAGTGCTGGCAGTGAACTAAGATGGCATCTAAGTTGGATTTTTTGAAGATATCGATGGAGAATGAATGGGCAGCAAACCAATTACATGAGTTTGCTGGTGGTGATTAGGATATTGGAGTAACGAATAGAAGCGATATTTATGTTCTCAAGTTGGCCACTGTAGTGGATTCCTGGTGATGAGTTTGCTGGCTAAATAGAAGTTGTCCGAGCTGTTGCGATCAGTTTCCCAAGGTGCTTCAATGGAGATGGTCTTGTAGGTACGGAAAACCTACTCGCCACATGGTCGAACGAGGTTTACCGAAATCACAAAGTAAATCTTAAGATAAGATACTATTTACTAGCTAATTCCGAGGAAAAATGTCAGTGACGAGTCAAATCACATGTCATACCTACTTTATTGAATATTGGATCTGCGAAGTTAGATCTGAGATCAACGAAGATATTACTCAATGAGATATCGGTTACTAGGATAAGAAGATATATCACGAAGAAAAGAAGGGACACGAAGTTGAAGACATGAAGTATGGATTATTGTACAAGAAATATGACAGCTGTACCGACAACAACCGAACATTTAGGCGAAAAAGATGGAATAACTTTATTGAAAATGGCTTAGGCGAAGTAAAAAGGATAGTCACGTGAAACGGTCTCAACTACATTCCAGTTCGAAGTCTGATAGTAGGCTAGTGTCTGTAGCCGCTTAATACAGTGTGGTGTTCAATCTGGACGAGGTCCCGGGGTTTTTCTGCTATTGCAGTTTCCTCGTTAGCAAAATTTCTAGTGTCTAATGTTTTTCCTTTTTTGCATTTTATTGTTTATCTTTATAATTAGATTTATACAGGTTTGTACGTTCTTGAACCTCGTAATGGCCCTAATGCTTTCCATGGCTTCGTATTATTTAGAGCCTTGAATATTATAGTAGCATCATATTTCCTCATTAAACCATCGTTATCTTCGGTTGTAATAGTCTAAGGGATATGTTTGTACCATAAGTAAAAATACTACTTAATGGGCCAAATTGTTAATTGAATCATCTTTTGGTCCTCATCCAAGCCCGCTAACCAGTCAACCAAAGTAGTCCACTCGCCTGCACAGACCGGTCAATGGTCAAAGCCAGTCAATGGTCAAAGTCGGTCAACTATCAAAGTTAACATCCGGTCAAGGTCAATGGTCAAAGTCAACCGACTGTCAACTATCGAAGTCAGTCGCACCCTTAGCCAATTTTATGTCTTGCATCCAGCAACGCGGATAACCGATTCAACCAATTTCGATCTACCCGGCCAGTTTGCCGCCCGCCCAGTCCATCTAGTCCACCACAAACGACCCGGTTATGCTACCGGCTAGATCCATCTAGTCTACCAGCCGGTTGTGATGCCTTGCCATCCATCCATTATGCGTAATTAATACATGGAGACATGAATGTGCGGTTCCATGCAACATTCATTCCATAGATTTCGACCATAAATCATCATGAAGGCATGCGAATTGAATTCAATAAGTTTCAGCCATGCAACACTAATTGCAGCAGTTTCAGTCATGCAACACTAATTGTAGCAGTTTCGGACATGCATAATTAATTCCATCCGTTTCATATAGAATTGAATATGGAGGCATGAATGGAGCAGTTAATGTGATTTATTCTTATGTTGAAATTAGTTACTACATTGTATAAATAGGGAGAGTAGAAATGAAAAGAGGGGGTAGCCAATGGGAGAGAAAAGAGAGAATGTAATTTCATAAACAATAAAAATATTACTCCCCAAGGGGATTCGTCCGTGGACGTAGACAACCATGCCGAACCACGTAAAAATCTGTGTCACTTTAGTTCGTCCTTCAATCCTCCTTCAACCCTAAAAACACACCAAAATCACTCATTCATCGTGTTTCGTGCCCGAAAGTTATTTTGGGTACAAACATGATACATTGAAGAACATTATCATCTCTTATATGATCAGCGGTATCATGCAAGTCTTTATAGTGAGAAGTAAGAAAGACTTGCATATTTCTCGTTACAAAGCCTTGTAATGAGATATAACCCTACTTTTTTCTTTGGTATGTTAAATCAAAGATCATGAGTTGACTATATTGACTTTTGTTTAAGATCCAAATACAAACCGATGCTAATGTTATGTTTTAGTTTTTTTATAATACTTTGTTCTCAATAAACAACTTTAGGTTGGTATGTTCCTAGAAAGTTCATTGTTTTTAAACAAAACATTATCCTAATTTATATGCGATTTACATTTTATGTGGTCTTAAATTTTACAGTGAAGTGCATGTTCTTTCTTTTTCTGCATTCTTACTTGCTATGTTAGAATGCGTGTTGTTCTACCATTTAATGGTAGTGTGACCCTTACATGTACATATAATGATGCATACCAATTTTTTTCCATATTATTATTTTTATTTATTTATTTATTTGTGAAAAAGTGATAAGTGAGACAAACTTTTTTCCTCCGATAAAATCATGACACCCCCAAGGTGTTTTTACAGAATTGGTGTACAATTGAGATGGAAGGAATGAAAACATGTGTGTCAGCATAGCTTGATCAACCAAATTAAGCAACACACATGGGGAGCTAGCTATATAGCTTTGTCATTTTCAAACCCTATCATCATCACAATCATCATCATCAAACAACATCTATACATATGTGAGTGACATGGGCCCTCCACTGAAACCTATGAATAAGAAAAGCTCTCAATTGATGAACCAATGGGGACATTCGGGTCGGATCCCCCTCCTGCCAACCCATCCAACTGCCATCATACATGTGGCAATTAGGGCCTCTTTCTTTCTCCCTCATGTGCCCATATATAACCATAATTAATACTAGTGTACTCATACATAATATTCTCTCTTTATGTCCAGTAGTAGTTCTTTTTCAATCAAAATCCATCTTATTACTCCCATTAGCATGCATTTTTTTCATACCTAAAGAGATAGAGAAAGTTGGTGTTCTTCTAGTTGAAGTTGATGATCAAATATCATCAATCAAAATCATCTCCGTCTCTCTCTCTCTCTTTCTTCACACCTTTCGCTTTTTTAAGTTCAACCTATTATACTCTTCTCAAAGATGATCATATTCGTATTTATCACTAGCTAGATTCTCTCTTACACAATATATTTATGTGAATCATGTCTGAACCCGAACCTTTGGTACCATTTCACAGTACACACACGGGGCTTGCTTGTGCCTGCCTGAGCTTATGAGAATGAGAGAAAGGGGGTCTACTGTTGTACAGATAGCTAGGTAGATGATGAATTAGCTGGTAGGGTTGTTTTTGAATAAGTTGACGAATTCGATCAATTAGCTATCGGATGGTCACTGTGTCTCAAATTGATCAATATGATGATGTACAATGATTATCTGATAGAAAAAATATGAAAAAACTTCATCAGTAGAGAGATTTATTTCCAATCCAACAAATCTACATTATGCAATGGGGTGTATGTATAGTCATGACTCATGCACAATAGTATCATTAATTAATTTCATAGAATGTGATTTGCAATCCCCGGGCCTTTTCTCTTTGCTTTTTGTTTACACACCATCCAAATATAGACACTAATATCATTTCCGAAAATGAACTTTATATCCCCTAAATAATCACTTGTGTTTCTAGTAATCTACCACATGGCATCTTCAGTATTTTCGTCACAGCTCAGTTAGCTTGTATGAAGTATCAACCAAAAAAAAGAAAAAGAAAAAATTATTGCCAGGGGGTGTAATTATAGTTATTGTCTCTGTGACTAAGAGACTATAACAACAGAAGCTTCTATTTCATAAATTGCATATGTTGCATTAGCTAATCTTTTGTTTTAAGGGTAGAGTGAAGTTAAAGATATTAAACGTATACCCATTAACGATCATCAATCATCTTATACTTATGGTGTGTGTTTTATCTTCACCAACCCTATGATCATCAAAACCATTAACTTTTAAAAAAATCCTAACAAACAAAATTTAATTATTTCTCTACTAAGTAAATACTCCGAAGTATTAGTAGCAGTATTAATACAGTGTGGAGCTACATATATTGTTAATAGAATTCAATTCAATACAAAAAGATCGAGAGGTAGGAGAAGGGTCAATTTTCAGAATGGTTATAGTTAGATTTCTATAGGACCCCTCTGGGATCTTCCTTTTGCTGGTTACGCTAAGTTTATTTCTTTCACTAGATTGTACTAGAACTAGAGAAAGACAGAGACTAGTGTGAGAGATTAACTGATAATAATATAAAAATCGACATGCGATTCACCGCCCCTACGACAACTTAGTGACGCGTTTTGGACCTATTTTTGTGAGGCTCATGAGTACAATGATGTGGTCCTCCACATGATTGGAGGTCACAGCCGACCATACCATTATCCTACTTGGAATGCCATGTAGACTACGGTCTCACTCATCGGCGTGCCTCGACTCTGACGGAGACTCGTACTATCTTTGCGAACTCGTATCACAAGTTAACACGTAAACATTCATCGGACTATTATTCGTAGATATTAGACACCGATCATTTTCAGTGACCTGTTGCTGAGAATTTCTGCGACACGCGCATTCCAGGGAGTAGGAGTGCTCAAAGGTAGTATGCCTCTTTTCGCAATTATGGTCTAAAATCGGACCAAACAGCATCCTGTGCAGCCTTGACTGCACCCAGACAAGGGACAAGAGCTAAGACTCAACTGGAACTATCCTAGTTCACACAATTGTGAATCACAACTAGACTATTTCTGACGGGTTGGTTTCGATTCCGGTTCGTTGTCATTCTATTCTAGTATTATCATGACAATCATACTGCCTTTGTTTATCTTATACGTAAAGTAGTAAATAATATATTCATATATCCACCTACCAATGACTACCACGTGCCATCCTCTCCGTATATTCGTCTATTATCTTTCTAGATCTTCTCCGTTAACGTACGTTTTCTTCCTTTTATACAGTTCCTTCACCAGTATACTTGTCGAAAACCCAACTTTTGGGCCGTGGAATACGGTCTAAAATGCCCTTGTTAGCCCCACATCATCATCAGCTTTGGTCCTAAATTCGTCATTTGAAATAAAAGTAGGGGCTAATTTGGTGATTTTAAAAGGAAAAGTGGAACAGTGTAAATCTGAACAGGAAATGCGGGAACGAAACATGTAAACGTGAATGGCTGGTCAGGCTGGCGGCAATACGTGGAAAAGGTTCAGAGATTGTCGTGCCAGCGTGGCACTTTCAAGTTATCATCTCCCCCTTGATTTTAGTGAGATATTTCGTGAGAGACTGGGGAGTAGGGGTGGTCGAGTGGGGTATTATTCTCTGTAATCATCAAAAAAAGCAAAACAAAATAGTTCGACAATAAGGTGCTCTTCCTTTTTTTTTAGAGAGAGACGAATTCTAGCTGTCTAGTGCTGATCGTATATTCAATCCACTCATTCAATCCGGTTGCCTTTATATAAATTACACGGACATTTAACTCAAAACCGATTGTAGAGAGCCTAATATTACGAGGATTTGATGCATCACTATTATCCTTCGTGTAAATCGTGCCTTTATGCCGTCCGGTGAGTATGAGACTGAAACCTTTTTAAATGCACTTTAGCAGTTAAGCCACTTTACTAGCATATCTATATATTTGGGATATTATCATGCATTCTGGAGTAGCCGGTAGTTTAGGTTGGTTTTTAGTTGGGAACACTGTATATCTGATGATTTATCACTTTGCAAAATGACGACTATAATTTGCCTGTATGAAGAAATAGTTTAACGTGTATCTTCCGTCCTCGAAATTTCATGCCACCATGTGCATTAGTTGATTAGTTTTAACTAGAAAAAAGTTACGGACTCGGGATCCATAAGCAAACTGAGACAGGATCCGCAACATTTTGAGCTGTTGATCATGGAACCTGTTGTTGAAGCTCACTTCTTTAGTAGATCGTAAGTGCATTTCCTTGACCACCGAGCAACATTGGGATTGCTTATGGCCCGTTGAATTACAATATTCACTGCCATTTTGTTTACATTTAACTATATAAGTGCATACCAATTGCAATTAGGTTCACTGACTGACCTGACAACGTCTTTGAAAATATTTCCTAGCTTAACAGATAGTATATGTTGGTGGTGAAACTCGGAATAGGATTTAATCATACCTAAACAGTAAAAGTGGCCCAGTGGTTCTGTAGCTGATTCCCTTTAAATCAGGGAATTCTGATTGCTCGAGTTGTTTGATGCCTCGTTCACCAGGTAAGTGGTGGAGGTTACAAAATTCCTCATCTGTTGATTGCGACGTACAAATATAGCATAAGTTATAGCTAGCAATTAACTAATCATGGCTTATTCTAAAAGTCTTATTAATCATATTCAGGATATGGACGGGAACATTACAAAATCAATTTTAACATACCTATGTGATCAGCTTGAGCTAAGGTTTTATCAGTTGGCCGGTGTTGGCCATGATGACCATTATTTGTGCATGTCTGATTGGTGGATCGTGGATATCTGAGAATCTTTGTCGTAAATTAAGATGTTTCTCTGTACTTAACTACGCACTTTCTTGGGTTGGCAGTCGGCCGGCTTATCCAATTCTCATATTCGCTTATACTAATAAAATCAAAAAAATAAATAAAATTTGGCCGTTGTCCCTGCTTGTTGATACCTTTCGTTCGAGTAACTATATACCCATTTCCGCTGACATGTAATATGGCAAAAACAACACAATTTTGATTATAAAGATAAATCCCAAACAGAATCCATTATATATAGGTAGAGTAGTCTAGCTCGTAGGACACTTCTACAGTTCTTGCATTTATGCTTGGCCCAACCAGTGACTTGTCTAGTGTCAAAACCGTGAGGAGAATTACAGTGACTTATCACTTATGAATCAAAATTATAAGGGTGGACAATTTCAATTTTGTAACAGGGAAAAAGAAAAAGTTAGGGTAGATAGAGAGTGAGAAATGTGGTGTGGGGGATGGGAATGAAAAGGATGGCGTCATCCACTGAAAACGGGGAAAGGTATAGAGAAGAAGAGTGATGTTCATACCATCAAACCACGCGCACTCAAGCGGTCCTCCTCCTTCTCTCTCTCTTTCTCTTCTCTACCAGCACCTCTTTTTGTGTTTTATTTATACAAACCCTCTTCTCTATCCCTAACGGAATTTTAATTCTCTACCTCTCCCTCTTCTTCTGTGCAACATTCCATTGTTTTCTTCTACATCTAATAAAGCTGCATTTGTAACGAACCAATCAAGCTGCGCATCACTACTATCTAGATATAACCCATATCTTAATTTTACAACAAACTATCGATCATTGATCTCTTTTTAGATACACCCATCTAAAAGGTAATTAAGGTTTGTATAATCTATGTATGGATCCTAGCAGATTAATTAGTTTTTACGTTCTAGGTGACTTATATATTTTCATATATGCATCGATGATTGATATATCAGTAGAATTTGGCTAATATTTTTGAATTTTTACGTGCACTTTTTTTGTTAGTTGATTAGCCATGCGTTCAAAGTAATAAGAGCGGATCGCGATATTTTATTGATCTTTTAATTAGCTAGTTCTCCCTTCATGCTTCATTTTTGGTTTCTCACTACAGATACAATTAGGATCACTCCTATGGTATGGTGTATGATATTTGCTATATCCCAGTAGTTGTGATGCATGATCGTGTTTATGCTCAGGTTCATGTCCTTCTCAGATATATGCACACTAAAAGAAACATTTTACTCAAATCCATGCATTTGCAATACTAGTAAAGTCAGTAATTATGTAATTTATGTCTAGGTCTTGATCGCTCATTAATTCTAAGGTCTTCAGGTTAAACGAGTCCTTACATATGATTGCAACTGCTCACAAACCCTAAGAACATGTTGTATAGTACATATACATTTGATCACCTCAGTCTTGCAATATTAGGGCTTCTCCAAGCTACTTTATCAGCTGAAATGAAATTAAGAAGCAGCCATAAGAAAGACCGTTAAGTTTCAGTTAAGATTTAGTTGTTGAATAATTTCTGCGTAAATGTCGAGAGTAAAACTCTAACTTCCAGAAAGAATGATGAATGAATCAAACGGTCCTGATTTATTTATTGAGTACGGAGTCCTTGCATTGTCTGCTAGATGCCAAAAACTAGCAGTAGTCCATCCAACCAAGAACTTACAGGAGTCATTGCTGATAAGAAGATAGTCAGACTTTTTGCACTCAACTTTCATAGACAAGCAGACAATAAAGTCAGACGACTCAGACTTCGTTCCTCTTTTAAGCTCAAAGTGGTATTCATTCTCTTTTGCATTAATCGCAGCAGGGCTAGCTGATCCATTGAAAATGGTCCCTGTTTATGTCGTTCTTTCTATCTTATATGCACAGATATATATAGCTAGGCGTGCTGATATAAATTTTTGCTGATGTCACACTGTTACTCATTTTGTCTGGTCTATGATCTTTAAATGTCTCAAAAGGAGCTTGATTAAAGCTAGGGTTATAATTTCTTGCATCATTTTTAAACACAACTTCTTGGATATTCCTACTTGGTAAGTTAACAAAGTCAATTTTATCTGCATAATGCAAAAGTTTCATCAAAAAGGGTTCTCAAATTTGCACTTTTCTTTTCTATTTCCAATTCTTTTTATATACATATCATCATATAGACATAGTGCATGTTTCATCCCATAAATTCAAATTCAATTCTTTTAGTTCAATCTGATTACATATATTTTGATCATACAAGTAACGTTACCCACTACTTGTTCTTTTTCTTATTGGAACATGAAATTATAGATAATAAATTACATCATAGAATCGGGGTGAGTTCATTCGTTTTGAGTTTGTTAAGTGCAATCATTTTTGACAATTACTTCCCTCTTAATTTAAAGATAAATTGATGAACCCTTCGGCTTGTGGGTTCAACTCGCTTTACAAAGAGACGGCGACGAATATTTTTTAGCTCATTGTGGGCTTAAAGAATTTGAAATTTTAACGCGAACTCTTTTCCATCTTCTTCTCTTTTTTCCCTTTTCATGTTTGTTTTTTGTGGGGAATCATTTAGATTATATTTTTATATATAATACAGTAATAGTAGTGAGTGTGAATTTGACCATTTTATATATTTCTATTATGATGCAGGTATTAGTAAGTTTACTTGTGTTGTTGAATGATTTCCACCATTAACTTCCCCCATCACTACTACTAGACAACATCATTAACACTAACCCACAACTTGTCTCTTTCTTCTTCACACCTTGCAAACCTTAAAAAAAGAGCCCACAGAGAGAGTTTTTAGAGCATGAAGTTAAAACCATAGCTAGCTATTTGTCCAACCGGGAATTATATGGCCTCTGTTTGGATTTTATCATAAACCTAGCTGATAATGTTTTTTCTCAGTTTCTTCTCTTTTTTCCCTTCATGGAATTACCACAACAGAAATCATTGTAAGCGACAAAACAGCGTTTTTGTTTATAACACGCGCTTATATCTTTTTTAGAGAAACGGAGGTTTGGTATTTGTCGGCCTTCACGCTAAATGATCTTGATGATTGTCTTTCATAAACACATGTCCTCGTCTGATTAGTTTGTAGGGTTTTATTTTTCTACATTTCTTCTCTATTTTGCCTTTTCTTCTGGGTTTAGGTTATCTTCTATCTTTGTTGTCTTTGTTATGATTTAAAGATGATGATAAGAGTAAATGCTAATAAGTTTTGGTGGTGAATTTAATGCAGTTAGTGGTGCTTGGCGTTGCTTTTGCTGGCTGTGATTATATATGGAGACGATGGAATCGTGTGTCCCGCCAGGTTTTAGGTTCCATCCAACCGATGAAGAGCTAGTTGGATATTATCTGAAGAAGAAAATTGCTTGCCAGAAGATAGATCTTGATGTTATTAGAGATATCGATCTATACAGAATTGAACCATGGGATCTTATAGGTATGTTAGATCATTAATGTTATTTAATTTATTTATGTTCTCTTAATTGTTTCTCATTAACTAATTTATTTGGAGGTAACTCTAGCAAAACATATAGAGATGATCTAGTTTAATGAGGGTCGGCCAAACTAGCGAACTCAATATATCCAACTTTGCAGTCAACTCTTAGGAAACATAGGGGAAAACAAAGCCGGATTAGTCATCACATGGTTACATATTATTAAAGAACACCTTTCCGATATAGTTTCCGGCTTTCCGGACCTGCAGCCACTAGAGCTGGACATATAATAACGTAATTTGTGCAGCACAGGGTTCGCAGCCATGTTTAACTCAAGTAAAAATAACCTTTAAAATTTGGTAGTAGCCAAGTGAGGCTAAATCACTGTTTTCTCATCTTGTATGTGTGTTGATTGCAGATCGATGTAGAATTGGGTACGAGGAGCAGAGTGAGTGGTACTTTTTTAGCCACAAAGATAAGAAGTATCCAACTGGAACAAGAACAAATAGGGCAACTATGGCTGGATTCTGGAAAGCAACAGGACGCGACAAGGCAGTGTATGAAAAAATGAGGCTCATAGGTATGAGAAAGACTCTTGTTTTCTACAAGGGAAGGGCACCAAATGGACAAAAAACTGATTGGATCATGCACGAGTACCGGCTTGAATCCGATGAGAATGGACCTCCACAGGCAAGAAACTCTAAACCTCTTTTGTCGTAGTTTCATGCACGAAGAAATAGTTACTATCCTTATTACTTTCAAAGATTTTTAGTTCTCCAACTAGTATTTGAGAGTTTTATAAAGTAAAAATGGGGCTGAAGGGGAAAGAAATAAAAAACTTGAAATGTTAATGGAATTAAACTTTTATGAAACATTATTTGCAAGTCAAAAAAGTGAATTATTTTTAATAATCTTTAAACAGATAAAAGGTTTTTGTTGTTTTTGCAGAGTTTAGCTTTCTGCTCTGAGGAAATTCTTCACTAAATATATTGTTTTCAGTTTGTCAAAAGATAACTTTTGTTTCGTTGCTTTGAACACTTTCTCAACAAACCTCATACCACTCTTTCTCAAACAGATTTAAGATGTCCATTAAAAAGAAACACTAATAATCACCTTTTACATGCTTAGTTCCATGCTGAGTTTAACTTTTCACCAATTAAGGTATTGTCTTTTCACCCATCCAATCGCTTGTTGGTGAAATGCTTTACAGGAAGAAGGATGGGTAGTGTGCCGAGCATTTAAGAAACGAACGACCACCACGAACCAAATGAAAACAAGTGAAGGATGGGAGTCATCGTCATCAAATTACTTTTATGATGAAACAAGTGGAGTCAGTTCAATAGTAGAACCTTCTGTCGATTATATGTCAAGAAATCGCCGGCAACAAAATTTCATGTGTAAGCAAGAAACTGCAACTGAAGTCGACAACTTGAATTTCTTAAACTCTGATCCATTTGTACAGCTTCCTCAGTTAGAAAGTCCTTCACTTCCCTTGATTAAGAGGCCAAGCTTTATGTCACTGGTATCGGAGACTAGCGATGACTATAATCCTCTTCATCATCAAGAGCAGCAACAACAACACCACCAGCAGCAGCAGCAGCAGCAACACCAGCTTTCTGCCATATTAGGGTTTAACAATAATGATATGATGAACATGGAGCAGGTTGCAAGATTAGGATATAATGGAAGTAGTAATAATATGATGGACATGGAGCAGAATATTACGAGTAGTGACTGGAGAGCCCTTGATAAATTTGTCGCATCTCAGTTGATGAGTCAAGAAGATGGATTTGATCATAATGTTGAAGGGCTTTCGAACTTTATCGTGGACCATCAACAACAACAACAATATCATGTTTCTAATAATAATAATTCAGATAATATGATGAGCTTGCTATTAATGCAAAGTGGTGCTGGAAAGGAGGAAGTGATGAATCACAGTAAGTTGAAGAACGGGTTTTTGAGTAGTACCTCATCAGTTTTGCATGGTGATAATATGGGTTTTTGCATATTTGAGAAATGATCGAGTTTGTCATGATTTTGAGTGGGTTGCATGAGATGTTATATTTTGATGCTATATATATATATATATCTATCTATTAGGGTTGGTGATTATGGAAGGCTCTTCTCTTCTTTATGAATTACTATGCTGTAAAAAAGAGAAAAAAAGACAACTATGTATATGGTTAACTAATAACTATGTCATGTTGAGGAGAAAAATCCTTGAGGAGTCGATATGATTCAGAAGAAGAAGAAAAACAAAGAATGTCTCTAGCGTTTTTCAGATAAAAACACAGGGACACGGTGGCGACAGAAATCTGTGATATTGTTGTATTGGTGGTCGTGGTCAATCGAGTCCGGCCACACAAGAAAAACATTGGTTATTAATATCGAAGTTAATGAAGGAACTTGCTTTCTCGTTACAGGAAATTGTTGGATGGTAAACGGGGATGGTTACCTTCTTGGTGTGAAAAATTGATTGTAAAGGGAACTTCCATTTACAATTCTTACGTACATTCTCCTCTGGCTAGATGTAGCCCTCTTTCTTTCTAGATAAAGTGAAGGATATTTTTGCAAGAATTCAAGGAGTTATAATTAACAACGCGAACATGCACCTAGCAACTAGCTAGGCATGCACATAGCAAAGTAACTGAAAACAGACATTCATTTGTCGCTCAATTTTAGATGGGCAAGCTTTTTTAGAGAGTAGTTTGTTGTAAGCTCTCTAGGCCCTTTGCTAATCTCTTTTTGTATTTTTTGAAAGTGTTATCTTGTCATCCTTTCTTATTTATTGCTCTTTAGCTTTTTCGAAAAAAATACTAAAAAAAGGAGATTGGTGTGTATTTATTGGAGTATTGGTGTGTTTATATTGGAGTGTTGTTATTGTTTTTATTGAAGTGATTTTTTTTCGTAGTATGAAAAAACCAGGGCGTACCAAGCTTATAGGAAACATAGGCAATTGACTAGGGCCCCCGGATGATAGGGCCCCCATTTTTTTCCTATATTTATACCACTAATAGTTGTGTATTCATCTGCCATAGTGAAAAAAAGAAGAAGAAAGAAACATTGTCGGTCCATTTTTAAACTATTTTGGCCTAGTGATGTTTGAAACAACCTTCTAGAACTAAAGTTTTTCAAAGCTAAAGTTGATCAAGTCTAACCTTCGGTCGACAATGTTACAAGAAAGATTAAATGACCTAGTAATATTATCTATCGAGATCGACATGGTGAATAACATCGATTACGATGCGATAATTGATGAATTCGCATCGAGGGGGCCAGGAAAATAAATTTTTTCGTAAATTAATTACTTTTGACTAGTCGTTTCCATTTGAAAATTTTATTACATACTTATGTTTGTTTGTTTGTTATTTTGTTTTTTTATGAAACATACTTATGTTATCGGTCTTTTTACTTTAAACAATTGTTGAAAAAAATAAATTAGGGCCCCTATTTTCGGTTTTCGCCTAGGGTCCCTGAAAATCTTGATATGGCCCTGGAAACAACCCATCATTCAGCAGTAAGTTACTCCCTTCGTTTCTTTTTAATATGCCAGTTTTGTTTTAGAGAAAATTAAGGAAATTAAGAGCATTAATCATTGAAAGTGGTCCTCATGACACTTGTCAATAAAAGAAGTGAAGTGAAATGGTCCCCATAACACTTGTCAGCAAAAGAATTAAAATGAAATGGTCCACATGACACTTGTCATCAAAAGAAATTAAGAGAAAAGTGATCCCACAAAATTAAAGTAACATTTGACTTTCCCAATTAGGAAACCAGCCTATTTTTTTGAAACATTTATTTATAAAAACCAGCTTTTTAAAAAAAAAAACGGAGGGAATATATGAAAGTAATTGATGAATCAGACTTTTCCCTTCTACTGAATCCTGATGAAAACTAAAAAACCTCATCTTCAATCTAGAAAGATTGATGAGATTATAGTAAGAGTCTTATTATTGTAAAGAGCCAAACAGATACAAGCATTTTTTGTATAATTTATCCCCTTTCTATCTCTTCGTAAGGCACGCTTTGTACCATCTGGTTCCCCATAAAGCTTACAAACAACTACTACCTTTAGTTTTAATCCCACTTCTAAATAACATGTAACGGACTAAAAGGTTGTTTTGAATTGACTTGACTAACACTAATATTCCAAGACATAACATATGTCTTGCATGTAGAGTGGTTATGCGCGTGTTCGTGAGTTTATATCGGTCTGATCAGTCAAAAATCCGTTAGATATCCCGTGTATGCTAATTTTAAAAGAAAAAGACAAAAATGCTGGAGCAAGGCGCAAGTGAAAAAGATTTTAAAAAAATATTTGTAATCCAGTGAGAAAGAATTCCAACTTGTTTCAATCTCAAAACCATTTTTAAAGCTGGCTGAAGAAACAGAGACGAAGAGAAACTAGGAAGAGAGATAATTGTATTGTTGTGTACATTTATGAATTACAGTATAGGATATTTATATTTACATATATATAATAACTCACCATAACAGAGAATGCTAACTTGGGTAACCTAGAACTTATAAGGAAGTTCTCCTAACGGTAAATATGTATATGGAAATAATATTATCGTCTAATTAAGACATATGATATCTCATAATATCCTTGATATTCTCCATCAATATCCTGGATATTCTCCAACACTCCCCCTCAAGTTGGCGCGTAAACGTCTATTGAGCCCAACTTGCCTAGTATCTCCTCAAATCTGGCAGCGGAAAGTCCTTTCGTGAAAATATCAGATAACTATTGAGCACTCGAAACAAACGGTGTACAAATAACATTTTTCTTCAATTTTTCTCTAACAAAGTGGCATTCTACTTCAATATGTTTTGTTCTCTCATGAAAGACGGGATTAGAGGCGATATGCACGGCAGCTTGATTGTCACAAAACAATTTGGTTGGATGAGGCGATGCGAAACCCAAATCCCGTAACAAAAGCTCGAAGCCAAATAATTTCACATGTCGTTATCGCCATAGCTCGGTATTCAGTTTCCGCACTAGACCGTGCGACAACATTTTGTTTCTTGCTCCTCCATGTTACCAAATTTCCGCCAACGAACGTACAATATCCAGTAGTAGACTTTCGATCTACCGGACATCCATCCCAATCTGCATCTGTGTATGCGGAAATAGATATAGAATGATTACCAGAGATGGAACGTTGTCCACTTTTACGCATCCATATGCCTCTTCTTGGAGAGCCTTTCAAGTATTGTAAAATTCGGTTAACTGCATTCATATGATTTATTGTAGGTGCATGCATAAATCTACTAACAAGGCTAACAGCATAAGAGATATCCGGTCTTGTAATAGTGATATATATAAGTTTACCTACTAACCTTTTAAATTGACCACTATCAGAAAGTAACTCACCATCTTCATCAAGCTTTGTTTGGCTATCAATAGGTGTTTTGGATGGTTTTACACCCAAATTTCCCGTTTCTTTCAATAAATCCAATGCATATTTTCTTTGATTTAGAAAAATATCTTTTTTTGAGTGGGCAATTTCTATGCCGAAAAAATACTTCAAAGTTCTCAAATCCTTGATAGCAAACTTATTGTGCAAGAGTGACTTTAGTTTTTCAATACCAACATAATCGTCACCGGTTATCACAATATCGTCTACATAAACTAAGACACTAGTTATACCTGACGTACCTCTTTTAACAAATAATGTTGGATCCGTGGAAATTTTTCTAAAATCATTTTGCTTGAGAACGGAACTAAGCTTTGCATACCACGCTCTTGGCGATTGCTTTAGTCCATATATTGCCTTCTTAAGTTTACACATAGCTCCCACTTTGCCTTCTTCCGGATGGCCAAGTGGAATACTCATATAAACTTCTTCTTCAAGGTCTCCATGTAGAAATGCATTTTTTACATCCATTTGAAAGAGTTTCCAGTCTTGGTTTACTGTTAAAGAGATTAGAACTCTAAATGTATTCATTTTCGCAACAGGAGCAAATGTCTCCTTATAGTCTTCACCGTATGTTTGTGTAAAACCTCTAGCGACAAGTCTCGCCTTATGCCGCTCTATGGTCCCATCACTCTTGTACTTTATTTTAGGGAAAATGGGGAATATGCCCCAAAATCGACTGTCATCTTGGGGATATGCCCCAGGATTCCAATTTTTGGGAATATGCCCCAAAGTAACGGTTTCCGTCAAGGAACCGTTAAATAGACTATTTATCGTAAATGTGTATGAACTTTCTCTCTAATTGTTTCGAGATTTTTCCGTCTGAATATGTTCCCGAACCTTGTAAAGGTGTTAATATATCGAAAATCTACCTTTTAATTCACATATGTGATCCCAAGTGTGTGCGAATCTTTACTACTTAACGGTTTTGGATGGAATTTTGGACGGCTGGGGCATATTCCCAAAAACTGGAATCTTGGGGCATATCCCTAAGATGACAGTCGATTTTGGGGCATATCCCAAATATTCCCTTTATTTTATATATCCAACGGCAACCAACTGCCTTTTTACCACGCGACAGCTGAACGATATCCCAAGTATCATTCTCATCAAGAGCTTGTAGTTCTTCTTTCGTAGCCGTCCTCCAAACAGGAATTTTATATGCTTCCGTGAAGTTCTTTGGCTCTTCCTCCCTGGACAAGGCAGTAAGAAAAGTTAAATAAGGTTGAGAAACATTATCATATGTGAAACACTCTTGAATAGGATATGTTGCAGCGTGATATGTATAAAAATCTTTTAATTTTTCTGGAGCCTTGATTTCTCTGGTTGATTTTCTTATGATCGGATCCGTAGCACGAGTAGTTGTACTACTGTCCACAGATGTTGGTGGAGTCAAAATTCTTGGCACAGATGTTGGTGGTGGTGACGCAGTTTGAATGGTACGTGAATTTTCAGATGGTGGAGTTTGAGCCTGACTATTAAGTGGTGATATGGCTTGATTAGGTGGAGCGTCTTCACATGTTGATGGAGTTGTTTCCACTTGTTCACTTGACATAATTATTTCTGAATTTTCTATAGGAACACATGTCTCAGTACTCGATGACTCTTCATTTGTCATCGGCACAAGTGGTATTAAATCCCCTACGGACTCCCCCTGGGATTGATTCCCATGATTATCTTTAAGTTGGAAATAAGGAACATCTTCATCAAACCGAACATCTCTTGAGATAATAATTTTGCGAGTCCCCACATTATAGCATATGTATCCTTTCTGGTTGAAGAATACCCAAGAAACACACATTTCATGGAACGCGCATCCAATTTATCTCTTTGAGTTGCCTACAAATAAACATAACAAACACAACCAAACACCTTTAAATGCGACAAATCAAGCTTTCAAATTTTTTAAAACTTCTAATGGAGACTTAAAATCAAGAACTCAAGTCGGAAGTCGATTAATTAGATATGTCGCAGCCAAGACCCCATGAGACCAATACTTTTTAGGAACATTCATTTGCAACATTATAGCTCGAGTTGTTTCTAAAATATGCCGGTTTTTTCTTTCGGCTACACCATTTTGTTGTGGTGTTCCTACACAACTAGTTTGTTGTATAATGCCATGGTCACTAAGATATTTAGGCAAGATACCCTTACAATATTCGGTTCCATTATCACTTCAAAAAAATTTAATCTTAGCACCAAACTGGTTAGTCAACATGTTATGAAAAACCTTAAAAGTTGAAAAAACATCAGCTTTTGATTTTAGTAGATATATCCAAGTACTACGAGAATAGTCATCAACAAATATAAAAAAATACTTATTACCATCATATGATTCAATAGGTGAAGACCATAAATCAGAGTGAATAAGTTCGAAGTATTAAGCAGACACAGATAACGAATTATTAAATAGCAATCTAGTTTGCTTAGAAAATTGACAAACATCACATATACCAACCTCTAAAGTAATAGAAGGAAAAAGTTTTGTTAAAACACAAGTTGATGGATGCCCAAGGCGTTTATGCATAATATGGTTCTCAACCAAATTTTCTGTATGGCATGCTTTATTAGTAGGATTGAATAAGTAAAGCCCGTTAGAATATATTCCTTCACCAATCGTCTTCTTCGTTTTTCGATCCTGAAATACCTCATAAGTAGGTGAGAATATAACATTACAATTTAAATATCTTGTAATTTTTCCGACGGATAACAATTGAACCGGAAAAGACGGCACAAGTAGAACATTAGAAGCGGAATTTTCCGGAAAGAAATTAATTTTTTCACTCCCTAGCACCGGCATTGTAGCACCGTTAGCTACATAAACATCATGTTTCCTAGTATTAGGAATGAAATCATATACATCTGTTGTGTTATTAGCCATGTGATCAGTGGCTCCTGAATCAATTATCTAGGAATTAATCACTTTAGATAATGAAGAAAGATAAGCATGAAAGTTACCTGAAGCGTGGGTTGAAGATGAAGGACAAGAATCATAAGGAGCATACTTACTCAGTTGTTGCAGTAGAAGTTTCGCCAAATCATTTATTGAAAGAGAACCATCGGCTACTGTGGCATGATCTTTTCTATTTTTATTGAAATTATTTTTGAGATGTGGATGTAGAACCCAACAACGATCTATGGTATGCCCAGTTTTCTTGCAATGACCACAATGGAAATTCTCCTTTTTGTTTTTATAAATTTGCTTACCTCTGTATGTCCCCGAAAATCGTCGCTTGTCTTCTTTCTCAACAACAAGAGCACTTGTTTCACCTTTCTCATAAACATTTTTGGAGTTGATACTCATTGATTTCTTGCGAGTTTCTTATTTTGAATCAGCATTCATAAGCACATTACTTTTGAGATTTTCATAATCCGGTTTCAAGCTACTAGGAAATGAGAAAACTTTATCTTCTTCTGCCCTTTTTAAAAGAATTTTCGCATCAGTGGTATGTGGACGATACATATCAAGTTCATCCCACATCCTTTTCATATTTCCAAGGTGTTCGCTAAAAGATTTTTCATCTTGATTTGCCATAGCGATTTCACGCTTCAACTCAAATATGCGAGCTGCATTATTTTGACTACCATATAACCCAGCTACAGCTTCCCACAATTCTTTGGCTGAATCAGAAAATGAAAAAAATTCAGCAATAGGTGCTTCCATATAATTAAGAATCCAAGTTCTAACTGTTTAATCATCTGAAATCCAGTCTTCATATTTCGATTCTTCTTTAGATGGAGGACAAATTGTTTTTCCATTAATGAAACCTAATTTATTTTTTTCACTAAGATCCAAAGTCACTATACGTGACCAAAGAACATAATTGTTCCCGTTAAGCAATACGAACGACAATCTCCCATTAGTGTTAGCTTCACTCTGAGACATTTTTGGTTGAAGTTTTCAACCAAAAATAAATAAACAAAGAAACAAAAGCTCACGAAACAGGATCGAGTCCTGCTCGAGATACCATGAAGAAACAGAGACGAAGAGAAACTAGGAAGAGAGATAATTGTATTGATGTGTGTACATTTATGAATTACAGTATAGGATATTTATATTTACATATATATAATAACTCACCATAACAGAGAATGCTAACTTGGGTAACCTAGAACTTATAAGGAAGTTCTCCTAAGGGTAAATATGTATATGGAAACAATATTATCGTCTAATTAAGATATATGATATCTCATAATATCCTTGATATTCTCCATCAATATCCTGGATATTCTCCAACACTGGCTTTGTAGGTACAAAAAATCTAGTGGAAATTTCATTAATACCCCTCTTTTTCATAGATTTCACAAATACCCTTATCCATCAATAATTATACCCCTCGTCTTCTAAAATGTAATTCATTTAATTTTGAATCATATAAATATCGTTTCAATATTAATAAAATTTTAGATGAAAATCATTTTATTTATATCTCACTTGCTGGTGGTGGTGGTGGTGATGCCGGCGGCGGAGGTGGTGGTGGTGATATCGGCGGTGGAGGTGGTGGTGCCACCAGATTTTTGGGATCAACTTTTGTTGTTGACACCAGATTTTCGTATCAACTTGGGTTGTTGACACGTAATCTTGACCTAACTAATTTTCGATTTTTCAATTTTGGTAACAACTTTGGTTGTTGAAACCAGATATGATATCAACTTCGGTTGTTGAAATCAAAATTTGGTGTCAACTTCGGTTGTTGATACAAAAATCTGGATCAACTTCGGTTGTTGATACAAAAATATGGACCTAACTTATTTCTAAATTTTCAATTTCGTTATCAACTTGGAGGCAACGGTAGTGGATTTGGAGGCGATGGTGGTTGCGATAGAGGTAGTGGCGGCGGTGACGATGAGTGGTGGAGTTGTGATGGTGAAATGTTGGTGATGGTTGTGAAGTGGTGGCGGCGGTGGTGATGGTTGTGGAGTAGGGATGGTGGTGAATTGTCGTCGGTAGAGTTTGAGGCGGTGATGGAGTGATCAAGATAGAAAATTATTGATTTTTGAAATTAAAAAAGAAAATCATATTGAATAGATTACTAAAATAATTTATTTTCTAAATGGATGAAGTTTACATATAAGAGGAGGGGTATATTTATAATGTGATAGGGGTATTTTTGAAGGGTTCCAAATCGAAGGGTATTTAATTCAAATACCCAAAAACCTACTCGCCACGTGGTCGAACGACATGGCACGAAATAGACAAATAAGATATCGCTAGAGATCTTTTAATCATCTTCGAGGACAAAAACGTCAGTGATAAGTCAAATCAAATGTCAGAATTATTTTTAAGAAAATTGGATCTATGAAGTAGGAAAAATCATTTGTAAAGACAATCTGCGAAATGAATAACAAGAAAAAATATCTCGAGGTAATTAATAAACGAGATAAAGACAACCAAATGTGGAATCATTTAACGAAGGAGAGATTACGAAGCGAAGTAAGTAGTAATATCATACGAATAATAATTGTCGAACAAGAAACCGAGACAACTGTACCGACAGGTCACAGGGATTATCGGCGAAAGAGAGGGGAAAACTTTATGGAAAATTAGCCATGCCAAGTAAAAAGTAGAATCACGTGAATTGTGTGACTATCTGCGAAGTACAAATGAGATGTACTCCATTATCCGATTTGCCTATAAATAGAGACCTTAGATCATTGTAAAAGGGGTTGGAAAATTTGTAAGAAAGGTGCTTGTATTGAGAGAAGTAAGTTAGGGTTCTTGAGAGTTAATAGACATGTATCATTATCATCACCATCATCATCATATATTTAATAATAAGAAGAATTTTGATTTGAATCTCATAAGTATGTCTTAGAATCAATATCATCTATCATTTGGGTGTGTCGTGGGATTTCCCGCAGTTACATTTTGGCGTCCAGAAATAGGAAGTTGGGTGGAGAGTTTGCTCTCACCTGAGATCTATAGGAGGAGTTGAAGTTGTTCTTGAGTTTTATTGTTGAAATCTTTTGATGAGTTATCTCTCTTTAGCTTGAACTAAAAGTATGGTTTAATAAATTTTAGAGCCTTGTTCATGTTCAAGATCTAAAAAACAACGTAATCTTTGAGTTTATCTAGAAAATTTTGTTTTGATTTTCGAAGAAGAAGTTCATTTTAGGGTTTATAGAGAAACAAACTATACTTCATTAGTTGAGGTTCATAAACAATTCAGCGAGTTAAGCAAATTAAGAATTGAATAATAAGCATCAGTTGAAGTCGTTTAATGGCAAGAGTACCGAACAGAGCAAAACACATAATAGCAGCAATAAAAAGTAAATGTTTAGAAGCAAGAAGATGAGGAAGAATGGAAATAGGAAAAACTTCATTTGCAGGAAAAAGACGAGGTTGGATTCAGCAACAAAATACTGATCCTAACAAAAACAAATTTCGGGAAGGATCAGTCCACACCACTGATACGGAAACTGTTGTAGGGTAAGAACAAGTTCATGAAGAAATGGAGGAGAATGTCAATGAAGAAAACATGACATTTGAACAGTTGAGGGAGACCCTTCGTCAGGAAAGAGAAGGTATTTCTAAGAGTTGCTCCTCAAATATGCGAGCTGCATTATTTTGACTACCATATAACCCAGCTACAGCTTCTCACAATTCTTTGGCTGAATCAGAAAATGAAAAAATTTCAGCAATAGGTGCTTCCATATAATTAAGAATCCAAGTTCTAACTGTTTAATCATCTGAAATCCAGTCTTCATATTTCGATTATTCTTTAGATGGAGGACAAATTGTTTTTCCATTAATGAAACCTAATTTATTTTTTTCACTAAGATCCAAAGTCACTATACGCGACCAAAGAACATAATTGTTCATGTTAAGAAATACGGACGACAATCTCCCATTAGTGTTAGCTTCACTCTGAGACATTTTTGGTTGAAGTTTTCAACCAAAAAAAAAAAAAAAAAGAAACAAAGAAACAAAGAAACAAAATCTCACGAAACAGGATCGAGTCATGCTCGAGATACCATGAAGAAACAGAGACGAAGAGAAACTAGGAAGAGAGATAATTGTATTGATGTGTACATTTATGAATTACAGTATAGGATATTTATATTTACATATATATAATAACTCACCATAACAGAGAATGCTAACTTGGGTAACCTAGAACTTATAAGGAAGTTCTCCTAACGGTTAATATGTATATGGAAACAATATTATCGTCTAATTAAGATATATGATATCTTATAATATCCTTGATATTCTCCATCAATATCCTAGATATTCTCCAACACGGGATTTGTAGGTACAAAAAATCTAGTGGAAATTTCATTAATACCCCTCTTTTTCATAGATTTCACAAATACCCTTATCCATCAATAATTATACCCCTCGTCTTCTAAAATGTAATTCATTTAATTTTGAATCATATAAATATCGTTTAAATATTAATAAAAATTTAGATGAAAATCATTTTATTTATATCTCAGTTGCTGGTGGTGGTGGTGGTGGTGGTGGTGATGCCGGCGGCGGAGGTGGTGGTGGTGATATCAGCGGTGGAGGTGGTGGTGCCACCAAATTTTTGGGATCAACTTTTGTTGTTGACACCAGATTTTCGTATCAACTTGGGTTGTTGACACGTAATCTTGACCTAACTAATTTTCGATTTTTCAATTTTGGTAACAACTTTGGTTGTTGACACCAGATATGATATCAACTTCGGTTGTTGAAATCAAAATTTGGTGTCAACTTCGGTTGTTGATACAAAAATCTGGATCAACTTCGGTTGTTGATACAAAAATATGGACCTAACTTATTTCTAAATTTTCAATTTCGTTATCAACTTGGAGGCAACGGTAGTGGATTTGGAGGCGATGGTGGTTGCGATAGTGGTAGTGGCGGCGGTGACGATGAGTGGTGGAGTTGTGATGGTGAAATGTTGGTGATGGTTGTGAAGTGGTGGCGGCGGTGGTGATGGTTGTGGAGTAGGGATGGTGGTGAATTGTCGTCGGTAGAGTTTGAGGCGGTGATGGAGTGATCAAGATAGAAAATTATTGATTTTTGAAATTAAAAAAGAAAATCATATTGAATAGATTACTAAAATAATTTATTTTCTAAATGGATGAAGTTTACATATAAGAGGAGGGGTATATTTATAATGTGATAGGGGTATTTTTGAAGGGTTCCAAATCGAAGGGTATTTAATTCAAATACCCAAAAACCTACTCGCCACGTGGTCGAACGACATGGCACGAAATAGACGAATAAGATATCGCTAGAGATCTTTTAATCATCTTCAAGGACAAAAACGTCAGTGATAAGTCAAATCAAATGTCAGAATTATTTTTAAGAAAATTGGATCTATGAAGTAGGAAAAATCATTTGTAAAGACAATCTGCGAAATGAATAACAAGAAAAAATATCTCGAGGTAATTAATAAACGAGATAAAGACAACCAAATGTGGAATCATTTAACGAAGGAGAGATTGCGAAGCGAAGTAAGTGGTAATATCAGACGAATAATAATTGTCGAACAAGAAACCGAGACAACTATACCGATAGGTCACGGGGATTATCGGCGAAAGAGAGGGGAAAACTTTATGGAAATTAGCCATGCCAAGTAAAAAGTAGAATCACGTGAATTGTGTGACTATCTGCGAAGTACAAATGAGATGTACTCCATTATCCGATTTGCCTATAAATAGAGACCTTAGATCATTGTAAAAGGGGATGGAAAATTTGTAAGAAAGGTGCTTGTATTGAGAGAAGTAAGTTAGGGTTCTTTAGAGTTAATAGACATGTATCATTATCATCATCATCATCATCATCATCATATATTTAATAAGAATAAGAATTTTTATTTGAATCTCATAAGTATGTCTTAGAATCAATATCATCTATCATTTGGGTGTGTCGTGGGATTTCCCGCAGTTACATTTTGGCATCCAAAAATAGAAAGTTGGGTGGAGAGTTTACTCTCACCTGAGATCTATAGGAGGAGTTGAAGTTGTTCTTGAGTTTTGTTGTTGAAATCTTTTGATGAGTTATCTCTCTTTAGCTTGAACGAAAAGTATGGTTTAATAAATTTTAGAGCCTTGTTCATGTTCAAGATCTAAAAAACAACGTAATCTTTGAGTTTATCTAGAAAATTTTGTTTTGATTTTCAAAGAAGAAGTTCATTTTAGGGTTTATAGCGAAACAAACTATACTTCATTAGTTGAGGTTCATAAACAATTCAGCGAGTTAAGCAAATTAAGAATTGAATAATAAGCATCAGTTGAAGTCGTTTAATGGCAAGAGTACCGAACAGAGCAAAACACATAATAGCAGCAATAAAAAGTAAATGTTTAGAAGCAAGAAGATGAGGAAGAATGGAAATAGGAAAAACTTCAGTTGCAGGAAAAAGGCGAGGTTGGATTCAGCAACAAAATGCTGATCCTAACGAAAACAACTTTCGGGAAGGATCAGTCCACACCACTGATACGGAAACTGTTGTAGGGTAAGAACAAGTTCATGAAGAAAGGGAGGAGAATGTCAATGAAGAAAACATGACATTTGAACAGTTGAGGGAGACCCTTCGTCAGGAAAGAGAAGGTATTTCTAAGAGTTGCTCCTCAAATATGCGAGCTGCATTATTTTGACTACCATATAACCCAGCTACAGCTTCCCACAATTCTTTGGATGAATCAGAAAATGAATAAATTTCAGCAATAGGTGCTTCCATATAATTAAGAATCCAAGTTCTAACTGTTTAATCATCTGAAATCTAGTCTTCATATTTCGATTCTTCTTTAGATGGAGGACAAATTGTTTTTCCATTAATGAAACCTAATTTAT
Organism: Papaver bracteatum; assembly: GCA_023529315.1. Taxonomy (NCBI): domain Eukaryota; kingdom Viridiplantae; phylum Streptophyta; class Magnoliopsida; order Ranunculales; family Papaveraceae; genus Papaver; species Papaver bracteatum. Next base: position 1,750,098 of record JAJJWX010003488.1, read on the forward strand.
TTTTTTCACCAAGATCCAAAGTCACTATACGCGACCAAAGAACATAATTTTTCCCGTTAAGAAATACGGACGACAATCTCCCATTAGTGTTAGCTTCACTCTGAGACATTTTTGGTTGAAGTTTTCAACCAAAAAAATAAAAAATAAACAAACAAAGAAACATAAGCTCACGAAACAGGATCGAGTCCTGCTCGAGATACCATGAAGAAACAGAGACGAAGAGAAACTAGGAAGAGAGATGATTGTATTGATGTGTACATTTATGAATTATAGTATAGGATATTTATATTTACATATATATAATAACTCACCATAACATAGAATGCTAACTTGGGTAACCTAGAACTTATAAGGAAGTTCTCCTAACGGTAAATATGTATATGGAAACAATATTATTGTCTAATTAAGATATATGATATCTCATAATATCCTTGATATTCTCCATCAATATCCTGGATATTCTCCAACACTGGCTTTGTAGGTACAAAAAATCTAGTGGAAATTTCATTAATACCCCTCTTTTTCATAGATTTCACAAATACCCTTATCCATCAATAATTATACCCCTCGTCTTCTAAAATGTAATTCATTTAATTTTGAATCATATAAATATCGTTTCAATATTGATAAAAATTTAGATGAAAATCATTTTATTTATATCTCACTTGTTGGTGGTGGTGGTGATGCCGGCGGCGGAGGTGGTGGTGGTGATATCGGCGGTGGAGGTGGTGGTGCCACCAGATTTTTGGGATCAACTTTTGTTGTTGACACCATATTTTCGTATCAACTTGGGTTGTTGACACGTAATCTTGACCTAACTAATTTTCGAGTTTTCAATTTTGGTAACAACTTTGGTTGTTGACACCAGATATGATATCAACTTCGGTTGTTGAAATCAAAATTTGGTGTCAACTTCGGTTTTTGATACAAAAATCTGGATCAACTTCGGTTGTTGATACAAAAATCTGGACCTAACTTATTTCTAAATTTTCAATTTCGTTATCAAATTGGCGGCAACGGTAGTGGATTTGGAGGCGATGGTGGTTGCGATAGCGGTAGTGGCGGCGGTGACGATGAGTGGTGGAGTTGTGATGGTGAAATGTTGGTGATGGTTGTGAAGTGGTGGCGGCGGTGGTGATGGTTGTGGAGTAGGGCTGGTAGTGAATTGTCATCGGTAGAGTTTGAGGTGGTGATGGAGTGATCAAGATAGAAAATTTTTGATTTTTGAAATTAAAAAAGAAAATCATATTGAATAGATTACTAAAATAATTTATTTTCTAAATGGATGAAGTTTACATATAAGAGGAGGGGTATATTTATAATGTGATAAGGGTATTTTTGAAGGGTTCCAAATCGAAGGGTATTTAATTCAAATACCCAAAAACCTACTCGCCACATGGTCGAACGACATGGCACGAAATAGACAAATAAGATATCGCTAGATATCTTTTAATCATCTTCGAGGACAAAAACGTCAGTGATAAGTCAAATCAAATGTCAGAATTATTTTTAAGAAAATTGGATCTATGAAGTAGGAAAAGTCATTTGTAAAGACAATCAGCGAAATGAATAACAAGAAAAAATATCTTGAGGTAATTAATAAACGAGATAAAGACAACCAAATGTGGAATCATTTAACGAATGAGATATTGTGAAGCGAAGTAAGTGGTAATATCAGACGAATAATAATTGTCGAACAAGAAACCGAGACAACTGTACCGACAGGTCATGGGGATTATCGGCGAAAGAGAGGGGAAAACTTTATGGAAAATTAGCCATTCCAAGTAAAAAGTAGAATCACGTGAATTGTGTGACTATCTGCGAAGTACAAATGAGATGTACTCCATTATCCGATTTGCCTATAAATAGAGACCTTAGATCATTGTAAAAGGGGTTGGAAAATTTGTAAGAAAGGTGCTTGTATTGAGAGAAGTAAGTTAGGGTTCTTGAGAGTTAATAGACATGTATCATTATCATCATCATCATATATTTAATAATAAGAAGAATTTTGATTTGAATCTCATAAGTATGTCTTAGAATCAATATCATCTATCATTTGGGTGTGTCGTGGGATTTCCCGCAGTTACATTTTGGCGTCCAGAAATAGGAAGTTGGGTGGAGAGTTTACTCTCACCTGAGATCTATAGGAGGAGTTGAAGTTGTTCTTGAGTTTTGTTGTTGAAATCTTTTGATGAGTTATCTCTCTTTAGCTTGAACGAAAAGTATGGTTTAATAAATTTTAGAGCCTTGTTCATGTTCAAGATATAAAAAACAACGTAATCTTTGAGTTTATCTAGAAAATTTTGTTTTGATTTTCGAAGAAGAAGTTCATTTTAGGGTTTATAGCGAAACAAACTATACTTCATTAGTTGAGGTTCATAAAAAATTCAGCGAGTTAAGCAAATTAATAATTGAATAATAAGCATCAGTTGAAGTCGTTTAATGGCAAGAGTACCGAATAGAGCAAAACACATAATAGCAGCAATAAAAAGTAAATGTTTAGAAGCAAGAAGATGAGGAAGAATGGAAATAGGAAAAACTTCAGTTGCAGGAAAAAGGAGAGGTTGGATTCAGCAACAAAATGCTGATCCTAACGAAAACAACTTTCTGGAAAGATCAATCCACACCACTGATATGGAAACTATTGTAGGGTAAGAACAAGTTCATGAAGAAAGGGAGGAGAATGTCAATGAAGAAAACATGACATTTGAACAGTTGAGGGAGACCCTTCGTCAGGAAATAGAAAGGGAGAGAGATCTAGTGTAGCAGCGAACAACACTTGCAAGATAAAATGCCACTTTGGTGCAAGAAAATCATCGGCTCAACGAAGAGAGAACAATCAACGGATCACGAATAGAAGATTTAGACTCAAGAACTAGAACAAGCTCATCAAGAAGGAGGTATTTATGCCAGAGGGACTACATACTTGAAATAACTAATGATGAGGAGGAATGAAGGGAACGAAGAAGACGTCGCCGAAGTGAAAATAGCGAAGAATGAGAATTGAGAAGAGCACTGGAATAAACTAGGTGGGAAGATCAAAGGAGGATATTTGACGAAGAAATAAGACGCGGAAAAGGGAGAAGATATGTGCCCGAGGGAGGCGAAGGAAATTTGAATCAAGCAGTCTTGAACGAGTTACGAAAAATGAGGACGCTGATAAATAATCCACGAAGAGGAGGACGGGTGCAACTCGCAGAAGCAATAGAAGAGGCTGATAAATCTCCATTTACTTATGAAATAATGCATTCAAGGATCCCATTGAGTTGTGTATTGCCAACCTTCTAAATTGGAGCAGAAAGAGCGGTACAACACCTAAAGTAGTACACTCTCTCATTCATGCAGTGGGGACGAAATAATGAAGTAATGTGCAAATACTTTCCAGTAAGTCTGACAAGCATTGGCTTGGTTTGATGGATTGCCAGAAAGGTCTATTTCTTCGTTCAGAGACTTGCAGAGGATATTCCTGACAACTCAAATAAGTAATAACATATTAAGGCCAGGAATCGAAACCTTGTTCAACCTAAGGCGAAGACCCGGTGAAAGTCTGCGAGGTCTTGTGACAAGATGGAGAACTTTTTGTAGTGAACTCGCTGGAAGATTAGACGAGAAGAATTTTATTTTGGATTTCGTAAATTCCTTAATCCCAACTGACCTCTTATACACCCAAATATTCATAATTAAAAACTCGTTAACAATGAATGAATTGAGGGAGTATCAAGAGGAATATATAGCATTAGAAGAGAAGAAAAAAGAGGTTAATGAAGTACAAATTCCGTCAAAAGAAGGGGCTTCACTTCTTTTACCATGAATGACACATGATGTGGAAAGAGACTCGAAGTACGAAGCAGGGGAACCTGCAAATGCGAATCAAGCAAAACTAGTGGTTGTATCAAGTGAAGACCAGGAATGGATCAATTAAAGTTACAGAGGGTATGAAGAATTGAAGCAAAGAAACTATGAGCAACAAGGCAATAATTCGGGAGATCAGCGAAGAAACAACCAAAATCAAAGATTTGGAAAATGAAAGCCAAATGCACCAGCGTTCGAAGATGTGAAGCTCCCTAGACTTAATATTACCGTAGAGAAGGTCTGGGAAGCGATTGTATTAACTGAAGAAATTCATATCCCACCAAATATGGGGATGGAACCACCACTGGGAAGGAGAAGCAACGAGTTTTGCAGATACTGTCGTTTCCATGGACATCATACTAATGATTGTAAGAATGTACGAAGAATGATACTTCATTTGATAGAACAGGGAAAATTGGCCCACTTCTTAGAAAATCAGGCATTACCACCCCCACTACCACCTCGTGAAAATAATCACAACCAACAAGTTGCACATGTCTATCGCATGGAAATATAAATAGGGGTACAAATATTAAATTACAATTCCATAATTCATTCGGCAAAAAGCATTGAAAATTTTCATGATAACGTTTTAAGGAGAGTACACAAGAGAGATTTTGAAGGAAACGAAATATTTAGTGTTTCCAAGAAAGGACCATTGGAGGAATGGCAAAAAAGGGAAATCTTGTTTTCAGCTCTGGATGCACCCGAATGAGGAGCTTCGCATACAGACCCGTTGGTTATAACCTTGACTTTCGGAAAACACTCGCAATGGGAAGATGAACCAAAAAAATATAGGAAGACTTGGGCAATGGATAGGATATTGGTAGACACTGGAAGTTCAGTGGATATTCTCTTTTATCATGCGTTCAAAACCATGGGGTACAAAGACTCCGATCTCGTGTCATCCACCTACAATATATATGAGTTCAATGGAGTTGCATCAAGACCCAAGGGATAACTGATTGTGAAAATCTTTGCGGGGGAGTTGGAGACTAAAGTAACCATTTATGTGGTAAATGTAGACTCTCCTTACAATGCACTCATAGGAAGACCTTGGGTGCATGGAATAAAAGGAGTCGCATCCACCTTTCATCAAGCAATTCGATTTTCGATGCTCAGCATAATAGGCGAGAGAAAAGGATATCTAAAGGATGCAAGAGAATGCAGCGAAAAGGATGTTCATAATTATGAAGAAAGGATAAATAAAAAGAAGGAACAGAAGAAGAGAGCAATGGAGGCGAGAAAAGAAGAAGAATTGATGGTATACATGACCAAGGAAAAAGAAGGGTATGCCATACCAAGTGAAATTCCAAAAAAAGAAGGATACCCCTTATAGCAGTTAAAGGAAACATCTCTCCTCGGAGAGCCATTCATGAACTTCACATCAATAGAGCCCACGAAGGAAATAAACTTGGGGAGTGAAGAAGAACCAAAAATGGTGAATATTGGAATGAGGATGGAAGTGTGTGAAGAAGAGAAGTTAATAATGTTGTTGCGGGAATATCATGATGTATTTACATGGAGTATGAATGAGATGTCGGGGATTGATCTTCTAGTTGCTTATCACAAGCTAGATTTAAATCCGGCAATAAAAGCAATAAGACATAGAATACAAAAAATAGCAATTGAATATAATAAACAAATAGAGGCAGAACTTCAAAAGATGATAGATTCGGGAATTATATGACCAGCGAAGTACCCAGACTGGATCACGAATATTGTGGCGGTACCAAAAAAAAAAAAAAGGCATACGAATTTGTATTAATTTCAGCAATCTAAACACTACTTGTCTGAAAGATAGATTCCCCTTACCTAATATACCATAGATGGTGGAATTAGCATCGGGATATCACAGACTCTCATTGATGGATGGATATTCGGGTTATAATCAGATATCTCTCGCAGAATATTATCAAGAACACACAGCATTCTTTGCTCCAAGAGGCTTATATTGTTATACGAGGATGTCATTCGGGTTAAAGAATGCAGGGGAAACTTATCAAAGGATGGTGGAAAAAATCTTCCTTAAGTGGGTTCATACGAAGCTAGAAACTACAAGAAAACTTAGCTTTAGCGACTATTTTCTTACCAACCACAATTGGTGAAACTCTTCAGCAATCAATTTTTGTAACTAAAAATAGCTCCGGTCGGTAGAAACCTCTAACCACTAGTTTTTTAGCAACGGCAATAGGTGGAACTCTTCTGCAGCAATAACTTAACAACCAAAATATTATACTTGTTGTTATTATCCCCCATCCCCCATGATTGAGTAACCAAAATGTACCCTAGAAGGTATATATTTTTTGTCACCCGTCTTACCCACCAAAACTATCTGTTAGTAGACACCTAAACCGACCATTAAATTTTTGGTGTTGTTAGTAGTTTTCATCCACGAGAGCTTGGAAACTACAAAGTGCATCAAAAGATAAATATTTCAATCTACTATGCGTAACCACCAAGTGAATATGTTTTTTGAAACTAATACCAATCATTTAGTTCGTTGGTGTGGTTAGTAGATTTCGACTAGTAAGGTTCATAGCCTATAAAGACAATTAACGTTCAAAAGGTTTTTACTTTCATAAACAAAATGATATTGGCGATTTTATCGCTAGTCTATGTCGATGATATGCTCGTAAAAACCAAGGAGACTGGAGATCACGTAGAAGACCTAAGAGAAATATTCAACCAAATGCGAGAGTATAATATGAAAATAAATCCTACGAAAAGTATATTCGTGGTGGAATCAGCGAAAGTTTTGGGGCGTATAGTCTCGGAGAAAGGAATCAAAGTAGATCCGACGAAAGTACAAGCTATATTGGACATGCCATCTCCAGCATCCATAAAAGACGTGCAAAAATTAAATGGACAGTTAGCATCTTTAGTAAGATTCATTTCAAGATCCTTTGATAAATGTAAATATTTTTTCGATATTTTGAAGAAAGGGGCAAAGTTCACATGGACACAGGAATGCGAACAAGCATTGCAGAGAATTAAAGAATATCTCATCAGATTGTCCATCTTACAAAAACCGGAACCTTGGGAAGATTTACTAATTTGTCTCGCAGCAACATCAAATGCTCTTAGCGTTGTCTTACTTCGTTCGGATGAAGGAGTAGAAAAGTCAATTTTTATGTCAGTAAAACTTTTAATTATGCTGAGAGAAATTATCAGAAGATTAAAAAGTTTATATTGGCCTTGGTATACGCCACGTAGAAACTGCGAATCTATTTTCAAACCCATAAAATTAAGGTAATAACCAGAGTCCCTATAGAGTCAATTTTAAAAAATACGAAAAGATTTGGAAGGATTGATAGGTGGAACACTCAAATCGATCAATTCGGGCTAAGATACGAAGTTCAAACATCCACGAAGTCACACATAGTAGCAAATTTCCTAGCTTAATTTCCCTCGGTATAAGATGAAGGAGTGGAATAAATGATGGATATAGAAGAAGATCGTTCAGACCCATGGGACTTACTCAAATAAAATCATCCACGAAGATGGGAGATATTTGTTGATGGATCTTCAAATAGTTTAGGTGGAGGCATTGGAATTGTATTTACTTCGCCAGGAGGGGCGATAATAGTTTACTGCTTTCGATTAGAATACAAATCAACCAATAATGAAACATAGTATGAGGCAGTCATTCACGCGCTGAGATTAGCCAGTGAGATGAAGCTAGAAGAGGTAAGGATAATCGGCGATTCACAGTTAGTGGTTCGGAAAATCGAAGGAAGATAAAATGAAGTGATCCCACAATACACAAATACTTGCAACTCGTGAAAGAACTTTCTTCTCGAATACCGAATATAATATGGAGACACATATGCAGAGGAAATAATAGACATGCCGATGTTTTATCCTTTATAGCTTCAATGATAATCGGCCCTGAAATTAAACATGTCTGAACTGAACGACTGATTCAGCCTTCAGTAAGTAAAGAAGGAAAGGTTATGCTCGTGGAAAATGGCGAAGTGAGAATATAATTAAATGAAGAAGATCAGCGAATTCCGGTTCACATGTATCTGCCGAAAGGAGATTTACCTCGTGATAGGTTTGAGACGAACAAAATCAAAAGAAAAGTGACGAATAACGAATTGCGAGATGGAATCCTATACCGAAGATCATTCTTAGGACCATTGCTGAGATTCTTGTCACAAAAAGAGGGGAAAGAAATAATGAAGGAAATGCATTATGGGGACGTTGGTAACCACAGCGGTACTAAGTCACTAGCTTATAAGACTAATGCACAAGGGTATTTTTATCCACACATGCATAATGATGCGAAGAATATTGCTATAAGATGCGAAGCATGTCAAATATTCGGGAAACGGATACACGCACCAACTACGAGCTTGAATTCCATATTAAGTGTTTGGACGTTTGTTACGTGGGGAATAGACATCATTGGACCGTTCGTGACATGGACAAAACAACGAAAATATTTGATAGTAGCAACAGATTATTTCACGAAGTGGGTCAAAGCTAAGGCATTGCAGCATACTCGAGATGGAGATGTATATGAATTTATTCTTGAGCACATCATATACGTATTCGGGATTCTGGTGCAAATTGTCTCTGATAATGGGAAGCAGTTTGAAGGAGAAAATGTGACGATGATATTCAATGCATTCAAGATTCAGTCAGGCAAGTCAACTTCGCTATACCGACAGAGTAATTGGAAAGCAGAGGCGACGAATAAGACAATAGCAACCACATTGAAAAAGAATTTGGAAGGTCACCACAAGGAATGGTGTGAACAAATCCCAAACGCGTTATGGTCATATAGAACAACGAGACGAGATGCAATAAGAATGTCCCATTTCTGCTTGACATATGGAGTAGAGGCCGTATTACCCACCGAGATAATTATCCCCACAACTAAGAAAGAGGCATGGGATAAAAATCTAAATTCATATTTGATTCTGGAGAAGATGGATGACTTGAAAGAAAATCGGGAAACTGCATTGCAACATATGACGAATTATCATCAAAGATTATCTCGAGAATATAATAAAATAGTAAGAGAGCGAAGTTTTGAGCCAGGAGAATTAGTGTTACGAGAAATCCCACCCTCTCAGGTGTCCCAGGTAGAAAGTTGGAACCTACACGGGAAGGTCCGTATATCTTAAAAAGGGTTATGGGAAACGGAGCTTACGAACTTGCAGACTGCCAAGGACGGGATATAGATGACGAATAAAATCTAATATATGGTGAAGTGGAAAGATAGGGTCGAAGACTGGATCATCCTTGGAATCCAGTTTATATCAAAAAAAATTATTCATAATTAAGCATCGCAATATTGAATAAAGACATGTACTCATCAGCAGATCAAATATATAATGAAATATCTTTTCAAATATTCACGAATAAATACAAAGGAAAAACAAAATTCAACTGGGCGAAATAAGACCTCTTCAACATCCGTGTAAGACCTCACTAGGAGGCTGATAAGAATAAAACAAAAACTTAAACCCTTCACCTAGGAAGGTTGGGGACTCAAGGCGTGCACCTTAGTTCGAACGAGAGTGCAAGAGGCACGTATATAAGACCTAACGCACGTCATGTCGAAAAACTCTCAGAGATATAAATAGGGGAAATGATAAGACCTATACGATGAGGGTCCCTTTTATGATGGCCTTCGGTAAGGAGTGCAGAAATAAGATCAGGGCGTCGACGTATTCGGTTGAGCTATGGGTGCTTGGAACATATGGAGTGTTACCTGCGACTACCGTATAGCAAGTCCTGGCTACGATGCAGTCGGTTCCCAAGAAACCCCACCTAGGGTGTGACTTCATAACCATGAGCCATATCGGCGAAGGGATAAGAAGTCGCAAAAATAACTGATTGTTGGCATGACCGGATGGGAAGAGATCAACATGCATGTTAAGGTTAACTTACTTGAAGGTGGGGTCAAGAGGAATATAAAGGGACGACACCCTCCAGATTAGGGAGCTGTGTGACCAAAAGACGACAATATCATAGGGATATTATTCACGAGAATAACTAGTCATGTCGTATTATCGCGAAATAAATATCCTGACGATGTAACAATACAAAAGCTAAGGTGGGGTTGATGGATCATTATTCGCAAGAATAATGAGCGCTTGAGACTTCGTCGAGAAAACTAAGGTCCTAAAAAATGGGGTGGGGCGCAATAAGACCTCGAAATAACACTTCAAAGAATAAAAGAAAATTAAAAGAAAAACAAAACAAGAGGCAAGATCTATAATAACGAAAAATGAATACAAAAGGCGAATCTATAAAATAAATGCAAGAGGTAAAACTCTTACGAGTAATACATCATTATCATAGAATAACAGTTAATATTGCAGGTAACATACATGCGAAGTACAATGAAAAAATGAGGTCAGTTTAACATTGAACTAATGCAGCGAAGAAAGCATGTAGCATACGAAGAAATATAGGTATGCTTCGGAACTATACAAAAGAATAAGAGGCAAGTATATACTCTTAAAAAAAATTATTTTTTTGAATATTTCCTACGCAAAAACTCTCATTTCTTGAAAGAAAAAAACAGAGGCAAGTATATACTAGGGACAAGTTTAATATTTTTTACTTACAAGAATGAGAATAGCCTCGTAAACCTTATTATAATTCACATGCAGGCACATAGCACATCATAATATATTGAAACACCTCGGATATTAAGCTATGATCTTGCGAAATATATCCTAACCATACTAATTGTGTTACTTCGAGTATACAACAGAAATTTTTAGATAGGTGACCAAAAGAAGATAATATTGAAAGCGCAAAGAGATACAGAATGTTTTGCCCCCCAATCTTGGAAGTGCCCGGTTCAAACGAAATGTTAAAAGAAGCAAGATGTTAAGAACAAGAAGAACCAACAAGTTATAAAGAAAAAAGGTCAAGATTGAAGAGGTAGTTTTTGTATGGGAACAACACCAATAACTTCTTCTTCACTAATGATAGCACCTTGAGGATGGACGGGAGGATTTGCCTAAGAAGAAGGCTTGTTAACTGACTTCGTATGAATCGAAGCTTTGTTTTTTGGAGCCTCGACCTCAGCCTCCTCGTCACCATTGATATCTCCGTCTCTTGTTTCTTCGTCAGATAGAGTCTTCTCATCATCAAACGGTTCATCTTCGAAGAATTCCTTAAGATCAAGAGGTTTCCGAGGTATCCCATGCTTATCACAGAAGTCATCGAAGAGATTTTGCTTCGCAAGTTCACAATTCCTATGAGTCATCTTCGCGACCTGGCAGCATCCCTCTCCATCTTAGTCATATCCAAATTCAAATACTTAACTTCTCTCTTGATATTGGAAACCTCATTAGCAAGACCATCTCTCTCACGAGATACATGGATGATATGGTTCTTGTAGTATTTCTCAGAATCTACGAGATGTAAAGAAAATGAGAAACATGACAAGCAAAGTATAGAATAAAATAAAAATCCACCTACAACATTTAAAATCTACCTTCCTTGAGAAGGATGGTAGAATTCAAAGTTTGTTGAACATCCATGTTAAAGTGGTCAAGCCTCACAATTTCCAAGTTCGCAGCTTCAAGATGAGAATAGATCTTGTGATAGTAATTATCTCGTCATTTATCATGGCCAGATGCGAAGATATTCTCACTAGAACGAATAACAATAGACCCTCTATTCTGGCGAGATTTTGTAGGTTTTGAATTCGAGGGCAGGCTAGCAAGTTTTTTACATTGAAGCTTCTCCAAACGAGAAAGTAGAAACATCATTTCGTATTTTAGCCTCTTATTCTCATTTTTTAAATCCTCGACTTCGTTTTGATATTTGCGAAGGTCAACCACAGCCTTATCATTTTTCTTAATTATGCGATCCTTGTCTTCTTTCAATCGATCAACCAAACGTATGGACGAGGAATGGAGATTCCTTGAAGTTATAAGGGAATTCCCAAACTGTCTTAGTTCAATTTGCAAACCTTCATTTTCTTCATGTAGATGAAGGTTTAATTCCTCATTATTCGCGCACTCAACAGTCAAACGATCAACTTGTGAGAAAATGGTTTCCACTTTTTTATTTAAAATCTCATTCTCAGTCACATAACTGTTGATTTGGGTTGTAAAGTTTGAATTCTCTAGACGAATGTATTCAACCAGATCCTTCACTTCGGCGGCCTCCATTTGACATTTTACACAACGAGCTTGACGAAAAATAAAATAAAAGTAAAACAAAAGAAGACTAAGGTAAGAGATGAGCATATAAAAGCAAAGAAGCTTACCACGAAGTTCACCAGTTTTTTGCTCCAACTTCCTTACATAGTTCTCCTCCTCAGCAAGCTTCTTTCCCAACTCCTAAATACGAGCTCTGGCACTCATTAATCTCTCTCGAGATGCTCTAGTCTCCACAAGATTCGCGGAGTGACAGTTGAACTCCTACGAAGTTGTGAATGAGGTAAGAAAAGATATAAGACAAAAGAAGGAGCGAAGGAAAAGATAAGCGTACCAGAGTTATCAAGGTAGAGTGTTGACGAAGAGACAGATCCAGCGAAGCATCCTCCAATGAATACTGTTCAATAGCCAAAAAGGTATCCGAGAAAAATGATACCGGAGCGTTGAGAGTTGGGGAATTGATAGCCTCATCCTTCTAGGCCGTGACATAAATTTCCTTCGGAAAATAAAGATCAGGGAGGTACGCAAGATCATCTGGTTCATAAAGCTTCTTCCTATCCTTGCTCATCTTCTTGGGCATCTTTTCGGGAGACTTTTCCACATTGACAATAAAGGGAGTATGAACTGCATTTTACCAAGAGAATCCTTGGCTAAAGAGGAATAAGAAACTTCACTGGTTACTTCGGTGGGGGAGGAGTTGTACTCTTTAACGAAAACTTAGGGTCTCTGGCTCGGGTTATATCGGATAGGTTCAAAGTCCTGCGAATACGTTTCGCATGAGCAGCACCGGGAGCAACATGAGAACCGGCAGGATTATCCTCCTATGAAGCATAAAATTAATAAACTGGTTGATAAAGAGAAATGACGAAGTAAAGCAACAAAAAATACCTGATCAGAAGTAGGAGACTCAGCTGTACAATCACGTTTCTTTCGGTCCTTAACCAGGCCAAGAAGAGGAACAGGGTACTATTGCAAATATTTGATTAGAACATGATCCACACAAACAAAAAAAAAAACAAAAGGAGAGTGAAACTTGCATTAAGTGGCATTTCCTTCCAATTGAGCAGCCAAGGTTTGTAAACATCGAAATTACTATGCTTGGGAAGGGGACAGGTGAGAACACTACCCTCGGAGTGGATGCCCCATATCCAAGGACCCTCAAGAACAAGGGGATACATCATCCAATCTTCGTCGTCGGACCAACGAAGATGGTCGTTCTTCGCACGACCAAAAGGTTCGACATCTTGAAGAATGGACTTGGGCGAGTCCTCCAGAGTATTTCGCGAGAGGCGAATACCCTATTCTTGATATTTCTTAGAGATCATGGTCTTAGCCGAATATTTAGCCACGAAGGAATCCAAGTTATAATCCAAAGAGTCATATTCCTTCGCAAATTTAGGAATATAAGACTGACCGCCCTTCGAGTGAATTACAACTTCATCCAGAATGTGAATCGCATTTTAGCTAAGATGAAAAATACCTCGTTGAATCTTGGTGAGAGCTTCGTAGAAAAGAGGATTCGCTGGATCATAATAGGGAAGGTCAGACCCACTCTCAACTGACCTACAGTAATAATGACCCTATTGGCATACCATGTATCGGACTGGGTCCACCTATAGTTCGGTTCCATATTCTTTGTTGAAGAAATATGAGGGTCGACCGAGGAATCAATCGCTGGGAAGAGAGAAAGACCTTTCCTTCTCAAATCAGCTTGAAACTCTTTGAAACTTTTAGATGATTTCGGAGATGAAGTTTTCTTGGGATCCATAAGTTTGAAGATTGAAAAAGAAAAAAAGGAAGAGAAGAGAAGAGAAGAAGATAAACTGAGGAGACTGACGGGTTGAGAAGAAGAGCAACAACAACAACAACAACAACAACAACAAAAACAACAGGGAAGATGAAGAAGAAGAGAGAATAAGGGAAAGTAAAAGAAAATTGTGGTTAGTCGAGGTATTTATAGTATGATGACAAGAAACTGGCTAAGGTAGGTCACAAGCACGATGAAATAAGTGGAACCCGTGTTAACCGGTTAAGGAGAAAACATGGCGACGTGGAAGCTGGAATGTAGGATATGTGAAGGTTACGAAAATACCAATGGATTCTCTTTCCATCCTCATTCCTGTGAATGGAACATGAAAGGGGAAAATGTAGGTACAGAAAACCTACTTGCCACGTGGTCGAACGAGATGGCACGAAATAGACGAATAAGATCTCGCTAGAGATCTTTTAATCATCTTCGAGGACAAAAATGCCAGTGTTAAGTCAAATCAAATGTCAGAATTACTTTTAAGAAAATTGGATCTCCAAAGTAGGAAAAGTCATCTGTAAAGATATATTCGCGAAATGAATAACAAGAAAAAATATCTCGAGGTAATTAATAAACGATATAAAGACAACCAAATGAGGAATCATCTAACAAATGAGTGATTGCGAAGCGAAGTAAGTGGTAATATCAGATGAAGAAGAATTGTCGAACAAGAAACCAAGACAACTGTACCGACAGGTCACCGGGATTATCAGCGAAAGAGAGGGGAAAACTTTATTGAAAATTAGCCGTGTGAAGTAAAAAAGTAGAATCGTGTGAATTGTGTGACTATCTGCGAAGTACAAATGAGTTGTACTCCATTATCCGGTTTGCCTATAAATAGAGACCTTAGATCATTGTAAAGTAGGTTGGAAAATTTATAAAAAAGATGTTTGTATTGAGAGAAGTAAGTTAGGGTTCTTGAGAGTTAATAGACGTGTATCATTATCATCATCATCATATATTTAATAATACAAAGAATTTTGATTTGAATCTCATAAGTATGTCTTAGAATCAATATCATCTATCATTTAGGTGTGCCGGGGGATTTCCCGCAGTTACAGGCTTCAAGTTCGCCATAAAAGACATGTTTCGGTGTTTCACAGCCTTTAGAGCATTTCCTATGGAATGAACAAACTTGGAGTTTGTTCATTTTGCTCCCACTATGGAATAAACAAACATGAAAAATGGATGTTCAAATCATCAAATCTGTTGGTTTGAACATTGAGTTGGAACATCCAGCGCGCGTCTGTGGTAAAGACGGGCGTCATTGATACAAACGCTGGCGTCAGAATAAATAACGCCCACGTTGTTATTTAAAGCGCGTGTCATCACATATAGCGCCGCGTCCATACCAATAACGCTGGCGTCAGTCACTATAGCGCCAACAGCTTAATCTGAACGGCTGCAGAACCCTTTAATCCAACGGCTACATTTTCTGAAATCTATAAATACTCCTCATTTCAACTCTAAATTCACACATTCTTCCCTCTCAAATCATCTACAAAAATGCCTCCCGGAGTTCGTTCCGTTAGCTTCACTAAAGAAGAGGATTTAGCTATTTGCAGAGCCTACGTTTTTCAAACACAAGATGTTGTCGCTGATGTTGCTACTGGTAGGAATGTATCACAATCGACGTTCTGGCAGAAAGTTTTTGAAATGTTCGTTGCTGAATCGATTAACATCAATAGGCGTGATTGTCAGGTATTGGCGCATCGTTTTAGTGTAATTAGTTGTAATGTATCGGAGTTCATCGCTCAACTAATGGAGAATCACAAAAATAAGCTCAACGGTGAAGCCGGACATGAAGTGGAAGCCATAACTCTAGCGATGTGGCCAGCATCTCACCGCGGTCGTCATTTTGAATTCCATGCTTGTTTCAACATTCTTAGGGTGCTCATCAAATACGATCCCTACATCGCCCTAGGAATTCCTCCACCCACCGAGAACTGACGCCGCCTATGTAGTAGTTGTTTTAATCTGATGTATTTCTTTTATTCTCATGTATGGTGTAGTTGTTCAATGTAGTATGTTTTTATTTATGTAACCGATGGTGCAATGTTTAATCGAGGAAAAAATTAAATTACTTGATATTGATGGTTTTAGATAATCGTAATAACACAAAATAAATAACAAATTAAATAATATAATACCATAGTGAATCGATTTGTCATACAACTTCAATCATCCCACTCCACCAAAAAACACTTGGGACATTCCCAGAAATGCCTTCCATATGTGTCTTCTTCAGAAAACGTCCGCAAATGCATAAAAGTATTGCAATCGGGCTTTGAGCATGCATTGATTCTCTGTGGACAATGTTTGTATTCGTGATCTTCATATCCACAATGCTTGTAGTGTAATAGTTATTTCTTCAATTTGGCTTTAAGTTTGAAGTTTTTGTAGAGTGTTGTAATCTTTTCTTCTTCTTGTTTTTTAATCTTCACAGCATCATCCAGCATATGTGGTTCCTCTGGACAGTTAGGATCTTGACATTGCAAATACCTGAGCTTTTCCGGTTGTGATTCAATCACCATTCTGATGCGTGAACAACCTTTCCGCGGACACTTTGAATACATCCAAGGACATTGCATAAGACTGAGGTTATCCATGAAACATAATGGACAAACCTCTTTTGCTTCGACACATAATATTTTCTTCGCTTTGCCTTTAGAAAACATAGTGGATGTTGAGAAAGAAATTGGATGGTTTGGTTTAGAATAAAACCTAGAGGCGTATTTATAATAGAAAATTGGCGCTGGTAATTCAAACGGGAGGTTTTAGTAAAGTCGCGCGGCTTTACCTTAAGCGCCAACTTCTATGTAATTCAAATGGGCGCCTTAAGGAAAGATGCCGGCGCTTTTACTTCAAACGCCAACGTCCATATTTCCAACGACCCACTTTTCTTTCTTGACTTATAAATTTCATTCCTCACATCTCCAAAATCACATCTTCTTCTTCTTTTTTGCTAAATCTCTCTCTCTTTGCAGAAATGTATGTTAGAAATCGTGGTCCCAAGTTTACTCAAGAAGAGAATATAAGTCTATGCAAAGCAAGTTTCTTTCATAGGGTAATCACTGGGGTTGTTATTTCTCATGACGGTTATTTTTGGGAGAACATTTTTTCAATGTTCGTCTCACTGACGGAAAACCCAGGAAACCGAGATGTTCGTCGATTACGTGCTCGTTTTCATTCTATTAGGCTTACATTCCAACTATTTCTTGCTCTGGTAATAGAAATTGATCGAGAAAATTCCATCGGTGTAACTGAAGATGAAGTGATCCAAACAGCTCTTGATAATTGGGAGGAATCTCACGGTAAGACTTTTCCTTACGAAGCGTGTTTCAGAATTCTAAAAGATGGTCCATCTTAAGCACATCGTTACTGCACTCGAATGCCGCTCCCGGTCTGTACAATGGAAGAAGATGTTGCTGATAGGTGCCTAAATTACATCTTTTGAGTATCAATTTTGTATGATTTTCTTAGTTATTTCTCTTGTATTTTTTGTATATTATGCTTTGTTTTCATTTTGTAGGTGTTTTGGAGTCATGTGACGTAAAAGAAGGCTAATAAGAGCTAAATTCATTATTTGGCGAACTTGGAATCGACGGAGTCAAAGTGTGCATGGGCAGAAAGGCTTTAATATGCCAAGAAAGAAATTTGCTAGAGCACCAGACTCTGATTACTCATTGCCACCTCCCTTCTTATTTGAACTAGCAGCTAGGTCGACTACTTCACAGTTCACGACCAGCTTTGCTGCAAGTTCACTGCCAGCTTAACCCATGGATCTGATAGCTGAGTACCAAGGGAATATAGAGAATTTGAGATGGGAAACGGATCAATTGTTCGAAGAGTTTGAGTTAGGCTCTGGACAGCAAGAACCGAGAGAAACCGGGGAAGAAGAAGGTGTTGATGCCGTAAGCTCTATGAACTGTATAGGAGAGTCAAGTGGGAAGTTTCATGTTTCAGGCCAAGAATGAGCATTATAAGAGCAGTACGAAGAATGGGTTTCCATTGAATTCGAGTCTGATGAGCTCCGGATGAAGTTTTGAAGCTATAAATCAGGGAAAGAAAGAAGTTTTAGCCGAGACAGTTGTGCTGCCATTAAATGATGGTGTTTCGTTGTTATTTGTATGAAGAACATAATAGAAATGAATATTTTAGAGATATTAATGAATGGGTTTGTGAAATTGAATGCAGGGAAGGAGCTGTCAGAGGTTACAGATTCAGCAGAGTTCTACCGATCATCAGCTTGCAGGAAGCCTATACACTGTTCGTAGAAATGATTGAATGGCCAGTTCTGCAGCGGTTCCCATTGTTCACTGTACCAAGTCTTTGCCACTGTTAACCATGGTCTGTGTAGCCTTTTTCGAAGGGTCGGAGGATTAATTGAAGTTTAGATAAACATGGACACATAGGGGAGGATTTGGTAAGAGTTTTAAGGCTTGAAAACAGCCAAGAAGTCGATGAGTTGTTGCCGTAGATTCAAGGGATGAATGGGAGTGGATTTGATCCGAGTTTGCAGGATCCAGAAGAGGAAATTAGAGCTATAAAAATCAAGACTTAAACCTACAGAAAAGGCATCATCTCATACCCCTCACCACTGCCGTTCACAGCTAAAAGAGATGAACTTTTGCTCCTCTCCAAACCATATTCCACCACCATCTGCATCCACACCCACCTTCATAACCACCAGTTCTCAGCCATCACCTTCATCAGCATAGCACCTGCATAACTCCATCTTACTTGCATCACCATCTGCATAGTCGTCTCCACCACTTCACCTGCGTACACCATCTCCAGTCCATCCCATCCTTACCACCTTGCAGTCACAACTACCACCACTCCATCAGGGTTGTACCTGGATAACTTCAGGTTGTTGTTTGCTTACCACCATACCATTCACCAGTTCCATTTCATCCAGCAGCAACTTGGGTAGTCTGTCGCATTACACACCAGCATACAGGCAGCAGGAAGCTGGGCAATATAGCACCAAGACTACAGCAGTACCACTTTGCAACCACAGTTCCATTATCACCAGGATACACCATTCTCCAACACCATTAGTCCATATCCACACTCCAACTGCAGCTGTTTGGTTTTGTATTCCTGCTTTTATTTGCTTCTTTGTTTGCCATGAACTCCAGTAGCTGATTGCATTTGATTAGGGATGATTTCAACGTCCAAACATGAATTCATATTGATATTTAAAAGGCCTTTTTATTGCAATTATATTGTTATTGCTTATTCACTATCGTGCCAATATTGTTATATGAATTATTTCTCATTCTTTTAAGTTGCAAATTGAATGGTTGTTTGATAATTCTATTGCTAATTGAGACCTATTCGACCCGTAATTGTCTAGAGAGTCTTAATACAAGTAGTAATATGTGGTTATTGATGATGGAATTTTGTTAAGTAATCATATGTATTGAATGACACTTGTAGATGAATCGAGCTTTTGTATTTGTCACTAGGAATAACCTATCTCACGGAATTTAATGCATTTGTTTAAGTCACACCTAGAGAGCGTACTTCTAGGAAATTTGGCAAGTAGAATCCGGTAGTCGAGCGCTTCCGTGTCCGGTGAACTTAGGAGATATAACGGAATAGTTGAGCGTACTAATTATTCTAGGGTTATTAGTAATTGGTACTTTGCAAAAACATAGCCATATCAATAAGATTCACGTTTTGTGACTTAGAAGAAGTCTTTGATCATTCTCATTCTCATATTTGCATTTCTTATTCAGAAATTGAATCGACAACTTAGACTCAACTCTCCCTTAGGAACGAACCTGCTTATCCGTATACTACTAGTTAGTTTAAAGGGAAGTAGAGAAATATTATTTTTGCGAGTTCAACACCTCGTCAGTTAATCTTGTTCGATGTTGGATACATCGTTTGATGAGACCGATGAACATTGACCATTTCTGGGAAAGACTATTGGGACATTTTGTAGCATCGCGGAACGAAAGCATAAGAAACACTAAGAGCCTAGAACTAAGAATTTCATTCATCACTAATGAAGTCAAACATTATACGGAAGTTTTTTGGATGGTTCACCGTAGATATTCTGGATTATCCAACGAAGAACTGGTGAGTATCTTCCCTTTTTCCTCACTGATCAACTGCATTATAATATCTAAAATTGTTTTTTCTATGATTTACAGAAAACCATCGTTCAGACCAAGTTTACTGAAGAAAGCGGAAGAGAGTTTAAGCATTTGAATGCTATGAACTCTATAGAGAGAATGTCGCTGGATTTGATGTAGTTTGATGTTTTTGTTGTGGTTTATTAAAATGTAGTTTGATGTTATTTGCAAGTTTAAATTGCAATAAATTTTACTTAATCTGAAGTGGAAATCTATTTTAAAATATAAACATTTTCATTCATTGATATTACTGCTAATTCTTTTACAAGATATAAACTTTAGATAATCATAAAACTTCAATAAAAATCAAGTACAAGTTTTGGCCTCCTGTTTATTCTTCATTTGACGTATTCTACATTCAACGCGCTCTTTGACAGTTTCACCTTTGTTTTTGAATTTTCTGTTGTTAACTTTTAGAACTGGACCTCTTCTTTGCCTTTTAACGGAACTTTTTCTTGGAGCAAATTCTAAAACTTGCACTTTACTTTTACAAATTTCAATCTTTTTAAAACTCCCACATATCTTAGAAACATCAGCTTCAAGTTTTGCATCGCAAAAAAGTGTGATCGTCTTTTCAGCCATTTTAGAAGAGAAAATTCAAGTGAATTTTGGTGTGAGTGAATTGTTTCAAGATGGTGGTAATTTATAGAGGTAAAAAGTTAATTTTGAAATTTAAAAAACTGCTTGTTGGCGTTAGAAGAAAAAACGTCGGCGATATATCGTGTGACGCCGCGTTGGATCTTCTGATGCACGCAATTTTGCTTGTGACGTTAGCGTTCGGTCTACGGACTCTAACATTTTTACCTGGCTCACACGCCTATTGATCTAACGCTCAGTGCTTTACCATAGTGGAAAACCTAGTTTGGCTATCCACCTGGCTCAACAAACTAATGGGTTTGTTCATTCCCATAGGAAATGCTCTTACATCCGACTACCAGATGTGGTTCAATCATATCATTTTTGAACAAAAAATTCAACATTCAAAATGAGAACCATATGGTACAAAGTGAAACAAGAGAGAGTTAATGATATGTTGTTGTTTTTTTTATCAATAAGTTAATGATATATTTAGGAATCATTTGGCACTTTAAAATGATAATCAAAATTGAGATTTCTGAGCGTGAGAGAGAGGAAAGGGCATGGATTGATTGACTGATTGAATATAAGATACAAATGTTGGGGTCACGGAAAACAAGTCGTGATCTTTGTAAATTTCGTAGGGAGGGCCCGTGTCGGTGGTCAAGATTAATAGGCAAATGAACAAAAGACAGTATGACATGTATGCTGCTCCCTCCGCATGACCAACAAAACCTATCTACATTGATCTGACTTTCGTTGGGCCTGAGAAATTAGGTTCGAGGTTGTCAGGCTCTTATACATGCTTGCGCAAGTTATGATTGGTTAGGAAGCAGAGCATGTTTTGATCATTGGCTATACTACTACCAGGTATGGTACCACCACCAAAAAGGGTAGAGTCTGTACTGGTTTTTCAATGTTAGGCAATAACACAGCAAATCTTTTTCAAAAACCGGGAAAAAAAAAAGAAGCTTAGATTGATCGAGTCTTTAAGTGTTCAGTTAAACCACAAAACAAGGGCACGCCTAGGCAGCTATGGATCAACCAAACAACAACACACTGGCAGCAGTGATACTTATGATTCCTTTAAAGGGTATGCATTTTTTATTATGGGGATGAGCATGGGTGAGATGTATGTTTTTATTAGCATTTTAATCTTTCCCTGCTTCCAGTTTCTGTTTCATACTACTTTCAAAAATGTATGCGTTCACACATAGGACATGAAGCTTTTCCAAGGTCAATGACCCCCCCAAGGGGTCCATAAAAATACACTCACTGTAACAATTGGAAGTGGTGAAGTACTTATTGCTGTTATCTTTAGGTTGGTTCTTGTGGTTGCAGAAGAGTAATAGATTATGTCATTATGGAATAGGGGGTGGTATGACTTATGAGCAATGGGATATCTGTGACCTACTTGTAGCTGGATAGTTATGGGATTAAAATGATTCTCAAGAAAAAAGAACTTGAAGAAAAATTTACAGCACTCTGGATGAAAATTTGGTAGATAAGTCGCCCATCCCCCTGCTCTCTAACTTATGGACAAATTGCTGTGGAAAAGACTTTCTTCTCTTCAAGGTCATGGCACCAAGAAGAAGAAGAAGAAGAAAATTGTACCACCCAAATGATTAAAAAGTATAAACAAACCTTTCCGTGCAAATGAACCGCCGATGAGCGCGGTATTTAACAATGAAAGGTAATGAAAAAAGCAGCAGGTGAGCATTTAACAATCGAAGGTAATGAAAACAGCATTCACATGTTTACCAGCACCCAGACATTGAACAATAGAAACTTGCAGAAACCAACTTTGACGTGCTGAAGGCTCGCCTTGGTTACCACCTACTGAGGATTACTATTGCCCCAGAAGGAACGGAATTATGAAAATTCGATTAGAAGTTGGGAACTACAGAATACAACGCAAATATTGAAATGTAAACTTCCTTGGATGTTATTCACAGACAGTACACCAATTCATAACTGAAGCCCTTTCTCAGCATAAAAACCAATCCGTAGATTGGCCTCAATGTATTCAGCATTCGACAATAAGTTGAGAATAACATTGCATTGACCAAGTTAATAACAGGTTACAATGCACCCTCCCAAGACCCAATTGTATCAAGAAAAAATTGAAGATGAAATTCAAGTTCGTTAACTTCAGAACCCCATATACAACTGGGAGTCTGGGACTCTGACACAGATACATTTTACAGATTGCTAAGCATTGGGCTTCATCTAAAAGGGCATGTGAATTGTGTAGTATAATGCAGAGAAAAAATGCAAAAATCCATCCAGTATCCTAATCAAATTGAACCCAAGATTGTAACAATCAATCCTTAAGCAAAGACAAATGACAATCTCATTCATCCAATTCAATAAATTGTAATAATGCTAACTTATAAACAAATTGCTGTGGAAAAGATAATATGAACTGGCAAATAACCTTTTCAGAGTTCCCCCCCAATTGAACTGGCAATGAGGGCAGAAGGTAAAGCATCTGAGCATTAAACAATGAAAGGTAATGAAATCAGCATTGACATACAGGCTTGCCTTGGTTACACACCACCTACCAGGGAGTAGGGACTATTGTCCCAGAAGGCTATTGAATATGAAAATTGGCCGAGGAACTACAAAAATGCTGAGAAATCAGGATCAAAATAAAACTGAATGTCATTCACAGACTCAAGTCTTATCCTAGCTCAAGCCTTCCCTGAAAACCAATCCATACTTCAACCACAACGAGTTCAGCATTCAACAAATATGCAGCATTGACATGTTATTAATAGGTTACACTGTACCCTGGCAAAACCCAATTGCATCAAAGAGAAAATGCAGAAAACCTACAGGTTCATCATTAACAGCTTCAGAACTCGCAACAATCAACAATCAACATTTCACAGATTGATTAGGTAAAACGCAGAGCAATATTGCAAAAACCAATCCTATAACTTGATCAAATTGAATCCAGGATTATCACAATCAATCTTTCTCCAAGCAAAGACAAGAACCATCTCTCATTCATCCAATTCAACATCTAATACAACGATTTATTAGGTAATAAATAATATGCAGAGCAATATTGCAAAAACCCATCCTGTAACTTAATCAAATTGACTCCAAGATTATCACAATTCATCCTGGAACTTAATCAATCAAATTAGCAAAAGACAGAACCATCTCATTCATCCAATTCAAAATCTAATTCAACAAATTATAACAGAGTAAAGCAACAAAAGTAAATCTGAAAGAAGAATTATCAGTAATGAATAGATTTCATTGATTATAATGAAAATTCATACCCCCAAACTACATCTTAAAATTCATGAAACAAACGAAAGATTGTCTTGATTAAGAGTAAATTGCTTTATTTACAAAGCAAAAACAAATTCTCCATAACCCTAAAAATAAAACCCTAGAAAACAGAACAATCAAAGAACTTAGGCCCTTTCACCACGAATACGCCTTGCTAACTGGATATCTTTTGGCATGATTGTGACTCTCTTAGCGTGAATTGCACACAAGTTGGTATCCTCAAACAACCCAACTAGATAAGCTTCAGCAGCCTCTTGAAGAGCAAGAACAGCATGACTCTGGAATCGAAGATCTGTCTTGAAATCCTGAGCAATCTCACGAACCAACCTCTGGAAAGGCAACTTCCTGATCAAAAGTTCAGTACTCTTCTGGTATTTCCTGATCTCACGAAGAGCAACAGTTCCGGGACGGTAACGATGTGGCTTCTTAACACCTCCAGTTGTTGGTGCTGATTTCCTTGCAGCCTAATCAAAATCAAAACAAATCAAATCAATAAACCTCAAAAATCAAATCAAATCTAATCAATAAACCTCAAAAAACAAATCAAATCAAAAACTAGAACAGAAAACCCTAAATCTAACAAAAAAAGCCGAATCAGAACAGAAGAAAGCAGAATCAGATCAAAAGAACTAGAGGAGAAGAGATGAATATACCTTGGTGGCGAGCTGCTTCCTTGGAGCTTTACCTCCGGTAGACTTACGAGCGGTCTGCTTAGTACGAGCCATGGATGAAACGAAAAGGAGATCTGAGAATTTTTCAAAAAAGAATAAGGAAGAGAGATGAGAAATTAGGGGTTTCTAATCTTTTTTTTGTGGATGATAGGAGGTGGCAGTTGTTGGTATTTATATTAGTAGTTTTTTAACCAAAACGTGGTTAAGGCGGTGGAGATGTATTTACCGACGTGGGATTGGTTTGAGAGAAAACACAAAATCTGTATGCTCTGAATTCTACGCTCTCATTGGTTGGTTTTGTATTCATACGGATTCGTAACTCTAACAAACAAAAATAAGGAGTATTTGTGTTTTCTCTGGTTTCTTTTTGGGTACAATTATTGTCGAGCTCAGATAGCCGAACAACTGAAGGGATCTAAAAGGAATAAGAATAGTATCAATTGTTGTTTATAATTTGTAAGCTGTCGGCTGCAGAAAACCGAGTACGTCCTAGTAACTGTCTAATAAATTTGTGGGCTTATTATAATATAAGGGGTAGCTGAAGTTTGAACTATTTTGGGGACCATGGTTTTTTTGAGGGGACCATGGTCCCATTTTGAGTAGGGGTGCCCTTATCCTAAATTTTTAGTAATACCTAAACTACCCTTTTAATTATTTTTTGGTTTTGATTAGTGAAATCATTATTGAAATGATTAAGAAAAAAATAACATTAACCCACCACCGCCGATTACCACCACCACCACCTCCTCCGATTACCACCACCACCACCGCCGATTACCACCACCACCGCCGTCGATTATCACCACCACCAACCATCTATTACCACCACCTCCGATTACCACCGCCACCACCTCTATATATGTAGCTTCATTTAAATCATTAACAAAGATATTCTCACAAACTCATTGCTTGTCATTCGTTTTTGGTTGAAAAAATGAGAAGTATCAAAATGAGTTGAAAATGGAAAAAAGTTGCAGAGAGGTTTAATGGAGGTTTTTTCTCCAGACATGTTGGTTACATCGCAAAAACAATTCTTAGCCGAACTAAGAGTTCGGTTATCACGGATTAATTTTTTGAACCGGGCGAGAGTTGGTTCATTCGCAAAAAATACTTTTAACCGAACTATGGATTAATTCCATTTATGCATTTGCAAGTGCAGTTCGGTTGGATCGCAAAAATTGTTAAGTTTTTACTTTAACCGAACGTTTGCCTAATTGCATATATGCATATACAAGCTCAGTTCGGTTGATTCGCAAAATATGTTGAAGTTTGCGAACCAACCGAACTTCTAACACTAGGTTACTTTTAACCTGCAATTCGGTTGGGAACTTGATTGCATTGAAGTTTGCGAACCAACCGAACATAGGTAAATGAGTTCGGTTAACTCGGAAAAATAATTTCAAAACCGAACTCTTCCCTATATAGCCAAATGTTGAGTTCGGTTTAATCGCCAAAAACAAAATTGCGAACTTACCGAACTCGTTGTTTAAAGTTCGGTTACAACGTGGTCTAGTCGATGAACCAACTAAACTCGTAAACTCAAGCATAGTAGTTCGGTTACATTTGATTTTTCATCACAAGCAAGAACAAACAAAAACTCCATTAAAGCTCGGTTCGGTTCGTGATTTTGGATTTATTAACAATCGCATTTGCGAAAGTTGGTTACATGTTCTTCATATAATATAACCGAACTTTGTTGACATGGTTGAAATTTTTTTGTTACAATTTTGATTTATAAGATATTTTAGGCCGTTCATAGCAACATTCACTAAGTTACAAGCATACCTTAGCACCCAGATGATTTTTTTTCTCCATATTCACCCATCTCAAAATAAATTTTTTCTTCATCTTCATCTTCTTCTATCACTTTAGTCACTCAATAATCGGAGGTGGTGGTGGTGGTGGTGGTGGGCGGTGGTGATAATCGGAGGTGGCGGCTAGGTTAGATGCTTTTGTTTTTATATTAGATTAAGTTAATTACAATTATTAGGTTAGGGTTAATTTCAATTATTAGGATAGGGTTAATTAAATTATTAAGGGCAAATTAGTAATCTCATGATTTTTTAGGACAGCCCTTAACAATTTAGGTTAGGGTGCCTTAAAATCAATGGTCCCCAAAAAAAGGGTGGTCCCTAAAATAATGTTCCTGAAGTTTGAGCCTGTTGAAGCTACAAGCCCATCACTAGTTCCAACTATACTTCATGTCACAAGACAACAGGCCTGAGTCTCCTGGCTCTTGACCAAACCAAAGAGTGGGGTTTACAGGTGCTCATTGCAATTGGAACCTTTTTTTTTTTTTGATTGGTAAAGAATGTTATGTTAATGTTAGTTTGTTAGTGTTTGAGCGGAGACTCGAACCGCTGACCTCTTGTTTGAGAGTCAGGCTCCTGGCCAACTGGGCTAACACCAGATGGTTATTGCAATTGGAACCTTGGTGTTCGGAACAAAGCAATGGGGTTCCTGTCGCACCATCCGCTATTGTATGAACTGAAAGATACTAGCAAGACATAGAGAATCGCTCAAAATGAAGCCTTGGCAATGGAATGGACATAAATGAGAACCCTATGCACAATTTCAAGGCTTGCGTGTATGTAATGCTACTTTGCTGGTGTTATCCCAGGCTGGATATGCAATTGCAAGTAATGAAAAATGTTGGCAACAAGCCACTGTTAATCATATCTAATTTTTCTATTACAGTTCTAGATTTGTTTTATTTCTCTTTAGGTGAAAACATTACTATCCATCCATTCTAGTCTGCTTAACATTTAATTAACCACATAACTACATTGGATGCCCATATTTCTCTGTCCAAACACAGAAGAACTACACAGAAAAAAATAAAGGACAGCATATTTCTCTGTCAAGCTCTTAAAATTCAGATAAGGTTTTGATAAGATTCTAACAATAACCCAGGGGCCAAAGATGAGTCAAAATTCGATTATAGAAACCATGAGACTTTTATACCTCAGTCCTCAGGGTGCTTCTACAACACTCAACAAGCTAGATATTGTAATAGCTAATCTTGTAGATAAATCCACTTGGAGTGATCTTGTTGAAAGATCACCACCTTCTGCAATTACAACTCACTCTTATCTACTCTATTTGTTTCCTTAGCTCACTTGTTGTTGGTTGGCATGCACTGGATATGCCCCAAATGCTGCTGCAGCAGTATATATATGCTTGGGTCCTGAGCCACAGGTGCAGCATATCCGTAGTCTTATACTTGTCCTCCGTAGTATGCTGCACCCCACTGGCAACTAGGATCAGTTCTCATATGCTTGTTTGCTGGATTGCGACCCGAGAAAGATGAACAGTCTGTTTGCCAACGGTTGTTCCGTTCAACTTTCTCAATGCATCCTCAGCATTGTCTCTGTCAGCGAATTGTACGAATCCACATCCTTCGCCAAGAGGTATCTTAACAGATGTAATCTCACCATACTGAGAAAAGGTTTGCTTTAGGTCTTCCTCAGTGATAGTGGAATCAAGTCCCCCAACGAATATCGTTGTGTTAGTAGAATCACCATCATGAGCTCATGCACCATTTGAAAATATAACCACCTTGCGATGGCTGTTGCTGTTGATAAGCGGCGGACTTCCTGCGGTTGCTGGACCTATGCGCATTTCTTTACTTGAACAATACACGCCGCATTTCAGCCATGACACGCACGTGTAGTGTTACTATCATCACCAAATCCATAACCTTTAGAACGACCGTCATTTGCATCAATATCAACTTTTGCTCCTTTCAGAAGTAGGTATATAGAGGCAAAAGTTTCCTGCAATACTATATCAGTAACATCTGAAGCCAAAGCACCAGCAAATATAGACTTGTCAGAACTTGCATCTGAACGCTTGTACCCCATGCTAAATGATGCCCAGTTCAAACGGAAGGGCAGTTCTGCATTCAACATTGGCGTGCCATTGAATTGAAGTTTTGCAACACCTATTCAGCTGTGGAATGTGTAGCGAATTCAACAAATCCTCCGACATTGAAGTCTGCCTATGCGCATGGCTCTACTTGATCACTGCCATGGCGCGCGTCCCACTATCATCACCAAATCTCGCAAACCCATAAGGCCATAATCTTTTGCACCGAGCGATATCTGCATCCATGACAACTTTTGCTCCTTTTACAGATGTGCATCTGGAGGCAAAAGTTTCCTGCAATACTGTAGCAGTAACATCTTAAGCCAGACCACCACTTGTCAGAACTTGCATCTCAACCCTTGTCGCCCATGCTAAACGATGACCAGTTCAAGCGGAGGGGCTGTTCTG
The DNA here is from genome assembly GCA_023529315.1 of Papaver bracteatum. Taxonomy (NCBI): domain Eukaryota; kingdom Viridiplantae; phylum Streptophyta; class Magnoliopsida; order Ranunculales; family Papaveraceae; genus Papaver; species Papaver bracteatum. The sequence goes on from JAJJWX010003488.1 coordinate 1,778,872, forward strand.
CATTCAACATTGGCGTGCCACTGTAGTCCTGCAACACCTATTCAGCTGTGGCATGAGTGACGAATTCAACAAATCCTCCGACATTGAAGTCTGCCTATGCGCATGGCTCTACTTGATCACTGCCATGGCGCGCGTCTCACTATCATCACCAAATCTCGCAAACCCATAAGGCCATAATCTTTTGCACCGAGCGATATCTGCATCCATGACAACTTTTGCTCCTTTTACAGATGTGCATCTGGAGGCAAAAGTTTCCTGCAATACTGTAGCAGTAACATCTTAAGCCAGACCACCAAAAAAAACATAGACTTGTCAGAACTTGCATCTCAACCCTTGTCGCCCATGCTAAATGATAGCTAGTTCAAGCGGAAGGGCTGTTCTGCATTCAACATTGGCGTGCCACTGTAGTCCTGCAACACCTATTACGAGTGGCGAATTCCACAATTCCTCAGACGTCAAAGTCTGCTTATTACGGGTTACCTTAATGTTGATAACCTTCCCAGTATGAACATAATTCTCATCCATCAAAGAGTGAAGGTCATCATTCCAAATTGTTTTATTTTCTTCTGAAGAAGAAAAATATTCTTCAATATGTTGTTGCTGTTGTTGATGAGGGAAGCCCATAAAATGAGTCGGATAATGTTGAGGTATCATCTGCTGAGGGATTCCCATTGTTGAAGCACCACCAGGATATTGCATTGGATGTATCCATTACTGTGGTTGTTGTTGCCGTTGTGGATCCGTAATGTTTGTTATTTGCTGCTGCATAATGCTTTTTTCACCTTGCATATCTTTAACTAATAGTTACTCCTTGATTGTGATCTTATTTACAAAAGTAAATGCAGTAAATCGTAAACAAAATCTTGAAAAATGTTTCCTTTCTTCCATTATGCAAAACAAGAGAGTTGCAGGATTATTAAGATTCTTGGCAAAGCAATGGACAATATATTGGAACTTCATATACAATTGCAAGGTTTATGTATTCCTAGTTTGCTGGTGATATCCCTGTGGTTATTCGATCTCAAGTAGTGAGAAATGTCAGTAACATCTCATAGTTATTTCATATCCATATTTCCATCAACAGTCAAGTGACTTGAATTGGTATCATCTGATGAGGCATCACCATTGTTGCAGCACCAACAGGATATTGTATTGAATGTGTCCATTGCTGTGGTTGTTGGAAGTTGGAACTGTTTTTGTTCCTTGCTGCTGCATCATTCTTTTCTTGGATACTTGAATTGATACGTAGCATATCTTTTACTAATAATTACTCACTAATTGTGATCTTGCAATAGGTAATGGTAGTAAATGTAGAATCATAAACAAAATCTTGAAAATTTTCTCCCATTAATACAAAACAAATGTAAAGCTATCCACCCCTAAATCCTGGCAAAGCAGTGGACATTTCAAGGTTTAGGCATTGCAAGTTTGCTGGTGTTATCCTTATGCAGTCTCAAGTAATGAGAAATGCTATCAAAATCTCATAGTTATGGTGAACAATATTTCCATTAACAGTTGGTGACTTGAATTGGAATGCATATCTTTTGTTATTAGTGATTATTATACCTTGATTGTGAAATTACATATCATAAGTAATCCATTGAAATGTAGAACTGTAAACAGAATCTTGAAATTGTTTACCTTCTTCCATTAATACTAAACAAGAGTTGCAGGATTACACAACAATTAAGGACGAAAACAGACTAACATATGTATTTGACATCTACAACCACAGACTAAAAACTAAGAACACTTAAACAAACTGATTTAAGCTCTCCTAGCTCTCTTAGCTGCAGGAGATTTGATGGACTTGAGTTGTTTAGGTTTAACAGGAGTAGCTGCCTTTGCCTTCCTCTTAAGACCAACTTTCTTTGCAGCAACAGCAGCAGGCTTCTTCAAACCTGCTTTCTTAGCAACAACACTAGCAGGCTTCTTCTTCAAACCAGCTTTCTTTGCAACAGCAGCTGCAGGCTTCTTCACACCAGCTTTCTTAGCAACAGCAGTTGCAGCCTTCTTCTTTGTTGGAGCAGCAGTAGATGCAGGTTTCTTTCCAGCCTTTGCTTTTGGAACAACAGCAGCTTTAGGTTTAGTTTCTGGTTTCTTCTTCTCAGCAACAGCTTTAGGAGCAGCTTTAACTTCTTTCTTTGCTGCATCAGAAAGCTTGAAGGAAGCTTTAACCTTTATCAATTTCTCACTAGCAACACATTTCTTCAATTGAACAGCCAAAAGTTTCTTGTAATTTTCAGGCAAAATTTTACTGTGTTTCTCTTCCATGTACTTAGCAATTGCAATTGGACTTGACCCAGATCTCTCTTTCAAGGCCAGTATAGCTTCCTTGATCATCTACAAACAAAAGCCCCAAAAAAATAATTCAGATCTGTAAATAATGTAATAGAACATCAAAGCTGAGACAAAATTTCTAGGGTTATGATTTTATACCTGATAGTAAGTAGGATGAGAAGGATCGGAAGCCTTAGCAGGTACTGGCTTCTTCCCCTTTGGAACAACCTTTGCAGATGCAGATTTGATTGATTTCACCTGCTTAGGTTTAACTCCAGGAGCAGTTTTCTTCTTCAAAGGAGCAGCAACTTTCTTAGATGCAGCTTTCTTAACACCTCTAGATTTGGAAACAGCAGCAGTAGATGATTTAGGTTTGACTGGTTTCTTCTTCTCAGCACCAGCAGATTTCACAGCTTTCTTTGCACCATCGGAAAGTTTGAAAGAAGCCTTAATCTTAGTCAATTTCCCATTAGCAGTACAGTTTTTCAATTGAACCCCTAACATCTTGTTGAAATTTGATGGTAAATCTTTGTGTTTCTCTGAAATGAACTTAGCAATAGCATGAGGACTAGATCCACTCTTCTCATTCAATGATACCAAAGCTTCCTTAATCATCTACATCATAAACACAAAAAATCCCCAAATTAAAAACAAACCCTAAAAAAAAAATGAAATAAGATTCTAGAGTTAATGGATTTACCTCAAAGTAACTTGGATGTGAAGGAGCAGTCTTAGGAGCTCTGGGTTTCTTCTCTTTCATTGGTTTCTCTGGTTTCTCAGCTCCTTCGGTTGCAACAGGTGCTTCTTCTTCTGGTTGTGGTTGTTGTTCAACTACCTCCTCCATTGCTGGTGCTGCGTTCAGATCTTCTACTTGTGGTTGTTCAGACATTTTATCTTGAAACTATCAAAAAGAAATATTGAGAGATTTTTTTCTCTGTATCTAAGAAGAAATTGATTAGTGCAGAAAGTTTGGGTGTGAGATTTTTTCAATTCGATGGATTGGTGTATTTATAATAAGTTTAGAGTTTGGCGTTACAAATGAGATTCTGGTATGTGATTGGTTGTTTAAGAGTCTTGCGGATTGCGATCCTAATGCATAGGAGTTCTGGAACGTGATTGATTGTTTAGACCTCATGCGGATCGCTAATATTTTCAAAATACCAATCTTGACCGTTTATGGTTTTTTAGGAACTGTCCGTTGGATGGACTAGATTGTTTTTGATATGAAAGAGGCTCTTTCAGGTTTGTTTTCGCTTTTTTTTCTTGGGGTGTGCTTCCTTCATGGATTTGAAGTGAATTTTGTTAGTGATTTAGTTGTTTTAAAAGGTTTAGATTTTACGAGGTTGAAGATGAGAGACATGGCATTAGATTAAGCTCTTATTTGCCTGATTCCATCAACATTTTGGGATGAAATTTGATCAAAAGATAGCATAATCTCTTGTTTTTCCATCTGAAGGTGTGTCAATATGTGTTCTTCAATTTCAAACTGGGCACAATAAGCAAATGTCTTTTAACTCTTTTCCATTATCCTTGAGATCAACCAGTAATAGATTTTAAGCAACTTAACAAAAATCTAATAAAACTTGACTTCAACAAATTAGAGCAAGAAGAAAAAAATGATCAAACGGTGATCAAGAAGTATATGATGATTTATTTATTTTTTCATATTTGTATTTTCATTAAAAAATACAAATTTTCGTGATTGATTCATAAGAAATTTGATTATTGACTATAAGTGGAATAAGAACAATTTGTTATAAAACACAACAATAGGTATCACCCAATAACCTGATAAGAGAAGGGATGAAAAACCATGCTAGCCCTATCTTTGTGTCTTCGAAAATGAGATGAGTAATGGTTTTCTTATTGAAAAATCTAATCGACTTTATAGAAGTTTTCTTCCCTAAGATGTACTCGATCCCATAAAAATAACTAATTTGTCCAAACTTCGAAGAGACGTTGTAAACGGAAACCCTTGATCGTCGCCCTATTTTCTCGAACCTTTAGTTATATTGGAATTCTACGTACCAAGTGTAAACTTGTTATCTATATTTCAAGATACGAATTCTACAAGAAACAAGTCTTGAAATCAATCTTGATTATGTGGATGTATCTACCTGAATTGAATACGTACTATATATTCTACTATAAAGATAAACAATATAATACGAAAATGGAAAAACACAAGATACCAGAAGTTTTGTTAACAAGGAAACCACCCGCAATAGTAGCAAAACCCTGGGACCTCGTCCATATTTGAACATCAAATTGTATTAAGCTTCTACAGACACTAGACTACTCTAAGATTTCATACTGGAATGTAATTGAGACTGAATCCACCTCACAAGCAATTCAGTTATAGTCGCGCTCCTTACATCTTGCTTCAACCTAAGTGAATACTTTTTATACCAATTTGCCTCTAACATATAAGCCTATTTGATTTCCCTCTAGATCAAAGATTAAAGCTTGGAAATCTGTTTGCAATAGACAAAGCTAGCAAACCTCACAGTCTGGAATACTTACACTCAGTTTGCTGAGAATTCTGGATCTTTAACCACCTCTCAAGAAAAATCTTCAACTTATCATTTAAGAATAGTTTTCATATATCTATATTGAGGAATCACAAAATCTGAGACAAAGAAAACTTTGTGATATTTATCAATCTTGCATGAAAGAGATTGTGAAAACCTCGATAGAAGAAAAGCAAGATTAGGATACACGAACTACCAAAATAAAAGATAGTCGGACCTGGATTTGCGAATCTCTAAAGCGAAGTCTTATAGTCGTAGAACTAATTACGTTTCTCAGAGAAAAGTTAGGTCAATAGAGGACGACTCTAGCTATCAACTAGGATACAAAGTGTGAGGGATTGGACTCGCAGTTGAAAGAGCATCTCTATTTATAATTTTTCAAGATTGAGGGTTGCTTAGAATTCAAGCTACGATAACTTCAGAATCAAGCATACACTTTCTCTGTTTAGATGAAACTCTAATTAGGGTTTCAAGTAAGCATATGAGTTTTTTTTTTTGTTTTTTTTTTTTACTCAAGAAGGGCAATAGATTAAAAAGTCAGAGCCACCTTTAAGGGGGTAGTGGAACTGAACTGAAAAAGAAACAAAGCTCGCTTATAATAGACCTATTACTACAATGGACCTAGAGTTGCATCCCAGTTACTCAACACTAAATCAAAAGTAATACCCTCAAACAAGTTAGTACTCACAGACCAATTAAACATGAAAACTTTTACACTTTCGATGATTTGTGCCAGAGTCTTGTACTTGCCATTGAACACTCTATTGTTCCTTTCAATCCAAATAGGCCACCAAATCGCAAATGGAATTAAATCCCATAATTTCCTTCTTCTTGACAGATTGGCACCCTTTCTCCTATTCTATTCCCACAAAGTTTGTCTCACGGATTACTGGAAAACCCATTGCAGATTGTAACCTTTTAAGAAATACAACCAGATTGATCTAGTAGTCTTGAAATGTAAGAAAAGGTGATGGTTAGAATCTGCATCCTTCTTACATAGTAAACATCCATTCACCACAATAGAACCCTTCAAATTATCCATTGTTGGAACAGCATCATAGCACAGACACTAAACAAAAAATACCACTTTCTGTGGGATTTTAGGGTTCCATAAACTTTTGTGAGGGAAAGAAATAAGTCCATCATCCTCAAGAGAATTGTAACGACTTGCCACATAAAATTTACCTCCAAACTACCAGCTTCTTTGATCTTCACCATTGCCCGGGTTTAAGTTTGGTAGAATGGGAATCTGTTGAGCAATCTCATCAATTTCATTATCTTTCAAAGACCTGCGAAAATTCAAATTCCATCCTTCAGCACCAGCATATAAATCTTGTAATGTAGCATCATTTGATCTACTAATTTTATATAGAGCTGGAAATAAGTTCTTCAAAGAGTGGCCATTTGCCCATTTATCCTTCCAGAATAAACATCTATCACCACTGTTAATGTGAATAATAGTGCTGCTTAAAACATGAGAACTGCTCTTAAGAATCCCTGTCCATAAACTCTTCCCAACTGACTTTGTAGTGGAGTTAGGAAAAAAAGCATTTGGATTACCACCAAACTTCTGGTTGATTATCTTCCTCCAAAGTAAGCATATGAAAATTAGTCTTGAAATCACATAGAAGAATATATACATGGAAAGAAGACGAAAATATGGAAGGATTAATGGATACATGGCATTGATGATCTTCTAGTTCCACAATCTGAGGTGCACAGTAACTTTGTTTATGTTTCTGAGTTGATGATTCCTAATTCTAATAACTGGAATGTGAATATCATGCGCAGTCTTTTTAGTGAACAAGTTGTCAACTACATCACTCAAATGCCCATATCCCAGGAGGAAGATGTTATGATATGGAAACCATATAGGGAGTGAATTTTCACGGTTAAAAGTGCTTACAAAAAGATCACGGAAACCAACAATTCTAATACAACTGCTGCTGAGTCTACTCGTGTATGGAAATCACTTTGGAAGTGTAAAGTTCCTCATAGGGTAATTATGTTTATTTGGAAATGCATGCATGCATGGTATAGTCCATACTAACTGCAGACTAGCCAATTTCAAGCCTGATGTAGTTGTGACTTGTGGCATCTGCAATTAAAACGATGAAACCCTTATCTCTTGACTGACAGTCAGCATCTACTGAAGTTGTTACTTGCTTAACAGAAACAGTAGTCAAATCAATCACAGCTGATCATCCACTTGTTCGAGACATTCAATTATTAGCCAAAATTTTTTTAATTCTGTTCAAATCTCTTTCAACAAGCGTGACTGTAATGGTGTTGTTGATGCAATAGCCAAAGCTTGCAGGAAAGACAAATTTAGTTTTGAAGAAACATCTAATGTTCTATCAAGATTGAACCAAAATAGAGAGATTCATTGATTGAGTGTTTAGATAACAAGAATACAATGTTTTTGATATTTTTGGATGATTACAAATGATACTACAAATGCCTATTTATAGGCTTACAAAGAGAAGAAGAGAACTATGCCTATGGAGGCTAACAACTATGCCTTTGGAGGCTAACAACTATGCTTATGGAGGCTAACAACTATGCCTTTGGAGGCTAACAACTATGCCTATGGAGGCTTACCTTATATTCTTTGTTTCTAGAATAATCTACATGTTTAGAACATGTTTAGAGGTAATTCTAACACCCCCCCTCAAGCTGGTGCATATATGTCGCTCATGCCTAGCTTGCCAACAAACTTCAGAAATATTTTACTTGGGCGCTTTAGTTAGAATATCAGCTACCTGTTCTTCCGATCTAATTCTAGGTAACTCCACGATCCCATTATCCAACTTCTCTTTAATGAAGAACCTATCTATATCCACATGTTTTGTGCGATCATGATGAACTGGATTGTGTGCAATATCACACGCCGCTTTGTTATCGCAGTACAAACGAATTGGTTTCATAGGAGGATACCCCAATTCAGTTAGCAGACGTTTTAACCACATAACTTCGCAGATACCCAGCGCCATACCTCGCCATTCAGCCTCTGCACTTGATCGTGAAACAACTCCTTGTTTTTTGCTTCTCCATGTAACAAGATTACCCCCAACGAAGGTAAAATATCCTGAAGTAGACCTCATATCATCACATGACCCACCATAGTCAGAATCAGTATATGCCTCCATACTTTTGAAGACTTTACCTTTCTTAAACAAGATCCCTTTTCCTGGAGCAGACCTCAGGTATCTTAGGATTCGCATTACCGCATTCAGATGTGGTTCTCCAGGATTATGCATGAATTGACTAACAATACTCAATGCATATGCAAGATCGGGTCTTGTATGTGCCAAGTACATTAGTCTACCCACGAGCCTTTGGTATCTTCCTTTATCAACAGGTACTTGGTTGCCATCCGAACATAATTTCAAACCTGGCTCTACTGGTGTATCTACAGGTTGACATCTTTGTCATACCTGTTTCCTCCAACAAATCAAGGGCATATTTTCTTTGTGACAAGAATATTCCTTCTGTTGATCGAGATACTTCAATTCCAAGGAAGTATTTTAAAGAAACAAGATCCTTCATCTGAAATTCACTTGATAGATAATTTTGGAGAGCCTTTCTTTCTTCTGGATCATCTCCTGTAACTATCATGTCATCTACATATATGATTAAAGCTGTAATCTTACCTCGATTTCTTTTTAAGAATAAAGTATGATCTGAATTTTCCTGGCGATAACCAAATGCTCTCATAGACTTGGTAAATCTTCCAAACCACGCTCTCGGAGATTGTTTCAGACCATACAATGACTTGTTTAACCTACAAACTTTTCCGTTATGCAACTCTCGACTCCATCATTCCTGGTGGAAGCTGCATATACACTTCTTCGGACAAATCTCCATGTAAAAAGGCGTTCTTGACATCAAACTGTTGCAATGGCCAACCCAAATTTGCAGCAAGAGACAACAAGACTCGCACTGTATTCATTTTAGCTCTGGTGTGCGAATGTCTCATTATAATCTACACCATAAGTCTGGCTATACCCTTTAGCAACCAATCTTGCCTTAAAGCGTTCAATTTCACCATTTGCCTTGTATTTGACTGTAAAAACCAGCGACATCCACGACTTTCTTTCCTTCCCGGAAATTCAACCATGTCCCAAGTATTATTTTCTTGTAAGGATTTCATCTCATCGATCATAGCTTCCTCCATTTCGGATCAGATAATGCTTCTGCACGCTGTTAGGAATAACTATAGTAGATAATTGATTCACAAATGACTTATTTGATTAAATCAGACGGTGATTAGAGACATAATTACTCATGGGATATTTAGCTTTTGATGAAATATCAGGTTCATACATAGTTTTAGGGATACCTCTATTCCGACGTTCTGGCAATTGTTTCTTTGCAGGTTCAAGAACATCTTCATCGAACGGTTGGATTGGGGTTGGTGATGTATCATTATCTTCTTCAACTTCATCTGCATTATCTTCTGATCCATCTGCATTATCTTCTTCAAATTCATTTATAGCTTCAATTTCACCATCTGTGTTAATTTCTTCCCCACTAACTTTCTGTTCTTTTGGAATATGAAGAACAACATCTTCTTCGATTATGTCTTCTTCATAGTCAAGAGTCGAATTTCTTTTTCATACTCCCCCTGAAGTTCAGACTTGAGTAATACATCACGTGTTCGTGAAACTTAACATCCAATGTGATGTACATTCGTTTAGTTGGAGGATGGTAGCACCTATACCCTTTCGACTTGCGGCATATCCACGAAGACACATTTTAAAGCTCGGGGAGATAACTTGCTCCGTTGGTTCTTGTGTAAGTGCACAAATGCTACATAACCAAATATGCGTGGTGGCAAGTTTGGAACTGTTGGTGAAAGCTGTTGCCCTAGTGAGAGCTTGAAATGGTGTATGAAAAATGATAGTCTTTGGAAGGTGTCTGGTTGATCACATATCTTTGCAGAGGTAAGAGCTTCACCCCAATAAGTTAACGGCATATGAGCTGATATTAATGAAGCACGCACAACTTCAAGCAAGTGACGGTTTTTCTTTCGGCTACCCCATTCTGTTGAGGAGTATTAGGACAAGTTGTCGATGAACAATACCACATTCTCTTAAATAATGTTGAAAATCGGTACTTAAATATTCGCCTCCGTTGTCACTTCAAGAACTTGAATCTTTTATTGTACTGTGTGTTGACTAATTTGTGAAACCTCTGAAATAAATTATTCACTTCATCTTTTGATTTCATCAAGCAAACTCATGTCATCCTAGTGCAATCATCAATAAAGGTGACGAACCATCGTGCGCTTCCAAGAGTGTTAACTTTAGACGGCCCCCAAACATCAGAATGAATAATCATGAATGGAATAGGACTTTTATTTAAAATTGATGGAAACAAAGTACGATGGCTTTTAGCTAGTTCACATTCTTCACATTGAAAACTAGAAACATCAACCTTTGAAAATAGACTAGGAAATAGCCTTTTTAAGTAGCCAAAAGAAGCATGCCCTAACCGTCTATGCCATAACCAAATTTGCGATTTCTCCTTCTCCCCCTGAGTACCATTCACATCTAAAGCATTATATAATCTTTCTGAAATTTTTGACGCCAAATCTAGATAGTAGAGCTTTCCTCTTCTAACCCCAGATCCAATCGTTCGCCGTGTTCGGATGTCCTTAAACACACAAGAATTAGGCCAAAAAATAACAACACAATGTAAGACTTTAGTAATTTGGGAAACTGATAATAGATTATAACTTAAAGAGGGAACGACTAAAACCGAATCTAGACTCAATGTATCAGTAAGATTTAATGATTGTTCTCCAATTCTTTGGAGCCAAAGATCCATCTTTTGTGCAAACGGAGTTGTGTATGGATGTTTTAAGAGGAGAAACCTGTCTGGAATCAAAAGTCATATGGTCTGTGCAACCCGAATCAATTATCCATGAGTTATTAGGAACAACTTGCGAAACATTAAAAACCTTACCATTGGTTGTTTCCATAGCGGATGTTAGATTGCTAACCACATGGCCTCTTTAACGGAGTTCTTTTTCTTGGGATCGCGCTTATCCCACCAATCTGGATACCCGACAATCTCAAAGCAGTTGTCTTTGGTATGACCACGTTTATTACAATGAGTGCAGGTGGCGGACTTATCTTTAATGTTGTATTGACGACGGGTTGCCATTGATAAGTATCAACTTCAGTTCCTTTGTTCATTGTAGTATCTTGGACGATTCACGTCGTACCAAAGCATAACAAGGTTCTAATTCAAGTATGGGATCCTTCCTTAGAATTTCCCACGTATTTGTTCAAATTCTTTTGTCTAAACCAGCAAGAAAAATATGCACCCTCATACGTTGAACTGATTTTCGATATAGTTCAACATCTTTTTCATTTTCCATAATCACCTTATCATGGTGATCTAGCTCACTGAAGATTTCTACTAATTCCCCATAATAGACCGGGAGTGGTCTACCATTTTGCCTGGCAGAGAAAGCCCTTTGATTTAAGATATAAATTTGTAGTTCATCTGCTCCATCATAGAAAGCCTTAGAAACAGCATCCCAGATCTCACGAGCAGTAGGTAAACGAATATATCGTTTCATTATTTCTGGTGACATAGACATTAATAGCCATCTCTTGACCTTTTGATTTTCTGCGTACCATTTATCATACTTGTCATCATTTTTAGATGGAACTGGAGACGTACCGCGAATAAAGGAGATCTTCTCCTTCTCAGCAATATGCATCTCAATGATTTGAGACCACGGATCATAATTTGATTCATCCAAAGTAATTCTGCCTTGAACGATGACCCATCGGATTGAAAAATAATTGTGTCGAAGGTTTTGTGGTTTTAGAATTTTCAGATCTGAATCTCCATGGTTCAATACTAGATACAAGGATCCTTAACCTTGCTCGATACCATATCAAGATTGAACCAAAATAGAGAGATTCATTGATTGAGTGTTTAGATAACAAGAATACAATGTTTTTGATATTTTTGGATGATTACAAATGATACTACAAATGCCTATTTATAGGCTTACAAAGAGAAGAAGAGAACTATGCCTATGGAGGCTAACAACTATGCCTTTGGAGGCTAACAACTATGCTTATGGAGGCTAACAACTATGCCTTTAGAGGCTAACAACTATGCCTATGGAGGCTTACCTTATATTCTTTGTTTCTAGAATAATCTACATGTTTAGAGGTAATTCTAACATGTTCCTTGTTGGATTTTAATTCAGTCTAAAAAAAAAAAGGAAAATAAATACTATGAGTCGGATCTTTATATTCCCAACAGATCACCTGTACTTGTACTATTTTTGTTGTTATGTGTCGATTTGATATGTGTCAATTTGATATGCATACAGTATATACCACCGCATCAGTAGCCAAATCTACTGGAAACCTCACGTTCATAGAAGCGCCTTAGCCTGAGCCGGTTTAACTTTATCCACTGGAGTCTGTATCCCTACATATCCATTCATATAACTAAATTAGTACAAGTAAAGCACTTTCACTAGCTCCGGGATTAAGTTAATATACCTAAAAGGTAACATGTAAATTGTAACAGCATATCTAAGATGACACTATAAAGCTCAAAATGTTGCATTTCAAACCAACTAGCAACTATGTTATGTGATAACCTTTGATGAAAAGATATATTCGTAATCAAAAGATTTATCATGAACTTGATGAAGAATCCATTTTCATGTGAAAACCCAAGACACTTGATAGTTAACTACTGAATATCCATAAATATAATTGGAAATTTTGATTTCAGAAAGTGGCAAACTCACGCGTCAGAAGGATTAGCTTCTGAAGGATTATTAATATCAAACCTTCCAAGACCTTCTTCTGTCTGTAGGAAAAATAAAAATGGGTTATAGCAACTGTATCGTCAAGACATCAGCAAAAGATCACACTATAGAGTACACACTTACTTCTGGTTCAAAATTTTCAATAATACCATAATCATGATCTCGAAGTCTCAATGTTTCTATCTCGTTGTCTAAATATACAACCTGCATTTATCAAATGATAATCCATGAAGTGCAATTAGACCCGAAATTCGACTGCAAATACAAAACAAAACAGTACAACTGCGCATTTACAGAACATTCACCTGGTGCTGTTTTGTTTTTGGATCATAAGACCGAATAGTGGCTTGACGATACCTGCAGAAAATCACATATATTGGTCAGCAGTGTCCATTTTGCACAGTTGAAATCACTTGAAAGCAAAATTAATATCTAATACACAAGGAACAACAAAGTTGTGATTATTTAGACTGAGATTAAGGATCAACAAACCAACACTCTAGAAAAAATATCACTTGGTTCAGTGCCAGTTAACCAGTATCGAAAGCAATCAGCACTAAAGACTGCTCAATAGGCTTCTGGACTCCAGAATCTTCATGCAAATAACTTTAAGAATTAGTTCTGAAGTTCATAACCATGATTTATTCTTACTCCTTAGTTTTGGGCCACAAAATCTTGATCTTGTCACCAACAGCAGGGTTCAGTTTTTTAGCCGTTGATATCTTTTCCTTAGACTTGCTTCTCTTACCAGCTATGTCAGAGTTCTTTACTGCATTACTTCTCACCCTAACGCATAAAAAGCAAAGAAACAAGAGAGCTCTGAGCATCAGTTTCCACCAATCAACATAAGATGACGTCACACTGACTTACCTTTTGGCTAAAATTATATTTGATTGCGAGATTGAAGAGTCCAATTCCCTCTTCCCTGTTTTCTTTTGATGCCTGGTAAAGTACCAAATCACGAATTAACAACCGAACTTTTAGCCGACAAAAACTTCCCAAGTGTAACACTAGAAAGCATCCAAATCATTCTATGGCTACGCATACAATCTAAAATTGTTTCTTCTACCAAATCATTCTATGGCTATGCTACTATGAGAGACCTACATATGAAGTGCCGTCCAAGACATACAAAGAAACATGCCACTCTATCATATATATGTTAGAGTAAACAAATGAAGGTCCATCCTGCATCCTACTTCTTTAACAGTATATCTCACACCAGACTGTTCATCCAAGAACATAATGGCAAGGTAAAGAGGAAACTAGAAATCTTTTGAAGTAGCTTTGGGGTTCAGTTCATATACTTTAGAAGTAACATGAAACAACATATTTTATCCAAAAAGACGCTAAAAAGGATCAAAATATTGCATTTCAAACGAATTAGCAACTGTCTCATGACAGCCTTTCATGAAAAGATATTTCCATAATCAAAATGATGAATTATGAACATAGTGAAGAATCCGTTTCATCTATAAAATCTCAAGACACTCAATAGTTAACTATGGATTCCATAAAATAACAGGAAAATTTGATTTCAGAGTTAACTAAGGATTCCATAAAATAACAGGAAAGTTTGATTTCAGAGAGTTGCAAACTCGCGTTTTAGAAGAATCGGGACTAAAAGGGCTATCTTCCTGAATACCTACTTCTTGTCCAAACTCTTCAATAGCTTCCCATTTTTCATTCTCAAGTACCAAACTTTCTATCTCGCCGTCATCATATACAATCTGCAATTATTAAATAATAGTGCATGAAGTTCGAACCAAAATTCGACTATAAATACAAAACAGAACAGCTGCACATCTACAGAACATTCACCTCGTGTTCATTTGTTTTTGAACAATAAGAGGAGATTTTGCCTGGATAATAACTGCAGAACATCAAATATTAATGGTAAGCAGTGCTTCAAAGTTGGAATCACTTGAGACAAAAATAAATATCTAATGCACAAAGAAAAACAAAGCTGTAATTATATTTACTCGATCAAGGATCAGAAAACCAACACGCTAGAAAAATATCACATATTACCACATGGTTGAATGCCACTGGACATCTGTCAGAAGCATGAACACATTGATAGCAATAGGAACTAAAGAATGCCCAATAGGCTTCTGGAATCGAGAAGTCTCATGCAAATAACTATTTTCATAATCATGATTTATTCTTACTCTTCATCTAAGGGCCACCAAACCTTGATTCTTTGCCCCATCAGTTCATTTCCAGACTCAAGTGTTTTCTCAATCTGACATAACAAGAGGAACAAATCAATACTGTAGACAATGTAAAGCATAATATGGAACATATCAATTAGAAAATAGCTGGGGTGCTTAAAACCTTGCAAAAAGAAATGACACAACTAAGTGTTAAAAAAAAAAAAAACAATGTTTTGTTTTAATCAAAAAATGCATGGACCATGTTTTGATCCCAAGACCTATTGCTCCCTAGATTTTTTTTCATGTGAATGAATAAAACATTAGTCCCATATAGACTAAAACACTAAGAGTTTTAGACTTAAATAGCATTGGTTTAGCCTTAAGGGCATGGCCCTTTGGGTCTTTAGACCTTTGTGTATGGGGAAAGCCCTAGACTATGGCAAGGTTGCCTAAACCTTATTGCATTTCTTATTGCCTTTCCCGTTCGCGCGGTGCTTCACACAGAAGCACGCTCGGCTCGCATCTGCTCGGCGTGGGCGTGGGCGTATCCGACCCATCCTTTATTTTTGCTGAAATTTACCACACGCCACACATGTAAAGAATTTTATTCTTTGCCTTCTCGGTTTTGGATATCCGACAGCCACTAGAAGCATCTTTAGTCACACACGGTTAATTCTCACGCGTGAATTCTCTTAACTTGTTTTCATCGTATAGAATCTTTAATCTCACGCGTGTGGACACTGTGCATCTCACGCGTGTGGACACGTGCCTGAGAGATTTTCGTCGAGAAGAATCTACCCGACAGATCGTTTTTTACTGTTATTTTAACGGATGCTTTTTGCTTTTACTCGTCCGACAAATTGAACGCGTGATTTACGGATCTGTGTCTCAAACGTTCGAATTCTCTTATCTTCTGAATTTCTCCTTCTTCTCTAATTATTTTCAGAAACTTAAGTTCTTATTAATATTTGTCTTAAAACTCAGAAAACGTTGGTTCTTTTTGAAACAAGTTGTAGTTCTGAAACATAATTTTGTATAACTACTTCTTGATTTCTGAATTTTTAGTTCACGAAATATAGTTTAGAAACATAAAATTGTTTTTACATTACTCAGAAACAATTTGTATTTTCAATTTGTGTTTTTGTTTTTACTTTTCTTTGCTAAGTTCTAAGGGTTCTCTGTGTATGCTACACATAGAGGAGAACTAACGTAGTTGTATCTGGAGGTAATTTGTTAATTGCTATAGCATCTCGAGGAGGAGTAGCGAGGCAATATTACCTTTAGCTCAGCGTATCTCATACGTGCCTCTACTAAGTTTATTGAGTTGTTTGTTACTACTATCAGTGTAATCTAAGTATTATTTCCCATTTGCATTCGATTATTGTAATTAATTCCAACAATCTAAAGGTAATATCGTGCCTTATTGTAATATTGTAATACTGTAATATTCTTTGTTGTAAGAACATGGGAAAGAATACTGTAGAAAAACCACCAAAGTTCAGTGGTAAGGACTTTAAGAGATGGCAGTCTAAAATGCTATTCTTCATAAACGACCAAAGGTTAGATGGATATGCTTTAGAAAAACCCTCGAGAAAACTTCATCGCCGTGGTAATGAAGATAAATTGGACAGATGGAATAGGAAGAATTATTTGTGCAAGAATCATATTCTTAACTGTCTTGATGACTCCTTGTATGACTTCTATAATGCAAAAGAAGATTTTAATGCTTTTGATTTATGGGAAGCTCTAGAAGAAAAATATCATCTTGAAAGCTGCTGGAAGTAAGAAGTTCTTGATGGCTAAGTTCTTAGAATACAACATGACTGACGAAAAGCCTGTGGTAGAACAGTTCGTCGAACTTCAACTCCTCATCAGCGAGATTCTTCTGAAGGCATGACTTTTGATGAAGCTCTACAAGTATCTAATTTTGTGATTGAAAAGCTTCCACCCTCATGGAGCGAATATAAGAGGAGGCTGCGACACAAGACTCGTGAAATCACCATGGTGGAGCTTGGAAAAAAGATCCAGGTTGAGGATCTTATGTGCAGCAAGGACAAGAGCATGATGCTGAGCAAAAACATGTCCAACAAAGCTCATGTTTTGGACGATAAAGCTGCTTCAAAGAAAATTCCTGGAGAATCCAGCAAAATGGGTAATAGATGTAACAGACGTCGAAAACCCAGAGGTAACAATTTTAAGCCTAGAGGTGGTGTCACTAAGCACACCATCAAAGGCGACTGTTTTAATTGTGGTAAACCTGGACATATGGCTAAAGACTGTAAGGCCCCTAAAAGGATCAAATATGATCCAAAACAGAAAAATAAGGCAAACATAGTAGAGGACTCTGGATATTTCACTGGCATGGTGTCTGAAGTCGACCTTGTCTCTAGTATGACTAATGTGAGAGACTGGTGGCTTGATTCTGGAGCCACCAAGCATGTATGTAAATTCAGAAATGCTTTCTCCTCCTATGCCATAGTAGGAGATGATGAGAAACTGTTCATGGGAAACTCTTCCACCGCGAAAGTGGTGGGGAAAGGCAAGGTCGAACTGAAGCTAACTTCAGGAAAAACTCTCGCATTGAATGACGTATTCTACGTCCCAGGACATATGCAAAAATCTTATCTAGAAACCATCCTGCTAGGAAAAGGTTTTAAAATTGTTCTTGAGTCCAATACTGTTGTGATTTCTAAGAATGGTGAATTCGTAGGAAAAGGTTATGTTACCGATAACATGATTAAGCTTAGTGTATCGATTTGAAATTGAATGTTAATGCATCTTCTTCTGTTTATGTTTGTGACTCCTCACATGTTTGGCATGATAGACTTGGGCATGTTAATTTCAAATCGCTAGAAAGACTTGCTAATTTAGGTTGCATACCAAAAATAAACTTTGATAAAAAACAAAGATGTGAAATCTGTGTTGAATCTAAATATGCAAGAAAACCATTTAATAAAAGTGTTGAACGTAGAGCAGTTCCTTTGGAATTAATACACTCGGATTTAGGAGACTTGAAATCAACACCAACAAGAGGTGGTAGAAAATGGTATATCACTTTCATAGATGATTACTCACGATCTTGTCAGGTTCATCTTCTTAGAAGTAAAGATGAGGCCTTAGAGGCTTTCAAGTTTTATAAACTTGAAGTAGAAAACCAAAAAGGAGTTAAAATTAAAACTCTTAGGTCAGACCGTGGCGGTGAGTATGTGATACCCATAGGTGAGTTTTGTAAACATAATGGAATCATTCATGAAACAACTGCACCATATTCACCAGAATCGAATGGTGTAGCTGAAAGAAAAAAATAGAACACTCATAGATATGGTAAATGCTATGTTGACAAGTTCAGGGGTTATCTTCGAACTTGTGGGGGAAGCTATCCTCTCTGCTTGCTATATTTTGAACCGAGTTCCATTTAAAAAACGATAAAACTCCTTATGAATTGTGGAATGGTAAACAACCTTCTTATGCATACTTTAAAGTGTGGGGGTGTTTGGCCAAGGTGGCCATTCCTCTTCCCAAGAAAACTAAAATAGGACCTAAAACATCGATTGTGTTTTCTTAGGGTATCTGAGCATACAATTGCATACAGGTTCATGGTCATCAGTTCTGACCATAATAACATTGGTCAGAACACCATATTGGAATCTAGAGATCCTGTGTTTTATGAACACATATTTCCTTTAAGGTCTGGACCTCGGAAAAGGGTCCATGATGACCTCCGGATGTTCCATCGACTAGTCAAACTCCAACTTTGGAGTATGAGACTGAACCAAGAAGAAGTAAGAGGGTTAGAACTGAAACAAGTTTTGGCCCAGATTTTTTGACTCTTACGGTAGAGTCTGAACCCCAAACCTACAAGGAAGCTATGACTTCTCCGAAGCTCATTTACGGGAAGAAGCTTCATTAAATGAATGGGAGTCCATTCAGCAAAACTAAACTTGGGAGCTTGTAGACTTGCCTCCGGAAGTAAATCCATAGGTTGCAAATGGGTGTTCAAAAGGAAACTTAGAGCAGATGGAACTATAGATAAATATAAAGCTAGGTTGGTAGCTAAAGGCTATAGACAACAGGAAGGAGTAGATTTCTTTGATACCTATTCACCAGTCTCTAGAATCACCTCGATTAGAATGTTGATTGCTATTGCTTCAATTTATGATTTGCATATACATCAGATGGATGTTAAAACTGCTTTTCTATATGGTGAATTGAATGAAGAAATTTATATGGATCAACCTGAAGGCTTTATAGTAAAAGGTTATGAAAACAAAGTATGCAAGTTAAACAAATCTCTTTATGGTTTAAAACAAGCACCTAAACAGTGGCATGAAAAAATTGATCATGTTATGATAATTAATGGCTTAAAGGTTAATGAATCTGATAAATGTATTTACATTAAATCTGTGGATGATTCTCATGTTATTGTATTCCTATATGTTGATGATATGCTCATATTAGGCAGTAACCTTGATATTATTAATACCATTAAAAGCATGCTTAGAGATAATTTTGACATGAAAGACTTAGGCCCTACTGATGTAATCTTAGGGATGAAAATCAGTAAGATGTCTGATGGATATAGTCTTAGTCAATCTCATTATGCTGAAACTGTACTAAAGAGATTTAATTATGAAAATGCTAAACCTGCATCTACTCCTTTTGATCCCACTTGTAAATTGAAAAAGAACAAGGGTAAGGGTATTGATCAACTTGAGTATTCTCGCATTATTGGTAGTCTTATGTATTTGATGAACTGTACAAGACCGATATTGCTTACTGGTGTGAGTAGATTAAGCGGTATACATGCAACCCAGGGCAGGATCACTGGAATGCTCTCTTGAGTTTTACGTTACACGAGAGGGACCTCAAACTATTGCTTAAGTTTTGGGAAGTATCTGCTGTCTTGGAAGGGTATTGTGATGCCAACTGGATATCAGACTCAGAAGAGTGCAAATATACTAGTGGGTACATCTTCTTGCTTGGAGGTGCGTTGTCTCATGGAAGTCTACCAAACAGACATGTATAGCTAAATCCACTATGGAGTCGAGTTTATAGCCTTGGAAAAAGCTGGAGAGGAAGCTGAATGGATGCGATGTTTCTGGGAGGAATTCCACTCGGCCCAAGCCTTGTGTCTTCAATTGCCATCCTTTGTGACAGTGAAGCTGCTCTTGGTTGCGCAAAGAACAATGTATACAACGGGAAGTCTATACATATACGAAGAAGACATAAGACGGTGAAACAACTACTCTCTCTTGGTATTATCTCGATAGACTTTGTAAAATCCAAAGATAATCTTGCGAGATCCTTTGACAAAAGGATTAACCGAGAGAGAAAGTTAAATTTACATCGAGGGGGATGGGACTTAAGCTCATTGAATAAATCACCATGAAGGATACTCAACCTTGTGATTGGATTTCCAAGATCAAGGTTCAATGAGACAACTAATTTATGGTGATATTGAGAAAGCACTATCTTTGTCCCTCCCTATGGTGTAATCGTGCGATAGTCTTGCTGCAGAAATTAAGGATGATCTTTTGCGATCTTAATGGGTACCATGGCTTTGATTAAAGCGGGGTGTGGCAGGACACTCTTTATGGACCCACCTTTGTGGATGTTGGAAGTGTGGCCGCTTCCTATGAGAATATGAGCTGATTCTCTAGAGACATTCATTAAGTCCGGGATTTTAGCCCACGGCCAAAATGGGCACAACCGCAAGAGCTTGGCAGCTGTTTTCTTCGGTTGAGGCATCAAGTGTGGCTGTTATTTTTGAATTGCATTCTTTGTTGGAGGTTCAAGACATTGCGTTCACCGTATCAACAAGCAGTTCAGGTAACCTCTCACTAAGTTAAGGTTCAATCCTTGGGACACCTTAGCCTATTTTGTTGCCTTATGTTTTATCGTGTTTTATCGACATGTTTTATTATTCATGTGGGGGATTGTTAAAAAAAAACAATGTTTTGTTTTAATCAAAAAATGCATGGACCATGTTTTGATCCCAAGACCTATTGCTCCCTAGATTTTTTTCATGTGAATGAATAAAACATTAGTCCCATATAGACTAAAACACTAAGAGTTTTAGACTTAAATAGCATTGGTTTAGCCTTAAGGGCATGTCCCTTTGGGTCTTTAGACCTTTGTGTATGGGGAAAGCCCTAGACTATGGCAAGGTTGCCTAAACCTTATTGCATTTCTTATTGCCTTTCCCGTTCGCGCGGTGCTTCGCACAGAAGCACGCTCGGCTCGGATCGGCGTGGGCGTGGGCGTGGGCGTGTCCGACCCATCCTTTCTTTTTGCTGAAATTTACCACACGCCACACATGTAAAGAATTTTATTCTTTGCCTTCTCGGTTTTGGATATCCGACAGCCACTAGAAGCATCTTTAGTCACACACGGTTAATTCTCACGCGTGAATTCTCTTAACTGTTTTCATCGTATAGAATCTTTAATCTCACGCGTGTGGACACATGTGCATCTCACGCGTGTGGACACCTGTGCATTGAGAGATTTTCGTCGAGAAGAATCTTACCCGACAGATGCGTTTTTTCTTGTTATTTTAACGGATGATTTTTGCTTTTACTCGTCAGACAAATTGAACGCGTGATTTACGGATCTGTGTATCAAACTTTCGAATTCTTACCTATAAATACGAGTTAAGGCTTTCAGTTTAAAAAACATACCATTCAGAACTCTTATCTTGAATTTATCCTTCTTCTCTAATTATTTTTGAAACTTAAGTTCTTATTAATATTTGTCTTAAAACTCGAAAACGTTCGGTTCTTTTGAAACAAGTTGTAGTTCTGAAACATAATTTTGTATAACTACTTCTTGATTTGAGAATTTTAGTTCACAGAAATATAGTTTACTGAAACATAAAATTGTTTTTACATTACTCGAAACAATTTGTATTTTCAATTTGTGTTTTTGTTTTTACTTTTTCTTTGCCAAGTTCTAAGGGTTCTCTCTGTGTATGCTACACATAGAGGAGAACTAACGATAGTTGTATCCTGGAGGTAATTTGTTAATTGCTATAGCATCTCAGAGGAGTAGCAGGCAATATTACCTTTAGCTCAGCGTATCTCATACGTGCCTCTACTAAGTTTATTGAGTTGTTTGTTACTACTATCAGTGTAATCTAAGTATTATTTCCCATTTGCATTCGATTATTGTAATTAATTCCAACACTAAGAAACTAAAATTAGATTTCTCAGCAATATATTAAGTAAAAACAAAATCGAAGCATGCGATTCCTAAAGTAATTTTCAAGAAAGACGAATCGAGGAGTCAACAGCACATCTGTGATAAATAGGAAAGGGTAACCAGGGGGGAAAACATAAATCGGACGTCATATGAGCCCCAAAAGAGTTTAGTTTACAAGGAAGTTGTGTGGAAACAATAACCGTAGACAGGATGTACATATCCTAAATTAATTACAAAATAGTTGGGTGCTTCAAAACCTTGTAAAAAGAAATGACATAATTTCTCAGCAATACATTAGGTAAAAACACAAGAAAAACCAAATGTGGCGAACAACAAATCCCCATGCAGTGATTACTCACCTTCCAAGAATAGCTTCTGATCATGCCCCGATACTACTTCAGAGGAAAGCAATGGATTGGCAGGGAACAAAAAACTACAAATTTGAACACCTGTGGCTCTCTCTCCCCCAACTCAAACAAATAATCGAATCGGCCTGGGATCAACAACAAGATGATGAACCAACTCTTAATCTACAACTGAAGCTTATTACAACTGGACAAACTCTCTTAGAATGGAATAAAGAAACTTTTGGTCACCTGCCAACAAAAATAAAAAAATCGACAGCCAAGATAAAACACGCCCAACACCAATGCGCATCCCAAACAGGATCAGATCTGGAACTCAGGCTGATTCAAGAAAAACAATTGAGAATAGAGCATCAAGAACTATTACAATGTCATGCGACGTACTGGCAACAAAGATCAAGAATTCAATGGCTCCAATCAGGTGATCTCAACACAACTTTTTTCCACACTAAAGCTACCATTCACAGAGCATGTAACAATATACAACAACTACAAGACACACAAAACAACTGGATTAGCAAAAAAGAAGACGTTGTTCACCTAATTCTGGAGCACTATTCACAACAGTATACGGCCCCGCCTACAGAAATAAATGAAGATCTCTTTACAAATATCAGACCTCGTTTGACTCCTAGGCAATCAGACCTACTTACAAAGGAAGTAACTACGGCAGAAATCAAACAAGCTTTATTCTCCATAAATTCTGAAAGTGCTCAGGGTCCAGATGGCTATACAAGTAAGTTTTTTAAAGTGTTCTGGGAAACAACCCATCCTCAGTTGATAGCAATGGTTAAAGCCTTCTTTAATGATCTTAAGATGCACCCTCTCATGAATAACACAAACATAACACTAATACCTAAAGTCGACCACCCTTCAAAACCTGCACAATTCAGACCAATAGGACTCTGTAACGTCACATATAAAATAATCTCAAAAATCTTGGTCAACCGAATTAGACCTGTTCTCCCCTTTTTAATAAGCCCTTTCCAAAGTGCATTTGTGCCGCACAGATCAATACACGATAATATAGCAATTTCTGGAGAACTCTTCCATCATATTAGAACCTCAAAATCCACCAAAGATCCAAAAATAGCTCTCAAACTAGACATCCAAAAAGCCTATGATAGCCTAGATTGGGAATTCATCAAAAAATCTTTTACAAAACTTGGATTCCCATCAGCCTTTATAGAATACATCATGTTATGCGTCACAACAGTTACTTATTCAATCAAAATAAATGGTACACCTCATGGATACATCACCCCAAACAGAGGTATCAGACAAGGAGACCCACTATCTTCCTATATTTTTATCATATGTGTTGAAATCCTATCCACAAACCTGGGAAACCTTCAAAACCAAAAATTAGTTCCAGGACTTAACATATCACAAAAAGCGCCACCAATAATTCATCTAATGTATGCGGATGATCTTCTGATTACATATAAAGCTTCGGATCAAAGTAACCAATACCTTAAAACCCTCCTTCACACCTATAGCACCTCTGCGGGGCAAGTAATTAATACTACCAAATCGGTAATAATCCATCACCCAAAATTAGACCCAATCAAAATAAATGATCTTCAACAATTCTTCAATATGCCGACCACTTCAAAACCCCCAATATATCTAGGCATACAGTTTAAACAAGGAAGAGCATCAAATCGAACTTTCGCTCCCCTTCTACAAAGATTAGCCAGAAAAGCAAAAGGATGGATGACAAAATGCCTTACTCCGGCCGGAAGACTAGTTCTCATCAAAACATCCCTAACCCCAACCTCCAATCACATAATTCAAACACAAAACCTACCCAAAAATATACACAAACAAATAGATCGTATCACCAGAAACATTTTCTGGGGACATGACTCAACAATCAAAAAACTACACCCTATAGGATGGGATAAAGCAACAAAACCATTAACCGAAGGAGGATTAGGAATAAGGAAAAGCAGCGATCACAATAAAGCTCTTCTTATGAAGAGAATCTGGAATTTACATGAACAACCTAACTCTATTTGTGGAAATCTATTCAGCGCAAAATATCTCAAAGAACAACCAATGTTTCAAGGAAACGTTTCCATACCCTCGGCTTCCAGTCCTCAATGGAGACAACTCGCAGCAATTATCCCTATCATGCAAAACTTAATTTTCCACCAGATTGGAAATGGATTAACAACTCCGATAGAAGCTAATTGGATTCCACACAACCCCAATCTAGACCCAACACAATGCTACCCATTCAAAACAGTAGCAGATATCATCGACCCGATCTCCCACTCATGGAATCACGACAAATTGAACACATTTCCCAACCCAGTAATTCAAAAAATCATCAACATCCACCTTCCTCAAAATAATACCCCAGATAAAATCATCTGGCCACAATCAAAAACTGGAAAATACACTACATCTTCAGGATACAAATGTCTAACCCACGGTCAACCAACCCATACACCTCTACCACCTACCAAATTCCTGTGGACCTTACCATGTCCACCAAAAATTCGGATTTTTTTGTGGAAAGCCATCAATGAAGGATTACCAACCTTCTCTCTATTACATCGAATCCATTTGACCAACTCAGACAGATGTCCAAGATGCAATACTGATACGGAATTAGCAAGCCATCTTTTAATTCATTGCCCAACAGCAACTACATCATGGAACAACTTATTCAATCAACTTACAAATAATCCAAACTCCAACCCCAACCACAACCCGACCTTCACCTTAACCCCACAAACAACAATATCCCAACTCCTACAACAACCAACATCAACAACTATAACCTCCACCTTCTGTTTTCTATTATGGACCCTATGGATATCAAGAAATGATCTAGTCTATCAACAAAAACAAACAACTTCGGAAGAAATCATAGCCTGGGCACAAAAATTACAACAAGAGTATTTCGGAGCACTGCACACTACGCCACCGATCATACCAGGAGATACACCAACATTCAACCACCCAACAACAGATAGAAGGACAACAACAATATCGGTAGGTTGGTCCACTCCGAGCATCAACTGGATAAAGATTAACACAGATGGAGCAGCCAGAGGCCACCCAGGATTTGCAGGAGCAGGATTCGTCTATAGAGACTCTGATGCAAGACCGTTAATAGCAATGGTTCAAACACTGGGAATCACCACTGCCCTAACTGCAGAAACCTGGGCACTACTCTTAGCCTCAAGAACAGCAACAGAGAGACAATGGCCTAGAATTCTATTTGAAACGGACTCAGAGAACCTACTGCGTTTCATCACATCAGACACTATACCACCTTGGCACATAGCAGGAATGATTGAAGAAATAAAAAGTAGACTTAGGAAAATCCCGCAAGTCGCAATACAACATAACTACAGGGAAGGAAATCAGGCGGCAGACGGATTAGCAAACAATGCAGCAGATGGAAGCCAAGTAGGAAACTATTCAACCAAAAATTGGGACCTGGCAATCCCATCTTTTATAAGTCACATTTTATTTCAAGACTCTGTGGGTACCACATACCCACGACCAGTTGTAATTTAATTTTCTCTAATAAAATCCATGCTTCAAAAAAAACAAAAGGTAAAAACACAAGACAAGCATACAATTCCCCTAGAAATTTTCAAGAAAGACGAATGGAGAAATCAAAACACAAAAGCAAATCAAGGATAAATATAAAATAAAAAAGTGACCAGGAATGTGTGGGAAATTGGATTTGAAGAACCTTAATCAAATAACGTGTACTGTTAGATGTGATTTGATACCATACAAGTGAACCAACCACATGAGCTTGCATCTAAATCAATTGACAACTCCACCAGCACCCACCACAAAAGTGAGTCCACCAGAAAAGTTGATCCATATATCAAAGGGTAAAGGCAATGTGAAAAAGAAACTATCAAAATGATGGATTATGCACTAGTGATCCTCACAATATTAGATTTCACAGACACGAAAACACATTGAGAAGCAACAATATACAATATGCAATTAAAAAAAAAGTATGCACTCAGTGCTTTGAGAAACTAATAAAGGTTGAGATTAATGCTTCCAGCAAATATGGAAAACCCAACAAGGTTGAGACTAAAATAACTAGAGCTCAAACAGAAATTAGCTTGTAAACACTAACAAGGACCTAGAAGGAAGGTTAACATAGTAAAAAATGTAAAGTATATGCAACATGATCCATTCTGATCTTAATGTCATACAACCTAATAACCCCAAATTGCATCAAGGATATCAGATAAGCAAGCAGATAAGTGTAACATAAGAAAGTAACTATGAAAAAGATAATAGCAAGGGCTAAGAAAGTAAAAATCTGTAGACCAACCATAAAATAAATTCAAGAAAAAACCCATCATAATCCTACTCAAGAATCTGCAAATTAAACAAAGAAGAGTCAAAAAGTCCTCCAGTCACCTCTTCGGAATTAACTATTACCTTCCCATCCTCCTTGGAAGCATCCACCTCAATACATGGTTCTCTAGTAACATCCTTCTTGGTACTACTTGATTCTCCAGCCACCTGTTCGGAATTAACTATTACCTTCCCATCCTCCTTGGAAGCATCTACCTCAATACATGGTTCTCCAGTAACATCCTTCTTGGTACTACTTGATTCTCCAGCCACCTCTTTATAAGCAACATCACCCATTTTGTCAATCGTCTCTTTAAATCCTCAATAATCACTTTCTTCTTCAAATTCCACTTAATCTTCACACTACAACAAAACCCTTAACCAACGGGAACAAAAGTAAAAAACCTAGAAAATAAAATAAAATAAAAAATACACGAACAGAACAAACTCCAAAGTCCAAATCTAGGATTCGTTAAACAAATAACAAACATAAGCAAAACCTTAAAATAAACAGACATTATAAGTTTGAAATTTACCTAGTATAAAATAGAATTACAAGTTTTTCGTGCTTCCTCTCTTCTTTCTCTTTCTTTTTCACTCCAGCACTCTCGCTTTTAACAAGGAACTAATATAATAAAACAAACTCAAAATTTACACAAACTTGAAACTTAAGAACACGTCAGACGCAAATTAACCAAACATTTAGGCGGGAAGAACACGTCAGACGCAAATTAACCAAAATATTTGGCGGGAAATTCAAAATTCAGACGCAAAGAGCCCAAATTTAGGCGGGAATTCAAAATTTAAATTTTGAAAATTATGTTTTTATCATCAAAACTAGTGACAAAACCCCTAGGTGAACAAACTAGTGATAAGAAAAAACCAGTCATATTATTTCTAATAAATAAAAACCGTTTCAAATAAAAATGGCACAAAAACCCCAATTCAAATAAAAATTTTAAAATTTAGTTTTTATTAAATTTATATATTCCAAAATTAACCTTCCTATATAAAATCGATTTCAAAGGAAAGTTTGGCACAAACGGTTTCGTAAACAAATCAGATTCAGAAAACAAAAAATCAAAGATTTTGTTTTCTTATATTTTTCTTCGTTTTTTCAGTTCCAGATTCGTCATCGTCTTCTTTCCGCGTTTCAATTCACAGATTCGTCATTCTCCCAATTTCAATTCAAACATTCAGAGAGTAGTTTTAGGTTTTGATTGAAGAATCGGAAGAGAAGTTATAAGTTTTGAGATCTGTAGAAGAAGAAGATTCAGAGAGTAGTTGTTGTTCGAAGAAGAGAAGAATCCGATTCAGTTATGCGATATCTTGTTGCAATTCAGTTTAGCTGAAATTGTATTTTTGCAATCAATCAACTTCGTCTTCATATTCATTAACTTCTTCCACTTTTTAGATCCAGCTGAATAATCATCAAGGAATCAATCAACTTTTCAGGTATTCAATTCTTTTTTTTGTGTTGATTTTTGATTTGTTTTTGTGAATTTGCTAGTCACTCTTGTCGAATAAACTGAATTGATGTTAGCTTATGATTTTTTATGTTTGTGTTTATGTTCTTATGAAGGATTCCATCTCTTTGGAACTGTTTTTTCAATTTTTTGTTGTTGTTGATGTTCACATATGGTGAAACTATTTTTGGTTTCATCATTTTGTTCTGTAGATTATGGATTTTTTTCTCGCAGTTGTTTGTCACAAAGAAGATTGTTTAAATTTTCGTATTGGCCTCCAAGAGTCTTTTGCTAATTTGAAGATGGTGAGCGTCGTTTACGCAACAAAATAAAAAAGATATTTTCCACTAATTAAATATAATATAGTGGTAGTAAGAGATCTTTCCCACGAAGAGTAATGCAATTGTTATGTTATCTAAATCGGCGAAAATAATAAAGAAGGATAAAAAGAAAAGGATATTGAAGAAATCCTTCGCAGATACTAACCGTTAACTCAACATTGTACCCGTTTATCTCTTGTTAGAAACAATTGTCACCAACCGTAGGAAAGCAGGTACGCTTAGCAATCCCCAAAAACTCCCTATATCACCGGATACGGAAGCGCTCGACTACCAGATTCTATTCAAAAGAACCACCTTGACACGGAAGCGCTCGACTACAAGATGTAATTCCCAGAACGCATTAATATTTGTGAATTTAGGTTTGATCCCAACAGTAAAACTCGGTACGCTCGGTCCACTTACTGGTGTTGTCTTTACTCGCAATTGCTCCACAGAATCCCTCCGTAAGGTCTTGCGATTTCTACTTGTGTAGGAGTTAAGAGACAATTACGGGTCGACTCAACTCTCTACTAGCATTAGAATGATTAATAAACTAATCTGGTTGTGCACCCAAACCAATCTAAGAACCAATCATAAACCTTCGATATGGTAAAAACAATCCACAATGAATCAATTTAAAACTTGAAACAAACTTGCAAAATAATTGAGCTTCACATTAGAACTTTGAATTCATCCTTATAATAAAAAATAGAAAAGAGATAGTTCTCCCCCCTAAGGGGGAGAAAAACGGTGAAAAGAAGATATGTGTGATGAAGATATATAAAATTGTGCCTAGGGTTCTCTACATATAGAGTTTTGTAACCTCCTCCCTAAGGAAACTAGAAAACCTAGCAAAAATAGGAAAGTGCACCTCCTCTTGAACAAAACTAGAAAACCTAGCAAAAATAGGAGAGTGTCCCGTGCATCAAATCCCCGTGCCAAAGCAGGTTACGAACTCTTGCCAAATATTGCCAAAACCCCTTGGCCAAATCCTGCTCGGATAATTCAATCTCTCCAGTGGGCCTACGCTGGTCGTGCAAATTAATGTGGCTCAATAGACTATTGGGCTCGCTAAAGCTGCATAAGCCCATCTGTTTCTTCATTGCCCTGTCATGTAAATATTGGACGCAGCAGAGAGCCCAGCCCATTAACTTATCTCATTCATCTCAGCCCGTACACTACTGAAGCCCATCTTAACTCCATCGTCACAGCTGCCGTCATTCCATCAAACCCATCAGCAGCCATGCATACGTCGGCATTACTGCTATCATTTACTCTTCGCTTCCAAGCATCACCAACAACAACTGCCATCGGCTAAAGCTGCCATGCACGATCATCATGCTCGTCCCTCCATCACCGGCAAACCCGAGCTCCCAGGACTTGAGCTTGCCTCAGTCATTGACCGCCATAACCACCATGCATTCGATGCATGCCATCATCAATCACTCCTATGAAAGCCATCATCATTAAACCACAGATACTCAGTCTCTACAGCTTCATTTGAGTCTGTATCTCCATTACCAATTCAATCCATCCATGGCAGCAAACTCCAATACGCGATACCAACTCCCTCCATTGCTGCCATGTTTACTCGTTCTCTGTCATTCACCGATGCCATCATTTCATACCACCACAGGCTCGAGCTCATACCATGTATACACTCCCTATTGAAATCCAGCTGAACGTCTCATCTCTCACCTGCAGTCATTGGTCCACTCCAGTTCCATCTTCACTCGGCTGCTAAGTCCCTATCGGCAGCAGCAACACTTTCTTTACCATCAAGCAGCTATACGTCCTCAACGACAGCAGGCCAGAACCGTCACTGCCATTATTCCATTTTTCGTTCTGTGCCAAGCTCATCCGTGGCTATATTCTTCTCTCCAGCTTACTCATCTCCCCAGGAAAACCATCGTTGTATAACTCTCAGTCAACTGCCAACCTCTCGACTTATTAGCTTGCCAGCGACTTCAATCCATGGCAACAGAAACACCATACTCAGCACGTCTTCCTGTATAGGTCCAACTGCTGCCATGATATCGTTCATCATTAGTTGAGCTCAACTCACGTAACATTACTATGTTGTCGATAATCTCCTGTGGTTGTCACTCACAGCACCAACTCCAATCACGTCCATCAACCAACAACATGCCATTATCCTTCTCGTCATTCCCTGTAAATGCCAAGCTCCATTTTTTTCCTGCTCGAAGTTCTTCCATGCTTCACCTCATTCTTGGCCTCAGCAGCTTCATCATCGACCAAATAAGTATAGCACTGTTGACAGGGTCTGATCCAACTAATTGAGAATATGTCTTCAAGCCCAATATCTATAAACCGGGCTGATGTTAAGCCCATGAGTACCTTCTCCCATAACTTTTGTCTCTGTGTTGCTCACACAGTAAAGCTCAAAAACCACCTTGTGGTCGTACTGCCCTGAACTCCAGTGCATCTGATAATTCCGCCTCTCTTCTAATAAATTGGACGATTCTTGTTCTTTTCGGGAATAAGCTCCAAAATTCCCATAAAATATAAAAAGAAAGATAATAATACAATTTCACACGAAAACTATCTAAGAAAGCATAACCAATCGATACTTAGAGAGGTGTTTTTAGACACCTATCAAATTACCCCACACCCAAACTTTGCTAGTCCTCGAGCAAACAAAACGAAAGAAAAATATAATACAACTCCATGTCGTGAGGATACGGTTACTCTTAGCATGAATAACAGGCCTTTAAACCCCTAGGTGTCCCTAGTGGACGAGTTATAGTCTCCTGAGGGCTTACGAGAGATATACCCACAAAACCTTTACGCCAAAACGAATAACATACCAATTAACAATTACTCCCCGGCAACGGCGCCAAATTTTGGTGAGCGTCGTTTACTCAACAAAATAAAAAAGATATTTCCCACTAATTGAATATAATATAGTGGTAGTAAGAGATCGTTCCCACGAAGAGTAATGCAATTGTTATGTTATCTAAATCGGCGAAAATAATAAAGAAGGATAAAAAGAAAAGGATATTGAAGAAATCCTTCGCAGTTACTAACCGTTAACTCAACATTGTACCCGTTTATCTCTTGTTAGAAACAATTGTCACCAACCGTAGGAAAGTAGGTACGCTTAGCAATCCCCAAAAACTCCTTATATCACTTGGATACGGAAGCGCTCGACCACTAGGATTCTATTCAAAAGAACCACCTTGACACGGAAGCGCTCGACTACAAGATGTAATTCCCAGAACCCATTAAGATTTGTGAATTTAGGTTTGATCCCAACAGTAAAACTCAGTACGCTCGGTCCACTTACTGGTGTTGTCTTTACTCGCAATTGCTCCACAGAATCCCTCCGTAAGGTCTTGCGATTTCTACTTGTGTAGGAGTTAAGAGACAATTACGGGTCGACTCAACTCTCTACTAGCATTAGAATGATTAATAAACTAATCTGGTTGCGCACCCAAACCAATCTAAGAACCAATCATAAACCTTCGATATGGTAAAAACAATCCACAATGAATCAATTTAAAACTTGAAACAAACTTGCAAAATAATTGAGCTTCACATTAGAAATTTGAATTCATCCTTACAATAAAAAATAGAAAAGAGATAGTTCTCCCCCCTAAGGGGGAGAAAAATGGTGAAAAGAAGATATGTGTGATGAAGATATATAAAATTATGCCTAGGGTTCTCTATATATAGAGTTTTGTAACCTCCTCCCTAAGGAAACTAGAAAACCTAGCAAAAATAGGAAAGTGCACCTCCTCTTGAACAAAACTAGAAAACCTAGCAAAAATAGGAGAGTGTCCCGTGCATCAAACCCCCGTGCCAAAGCAGGTTACGAACTCTTGCCAAATATTGCCAAAACCCCTTGGACAAATCCTGCTCGGATAATGCAATCTCTCCAGTGGGCCTACGCTGGTCGTGCAAATTAATGTGGCTCAATAGCCTATTGGGCTCGCTACAGCTGCATAAGCCCAGCTGTTTCTTCATTGCCCTGTCATGTAAATATTGAACGCAGCAGAGAGCCCAGCCCATTAACTTATCTCATTCATCTCAGCCCTTACACAACTGAAGCCCATCTTAACTCCATCGTCACAGCTGCCGTCATTCCATCAAACCCATCAGCAGCCATGCATACGTCGGCATTACTGCTATCATTTACTCTTCGCTTCCAAGCATCACCAACAACAACTGCCATCGGATAAAGCTGCCATGCACTATCATCATGCTCGTCCCTCCATCACCGGAAAACCCGAGCTCCCAGGACTTGAGATTGCCTCAGTCATTGACCGCCATAACCACCATGAATTCGATGCATGCCATCATCAATCACTCCTATGAAAGCCATCATCATTAAACCACAGATACTCAGTCTCTACAGCTTCATTTCAGTCAGTATCTCCATTACCAATTCAATCCATCCATGGCAGCAAACTCCAATACGCGATACCAACTCCCTCCATTGCTGCCATGTTTACTCGTTCTCTGTCATTCACCGATGCCATCATTTCATACCACCACAGGCTCGAGATCATACCCTGTATACACTCCCTATTGAAATCCAGCTGAACGTCTCATCTCTCACCTGCAGTCATTGGTCCACTCCAGTTCCATCTTCACTCGGCTGCTAAGTCCCTATCGGCAGTAGCAACACTTTCTTTACCATCAAGCAGCTATACGTCCTCAACGACAGCAGGCCAGAACCGTCACTGCCATTATTCCCTTTTTCGTTCCGTGCTAAGCTCATCCGTGGATATATTATTCTCTCCAGCTTACTCTTCTCCCCAGGAAAACCATCGTTGTATAACTCTTAGTCAACTTCCAACCTCTCGACTTATTAGCTTGCCAGCGACTTCAATCCATGGCAACAGAAACACCATACTCAGCACGTCTTCCTGTATAGGTCCAACTGCTTCCATGTTATCGTTCATCATTAGTTGAGCTCAACTCCCGTAACATTACTATGTTGTCGATAATCTCCTGTGGTTGTCACTCACAGCACCAACTCCAATCACGTCCATCAACCAACAACATGCCATTAGCCTTCTCGTCATTCCCTGTAAATGCCAAGCTCCATTTTTTTCCTGCTCGAAGTTCTTCCATGCTTCACCTCATTCTTGGCCTCAGCAGCTTCATCATCGACCAAATAAGTATAGCATTGTTGACAGGGTCTGATCCAACTAATTGAGAATATGTCTTCAAGCCCAATATCTATAAACCGGGCTGATGTTAAGCCCATGAGTACCTTCTCCCATAACTTCTGTCTCTGTGTTGCTCACACAGTAAAGCTCAAAAAACACCTTGTGGTTGTACTGCCCTGAACTCCAGTGCATCTGATAATTCCGCCTCTCTTCTAATAAATTAGACGATTCTTGTTCTTTTCGGGAATAAGCTCCAAAATTCCCATAAAATATAAAAAGAAAGATAATAATACAATTTCACACGAAAACTAGCTAAGAAAGCATAACCAATCGATACTTAGAGAGGTGTTTTTAGACACCTATCAGAAGACTAGTATATGCTCAAGTTGGTGTGATTTTTTTCCTACTTCTATGGAAATTTTTCATATGGTTGATGATCAGCAAAAGGTCATTGATTCTAATTTTGATCTTCAAGCATTAGCTCTATATAGTCTGCATAATAAAGAAGGAATTATGGAGTTACACGTACGTTACAAAGCTGAGTGTTCTGGTTCAACAAGTTCAGGAATTATAGCTTTTGATCACCAGCCACGGAGTTCTGGAATTATACATTTTGAGAAGCCACGAATTGATTATGATGTTCCAGATAAAGTGAAGGAACCATTGAAGTCTTCTCACTGGTTACATCTTTTTCAAGGAGTTGAACAGTTGTTTCCGGGAGGTGTTCAACAAGTTCGTTGTGATTTACAGAAGTATCATGCAGCAGCCGATTATGAATTCAAGGTCTACAAGAATGAGAAGTTGAGGATTGGTGCATGTTGTGCTAATAAGAAAGAGGAGAAGTGTAACTGGCATTTATATGCTGTGTTTGTTGATGGTGTTGTCGGAAGTCCGTTTATTATCAAGGAACTAAATAATGAGCATACTTTTGTTGGTGGATTTGTTAACACACCACAGATATCAAAGAAACTAGTTAGTAGCTTGATTATCGATGAAATTAAACAGGATCCTAATAAGAAAGCTAAGCATATTATGGAATCTTTTACGAGAGACTACGTCTTTGACATTAGTCGTTATTATGCATACTCAGGGAAGAAGCATGCGCTGAATACTACATGGGGAGAGAACGAAAAATTGTTTATGTTCTTGAACTGGTATAAAAACAAGTTGATCGAAACCAATCTTGGATCTCACGTGGTTTTGGAAGTCGAAGAAGGGACTCAAAAATTTCAGAGGATGTTTATCTGTTTTGAAGCTTGTAGTCGTGGATTCAATTTTTGTCGTCCTGTATTATTCGTTGATGCGGCCCACTTGAAAAGCAAGTACCTTGGTCATATGATGGCAGCAACGGGTCTAACTGGAAATGATGGTAAGGTTTTCCTCATTTTTTTATGTTGGTTTCATCATTTTATATTTTTTTGTTTTCATCGCATCTTATGCTTGTGTTATGTTTTTTTTGTTCATGTTACAGAAATCTACCCTCTTGCTTATGCTGTGGTTTCATCGGAGAATGAAGCGAACTGGAAATGGTTTCTTGAAAATTTGAAGCAAGTCATTTCTCCTTTGCGACCAAAGCTTACTTTTGTGAGTGATCGAGGTATTGGATTGGTAACTCAAATTCATGTTGTATTTCCTGAGGATTTTCATGGATGGTGCTTCTGGCATATGGAATGCAATATCAATGCATGCTTACCAAAGAATTGCAAGGTTTATAACAAGTATGTATTGGGACTATTTAAGAAATGTGCGTATGCTTCTACTCATAAAGATTTTACAGAGAGTTGGGATAAGTTGAGGAAGGTTGAAAATCATAGGTTACAAGACTATCTAAGTACAGCTCCTGTTGATAAATGGGCAAGTTTTTTCTTCAATGGTCGACGATATGGTAGGTTGTGTTCAAATATTGCTGAGAGTTTCAATGCTTCAGTCGTTGCGCGCCTCCCATCCAACGATCGCAAATAGGGTTGCAAGCCATCTCGTCCGTCCAACTTTGCAAGCTTGGACGAATGACTTAGGGTGCGAATCAACCAGCAAACAAGGTATCACCATGATCACCATCCTTCACTCTTCTTCACAGGGTGACCGACCAAGGCGTGGCCTGCCCATATAGCCTCCAAACGGTCAGCTGAAGATGGCTGCATGCGATGTCATACCAAGTTCACGATTCACCCTGCACTATTTTATGTGGGTCCCACGATCCACACACTCGAGACATTAATCACGTCACAACTGGGGGATACAAACTGGGGTATTGGTCTAGCGGTTTACATCGTGCAGCGTGCAACACGCCATCACAAGATCGTGTCAGGGAAACATGGGCGGTTAGCGATGATAGGAGAAGTAGGCGAGAAACCGTGTGACACTAACACACAACTCCACTTCCTCCATCACTCCACTTCCTCCACTTTCCCATGAGAAACGTGATGAAGGCTTATCGACTTGTATAAATAGGTTCTCCTCCCTATTTCCACAACATAGAAAACCAAGTGTTAATACCATCGTATTCAACACCCAGAGCCTGCCTGCAACATTTGCTAGCCTGCTTAACCTTCTGTTAACAAGTCATCAAATAGCCTTCATCTTCATAATCTCAACACCTTCTTCGCTTCCCTCCCTAAGATCAACCTCACATCCTTCACATGTGACCGAAAAAAATCTGGAACGGTCGTTTCTTCGGTTTAGGCCAGAATTGTACAGATTATCTCTCGAATCAAAAGTGCTCATCGTGCAGCACATTTGTTGTAAGTTTAAATTCACTTCTCATCCATACACACCCAAAATTACCTAAACCTGCAGAAGTAGTTTTCTCCCACAAACAATTGGCGACCACAGTGGGAGGTTAATCTATCGGTTTTGAAGTCGATCTCTTCAATACCATTTCAATTTTCAAGAATGGTGGATCTTAGATCTGGATCAGCAACCAATCCCGAGGGAGGTAGCACCGACAACACTTCTA
Organism: Papaver bracteatum; assembly: GCA_023529315.1. Taxonomy (NCBI): domain Eukaryota; kingdom Viridiplantae; phylum Streptophyta; class Magnoliopsida; order Ranunculales; family Papaveraceae; genus Papaver; species Papaver bracteatum. Next base: position 1,815,444 of record JAJJWX010003488.1, read on the forward strand.
GCGATGATATCCCAATTACTGGTGTCACTATACAACCCGCCAGTACAACCAACGTGTCCCGTGGAGTTGCGTCTTCTACCATCAGTACCACCAGTACCAGCGGAGCAGGAGCGGACATTCCAGTAGGTGTGACACCTCCCATTACAAGAGCCAGAGCGGCTGCAAATCCAGGCATTTCCTCAAGCATGACACCTCCGTCCGTCACCAGAACGACTGTTACTCCCCCTTCAGGACGAGGATCTGGAGGACCCAGAGGAGGACAACCTCCTATCACCATGGTGGACTTGATGGAGAGACAAAAAACCCTCGCTAAAGCTCAGGCAGACATGGCAACCACTCAGAAGGAGGTGCTCACCTTCCTTAAAACATTAACCGATCGATTACCGCAAGAGTCGAGACATCCCCAAGGGCCAACAAGAAATACGTTCGGCACACCTGGAGTAGGTACCTCAGTTACGCAAGCCTACCTGAACGAAGAGTCTTATGTTGCTGACCACGCAAGAGAAAGGTACCAGGAGCGTCTCAGGGAAAGGAGCCGACCATCCAACTTTATTACACGTGAAGATCTGGAGAGACTCCTCCAAAATCGTGGCAAATAAAATCCGATGGATGCGCATCGACACCAACCTCCATATCCACAAGACGTGCAGCAGATTCCTATTCCCAGGGGATACACCTCCCATCAATTCACCCTTTACGATGGTACCGGTAATGTTCGTGAACAAGTCTCTCGATTTTTAGAATCCTTAGGAGAACACGAATACAATCACGTTCTCCGCCTGAAGGAATTCTCCAAATCACTTACGGGGAGAGCCTATACGTGGTACAACAACATCGCACCCGATAGCATATCCAATTGGAGTGAGATGGTCAGTGCGTTTTACAAGAAGTACTTCTTTGTATCTGAGCAAGTTACTTTCTCAGACCTGGGAAGAATCTCCCAACGGAACAACGAACATCCAAACGATTTTGTCAAAAGGTTCAGAACACAAGCGTTGGACTTCCATGAACCAAATGTCACAGAACGACATATGGTGGAATTATGCATCAACGGAATGATACCCATATATCGCGCCCTACTGGAAAACTTGGGATTCCAGACGTTCTCAGAGCTCCATGAAGCAGCCAAACGTTCGGCCACTACCGCCCCAGCATTATTGGAAAGAACCAGGATCGTTCGGAGCGAAGATTCACGAGATAATCGGGGAAACAAGTGCCTCATAAACAAGCAGTATAATACTGGCCCTTATGTCAGTATAGTAAGCGAATGCGGAAAGAGAAAAGCTCCAGCGGAGGCAGAACAACTACCTAAGTGTGCGGCTCAAACGCATAAAGCTTCGCCTCGAAAGGGAACAGGAAAAGATCCTGCGCAGAGCACCGAAGACACAGGCTTCCCGTTTCCGATAAATGAAGTAATGGAACTCTTGGAGGCATGGATTCAGGATGATGCTATCAAGCTACCTCCTATCAGACGTCCACCAACTGAGAAAGACATGGCATACCCTAAGTATTGCCGTTATCATAGGTTTATCCACCACCCAACTAAGGATTGCAAGAAGCTGAAAGAAATCTTCAGGGAAAAGATAGCAGCAGGAGAGCTTCAATTGGGAAATGAAGGAGTTCACAGAGACCCCCTTCCTGTCCGAAGTTGCATGATCTCTGGAAGCTCTGTGCGCAAGACTGTACAATCCATGATGGAACACCTATGTGAAATCTTGTACCTTTCCAAGGTACAACGTCAAGATATATTCATGGCCCTCAACCGTATTGTGTCAGGCAGGCGCTTGTACCCAGAAAAGGAAGTTGTTCCAGCATCTCAAGCCTCCTTGGAAGATAGAACCAACAAAGGAAACTTGGGACTTTTGACCGTCGCCCATCTGAAAGATATCAAGTTCGATAGCACATTAATCGATACAGCTTCAGAATTCAACATCGTTACTATCAAGACCTTGCAAGCTACGAAAATCTCAAAGCAAGAGGCGACCCGTGGTCCGACTATGATCAAGATCCCAGCAGGAGAATTTGTGGATGTCTACGGATACATTGACCTTGATTTCAAGATTGGTAACACTCCAACACAAGCTATATTCCATATAATTAAGGAACATCCGGATTACGACATGATTCTGGGGCGCCCGTGGGTACACAAGGAGCATTCCTTACCAATCTCAGTACCTGAAAGAATCTCCAACAAGCCAGCTCCGATGATTTCCAACAAACCTTGGAGAATCGAAGACTGCCTGTTGCCTCCATACCAACAACTCACAGGCATAACGCAACTCCCTGGTGAAATCCCTTCGTCCTGCGTCAAGAGATTCTGAGCCCAAGTAAGTCTCATTGAACGACCCTCTTTGCAAGTAGTGGATGATTGTCCTGCTAGACCACCGGGGACTATTTCACCTGACAGGCGGGCCACCACCAAGAGATGTGAATGGAGTGTTGGCCCCTTTAAGCGCTTCACCAAAAGTTTGGAAGCAGTTAAGAATGACACGTGTCAGAAAAAACTGTTATACCAAGTCCAAATCCGTTTCAAATCGGAGATATGGTAGCAAAGGTAACCACGTTCCAAGTTGGAAACATGGCAGTGAAAATAACGCTTGACCTAATATGCTTGCAAAGGAAGAAGAATTATTCTTAGTGGCGAGATGTTATCTTGGTGATTCTTGCAAGATCATCAATGCAGACAAACTCGAAGGTGTGGTTGTTCACTCACGATGGCTCAAGCCATACCTCACTTGAAGACATGACATCACCTCTCTAATCCCCCCGGGGGGATTCCTCCAACAATTTTCCTTTTCACAATATTTGTAATTCCTTCAAAATGATGGCACCGCTTGCCTTCATACTAATTAGGGTTTCAATATTTCTTCAAGTAATCAAGATTTCATTCCTTTTATAATTTCTCATAAAATCACACAAAGTTATGAGTCACCTTCAAACCACCATTACCCAGAAAGAAAACCCTAAATCCTCATACCAAATCTCCATACCAGCCTGGTAATATGGGAGGAATAAAACATGTAAAAAGGGAAGGAGGAAGGTATCCTACATGATCTACTTCAACAGATCCAGACTCACGTCAGGGGGCACAAGCAGGAAAAAAAATGCATGTTTCGAAAGCAGCATTGAATAAAACTTTGTTCAAGACAAGCAAGCAAAGAAGAAAACTTCAAACTCAGCCGCCACTGAGTATATAAAAAAAAATACAAAGAAGAATAACAGGGAAACTCAATTGCTGGTTGCGTCTTCATCACTGTCGGGATCCACATCTCGTGCCGCTTTCTCCAGAGACGCCTCAACTTCTTCTTCGGGCACAGCAGCTACCGCCTAAACATCTTCAGCATGCGTATCTTCTGCACCTTCTACAGAATCCATTGCAACCTTAGAAATCGTGCCAATCACTTTCGGACGTTCAGTCTCATCAGTATCAGGGTCAAGGATTATCACACCACCACAGATTGGGTAATCACACTTCCCATCACCCGCAGGACCTTCGTGTTCAACCCTCCGTCTCTTCAACCGAGCTGCCAACCCTTCAGCTCTTGAGCTTACTGGTGCTTGTGGCGCCTCGTGTTTCCACTTCGCTCGCAACGCTTCTTCATGTATTTGTTTCTCCTCCATATCGATTGCAACTTAAAGAGCACGGAGCCGCCCCCTGACAATGGTTAAATGCAAGACAGATATTCCCTGTACGGCATGGCCGACTTCACGAAGTGGCAAATCAATTTTAGCCATCACCTCTTCATGTGCGTTAGCTTCTGGTTTATCATTTTCTGAAGAAGCTGCAGAGTGATCATCACCAACTCCTTTCATGATGTACTGCAAAAAAGAGAGGAAGATGAGTTACGGAGGCACATAAAAGAGAGGAAGATGAGTTATGGCGGCACATAAAAAATATTCTAATCACAACTATCGCCAATCGATTAAGAAATCAACGTGTGAAGCAATATCTGAGATGTTGAAGAATACGATCGCCTAATGAGAAGAATACAGAAAACTTCTTTATATGCTTCACGATCCAACAAGATCCCTAGGAGAAAAGAAGTCTTCCTTGCCGCTTTCTGAGGCTGTTGAGTCGGGATTGTAATCAACAATGTTTATCGAATGCACGATGCTTGCTAGGCATATGAGAAGGCACACAGAAAGAGGAAGTCCAAGGTGGATCGACCCATTATGCTGTACTTCCCCAGCCGAGCTTTACCATTGGAAGGATCAACTCAACCGGCTCCAAGGAATTTAACACACGTGACATACCTTCTCCCACGCGGTAAACATGTATTTACTCTGGCTTTAATTCTTTTTGTATGCAAATTGTCACCATCTCATGCTTACCCTACAATAGTGTAACCATTGCATGCTAGGCAGGGGACTTAATGTTGATGGTGGAATTTTGTTTAGGGGTAAAATTGTAAAAGCCAAATTTTAAGCTGACGTCCTGCAAGGGATAAGGCCTTCATGCGGTGAATATCCTCACCATATTAATTCATTGGAGCATGTGCAACCATCCCTGAGAATTAAAACCTACCCAGAGCGGAGCATGTAGCAACCATCCCGATTTTATGTAGGTTTGCAGCATTACTATTAAGGCTTTAATTAAAGCCTTGTGTTCGACATGCAAACATCCATAGGATACCTGACGGCGGGTTATATTAGCCCCGTTGAGCGCAGACAAGACTACCCATGCTAGTCTCACCTGCTGAAAACAAACTCAAAAATAGGTCTCATCCGTCCAACTTCGCAGGCATAGATGGAGGGTGTAGATATAGATTCAAGGGGTCCTGATCATGTTACCATGATCACCTCAGACCCACCTTCATGCATGACCGAATGGTCAAGACCAACTATAGTTGGTCCTTCCAAAACGTGCGCTCAAAGTGAGCATGAAGCACGGCTAGGGTTCCTTTTAATCGTGAACGTCCAACTTCGCAGGCATAGTTGGACGGCTTAGATTATACCCTAAAACAAGTAGTGAAGTGATGATACACCATTGGCGGACCCACTTTATACCTACATGACCGACTCCCTCATAGGCAAGCCGTGGTACAAGAAACGATTTCCCAAACAAGGCTAGGTTGACGCCTTATGCAGGTTGAGAAGATCCAAAACGATCACGACCATCCAACTTCGAAGGCATAGTTGGATGGCTTAGATTGCACCCAGGGTCATAGAGCAAGCATGTACATGCTCACTGTCGGCCCAAGATGTTGCATACATGGTCGGTCCTCCCAAAGGAGGCTCACAAAACCCAATACCGATCACCCAAAGTGGCCGGTCCAAACCCTAATTAGGGTTTGCGGCGCATATGTCGCAGAAACATCTCGAGCGTCCATCTTCGCAGGCTTGGATGGAAGGCAAAGATGGAGACTTAGAGGGAACCGAGCATGCTAGCATGACCACCGTGGGTCCGACTTCACGCCTAGCTGATCGGCCAAGACCGGAAGTGGTCAAGTTCCTTGGTACACATGCCCAAAGGTGGAATGTCACGGCCCCTCCATAAGTTCTAATCTCGACCACTCGTCTTTTCCACCTAAAGTGAGTGACTTAGATTAAATCTTTGGAAGTCAAGCAGGCATGGGCGTGAACACCATTGTACCTCCTCCATGCAGGGCCAATCGGTTCCTCCATAGAAGCTCCCTTAACATGCAAACGTTTGGGTTGAAAGAGGCAGCATGCGCGCCTCCCATCCAACGATCGCAAATAGGGTTGCAAGCCATCTCGTTCGTCCAACTTTGCAAGCTTGGACGCATTACTTAGGTTGCGAATCAACCAGCAAACAAGGTATCACCATGATCACCATCCGTCACTCTTCTTCACAGGGTGACCGACCAAGGCGTGGCCTGCCCATACAGCCTCCAAATGGTTAGCTGAAGATGGCTGCATGCGATGTCATACCAAGTTCACGATTCACCCTGCACTATTTTATGTGGGTCCCACGATCCACACACTCGAGACATTAATCACGTCACAACTGGGGGATACAAACTGGGGTATTGGTCTGGCGGTTTACAGCGTGCAACGTGCAACACGCCATCACAAGATTGTGTCAGGGAAAAATGGGCGGTTAGCGATGATAGGAGAAGTGGGCGAGCAACCGTGTGACACTAACACACAACTCCACTTCCTCCATCACTCCACTTCCTCCACTTTCCCACGAGAAACGTGATGAGGCTTATCGACTTGTATAAATTGGTTCTCCTCCCTATTTCCAACAACACAGAAAACCAAGTGTTAATACCATCGTATTCAACACCCAGAGCATGCCTGCAACATTTGCTAGCCTGCTCAACCTTCTGTTAACAAGTCATCAAATAGCCTTCATCTTCATACTCTCAACACCTTCTTCGCTTCCCTCCCTAAGATCAACCTCACATCTTTCACCTGTGACCGAAACAAATCTGGAACGGCCGTGTCTTCGGTTTAGGACAGAATTGTACTGATTATCTCTCGAATCAAGAGTGCTCATCGTGCAACACATTTGTTGAAGGTTTAAATTCACTTCTCATCCACATACACCCAAAATTACCTAAACCTGCAGAAGTAGTTTTCTCCCACAAACAACACTGTCATAGTATTATTACACAGCATCAAAGTTCTTATATCACAACTTCGACAACAATACTATGGTGATATGTATCACTCCCCCTTAGTCAATACTTTCGTCTCAACACGAAAGCACTCCCCCTTACATATTGATTTGAAAACCATATGTATTTGTAGTGTGAACTACATATTAATTCTCCCCATTTTTGTCAATAAGATTGACAAAGGTACGAAAATGGGATCCTAATGAAATTTTCACGGAGACTCTTCAAGACCAAGAAAAGGACATATCAACTTTGTTTAGATGCAATCATAAAGCCGAAGATAAATGCATTCATCAAGGAGTTTATAAATATACAAGATAACCCCTAAAAAATTCCACAGACGCACTCCCCATAAAGATATGGAAATTAAGCGCAAGTTCAAAAGAACTCTCCCCCATTTGATGTCATTCTCGAGAGAACAACAAGAGCGAACTTACTTTTACAAGAAAATAAGGATTTCATTGGACACCAAAAACCATAATAAATGATTTTCTATATCCAAAATTCTCAAATAAACTAACCACAAGAAAACCCATGATTAATTTAATCGGAATACACAATCAAATTAAACGCAAAAGTGATCAATTTAATTGAACATGCTCGACATAAGTGAACTTACGGAGCTACGACTATGTTAACCATAAAATAATGATTAACTCAATTGTTTTATGCTCAACACAAGAAAAACTTATGGAGCATTGCAGCATACACATAAAATATGGATCAGAGAAAGATCAATACTGCAGCATAAACAAGGATTCATTCTATTTTCCATCACTATTTGCACAATGACATACAATAGACATAATCCTTGGAAACAAAAATTCATCCTATCTTCCATCAATTATTTGCATAACGACATAATAGGTTCAATTTTTGTTTGTCAAAAGTTCATCGATCTTGTATCAATACTTGCATATCGACATATAAAAGAGATAACTTTTGACGTTGTATGGGACAATAACAGTTCACGGATGCAAACACACATATCCCATAACATATTCCAATATATGAAACCATAAAGATTAATACTGGAAAAATCATCTTCCGAACAATTTTAAAGTTTTAAATAAATAAAACTAAAAAAAAAAAGATGAAAAATATTGGACATACTTATGTGTAATCACAATAATGGCTATTCCAATCTCTAGTTATTCTTCCTAAAACACAAGAATAGAATTCTCATAAGAAGACTTCCTAGACAAAATCAAAAACAATTTTAACACCAATATAAATAAGCAAGAGAAACTACTCACCATCTTCATCTTCGGAGGTCATGAAGGTGGAACGAACCTTGTCCGTGTCTTCTTTAATATGGGGATACTTGGTAGCAATCACAAGTAATTGTTTTTTTTAAGACAATGTACTTTGGTATTCAACTTACAAACACCTTTGTAAATTTGGCGAAGATGTTTGGGGTTATATATCCAACGTATTTTTGATGTTAGAAAAGAATGTTCTATCTTTTGATGAGGTTATGTTGTTTTGGGGCAGCATGCTTATGCCTATGATTGGGACAGTAGTTTCCGGTTCCTTTATAGTTACTGAGTATTTATGTTTTAGAGAAGAGCCACCATCATATACCTCTTAACGTTATACAAATTCAGCTTCTTTCTTGCATGGCACTTGCAATAATAGGTTGTTTTGTGTGCATCCGCAGAGCTATTATTATATTTTAGATGGTTTCACTTGATGCATGATAGGTTATATGATATATTCTATCAAAACTTTTACAGGTTGTATCTCACATCTGGAATTTCTTAAAAAAACTATTGCATGTCCAGTGATAATATTTGATGAGCTCAATTTTTTCTGATTTCGAAAACTCGACCACTATTCTAACTGGGACTAATACCACTCCGTTTCGGGTATGTTATTATTAAACACACGAGTCTCAAATTTCAGCGGGAGAAGCTGAAACTGCATGTCAATAATTGAGGTCAAGAAAGAACAATATTGGTTGAAAGTTGTATAGTCATTCAAATTTAGAGTCTGATTACGATAAAATAACATGATGTGGCAGTCCAGTTGTTGGAAATAATATGTTGAGATGTATGAAAGCACTTTTAAAGCTCTTGCCATACTAATATTGCTTGGACTATGCTTACCTCTGGATGTAGCACAAGCATGATCAGAATGATCAATAGTCTATCGTGGAACTTAGCTTACACAAAAACTCGGGTATGTAAATGCCAAAGTAGTTTTACAATATTTTTTGCATGATGTTGAGACCGGTCTCTAATTTACCTTGCATCGTAGTCTGAATGAATTAAATCTCCTACTTCACTACGAAAAGAATACTTAAGAATTTTTGTAGTGGATCAGATTCATTCTTTGATCCTCACCAAAAAACCAATGAGTAGTTGGGTACCCGGTTTTTGTTATAGTGCACTGCAACTTATTTTTGGGGGGGCAACTTACGATTTCGTGTTGACTTAGAGAGTTTTTTTTTTTTTGAAGCATATTATAGAGTTTTGGTTGTAGAGCACCATAAATTATTTTGGGTATAAACTATGGTGTAGATGTTGACTTATGGAGTTTTAGTTGCATTTTATGACTATGAACACATTAGAGGAAACCAATAATTAACAGTGTATACCCCTTGAACTAATATGTTTGTGAATATTGTTAAAGTTTATTTCTATTTATTAAGTGCCATCCACTAGGTTGGTACCAGTACATTAAATGGATTCAGTATTTATTTTTAATTTTTTGATCAATTCTTCACTATCTTGATGATTTGGTAATCTAACTTTTATTAGACATATAGTGGACATTCAAATGATTTGGTAACTTGGTAACTGGAAATATAAGGGTCATAAAAAAATTCTTTTTGACATACTGCACTACCAAATATGACCTCTGTGTTAATTATAGAAGCATATTCCATTTGCTTGGTTAATACACTAATACATGATAGATGCACAACTCATATTTGAGCTATTTAGAAATTTCATTTTGTTCCTCGTTGTCAATTGTGGAATATAATTTATCGTTTATGGTGTGCGGGTAGGCTTCACGCTTCTTTGGTATTTCGAACACTTGCTTGGGTCAGGATTCAGTATTTGCAGGTTCTCTCGACAATATTATTTCTGCAGAAAAACCATTCTCAGCTGGATACTTGGGTTCTGTTACTGAATTAAAATCAGGCTTTCGCTTGAGCTATTCAAATTTGACTGGTAGTTATGAGGCCTCATATAAGGAAGTGTAGCCTCGAGTATTTGTGAAGAAGCTTTTTAAAGTTCCCCATGGTGTTCCCATCCAAGGAAATGAGGCTCCATATGCCTTCTTAGTTTTTTTCTGTTGGCAGTGGAAAACTATATTACAAAGCTCTTGCAGGGTTTTCAGACTTTTTGGTTTGTTTACTATGGTAGGTTGTCTTAATACCAGTAGTTAATTTTGACATTACAGTATGAGCAGGGTTACGGTTTTTAGGTCATGTTAAAGTACATCTTCCATTAATTAGTGACTTTTATGGTTTCCTTTTCATCTAATCAGTAGAGGTAATTTGTTTCTCTTTTACACCACGTTACGATGTTGTTGAAGAGTATTAAACAAACTGAAACTGAAATTTCATTTTAGTTATCGACAGTGATATGAAGGAAAATGCTAAGACCCTCAAGGAATCCGATACACACAAGGCTTTTAACCTTGGTTTGAATTCAATAATTTTCAATATAAAGTGGTCTCCCCTGGAGAGCAAAACGTGGTTTGGGTATTCATTTGAGTCCTAAGTCTAAAACAAGTCTTGAGGATTAGACAAAATATGAGATTATCAAAGATTGGTGACCATTGTCGTCAGAAATTTCTAAGCTCTTTTAATTTTTAAATGTGCTTTTGATAGCCAATACCGTCTTTGTGTTTAACTACTATAGATTAGGAAACCTAAATATAATCATGTAGGATGCATTATATATACTCTTATGTATATATATTTTTTGATTAGATTAATGTCATTGCCCACCATGAAAGTTCGATATTTTTTTTATATTTTTATTTTGGTTGAATGTATTAGGGACCATTTCCTTATTGGAATTGGAAAAACTGATATGAGATTATTTTATAACAAAATACAAAAGGTATTCTCTCTCTATCTACACGAGGATTCCCAAGCAAAGGGTAGGATTCTCTGCTGGCCTGAACTCTAACAAGTCCTTAAAGAATAGTTAACGAATTTATCAGCAATTGGATTCTCTGCTAGCCTAAACTCAAGCAAAACTTTTAAGGAAGTCATTTAAAAAAAATTGTATGTTGTATTTGCAATGGATATACGGTTCTATGCAATGCCTGGACAATATTCTGAAATTAAATTTCTTTAGCTTCGTCGACTTAATTGTATGATTGAAGAATCATGATTTTGCATTTAAATCTTCTTGGGCAGGTTGGTATAAAGATTGCTTTTACGGTCTAATTCATCCTCTTTTGTATGTACACTTGAAACTACCACGAGAGGTTGAGTCGGGGCCGTAAGTCCCCGGTGATACCTAGTTAGCTAATTAAATTAAATTAAAATTAACTAAATAAAGGTTGTTTGGTCATTACAAAAAAAAATTGAGATAAGGGGTTTTTTAAATTACTTATGGGTGACCCGTTTTTGTCCAATTAGGTGACACCCCTCTAATGGAATGTGACGCCCCAATAATAGCCTTCTTTTTTAATGGTAGTGAAGGAAGATAAAAATACCCAAGTTGATTTTATTTTATTTTTTGCCCAGTAATACCCAAGTTGATTATGTAGTAGTAAGATTGATGAAAAATAAATTTTGCACATTAGTGTTGCATTTTCGAAGTGCAAAACGATGGAATCAAGGGTTGTGTCATGATTCTGATCTTTGCCTAATTCTGATCTTTTTACTAATGTTTCCCCTTGCAATTCTCTAGATGATAATGTACTCCTCAACTCGGTCCCTTCTAGTGATGAAATTTGGTATGTTGTTAAAAAACTTAAACCAAATAAATCACCAGGACCAGATGGTTTCCCAGCTAGTTTCTTCAAGCTAAACTAGGAAACAGTAGGAGATTAGGTCACTTCCTATATTCAACATTTCTTCTCTACTGGTTCTTTGCACCCTGATTTCAATAAAACTTTCCTTTTTATTATCCCTAAGAGTAGATATCCTAAAGACCCTAGTGGATTCAGACCAATAAGTTTGTGCAATACTATTTATAAAATTATAACTATTTTTTTTGCTAATAGAATAAAACCTTTACTTAATAACTACATCCCCCCATTTCAAGTTGCATTCCTCTCTAAAAGGCGAATTTCTGACAATATTATTATTGCTCAAGAAATCATTCACTCCTTTAAGAAAAAGAAAGTGAAGCATGCTGGAATGGGTATTAAGATTGATATGTCCAAGGCTTTTGATAGAGTTGATTGGAATTTCCTTATCAATGCTATGGAAGCCTTTGGTTTTGATGATAATTTCTGTAACTTAATACATCAATGTATTTCAACCTCCTCTATAGCAGTCTTGCTAAATCGTTGTCCTGGAATTATTTCAAACCTACTAGAGGACTTAGGCAAGGAGACCCTCTTTCTCCTTATCTTTTTATCATTTGTATGGAAATATTCTCTAGGCTCCTTCTTTCATGAGAAGAAGAAAAGATCATTCATGGAGTGCAAATCACTCCAAAAAATAGTCAAATCTCTCACCTGTTTTTCGCAGATGATTGCCTGCTTTTCACTAGAACTGATCTTAAAGAGAGTCATAATATCTTTACTCTCATTGACTCTTTTAGTAAAGCATCAGGACAAATTATTAACTTTGAAAAATCTGGAGTGTTCTTTAGTAAAAAGGTACAACCTAAACACCAGAGAATGATTAGTAAACTCCTTAAGATAAAGAAAATTGACCCAAAAGACGCATACTTAGGAACACCCATATTCATAAGTAAAGCTAAGATACAACTTTTTGACTCAATAGTGGACAATATGGAACAAAAAATTAAAAGATGGATGGGAAAAACTCTGTCTCAAGCTAGTAAAATGGTCTTAAACAAAGCTACCTTAACCAGTATGGCAAGTTTTCAAATGAGTTGTTTTATTTTACCTAAGAAAATCACTAAGAAAATTGATGCATTACAGAGAGACTTATGGTGGGGGAAAGAGACTAATTACAAAGTGTTAGAGCATTGCTCGGTCGAACTCGCATGTGTTTCTATCTCAAGCATGTTTGTCAATATTAGTGATCAAAACTATAAAGTCTTTGATTTCTTGTCTACTATAGCTAAGGTTTCGAACTAGGATAGAAAGTTTAGTTGAGCTCAAGAACTCCATGGAAATCATCATACAAGACGAAGGACTACTCAAGGAACCAGTGGATATTCATCGACTAAAAGTTATGTGAAGACTTGAACTTATCTATCACTCAAAAGTCTATCTACTATATCTCATATCTTGAGACAAAAGTCATATTACTATATAGACTAAGATTATACACGTATGATATTTCGAGCTGAGTATATCTCGCTTATCTATTTCTCAAAATATGTGTTGGAAAAGCTTTCGCTTTTTCCGAGTTCATCTTCACCTAGTGACGAAATTCATGTTATGTTTCAATCATTTTGGAAATTTCTCTGACGAAAAATAGTTTGTGAATAACAACTATATAACGCCCTCTGCGAATGTTTGAATCATTGGAATGATAGTTTAGACAATATAACCATTGAAGGATATAAGCATTGTTGTGGTAACACATATATGTATAAGTCCTTATTGCTTGAACTGAAGTTTGCGAACTTTTTTGATCAAGTAAAACCAGAGCAGCACGTGAACTTCAGTCCGCGAACTAGCGAAGCTCTCGAACCCGAGAATTTCTGCTGGAGTTTGTGAATTCCATCCGGGAACTTAAGTCCGCGAACCCAGTCCACGAAATTGAGTAGGTTATGTCTAAAAACGATGTTTGTGAACTTATCTTAATAAACTAAGGAATATTATTACAAACCGTGGCTTTATAGTTCATGAATCGATTCGAGTGAATCACATCGTTTTTGCTTCAATTGTGTCTTGTGTAGTACATGAGATTTCCTTGAAATTTAACAACTCTCTAACTAGTTCATTTGAGTCATTTGGACTAGTTATGGTGAAGAAGAATATGGTTGATATGAAAGTTATCATATGGCTAACCATTTTGTTAACTATTGTTGAACCAACCAATGTACAAGTTTGGGTATGGTTACACGGACCTAAAAATGTCTAGTACATGTGTGTATAACAAGTTATGTTTTCGATCTAACGGTTGATAAATATTAGCGTGAATCTAATCAGGTTTTCATCTAACAGTGAATATTGAATGCTTTGTTACTAAGCTAACATTGATTGCAAACCCTGATTTGAAGACTATATAAGGGAGAACTCTAGCAACTGGGAAACCTAATCCCCACATATTCTGTGTGATACTAGTTGTTCTAAGCTAGAGTAGATTCTCCTTTAACCTTTGATTTTCTTTTTATAAAACCAGGTTAATGACTTAAAGACTTCATTGGGATTGTGAAGCCAGACCGATACTACTTTTTTTTTTGTAGTTATGTGATTTGATCTTGCTTCTTCTACCGTACGAGTAAAATTGTAATAATTTGCTTGAGATTTCTATCTCCGATAGGCAATATATAAAAGCAGTCACAAACACTTCGTCTCATCATTTGTGATTCCTCAATAATCTTCTTCGTTGCGTCGATTAAGTTCATTGTGAGATGATTAATAAAACTGAGTTGTTCTTCGGGAATATAAGTCTGGTTTTATCAATTGGTTCATGTTCACCTTGATTTATCAAAAGACGGAACAAAACTTGTAGGTATATTCGTGGGAGACGGATTTATCTATTACCTATAGACTTTTCTGTGTGATACAGATTTGTTTATTAAATTCTTCGACTTTGGGTCGTAGAAACTCTTGGTTGTGGGTGAGATCAACTAAGGGAATCAAATGCGTAGCATCCTGCTGGGGTCAGAGACGTATGAGCATAACTGTACCTTGGATCAGTGTGATATTGGTTTGGGTTCAACTACAATCCAGACCGAAGTTAGCTTGGAGTAGGCTAGTGTCTGTAGCGGCTTAATACAGTGTATGTTTAATCTGGACTAGGTCTCGGGGTTTTTCTGCATTTGCGGTTTCCTCGTTAACAAAATTCTGGTGTCTGTGTTATTTATTTTATGGATTATACTTTGTTATATAATTGAAATAATACAGGTCGTGTGTTGTTCAATCAATTAGATTATCCGACCTTTTGGTTGTTGATTTAAATTGATTGACACTTGGATATTGGTCTTTGGAATCATCCATGTTATCTCTCTTTGATAAAGACTCTCAGATTCTATTTGCTTGAGTATAGATCAAATTGGGAGATTAAGATAATAAATCCTTGAGATATTTTCTATTAATTGAGTATAACTGTCTAGTTAATTCTCTAGAAAGTAACTCGGAGTTGTCCATATAGACTGTTAATCGAATATTAGGTGTGGTTGTTAGACCCCCACTTTTTCAATTGGTATCAGAGCAGGCAAACACATTCAAGACCTTACAAGTCTGTGTTTGTAGCTATCTGACTCTATGGACAGAAGTGTTATCTCAATAAACGTACCACCAGTCTTCGATGGCTCTAATTACTTATGGTGGAAAATTGTTATGCGAGCTTTTCTTCAAGCACGTGATTTTGAATCATGGGTATATGTTGTTAATGGCTATGATCCTCCCGTAGTGGCAGTTGGAAATGTAAACGTTCCCAAGAATATTGGTGAATATTCCCCTGTCGAGATACTTGCTGCAAAGAAAAATTCTGACGGTTTGAATGTCATCATACATGTCATTACCCCAAATCTTTAGCACCATGTGTCTAATTGCAATAAGTCGTAAGAAGCTTGGGATATCTTAGCAACCGTAATTGAAGGTAATACCAGTGAGAAGGAAGCTAGGCTTCAAAACCTTAATTCTGATTGGGAAAACCTTCATATGGCAGATGAAGAAACATTTGATGAGTTTAATCACAAAGTGTCTGAAATTCTTAGTGCATCCTTTGCATTGGGTAAGACTATTCCTGAAAAGGACATTGTGATGAAAATTCTCAGATCACTGCCATATAGATACGATGCTAAGAAGCATGCCATCGTTGAGGGAAATAACCTTGATACTCTCTCCAGAAATACGTTGGTTGGAAAGCTTAAGATCTTTGATCATGAACATTCGTCTAAATCTAAGGATGTTGCGTTCAAAGCACTAAAGGACACTAAATTACTTGATAAAGGTAAAAATGTGTATATCTCAGAAGATGATCACTCTGAGACAGATTCATCAGATGAAGATCTTGACAAATCGGTCTCGATGATCACAAGACAGTTTAGGGATCTTCTGTTGAAGAGAAGTAAACGGTTCTCCAGAGATAAGCCTAAGGCATCAGTCAAACCTCATAATCGTGTTCCTCCCAAAAATAGGGATATTGATGAAACTGATGACGAGGATATGCCTCAGTGCTTTAAGTGTAAAGGGTTTGGTCATTTTGCAAACGAGTGTCCCAATCGGAGAAAATACACTGGGAACAAATGTCTTGCTGCAACTCTTGATGAAATGTCTGACGTCTATGATTTGAATGAAGACGAGAAATCAAGTGTTGCACTTCTTGGTGAAAATATTAATTTTGATAGTTGTAGCAATACACACATCAATCTTGATATTCTTTCAGAAGATAATCCAACTATTCTGGAAGAAAAAGTTGACCCCTTCTTTGGAAACTCTGTTTATCATGTTTCAGGTTTCACTATGTGCTTATCTGCTTGCACATCTCAGAAGACTGATTTTTATCCAAGATTGACGTGCTCATATTGTTCATTAAAGGGTCATAAACTGTCAAAGTGTTATAAATTCAAACACCAACAAAGGCACGTCAACAAACTTCAACGAAGAGCAAATCATTTAGCAAGAAAGAGTAAACTTGCTCAGAAGACTGCTGAGGTATGTAAGATTTTATCTTCATCTAAGAAGTTAGTTTCCAAGGATAAATCAAGACCATTTGAGAAGAAATTATGGTCAAATTGTTTTGATAGACAGAGGTATGTGGATTCCTCCCAAGAGGAAAATGGTAGACAAATTGTTGTTCATCATAGCGCAACTTGATTGTGTTGTTTTTAAATCTTGTCTCATGTGTCTGATCAAAAGAGACAATGATTTTGTACCTCTCAGGCTTTAGGAAAGTTTATTTTCTTAGATTTCCTTCTTTTTGTCTATCAAACAAAAAGAAAAGGGTACTATCAACAATTCTACTCTTCATAGGGTTGAGAGTTGGTCGTTTACAAACATGTTTAAAGGTTTCGAACCCTACATCCCTTTTCCTTCTCTAAAACCTCTTTTTTATTTCAAGATTACTTGTTGAGTTAATTGTGATTTTGTAACGACACAAATATTTTTCTTGGGCTTTGAGCCCTATCCCAACCCATGTGAATGTTTGGTTAGCAAAGTAGTCATCCCTTAGCAGCAATTAGTGAGCATAAGTAGTAGATGTAAGGAAGACACTAGAAAATTTTAGCATGTGTGCCACGTAAAGGGCATGAGTATCTAAGGGCATCTTAGTCCATATCACTTTAAAATCAGAGACAAACATTCTCCTTGTTATTTCCGACATTATCGTCTCCAAACACCATAACTTTTTCTCTCCGACCATCACGAATAAAAGGGGTTTTGGTTTTGGATTCAATCTATCTTCATAGCCACTATGGGATACTGCACAGGTAGGGCCGTAGGGGTTCTTCCTTTTACTTCCTTCTCTTTAGTCTTAGTTGCCGTGAGGGAAAGAACATAAAAATTTATTCTCTTGAGTTAAATTTTCTGCACCAATCTTTTTGTCCTAGTTGATTTGAATGCATGTTTTATCTTTTTCTTCGTTGTTAATGTTTATTTATCTCCATTTTTTTTGGAATTGAACATCACCATTTTATCTAAATACGCTCCTAAAATTGGGAAATTGGGATGTCCTGTAATCGTGAATTTGATAAATTTTGTTTATACACTTTCTCTAAGTTCTCCCTGTTTTTGATAACCTTGTCCTCAACTACGAATTTTGGTTGCAATCTTATATTACACTGTGCTCATTTCTATCATACTGTATCGTGTGTAATTTCGAATGCTTGGATAAATTTGTGAAGATTTAAAATTTTCCTCATGTAAGATCAGTTTTCCATCATGTATGGAGTCTTGAATTGATTTCTTTAAAACTATCCAGTACATGTTGGCTAAAATGGCCCAATGAGATACGTTTTGGAAACATTGAATGAGGCTTGAGTTCATGAATAGATTTCTCTTGATCTCCTGTTTTCAACCTTAAATTTGATTTGTATTCAAAAGAAACGATTTATAACCAAACATTCCTTTTAGATTTAGCATTTTTCCTTACTCATTTTATACGGTAGGAAATACCGTTAGTTCCTAGGAATAATATAGGGAAAAATATTATTTGGTCATTTTTTAGGTAGGTACATGTCTGTTTAGTCTTTTGGTCAAACGCCCTTACTGTTTGGTCTATAATTATTAAAATATCTAAAGTACCATTTTTCTCTCTTATTTTTTCTCTCACGTGAATGGTTTCTCTTTCTTGTTTATTTTCTATATTAATTTCTCTCTCATTATAACCTTAATATTTAAAAGTTTAAAAATTAAATATCTCTCAAAATATATGTCAAAAATTAATAAATTTTATATATTCGGAAATCCCTCGACGATAGCTTTCCAATGAGTATGCCGTCCCGACCTATCCGAATCCGTATAATTCTTGTACGTATGCCGTCCCGAACTACTACCCGTACCCCGAATTGCTAACTAGGTTTGGTAATATAAATTATCATTTGGTCCTATGGTGATGTCATGGATGATGTAAATGTCATCTTGTAGTGGCATAAATACCCTTATATATTATTGTTTGGTCCTTGAAAATAATGATTTTGTCCTAAAGTGATGTAGTGGCATAAATACCCTTATATTATTGTTTGGTCCTTGTAAATAATGATTTGGTCCTAAGTTGATGTCACAGTCCTTTTTTTTTTTTCTCTCTCTTAATAAAAATAAATAAATAAAACTTAAAACTTAAATATCTTTTGAACCATATGTCTAAAAATGATAAATTTTATATATTTGGAAAGCCCTCAACGATAGCTTTCCAACGAGTACCATTGTCGCTATGTTTCGGAGCTTTTAATTTTTGCCTTATTTTTTAGCTATAAAATGAACTATTATACGAGTTCATTCTACAAAATGAACTACTTTGATGAACTACTATACGAGTTCATTCTACAAAATCAACTACTTTAATGAACTATCATGCTAGTTAGTTCATTCCAAAAAGTGAACTCTTTGGATTAAATAACATACGAGTTCATTCTACAAAATGAACTATCATACAACTTCATTCTACAAAATGAAGTGGTATAATGAACTATTATTACGAGTTCATTATACAATATGAAAACCTATCACGGGTTCATTCTACAATATGAACACCTAACACGGGTTCACTCTACAATATGAACTACCGTTTACGAGTTCATTTTATAAAATGAACTACCATAATGAACAACTATTACGAGTTCATTCTACAATATTAACTACCATTTTTAATTACTATTACAAGTTCATTTTACAATATGAACAACTATTATGAGTTCATTCGAAATTAAGAACATCTATCACGAGTTCATTCTTCAATATGAACTATAATAATGAACTACCATTGCGACTTCATTCTTCAAATTGAACAATTACTATGAGTTTATTCTACAAAATAAATTGCTAGTGTATACAAGTTCATTCTACGAAATGAACTGCTATAACTAGAATGAACTACCATGTTACAAAATAGTGTTCATTCTCGGAATGAACTGCTATTATACCAAAAAAATTAAAAGCTCTGAAACATAGCGACAATGGTACTGGTTGGAAAGCTATCGTCGAGGGCTTTCCGAATATATAAAATTTATTAATTTTTGACATATATTTTGAGAGATATTTAATTTTTAAACTTTTAAATATTAAGGTTAGAATGAGAGAGAAATTAATAGAGAAAATAAACAAGAAAGAGAAACCATTCACGTGAGAGAAAAAATAAGAGATAGAAAGGGTACTTTAGATATTTTAATAATTATGGACCAAACATTAAAGGCATTTGATCAAAGGACTAAACAGACATGGACCCACCTAAAAAAGGACCAAATGATATTTTTCCCTTTTATACGTTGCTGACACTTTCTTAAATCTATTTTTTTTAATGATTTCTTGTATTTATGAGTAAATGAAACTTAGTTGGTGAGCATATGACTTGATAACTTGCTTATAAACAAGATAGCTTCATTTTTGTACTCGAATTTATCTTTGATTTCACTTAACTAACTTGAATGTTTTTCCCATGCTATTTCACTGATAACTCTCCCTCTCTCGGCAATTAGGACTTGCTCGAAAACTTCACAGATGTATGTTTTACTTCCAAACTAAAATATGTTGTTGTATTTATGAAGTCCTTGCATTGAGTACTGTTTGGTATCTCGGATTACCTATAGTTTCTTGGTAAGTGATTTTCACTCTCATGTTGGGTTCTTGTGATTTCGGTAAGAACTTATTTACTAATTTCGTTAATGCTGCCAATGATTGTATTGAAGTAAGTTTTCAGTTATGGATATTCAAGAGGTTCTTCAGAACTTGGTTTTGATATTTCCTTTGCGGGAATTCGATTTGGAAACTAGTGGACTCTACTTTAGGCAAGGACGGACCCAGGATTTTCCCTTGGGTATGGCTGGATTGTAACAGCCGATAATGATCCACCCGTACAATACTAAATAGCTAGGGGAATAAAAGTTAAAACGAACACAAATAACAGAAAAACAAAGTGATTACCAAAATAGAAGAAAGTAGGAGTAGAAAGGTAATGAGTGGAAGAAGATTATTTACTTTAAACATGATTTAAATTTTGATCACCTCATAGTATGGGCTAAAAATCACATACAATTAGCTAAATACAACTAATATGTGGGCTAAATATAAAATTAGACCTAAGTTTCCATACAAAAAAAATTTACCCAAAAATTAGGGACGGGCTATAGCCTCCTTCAGCCCCTTGCTAGGCCCGTCCCTGACTTTAGGAACGTCGGGCCTAAGTGGCACCCCACCACCTCGGTGGCAACCCGGAAGATCATTGCGGCAACGATGGCTGGTAACCAGAACTACCCTGACGCTGGCACTGGCCATGAGAATAGTAGAGTAAATTTATTTGTGGCTCTAAATATTTTTATCAGTATTTTGCTTAAGATTTACATTTCTGCATTCTTATTTAGCTGCTGCTCTTGTCTATTTATTCATGTTTATCGCTGGCACTACGTTTTTGTTGTTATACCTTCTACTGGGCATTCGCTCATCCCGTTTTGTTTTGTTTTTTCCCCCACAGAGTATGGAGAGAAGTGGTAGTAGTAAGTCAGGCAGAGCTTACGGAAGCCTCTTAGCGCTATGAAAGTTAGTATGTTGTTAAGCTTATGATATTGTATATCACGGGGGGTTGCTGGGGTAGTTGGATTTACGTCTATTTTCTTGTCATTTGTAAAGATACTACCCATATTTTTGTTTTGTATAGTCACTGTTTTTCATTTGCGATAAAATGATATGTCTGCTTAAGGGTTGAGGTCTGCCTAAAATAGAGTCCTTCTGATTTTAGTATTTAGTTTGTTATTTTGTATGTAATTATCATACAGGTCTCCACTTATGAACTATTAAGTCTTTGGCTTTTGTTTTTAAGTGTATTTGGCATCTACCGTATTTTCCTCTTGAACTACTGCTTTGAACTCGTTTACGCTAAGCCGAGGACTGTCTACGTGAATTGAACATTAAATGTGTTTAATTGTATTGCTTGAACTAATCAGCTAATTGTGGTTGTGTCACTAAAAGAGAAAGATGTCATCTATTTAAACTAAAAATCGTTGCTGGCAATAATAGTACGGGTGCTTAAATGTATTTATCTTGGTGTTTACAAAACCGCATGTGAAGCTTTCCTTGGTCGTCAATTATTTTGAAATACAAACTCTCACCTTTTTGTGTGTCATTATTTCTTGGACTTACTGTACCAGTGCACATTTTCTTCATTAGATTAGCACGTTTGGACTAGCATAATTGTTGAGTCTAAATGCACTTAAGTATTTTGAATCTTCTCTTGGGAACATAAGTGTGTGTTCATGTTTCTTTTATGAATGCTATTTAGCTTAGTGGCTCTTCAATGGCCTGATGTAATTTTTGTGCAGGCTAAGCCTTTTGTTTTCATTTCTCATGACGCAATAAGCTTCAAATATCATTTTTTGGGCATAGAATTACATTGCTTGACCATAATAGAAATGATTTAATCTTCCTTTATCAATTTTGAAACTTAAGTCTACAATTTATTTTGTACTTAAAATTCTTATCTGTAATTTAGCATTTCTGTCCTAGGGGTGCTATTCCAAGATGTCTAGAATTTATGTTTCGAAAATGAAAATAAAATTGGTTACGACAAGTGATTTTTATTTCTTGTTTCTGATCGGTCATTGGCCTTGTCTCTTTCACTGTTTGAATTCTGAAGTGGGCAAATATTATATTTTTTCGGTTTTCGTTTTCATTTTCTAGTGGCGTGACCAGGGTTTTGCCTTGCTGTACGGGTTGAAATCCAACCCGGCGGAAGGAAAATTCACTGGTCTGTTACAGTTTGGTATCAGAGCAGTTCTGATTCACTTAGGACTGTGAGTTTTGTACTTACGTATTTTCCGGTGTCATGTACTTGATTTTAAGACGTAAACAAATTTTTTTGGTTTTGGTTTGTATCGTCCAATGGTTTCATTTCGGTTTTGATTAATTGAGGGTTGTTCTCGGTCTTATCGAATTGCTTTGGGGCTGGGAAAAACTATCTAGATACCGTGATATACATATTTTTAGTTGTGTTAGTAATGTACATTACTAACCAGTTGTGAATCTAATACATTTTCTGTTTTGAAGATATCCTGGTGTGCGAAATCTGTAGACTCGAACTTTGTACGTGAGAAGTACCTGAACGAACCTTGAGAACAATTTTAAACAACTGGTAGGTTCGATTGTGACTGTCGTTTATGCTTTAGAGATTGCGGCTGCCGAAGACTATAAGAATTTTCTGGAAGTTAGGGAATATGAGTGGATATCGGTGAATCAGGATGCATTGTGTTGTACTAATAAAATGGTCTGTTTCGTGACCATGTATGGCAACCATGTATACGTCAAGGTGAGAAATAGAAAGTGATAATCCCTTCGATTCCAGGAACGAGAAGACGAGACGAAACTGTAGAACACATCTTTTCTTGCTCATCTTAGTGAGGCGACGAGATTATGGGTACGGCAGAAGACGTTTTCGCGGTTAGATTTTGTTAATCTTTTTCAGAAACTTTGCATATGTTATAATTGAAGATATAGATCAGCTTGGAGATTGATGTACGTTGCAGACCCATCACTTTGAGTCATTTGGACTAGTTATGGTGAAGAAGAATATGGTTGATATGAAAGTTATCATTTGGCTAACCATTTGGTTAACCAGTGTTGAACCAACTAATGTACAAGTTAGGGTACGGTTACACAAGCCTAGAAACGTACATTTCATGTGTGTGTAACAAGCTATGTTTTCGATCTAACGGTTGATAAATATTAGCTTGAATCTAATCAGGCTTTCATCTAACGTTGAATATTGAATACTTTGTTACCAAGCTAACATTGATTGCAAACCCTCATTTGAAGACTTTATAAGGGAGAACTCTAGCAACTGGGAAACCTAATCCCCACACATTCAGTGTGATACTAGTTGTTCTAAGTTAGAGTCGATTCTCCTTTAACCTTTGGTTTTCTTCATCTAAAACCAGGTTAACGACTTAAAGACTTCATTGAGATTGTGAAGCCAGACCGATATTACTTTTCTTGTAGTTGTGTGATCTGATCTTGCTTCATCTATCGCACGAGTACAATTGTAATAATTGTCTTGAGATTTCTATCTCCAATAGGCAAGATATAAAAGTAGTCACAAACACTTCGTCTCATCGTTTGTGATTCCTCAATAATCTTCTTCGCTGCGTCGATTAAGTTTATTGTGAGGTGATTGATAAAATGAGTTGTTCTTCGGGAATATAAGTCTGGTTTTATCAAATGGTTCATGTTCACCTTGATTTATCAAAAGACGAAACAAAACTTGTAGGTATATTCGTGGGAGACGGATTTATCTATTACCTGTAGACTTTTCTGTGTGATACATATTTGTTTATTAAAGTCTTTGACTTTGGGTCGTAGCAACTCTTGGTTGTCGGTGATATCAACTAAGGGAATCAAGTGCGTAGCATCCTGATGGGATCAGAGACATAGGAGCATAACTGTACCTTGGATGAATGTGAGATTGGTTGGGTTTCAACTACAGTCCAAACCGAAGTTAGCTTGGAGTAGGCTAGTGTCCGTAGCGGCTTAATACAGTGTATGTTTAATCTGGACTAGGTCCCGGGGTTTTTATTCATTTGCGGTTTCCTCGTTAACAAAATTCTGGTGTTTGTGTTATTTCTTTTCTGCATTATGTTTCGTTATATAATTGAAATAATACAGGTTGTGCGTTGTTCAATCAATTAGAATATCCGACCTTTTGGTTGTTGATTTAAATTGGTTGACACTTGGATATTGGTCTTTGGTACCATCCAAGTTATCTCTCTTTGGTAAAGACTCGCAGATTCTATTTGCTTGAGTATAGATCAAATTGAGAGATTGAGATAATAACTCCTTGTGATATTTTCTATTGATTGAGTCTAACTGTCTAGTTGGTTCTCTGGAAAGTAACTCGGAGTTGTCCATACAGATTGCTAATCGAAATATTGGGTGTGGTTGTTAGACCCCCCCCCAAAGGATATTACCCTAAATCCTATTGTTGTTTATGTAAACCCTTAAAAAGGGGGGGGGGATTAGGCTTTAGAAATGCTAGTAAGTTTAATTTAGCAATGATTACTAAACTAGCATGGAGATTATTAACTGAACCAAAAGCCATGTGGGTGTCACAACTAAAACCTACATACTTTAGAAATACATCAGTCTTTAGAGCCAAAATTCCTTCTAACAGTTCATGGATCTGGAAATGCATTAGTAAAGGAATTGAGTTAGTGGAACAAAATAGTATATGGGAAATAGGAGATGGATACAGTGTGAATCTTTGGGAAGATAAATGGATGCCAAATTTAGATCATAATCTTGGTAGATTTAAGACTCGTACAAACTCTAATTTGACTCTTGTGAAAGACCTTATGATACCTGGTTCATTGGAATGGAATGCCATAACCATTTTTGAACTTTTCCCAGCTGATATAGCTAGGAAAATATGTAATATTAGAATAGCCGGGGGTAAGTCTGATACCCTAAGATGGCTTTTAACAAAATCTGGAACTTTTACTATTAAATCCATGTACAATAATCTTCATGAAAAAAATGTAGATCACTACAGTTTAGGCCAACCAGAAGCATTCTGGTCTCATCTTTGGAATCTTCAAGTTTCCCAAAGAATAAAAAAAATTGCTTGGAAATGTCTTCATAATGCTATCTCTACAAATTTAAAGTTCTCAAAATTTATGTATGATGTTAATCCTAATTGCTCTCTAGGTTGTAATGTTCCTGAATCTTTAGAACATATCCTTCTTTTTTGTCCTTATGCCAAGTCTGTATGGGAAACTGCTCCATCCCCTATCACTATGCATTTTCAATACTACTACTTTCTTAGACATATACAAGAATTGGGTTAGAAAGAAAAACCAAATTATTTCATTAGAAACTCTTTTAACAAAAGCATGGTTCATATGGAAGGAAAGATGCGATAGAGTCTTTGAGAACAGGCAGCAAACAAGTACTCAACTAGGAATAGAAATAGAGAGATATCTACAGTTCTGGAAGAATGACACTACTTTAAATGGACAGTTAACCCACAACCTAACTGAGTTACCAAAATGGAGACCACCTAGGACATCTCTACTGAAACTTAATTTAGATGCTACTTGGATTTCAAGTACTCTGCCTGCAGGTTTTTCTTTAATTCTGAGGAATGATGTAGGAAAATGGGAAGATGGAAGAGCAGGTCCTCTCTCAGCAGCTACCCCTGAAAAAGCGGAAGCCCTAAGAGTTTTTCAAGGGTCTAAATGGGCGCTAGAAAGATAATGGACAAATTTCAGTGTGGAAGGAGATTGCAAAAACCTCATTGACTACTTAAATGGGAATCCATAATCAGACTTTGATGGATGAAGCAAAATGTGACTTCAACAAATGCAAAAACTTTTTGGGTTTCTTTTATGTTCCTAGACTAGCAAACCATGTGGCAGATACTTTAGCCAAGGAGGCAAAACTTTTTGTTAGGCTTATTAATTGGGACAAGAATCCACCTACTTGTATTTTACCAAACTTGGAAGCAGATAAATCTAATGTAAGAGATCAACACCTTTACTCTACATTAGACGTCTCTGCTATACAACATGTAAGGGTTATAACTCCATAAGTTAGCTGTTTGGAATGAATCTTAAAACTTACAAAAGAAAAAAAAAATATTCAACAAAAATCTTTGAAGACACTATAAAAACAAAGTTTCAGATGACAATTGTAGTATAAATTTTGCACATTTCTATTATCTTTCAGAGTTAGCCCGGTAGATTAAAGTTTCAGCCTAGGAATATCGTACTAATAGTCCAATACACTTACCAAAATGACATAGTAACCATTGTTCACACTGAAGTAGCAAGAAAAAGTAATGCATACCAGTCAGATATTTAGTCGTATATAGTTGATTGAAGTGTAGAACTAAAACTACTTCTAATAAAGCTAATATCATTCATTTATCTTCATTCTTTACCAATCAAAAAAAATAAAATGCAATGTTCCCTTACCAAAGAGCATTCCGCACAAAAACCACAAAAACTCAACTCGTCAATTGTGTGCTTAAGCAGCTTTCATACACTCAAGCCACTCATGATGTCTGTTCCACAATGTACTGCATATCTCTTCTCGAGGCATTCTCCTAATGGGCGTGTCATTTTTTATCACATAAACTGCAAAGGTAAAAAAGGACAAAAACAAAGTAAGGGTTCCACGATGTACTAGTTATCGCATATCAGTCGGTTAAGAGCCAAAAACCTAACTTCTTTGTCGAATTGTGAAGCCACTTAAAAACTGCACCAAGGGCATATTTCGATGAATGATCTACATATCCTTTCATCGTTACTCCAGTCAACTCGATGACAGAAATTGGGTAGCGCATGTCATGACTTGAGAAAAGAAGCTTACCACTCGCCCATCCGCCAGTGCAGCCATCACCAATACTCGCATAGACAAGAGCTTTCTCAACCAAAGCAATGGCTGCGTCAAGTGTCATATCTGAATGCACTCCTCCTTTAGATAAGACCATAGCTGCGTAGCAATAACCAGTTCCGCAACAGAAAAATGGTTCCTCAACATCAACATTTTGAAACCCTCTAGCATATGAGATGCATGGAACAGCAGGTTTACCAACCTAAAACAGATAAAATTATTAATAAGAAGAATAAACTAGCAGACAACATGTATGTAAAAAGGAGAAAATAAAACTAGATGACGGACCATTTTGACTTTTACTGACTCTTCTACACTGAACATTTTATTACAAACAAATATATGTCACATGAACATTTATTACCTTACAACGCTTGCAGGCAAAAGTTTCTACTGATAACAAAAGGGCAAAACAAACATAAACATAAACAACAAAAAGTATTCTTTGTTTATTTATAACAGAAAATACTAATTTAGACACCACGATGATTAAAAAATAGGAAGCAAACACAACAAACAGATTGAACAAATACAATAACTGCTAGAGTGAAAACAGAACTAGCATTTATAGTGCATTGTTACAAATTAAAAGAAGCAAAAAACCCTACTTGGAAGTGGAATACCCTTGCTTCTGCTCGTTCCTAAGGTTAAATTGAGCTAATACAATCTCTAGGGAAGTACCCTCAGGGTACCATAGATAATATATAATTATAAAAAGTTATCCCTATAGGGACTTCTAAATGTAGGTGACTGATGCACATGGATATTAGAAGAGTTAACCGAATTTCTGAGACGGTGAGACCTAAAGAGTGTTTAGAGATTTACATGAATTTCTGGAGAGTCGGAAATTTGCGGAGACAGTCCATAGACTCTCGTTTTTATCAAATAAAACAATGATATATTTAGATGACTTATTACAATGAATATCTGCTTATCCAGTAACATCAAATGTGAACAGTCCGTCGCAGATCTGCTTATGGTTATATACTTATATTCAACAAAACTAATTAAAAAAAAAAAATGATAATGACAAGGAAATACCTTTAGGTGATCGAATCCAGCAAAAATGATTTCAGTGTTTCTTGTGCGAGAAAATAATTTCCCCCTTGTAAACTCAGTGAATTTACTGATACTTGGTCTCTTTTTATTCTCATCCTTGAGAAATCTCCAACACGTACTCAGACTGCTAATCATTTTAGCTGAGCTTATCCAATCCCCAATTACTGCAACACACATGTTCCCAAAAACTCTAATCTTTTCAGCCTTCAACTTCAACGCATCGTAGGAAGTTTTTGATGTAAGCTTCCCGTCTGCAGCTATTATCATAAAGTTCTTAGTCTTTAGGGCAATAAATGTCCCGTGAAATCCAGATTTTAGTCCTGGAACGATGATCCCACGGCGTATATATCCACTGATGGTATTTAATCCGTTGAATGCTTCCTGAAGGGCAGGAAGATCCCATGCCCGCCGAGCAAGATTTTCAATCAATCGCAACTCATCAACCCTGGGAAAGACTTGAAAGGACACTTCCACACTAGAACCAAACCTGCACTCCCAGAACAGTAGCAATTCAGACAGGTTTACAAACTATAGTAGGTAATAAAATACTGCAGAGTTAGGATATATATCATTCCATCATTCACCAACATCAGAAGTACCCTTTGGAGGAATTGGTATATAATTATCAGCGAGCTACCCAAATAAGCAGGATTACCTCAAGCCAGTAAAAATAACTCATCACGAGAAACAAGTATAATTTCTGAAATTTGCTACTTGGGCAAAACAAGCTATATACTGAAATCACCCTCATTTATCATCACTGAAATATATTTGCAGATTCCAGTTTCTTGTTCACTTTGGAATAGTGAGGACTAGAAACTGCGAAAGAAGTATAGAACTAGATAGCAGTAGCAACTCAATCTTCTTCACAATGTTAGTGAACAGCCAAACTTTAATTAGTTGCGAGTACTGGAACCCAAATGTCACAACAGATAATAGAACAAGACCTGTTAAAATACTCATGGACAGCATTCTCCAACTCATCCTCCAGCTCAAAAAAATTTCTGTTTCGCAGGTGCGGCGCTGCATTCTTTAGGATCACTGGTATTAGGGAATCAGCCTGCATTCATAAAAATCAAGATATTAGGATGGAGAGCAGATGATGAAAAGATATAAGTGACAGCTATGATATAAAAGGAAGGAGTGGGAGCTCACTTCGTAATCAGATGACTGAAGTAACTTGCAAACGTGAAATATTGGTAGAGCATTTTCATGTATTGCACCAAGCAACTTATTCTCCGGCAGTTGGCACAAATCGTTGATGATGCAATCCCAATCGTCAAGGCTGCCAAATTTTAGAGAGACATAGCATTATGTTGCAGACCTAACTGATAATTATGTTTAAGCAAGTGATCTCATGTGCAATTAAGTGAGAGTGTGTTTTGTGTTTGTTGGCACAGTATTTAAGCATGCACGTCTTCCATAATAAAACTAGAAAGAGATTAACATGACTCCAACTTTTGACTTAAAACCCTCGCAGCAGCAGTATAGTCACATACACGGGCAAGTAACCTAACCCCCTGTTTAAGCGCAAAAAAGGAAGGAAATTGTTACATGTTGTGATTCAACACCCTTCATCAACTCTTCACCTATCCAATACTAGCCAGAAACATTAAACACGAGTTTGTCCACTGCGGCTACAACTTACAACAAAAACACATCCAAACCCAAGGATCTTGGATGTCAAAAACAGTCTGGATATGGAATGAAAAGGCATTATGCATGTCAATAATGACAAAGAGGAAGAAAACTTAGAAAAATACCTTTATATGTTGCCCCTCAACTTCAGCTGCTAGAAGGGTCGGGCCCAAGTTGGACAAGATTTCACAAGCAAAATCAATCTTACCCAGTTGTTCTGATACAGAAATGCATACCAGAAGGGCTGCAAAGTAATTGAACCAATTTATATGCAGGCTTATAGTTAAGAGAGAGAAAATAATATAAGGATGCTCACTTTCTGGTTCCTTCATTTCATGGAGGTTCACATACTCAGTGAGCAACTGATATATCATCTGCACCAAAACAGCCAATTGAACCAGCAAGAATATAATGTGAGAAAACGTAAATAACACAATTGCGGACACATGACTTGGCTAATAGCCTAATACCAATATGAAAGGATCAAGTGCAATAGAAAACCTGTGATTGAATGCTCATAACAGACCAGAACAAAAACCTCTTCCCGTGCTCTCGATCAAACTTATACATTTCGAGGGAGATCTTCCGTAAGCAGAAAAATATCAAATTAGAAAATATGGAAAAAAATTGATGCTAAGAAACTACGAACATAGGGAACCATGCAATATGAAATGGTTCTTCATTTTTATAAATTATTTAAGATGAAAACATTTGAGGTTACTGGACACTTGTCTAACCTTAAGCTGACCAATATATGATAACCCACGAACATAACAATAGAAAAGTCCTGTCATCAGGGCCAAACTGTTGGAACCATTCTCACAAGCATCTTTGTAGTAACGAGTAGCTGAGTCATAAGCATCTTCGTAGTAACGAGTCGCTAAGTCATCTGGAAAAAAGATATAAATGAACAAAAAAATCAAGGAAATGCTATAAATGAGAAAGTGCCTACTTCTAGGAAAAATGTGCTAGAAAAATGTTTTACAAGAACTAGTAGTATTTAACCTAACATCTTAGTAGCCAGGAACATGAGAAGTGGTCTGTCTAGTAATATTCTCGTAAAATATCTTATTTTATAAGGGCGTAGTTGTCTTTTCAAAGCATATTATCCTTATCTAAAACTAAACCCTATAGAAACATAAGGATTCTCTCTCTTTTCACGCCTACACCTCTCTTCCATTCATCTCACTCCATTACTGACCTCTCTCACTGCTTCCACCCTCCATGTTTTCTTAATTTCCTTCAAGATTCAATAAAAGTTATGGTATTTGTGGACGTTTCTATCATTTGACATGACAAGGAAAACAATTCTTCTTTTCTCTTTTTATTTTCCTGTTTGGTTGAGGGTTGTGGCCTAGGCGGCGCCTAGATCCCAAATCCTCATGAGAAATCGGACTAAAATTACCCAGAATCGGCGCCTAGGCCCCAAAATGCCTAATTTCAAAAAGGCCTAAAATTTTAGGCGGCGGGCCTAGGCGGAAGGCGCCGCCTTTTGCTACACAGGAAGTGGTCATGGATCTCAGTGAGACCGCGATTTTGCGCTCCTCAGTGAGAATCGTGATGGCAGCGCACTCCTAACATGAGAGAAACGCGCTCCCACAGAGTGACGAACGTTTCACTCGCTTAGTATATTCTCATATCTTCAATTCTTCGTATCTTTCTTGTGCTAATTGTGTACATTCTCATTCTCATATTTCTATCCAGTATTTTCATTTCTTCACGTCTTTGTGTATGATATGTGTCATCCTAATACATGTTATATGTTTATCCAGTTACTGTGCTGAACCCGCTTTCCACATCAGCACAGTTACTTTTTTATCCAGTAACTCAGGAAATTCCAAGCAGCATCCTATGTAAATATAGAAGTGTCTAGTTACTTATGTATTTCTGCACCTCTTAAACCCTCATGATCAGCAGCACTCTTTTCCACTCCCATTCATATCCTTAGTCTCGTAGTTCTATCACAATTTAAAGACCCACAATCTTCAAGTTTTTTAGGTTTTGGTCTTATTTCTGGATTAAAAATTTAGAAAATTAGAAGTCAAATTTACACTCCCAACAAGCTCCTCGATTCCGTTTCGACTTCGTTCCCGACCACGCTCCTGCTCCTGGCTACTAAGGAGCATATACATATCAAATAAAGCTAAGGTTACACACAACTGATTGGATACATCTTCCTGATGCATCCAAGAGAGAAAGATCATAGAATCTCCATCCCTTTCAAATAAATAGGACATCAGTACAGAACAACAAACAAATGCTAGGCAGATGCACTTATCATAAAGTATTTTATATTTTAAGCAATGATGATTGGAGTTTTCAATTGAGCTTTTCTCAACAAAAGTTGGTTCACAAAGGATGGAAAATCTTAAAGGGAGATATATTAAACACAAATTTTGATGTTAAGAGTTACTTACACTTTCCAAGACGATGAAAGACAGTCTGCAAAGTGTCCAACACATTGGGAAGAACTGATGTATCAGTGAATAATTTCTCCTTGGCATCTGAGCAAATAGCTAAGGTTTCACTACGGCCAGTTCTTTCGTATAAAAGAGCTTTGAGTGCCTAGTTCAGAGAAAACGAATAGGAAGATGAAGATTCCAAAATGCATCACAACATAAAATAGACACACACGAAAGTATGTAATAGATTGAAAAAGATGACAAGTCCAAGTCTCGTACAATGTTCTATAACAACTGAACAGATTTCTACTAAACATAATCATAATCTTCGCAAAAATAGACATTCAAAATAACAACACAAAAGCAGTGAATCGCATTAGCAGTACCAATACAAGTGCAGAAGTCGGATATTTGGATTGTAGAGTGTTGATAATCTTCAGAGCCCTCATATACTGATGAGATTCGATGAAATCCTTCACTTGTTGAATATCGTTTTCTGGAACAAGACTCACCATTGCTACTCCTTGTCTGAATTCAGTGGGTAAAACACAGTATATGAGTCTTCACATTAAAAAAGAAGTAAAAGATATAAATGGTTTCTGTTTTGTTATTCCTAACAGGAGGAATTCTCACTCTATGCGTGAAATCCAAACCAGCTCTAGCAAAATAAGAAGTCGTCAGTGCAGGTAGTTCAATTTTTGTGCCAAAGATAAGCAACTCTGGTGCATGCCCTCAGACTACCGCTCACAAGATATTGAAAACTCACAGCTACTTTAAATTTGAACATCCCATGAACTGGAAACGTCACGCGTAGATCTGATCTATACTCTAATATGTGACCATGTAGCAAGTGCTGAAACTAAATTGACCTTCTTTGGTATATTAACTTAACGTACTATTCGTTTCACCGTTTTTCTACTTTTACTAGGATTTAAACCAATTTTTCTGGTATAGATCATAAGCGAGTTGTAAAGCTACATCGAAGACGATAAAACCTAAGATCTGTGTGTGTTTTTTTCTTCTTTTGAAGCTACTGTGGATATCCCTCACGGGATGAAAAAATCCTTGATTATTTCACAAGAACAACCCAAAAACCAAATTCGGGGGAAAAAAGTAAAACCAAAAGAAAATATCGGTGTTATGACTTACATAGGCTGCGGTGGCGACGGTAATGATGATCCGCTAAGGTTCCGGATTGATGGCGGCGTTGATGGCAAGATATCAGTTTTGAAAAGAAGGCAACAAATTGCGTCACATTTTCTGGAGAGAGCGGAATAAGAATTAGGGCAAAACGCGAATTATTCCAGTTTTACCCATCCACACGATACTACCATAACGATGGAGCAGCTACGATGGAGTCGCCACATCATACAAATACGTGGCAAATCTTTTAATTATTTTTTTTATTTGTCAGGTCTTGGAAATTACTTAGTTTTATGCTTTTGAGGAAAATTCAGAGGGGCTACTTTTTACTTTTTAAGAAAAAGTATCTTTATGCTCTTCCGGAAGAAAAAACGGAAATGTTATTTGGCTCCTTAGGATCTGTTTGGCAGCTTGGATATAAAAAACATTTTCCAGGCTAGGGTATTCCTTGGTTTATTCAAGATTATCATGGCAATGATTATTTTAAATGGCATTTGTTTTCCACATTGGATTAATGTAGTATGTTGTTTGTTAACAGACCTGTATACAAGCTAAATTAATTAATTAAAAAAGAAATAAAAAACCAAACCATATAAATGTATGGTTTTGAGCATAAGAAAAACTTAAACAAAAAAAGTAGTTATGAAAATAACTGTCTAACCCAGGAAAGGATTAAGGTATTCCATGTTTTAAATGGAATTCCAAAACCTCACCTTTTTAAGTCTCCTAAAATTTAGGTAGGATACACTATTCTTATCTTAACATGGAATAAACACCCACACAAACACAAGATACGGTTATTTAAGGGATAACCCAACCTAGGTTAGGATATCAAGGTTGTCAAACATGACCTTAGTCTCCACCTCCCTATTCACCTCCCTATAATCTAAACTTTATATCTATATCGAGATTCGCATTCAAGTTCAGGTGGGGTTCACCATTCCCCTAATGTAGGGTTTAGATTGTAGGGAGGAGGAGAATAGAGAGTTAAATAACACTGCCGAAGAAAAAATACCAAATTTTTAAATTAAAACTAACTTTCTATTATGTATGCAGCTGCAAAAGACCCGCCCAACTTATCTGAACCCACCCGTACCGGCTAAACTCGTGGGGTTTTTATCCGAACCCGCCCGTTGTGGGTGCGGGGTTGGTTATGAAAATAAAAACCCGTTATAGTTGGGTTGGGTTGGTAGTTGGTATTAGCTAAAAACCCCTGAATCCGCCCGAAAAAAACCCGCTAAATATACACTATTGATAAAACTAATCCTAGCCGTCCGTTATTGAAACCCTAGTGGTACTAGTAGATAAGATAAGCCTATTTCTCTCCACTTATTGTTGGTCTGCAAACTTTTATTGTTTAAGTTTTAATCTTAACTTTGAAGTAGTAGTATTGTTTAAATTTGTTTTTATTGGAAGTACTAGTGTACTACTTTTTTAAGCTTAACAATGAAGACTTATGTTTATGGTTTGATTTTTTAAGTAATTAAGAACTTAAGTAAGAAGAAGTATGTTTAAACACTATCTTGTAGAAAAGATTGAACTCCAATCTGAAGCGGGTTTAAACCCGAACCCGACCGACCCGTAGCGGGCAGGTTTATGTACACTAGTACTTGTTTAAGCTTAACAATGAAGACTTATGTTTATGGTTTGATTTTTTTTAAGTAATTAAGAAATTAAGTAAGAAGTATGTTTAAACACTAACTTGCATAAAATATTGAACTACAATCTGAAGCGGGTTTAAACCCGAACCCGTAGCGGGCGGTTTCAAAAACCCGCCCGATGTTTATGGGTGTGAGGTTGGTTATAAAAATAAAAACCCGCTATAGTTGGGTTGGTAGTTGGTATTAGCTAAAACCCGACCCTTCCTACCCATGTGCAGCTCTAATTATGTATAAAATAAATGAAGAGGGGTGTACTTACCATATCGTAGTCGTGGCGCAATTACGAGTTCCAGCGTGTATTTAATATCGCTAGAGCATTGAAATTTAGATAGGGAAAGGGTACCAATTTTAAAGTAAAACAAATAGGGTCAATGTGTTCTTAATTTCATTCCTAGACAGAGATATCATGGTTGGAATACTAACTAATGTACCCTGGCATCTATACGGGGATGCTTTTCCAATAGCAAAATGGTATCCAGGAATGCAAATTGAAAGAAAATAACTTAAAAAGATTGTTGTGTGGGTGAAATTTTTATACTTGCATCATTTTCATTTCAATGAGTACATTATAGCACATAGAGGAACTCATTTGGGATTTGTATCCAACATTTCTCAATTTCAAACAATTCAATCAATGTTTTAAGCGTTAACCAACTATTAGCTATACCTTTGCAACTAGGAAAGTTGGCCACAATGTCTTTAGGAGGGATGTGAAAACAAAAGATATGGAAGTTGAGCATCTCCTCATCCATTCAGCAACCTTCTTTTACGCGCTTCAAGCCCTTATGAAAAATTCTTGAAAGAATGGAAATAAACATTGAGTTCTAGACCGCTTTTTATTTTTATTTTTGTAATCTAAGTTGTCGTTGTCATATCAACCACTTATTACAAGTGCTAGAGTCAAGGTAGGACTAAAAGGAGCGAGGATGATTGTACTTTTATTTATATTTATAATACATGTGATGATATGTTCTTCTTGGAAGGATGAGAGTTGGGAAGACTAAAGAAAGAGGTTTCAAATTTTGGAGTTTATGGGTTTGATGAACATTGTATTCTTAAATTCATATTCAAAAATACGATGGTATGTCATATTGTAAAAACCAATACTCATGGTATGTCATATATCTTAAATTTTTTAGTAGTTCACCGGTTCTTAGAAACCAATGCGATGGTACCCATCCATTTAGAAACATCAACATAGATCAATATATGTTTGGATGTTGAATATGGGGAACTGGGTAATTGTAGGGGGAATTTGGGGTAATGAATTTTGACTAGGTCAATAGAATGGGACTTGACCCTTTTTTTGAGGTTGCAAAAGATTAGCAACATCAAGGATCTGTTGTTAAATTAAGTGAAACTAAGAGAAGTAAACCAACGGTGCTCTGGTTTTGGGATATGGTAATTAGCAACATATTAGCAACGACAGTGTTTAGCACTTAGTCTCAAGTTTAGCAACATCTATTGTCTGTTGCTATATCCTTAAAATGGTGTAGTGTTATTACAAGTGCTAGAGTCAAGGTAGGACTCAACCAGAGTCTCGGGTTGCATTTGTTTATTTGGACCTCCTACCCTTCAGAGTGTGTGATTTTTATAACAGGCTAGGACATATTGAAGACTCATGTGCTATCAAAAACAACTTTCCCCTATAAAATATCTATGATGAGGAACCGATATCTTCTTCTGAATCTGAATCTCAGAGTTGGGATACGGATTTTAAAGTTCTTATCAATGAGAAAATTGATAATGAATCTCTCTCTGATGCTGCGTATGGATATCCTGCGTATGAAATCTCTCCAGATTCAATTCTTTAGCTTAATGAATTTCTATCACAACCTTCTTCAATCAGTACTGTGCAAATCATTTCCTTTGAGGAGGAAGACGAAGATGTGGTGCTTTTAGGTCATGTAGACTCAATTCTTGGTAAGAGACTTCGACGTTTGGACTATCCTCCTCATCCTCTTTTCTCCCCTTTGCAAAACATTCAACAGTTCCCATATCTTCCTTCTTCTCCTATGATTATGGGTATTCTTCAAGTTGTGTTCAATCAAACCTTCTCTTCTCCTGATAATCATGAGGATTTCATACCCTTAAATGAGGAAGAATTTATCTCAGAAGACTCTATTGAACAATAGTTCTAAAAAAGATAAATTGTGACAAATATCTGACACTTGCTGATGTTGTCACTTGGATGGAGAAAGTATTTGCATATACAACCTTCTGGGATAACGAAGTAGGGGGAGAAGTGTATTGTAAGTGGAAGTTCTGCCTTTTTACATAATTCATTAGAGCAATTATATGTTTATGCTTACTGTAAAGATAATTTATATTAGTCTCCATGATTGGATTTGACGTATTTGTTTTTGCTTTCAGATACAATCATCACTTGTGATTATGGTTCACCACGTGTAGGTCTCATGAAGGAAAGCCAAATCTTACCTCGATTGTGGGGCTTACATAGAAGATTTTTATACCCCATTGTGAAGTTTGATTATAGTGAATTAACAGCTGCGGAAAAAGCAGGATGGGAGTGTACCGAGAAACAACCTATTGAGCATTGGACAACTAAGTTGGAACGGAGGAAGGGGCTTCAAAATATGCAAAATAACCCACAAGGTGTTTGAGGATGTAGGTATTTGAAAAGGCTCTTCCTCTGCCCAGAAACGTTAATTGTACCCCTTTATATCTCTGTAACCGGAAACATATCTTTCTAAGTATCTAATTTCAGACATCCCCGAAAACACATCTTATTAGATAATTCAAGTCCAGATGCTAGGAATGTAACTCATCCGTCCGTTAATTTAAGTACTTAACTTCATCAATGGAAATTTATGAACTAAAGTAGTTTTTTTTTTTAAATCTCGTTCTCGATGTTTGCTATTCAGTTTATTTCTTTTGGTAAATTTAAGGCGAGGAATTTTTACTTGTCTTTGATGGGATTTAGGAATGTTTTCTGAAATCAATACCAATGGTTTTACAGTAAAATATATCGGGTTTTTCTATAGCTAATAAACCCGACGCCCTAATGAAACATAGGAGGGTGTGAAGTATCTTATAAGCATCTCGGAGGAAAACTCTCTATATTGTGATATAGAGATCCCAAGCGTGAAAAAACTCATGCGCGGATGCGTCTCCGGTAAAAAAAGAAGAAGAATTGAAAGCGAAGCAGCAAGAGTGCATAGTTGATTAAACATTCTAATGAAACATAAAAATTCATAGCCCAAGTTTTTTGTGTTCGCCACTTTGTCCGTCCTCCAAGAA
The DNA here is from genome assembly GCA_023529315.1 of Papaver bracteatum. Classification (NCBI taxonomy): domain Eukaryota; kingdom Viridiplantae; phylum Streptophyta; class Magnoliopsida; order Ranunculales; family Papaveraceae; genus Papaver; species Papaver bracteatum. The sequence continues at coordinate 1,853,511 of JAJJWX010003488.1, forward strand.
ATAAAAATGTAATGATTAGATTAAGAATCGAATAACATAAACATATAATTGGACATAGATTTCACTTCTCAGTGAGCTAGTCGACACATTTTTTGCAATTAACGTAGAAAAAAAAGTTACATACGACTTCCAAACCCGGGAAAAAACACCTCTTCATTTTCTTTGAGGAACTATTGGGCACAAAAGAAGCAATCTTTTTCACATTCTTAATCAACTAAACTTGTACACACATTCTGATAGCGGAGTTGGGCTGCTTAATTGGGCCGACTGACTGGAGGGCCCGAAGAGAGGGAGTCCCTTTTATGGCTATTTTTTTTGTAAAATGAAACCTAACAATTTGATAAAAAGATTGGATTTAATTTACATGTGGTTTATTTTTGGTTACTTTTTCACTAGACAAGATTATCCCTCCCTTTTAGTCCAATTACTATAATTCTTTGTGTATCTTACTTTTTTAGGGAAAGCAAACTTTAATATAACATATATAAAAATTTGTGCCTTAGAATTTTACAAATTTTATCTCGTTGAAAAGGTTATAAATAAATCTACGCAACGAGTACAAACAACAATATCAAATTTAAACTCCATCTTCAGATTCTTCTTCGGTCGGCCCTTCCACCGTGGCAACAGTTGTACTAGTTAGCCTGAATACCTATCTCCTTAAGAAGGATTACCTCTGAGCAAGAAAAGCAGGAAAATGATGTGAGTTGAGCTTGCGACCATCTCCCGTACCAAAATAATGGAAATGCAAAAACCAAGGAGATGTAGAAAATCTACTGATTTGGTGATAACTTTAGTTTGATTGCAGCAATGTTGGAATGCATGAACAGTAAGATGTTTGCTTTCACATTTGCAGATGCTTCCCTTTCATACACGTCTTCTTGCTTCAAGTGCAGATCTATTATTTTCTAGTGCAATAAGTGGCCATTTGAGATCGAAACTGAATTGGAGTTCTCAGATTTCCTTCTGAATGCAGCTTAGACGGTACTTTAGTATGGAAAGTCCGTCTACTTAGTATAAAATATTATTAATATCAGTGTAAAATAGTATTAGTATTAAAGGGGTATTACCCGAGGTTTGAATAAAAAAACAAAAAACAAGATTGATCCATAAAATAGTACACTATTAAATTTACACGGAAAAGCCTCTACCTCTCCGTCTCTAAGAGCATCTCCAATGGTAGGTTATATTTAGAACTCCATTTGTTGAGGTTTTCGTATGTAGGCCTAATTAAGATCCTTTTTCTAAAGGCTAAAAACTAATGAAGTTTTAATTTACAATGAGTTCGTTGGTAAAACAACGACAAGTTAGGCACCAACACCTTTTTAAATAACAACGCCCATTATATGAAAATAAAACTGCCAGAGCCATAATTTGCATCACTGTTAGCGAGACAATTATTTAATCTCTTCAAGAAAGCCATTGTGTCTTCGCTTAATTCCCCTAAAGTGGTGAAGGCTAGAATACCAAAAACATAACCGTGTGTCTCGCACTTGTTTAAGTACTCGTTGCGTTTACGAATGACTGCTTTCGAGATAACTTGACCTGGGGTAAAAGAACGAATGTCGCATGTGAAAAGAGAAATGTATGTGACATCTATAAAAATGTCCTTTCTGTTTTGTTTTTTACTATAGGAGGACATTATATACTTTTCGATAATGTTGTTTTACAGCGTAAATACAGATAAATTTTGGAGTTCTTCGACATGTTGAAAGTTATAACACCGGGAGCATGGAAAAGTGCATGTACTAAATACAAGTGTTAACATTGTGGAACGTTAGATCTTCCTCTAGATTGAGTATATAATTTACTCTCTAAAAAAGGACAACCAAAAAGAACTATCCTTACTTCACTTCCACTCTCCGCCCGAACCTCCTTCTCCATCTCCATCTCCAACTCCCCTCTCCCTTTCAAAAACCTTATATTAATATCGCACATCGTCTCAAGATGGGAGAAGATGAGAGAACCATAAACATGGTAATCTTCAGAAACCCTATTTCAATTAAACAATTGTTTCCAATATTGAGGTAATTTTCTGGTTTAATCTAGTCTCATTTCTAGGGTTTCGATTTCTTATCTTAATTTAAGTGAGATCAATTGTAATAGTACTAACTCTTGGAACACCATTAGTGATTACGCTTCTGTCATATTGTTTGTTAGTATCCTGCCTAGGGTTCCATCAAACAATAGGTTAGATAATTATCTCATTCCTAAATTTATTGCTTGTGCTGTTTGTTTTAATCTTTTGTTTAATCCCACGATGAATTTTCACAATATAAGTAAATTTGTGCATTTCATCTGCATTTCAGTGTTTTCCACATCTGGGTTGTTCAAAATACTGAGAAATCTAAAATTTGGCCTTAATGACTGGAGTAGAAATCACTTTGGCAATATTGATCATAGAGTTAGTGATTTGAACAATGAACTATACTTTCTTAACTTCCAACGAATGACAACCTATTAAAAAAGTGGAATCTAACTTTGAGCATTGGCAGAAAATAGAAGGGGATCTTTACGCCCAAGTAGCATTAGGGGTGCACATATCCTACCCTTACCCGCATTTTTACCCTACCCGCCATTGTTTTACCCGTAACCTATCCTACCTGCCGTTTGATGGGTAGGGTGACGGGTAAAGATTTATTACCCGCCAATTGATGGATAGGGTGACGCGTAAAGCTCAAAATTATCCTACCCTACCTGTCTAATATATATCACGATTTATAGTAGTCTTTGATCTTTCTCAATTCTGGTCAATAGTTACTCTTTGAGAGATTTGAAAAGCGGGGGTCTAACAACCTCACCCAATTAGCAATCTGTATGGACTAACTCTAATATACTTTTAAGATAATCAACTAGACAGTCAGACTCAATCTTAATAACAAGTATATCAAGGAGTTAATATCTATATCTCTCGATTTGATATATACTCAAGCAAATAGAAATCTGCGAGTCTTTATCAAATACAAGAGATATAAACTTGGATGGTACCAAAGACCAATATCCAAGGATCAATCAATTTCCAATCAACAACCAAAGGTTGGATTTCACAATTGATCGATACAACGCACAACCTGTGATATTTCAATTATATAACAATATATAATGCAAAATATAAATAACACAGACACCAAAAAAATTGTTAACGAGGAAACCGCAAATGCAGAAAAACCCCGGGACCTAGTCCAGATTGAACACCACACTGTATTCAGCCGATACAGACACTAGCCTACTACAAACTAACTTCGGTATAGACTGTAGTTGAACCGTAATCAATATCACACTGATTCAAGGTACAGTTGCGCTCCTTACGTCTCCGATCCCAGCAGGATACTATGCACTTTATTCCCTTAGCTGATCTCACCCACAACCAAGAGTTGTTACGACCCAAAGTCGAAGACTTTAATAAACAAATATGTATCACACACAAAATTCTACAATAATAGATAAATCTGTCTCCCACAGATAAACCTACGAGTTTGGTTTTATCTTTTGATAAAATCAAGGTGAACATGAACTAATCAATAACCCGGACTTATATTTCCAAAGAACATCCTAGAATTATTGATCACCTCACAATAATCTAAATTGTATGGTAGTGAAACTACATATTGCGGAATCACAAACGATGAGACGAAAATGTTTGTGATTTCTTTTTATCTTTCCCTTTCGGAGATATAATCTCAAGCCAATTTTAAGTCGTAGGTTTATCCCAATGAAGTGTTTAAGTCGTTAACCTAGTTTTATAATAAGGAAACCATAGGTTAAAGGAGAATCGACTCTAGCTTAGCACAACTAGTATCACACAGAATGTGTGGGGATTAGGTTTCCCAGTTGCTAGGATTCTCCCTTATATAGTCTTCAAATCAGGGTTTGCAATCAATGTTAGCTTGCTAACAAAGCATTCAATATTCACCGTTAGATGAAAACCTGATTAGATTCAAGCTTATTTTTATCAACCGTTAGATCGAAAACATAGTTTGTTACACACACATGTAATGCACATTTCTAGGTTTGTGTAACCGTACCCAAACTTGTACATTAGTTGGTTCAACAGTAGTTAACCAAATGGTTATCCAAATGATAACTTTCATATCAACCATATTCTTCTTCACCATAACTAGTCCAAATGACTAAAATGAACTAGTTAGAGAGTTGTTCAATTGATTATATATTTATGTACTACACAAGACACAATCGAAGCAAAAATGATGTGATTCACTCGAATCGATTCATGAACTATAAAGCCACGGTTTGCAATAGCATTCCTTAGTTTATTAAGATAAGTTCACAAACATAGTTTTTAGACATAACCTACTCAAGTTCGCGGACTGGGTTCGCGGACATAAGTTCCCGGAGTGAGTTCACAAACTCCAACTAAAATTCTCGGTCGAGAACTTCCGCCAGTTCGCGTACTGAAGTTCACGCACTTCTCCGGTTTCACTTGATCAAAAAAGTTCGCAAACTTCGGTTCAAGCAATAAGGACTTATACATATATGTGTTACCACAACAATGCTTATATCCTCCAATGGTTATATTGTCTAAACTCTCGTTTCAATCATTGAAACATTCTTAGAGGACGTTATATAGTTGTTATTCACAAATTATTTTTCGTCAAAGAAATTTCCAAAATGATTGATACATAACATGACTTTCGTCACTAGGTAAAGATGAACTTGGATAGAGTGAAAGCTTTACCAAAACATATTTCTAGAAATAGATAAACGAAATATACTCATCTCGAAATATTATATGTGTATAATCTTAGTCCATATAGTAATACGACTTTTGTCTCAAGATAGGAGATAGAGTAGATAGACTTTTGAGTAATAAATAAGTTCAAGTCTCCACATACCTTTTAGTCGATGAAGATACACTGGTTCCTTGAGTAGTCCTTCGTCTTGTATGATGATCGTCATGAGTTCTTGAGCTCAACTACACTTTCTATCCTAGTCCGGGACCTTAGATATAGTAAACTAGAAATCAATACTTTATAGTTTTGATCACTAACATTGACAAACATGCTTGAGATAGCAACGCATGCGAGTTCGACCAATCAGTGCTCTAACAATCTCCCCCTTTGTCAATTTTAGTGGCAAAACTATTAATACATATGGAATACAAAAAATATATAAATAAACTTTGTAGCTCCTATTCCACATGTCTAATCTTCAACATTACTCAAAATCTTCTTCACTTCCAAGTAGTCCAATGATCCCAAAGGTTGTAAGTTTAGCATCATCGTTGTTGAAAATCCATAGCTATAACAACGAGAAAACAAGAGTTCTCAATCATTATTATACAGTGTCATAGTATCATTACACACCGTCAAAGTCCAATTGCATCACAACTTTAACAATAATACTATGGTGATACTTCACTCCCTCTTAGTTAACACTCCATATCACATGGAAACCACTCCCCCTTACATAATGATCCGAAAACCATATGTATTTGTAGTATGAACTATATATTAATTCTTCCCATTTTGTCAATAAAATTGGCAAAGGTATAAGAACGGGATCCTAATGAAATTTCTGTAAGAGAAATTTCATGACCAAAGGTAAATGTGTATCATCTTGTTTAGATGTAATCATAAAGCCGAAGCTAAATGCATTCATCAAGGAGTTCATAAAGATACAAGATAACCCCTCTAATATTCCACAGCCGCACTCTCCACAAAGATTTGACAATTAAGCACAAGTTCAAAATAACTCTTCCCCATAATATGTCATTCCCAAGGGAACAACAAGAGCGACATTAATTTCAAAAGAAAAGAAGGATTTCTTTAGACTCAACAAATCACATACAAGTATGAATTTGGAATCCAACAAGAAATATTCAATCATATTAACCAATGTGAGCCGTGATTAATTTGACTAAATATTCTCAACACAAGTAAACTTATGGAGACTTAATAACTCGATTAGATTATTCACAAGCGAACTCATAATTAGTCTAACCGGAATACACAATTAAACTAATCACAAAAGTAATCAATTAAATCTTTTATTATACTCTCATAATAAAAAAATATGGAGCAATCACTAAGTTAATCATAAAACAACCAACCCAGTCAATCATGCTCAAACATGAGAAAAACTTATGGAGTCATAACTAAATAACCACACAATATGATTGATTTAGTTCAATATACTCGACGTAAAGTACCTTACGGAACACAACAAAGCTAATCACACAAATAATCAACTTGGTTGTCTAGTGCTCAACATAAGACACAATACTGAGTCTCATAGTAATACACAAAAAATTGATCAGGGAAGATCAATTACTGCGGAATACACAAGGATTCATTCTATGTTACCATCACCATTTTCACAACGACACACGATAGGTACATAATCCTTGAATCACAAAAGATTTTAACCTATCTTACATCAATAATTGACAATATAGGCTTAACTTTTGTGTTTGCCAAAAGTCTATTCATTCTTTTATCAATATTTGCATATCAATTCACGAACGACTTTAATTTTGACAAAATATGGGACAATCAAGTTCACGGACGTAGACGCACATATCCCATAACAATATTGCAACATATAAAACCATAAATATTAATACTGCAAAAATTATCTTCTAAACAAGTTTAGAATTTAAACCAATAAATCTAAAAAACAAGAAGATGAAAACTTTGGATATAGCTATGTGTAATCACAATAATGGCTATTCCAAAATGCTAGTTATTCTTCTAAAAAAAGGAAAAAAAAAATAGAAGATTTACTAGGAAATAATAATTCCATAGAACATTTCACTTACTTTGTATACTCTTCTCAAATTCTCTGTATTCTTCCAGCTCATCTTCGATCAGACCAATTCTAGATTTTCCATATTTTCTTCAAGTCTCTTGGAAGAAGTTTCTAGTTCACTTTTCAGGGCACGAACTTATTCCAATACTAGATTCATGGTCATGGAGAGCTTATCAAAATGAGAAACAGAGATGTTCCCATCCAGGGAGGAACCATGAAAATCAGGGCTCACACTATTATCAGAAAAATCAAATTGTATCTTCTTTGATGGAAAGAGAACAGTCCAAACATCACTTTCTTTACTAGAAAGACTTGAGGAGGACATGATAGAAGAGATAGATGAAATGTTTAACGGAAAAAACTTTAATTTAAAGGAAACTGAGAAGATAAATATCGAAACTAACCTTTGACCAAAACCCTAACAGAATTTTAATTATTCTCAGAAAAAGCCTTTTAAAAACAGGAACAAAAATGTTTCATCACAACCCTCTTGAAGATTATGATTTTTTGTCTAAGAGGGATAGACAAAAAATCCTCAATACAGTATTATAAACTGTACATGTTCCAATCCCTTTCAGGACTGGGTAACTTCTTTTGAGATGATGAAGTTATACTTTGTTTCCGTCTTGTTTTTAATAAGGAAGAGTTATGGACATCATCCTTTATTTCCTTCAGCATAGATTTGAACACCTTGATTGTTGATTTTCAGAAACTATGCATTCTTTTGAAAATCTCTTTTACAAAGGCAGAGGGTTTTGTATGAGATTTCTTTTTCTTCTTCTGCAAGCAACTTTTTGTAGAAGATAGTTTTTTCTGTTTCTTAGTGACCCAAACTTTTATATAGTCCTGATAATCACAAGTAGAATCCCCAAGGTTAGGTAAGTTCTTGTGACTTTCTATACAATCCTTGTTGTCTGAGTGACTTAAGAAAGGTATAGACTCAGGAGAATTTTGCTGACAACTTTTTAACGAAAAAATTGAAATTTTTTGAGAATCATGATTGCAAGTTATCTCCATTTTTAACTTTGACAGTTCACTTTCCAAATTTTCAATCCTTTTAGATACGACTTCCTTATCTAGTTGAAGGACTTCTGAGGAAGTAAGATTGTTTATCATGGAATGATCAGGACTGTTAGGAGGACATTAATGATTACCATCAAACAGATTGAGTGAACCCTCATAGATATCATCCTCAGGACAATAGTCAAGAGTATCCATCCATGCTTTAGTTAACTCATTCACTTCTTTATTTGGATATTTAGAAGTATCATGAACACTTCCATAGCACTTGAAACAAGAATTATTAACATAGTTTTTATGAACTTTTTTATTGATTTACTGTCTTTTCTTTTGAGACTTTCTTTTATTTTGTCTAAGATATTTCTTAAGTTGTTTTTAGAGAGTTGTTCAATTGCTTAGATCTTTATGTACTACACAAGACATAATCGAAGCAAAAAATATGTGATTCACTCGAATGGATTCAAGAACTATAAAGCCACGGTTTTCAATAGCATTCCTCTGTTTATTAATATAAGTTCACAAACATCGTTTTTAGACATAACCTACTCAAGTTCGCGGACTTAAGTTCCCGGATGGAGTTCACAAACTCCAGCAGAAATTCTCGGTCGAGAACTTCCGCTAGTTCGTAGACTGGGTTCGCGGACTGAAGTTCACGCACTCCTCCGGTTTCACTTGATCAACAAAGTTCGCAAACTTCGGTTCAAGCAATAAGGACTTATACATATATGTGTTACCACAACAATGCTTATATCCTCCAATGGTTATATTGCATAAACTCTCGTTTAAATCATTGAAACATTCTTAGAGGACGTTATATAGTTATTATTCACAAATTATTTTTCGTCAGAGCAATTTCCAAAATGATTGAAACATAACATGACTTTCGTCATTAGGTAAAGATGAACTTGGCTAAAGCGAAAGCATTACCAACACATATTTCGAGAAATAGATAAGCGAGATATATTCAGCTCGAAATATAATATGTGTACAATTTTAGTCTATATAGTAATACTACTTTTGTCTCAAGATAGGAGATAAAGTAGATAGACTTTTGAGTGATAGATAAGTTCAAGTCTCCACATACCTTTCAGTCGATGAAGATCCACTGGTTCCTTGAGTAGTCCTTCGTCTTGTATGATGATTGCCATGGAGTTCTTGAGATCAACTACACTTTCTATCCTAGTCCGTGACCTTATCTATAGTAGACTAGAAATCAAGGCTTTATAGTTTTGATCACTAACATTGACAAACATGCTTGAGATAGCAACGCATGCGATTTCGACCGAGCAGTGCTCTAACACATGGGAAACCTTCTGATTTGATGGTTAAAGACTCATTACTACCACATGGCAGAGGCATATGGAAACTAATAAAACAAAAAATTATAGTGGTAAAAGAGATGGCATAAATTGAAGTTAGAAGTGGACATCAAATAAACATTTAGTGGGATAAGTGGAAAGATAATCAATATTTGAAGTCAAGATTTCCAAAGAGTTATTGGCTCTCTTCCCCAAAAAATGCAAGCCTAAATGAGATGGTGGTAAACAATTCATGGAATATCTTACTAAGAAGAAATATTAATCATTCAGAGATACTGCGAATGGTACGTACAACTCTTTGAATGCTTAGGATCTCCTCCTATGCTCACATATCAAGAATTATCTCAAATGCAATTTAACTAGAGGTTTTAATGCTAAAAGTGCTACAACTGGATTATAAAACAAGAACCAATTATAGCTCCTCTCCATCCTCAACAATGCATCTGGATCAAATATGTCCCTCCTAAAAGCCAGATATTTATTTGGATGGCAGTTCAAAATGCTATTCCTACTACTGATAATCATATCAGAAGTGGGTGTAATATTCAGAATGCCAACTGCTCTCTCTGCAATCAAAATACATAATATGTTCCTCACTTACTTTTACACTGCAACTTCTCGCAAGCTTTCTGGAACTACTTCATTGCTGGAATAGTGTTAGATGTGTGCAAGCAGGTACAATAAAATCTCAAATACTGGCTTGGAAAAATAAAAGACGCAGAAACAAGGGAAAAAAATGACCAATTCTCATATTTGCTATTGTCAGGGCCATTTTGGAGGAGATAAATAGAAGGACAATGACTCAAAAATCTCCTAGAGCGAAGGCGTAGTCATAAACGAAGTTAAGGCTCTGATATATTAATGGGATTTGAACCAATCATTGGGTCTGATAGGATAGATTTGATAGGTAAAACTTGGTGGAGATACTATAACTTGAGTGACTTTTGTATGATCTTGAAATATCCCTGTAAGATTTCCAATTTTCTAAATCGGCGCTCTCAAAATATATTCGGGGGCTTGCCTCTTTTTCAAGAAAAAGAAAAAAAATCACACCCAAGAAAGTTCTAATCGATAGCATGTAAAAGCGGTAACATTTGATTGACTCAATAGCTCTAATCGATAGCATGTAAAAAGTTGTAAGGACAAGCCCTATGGTTGGCCTCATCCCTTCCCTATCCCTCATTTGTAGGGAAGGGATACATGTCAAAAGGCAACTCCACTATGGTAAACTTCCATCCCTTTCCTATATGTGACGGAAACTCAGTTTCTGTATGAATAGTGGCATACAGAAGCTGAGTTTCCGTATTCAGGACGTCGGTGATACTCGCTATTCCCTGACTACATAGAGAGACCCCCTCTACATAGAAGAATGATTGGGCGGTTCTCCGTAAGATTGAGATCATCAACATCTTCAGGACGTCAGTGCATGACACTCACTGTTACTTGACTATGTAGAGAGCCTTCAGGACTTCGAAAACACTCGTTGTTTCCTGACTATGCACCTTTCAGAATGGGTTTGACGCTTTAACTTGCTAATATACCTTATGCAATAGATTAATTCTACCGTGACATTCACCACCGAATTCCTAGAAGATAATCTATTTTATCCAATTACTCCAAATTCATGATCGAATCCACGGATGATCTCATTACTCCGATTTCATGATCGAATCCACGACTGATCTCGTGGAATGGTAATAAACAATTTTATTACTCTGATTTCGTAGTCGAATCAACGATCCTATGGGATGGTAATTCTCATTTTATTATTTTGGATCCATGGTCGAATCCACAACTGATCTCATGGATTGATAATAAACAACTACTTACCTTTATTACTCAGTTTCATGAATCATTCTCCACTGAATTTCATGAATTAGTAATAAATACTCAACAACCGGGCATCTGAACTATCACTGAGTAAGCCCCATAAAATGGTGCAAGTGTACTCAACAATGATGCACGAACGAGCACCCAAATGCACGAACGAGCATTCAAAAATATGGGCAAATGAGGAATCTTACACATAATAGGAGAGAGAAAAATTAAAATAATAAAGTGGCGCATATGGGACCGGGCCCATCGGCTGACATGTCATGCCGCCATGGCCGGTCCCCCACGTCGTTTTCCTTTATTTTAATTACTTTAATATTTCATGAACTCATGAAAACTCCTTTATTCTAACAATTTTCCTTGTTTGAGCAAAACTCATGGTTTCTCCATATTTTCATGGTTTAATGAAAAATAATAAAAAAATAGGGAAAGGTGTCGCGGGACCGGGCAACCTAGTCGGTCGGCCATGCCCTAGCCGTGGACGGCCCCACACCTTGCAATCCCTTGTTTTCATAATTATTATTTCCCTCATCTCATGAAACTCCTCCGTTTGAGCAAAAAATCATGGTTTCTTCATATTTTCTCAAATATTGCCCGAACCATGAAAAAGCCAAAAAATCAAATGGTCACATAACCGACCAGGTTACTCGCACCAAATAATAACCAAGTCTCCGCACGACCTGGAACTGGTTTCACCACGATCTCCTACTTTCCCACTCCTTCACTCAAGAAACCATCACACTTACAAGGATCAAAGTATTTACTCTTCTGACAATATAAATAATTTTCTGGATCCACGATTGAAAAAAAAAACAATTTTTCGAGCAATCACTCTCAGAAATTCCATTAGTAGACCAGAACTTATTCGAACTCAATAGTTCATCAATTTTGTAGAAACCCACAACACATCCACAATCCTTGATCATCATTGATCCCACACAATTCTCATCTTCCCTCCTACAGATCAACCCATCTCCCTCTTTGCGACCGAATTGACTCTGGAACGACCATTGACTTGGTTTAGTCCAAAGTCCTACAGACTGATCTCTCGAATCTAAGCACTCCATTTGCAGTGCATCTGTGTGAGGTTGAGCATTTTGTTCGGTTGAGGAATCTTGTCCGCACGCTCATCTCTTCACTTCCCTAAAAAACAAGCAAATTATTTTCCCCCATCTACAACTTCGTATGGAAGAGAAGGGATATCCCTTGGTTCGTAGGGATATGGGAAACCAATGTGGTTGCGTTTTGGGATTTATCCTTAGAAATGAGGGATATGGAATGGACCATAGTGCTTGGACTAGTGTAATTGGGGACCTTTGGGTCTTATTACATTTCCTTTTTTATATTTTAACCTTACTATTCAAAAAAAAAAAAAAATCTCTCTTATTAATCATCTTCACCTTTGATCTTTTATTAATAATCTCAACCTAAAAAGTAAAAGCTAAACTCGTTTTCATTTTCCCCTCACAAACTCGTCGTTCTTCATACTTCTCCGCTCTACACAGAATGTTACCATTTCGATCGAGTACCTTGTTTCCCTCCAAGCACAAGAGTTTCTGGCTTTCAGCTAAACTTGATCTTTGGGTTTAGTCAATTTTGGTTGCAATATGAGAGGTAGGGATTTCCTTACTGGTTTTGCTTTTAAAATTTCTTCTGCCCTAATTCAATTTGTTAGTTATTTGATTTGATAATGGTGTTGTTAATTGATTTCATTATTTCAATTCATAACTTGGGTTGGTCGTAATACGCATGTTTTCTTATTTGGTTTAGGGAAATTAAATTAGGAATCCTTATTTGTAATTGAATTATGGGTTTCTTTGTATTCCAATGTCGAGTATGAAGAATGAAGTTACGTGGGTATGAAATATCCCTAGTTTGTTAAGATTTTTTTTTTTTTTGTCCATTTTCCCATCTCTTCAGTTCGTGGTTTTGATCTTTAGATACTTAATGCATGTGATTACGAATATAGTTCCAAGTGTTCATTGAGATGGATGTTATATTGATTTGCAGGAAAATTATTTGGCTTGGGGATTTAAACTACTGACTCTCATCACCTGTTACGCTGACACTCATGAATTATTAAAGAAGAATGACTGGCAAGCACTTTTAGGAAAATATCATGTTAAAAACAAAACAAATTAGTATGTTTATGAATACAAAATTTAATCAATTAACTAACATTTTTCTTGAATTTGGTATGGTGCAACTAAGAATTGAGCAAAAAGCAGGACGGATATTTCAAGGGTGGGAAGAAGGAAGGATACATTTCGCACCAACCTACACATATTTAAAAAATTCGTACAGTTACGTTCAACTCCAAAACAATACTACCTCCAAATCTGAAGAGAAACGACGCACTCCTGCCTGGTACATAATCGCTAGCCAAATTCAATCTTTGATTAACTTGATATTTTATACTAATTAGTATCGTAAAAACAAAAAAAACAGGAGAACATCTCAACTAGATGCAAAATATTAGACATGGAACATGGATATGTCATTGAACAAGAAATCTTTTATTACAATAAGAAGAAACAACAGTTGGGTATTATTAGATTATTAGTTTATAGCTTTTAGTGTGCACGCTCTCTGCACTACTCTGATTAATGTTGGGAAACTAGTTAATTTATAACTTTCTAATAGAACCAGGAAGGTTCCTTGAGTTCTCCTTTAGTTGGAAATCCTAGGAATGACTTGTCTAGCAGAGAGAATTCGTTTTCTAATGACCTCAACATTGTCTAGGCCATAAGACACTAAGTGGGGTCGGATTGTTCTTGAGTACGAATTAGAGCTGGCCAGAACTGGTAAGCAGGTATAAAAATTATCACAATTAAGGTTTGGTTAGAATTGCTAGTACATGGTTTCTGTTACCTTTTTCAGATTTCATAGACTACTGATTGACCAATGACGGAAATTTATGCGAACATTGATAGGTAAAACATAATATATTTACGCATCCTAGGATTATCAATACACTTTCATTATTGTAATTTCGATCCCAAACAACAAATCATACTCGGGAAAAACTCGTTATGATCTCTTACCTGTGAGAGAGTGAATAGAAAGACACATTCCCATCATTTCAGACTGTCCTTAATTTAATAACAATGACTCTGAATCTCTCTCGCATCTAGTTCTTCATTATATGAATTATAATGTTTGATACTTCTTTAAAGTCATTAATGGTTGGACCCATTAAGGAAATAATTTAATGGACACTTTATCGATAAAAAAGAGATCATAAACTCAATTCTTTTCTTTGAGAATGTAAAGTTTCATTAACTTTTGTAAATTTGGTTTTAGTTATATTGTCCCTTGGTTGAGTTATTTTTGATTGACATGTATATATGGAAGTGTAAATTGAGTTGAGAAATGTTGTTACTGATGTTGTTTTTTGTGTAATGTTCAGCTTTGCTGAGTTATAGTTGATTGATATAGGCAACCTAGTACAGGAGTGCCTTCAAATGTTCAGTTTTGCTGGGTATCCTTGACAGTCGAAATTTTTAAGTATGCAGTGCAAATTCGATCACGTTAATTTTTTGTTGTTGGCAGTCCTAGTCAAGGAGTCCTTTCAAATTTCCCTATAAACATATATGTTGTTCTTTTTTTGATCAATAAACGTAAAGCATGTTTAGTCGAGACTATAATTTGATTTTATTTAGGTTAACCCTAAAAGATTGTTGTTTTCGGTAATGAGATTGTAAACATAAATACCATTGAGCAGACCTTTAGCTCCAAGTAATTAGGCCTCCTGCGCATGGTTCAGTAAAACGGTTGAAAGTCTTGATCTCTTACCAATGTTTTAATTCCTATAAATATTTGAGGGTATTTTCTTTTCACTTCATTATAGTAGCAGCTGATTTCTCTGAAGATTATAGTTCAAGTAGCTTTAAACTTTAGTTACAGACACGGTGCTTACATAGTCGTATCTAAAGACTGTTTGTTGTGTTGGTGATTGTTTGTTGGATGAAATACTAAAAAATCTCAGAGTTAGAACTTGAAGGTGATTCAACACTGGACTTGCTCGAAGAAGAGCTATGAATTTCTCTGCCATCCCTAGACTTGCATCATGCTAACATTTGTTTGGAAGTGTATTTTCACTAGGCTTTTTCTTTCTTGTAGGCATCAAACATGAATTATCGCAGGAAGAATAGCCACGAGACACTTGGACTAGTCCTTAGTGGAGGAGGAGACATATTTGGTGGTCCAAAATTTGTGATTGTTGCAGGAGATGGCCTGTTAGTTTGCCCTTATAATAAACTTACAAATTGTTGTAAGAGGAATTATACTAACCAAAAAACAAAAGTGTTTAAGAGAAAGATTGGCGCTGTCTATTCAGGTGATTGGAAAGACCATGACACAGTCGAGAAGTACTTGAGAACATATCTATTCCCTATCTATGGTCCTACTTTAATCGATGTTGAGGAAACTCTAAGAAGGTAGAAAAAGAAGTCTAACTATGAAATAGCATTTGGAACGTTTGATAGCTGCGGAGAACCTTCTATTTGTACCATCGGGAAAGTAAGTTCTTTTCAAAAGAATTTTTTTTAATTTATCTTTGTAGCTCTAATCAACATGAGCCAAATCTTTTAGTGCTTGTAGGAATGGCACCCTTGGGTGCACATAGTTGTACTATGTTATAATTGCATTGACTAGAGTGTGGATTAGGTTAGGTTGGACTTTGTAAGTGTGTATACTCCACATGCAAGTCTTTTGTCTGTCATATGCATGTTAGTTTGCGGAAATTTACCTTATAAGATGGTAACTTGGGAATTAGGAGTCATAAGTAGTACAGATTGTGACGTGTTGGCTGTGAATGGCTCAACGTCCTTGAATCGTTATCATGATGATATTTTTTGTTATATTTCAGGATATTAAGGTAGTATTACCACCCGAAGATCCCAAAGGCGACGAACGTGTCAAATACGTTGTCTGTGGGTCGGGCACGGAATTTGCTTTAGATATTCTAAAAAAGATAAATTGTGACAAATATCTGACACTTGCTGATGCTGTCACTTGGATGGAGAAATTATTTGCATATACAGCCCTCTGGGATAACGAAGTAGGGGGAGAAGTGTATTGTAAGTTGAAGTTCTGCCTTTTTACGTAATTCATTAGAGCAATTATATGTTTATACTACTGTAAAGATAATTTATATTAGTCTCCATGATTGAATTTGACGTATTTGTTTTTGCTTTCAGATAGAATCATCACTTGTGATTATGGTTCACCACGTGTATGTCTCATGAAGGAAAGCCAAATCTTACCTCGATTATGGGACTTACATAGAAGATTTTTATACCCCATTGTGAAGTTTGATTATGATGAATTGACAGCTACGGAAAAAGCAGAATGGGAGAGTACCGAGAAACAACCTATTGAACATTGGACAACTAAGTTAGAACGGAGGAAGGGGCTTCAAAATTTGCAAAATAACCCACAAGGTGTTTGAGGATGTTGGTATTTGAAAAGGCTCTTCTTCTTCCCAGAAACGTTAATTGTACCCCTTTATATCTTTGTAACCGGAAACATATCTTTCTAAGTATCTAATTTCAGACATCCCCGAAACCACATCTTATTAGATAATTCGAGTCCAGCTGCTAGGACTGTAACTCATCCGTCTGTTAATTTAAGTACTTAACTTCATCAATGGAAATTTCTGAACTAAAGTAGTTTTTTTTTTAAATCTCGTTCTCGATGTTTGCTATTCAGTTTATTTCTTTTGGTAAATTTAAGGCGAGGAATTTTTACTTGTCTTTGATGGGATTTAGGAATGTTTTCTGAAATCAATACCAATAGTTTTACAGTCAAATATATAGGGTTTTTCTACAGCTAATAAAACCGACGCCCTAATGAAACATAGGAGGGTGTGAAGTAGCTTATAAGCCTCTCAGAGGAAAAATCTCTTTATTGTGATTTAGAGCTCCCAAGCGTGAAAAAACTCCTGCTCGGATGCTGTAGTTGCAGAATAACCTCACAACTACACCCTCATTAGAATCCATTAAAATGATTCCTAAACCTAATTAATTTGATATGAAACTAAGAATTAAGGTACTAAAATTATAAAGAGACACAAAGATTTTACGTGGTTCGATCAATGTGATCTACATCCACGGTGCTTCACTAGTGATTGTATGTGATTACATGATTTTACAATTGAGACTCCATTAATGAATATTTGGAGCTCTAGAATTTTGGGGAAGAAGATGATAAAGAAAATAAATCCCTCTCTAAAATTTTCTCTCTCCTCCTAAAATCATCCCCTCTCTCAAAATGTGTCTCTCCTTTTTTCTCATGCCTAAATGGCTATTTATATGATTTTACACATTGGATAACAACTAATCTTTCCCTTAATTTTGGATCAAAGAATCATCATACGAACCTTCGCAAATTTACTTCACGAACTTCCTTTACTCGTAAAACGTTCTTCGTGATTTCTTTATCTTCGCAAAATATTCTATACTTGCAAAATGTATTTTCTCTCCATAATTTCGTAAGTTATCATTTGCTGTGATATTCCACTCCTACATCTTGCCTCTTTTTTCTTGAATATTGCTTGAAGAGCGATCTTTAAGAAAAAATCCGTTGTTGTAGTAATCTTTGATCTTTGTTGATGAAGGAACGAGCGAAAGAATACTAGTCTTGAAAAGTATATACTTGCCTCTATTCTTTTGCGAAGTCCCGGAATGTTGCGAAGTAAATAAGAAGTATCAACCATTGAAGTATAAGAAGTATGAAGTATCCTTGAAGAAGTATAAGAAGTACTTAATCCTCGAAATATATAAGAAGTATGAAGTATCCTTAAGAAGTACTTAATCCTCTAAATGTAAGAAATATTGCGAACCCATCATGCGAACTCTCACTCCATGTTCTTTGCCTCATGCTATGCTGTAATGCAAATAAAAATTTAGATTAGTATTCAACATTTCTTTTATCAAAATTTCTATTTTTTTATTTATATGCTACTTCAAAATATTTTTGTTTGTTTTGATTTCCTTTGTATTATCTATTTCATCTCTCTTGACAAATATTTTTCCATGGAAATGATCCTAATAGGTACCCCCTCATATGACGCATTGAGGTGCTTTGCCTTTTACGAGTATACGCCATAAAGGTTTGCCAGCTACTACTCTCCATGTCGAATATCATATCATTGGAAATAAAGTAAATTTTTCAAGAGAAATATATAAATTGATTTGTGCGAGATGTTTTTCTCGGTTTCTTTTGTAATTGTGAAATCTTGAGATCTTTGTAATTGTATCATCTTTGTAATTGTGTGATTGAATCGCTTTTTGTAAATCAAATCAAAAATCTTTTATTTTTCGTAAGCAAATAAAATGTTTAAGGAAAGAGGTACTTAGCTTTTATGTGAGTCGTTGTTGTCTCTTGCGAAGTATGTGATTTGCTTGCGAAGCTAGCATCGTCTTGCATGTTCTCATAGCATACCAATTATTCTAGCCCACTCTTGCGAAATAGAATTCTACTGTTTTGCAGACTTTTGCGAAGTAAACGAACATTTGCGAAGTATTGGTGTTGCGAACGTTCGCAAAGTGAATATTTGCGAAGTGTAAAAGTAGAAATGCTGCTTCTTCGAACGTTCGTAAGATTTGACCCTACGAAGATGATATTCGTAAGTATATGATGAAAAAAGAATTTTGATGGGGACCATCTTCGTAAGCACCATCTTCGTAAGAATTTTGATGGGGATCATCTTCGTAAGTATATGGGACCATCTTCGTAAGAATTAATGTGGTAACACTAAAGTGGGGTAATATACTTCGCATATACTTAATTTGGTGTGATTTCCTGTAAGTAATCATAGTGGATCTTTCTTAAGTAAGTTATCATAGTGGAGCTTTCTCATCTTCGTAAGAATTAAGTATATACTCCAGTATATACTCCAAGTAGTTGTATACTAGACTTCGTATACTCCAATTTGGAGGACGTATAATCATTTTCGAAGTACATAACTTCATCTTTCTTCGTGAATTTGACTTATCTTCTGGATGAGTTGTCAACGAACACATACATGCTTTCTTGGTCGGCGATGAACGTTTAATCAATTACTTGTAGTTTTCACAAGTTGAAGCTGTAATTGATCGAATCGGTGGAATTGAATGATCCGCCATTAAGAAATGAACAGATGGAGATCCTTGTACAGATCCAAATGAACTCACACGAGTTAGTGAAGATGATCCCTGGAAAAAATACTAGATCGAGATGTGAAATACGAACTAGACGATGCGAAACCGGACGAAAGGCTTGAATTAGCCGATGACGAATTTGTAAACGATGAACCATAACATCTCCTGAAGATGATATTGAACTAAGAAAATAGTAGAGAAAGAGAAAAATAGTAGAGAGAGAAGAGGACCAATTATTAAACGAAATGGTTGATCCCGCAAGTTACAGGAAGGATAAATCCATTTAATCTTTCCCTGTTTCTAGCGCCAATTATGTAGTTGCAGAATAACCTCACAACTACACCCTCATTAGAATCCATTAAAATGATTCCTAAACCTAATTAATTTGATATGAAACTAAGAATTAAGGTACTAAAATTATAAAGAGACACAAAGATTTTTACGTGGTTCGATCAATGTGATCTACATCCACGGTGCTTCACTAGTGATTGTATGTGATTACATGATTTTACAATTGAGACTCCATTAATGAATATTTGGAGCTCTAGAATTTTGGGGAAGAAGATGATAAAGAAAATAAATCCCTCTCTAAAATTTTCTCTCTCCTCCTAAAATCATCCCCTCTCTCAAAATGTGTCTCTCCTTTTTTCTCATGCCTAAATGGCTATTTATATGATTTTACACATTGTATAACAACTAATCTTTCCCTTAATTTCGGATCAAAGAATCATCATACGAACCTTCACAAATTTACTTCACGAACTTCCTTTACTCGTAAAACGTTCTTCGTGATTTCTTTATCTTCGCAAAATATTCTATACTCGCAAAATGTATTTTCTCTCCATAATTTCGTAAGTTATCATTTGTTGTGATATTCCGCTCCTACAAATGCGTCTCTGGTAAAAAAATAAGAAGAATTAAAAGCGAAGCAGCAAGAGTGCATAGTTGATTAAACATTCTAATGAAACATAAAAATTCAGAGCCTAAGTTGTTTGTGTTCGTCACTTTGTCTGTCCTCCATCGAAATAAAAATGTAATGATTAACCTAAGAATCGAATAACATAAACATATAATTGGACATAGATTTCACTTCTCATTGAGCTAGTCGACACATTTTTTGCATTTAATGTAGAAACAAAAAGTTACATACGATTTCCAAACCCGGGAAAAAACACCTCTTCATTTTCTTTGAGGAACTATTGGGCACAAAAGCAGCAATCCTTTTCACATTCTTAATCAACTGAACTTGTACACACTTTCTGATGAACCATCTTTTGGGCACTACCCAAAAAAAGTGGGGGACTACCCATTGATATAGATGTCCACCCTACATTATAAGGGGTGTCCCAAAAAATTATGAAAGACTAAATTACCCTTACTCTAATTAAGCTTATAACTAATCCTAATCCAACCCACTAAACTAACCCACTACCCACTAATTAAAACCTAAATAAAAAATTAAAATCAGTTTTATCTTTTCCTCTTCTTCATCTTCTCTTCTTTTCCTCCTCCTCTTCTTCTTCTTCTTTTTCTTTTTCTTCTTCTTCGTAGACATCGTCGTTAATCGTCGATTTGAAAAAAATTCATCGTCGATTAATCAATCTTTATAAGAAATGCGTACCAAGAAAACACCCAGACTTCCAGGATTGAGTCCGGGACTCCCACATATAGTGAATCTCCCAAAACAATTGCTAAAGTTTAAAGAACTTGAAGCACCGTTTCGAGGCAAAATCAATCATCCAACCGCAAAACAGAAGTCCGATTCAAGTGAAATGCAAATCCGCGAGTAATTTCCTTCATGCCCATTCTTTTTAATTCATTATTTGTAGAAGAAATCGATTGAAAATCATGAAAACTCATTGAAAATGGTAGTTACAGGGGCGATTTCGGTTAGGATATTTTTGTAAAACCCTAAAAATTGCTAACCGAACTTACCATAAATTAGAACAGTTCGGTTAAGTCAACACCTTCCCGGTCACCGAACTACATAGTTCGGTGAGATCTCCAAAAACATGTACCTAACCGAACTCAGTCTTTTACTTGGAAAGAAAGGGTTCGGTTAGGTCGGAATTTTTTTTATAACCGAACTCTTCATATATTTCGTTCGGTTATTCTTTATTTTTTTCAGGTAACCGAACTACATAGTTCGGTGATATCACAAAAAACATTTTTGTAACCGAACTCAGTCTTTTACTTTGAAAGAATGAGTTCAGTTTGATCAAAACAATTATTTGGTAACTACATGTTGTGTTGACTTCATTCTTTAGTTCAATTTGATTTGGTAACACAATATTCTCTTATGTTTAGTTAATAGTTTGGTTTTTGTTCATTAGGAACAAAGGAGAAAGATTGAGACAACAACTAGATGAGAATTTCAAAACTCCAACCCCTAGGGGAGCAAAACATTTAGATTTTCAAAAACGTGGTGCCACATATGCCAAATATGGAGGGGGATTGTTACCGGAAGTGAACCAAGAGAATGATTATGAAGAAGAGCAAGGAAATGAAGACCAAGGAAATGTAGAGGCTGAACAACAAAGAGAACACGTTGAAAATGTAGGGGAAGAAGTAGGACAGGGTCAAGAAGAAGAGGAAGAGTTGGATGAGGAGGAAGAGGGTGAAGAGGAGGAAGAGGAGGGAGAGGAGGGAAAGGAGGAAGACGAGGAATAGGAGGAAGAGGAGGGACAACAAGAAATTGTTCCCGTTAAAGAGAAAAAGAAACCGAAGCCGCCTAGTGCTAGATACTCACACATTCCCCCTGATAACTTATGTTTGTCACCTCGAAACCCAACTTATGGTACTCCAAATGATGGAGGGGAAACATTGTTTGGCTACAAACACTCATGGGCTACGAAGATCTATGCGACAAAGGTATTATTTAAGTTAACCCTTAACTAACAAAACTATTTATTTATTTTTTGGGACATGTTTCGTTAAGTATTAATAGTGTTATGTTTGTTTTCGTAGGATCATAATGATGCAGTTCGTCTTATTAAACGTCAAAAGGCGTCCAAATGGGATCTTTCTTTGGAGTGTGACGAGTTTGTAGCAAAGGTTAAAAATGTGTGTTATGGAGAGCTATTGAGCATGCACATGTAGAATTGAACGTTGTTTCCGTATCCGCATTTCTCGAGAGGTATTATCCCGAGACATATACTATGCATCTTCCATTTGGCGAGATGGAAATTACTCCCGATGATTGCCACCATATCACTGGCTTACCAGTGGAAGGTAAATGTCTTCGAGAAGGCTACAACCCCTCGATGAGTTATGAAGCTCTTGAAGAATTGGCTCTTAAATGTCTTGGATGGGATGAAAGAAAGTCTCAATATGAGTTTATACGTTCCGTGAGGTCCCCTAAACGTGGTGATGAGTATAATACACATGAGGCAAATGGAGGATTGAAGAAAAAGGTAAAGAAATTCAAGTTGGTTAAGTTGAAGGAAGCATTT
The DNA here is from genome assembly GCA_023529315.1 of Papaver bracteatum. NCBI lineage: Eukaryota > Viridiplantae > Streptophyta > Magnoliopsida > Ranunculales > Papaveraceae > Papaver > Papaver bracteatum. Next base: position 1,876,047 of record JAJJWX010003488.1, read on the forward strand.
GGAGGGACCAAAAAGAAGGTGCAGCGAGGAAAGTTGGTGATGGATCAGGACACCCTTAGGTATCATGTCACAGCTTATTGGTTATATCAGCTAGAAACTGTTATTTTCCCCGACACTTCGGGAAATATGGTGGATGCACAATATCTACAGCTTTTGGAGGATCTCGATGACATCAACAATTACTCTTGGGCCACTGGGGTGCTTGCTTTTGTTATGGAAGAAATGAGCAAAGGGTCAAGGATTAAGACGAATCAAATTGGAGGCTATTTAACTCTTGTTCAGGTGACCTTTTACATTGTTAATGAGCAAATTATCCACTAAATTGATGTCATTCCAATTATATTTTCATGATTATGGTTAATATTTTCCTATTTTCTCACAGGTTTGGATTTATGACCACTTCCCTTCATTGGGATTGGGAAAGGAAAGGACACCTTATCCCTATGACGCACCTACAGCAGGAAAATGGGTGTTTTTGGACGCACAAAAGAAGTCTAAAGAGGAGCAGTTGACTTTGTTGAGGCAGAAATTGGATAACCTGACGGTGAACGATGTGGTATTTCACCCATACGCCGTACCCGATGATGTATCAGTAGATGAAGACGATCTTAATGGTTTTATACTGTCACGCCATACTATGGACCTATTTGGCATCCTAACGGCTACGCAATATATAATACGAGAGAATACTAATACAACTTTGTTGCGTCCAAAGGGATCCCGATGTGGAGAATGAAAATTTCACTTTGCAGGTTCAAGGAACAAAGAATAGTGAGAAATATTTTGTTCCAAAACATGAACCAACTCCTGCGGTAGCACATTGGAATGCACTTGGAGAATACCACTTACCAAGAGCTGATTGTGTACCTTGTGAGGAAGATGTAAATGCATGTGACGAAGATTACAAGGAGTATTATGAAGAAATCAGTCATCCCTTTGTGATAAATAAAGAAAAACAAGCTAAGGCGGATGCGGCGAAAGCGAAGGAAAAGGAGAGGGAGGCTAAGCGAGCTAAGGAGATACCTATTTGTGAAGATGAAGCAAAAAGGTTATGGGATAATGTGGTAAGAAAATTTCTTTGCCTTATACGTTGGGTTGTTTAAAGGTTTTGAAAATATATTTGCTTATGTTTAAAATTGTAATTAGGTTTTGAAGGGTTCGAAATTGTTGAAGAAATGGATGGCTAAAATCAAAACCGGAGATCCGATGTTGACTAAGGAACAAACTGCCTACGTGGGAGGGTCTTATAAATAAAAAAATGGTGCATCCAAGTAGGACTAAGCAGCTAAAGATGGGTCGACAACAAGATGAAGGTTCGAGTCGCGTTGTGGAGGAAACCGGTGGAGGATATGAAACCCCAAGTGATGAGGAAGTTCGACCAAAAACTCGTGGAAAACAAGGAGGTGGAAAGAGGGGTCGTAAGAGTGGTCATTAGTGATTTCGTATTATTTCATTTTCAAAAAACAAGTTGGTTATGGATTTGGTATGTTTTTGTGTTTTAAACAATTACTTAAGGATTTAATCCAGTTTGTGTTTTCAATTTTAGAAGGCTGAAATGTTGAATACATTATGGTTTTCGGCAACCTAATATTTAAAAATAGCTAACCGAAATTCAAGTTCGGTAACCTTTAAATAATTCCAGATCACCGAACCTACAATTCGGTTACCTTGAAAAAATAACAGGTCACCGAACCTCAAGTTTAGTTAAGCGTGCAACAGTCCCAGGTCACCGAACTTATAGTTCGGTTATATCACATATTATTTTTCCTAACCGAAATCGTCCCTGGATTTTCAAAATTTTGTCATTGCACATGTTGGACAACTCATTCTCTTGATGAACAAATCACATAAATCAACTCTTAGGTTTGTTTTGGAGTATGTTTTGTATCACATATATGTTCAGTTTGTCTGTGAGCCTTCCAAACAAAGTTCGGTTATCTCAAGAATTTTAGTTGCAACCGAACTTCAAGTTCGGTGATGTCTCAAGGTTTTTTTTTGCTAACCGAAATAGTCCCTGGATTTTCAAAATTTTGTCATTGCACATGTTGGACAACTCATTCTCTTGATGAAAAAATCACATAAACCAATTCTTAGGTTTGTTTTGGAGTATGTTTTGTATCACATATATGTTCAGTTTGTCTGTGAGCCTTCCCAACAAAGTTCGGTTAGCTCAAGAATTTTAGTTGCAACCGAACTTTAGGTTTGGTGATCTCGCAAGTTTTACATTCCTAACCGAACTAACAATTTTTAAATTAAAGTTTAATTTTTCTGACAGAAATATAGTACATAAATTTGAAATTTAAATGTAATATCAAGTAACGGCTAATTTTATGACCGTTATACAAAAAAGTGTTATATATATATGGGTCTATAGTTAACATTTTGTTTCTAAATCTTCTAAAAATGGCACCTACTAGTCATAAATTTAATCTAGTTGAAGATCTTTCTCTTTGCAGAAACTACATAATATACTATCCAAAGAGGGGTGAAGAACGAAGAATGAATGGTATTATGAGTCAGAGTTATTGGGGGATAATTCATGATAAATTTTGTTCCGACACAATGAACCCTTATAACCGTGATCATATAGCTTTGTTCTTTCGATTTCAAAAGATTAAAGAGAGAGTTGTGGAATTTATGGCTTTATTTCGTATTGTAAGGCGGTATCGACTTAGGGGTGAAGGATTCAACGAAATCCATTTAACATCAAAGAACAAATGGCGAAGATGGAAGACAAAGGATTTCAAATATGAAAATCATTTCCGCCTCCTTAAAGACTTTTTCATAACGCGTTTCGGATATTAAATTTTATGTAATTTTATTTTGGAAAGTCCTTTAAATGTTCGGCATTGTTCTACAATTCAATTTCATAACCGAACTTCTGTCTCGCAAAGTTCGGTTAGGTCCTGTAATTTCATTTCGTAACCGAACACATGTCTCCTACAGTTCGGCTATATCTTGTAATTTCATTTACTAACCGAACTAGGGTTCGGTAACCTGCTTATTTTTACGTAGGTAACCGAAATTGGTGTTCAGCTTCGTAAAATATTTATTAATGTAACCGAACTGTGACCTGCCAACACCATAAAATACTAACATTTACTCCATAATTAATACCACTCTTCAAAAAACAAAGTTTTAGATTCATAAGCATAATTAGTTCCATTACATGTGTCATTTAATCAACCTCTAGTGAAATAGGACCTTCATGAACAATTTCTTCGGACTTCTTCAAAGCATTCCACATCTCCATGTTATGCTCATACATGATACACCAACCCAACATTGTATCCGGATTAAATGCAGGCCAATAAGAGGTTGTACATATTTGAGGCAATGGACAATCGGGTTTTAACCGGAGGCCTATAAAGTGGTTGTTGTCAATAAATTCCATCACACATCTCCTTCGTTTGAGTTGTTCGACACATACGGTTATTTTTTGGGTGAAGGTGAAACTATCACTTTTTGAGAAACAATGAACCACACAATTGAATGCCTCGGCGATTAAGTGTCCACATATAGGCATGCTCATCCAATAATCCCTTGTGATCGGTTGACCCCCATGAAGACGACGTTGATACCTAACATATTTCTCATTGAGACTACCCTCATCGTACAACATTGTCTTGTAAAATGTCGGATTCTCCTTTAGTTTGGATAACAACCTTTGCCTTATATGAGTGATTGCACACCCATTATTTTGCTTGGCACCTTCAATGAAAGGACCAACTTGTTGACTGACAACATGAAACCCACAATTACCATCCGGAGGAACATTGTCGGTGGATATAACGTATTCTCTAATGTTTAGAGGTAGCTCATTCAAATAATCTTTATTTGGAGCTTCAAGCTTCACGTCTACAGAAGATGGTTGGATGGGGAACATCGGAGACTTAAGCTTCAGGTCGCCGGAAGATGGTTGGCTTGGTTGTGATGGACACATCGGTCCCTTTTTATTCAAAACTCGCTCACTTGTTTCGCCTTTATACTCAATACTCCTACCCCATTTCTTGGATTTGTACAAGTACATTTCCGCGGTATACTCATGGCCACAAAGATCTCTAGTAGTTGTGTTTTGCTGACTTTTCTTCTTATGTAACACCTTTGCATATTCTCTTAGTTGCTTTTTAGTTTATTTTTTGCTTGGTCTACCTTTGTGTTTGCCTTTTGCCGGTTCATAAACATTATCTTGCGTTTTTGGATATATGATTTTCCTTATGTCATCCCAGAAGATTTGTTTTTGGAGCTCTCATGCCACGATACATCTCTAGTACGGTTCTACCCATTTCGTTATCACCAAACTCTTCTTCGGCTTCTTCTCCCTTTGGAGGAGGGATGAAACTTAGATGCTTCCAAAATGGATCAATTTCGCTTAAAGGAATTACGCCATGCTCATAGTTGAATATCATATGGCGACAAGGGAGTCCCATAGACTTCTTCATGTTACATACACACAACTCATCCGGCGTGGTTTCCCACTTATCCATCAACTCGACTTCTATAATCAACAACTTCATACATTGCCGAGATACGTTGTAATGGATTCCCTTGAACAATGGGTGGTCGGCATATTTTCCTTTCATTTTGAATATACGGCTTTTTTGGAACTTCCCTTTAATTCTATCAATGTCGCGCTTGAATTAATTCTCCATAGCATTCCACACGGTTACGAAATTATCAACACATCCAAAGAGATTCGTCTTCAACCGGTGGTGAGCCGACTCTACTAAACTTGTCGTTTGATTTCCCAAGTGTTTATATTGGTTGGTAAAGGCATACAAAAACCTCTCTTTGTGTGGTTCCAACCATTGGCGAAGAACATACGATACAACATCGGGGTAATCGGGAGTATCCCAATGGGCAATAAACTTCGCAAGATTTTGATAATACCCTTCCTCGGTAAGGGACCAACACAATGATTCACATTCACCATTGAATGAAACTCATTTAGCAAAATTTAGATCGTATTGTTTATCAACTTCCTCTTTTGCATCCGCTCGTTCATGTTCCGGTAGCATATTAATCTATTCATATCCTTTTTTCTTGGGTGGACAAATTGTTGGCTTGCACCTATGCAACAAATTACACTATATATGGAACGTACAAAGCATATTATGTGCTAGTGGGAACACTTCTGCTATTACATTCATCAATGCGATTTCATTTTCGGTCACTATAACCCCGGGAATATCATCACCTCGGAAGATTTCCTTAACTTGTTGTAGTACCCAATTATAACTAGGTTCTTGCTCGTCCCTTAAGAAACAAAATGCCATTGTAAACGGTGACTTCGTCGATGTACGACCAACAATATTCAACAATGGCATCTCGTACTTGTTTGTCTTGTAAGTGCAATCCATTATTAGAACTTCATGAAAGCATTGAGCCAATTTAACACTCGTTGGATGCGCAATAAATAGTTGTGTTATCTCTCCTTCCGAATCCACATCCTTTTGAACCGCGTAGTCTTTCTCTTTGGCCAAAAAATAATAATTGTTGCATCACTTGTCTATCTCTCCATTCCTTCTTTCTAATTGTCTCAATTGCATTGTTAATGGTGGACAAAGATGAGTGGTTATCCTTGTTATCCTCCTTTAGCATTTGGAGAATTTGAACCGGTGTAAGACCCATTTTCCTCATATTAGCTACCTTCTCCATCTCTTGAGGAGTTATCTTGGCCGCCATGAAATTTCCTTCAAGATGCTCCGGACGAGGGTGGTTGTGACGACCTTCCATAACCCGGTAGAGAACCCATCCCTTCAATTTTTTGTTGTAATTAAAGGAAATCTTGAATGGGCATTTTATCTTCCTTGAGAAAGTTTTGTTTTTCCTATTTGTCTTTCCTTCAAAAACATAACCCTTCCTCTTGTGGCTTTTATCGGGATCACCGCTTCTCTCACAAACCATTTCAAAGCGACTATTCTTTTCTCTCCCATTCAATACTAATACGCACATGTCTTTTTGTGCATGTTGTCTAGCCCAACTCTTTGCATCTTTCGTATTATCGAATACCAAGTCATTCATGTAGTGATGGGATGTGTCATCGTACAACATACCAATCGGGGGAGGTTGGTTTTCCATTGGTTCAATTGGATCACATGGAACCTACAAGTAATAGCACAACGTCAATACCATAAACAAGAAACACGTACAAGTTCGGCAATGTTAAAAATTTCATCGACCCTACCGAACATAAAGTTCGGTTATGTATTTTTTAGTAAAACCATTGCGAGCTTACCGAACTCTATATTTACATTTTATCCTCAAAGGTTCGGTAATGAGAATGGAAAAAAAGACCAAACCGAACATACTGGTTCGGTTAGCAAGGCGGTATACATGTATTTTGCGACATTTCCGAACTTAAATTTCGGTTACCAATTTATAAAAATCGACTAAACCGAACTATGAACTGTAAAGTCTATAATAAAAGTTCGGTTATGTCTTCTGGAATTTCCTAACCGAACTATCAAAAACCACCATTAACGTGTAGTTCGGTTACCTACTTCTACAAGATCTGGTAACCAAACTACGTCTTCAGAAACGTTCGATTACCTATGTTTTAAATCTGGTAACCGAACTAGGATTACCTAGCCGAACTTTTACCCTGAAATTTTGAGTTTGTCCATTTTTTCCCATAATTCAACCTACATTAACTAAAAATGAGACATACCTGAGTACCCATATCTTCATCTTCAGGTTGTGGCTGATAAAATCCATCATTTGATGGGTTGGATTCACTTTGGGGCAAAAAGTTTTCTTCTTCTAACAAATAACTCATATTTGGATCATTTGAAGTATTGACATATACACAAGGAGGTGAAGGGGGTTCTGATTGTGATTCTGAGGTTTCATCACATTAATCACTCAATTCATAATTACTAAACTCAAAAAAAGTTTTTTTGGGTTCACCCATATTCTTCTTCCTATTTCCTTCTTCTTCTTATCCTTCCAAAAGAAATGTTTAAAACAAAAAAATCCAACTTATAAAACACTAATCAGTTTTTAACTAATCACTAATCAATTTTTAACTAATCACTAATCATTAACTAAGTTTATCATCAAGGGTATAGTGGGTATAAAAAATAATAATTATAAGGGGTGACCAAATATTACTTCTAATATCCACAACAAAAACTGATGGGTAGTCCCCCACTTTTTTTGGGTAGTGCCCAAAAGATGGTTCTTTCTGATAGCGGAGTTGGGTTGCTTAATTGGGCCGACCGACTGGAGGGCCCGAAGGGAGGGTGTTCCTTTTATGATTATTTTTTTTGTGAAATAAAACCTAAAAATTTGATAAAAAGATTGGATTTAATTTCCATGTGGTTTATTTTTGGTTACGTTTTCACTAAACAAGATTATCCCTCCCTTTTAGTCCAATTACTATAACTCTTTGTGTATCCTACTTTTTTAGGGGTATAATTGGAAAGCAAACTTTAATATAACATATATAAAAATCCGTGCCTTAGAATTTTACAAATTTTATCTCGTTGAAAAGGTTATAAAAAAATCTACGCAACGAGTACAAACAACAATATCAAATTTAAACTCCATCTTTAGATTCTTCTTCGGTCGCCCCTTCCACCGTGGCAATGGTTGTACTAGTTAACCTGAATACCTATTTTCTCAAGAAGGATTACCTCTGAGCGAGAAAATAAAGAAAATGATGTGAGTTGAGCTTGCGACCAGCTCCCATACCAAAATAATGGAAATGCAAAAACCAAGGAGATGTAGAAAATCTACTGATTTGGTGATAGCTTTAGTTTGATTGCAGCAATGTTGGAATGCTTGAACAGTAAGATGTTTGCTTTCACATTTGCAGATGCTTCCCTTTCATACACGTCTTCTTGCTTCAAGTGCATATCCATTCTTTTCTAGTGCAATAAGTGGCCATTTGAGATCGAAACTGAATTGGAGTTCTCAGATTTCGTGTTTGCCTTCTTAATGCAGCTTAGACGGTACTTTAGCATGGAAAGTCCGTCTGCTTAGTATAAAATAGTATTAATATCAGTGTAAAATAGTATTAATATTAAAGGGGTATTACCCGAGGTTTGCGCAAAAAAAACAAAAAACAATATTACCTTAAGGTAATATAAATGAGGACAGAGATTGATCCAGAAAATAGTACACTATTAAATTTACACGGAAAAGCCTCTACCTCTCCGTCTCTAAGAGCATCTCCAATGGTAGGTTATATTTAGACCTCCATTTGTTGAGGTTTTCGTATGTAGTCCTAATTAAGATCCTTTTTCTAAAGGCTAAAAACTAATGAAGTTTTAATTTACAATGAGTTCGTTGGAAAAACAGGGACAAGTTAGGCACCAACACCTTTTTGAATAACAACGCCCATTATATGAAAATAAAACCTCCAGAGCCACAATCTGCATCACTGTTAGCGGGACAATTCTTTAATATCTTCAATAAAGCCATTGTGACTTCGCTTAATTCTCCTAAAGTGGTGAAGGCTAGAATACCAAAAACATAACCGTGTGTCTCGCACTTGTTTAAGTACTCGTTGCGTTTACGAATGACTGCTTTCGAGATAACTTGACCCGGGGTAAAAGAACGAATGTCGCCTGTGAAAAGAGAAATGTATGTGACATCTAGAAAAATGTCCTTTCTATTTTTTTCCCTATAGGAGGACATTATATACTTTTCGATAATGTTGTTTTACGGCGTAAATACAGATAAATTTTGGAGTTCTCCGACATGTTGAAAGTTATAACACCGGGAGAATGGAAAAGTGCATGTACAAAATACACGTGTTAACATTGTGGAATGTTAGATCTTCCTCTAGATTGAGTATATAATTTACTCTCTAAAAAAGGACAACCAAAAAGAACCCTATCCTTACTTCACTTCCACTCTCCGCCCGAGCCTCCTTCTCCATCTCCATCTCCATCTCCAACTCCCCTCTTCCTTTCAAAAACCTTATATTAATATCGCACATCGTCTCAAGATGGGAGAAGATGAGAGAACCATCAACATGGTAATCTTCAGAAACCCTATTTCAATTAATCAATTGTTTCCAATATTGAGGTAATTTTCTGGTTTAATCTAGTCTCATTTCTATGGTTTCGATTTCTTATCTTAATTTAAGTGAGATCAATTGTAATAGTACTAACTCTTGGAACACCATTAGTGATTACGCTTATGTCATATTGTTTGTTAGTATCCTGCCTAGGGTTCCATCAAACAATAGGTTAGATAATTATCTCATTCCTAAATTTATTGCTTGTGCTGTTTGTTTTAATCTTTTGTTTAATCCCACGATGAATTTTCACAGTATAAGTAAATTTGTGCATTTCATCTGCATTTCAGTGTTTTCCACATCTGGGTTGTTCAAAATACTGAGAAATGTAATAGTTGGCCTTAATGACTGGAGTAGAAATCACTTTGCCAATATTGATCATAGACTTAGTGATTTGAACAATGAACTACACTTTCTTAACTTCCAACAAATGACAAGCTATTAAAAAAGTGGAATCTAACTTTGAGCATTGGCAGAAAATAGAAGAAGATCCTTACGCCCAAGTAGCATTAGGGGTGCACATATCCTACCCTTACCCGTATTTTTACCCTACCCGCCATTGTTTTACCCTTACCCTATCCTACCTGCCGTTTGATGGGTAGGGTGATGGGTAAAGATTTATTTCCCGCCAATTGATGGATAGGGTGATGCGTAAAGCTCAAAATTATCCTACCCTACATGTCTAATATATTTCACGATTTATTGTAGTCTTTGATCTTTCTCAATTCTGGTCAATAGTTGTTCTTTGAGAGATTTGAAAAAGCTGGGGTCTAACAACCTCACCCAATTATCAATCTGTATGGACTAACTCTAATATACTTTTAAGATAATTAACTAGACAGTCAGATTCAATCTTAATAACAAGTATATCAAGGAGTTAATATCTTTATCCCTCGATTTGATATATACTCAAGCAAATAGAAATCTGCGAGTCTTTATCAAATACAAGAGATATAAACTTGGATGGTACCAAAGACCAATATCCAAGGATCAATCAATTTCCAATCAACAACCAAAGGTTGGATTTCACAATTGATCGATACAACGCACAACCTGTGATATTTTAATTATATAACAAAATATAATGCAGAATATAAATAACACAGACACCAAAAATTTTGTTAACGAGGAAACCGCAAATGCAGAAATACCCTGGGACCTAGTCTAGATTGAACACCACACTGTATTAAGCCGATACAGACACTAGCCTACTACAAACTAACTTCGGTATAGACTGTAGTTGAACATCTGATTCAAGGTACACTTGCGCTCCTTACATCTCCGATCCCAGCAGAATACTATGCACTTGATTCCCTTAGCTGATCTCACCCACAACCAAGAGTTGCTACGACCCAAAGTCGAAGACTTTAATAAACAAATCTGTATCACACAGAAAAGTCTACGATAATAGATAAATCTGTCTCCCACAGATAAACCTACGAGTTTTGTTTTGTCTTTTGATAAAATCAAGGTGAACATGAACTAATCAATAACCCGGACTTATATTTACAAAGAACATCCTATAATTATTGATCACCTCACAATAATCTAAATCGTATGGTAGTGAAACTAGATATTGCAGAATCACAAACGATGAGACGAAAATGTTTGTGATTTCTTTTTATCTTGAAAACTCAAAATCTTCGTCACTTCCAAGTAGTCCAATGATCCCAAAGGTTGTAAGTTTAGCATCATCGTTGTTGAAAATCCATAGCTATAACAATGAGAAAACAAGAGTTCTCAATCATTGTTATACAGTGTCATAGTATCATTACACAGCGTCAAAGTCCAATTGCATCACAACTTTAACAACAATACTATGGTGAAACTTCACTCCCTCTTAGTCAACACTCCATATCACATGGAAACCACTCCCCTTTACATAATGATCCGAAAACCATATGTATTTGTAGTATGAACTATATATTAATTCTTCCCCTTTTTGTCAATAAAATTGGCAAAGGTATAAGAACGGGATCCTCATGAAATTTCCGTAAGAGAAATTTCATGACCAGAGGCAAATGTGTATCATCTTGTTTATATGTAATCATAAAGCCGAAGCTAAATGCATTCATCAAGGAGTTCATAAAGATACAAGATAACCCCTCTAATATTCTACAGTCGCACTCTCCACAAAGATTTGACAATTAAGCACAAGTTCAAAAGAACTCTCCCCCATAATATGTCATTCCCAAGGGAACAACAAGAGCGACATTAATTTCAAAAGAAAAGAAGGATTTCTTTAGACTCAACAAATCACATACAAGTATGAATTTGGAATCCAACAAGAAATATTCAATCATATTAACCAATGCGAGCCGTGATTAATTTGACTAAATATTCTCAACACAAGTAAACTTATGGAGACTTAATAACTCGATTAGATTATTCACAAGCGAACTCATAATTAGTCTAACCGGAATACACAATTAAACTAATCACAAAAATAATCAATTCAATCTTTTATTATACTCTCATAATAAAAAATATGGAGAAATGACTAAGTTAATCATAAAACAACCAACCCAGTCAATCATGCTCAAACATGAGAAAAACTTATGGAGTCATAACTAAATAACCACACAATATGATTGATTTAGTTCAATATACTCGACGTAAAGTACCTTACGGAACACAACAAAGATAATCACACAAATAATCAACTTGGTTGTCTAGTGCTCAACATAAGACACAATACTGAGTCTCACAGTAATTCACAAAAAATTGATCAGGGAAGATCAATTACTGCGGAATACACAAGGATTCATTCTATGTTACCATCACCATTTTCACAACAACACACGATAGGTACATAATCCTTGAATCACAAAAGATTTTAACCTATCTTACATCAATAATTGACAATATAGGCTTAACTTTTGTGTTTGCCAAAAGTTTATTCATTCTTTTATCAATATTTGCATATCAATTCATGAACGACTTTACTTTTGACAAAATATGGGACAATCAAGTTCACGGACGTAAACGCACATATCCCATAACAATATTGCAACATATAAAACAATAAATATTAATACTGCAAAAATTATCTTCCAAACAAGTTTAGAATTTAAACCAATAAATCTAAAAAACAAGAAGATGAAAACTTTGGATATATCTATGTGTAATCACAATAATGGTTATTCCAAAATGCTAATTATTCTTCTAAACAAAGAAGAAAAAATAGAAGATTTACTAGGAAATAATAATTCCATAGAACATTTCACTTAATTTGTATACTCTTCTCAAATTCTCTGTATTCTTCAAGCTCATCTTCGATTAGACCAATTCTAGATTCTAGATTTTCCATATTTTCTTCAAGTCTCTTGGAAGAAGTTTCTAGTTCACTTTTCAGGGCATGAACTTATTCCAAGACTAGATTCATGGTCATGGAGAGCTTATCGAAATGAGAAACAGAGATTTTCCCATCCAGGGAGGAACCATGAAAATCAGGGCTCACACTATTATCAGAAGAATCAAATCGTATCTTCTTTGATGGAAAGAGAACAGTCCAAACATCACTTTCTTTACTAGAAAGACTTGAGGAGGACATGATAGAAGAGATAGATGAAATGTTTAACGGAAAAAAATTTAATTTAAAGGAAACTGAGAAGATAAATATCGAAACTAACCTTTGACCAAAACCCTAACAGAATTTTAATTATTCTCAGAAAAAGCCTTTTAAAAACAGGAACAAAAATGTTTCATCACAACCCTCTTGAAGATTATAATTTTTTGTCTAAGAGGGATAGACAAAAAAATCCTCAATACAGTATTATAAACTGTACATGTTCCAATTCCTTTCAGGACTGGGTAAATTCTTTTGAGATGATGAAGTTATACTTTGTTTCCGTCTTGTTTTTAAGAAGGAAGAGTTATGGACATCATCCTTTATTTCCTTCAGCATAGATTTGAACACCTTGATTGTTGATTTTCGGAAACTATGCATTCTTTTGAAAATCTCTTTTACAAAGGCAGAGGGTTTTGTATGAGATTTCTTTTTCTTCTTCTGCAAGCAACTTTTTGTAGAAGATAGTTTTTTCTGTTTCTTAGTGACCCAAAATTTTATATAGTCCTGATAATCACAAGTAGAATCCCCAAGGTTAGGTAAGTTCTCGTGACTTTCTATATAATCCTTGTTGTATGAGTGACTTAAGAAAGGTATAGACTTAGGAGAATTTTGCTGACAACTTTTTAACGAAAAAATTGAAAAGTTTTGAGAATCATGATTGCAAGTTATCTCCATTTTTAACTTTGACAGTTCACTTTACAAATTTTCAATCCTTTTAGATACGACTTCCTTATCTAGTTGAAGGACTTATGAGGAAGTAAGATTGTTTATCATGGAATGATCAGGATTGTTAGGAGGACATTCATGATTATCAACAAACAGATTGAGTGAACCCTCATAGATATCATACTCAGGACAATAGTCAAGAGTAGCCATCCATACTTTAGTTAACTCATTCACTTCTTTATTTGGATATTTAGAAGTATCATGAACACTTCCATAGCACTTGAAACAAGAATTATTAACATAGTTTTTCTGAACCTTTTTATTGATTGACTGCCTTTTCTTTTGAGACTTTATTTTATTTTGGCTAAGATATTTCTTAAGCTGTTGTTAGAGAGTTTTTCAATTTCTTAGATCTTTATGTACTACACAAGACACAATCGAAGCAAAAAAGATGTGATTCACTCGAATCGATTCAAGAACTATAAAGCCACGGTTTTCAATAGCATTCCTCTGTTTATTAATATAAGTTCACAAACATCATTTTTAGACATAAACTACTCAAGTTCGCGGATGGAGTTCACAAACTCCAGCAGAAATTCTCGGTCGAGAACTTCCGCCAGTTCGCAGACTGGGTTCGCGGACTGAAGTTCACGCACTTCTCCGGTTTCACTTGATCAACAAAGTTCGCAAACTTCGGTTCAAGAAATAAGGACTTATACATATATGTGTTACCACAACAATGCTTATTTCCTCCAATGTTTATATTGCCTAAACCCTCATTTCAATCATTGAAACATTCTTAGAAGACGCAATATAGTTGTTATTCACAAATTATTTTTCGTCAGAGCAATTTCCAAAATGATTGAAACATAACATGACTTTCGTCATTAGGTAAAGATGAACTTGGCTAAAGCGAAAGCTTTACCAACACATATTTCGAGAAATAGATAAGCGAGATATATTCAGCTCGAAATATCATATTTGTATAATTTTAGTCTATATAGTAATACGACTTTTGTCTCAAGATAGGAGATAAAGTAGATAGACTTTTGAGTGATAGATAAGTTCAAGTCTCCACATACCTTTCAGTCGATGAAGATCCACTGGTTCCTTGAGTAGTCATTCGTCTTGTATGATGATTGCCATGGAGTTCTTGAGATCAACTAAACTTTCTATCCTAGTCCGAGACCTTATCTATAGTAGAATAGAAATCAAGGCTTTATAGTTTTGATCACTAACATTGACAAACATGCTTGAGATAGAAACTCATGCGATTTTGACCGAGCAGTGCTCTAACACATGGGAAACCTTCTGATTTGATGGTTAAAGACTCATTACTACCACATGGCAGAGGCATATGGAAAGTAATACAAAAAAAAATTATAGTGGTAAAAGAGATGGCATAAATTGAAGTTAGAAGTGGACATCAAATAAACTTTTAGTGGGATAAGTGGAAAGATAATCAATCTTTGAAGTCCATATTTCCAAAGAGTTATAGGCTTTCTTCCCAAAAAAATGCAAGCCTAAATGAGATGGTGGTAAAAAATTCATGGAATATCTTACTAAGAAGAAATATTAATCATTCAGAGATGCTGCAAATGGAACGTACAACTCTTTGAATGCTTAGGATCTCCTCATATGCTCACATATCAAGAATTATCTCAAATGTAGTTTAACTAGAGGTTTTAATGCTAAAAGTGCTACAACTGGCTTATAAAACAAGAACCAATTATAGCTCCTCTCCATCCTCAATAATGCATCTTGATCAAATATGTCCCTCCTAAAAGCCAGATATTTCTTTGGATGGCAGTTCAAAATGCTATTCCTACTACTGATAATCATATCATAAGAGGGTGTAATATTCAGAATGCCAACTGATCTCTTTGCAATCAAAATACAGAATATGTTCCTCACTTACTTATACACTACAACTTCTCACAAGCTTTCTGGAACTAATTCATTGCTGGAATAATGTTAGATGGGTGCAAGCAGGTATAATAAAAGCTCAAATACTGGCTTGGAAAAATAAAAGACGCAGAAACAATGGAAAAAAATATGACCAATTCTCATATTTGCTATTTTCAGAGCCATTTGGGAGGAGATAAATAGAAGTACAATGACTCACAAATCTCCTAGAGCGAAGGTGTAGTCATAAACGAAGTTAAGGCTCTGATATATTAATGGGATTTGAACCATTCATTGGGTCCGATAGGATAGATTTGATAGGCAAAAATTGGTGGAGATACTATAACTTGCGTGACTTTTGTATGATCTTGAAATATCCCTGTAAGATTTCCGATTTTCTAAATCGGCGCTCTCAAAATATATTCGGGGGCTTGCCTCTTTCTCAAGAAAAAGAAAAAAAATCACACCCAAGAAAGTTCTAATCGATAGCATGTAAAAATGGTAACATTTGATTGACTCGATAGCTCTAATCGATAGCATGTAAAAAGTTATAAGGACAAGCCCTATGGTTGGCCTCATCCCTTCCCTATCCCTCATTTGTAGGGAAGGGATGCATGTCAAAAGGCAACTCCACTATGGTAAACTTCCATCCCTTTCCTATATGTGACGGAAACTCAGTTTTTGTATGAATAGTGCCATACAGAAGCTGAGTTTCCGTATTTTTTTTTCCAAATTTTTTTTTTCGTTGGAATAAATTTGTTTAGGTAAAAAAAGATAATTCAAAGTAAAAATAAAAGAGATACAATAGGTAAAAAATAGATATTATAGGTAAAAAAAAAAGAGTTTTACTAAAAAAAATAGTGAAAAAAGAAAGTTTTAGTGGAAAACTAAAAAAACCAAATACGGAAACTCAGTTCCTGTCAAAAAAGGTCAAAATCAAATGTGATACACTTCTGTAGATGGTGGATTTTCAACAAAGGTCAAAATCGTAAAATCATGATACTGCATGTTTCTGACACGGCTTCAGGCATGTGACGATTCATATTTTACGAGCCATGATGAATATGTCCTCGAAAGGCCTCCACTAGCTGAGCGTTCGATGCCTCGCATTTCATCATGCCCTCTATGCAGAATAACATAATTGGGCGGTTCTCCGTAAGATTAAGAGCATTAATGCCTTCAGGACGTCGGTGATACTCGCTATTCCCTGACTACATAGAGAGACCCCCTCTACATAGAAGAACAATTGGGCGGTTCTCCGTAAGATTGAGATCATCAACGCCTTCTGGACGTCGGTGCATGACACTCACTGTTACCTGACTATGTAGAGAGCCTTCAGGACTTCGACAACACTCGTTGTTTCCTGACTATGCACCTTTCAGAACGGGTATGATGCTTTAACTGGTTAATATCCCTTCTGTAATAGATTAATTCTACCGTGACATTCACCACCGAATTCCTAGAAGATAATCTATTTTATCCAATTACTCCAAATTCATGATCGAATCCACAGATGATCTCATGGAATGGTAATAGATAATCTCATTACTCCGATTTCATGATCGAATCCATGACTGATCTCATGGAATGGTAATAAACAATTTATTACTCCGATTCTGTAGTCGAATCAACGATCCTATGGGATGGTAATGCTCATTTTATTATTCTGAATCCATGGTCGAATCCACAACTGATCTCATGGATTGATAATAAACAACTACTTACCTTTATTACTCAGTTTCATGAATCATTCTCCACTGAATTTCATGAATTAGTAATAAATACTCAACAACCGGGCATCTGGACTATCATTGAGTAAGCCCCATAAAATGGTGCAAGTGTACTCAACAATGATGCACGGATGAGCACCCAAATGCACGAACGAGCATTCAAAAATATGGACAAATGAGGAATCCTACACAGAATAGGAGAGAGAAAAAATAAAATAATAAAGTGGCGCCTATGGGACCGGGCCCATCGGCTGACCGGTCATGCCGCCGTGGCCGGTCCCCCACGTCGTTTTCCTTTATTTTAATTACTTTAATATTTCATGAACTCATGAAAACTCCTTTATTCTAACATTTTTCCTTGTTTGAGCAAAACTCATGGTTTCTCCATATTTTCATGGTTTAATGAAAAATAATTATAAAAATAGGGAAAGCTGTCGCGGGACCGGGCAACCTAGTCGGCCGGCCATGCCCTAGCCGTGGCCGGTCCCACACCTTGCAATCCCTTGTTTTCATAATTATTATTTCCATCATCTCATGAAACTCCTCCGTTTGAGCAAAAAATCATGGTTTCTTCATATTTTCTCAAATATTGCCCGAACCATGAAAAAGCCAAAAAATCAAATGGTCACGTAACCGACAAGGTTACTCGCACCAAATAATAACCAAGTCTCCGCACGACCTGGAACTGGTTTCACCACGATCTCCTACTTTCCCACTCCTTCACTCAAGAAACCATCACACTTACATGGATCAAGGTATTTACTATTCTGACAATATAAATAAGTTTCTGGATCCACGATTGAAAAAAAACAATTTTTCGAGCAATCACTCTCAGAAATTCCATTAGTCGACCAGAACTTATTCGAACTCAATAGTTCATCAATTTTGGAGAAACCCACAACACATCCACAATCCTTGATCATCATTGATCCCACACAATTCTCATCTTCCCTCCTACAGATCAACCCATCTCCCTATTTGCGACCGAATTGACTCTGGAACGACCATTGACTTGGTTTAGTCCGAAGTCCTACAGACTGATCTCTCGAATCTAAGCACTCCCTTTGCAGTTCATCTGTGTGAGGTTGAGCATTTTGTTCGGTTGAGGAATCTTGTCCGCACGCTCGTCTCTTCACTTCCCTAAAAAACCGGCAAATCATTTTCCCCCATCTACAACTTCGTAGGGAAGAGAAGGGATATCCCTTGGTTCATAGGGATATGGGAAACCAATGTGGTTGCGTTTTGGGATTTATCCTTAGAAATGAGGGATAGAGAATGGACCATAGTGCTTGGACTAGTGTAATTGGGGACCTTTGGGTCTTATTACATTTCCTTTTTTATATTTTAACCTTACTATTCAAAAAATAAAATAAAAAAATCTCTCTTATTAAAAACAATAATTTCATTATTATGATTACAAGTGAATGAATTTAAGAGTTGTACAAAGCCTTAGTTGGTAACCGAGCAACAAGCTGGGCACCAACTCCTTTTTTCACCGTTGATCTTTTATTAATCATCTCAACCTAAAATGTAAAAGCTAAACTCGTTTTCATTTTCCCCTCACAAACTCGTCGTTCTTCATACTTCTCCGCTCTACACAGAAAGTTACCATTTCGATCGAGTACCTTGTTTCCCTCCAAGCACAAGAGTTTCTGGCTTTCAGCTAAACTTGATCTTTGGGTTTAGTCAATTTTGGTTGCAGTATGAGAGGTAGGGATTTCCTTACTGGTTTTGCTTTTAAAATTTCTTCTGCCCTAATTCAATTTGTTAGTTATTTGATTTGATAATGGTGTTGTTAATTGATTTCATTATTTAAATTCATAACTTGGGTTGGTCGTAATACGCATGTTTTCTTATTTGGTTTAGGGAATATAAATTAGGAATCCTTATTTGTAATTGAATTATGGGTTTCTTTGTATTCCAATGTTGAGTATGAAGAATGAAGTTACGTGGGTATGAAATATCCCTAGTTTGTTAAGTGTTTTTTTTTTTTTTGTCCATTTTCCCATCTCTTCAGTTCGTGGTTTTGATCTTTAGATACTTAATGCATGTGATTACGAATATAGTTCCAAGTGTTCATTGAGATGGATGTTATATTGATTTGCAGGAAAATTATTTGGCTTGGGGATTTAAACTACTGACTCTCATCTGTTACGTGTGCATTTTTGATAAACATATTTATATGACACTCATGAATTATTAAAGTTTTCTTATTTGGTTTAGGGAATATAAATTAGGAATCCTTATTTGTAATTGAATTATGGGTTTCTTTGTATTCCAATGTTGAGTATGAAGAATGAAGTTACGTAGGATGGGTATGAAATATCCCTAGTTTGTTACGAAGAAGTTCCAAGTGTTCATTGAGATGGATGTTATATTGATTTGACCGAGATTCGATAATAATAGAAGATAGAGAAGGCAGAAGAAAATTATTTGGCTTGGGGATTTAAACTACCGACTCTCATCACCTGTTCGCAACAAATTTTGCTAAGTTGTCAGACATGAATTATTAAAGAAGAATGACATGAATTATTAAAGAAGAATGACTGGCAAGCACTTTTAGGAAAATATCATGTTAAAAATAAAACAAATTAGTATGTTTATGAATACAAAATTTAATCAATTAACTAACAGTTTTCTTGAATTTGGTATGGTGCAGCTAAGAATTGAGCAAAAAGCAGGACGGATATTTCAAGGGTGGGAAGTAGGAAGGATACATTTCGCACCAACCTACACATATTTAAACAATTCGGACCGTTACGTTCTACTCCAAAACAAAACTACCTCCAAATCTGAAGAGAAACGACGCACTCCTGCCTGGTACATAATCGCTAGCAAAATTCGATCCTTGCTTAACTTGATATTTTCTACTAATTAGTATCGTAAAAACAAAAAAACAGAAGAACATCTCAACTAGGTGCAAAATATTAGACATGGAACATGGATATGTCATTGAACAAGAAATCTTTTATTACAATAAGAAGAAACAACAGTTGGGTATTATTAGTTTATAACTTTTGGTGTGCACGCTCTCTGCACTACTCTGATTAATGTTGGGAAACTAGTTAATTTATAACTTTCTAATAGAACCAGGAAGGTTCCTTGAGTTCTCCTTTAGTTGGAAATCCTAGGAATGACTTGTCTAGCAGAGAGAATTCATTTGCTAATGACCTCAATATTGTCTAGGCCATAAGACACTAAGTGGGGTCGGATTGTTCTTGAGTACGAATTAGCGCTGGCCAGAACTGGTAAGCAGGTATGAAAATTATCACAATTAAGGTTTGGTTAGAATTGCTAGTACATGGTTTCTGTTACCTTTTTCAGATCTCATAGACCGCTGATTGACGATGATCAAGACACTTTCATTATTGTAATTTCGATCCCAAACAGCATATCAGACTCGGGAAAAACTCGTAATGATCTCTTACATGTGAGAGAGTGAATAGAAAGACACATTCCCATCATTTCAGACTGTTCTTAATTTAATAACAATGACTCTGAATCTCTCTCGCATCTAGTTCTTCATTATATGAATTATAATGTTTGATGCTGCTTTAAAGTCATTAATGGTTGGACCCATTAAGGAAAGAATTTAATGGACACTTTATCGAAAAAATAAGAGATCATAAACTCAATTATTTTCTTTGAGAATGTAAAGTTTCATTAACTTTTGTAAATTTGGTTTTAGTTATATTGTCCCTTGGTTGAGTTATTGTTGATTGACATGTATATCTAGAAGTGTAAATTGAGTTGAGAAATGTTGTTACTGATGTTGTTTTTTGTGTAATGTTCAGTTTTGCTGAGTTATAGTTGATTGATATAGGCAACCTAGTACAGGAGTGCCTTCAAATGTTAAGCTTTGCTGGGTATCCTTGACAGTCGAAATTTTTAAGTATGCAGTGCAAATTTGATCATGTTAATTTTTTGTTGTTGGCAGTCCTAGTCTAGGAGTCCTCTCAAATTTCCCTATAAACATATATGCTGTTCTTTTTTTGATCAATAAACGTAAATCATGTCTAGTCGAGACTATAATTTGATTTTATTTATGTTAACCCTAAAAGATTGTTGTTTTTGGTAATGAGATCGTAAACATAAATACCATTGAGCAGACCTTTAGCTCCAAGTAATTAGGCCTCTTGCGCATGGTTCAGTAAAACGGTTGAAAGTCTTGATCTCTTACCAATGTTTTAATTCCTATAAATATTTGAGGGTATTTTCTTTTCACTTCATTATAGTAGCAGCTGATTTCTCTGAAGATTATAGTTCAAGTAGCTTTAAACTTCAGTTACAGACACGGTGCTTACATAGTCGTATCTAAAGACTGTTTGTTGTGTTAGTGATTGTTTGTTGGATGAAATACTAAAAAAGCTCAGAGTTAGAACTTGAAGGGTGATTCAACACTGGACTTGCTCGAAGAAGAGATGTGAATTTCTCTGCCATCCCTGGACTTGCATCATGCTAACATTTGTTTGGAAGTGTATTTTCACTAGGCCTCTTCTTTCTTGTAGGAATCAAACATGAATTATTGCAGGAAGAATAGCCACGGGACACTTGGACTAGTCCTTAGTGGAGGAGGAGGCAGATTTGGTGGTCCAAAATTTGTGCTTGTTGCAGGAGATGGCCTGTTAGTTTGCCCTTATAATAAGCTTACAAATTGTTGTAAGAGGAATTATACTAACCAAAAAACGAAAGTGTTTAAGAGAAATATTGGCGATGTCTATTCCGATGATTGGAAAGACCATGAAACAGTCGAGAAGTACTTGAGAACATATCTATTCCCTATCTGTGGTCATACTTTAATCGATGTTGAGGATACTCTAAGAAGGCAGAAAAAGAAGTCTAACTATGAAATAGCATTTGGCACGTTTGATAGCCGCGGAGAACCTTCTCTTTGTACCATCAGGAAAGTAAGTTCTTTTCAAAAGATTTTTTTTTAATTTATCTTTGTAGCTCTAATCAACATGAGCCAAATCTTTTAGTGCTTGTAGGAATGGCACCCCTGGGTGCACATAGTTGTACTATGTTATAATTGCATTGATTAGAGTGTGGATTAGGTTAGGTTGGACTTTGTAAGTGTGTATACTCCACATGCAAGTCTTTTGTCTGTCATATGCATGTTAGTTTGCGGAAATTTACCTTATAAGATGGTAACTTGGGAATTTGGAGTCATAAGTAGTACAGATTGTGACGTGTTGGTTGTGAATGGCTCATCGTCCTTGAATCGTTATCATGATGATATTTTCTGTTATATTTCAGGATATTAAGGTAGTATTACCACCCGAAGGTCCCAAAGGCGGCGAACGTGTCAAATACGTTGTCTGTGGGTCGGGCACGGAATTTGCTTTAGATATTCTAAAAAAGATAAATTGTGACAAATATCTGACACTTGCTGATGCTGTCACTTGGATGGAGAAAGTATTTGCATATACAGCCCTCTGGGATAAGGAAGTAGGGGGAGAAGTGTATTGTAAGTGGAAGTTCTGCCTTTTTACGTAATTCATTAGAGCAATTATATGTTTATGCTACTGTAAAGATAATTTATATTAGTCTCCATGATTGAATTTGACGTATTTGTTTTTGCTTTCAGATAGAATCATCACTTGTGATTATGGTTCACCACGTGTAGGTCTCATGAAGGAAAGCCAAATCTTACCTCGATTATGGGACTTACATATAAGATTTTTATACCCCATTGTGAAGTTTGATTATGATGAATTGACAGCTGTGGAAAAAGCAGAATGGGTGAGTACCGAGAAACAACCTATTGAACATTGGACAGCTAAGTTGGAACGGAGGAAGGGGCTTCAAAATATGCAAAATAACCCACAAAGTGTTTGAGGATGTAGGTATTTGAAAAGGCTCTTCCTCTGCCTGGAAACATTAATTATACCCCTTTATATCTTTGTAACCGGAAACATATCTTTCTAAGTACCTAATTTCAGATATCCCTGAAAACACATCTTATTAGATAATTCCAGTCCAGATGCTAGGACTGTAACTCATCCGTCTGTTAATTTAAGTACTTAACTTCATCAATGGAAATTTCTGAACTAAAGTATTTTTTTTAAAAAAATCTCGTTCTCGATGTTTGCTATTCAGTTTATTTCTTTTGGTAAATTTAAGGCGAGGAATTTTTACTCGTCTTTGATGGGATTTAGGAATGTTTTCTGAAATCAATACCAATGGTTTTACAGTAAAATATATAGGGGTTTTCTACAGCTAATAAAACCGACGCCCTAATGAGTCCTGCTCGGATGCGTCTCTAGTAAAAAAAGAAAAAGAATTGAAAGCGAAGCAGCAAGAGTGCAGAGTTGATTAAACATTCTAACTAGTATAACCGTTGCCACGGCGGAAGGGCCGACCGAAAAATAATCTGAAGATGGAGTTTAAATTTGATATTGTTATTTGTGCTCGTTGCGTAGATTTTTTTACAACCTTTCCAACGAGATAAAATTGTAAAATTCTAAGGCACGGATTTTTATATATGTTATATTAAAGTTGGTTTTCCAATTATACCACTGAAAAGTAGGATACACAAAGAGTTATAGTAATTGGACTAAAAGAGAGGGATAATCTTATCTAGTGAAAATGTGACGGGAATCTACAAGGAATATTCTTTCTCAATCTTTTTATGAAATTGAACATTTACATTACTCTTCATTTAAAAAAAAAGTGGCCATAAAAGGGACTCCCTCCCTATGGGCCCTTCGGGCCCTCCGGTCGGTCGGCCCAATGAAACATAAAAATTCAGAGCCTAAGTTGTTTGTGTTCGTCACTTTGTCCGTCCTCCAACGAAATAAAAATGTAATGATTAGCTTAAGTATCGAATAACATAAACATATAATTGGACATAGATTTCACTTCTCAGTGAGCTAGTCGACACATATTTTGCATCTAATATAGAAACAAAAGTTACATACGACTTCCAAACCCAAGAAAAAACACCCTTTCATTTTCTTTGAGGAACTATTGGGCACAAAAGCAGCAATCCTTTTCACATTCTTAATCAACTAAACTTGTACACACTTTCTGATAGCGGAGTTGGGTTGCTTAATTGGGCCGACCGACTGGAGGGTCCGAAGGGAGGGAGTCCCTTTTATGACTATTTTTTTGTGAAATGAAACCTAACAATTTGATAAAAAGATTGGATTTAATTTCCGTGTGGTTTATTTTTGGTTACTTTTTCACTAGACAAGATTATCCCTCCATTTTAGTCCAATTACTATAACTCTTTGTGTATCCTACTTTTTAGTGGTATAATTGGAAAACAAACTTTAATATAACATATCTAAAAATCCGTGCCTTAGAATTTTACAAATTTTATCTCGTTGAAAAGGTTATAAAAAATCTACGCAACGAGTACAAACAACAATATCAAATTTAAACTCCATCTTCATATTCTTCTTCGGTCGGCCCTTCCACCGTGGCAACGGTTGTACTTATTAAAGTCTTCGACTTTGGGTCGTAGCAACTCTTGGTTGTGGGTGAGATCAACTAAGGGAATCAAGTGCGTAGCATTTTGTTGGGATCAGAGACGTAGGAGCATAACTGTACCTTTGATCAATGTGAGATTGGTTAGGGTTCAACTATAGTCCAGACCGAGGCTAGTGTCTGTAGCGGATTAATATAGTGTATGTTTAATCTGGACTAGGTCTCGGGGTTTTTCTGCATTTGCGGTTTCCTCGTTAACAAAATTTTGGTGTATGTGTTATTTCTTTTCCGCATTATACTTTGTTATATAATTGAAATAATACAGGTTGTGCGTTGTTCAATCAATTATATTACCCGACCTTTTGGTTGTTGATTTAAATTGATTGACACTTGGATATTGGTCTTTGGCACCATCCAAGTTATCTCTCTTTGATAAAGACTCGCAGATTCTATTTGCTTGAGTATAGATCAAATTGGGAGATTGAGATAATAACTCCTTGAGATATTTTCTATTGATTGAGTCTAACTGTCTAGTTGATTCTCTAGAAAGTAACTCGGAGTTTTCCAAACAGATTGCTAATCGAATATTGGGGTGGGTTGTTAGACCCCCACTTTTTTAATTGGTATCAGAGCAGGCAAACACGTTCAAGACCTTAAAAGTCTGTGTTTGTAGCGATCTGACTCTATGGATAGAAGTGTTATCTCAATAAACGTACCACCAGTCTTCGATGGCTCTAATTACTTATGGTGGAAAATTGCTATGCGAGCTTTTCTTCAAGCACGTGATTTTCAATCATGGGTATATGTTGTTAATGGCTATGATCCTCCCATTGTGGCAGTTGGAAATGTAAACATTCCCAAGAATATTGGTGAATGTTCCCCTGCCGAGATACTTGTTGTAAATAAAAAATCCGACGGTTTGAATGCCATCATACATGTCATTACCCCAAATATTTAGCACCATGTGTCTAATTGCATTAAGTCGCAAGAAGCTTGGGATATCTTAGCAACCGTATTTTAAGGTAATACCAGTGAGAAGGAAGCTAGGCTTCAAAACCTTAATTCCGATTGGGAAAACCTTCATATGGCAGATGAAGAAACATTTGATGAGTTTAATCACAAAGTGTCTGAAATTGTTAATGAATCCTTTGCATTGGGTAAGACTATTACTGAAAAGGACATTGTGATGAAAATTCTCAGATCATTGCCATTTAGATACGATGCTAAGA
Source organism: Papaver bracteatum (assembly GCA_023529315.1). Lineage (NCBI taxonomy): Eukaryota > Viridiplantae > Streptophyta > Magnoliopsida > Ranunculales > Papaveraceae > Papaver > Papaver bracteatum. The sequence goes on from JAJJWX010003488.1 coordinate 1,901,607, forward strand.
AGCATGCCATCGTTGAGGGAAATAAACTTGATACTCTCTCCAGAAATACGTTGGTTGGAAAGCTTAAGATCTTTGATCATGAACATTCGTCCAAATCTAAGGATGTTGCGTTCAAAGCACTAAAGGACACTAAATTACTTGATAAAAGTAAAAAAGTGTATATCTCAGAAGATGATCACTCTGAGACAGATTCATCAGATGAAGATCTTGACAAATCAGTCTTGATAATCACAAGACATTTTAGGGATCTTCTGTTGAAAAGAAGTAAACGGTTCTCTAGAGATAAGCCTAAGGCATCAGTCAAACCTCATAATCGTGTTCCTCCCAAAAATAGGGATATTGATGAAACTGATGACGAGGATATGCCTCAGTGCTTTAAGTGTAAAGGGTTTGGTCATTTTGCAAACGAGTATCCAAATCGGAGAAAATACACTAGGACAAAGGTTTTACTGAAACTCTTGATGAAATGTCTGACGTCTATGATTCGAATGAAGACGAGAAATCAAGTGTTGCACTTCTTGGTAAAAATATTAATTTTGATAGTTGTAGCAATACACACATTAATCTTGATATTCTTTCAGAAGATAATCCAACTATTCTTGAAGAAAAAGTTGACCCTTTCTTTGGAAACTCTGTTTATCATGTTTTAGGTTTCACCATGTGCTAGCTGCTTGCACATCTCAGAAACCTGATTTTTATCCAAGATTGACGTGATCATATTGTTCATTAAAGGGTCATGAACTGTCAAAGTGTTATAAATTCAAACACCAACAAAGGCACGTCAACAAACTTCAACGAAGAGCAAATCATTTAGCAAGAAATTGTAAACTTGCTCAGAAGACTGATGAGGTATGTAAGATTTTATCTTCATCTAAGAATTTAGTTTCCAAGGATAAATCAAGACCATTTGAGAAGAAATTATGGTCAATTTTTTTGATAGACAGAGGTCTGTGGATTCCTCCCAAGAGGAAAATGGTGGACAAATTGTTGTTCACCATAGCGAAACTTGATTGTATTGTTTTTAAATCTTGTCTCATGTGTCTGACTAAAAGAGACAATGATTTTGTACCTCTTAGGCTTTAGGAAAGTTTATTTTCTTAGATTTCCTTCTTTTTTGTCTATCAAATAAAAAGAAAAGGGTACTATCAACAATTCTACTCTTCATAGGGTTGAGAGTTGGTCGTTTACGAACCTGTTTAAAGGTTTCGAACCCTACATCCCTTTTCCTTCTCTAAAACATCTTTGTTATTTCAAGATTACTTGTTGAGTTAATTGTGATTTCCTCTCACAAACCCATACGTTCATGGATACTCCAAGTATGATGTCTTCTGATGGAAAAGATGGTAATATGATTGTTAAGCCATCAATCATGAAGGGAAAATAAAAATCTACATTACCTCCAACATTGAAAAGGAAAATAAGGAAGCCAAGAGCCGTTCAAATTCTCAGAAGTTTTCTGATGTTCTTGAAGTGTTGAAGGAGTTGCAAAAGGAGATTCAACAAATAAAGGCTTTTGTGTATAAGACCCATGAAATTCAGAAGGCCCTGGTTCGACAACAGCAACCAAGAAGGTTTATTGATATAAACTCCTTCCTTAATGAACCTTATTTTCTAATGGTTGTTTACGACAAGGAGTTCAGGGACGATAAAGAATTCTTCAAAGGTCTTATTTCCTAGTAAATCTTCTATTTATTTATTTTTTTGATTAGAAGAATAACTAGTGTTTTGGAATAGCCATTATTGTGATGACACATAGCTATGTCCAATGTTTTCATCTTCTTGTTTTTAGATTTATTGGTTTATATTTTAAACTTGTTTGGAAGATGATTTTTGAAGTATTAATCTTTATGGTTTTATATATTGCAATATTTTTATGGGATATGTGTTTTTACGTCCGTGAACTTGATTGTCCAATACTTTGTCAAAAGTAAAGTCGTTCATGAATTGATATGCAAGTATTGATAAAGGAATGAATAGACTTTCGATAAACACAAAAGTTAAGCCTATATTGTCAAGTTTTGATGGAAGATAGGTTAAAATCTTTTGTGATTTAAGGATTATGTCTATTGTATGGCATTCTGCAAATGGTGATGGAAAATAGAATGAATCCTTACTCATTCAACGGTATAAGGTCGATCTCCGATCCACAATTTTTGTGTAAATATTGTGTTGTTCCATGAAGTGTCTTATGTTGAGCACTAAAACAACAAAAGTTGATTACTTATGTGATTAGCTTAGTTGTTATTCCATAAGGTACTTGTTGAACATGTTAAACTAAATTAATCATCTTGTGTGGTTATTTAGTTATCACTCCAATAAGTTTTCTTATGTTTGAGCATTTCTTTTACTGGGTTGGTTATTCATGATTAACTTAGTCATTGCTCTATATATTTTCTTATGATGAGTGTGACCAATTAAATTGATTACTTTAGTAATTAGTTTGGTTGAGTATGTCAATTAGGTTATTTGCGAGTTCTCTTGTGACTAATCTAATTGATTTCTTAAGTCTCCATAAGCTTACTTGTGTTGAGCATATTTGGTCAAATTAATTTTGGTTCGCTTTGGTTAAATTGATTGAATATTTCTGTTTGGATTCAAATTCATACTTGTATGTAATTTGTTTTGTCCAAAGAAATCCTACTTTTCTTTTGAAATTAAGGTCGCTCTTGTTGTTCTTTCGGGAATGACATTTTATGGGAGAGAATTCTTTTGAACTTGTGCTTCATTGCCAAATCTTTGTGGGGAGTGCGGTTGTGGAATATTATAGGGGTTATCTTGTATCTTTATAGACTCCTTGATGAATGCATTTAGCTTCGGCTTTATGATTGCATATAAACAAGATGACATACATTTACCTTTGGTCATGAAATGTCTCTTACGGAAATTTCATTAGGATCCCGTTCTTGTACCTTTGCCAATTTTATTGAAAAGAAGGGGGAGAATTAATATGTAGTTCACACTACAAATACATATGGTTTTCGAATCATTATGTTAGGGGGAGTGATTTCCATGTGAGATGGAGTATTGACTAAGGGGGAGTGAAGTATCACCATAGTATTGTTGTTAAAGTTGTGATGCAATTGGACTTTGACGTTGTGTAATCATACTATGACACTGTATAAAAATGATTGAGAACTCTTGTTTTCTCGTTGTTATAGCTATGGATTTTCAACAACGATGATACTAAACTTACAACCTTTGGGATCATTGGATTACTTGGAAGTGACGAAGATTTCGAGTTATTGTTGACGATTAGACGACATGTGGAATAGGAGCTACAAAGTTTATTTATATATTTTGTATTTCATATGTATTAATAGTTTTGCCACTAAAATTGACAAAGGGGGATATTGTTAGAGCATTGCTCGGTCGAACTCGCATGCGTTGCTATCCCAAGCATGTTTGTCAATATTAGTGATCAAAACTATAAAGTCTTTGATTTCTAGTATACTATAGCTAAGGTCTCGGACTAGGATAAAAAGTGCATTTGAGCTCAAGAACTCTATGGAGATCATCATACAAGACGAAGGACTACTCAAGGAACTAGTGGATCTTCATCGACTAAAAGGTATGTGGATACTTGAACTTATCTATCACTCAAAAGTCTATCTACTCTATCTCCTATCTTGATACAAAAGTCGTGTTACTATACATACTAAGATTATACACATATAATATTTCGAGATGAGTATATCTCGTTTATCTATTTCTCGAAATATGTATTGGTAAAGCTTTCGCTTTAGCCGAGTTCATCTTTACCTAATGACGAAAGTCATGTTATGTTTCAATCATTTTGGAAATTGCTCTGACGAAAAATAGTTTGTGAATAAAAACTATATAACGCCCTCTAAGAATGTTTCAATGATTAGAATGAGAGTTTAGACAATATAACCATTTAAGGATATAAGCATTGTTGTGGTAACACATATATGTATAAGTCCTTATTGCTTGAACCGAAGTTTGCGAACTTTGTTGATCAAGTGAAACCGGAGCAGCACGTGAACTTCAGTCCGCGAACTCAGTCCTCGAACCCATTCTGCGAACTGGCGAAACTTTCGAACCCGAGAATTTCTGTTGGAGTATGTGAACTCCGTCTGGGAACTTAAGTCTGCGAACCCAGTCCGCGAACTTGAGTAGGTTATGTATAAAAACGATGTTTGTGAACTTATCTTAATAAACTAAGGAATGTTATTGCAAACCGCGACTTTATAGTTCATGAATCGATTCGAGTGAATCACATCATTTTTGCTTCAATTGTGTCTTGTGTAGTACATGAGATTTCCTTGCAATTGAAAAACTCTCTAACTAGTTCATTTGAGTCATTTGGACTAGTTATGGTGAACAAGAATATGGTTGATAAGAAAGTTATCATATGGCTAACCATTTGGTTAACTATTGTTGAACCAACTAATGTACAAGTTTGGGTACGGTTACACAAGCCTAGAAACGTGCATTTCATGTGTGTGTAACAAGCTATGTTTTCGATCTAAAGGTTGATAAATATTAGCTTGAATCTAATCAGGCTTTCATCTAACGGTGAATATTGAATGCTTTGTTACTAAGCTAACATTGATTGCAAACCCTCATTTGAAGACTATATAAGGGAGAACTCTAGCAACTGGGAAACCTAATCCCCAAACATTCTGTGTGATACTAGTTGTTCTAAGCTAGAGTCGATTCTCCTTTAACGTTTGGTTTTCTTCTTCTAAAACCAGGTTAACGACTTAAAGACTTCATAGGGATTGTAAAGCCATACCGATATTACTTTTCTTGTAGTTGTGTGATATGATCTTGCTTCATCTATCGTACGAGTACAATTGTAATAATTGGCTTGAGATTTGTATCTCTAATAGGCAAGATATAAAAGTAGTCACAAACACTTCGTCTCATCGTTTGGGATTCCTCAATAATCTTCTTCGCTGCGTTGATTAAGTTTATTGTGAGGTGATTGATAAAATGAGTTGTTCTTCGGGAATATAAGTCTGGTTTTATCAATTGGTTCATGTTCACCTTGGTTTATCAAAAGACGGAACAAAACTTGTAGGTATATTCGTGGGAGACGGATTTATCTATTACTTGTAGACTTTTCTGTGTGATACAGATTTGTTTATTAAAGTCTTCGACTTTGGGTCGTAGATCAACTCTTGGTTGTGGATCAGAGATGTATGAGCATAACTGTACCTTGGATGAATGTGAGATCGGTTTGGTTTCAACTACAGTCCAAACCGAAATTAGCTTGGAGTAGGCTAGTGTCGGTAGCGGCTTAATACAATGTATGTTTAATCTGGACTAGGTCCCGGGGTTTTTCTGCATTTGCGGTTTCCTCGTTAACACAATTCTGGTGTCTGTGTTATTTCTTTTCCGCTTTATATTTCGTTATATAATTGAAATAATACAGGTTGTGCGTTGTTCAATCAATTAGAATATCCGACCTTTTGGTTGTTGATTTAAATTGGTTGACACTTGGATATTGGTCTTTTGCACCATCCAAGTTATCTCTCTTTGGTAAAGACTCGCAGATTCTATTTGCTTGAGTATAGATCAAATTGAGAGATTGAGATAATAACTCCTTGAGATATTTTCTATTGATTGAGTCTAACGGTCTAGTTGGTTCTCTGGAAAGTAACTCGGAGTTGTCCATACAGATTGCTTATCGAAATATTGGGTGTGGTTGTTAGACCCCCGCTTTTCACAAAGGATACTACCCTAAATCCTATTCATGTTTATGTAAACCCTTAAAAAAGGGGGGATTAGGCTTTAGAAATGCTAGTAAGTTTAATTTAGCAATGATTACTAAACTAGCATGGAGATTATTGACTGAACCAAAAGCCTTGTGGGTGTCACAACTAAAACCTACATACTTTAGAAACACATCAGTCTTTAGAGCCAAAATTCCTTCTAACAGTTCATGGATCTGGAAATGCATTAGTAAAGGAATTGAGTTAGTGGAACAAAATAGTACATGGGAAATAGGAGATGGATACAGTGTGAATCTTTGGGAAGATAAATGGATACTAAATTTAGATCATAATCTTGGTAGATTTAAGACTCATACAAACTCTAATTTGACTCTTGTGAAAGACCTTATGATACCTGGTTCATTGGAATGGAATGCCATAACCATTTTTGAACTTTTCTCAGCTGATATAGCTAGGAAAATATGTAATATTAGAATAGCCAGGGGTAAGTCTGATACCCTAAGATGGCTTTTAACAAAATCCGGAACTTTTACTATTAAATCCATGTACAATAATCTTAATGAAAGAAATGTAGATCACTACAATTTAGGCCCACTAGAAGTATTCTGATCTCATCTTTGGAATCTTCAAGTTTTCCAAAGAATAAAAAATATTGCTTGGAAATGTCTTCATAATGCTATCTCTACAAATTTAAAGTTCTCAAAATTTATGTATGATGTTAATCCTAATTGCTCTCTAGGTTGTAATGTTCCTGAATCTTTAGAACTTATCCTTCTTTTTTGTCCTTATGCCAAGTCTGTATGGGCAACTGCTCCATCCCCTATCACTATGCATTTTCACAATACTACTACTTTCTTAGACATATACAAGAATTGGTTTGGAAAGAAAAACCAAATTATTTCATTAGAAACTCTTTTAACAAAAACATGGTTCATATGGAAGGAAAGATGCGATGGAGTCTTTGAGAACAGGCAGCAAACAAGTACTCAACTAGGAATAGAAATAGAGAGATATCTACACTTCTGGAAGAATGACACTACTTTAAATGGACAGTTAACCCACAACCTAACTGAGTTACCAAAATGGAGACCACCTAGGACATCTCTACTGAAACTTAATTTAGATGCTACTTGGATTTCAAGTACTCTGCCTGCAGGTTTTTCTTTAATTCTGAGGAATGATGCGGGAAAATGGGAAGATGGAAGAGAAGGTCCTCTCTCAGCAGCTACCCCTGAAAAAGCGAAAGCCCTAAGAATTTTTCAAGGGTCTAAATGGGCGCTAGAAAGAGGATGGACAAATTTCAGTGTGGAAGGAGATTGCAAAAACCTCATTGACTACTTAAATGGGAATCCCTCTCAAATTGAATGGCATAATCAGACTTTGATGGATGAAGCAAAATGTGACTTCAACAAATGCAAAAACTTTTTGGGTTTCTTTTATGTTCCTAGACTAGCAAACCATGTGGCAGATACTTTAGCCAAGGAGGCAAAACTTTTTGTTAGGCTCATTAATTGGGACAAGAATCCACCTACTTGTATTTTACCAAACTTGGAAGCAGATAAATCTAATGTAAGAGATCAACACCTTTACTCTACATTAGACGTCTCTGCTATACAACATGTAAGGGTTATAACTCCATAAATTAGCTGTTTGGAATGAATCTTAAAACTTACAAAAGAAAAAAAAAAAATTCAACAAAAATCTTTGAAGACACTATAAAAACAAAGTTTCAGATGACAATTGTAGTATAAATTTTGCACATTTCTATTATCTTTCAGAGTTAGCCCGGTAGATTAAAGTTTCAGCCTAGGAATATCGTACTAATAGTCCAATACACTTACCAAAATGACATAGTAACCATTGTTCACACTGAAGTAGCAAGAAAAAGTAATGCATACCAGTCAGATATTTAGTCGTATATAGTTGATTGAAGTGTAGAACTAAAACTACTACTAATAAAGCTAATATCATTCATTTATCTTCCGCAATGTTCCCTTACCAAAGAGCATTCCGCACAAAAACCACAAAAACTCAACTCGTCAATTGTGTGCTTAAGCAGCTTTCATACACTCAAGCCACTCATGATGTCTGTTCCACAATGTACTGCATATCTCTTCTCGAGGCATTCTCCTAATGGGCGTGTCATTTTTTATCACATAAACTGCAAAGGTAAAAAAGGACAAAAACAAAGTAAGGGTTCCACGATGTACTAGTTATCGCATATCAGTCGGTTAAGAGCCAAAAACCTAACTTCTTTGTCGAATTGTGAAGCCACTTAAAAACTGCACCAAGGGCATATTTCGATGAATGATCTACATATCCTTTCATCGTTACTCCAGTCAACTCGATGACAGAAATTGGGTAGCGCATGTCATGACTTGAGAAAAGAAGCTTACCACTCGCCCATCCGCCAGTGCAGCCATCACCAATACTCGCATAGACAAGAGCTTTCTCAACCAAAGCAATGGCTGCGTCAAGTGTCATATCTGAATGCACTCCTCCTTTAGATAAGACCATAGCTGCGTAGCAATAACCAGTTCCGCAACAGAAAAATGGTTCCTCAACATCAACATTTTGAAACCCTCTAGCATATGAGATGCATGGAACAGCAGGTTTACCAACCTAAAACAGATAAAATTATTAATAAGAAGAATAAACTAGCAGACAACATGTATGTAAAAAGGAGAAAATAAAACTAGATGACGGACCATTTTGACTTTTACTGACTCTTCTACACTGAACATTTTATTACAAACAAATATATGTCACATGAACATTTATTACCTTACAACGCTTGCAGGCAAAAGTTTCTACTGATAACAAAAGGGCAAAACAAACATAAACATAAACAACAAAAAGTATTCTTTGTTTATTTATAACAGAAAATACTAATTTAGACACCACGATGATTAAAAAATAGGAAGCAAACACAACAAACAGATTGAACAAATACAATAACTGCTAGAGTGAAAACAGAACTAGCATTTATAGTGCATTGTTACAAATTAAAAGAAGCAAAAAACCCTACTTGGAAGTGGAATACCCTTGCTTCTGCTCGTTCCTAAGGTTAAATTGAGCTAATACAATCTCTAGGGAAGTACCCTCAGGGTACCATAGATAATATATAATTATAAAAAGTTATCCCTATAGGGACTTCTAAATGTAGGTGACTGATGCACATGGATATTAGAAGAGTTAACCGAATTTCTGAGACGGTGAGACCTAAAGAGTGTTTAGAGATTTACATGAATTTCTGGAGAGTCGGAAATTTGCGGAGACAGTCCATAGACTCTCGTTTTTATCAAATAAAACAATGATATATTTAGATGACTTATTACAATGAATATCTGCTTATCCAGTAACATCAAATGTGAACAGTCCGTCGCAGATCTGCTTATGGTTATATACTTATATTCAACAAAACTAATTAAAAAAAAAATGATAATGACAAGGAAATACCTTTAGGTGATCGAATCCAGCAAAAATGATTTCAGTGTTTCTTGTGCGAGAAAATAATTTCCCCCTTGTAAACTCAGTGAATTTACTGATACTTGGTCTCTTTTTATTCTCATCCTTGAGAAATCTCCAACACGTACTCAGACTGCTAATCATTTTAGCTGAGCTTATCCAATCCCCAATTACTGCAACACACATGTTCCCAAAAACTCTAATCTTTTCAGCCTTCAACTTCAACGCATCGTAGGAAGTTTTTGATGTAAGCTTCCCGTCTGCAGCTATTATCATAAAGTTCTTAGTCTTTAGGGCAATAAATGTCCCGTGAAATCCAGATTTTAGTCCTGGAACGATGATCCCACGGCGTATATATCCACTGATGGTATTTAATCCGTTGAATGCTTCCTGAAGGGCAGGAAGATCCCATGCCCGCCGAGCAAGATTTTCAATCAATCGCAACTCATCAACCCTGGGAAAGACTTGAAAGGACACTTCCACACTAGAACCAAACCTGCACTCCCAGAACAGTAGCAATTCAGACAGGTTTACAAACTATAGTAGGTAATAAAATACTGCAGAGTTAGGATATATATCATTCCATCATTCACCAACATCAGAAGTACCCTTTGGAGGAATTGGTATATAATTATCAGCGAGCTACCCAAATAAGCAGGATTACCTCAAGCCAGTAAAAATAACTCATCACGGGAAACAAGTATAATTTCTGAAATTTGCTACTTGGGCAAAACAAGCTATATACTGAAATCACCCTCATTTATCATCACTGAAATATATCTGCAGATTCCAGTTTCTTGTTCACTATGGAATAGTGAGGACTAGAAACTGCGAAAGAAGTATAGAACTAGATAGCAGTAGCAACTCAATCTTCTTCACAATGTTAGTGAACAGCCAAACTTTAATTAGTTGCGAGTACTGGAACCCAAATGTCACAACAGATAATAGAACAAGACCTGTTAATATACTCATGGACAGCATTCTCCAACTCGTTTTGGTGTTGAGACAAAGTGGTGTGATGGATAGATTTGATAGCCCTGCATGTCTTATGCTAGTTTCGGATCTTGACTTAACAATGGTAGGGATTTTCCACTTGATAATTTCGTGGTGGTTCATGATTAATTTTATCATGTAACATAACGGTACCGGGTTCTTTATTGGCAGGTTGACCATCAGTGTGATGAAGACAACATTTCCCAGCTTAGGTTAAACGCTTTTTGGGAATCCAATTACCGCCACGATTCGTTGTTAGTTTATCTCGACGGGGCGTACGCCTGCAGTTTACAAGAGATTGAAGAAAGACAAACAAATGCTAACTCCAGATATCACTATAATGATTCCTTATAGAGATTGGGAGCAGTTTCTTAATCAAAAATGGGATAAAAGCATTGTCAAGGAGGAAACAGATAAATTTCCTGTACTGACTTATCAGGCCCGATTTGTTACCTTGTCTATAATACTGTTGAAACTAGACCAACGTGATACACCACTAAAAAATGGTGTTCTCTTTTAGTTGTGTTTGGAGTCTGAATAGTTGTGAGGTTGGAGTTTAATGCAGTCAGAGGCACACCAGAGACAGTACAAGGTTAGCTTTTTTGTAGACAAAGATAAAGCCAATGGGGTGATAAAGGCTCTCTCAGAGCGTCTTAAAAACCGTGGGGTAAGTCACATTGGCTCAAGTCTCATTATGTTTGAAGTATAAATGGCCGTGACAAAGTTTTAAGTCGGTAGAATTATATCTCGTCTGTTTGCACTAGGCTCAAGTCTCTAAATATCTTTTCATCTTGTTTGATAGAGTCTTTTTTACCTTATCTGTTGAACAGCTAGACATAAAAATAGTTTTTAGTGGAGGAGAAGCTCTAGATGTTTTACCAAAATGTGGCGGCAAAGGAGAAGCTCTTGCCTATTTGCTTAAGAAAGTTGGTCACGGAAAACAACCCTGCAATACTCTTGTTTGTGGTGATTCTGGCAATGAAGACTTGCACAGAAGGCATGCGTTTGAAAGAGGGTTCACAGGTAAACAAAAGCCATCTGACTCTTGAAACTGTGATTAAGAAGTTGAGTGAAGGGGCTGAGAGACAAGGGTAAGCTGAACGTGATCTAATTATCTATCAAACATTTTTGTTACTCTGCTTTGCTTTTACAATATGTTCTCATCTGATGTAGGGATCATGTGCCGTACAGAGACAGCAAACTCACTCGTATTTTGCAGCCATCACTGGGTGGCAATGCTACCAGCCATTATCTACAATATTACTCTTGCACATGCAGGTATTAACTAATAAATTGCGTACTACTTAAGTTTACGTTTCTGATTATTCCTTTGTTATACAATTAAAGTTCCTTTACATCACTTAGGATGTGAAAGTATTCTGAATAAAAAAATTCAGTAACTAATCTCATTGCTAAAAAGTGAATGATACTGCCCCCAGGTGTTCTTGGTTCTGCTGACTGCATATGGTTCTGCCGCTTCAGGGCAGTTTTTCTTCTTTCACGTGGTTCTCATTCGAAAGGTAGATACATTTCCCTGACTTGCTGGTTTCATTTCTAAGTCCATGAATATTCGTATCGCACAAGTAGCATGAGGGAAATACTATTTGTTAGCACCTTTTGAGTTTTTATTTCTCTCTTTTTTGTCAGGACTCTCTTATAGTTCCTATCTTAAGATTTAGCTCCAATTATTTGCTGCAGGGAATGAGAACATACGATTACATTTTGGCAATGAAGGAAGCGAATGAATCTATAGACCCATTCAGTGATTCGGGATTTTCTTCTGATGATAGATCCTACTTTGATTCTCCAGAAAAGCCCACATTTATATCCCGATTTGTATCCGATGGACACAAAACTACCATTCAAACCCCTGCAAGATTATCCATCAGAATTGATGGAGAACCCAATCCATCAGCACTAAACAAGAAGCCTGGCTTCCGGGCAAACATTGACCCATGGAAACTGATAAAGATGAGCAGTGAAAAAGCTCTATTAGCAGCAGAAAAGACCAGAGAAAGGATCATGAAACAGACATCTATGAAAGAGCTCGAGTCATTAAAGCCACTGCCATTGGAAATGAAAAGTGGACCCTTAATGATGAACCCAGAGAAGAAGAACATGGATAGTACAGATTCAGGAATAACACCTCTCGTTACTAAAGGGTGGTTCCCAGGATCCAGGGTTGTTTTCTAGTCCAAAAAGGCGGCATTCAGGTTCCTTAACAATATTTACGTTTTATTAAGTTACTGTTTACCTGAACACTTCTTTTAATGTTCTATATCAGGTTTTCAGAGATTTTTTTGAAGTGGTGATATTATACTTGAATTTTACCCCGCATTAAACCGAACCCATGATCCCATGACCTTCATATTAGAATCCAATGTCTGTACCACTAAGACCCAAATGCTGGTAAATTGGCTGTCTGAACAGCACTTGTGCACATGACCAAACTATACTGCATACCCAAATGCAGGTAATTGGCTGTCTGAACAGCACTTGTGCACAGGCACATTTTACTCGACGTGGTTGTTCAACCACTTTACACTTGGTTAAATTAACCAAAAGGATGAAAAAGAAACAACAAATTCTGTGACTACAAACTCCTCCAACCAGATCGGTAGGGATCCACCTGCCATATCACATGGCATGGGGCTATGTTCGAAATCTAGTTTAGAAGCGACTGCACCCAAAACCAAAATGTGGATGTAATCTGAAATATTTTTTTTAACAGAAGGATGCAATCTCATTAACACCACATAATATATACATATTGAGCTATATACATTTCATACGCAGCACTAACAGCCAAATGTGCCCTACTTGCTATACAGAAAATGTGGTTGAAAGTATTTTCAACCTTTCCCATCTTCTTCTCTCCAGCTTTAAACAAAGAATTGGTGGCCCAAACTACAAGTTCAGATGAATATTGTAGCTCATTTCCAAAAGCAGACATAGAATCAGTAGCAGCTTGAGAGGAAACTAGCTGTCATGGGGCAGCTGTATCCATGACTCTCCTTAGAGGACAAAGTAACTTACGTAATGAAAAGTTAGTCCACTTTATTGAAAAGGAAATTAGCAAAAGCCGCAGTTGCAAACAGAGAGTGTCGTTAAGTAAAACCATCATAAAGTCATTCAGAAGTCCAGATTTTGTGACTTGCTTTGCCGTATCCATGACTCTCCCCAAAGAATTTTTCCATAACTTTAGGAGGCAGGTCTCCCAGTAAGGTTTCAAAAGAAAATAAAAACGGAGGCATCAAAGTTTGTTTTGTAAATCCACAAAACATCCGAGACGAGTTTGTGCCATTTTTCTTCTTCTTCACTTATGCATTTTTATTTCTCCCCTTTCTTCCCCTTGCTTCCTTCTTCTCCATTACTAAAACTAACATAAATTAAGTAGAATAGTTTGATTGGATTCGAATTGAGTTACTAACCCTTAATTTTAGTGTTTTTTTCCTTTCAATTTCAATATATATTGAGTTTTTGATAAAACCCTAATTTGTTTTTTCAATTCCTCTAATTCAAGTTTGGAAAATTAAGAGCAAATTCGTCTAATTGAAGGTATGAACAATGAACCTAATTCATTTTTTTTGAATGTTATTGAAGTATGATATTTAGTTTAATTTTAATAGATAATTCATGGTATGTGTTTTAGGGTTCTATAGAAACAATGGATTATACTAGTGTGTCATCTAGAAGTGAAGAAAATCATGTTTGCAACACACTTAACATGGAAGATGATAAACCTTGGATGTATTTTAGGGGTGGTTGGAGTAATATGAATATCATGTATGCAATTGTATGCCAAAAATGATAGATGTAAATCGTTTATAGACAATTGTGGATTGGGACTGGGTTTAGAGATTAATGTTTGAAAGATGATCAACAACTCACACGCCAATTGTTGAGCGCTTTTGGAAATCCACAAACACGTTCATTTTCCTACATTTTGAAATAGGACTCACCCAATGACTTCACTTGGTTGTGGGTATAGAAGTAGAAACTGAGTTTGTCTAGAATATATTGATTGGTGTGTGAAGGATAATAGGGAACTTTGTGGAGTATGTGAAAACCTTTGCCAAATTTTGTTCAACTTATTTTCGAAAAAAGAAAGGAAAGAAAGCGCGGAAAGGAGGAAAGCACTAGAAGGTATTGATGAAACTCAAGAACCGAGTGATAATGAAGAAGAAATTGGTGAGAATGGGAAAGGATGGCTCATGGTCTTGATGTATTCTCATATTTAGCAGTGGTGGTATCAAATGTGTAGACTTGTTAGATTGGTTGAGAACATTTCAAGGAAAGGGTGGAGTTGCTATGGAACCATATTGGGATGAAATTGTTCAGGGTATTTCTTTTTATGGATGATTGGTCAAGTGCTTATACGCTAATAGTTGTTCTACCACAAGGTAGGATGGTTATGTAACTTTGAGAACTTAGATAACACAATTAGGTTTAATTAGGGATCTCACATTGGCTTGTCTTTATAAATCTTTGGGTGAGGTTAGTAGCAAATTGAAGTCTTTCAACGGCATGTGGATGATCTTAGGTATGTACATGGGCTTACCTCTTAAACCAATTTAATGTTTATATTTCCTTAAATGTTATATATTGATTTTTCGTTTCAATTTTTTTTTTTTTTGTAGTATTGGTTTTACTATTATTTCCACACTTTGGCTCCCAAATTGAAGGAAAATCCACAGGTTTGGAATGATTTATGGCCAAAAATCAAGGTGTTTAACAAGGAAACAAGTCGGGGTTCAAAGGGATATGGGAAGACACTCAATTTCTATTGCCCAAAGCAATTGGAGAATAGGTCAATGAATGGAACAACATGGCAGCCATGGCTTGAAGTGAGCATGCTAATAATGAAGTCCTAAGATATTCAAAGACGTTGTCAAAGAAACGATGTGTATTCTTGGATATTGAAGATGATAAAGGCTATAGGTACTTGGGAGAGAGATGTTTTGTTTCAAGTAACCTAGGGCATTAGAAATTCCACCTTACCACCTCCACAAAAAAGAAATGGTACGAATGAATCGCAAGTATCGGAGAAGTGCAAAGGTATGAGGACTTTAGAAAACTAATACGATTGCAACTATTGAGGAGTATGAAAAATGGTGGTCTAAAGTTTATTTGGTGCATACTTTGCAAAGGATGAGCCAATATTGGTTCGAGGATAATCGTGACAACATTTCCTCATCATCTCAAGCTCAATTTCTTGTTCCATACCCTCCTCCTATGCAAACAAGTTCATACGTGTATGAAAATGTAAGAGCTCAAAAGGAAAATGAGAATGTAGAGCTTGAGTAATAGAACTAAAATTACAACATTCTTTTACATTGCATATTGTTCATGATAACAATCTTTTAGTTGAAAAGAAATTACAACAAGGAAAACAATAGTAATAGAACTAAAATTAAAACTTGGAAAACATAAACCATATTACCCATTACTCATCATTGCTACTATCTTGTTCCATCAAGTTCCTTTTCTCTAGTATCTTGTTTTGTTTACGTTCAACCCAAGCTTAGTAGGCACTAGATAACTTAGAAATATCCGCCATCATGATTCTTTCCACGAGCCTTTTTCTTTTCTTTGATTCGACTCATATTTTCCTCTTTTAGTTGTTCTTCTTGCTCTTTCAAATAACTTAACATTCTCTCATTGGTTTCACTAAAGTTGGATTCAATGAAACCACTAGAAGTACCACATGGATATTTTGCTTGTTTAAGAGCTTGGAAGAGCTTTCTTCCGAGTCCCTTTTATTTTTTCTTGAGTGTCACCGTATTAACATCTACTCCAATCTCTTCCTCCTCGGCGACATCGTCCGCACCATGGACACCATCGACACCTAAATCATCAACAACTTGGACCACGGGTGGTGGGGTAGCGGGGGTATATCGACATATTTGGTGTAATCATAACCAGGTTCACTCTTGTATACCTCGTAGCACTCATCAAGGATGAAGGGTCTCCCATGTATCTTGTGAAACTCACACCGACCACGTATCAACTACAATGTAAACTTTTCATATTAGTATTCATTTACAAACATAATGAGCAATACGTATGAAACAAAAATACATACCGTGTGCTCTTGTCCATAGCCACTTACTCGTCCACCTCGATATAGTTTTCCAAAACGTACGACAAATAACTTAATTTCTTTCTTTATTTGGTATATTCGGTTTTCTAAACCAGTTTTGTCTCTAACATTTGGGTTACCTTCGTTTTCTCGATAAATAATGGAATAATTCGTTTCCAATATTTGGTTTTCCTTGACCAACACCAACACTACCATCACCCGTTATTGCTATATGTGCTTCACAAAGAGCTACATCTTCATCAAGTATTAAACTTAATTTGTTGCTTCCCTACGACCTTTTTGAGCAATTTGGGTTGAAGGAGCGGTGTTGGTGAAGAAGACATGGATGGAGAGTGTGAAATCGAAATTAAGAAGAAAACTTAAAAACAAAAATGGAGTAGAAGAAGTTGAGAGGGAGTGGGATGAAGAAGAAAATAGTTGGAGGTTTTAGATTTATAGGTTAAAATGTAAAATTTAGCCAAATTTATTCAAATACTAAACGGGAGATCTCCCGTTTTACTTAAAAACAAAACAAACGTGAGACGGTCTCGTTTGGTATAAAAAAAACAATCTTACGGAGACGGGTCCGTAATAAAATTTATTTTATTTTCTTAGAGTCAACTGGAGGAAATACAAAAAAATCAGCTCTCTGCAAAAAGAATGGAAATCACAATTAGTAAAAATCATGCAGCAGCCAATTGTTTGGTTGTGAAAATGTAAAAAAAAAAAAAACATGATTAAAGTCAAAGATATTTCAGAACATGTGAGAGCAAAAACAAATTTCATGGAGAAGGCATGGCAATATCAATATCAAAAATGAAAATATGAATCCTACCAGAATCAAAAAGCCGGGCAAGACCATTAACTACTTTCAATGAAAAAGACAGAATTTTCTATATTTTTCACAAAGTTATTTTCGAAGACTAATGCGAGAGAATGTGTACTTACCATGAAACAGGAGTTGGCTGAACTGTCACTTTATTAGGCTGCAAAATTGGACCCAGAAGGAGTAAGTTCTACTGAATGGACAAAGGTTCTGGACATTGAAAATGAACAGGGTACAATTTTGAATTAATAAAACAACTTTTTGTATAAGAAATACCTAAGCAGTTAAGTATGATTGTGCACATTTAGACTAATACGTACAATTAACACAAACAAATCCTTTTATGTACCTCCCCCTTAAAACCTACAGACTTCTCATATGTGGATTCTTTTGTGACGGCATTATAATAGTACACTGCTCCTGTTTCAGCCTTGAAAGTAGAAACATCTTCTATGTTGATTCTTTCCTTTATAAACAATGCTATCAAGGATTCTAAACTCATTTTGAAGTTGAATCAAAAAGGATTTTAGTCTTTCTTCCAAATTTACACTTTTTGAATCCATCAAGCTGAAGAGACAAACAAACACAATGTTAAATTTTCAAGATACAAAACACTGAAACAAAGATGAAGAAAACAAATCTCGACTCAGGGACGGAGCCAGGAATTCTACCTAGGGGGACAAAAAAGTTTTTTTGCCAAAATTCATAATAAAGAATGCAAGATAGGAATACTGTAGCGTACACTGTTTATAGATAAATCACATTTGCTTAAGAAAGTCAATGGTCGTAAAGAAATTTCTTCTGCTATAGCCTTATAGGACTAATTTCAACATGTACTCAGACATTTAAGTAGTTCTACCAAATTTAAGCAAGACCTGATATCAAACTTATACCTCCTTATGAAGAAAAAATGTTCCTTCTGTAACCTAGAAAAGTCAAAACCTCCCCTGCAAAAGCCAGAAGTTACTTTCGCCAGAATTGACAATCCATACACAGGTACACTAGCTTTCAGGACTCTGCAGCCACCAATAGTTTCCAAATAAAAAATGAGCTACCATGGAGAGCTATTCTCTGCAAGTTTAAGATTTCTGGTGATAAGAGGCAAAATTACTTCCAAAGAATCTTTACAGAACCATTTTCAATGTTGACATACACTTTGTAGAAGCAAAATTCATATTAAGATATATATTTACGAAACCACTTTCAATAGCCAAACTACGGTTGCAAGTAAAAATTTAAGAAAACAAAATGCATAAGTGAAACAGTTTATTGATAGGAAAATAAAAAGTTAACTATACTAGCAACAATTCTTAGCTTCTACCAATAACTAAAGGTGTCCAGCTAAAATAAAAATCGTGTAGCTAATAAAAAAGGGCTCTTTCTAAAACCTAAATGTAAGCAAAAATGATTGACTAACATATGGGAAAGGTGAGTGAAAAGTATACTACTAAGGACAGGATTCGTCTATTCAGTTCCTATTATATATGATTGACTAATAGACGGTAGATGAGCGACCTGAGTAAATAGAGCATCGTAAAGAGACATAAGTCCACTATGTCCAACGACTGTACACTCAAAGTTCTGCTTGTGGTTTCTGGAGATCAGCAAAACAATGCAACTTATGAGTTCCACTTCTTTCCTCCGTAGTGATAACTATACATTTAAGCTAAAGACAAAACAATGGTTATAAACAACACAAAAAAGCCGCACAAAAAAAAGCAAGTACAAACCTGTCATTGAGTAATTTCCTGTATCTTAGTCTTTGGCGGCCAACACCAACATCACATGAAGTCACTAAAATTATCTCAAATCCTCTAGTATTCAAGTCCTTATGCTGCAATAGTTACGTCTATAAACATAATACCATAAACTTCGAATAGGCTTCAATGGTACAGAGAACGGAAACGAATCCAGCCCAAGCCATGCTAGAAGGAAAAACTTAAGAATGATACTGAATCATACCTGCTCACAAAGTGCTCCAAGTCTACCTAATGCTAATCTTTCATCATCTTGTGTAACAACAGTCGCTCCAACCTTCCTATTCACACAATAAACATCAGCAACACCATTTCCTCATAGGGCCACAAAAATCAACAACCTATAATCATGCTTACAAATTTACAATGAAATGGAGATTCACCTTCATATTATATCATAAACATCATCAGCAATAGGAGGAGCCTTCAATCCAGAACCATCATTCACATGCTTGTACATGTCCTTATCATAAAACAACCACATAATCTCAAATTAATACTACATAATCAAACAAAAACAAATATCTAATTGATAATCTCAGTAATTAATCAAATTAGGTCATACTTACTCACATCTCAGAAAACGACTTTTTCATATTCTTATGCAGATTTGTAACAGCAGTCCTCGCCGGTAACTACAAAAACAACGAAGAAAACTCATCAGATCCAATGAGAGTCTAATATGCAAATAAGAACTGAAAGCCTAACAAATGCAAATATGTAAGAACCTAGGATGTCTTTGACGAAAAACTATTCTAATTACAAACAGTTGAGAAAAATAACATACTAAGTCCTGCATGAAACTCCCCACCAGGTGTGCACCCAAACCAACCATACAAATTCTTACAGGTATTCAAGAGCTTTATCCACATTGATTTTTTCCAAACAATGTAATAGCTGGAGTTATGAAATTGTGATATAAGACAACCTACACACAAGAAGAAATGCCCATCAAAAACCAAAATGCTTCCTCTTTTTCTTTTTTTTTTATCACAAATCAAAGTGGAATTAGGCAGTAAGTATGCATCGAGTACCAATTCAGCCCAAATGTTCCCTGTAAATGAAATTTCAGCCCAATTTCATTCTGAATCCGGCATCTTCTGAGATCAAGACTTGGAGACATTCATTCCAAGCTTGAAGAGCACAGACGAGATCAATTTCAGACTGAGCTCCATCCTGTTTAATAGCTCAGGCTCAACCCTTTCCAACATCTCCATAATCGCAGACAACAACAACCTTTACCAGCAATCATAACATTAATATCCCTCATTAAAAACAATAAGAAGATGACTGACAGCATACGCAGAGGTTATCAAACTGTTCATCATAAACGAAAATCAAGATCAAAAACAGAACCCATAACAAAAGCTGAACACATAACATACTAGTTTTGGACATTTTTATTAGTAAAAATGAAGACAACCCTCCCTAAGCAGCTGCATTCAGTAGCTAAAAAGAAACAAAACATAAATACATCATCAACAAACTAATAAAAGCCCCTAAAACACAACAATAAACCCTGAAAATCCATCATCATTAACATGAAATCTGATCAAAATCCATTAATAGGACCATGTAAAGAATAAGAAGGAACACAATAAATAAAATAAACTACCTTTTATAACGAGCTTAATAGCTCCCTTGCACAGTTTTTCCAAGCAAGGAGTTTAGCTATGGGTCTTGAAGCTAACATCTAATATGCAAAATGATAACATGAAGAAGTCAGTCCTGATAATCATATCTTCGAATCTGCAAAATAAGCCCTCTAATAATTTCAGAAATACTATAATTACCACAGCGGCGAACACTTTAAAGAGTAAAGACTATGGTTTCTTACTGTAGATATGAAAGAGAAGAAGAAAAAAACCTTTCAAAACCCAGAAATCAAATATGAAGAAGACAACAGCATTAATCCAACAGGAATTTGAAATCCCTAATTTTAGTTGTAGTGAATTGAGAGAAATTACAACAACCCTTTTTCAAAAAACAAAAATAAATGACCTGGTCTCAAAGACCTAATTTCATACCAAAATCTTATAAGAACTCTAAATTTAGATCAAATACAACAGAAGCAACTTCAAACTACTGATTCACTAATACCAATAAATCGACGAAAAAAAAAACTACTTTTAGATCTATTCACAAATATTTAAACAAGAAAGAAAAACATTTTCCAGGCCCTAACCTGGAAACAACAAACAATAGTTACAAAATAAACCCTAATATAGAGTCATCATCAAACCTTGGTGAGATTTAGGTTGTTTCCACAAGAGATTCAGGAGGAATTTGGGTGACGAGATTTAGGTTATTTCGAGAAGAGATTGAGGAATTTGGGGGAAACAAAACCAGAATAAAATTGAACTCAATCTGAAGAAGCTAAGGGCGATATGGACAGATAGAGAAATTGGGATGGGGGAAGAGAACAGGAAGGTGAAAAACCAGGGGGAAATGGGGAAAGTGAGTGAATTTTGGAAGATGTGTGAGAGGAAAGTTGATTTTGTTCGTGAATTTTTTGAGAAAGATAAATTAGCCGTACGATCAAAATTTATCAACGGTTGTAATCTATATCTATCCAGTCACACGGATTCTTCTTATCCGCGTAGAGCTGCACAAAACGCGCCCGACTTACCCGAACTCGCCTGTAGCCGAAGAATCTGTGGTTTTTAAACCGAACCCACCCGTAACAAGTTGGTAGTTGGTTATGAATATAAAACCCGATATAGTTGTCGTTTAGTTTTGTACAAAATTATTGGACAGATTAAGACAAGTGTGTTTTCTTTGTGCTTTTGTGCTTCCGGTTTGAATTTCGACCAGTCTCGTAGGTTATGAAGTAATTTCGACTAGTCATACAGGTCATGAAGTAGCTTTAGTTCACACTGGTAGACTCAAGTTATAAGATTAATAGCATGATACATCATCGAAATATGAAGCTTAGTGTTGATTCGAATTTCAAATGTGGTATAACGGCATGCAAACTATGAACCAAGAAGCTCCGGAGGTTTCTGACTTCAAACTTAGCATGATACATCATCGAAATCGATAAATATGAAACTTAGGTGTTGATTTGAACTTCAAATATGGTATAGCGGCATACGAACTATGAACGAAGAAGCTCTGAAAGGGTTCAGACTACAAACTTAGTAGGGCACGTCATCGAAATCGATAAATATGAAGCTTAGTATTGATTTGAACTGCAAATGTGGTATAACGGCATACAAACTATGAACCAAGAAGCTTCGGGTGGGTTCATACTTTAAACTTAGTCGGAAATTTATTAAGAACGATGAATCCGACCATTTATATGTAAGATTCCATCAGACACTTAGGTGTGATTTCATCTTAGGAAACTAAGTATTATTACATTGGTTTAAGAAATTAGATGTATGAACTTGTCTCATAATCGAAAGGGAAATCATAAATGTGTTGGTGTGGTTTTTCATTAAATATATTTGGATGACCAATGCAAGATGACGAGGTAGAACCAATCTCGACTTATGTTGAGAATCAAGGTATAACCGGTCATAACCTATAGTATGTAGCAACGTGTAACCGGTTACAATCTTCATTGGGAAGTAAGGTATAACCGATCACAAGCTGCTTTGGGAAGCAAGGTGTAACCGATCACAAGCTACTTCGAGAAACATGGTGTATAACTGGTCACATGCTACTTCTGAATATTACATTGGCCGTGAGTGAACCACTATAAGTCGGAAACTTCGTAAGAACGATGAATCCAACCATATACGGGTAAAGTTCTGTCGGAATATTCTTTGAAACCTTAAACATACCCCTTTTTGTCAACTTCGAGGATGAACCTGGCTCTGATATCGAAACCTGGTCGTGAGTGGACTATTATATGTCGGAAACTTCGTAAGAACGATAAATCCAACCATTCATAGGTAAGATTCCTTCATAATATTCTTTGAAACCTTATACGGACCTCTTTTCATCAACTTCAAGGTCGAACCCGGCTCCAAGATCGAAACCTGGCCGTGAGTGGACCATTATAACTCGGAAACTTCGTAAGAACGATGTATCCAACCATTGTAAGATTCCTACGGAATATTCTCTGATAATTTGAACATGCCCCTTTTCGTCAACTTCGAGTTTGAACTTGGCTTCGAGATGAAACCTGGCCGTGAGTGGACCATTATATGTCGAAAACTTCGTAAGAACGATGAATCCAACCATTTACAGGTAAGATTCATTCAAAATATTCTCTGAAACCTTAAACAAACCCCTTTTCATCAATTTTGAGGTTGAACCTGGCTCCAAGATCAAAACCTGGTTGTAAGTGGGCCATTATAAGTCGGAAACTTTATAAGAATGATGAATCCGACCATATACATGTAAGATTCCGGCAAAATATTCTCTGAAACCTTAAACATACCCATTTTCGTCAACTTCGAGGATGAACTTGGCTCTGAGATCGAAACCTGGCCGTGAATGGACCATTATAATTGGGAAACCTAGTAAGAACGATGAATCCAACCATTTACAAGCATGTTTCCTCCAAAATATTCTCTGAAACCTTAAACAGACCCTTTTTCATCAATTTCTAAATTAAACTTGGCTCCGAGATCGAAACCTGGCCGTGAGTGGCCCATTATAGGTCGAAAACCTCATAAAGAACGATGAATCCAACCATTTACAGGCAAGATTCCTCCAGAATATTCTTTGAAACCTTGAACAAACCCCTTTTCATCAACTTTGAGGCTGAACTTGGCTCTCATATCGAAACATGGCCGTGAGTGGACCATTATATGTCAGAAACTTCGTAAGAACGATGAATCCAACCATTTACAGGTAAGATTCCTCCGGAATATTCTCTAAAACCTTAAGCAGACCCCTTTTCGTTAACTTCGAGGCTAAACCTGGCCCCGAGATCGAAACCTGTCCATGATTGGACCATTATAAGTTGAAAACTTTGTAAGAACGATGAATCCAACCCTATACATGCAAGATTCATTCGTAATATTCTCGGAAACCTTAAAAAGATCCCTTTTTGCGAACTTCGATGCTGGACATGGCTCCGAGATCGAAACATGGCCGTTAGTGAACCATTATAAGTCTGAAACTTCGTTAGAACGATGAATCCAACCATATACGAGTAAGATTCCTTCAGAATAATCTCTGAAACCTTAAACAAAACCATTTTCGTCAATTTCGAGGCTGGACTTGGCTCCGAAATCGAAACCTGGCCGTGGGTGGATCATTATATGTCGGAAACTTCGTAAGAACGATCAATCTAACCATTTACAGGTAAGATTCATATGGAATATTATCTGAAACCTTAAACAAACCTTTTTCGTGAACTTATAGGATGAACATGGCTCCGAGATCAAATCTTGGTTTTGAGTGAACGATAAATACAACCATATACAGGCTGAACTTTAAACATACCTCTTTTCGTCAATGAAGTAAATAACGTTTATCTTTTGAACCTCGCGAATACGGTATCGACACAATGTATTATTGAGTTACTTGATTATGAATAGGATATAGCTGTGATATCATCCTAGGAAACTGTGTATCATTACATTGGCTTAAGAAATTAGATGTATGAACTTGTTTCATAATCAAAAGGAAAATTATAAGTGTGTTTGTACGGTTCTTCATTGAATATATTTGGATGACCAATACAAGATGACAAGGTACAACCAATCTCGACTTATGTTGAGAATCAAGGTATAATCGGTCATAAATAACCTATAGTATGTAGCAATGTGTAACAGGTCACAAGCAAGGTGTAACTAGTTACAAGATGCATAACCTGGCTCCGAAAAACCTTAAACAAACCCTATTATGGCATATTGTATGCATAACCTGGCTCTGAGATCGAAACATGGCCGGGAGTGGACTCCTATAAATCGAAATCTTGGTAAGAACGATGAATCCATCCATTTACAAGTAAGATTCCTTCGGAATATTCCCCGAAACCTTAAACAAATCATATTCTGGCATATTGTATGCATACCCTGGCTCCGAGAGTTTAAAGATTACTAGAGTTGGACTTGAGTTTCTTATTCGGGTGAACTGGAGATGAAATTTAGCAGATTTGAACATCCCATGTTCAAATATTACTAGAGTTGGACCCAAGTTTCTCATTCGGGTGAACTGAAGATGAAATTTATCAGATTTGAACATCCCAAGTTCAAAGATTGCTAGAGTTGGACCAGAGTTTCTCATTCCGATGATCTGAAGATGAAATTTATTAGATTTGAACATCCCATGTTCAAAGATTACTAGAGTTGGACCAGAGTTTCTCATTCGGGTGAACTGAAGATGAAATTTATCAGATTCTAAAATGACCAGACTACACTTATCGCAAATAATTAAAGTAAATATTATACACTTTGAAAATGACCATATTACCATTATTGGAAATAAGTACAATAAAAATTATGGAGACTATGAAAATGACCAGACTACCCTTATCTGAAATAAATAAAGTAAATATTACAGACTGTGAAAATGACCATATTATGATATATGATTCCTGTAATTCTTTCAACATCCGCGGGTATATTACAACTATCTACATAACATAGGTTATGACTGGTTATACCACAACTCTCAACAAAAGTTAAGAAAGTGGCTCTGAGCTCGAAACCTAGAAGGGAGTGGACTAAGTTGGAAACTTCATAAGAACGATGAATCCATCCATTTACAGGTACGATTCCATGGAGAATTCCCCGAAACCTTAAACAAACCCTTTTCTGGCGACTTCGAGAAAGAAAGTGGCTCCAAGCTCGAAACATGGACTCGAGCTGACTATTATAAGTCGGAAACTTCGTAAGAGAGATAAATCCAACCATTCACAGGTAAGATTCCATCAAAATATTATCCGAAACCTTAAACAAACCCTTTCTTGGCGATTTCTAAAAAGAAAGTGGCTCTGATCTCGAAACCTTGTAGGGAGTGGACTACTATAAGTTGGACACTTCCTAAGAACGATGAATCCAACCATTCATAGGTAAGATTCCATCGAAACATTATTTGATACCTTAAACAAACCCTTTTATGACGACTTCGAGAAACAAACTGGCTCTGAGGTCGAAACCCGTCCGGGATTGGACTACTATAAGTCGGAAACTTCATAAGAACGATGAATCCAACCTTTCATAGGTAAGATTCCATCAGAACATTCTCTGAAACCTTAAACAAACCCTTTTCTAGCAACTTCGAGTTCGAAACTTGGCCGAGAGTGGATTATTATAAGTCGGAAGCTTCGTAAGGCTATTAAGAAGAATATGTCCAATATCAATATATTTAGGATTCTAGTGAAAATTCTTGCAAATGTAAGGTCAACAGGTAAGATGCCATTACATAGGCTATATTCATCGGATTATTTCGATATCCTTTGAAATTGTCTATATTCCTCGAATTTAGACGATATACAAATATTATTATCAATGAAAATGCAGATAATACGTATTTTAAAAAAAAACTAACTAAAAGAGAATTTGTTATAACAAGTATGACAGAGACCGTGGGATCTAAAAACGATAGATCATATTGTAGTACTTTTCAAAGAATCATGAATTACAATCCATATGACTACATAGAATTAAATGACATCCGTTGATAAATTTCAATCACACCGCTAATTTCTCTACCTCAAAATTTTCAAGAACAAAATCAAATTATCTCTCACCATTTGAATAATAGTTTATGATCCGTGTGACATTTATTTAACCAATTGAGAACCAATTTTTTTAATCCAATGAATGACAATGTAAGCACTAGACTCACACGGATCAACATTACATCAAACGCTTGCCAAATCTCTATATTTGTTTTGAATTTCATTGGAGAGAATTTTGAATTTTTCCGGCTAATAAAAAGCTTTAATTCAAAATGAATCTGTGGAAGTAATTCGATTGTGAAGTAAGATATAATTCATAAATTTAGCAATTTTAGTACTATAGTCGGGTCACATCATTTGTACAAAGCAGAGAAGGGAAGGAGTGAGAATTTTTTTTTAAAAGCAGAGGTGGGTCCAACTGAAAATAGATGAATAGACAAGTCATAATTTGCAACGATTGACAGCTTTTGAAAGTGGTGATTTGGTGGAACGAGGAACATCAAGTTGGATATACAGCTAATCTCTAAGGAAGACACAGTTATCACATATGGGCCCGGCCTATTTCCAGTCAATCAGTGGCGATTTTCATCCTACTAAATTAATTCTAGTTATACCGAATCAAAAACATTTATTCGAAAAATAGAAGAAAATCATTTTGTTGCTGTATCGTGGGGCCAGTTAGAGATATTTTAGGAAGAAAAGACACGTACTAGACTAGGTCATTTTGGCGTCTTGTGCATAAGCGGAAATTCAATATTTAATGGTATATCAAAAATTTGATGTACTTGTGTGGGCAAGAAGACATGTAGCTTCGCACGGATCTCGATAAAACAACAGTCGTTCAACGGCTGCATGCACTTTGTTAGGATAGTTCTTATTACATTGCGTCCGTAGCCATTATATTTCAACACATGGGAGAAAAGTGGACGCGCGACCCACAATTGAGAGTAATTAATCTCATTAGAAAGATGAAGAGGACAAGTCTCTGACTTTGTACTTATTTGGTGAATATTTATGGCGGGGCCAGCCTATATTCATTTCACGAGTTAACTAAACTGTGGGAAAGAGATTTATCTCTTTGAATGAATAGACTTTTACGGTGGATCTATCCTATATTATTTTCACGTGTTAGCTAGATTTATCTCTTTGACTAAGTAGGTTTGTAACAGAGACAATCCCTGCATCGACCACGCTTATCGACCGCGCTTACCTTAAAAGTGGACCAACAACGGTGTACCAATAAAATCCAGCCATTCAAATCAGTTTTACAGGCCCCACTCATATCTTTAAACCGACCCCTATAGATCTCAGTCGTCCAGGGGATTGGCACATCATTGGTCCGCCCCTAGACAAGTCGCTTACATAAATATTTTGATTAAAAAATCAACAAAATTTGTGCGCATGGTTTTCTCCACCCGTCTCTCTTAGAAACGCCTCTCTCTCTCTTTACACTCTCCAAAAAGAAAACAAAAACTCTTCATTATCATCTTGCTCAGATTTGGTCCTTTTGGACCAGATCTGAGCAAGGATTATTGTTTTTGTTAGTTTTAATAGAATAAGATGTTGTTTTTTAATTTATGGTGTCTTTTGACACATTTCTTCACCATTTTGGTGATTTTATCTTCGCTTTTTGGGCGATCTTTTCTTCGCTTTGAGAGCGATTATTTCTTCACTTTGATGGTGATTTGTTCAATCTTTGTTGGTTGTTTCATGGCTTGTTATTCTAGATTCGAGAACATCGGCGATTCAATACGGCATAGCTTTGAGTTCATCTTCAACAAAAGGGATTTAGGGCATCCGGGTTTTTCGTTCACATATACAAGATTAAGGGCTTATCACTCCTTTGTTTTTTGGAGCATCTCTTGTTATAGAAGACAAACATTCAAAATGGTCGGAATTGATTCCGAATTATACCATCTTTTCTCTCTACTTTTCATACAAAAATTGGGTACCTTTACGGTATTTTGCTCTTTCTCTTTGCGAATTACATGTAATTGGTATCTTTACTTGTATGTGGGTTTTAAATTTCTTGTATTTTGATGTTCTTTTTCCTATAAACAATCATGTAATCACCTTTTTGGATTGAATGAAATGTGATCTGATTGTTGATAAAAAAAAAAAAAAAAAATCTCCACCCGCATGTACTTATGTAGGCAATTTGTTTTATGTGTACTTGAAGAAGACACGTATCTTCAACAAAATTGAATAAACGGGTGCTTTGGTGGGGCTGGCTGGGACTAATTTTGTGAAAAGAGAATACATATTTGACGTGTTGCAGTCAAACTTGACGATACACTTGAGTACCTAGTTAGCTAAGTCCTAGGGCACTTGTCAATTAGCTACAAAAAAACATCTCAATGATTTGCAATTTAGAATTTTAGAAAAATGATGGATTACTAGAGTGTGAAGAGATTGTCAGCTTTGTCCCTCTTTGGATGTTTCATTTTCACTTCGATTTCATTGAGATCGAGAATTAACAATATACACAAAACTTGTGCATATGTTTTTTCCCACCCGCATATGCTTATGTAGGTAAGTTTGTTTATGTGTACAAGTCTTCTGCACAAAGTCATTCACGACATAGAACTCCTATAAGTTCTTCTCATACTTTTTTGAGGTCACATGGTAAGTTATTGGATTGACATAAGGAGATGGTCGAGAGTTTGTTGATGGTGCGGCATATGTGACTCATAAATTCACTTGATAGGCTTCCCAAAATTTCATATTTCCCATGTGTAATTCAGGTGGTAATTTTTAAAATTAGAAGAAAAAAAATGTAATTGTCATTCCAGATATAAACTCATATTGCACTTGAAAAAGTGCAACATAATTTCTAGTTTCTGTGAAAATGACCATATTACTCTAGCCGGAAAAGTGCAACATAATTTTTGGTGAATGTGAAAATGACCAAGTTACCCTTACCGAAAACATGCAACATAATTTATAATAACTATAAAAATGACCATATTACCCTCGTTGGTAAAGTGCAACAAAATTGCTGGTGACCGTAAAAATGACCAAATTATCCTTGCCGGAAACATCCAACATAATTTATGATGACTGTGAAAATTACACTTGCTGGAAAAGTGTAACATAATTTGTGGTGCATGTGAAAATGACCGTATTCCCCTAGCTGAAAAAGTGCAACATAATTTTTGGTGACTGTGAACATGGCCAAATAAGACTTGTCGGAAACATGCAACATAATTTATAATGACCATACCCTCACTGGAAAAGTGCAACAATTTTTTGGTGATCATGAAAATGACTATATTACCCTTGTCGGAAAACCCCTATTTCTTTATAACCGTCATATATCTTACCAACAACGACTCTAAGCACCGCTCGCGAAAAATCAAGTTGAGTCGTCAAGTCAAGTTGTTATTCAAACATTGCCATTTTGTAAGAAAATATGAAAATCTTTACACAAAATTTTGAGTTTGAATGTCACATTTATATGGCGATGAAGAATAAGCCGTTGGAGTTCTAAAATCAACCGAACGGTAGAGACTACATCGGTAGCAGTTTACACCTCGATCACTTATCAATATTCCCATAGTGGCTCGGCCAATTTTCCAAGCCAGATGGCGTTGCATATGAGGGGATAAGCCATACTCCATAGGAACCGGCCCAACTATGTCATCTAATTTCAGACCAAGGGAATAGTATTTTCTACAAAATCACGATTCACAATCTGTATGACCAAATAAAATTAAATGGCATCCGATTGATAGATTCCAATCAGACAACTAATTTCTCTTTTATCTCTCACAGTTTAACCCAATAATAGAGTATGATCCTCATGACATTTACTTAACCAATAGAAAACTAAATTTTTACATCCAGTGGATAATGATGCAAACACAAGACTCACACGGATCTCCATTATATCCAACAACCGCCAAGTATCTAAGTTTTTTTTTTTTGGCGCTTAGTGTTTTGGGAACCAAATTCCCTCCCACAGTCCCACTAGACCGCCCAAAATTTCATTGCTTATTCCAAAATTTCATCTGGGCACGTGTCACTCCATGGATTTTTCTGTGTCGGGTTATTTTATCATTTTAACTTTACCTCACAGGCTCACAAATCTCCCTCACACCTCTTGCATCTCCCTTTCTTTTCTTCCCTTCTCGTTTTACAGAAACTAATTTTTTTTACAGATACTAAAAAAAACCTAGCCGTTTCTCCCCAAGAACAAAGGAGTTGAATTATTAATCGAATAAGAAATCTCAAACCATGACTAAATCATATCTTTATATCATTATTTTGGTTCTAAACCCAATTTCATCTTCATCTAAACTCAAAAGTAAGTAGTGGTTGGAAGTAATTTCTTTCCATCTCAGAAAATCCGATAATTGATTATCCAGAATTGAAGAGATAGATGGAAATAGAGGATCTAATCTAAGTAGAAGAAGTATTTAGATATTTTAAAGGTAGAAGAGCTGGAATACTTAAATCTCTCACTTCTGGTTAGTATTTAGTTTCTTATACTCATCTTCAATTTCTTATTTAAATTTGAGTGTTTTTTTCTTTCGAATTTTAGTGTCACGAGTTTTGGTCTAATTTGTTTCTGGTTATGTTTTTTTGTGAGTGAGGATATTTCTTCTCCTTGAATCTATATCTCTATTTACACCATTTTTGTGAATTTTGGGCTTTTTTTTTTTAATGTTTTTTTTTCTTTCTCGATTTTGGTTATCAATGTTGGTATGATTAGTAGATTAGGTTTATTTGAGGGGTTTTTCATGTTAGGGATTTTGTTTTCGTGATTTTTTGATGTTCTGATTTGACCGAATTAGAAAACTTGATTTGATTTTGATTAAAGAATTGTTAGTGTTTGAAGAGGATTTTAATGTGTGGTTTCAAAATGAATGACTGTATGTTGTGTTAGATTATGAGATTGTAGTTAAATTCCGGGAATGTTGCTCATATGGAGTTGTAGTAGTCAACTTCTTGGATTGATGCTTAAATTGGGTTTTTAATTGATCCCGTTAAGCCTTGGCACACCCTAAATTAGTTAGCCTTCTGTTTGATTTCCCTGGAGGGATTCTAGTACTGATTACTTAAGAATGGAATTGTAATATTTTAGTTCGAGCATAGGCTTCCATTTGATTTCCCTTGACACCAGAAGTATGTGTAACTTTTTGTTGCTGTATGCAGAGATATGAATCACCATGTTAGTCTAGATTTTTTTATTTTTCCAGGATGATATAATTTAGTTTTCTTGGCAGGGGTTTTCTTCCCTCTCCCTAGATTTTCATTGCATCAAACCCCATGCCAAATAAAGTTTTCTTGTTGTTTTTCGGTTATAGAGGCGCTTAGTTTGGCAAGTCTATTTTTATACAAATTACTAGTCTGTGTAGGACATGACTATTCCAATAGAATTACTACCAAACAATTGGCCGCTGCGCGATTTTACTGATTGTGATTTCCATTCTTTCTGCATAGAGCTGCTCAAGAAGGTGATTGTACTTGATAAAAAGTCATTTCAATTTCCCAATCCTTGATGTGGAGTTGTTTCTGGCGCTCATCTGTTAACTTTATGGAGAGACTTTTTAAACGAAGATTGTTCATTAGAAATATGCTCGAGGTATATCATAACTTGGTGATACTTTTGCTCTTTACTCATTTGTCACTGTAATAGTTATGATGTGAGTTGGTGTATATGACATGATATTTTTCTTTTTTTAGTATTACCAGAACGACGCTTGAAATGATTAGGAGGGATTTGCTCACTGGACATGGGAACCTTACCTTCTATGCTAACTAGTTTAAATCCTGCTATGAAGAGGGTTGATGGTGGAAAGGTATTCCTTGATTTACTTATAAACTTTTAAGAATAACATGATATTTTTGTGCATTTATGGATTCAGTTTGTCTTGTGATCGTTCAGACTTTTGTTGATATCCATGCTTAGAAATTAACTTGCAATTTGCTGGATCATTATTTTCCAGTTGGTGCATCTCCATCTCCAAGTTCTCACTAATGTATTTATTGTTGGCTAAATAATGTTTACCTTAAAATTTCAGTTGTTGTAGCTAATAGTGGCCTTGTTGATAATTGATTAGGTGACTGCTCGCATACTATAGGTTATGACTATTGGAAAGAATAACACTCCACAAAAGGTAAGTCTAGTTTGATTGTCTTAATCGGAATTGGTAATCTCATCTATTTATGGAAAAATATTTGTTTGAGATTAGCTGCACCCATTAATGTGGCCAGTCATCTAATTTTATTTTCTCATTCAACCATGTTTACAATCTTTTCATACCATGTTCTTGGTCTTGTTCATTGCATCTGGACCCATATTCCTCTAGCTTTGAGTAGTTGTGTAGTTAACATTTCAAGAATATCCGAATCAATTCACTTGTAGCTATGATAGGTTACAATTTGTTCTTATCACATGAATTTGGCGTATAAGTTTGGTGGTGGGAAGTGTTTTCGCATTTTTCTTGCTTTTAGCATGTGCCATATTTATAACCTCACTGTCATCACTGTGCACTAGGTGTTTTCACTTCCATTATAAACTGAAAGTTCAGCTCTGGTCTTACAAATCATTATTGCAACACCTCTTAAAATCTTATCATATCTTTATGTTCTTGTGTGTTTGACAGATTGTTACTGAATTTAATGATGGCTCTGTGCTGTTTGTAAGAGTATTGTACGTATACACTGCATTTCAACTTGTAATTATTGAATTAGTTTCTTTTAGGATTTTTAATTAGTTTGTACCTGATTTGCTAACATTTGACTGTAGGGTTACTGATTCTTTTATTTTTTTGGAAGGTTACTGAATGATGGGGTGCAAACGTGTGCCCTTTTCCCATTTGTTTTTTATATGAAATTATTGCTACTTCATGATTTCATCTGAAATTTTTATTTCATGATAGATATCTTTCATACATTATGGATGTGGCTACACCTACGGCCGATTGCCTCACCTTAGTGTTAGTGTATGATTTATTATTTCTCATAAAAGTGAAGGGCAATGCCAAAAGCACTTATAGTCATATATTCATTTCGTTACTTTTTTGCTTTTGGTTTGTGAGACTAGTCTGTTACTAGATCTACCAGTGAACCAAAAATTATGCAATGTTAGATCTCCCATGAATCAGAATGTACACAGGAGGTTTACCAATGTACATAGTCAATCCTTATGAACGCTTATATATGCATAATAATTTTTCGGAAGCAGTGTTGGACCTTGCTTGTCCTTTCAGATAATAAATCATTTTTTATTGTTTATCTTTAGTTTTCATCTCTAACCACTCTAAAAGTAATAACCCCTTGTTACTAAGTTACTGACCATTGTTGGTATTTCAAAGACAATGCACTCTTTTGTTTTAGTATACGATATTCAAATTGAAAAAGGTGAAGAAAATATGGTACCGGATTAATTGGGGGTGTATCATAACTATAATAAGATAAAACAGTTTTTCATATAGGACAAAATAATTTTTGCTTTGGCTTGGTATATCCCACTAATCTTGGCACCCCATTAGTAGCCTTGGAAAAATATCCCGTAAAGGTGTTGAAGTTTGCTAAAGACCACAAGACACGCAAGTCTATGCTAAAGGCTCTTGCTGCCCTTTCAAACTCGGGTCAAAACGTTAATTTCTTGCAATTGCTTTTATATACCGGTCGTTAGCGGTTGTCCCTTGTTTAACATGGTCAAATTTGGATGAAAAACAATTGTGTGGCATGGAAGGTGACACCAATCATGTAGGACATGAAAGAGTGAATATGTCCGGAAAAGAAATAAAATTTGGCAAAGTTATTTGTTTTTTCCTTCGAGGAGATTGTGCAAAATTAGATGTAATAATTAGTTTTGGAGCAACAAATTTTGAGAAGGTTGGAAACTTTGGGAGCGGTGTTACATTCATATGCCGTATCAAATTATAGTTTTACCAAAATTAAATTTTTTTGTTCACTCTTACCTAGATGTGAACGGTATCCTTTTGTTGGTCAAAATTTCTCCATCGGCTTAAGAGAAATTTTAAGCCATCCCTACAAAGTCTCGGATGAATATGCAAAGCCTCACTCCTTGCTTTATATACGTTCACATGCAATGTAGTCAACTATAATGTAGCCAAAATCCGACACACATTTGCATACAAAAGCTACATTTGCCGCTTGTTAGGTCATATCAGATAGGACAGTACAATCATTTTCCCAGGAAACATAATATACGTTTTTCTTTTGACGGGAAAATGATTATGAGTAGCTGAAAAAATGCATGTGAGTTCTTAAATTGTTTCCTCCAGAAAAAGATTGAGATATATCAAATGGGACCCGGTCTTAGTTATATTTTTTTCATGATTTACCATTAACAAAGTACAAAAGGGGCCAGTCTCAGTTAGGTTTCAACAAGAAGTTAATATCAAGATATAAATAAATGGAGGGAACTTGGAAAATTTTCCGCCAATAAAAATCCAAAACATATTTCTTTGTATTTTAAACTGCAAATATAAAAAATGGAGGGAAATTTGGAAATTTTGCCGCCATTAAAAGCTTCCCAAACATTCTTATATCCATCGGATAGAATAGTAATACGTATGAATTTTTTTCTTGATAAAAATGAAATGACAAGATTTGATATTTTAGATGTTTTATAGAGGCTACTTGGGATAAGAGAAAGAAAGACTGTAGCTCATGGAAAATCATGGATCATGAATTCACGAGAATCACAACTAGTGTTGCTAATAAACAAGATTGTTAATAGTGGGACCGATTTATTTGGGATATACCAAATTACGTACTACACCCCATCAGCAGAGCCCTGCGAATAAAGGCATGTGACTTCACTATTTTCAATTACAAAAAGTGCAAACTGTACCACATTTATTACTAAATTCGGCTAATTATGCGTGCTCTAGTGGAATTTAAAGAAAATTATGCATATTGGAACAAATTGTCATGACTTGTCCTACTAAGGAGTACATTATGCATCCGGTCCCAAATGACAAATGTAACTACATGTACAATGCCTGAGTACATATGAATAATGTCATTGATTGCTTTGTATACAACAACCATTAGTATGGTCTGCTTTTTCTGCTGTTGTAACGATGTTAGTGTTACAATAAAAAATGACGACTTTATATCTTGTCATATTCTTGTCTAAAGTACTCCTTATCAGTTTCTGAGCCCAAAAAAAATGCAAAAGAGGGGTCATAATCCCCACCTGTTTAATTAAATGATAAAATTGAAAGCAGGGATAAAGACAACTCCATTGAGACATAGACAACTCAATAGTCCAGTACTATTAATTAAAAGGAGTTAGGTTACAATTGGCCGTGGATACGTGTTGGTCACCAAATAATGAAATAGAGTTTGAATAATAAAAGATGGGATTTATTGTTCCCATATTTTAGTTGATAAATTCTCCATTTGACTTTTATGTGCTGCTTGATTGGCTAACCCGTCTGCCGCTTGATTTCCTTCCATGTAGTTATGCTGAATAGCCTACTGCGGGATTCGTCGAAATTTGATTTTTATTTTCTTTGGTTGGATGCCCTTCCTTGGTTGAATTGGACTCCTAGATAGATTGGAGGTTTCGAAGTAGACGACATATTAAAGAAGGTATACCCTTTGTTAGCAAGCTACGACTCATACGTAATTTGACTTCATACGTAGGATTGTAGGGGGTATACCCTTGTTAGCAAGCTACGAATCATCTTGTAAACAAAATACTAGAAAATATTAAAGGTAAGTCATGTTTTGTCTTTCATGTTTATGGTGGTAACCGTTTTCAAAACCTTTAGACTGTACAAATAAGTATATATAGATTCATAATGACCGAAAGTTGGTTGCGGCGTTGTGACTCCACTCTTTAGAGGCGCATCTTGTAAATAAAAGGTTAAAGGTAAGTCATGTTTTGTCTTTAATGTTTATTCCGTATTTGTTTTTGCATTGAAAAGGAATATTCCACTATTTATACTCCGGATGTCCACATATTGAATATTCTGATGTGTACACATCGGGTGATCACACCAATTTTTTGTTTGGGCCGTAACCAATATTGGTAAAACATAAAACACGGCATGACCCGTTCTTAAATTTAAATAGGGTATAATGTTTTCATAAATTCTAACGATGAGGTACAAAAATAAATAAATAATGTAACTCGCCATGGAAAGTTGATTTGATACAGATACAGTGCATTTTTTGTGAAAATCGAGTAGGAGTGTAGGGGGTATACCCTTGTTACAATAATTCTAAAATGACCGTGGAAGCCACCGAGAGAAATCCCGTGGCACTAATAGGGGTAGGTCCCACCACCACCATGTGGGGCCCACCCCTATTAGTGCCACGGGATTTCTCCCGGTGGCTTCCACGGTCATTGTAGAATTACTGCCCTTGTTAGCACGCTACGACTCATCTTGTAAATAAAATACTAGAAAAGATTAAAGGTAAGCCATGTTTTGTCTTTCATGTTTATTTTGTATTTGTTTTTGCAGGGAAGGTGGTAACCGTTTTCAAACCCTTTAGACAGTACAAATAAGTATATATAAGTTCATAACGACCGAAAGTTAGTTGCGGCGTTGTGGCTTCTACTCTTTAGAGGCGCATCTTGTAAATAAATGGTTAAAGGTAAGTCATGTTTTGTCTTTCGTGTTTATTTTGTATTTGTTTTTGCATTAAAAGAAATATTCCACTATTTATGCTCCGGATGTCCACATATTGAATTTTTTGATGTGTATACATCGGGTGATTACACCAATTTTTTGTTTGGGGCGTAACCAATGTTGAGAAAATCATAAAACACGGTTTGAATCGTTCTTAAATTTAAATAGGGTATAATGTTTTCATACATTCTAACGATGAGGTACAAAAATAAATAAATAATGTAACTCGCCTGGGAAAGATGATTTGACAAAGATACAGTGCACTTTTTTGTGAAAAGCGAGTAGGAGGTATATCCTTGTTAGCACGCTACGACTCATCTTGTAAATAAAATACTAGAAAAGATTAAAGGTAAGTCATGTTTTTTCTTTCATGTTTATTTTGTATTTTTTCTTTTTGCAGGGCAGGTTGTAACCGTTTTCAAACCCTTTAGACAGTACAAATAAGTATATATAAATTCAAAATGACCGAAAGTTAGTTGTGGCGTTCTGACTTCCACTCCTTAGAGGCGCATCTTGTAAATAAAAGGTTAAAGGTAAGTCATGATTTGTCTTTCATGCTTATTTTGTATTTGTTTTTGCATTAAAAGGAATATTCCACTATTTATGCTCCGGATGTCCACATACTAAATTTTCTGATTTGTACACATCGGGTGATCACACCAATTTTTTGTTTGGGGCGTAACCAATGTTGAGAAAACATAAAATACGGTTTGACTCGTTCTTAAATTTAAATAGGGTATAATATTTTCGTAGATTCTAATGATGACGTACAAAAATAAATAAATAATGTTACTCGCCTTGGAAAGTTGATTTGACATAGATATGGTGTATTTTTGTGAAAAGCGAGTAGGAGGTATACCCTTGTTAGCACGCTACGACTCATCTTGTAAATAAAATACTAGAAAAGATTAAAGGTAAGTCATGTTTTTTCTTTCATGTTTATTTTGTAATTTTTTTTTTTGCAGGGCAGGTGGTAACCGTTTTCAAACCCTTTAGACAATACAAATAAGTATATATAAATTCATAATGACCGAAAGTTGGTTGTGGTGTTGTGGCTTCCACTCTTTAGAGGCGCATCTTGTAAATAAAAGGTTGAAGGTCAGTCATGATTTGTCTTTCATGTTTATTTTGTATTTGTTTTTGCATTAAAAGGAATATTCCACTATTTATGCTTCGAATGTCCACATATTGAATTTTCTGATGTGTACACATCGGGTGATTACACCAATATTTTTTTTTAGGGCGTAACCAATGTTGAGAAAACATAAAACACGGTTTGACTCGTTCTTAAATTTAAATAGGGTATAATGTTTTCATACATTCTAACGATGAGGTACAAAATACTAGAAAAGGTTAAAGGTAAGTCATGTTTTGTCTTTCATGTTTATTTTGTATTTGTTTTTGCATTAAAAGGAATATTCCACTATTTATGCTCCGGATGTCCACATATTGAATTTTCTGATGTGTACACATCGGGTGATTACACCAATTTTTTTTTGGGGGCGTAACCAATGTTGAGAAAACATAAAACACGGTTTGACTCGTTCTTAAATTTAAATAGGGTATAATATTTTCATACATTCTAACGATGAGGTACAAAAATAAATAAATAATCCCGAGAAAGATGATTTGACACGGATACAGTGCATTTTTTTTGTGAAAAGCGAGTAGTTGTTAGCATGCTACGAATCATCTTGTAAATAAAATACTAGAAAAGATTAAAGGTAAGTCATGTTTTGTCTTTCATGTTTATTTTGTATTTATTTTTGCAGGGCAGGTGGTAACCGTTTTCAAACCCTTTAGATAGTACAAATAAGTATATATAGATTCATAATGACCGAAAGTTGGTTGCGGCGTTATGACTTCCACTCTTTAGAGGCGCGTCTTGTAAAGAAAAGGTTAAAGGTCAGTCATGATTTGTCTTTCATGCTTATTTTGTATTTATTTTTGCATTAAAAGGAATATTCCACTATTTATGCTCCGGATGTCCACATACTGAGTTTTTTGATGTGTACACATCGGGTGATCACACCAATTTTTTGTTTGGGGTGTAACCATTGTTGAGAAAATATAAAACATTGTTTGACTAGGTCTTAAATTTGAATAGGGTATAATGTTTTTATAGATTCTAACGATGAGGTACATAAATAAATAAATAATGTAACTCGCCTTGGAAAGTTGATTTGACATAGATACGGTTCATTATTTGTGAAAAGCGAGTAGGAGATATACCCTTGTTAGCACGCTACGATCATCTTGTAAATAAAATACTACAAAAGATTAAAGGTAAGTCATGTTTTTTCTTTCATGTTTATTTTGTAATTTTTTTTTTTGTAGGGCAGGTGGTAACCATTTTCAAACCCTTTAGACAATACAAATAAGTATATATTGATTCATAATGACCGAAAGTTGGTTGCGGTGTTGTGGCTTCCACTCTTTAGAGGCGCATCTTGTAAATAAAAGGTTACAGGTTAGTCATGATTTGTCTTTCATGTTTATTTTGTATTTGTTTTTGCATTAAAAGGAATATTCCACTATTTATGCTCCGGATGTCCACATACTGAATTTTCTGATGTGTAAACATCGGGTGATTACGCCAATTTTTTTGTTTGGGGAGTAACCAATGTTGGGAAAACATAAAACACGGCCTGACTCGTTCTTAAACTTAAATAGGGTATAATATTTTCGTAGATTCTAACGATGAGGTATAAAAATAAATAAATAATGTAACGCGCCTTGGAAAGCTGATTTGACACAGATATGGTGCATTTTTTAGTGAAAAACGAGTAGGAGGTATACCTTGTTAGTATGCTACGACTCATCTTGTAAATAAAATACTTGAAAAGATCAAAGGTAACTCATGTGTTTGTCTTTTATGTTTATTTTGTATTTGTTTTTGCAGGCAGGTGGTAATCGTTTTCAAACCGTTTAGATAGTATAATTAAGTATATATAAGTTCATAATGACCGAAAGTTGGTTGCGGTGTTGTGGCTTCCACTCTTTAGAGGCGCATCTTGTAAATAAAATACTAGAAAAGGTTAAAGGTAAGTCATGTTTTGTATTTCATGTTTATTTTGT
Organism: Papaver bracteatum; assembly: GCA_023529315.1. Classification (NCBI taxonomy): domain Eukaryota; kingdom Viridiplantae; phylum Streptophyta; class Magnoliopsida; order Ranunculales; family Papaveraceae; genus Papaver; species Papaver bracteatum. The sequence continues at coordinate 1,941,723 of JAJJWX010003488.1, forward strand.
ATTTGTTTTTGCATTAAAAGGAATATTCCACTATTTATGCTCCGGATGTCCACATATTGAATTTTCTGATGTGTACACATCGGGTGATCATACCAATTTTTTGTTTAGGGCGTAGCCAAAGTTGGCAAAACATAAACCACAGTATGACTCGTTCTTAAATTTAAATAAGGTATAATGTTTTCATAAATTCTAACGATAAGGTACAAAAATAATGTAACTCGCCTTGGAAAGTTGATTTGACACTGATACGGTGCATTTTTTGTGAAAAGCGGGTAGGAGGTATACCTTGTTAGAATGCTACGGCTCATCTTGTAAATAAAATACTAAAAAAGATTAAAGGTAAGTCATGTTTTGTCCTTCATGTTTATTTTGTATTTGTTTTTGCAGGGCAGGTGGTAACCGTTTTCATACCCTTTAGACAGTAGAAATAAGTTTATATAAGTTCATAATTACCGAAAGTTAGTTGCGGCATCGTGGCTTCCACTCTTTAGAGGCGCATCTTGTAAATAAAATACTAGAAAAGGTTAAAGGTAAGTCATGTTTGTCTTTCATATTTATTTGTATTTGTTTTTGCATTATAAGGAATATTCCACTATTTATGCTCCGGATGTCCACATAATGAATTTTATGATGTGTACACATCGGGTGATCACACCAATTTTTTGTTTGGGGCCTAACCAAAATTGGCAAAACATAAAACACGGTCTGACTCATTCTTAAATTTAAATAAGGTATAATGTTTTCATAAATTCTAACGATGAGGTACAAAAATAATGTACCTCTCCTTGAAAAGCTGCTTTGACACAGATACGGTGCATTTTTTGTGAAAAGCGAGCAGGACGTATACCTTGTTAACACGCTGCGAATCATCTTGTAAATAAAATACTAAAAAATATTAAAGGTAAGTCATGTTTTGTCTTTCATGTTTATTTTGTATTTGTTTTTGCAGGGCAGGTGGCAACCGTTTTCATACCCTTTAGACATACAAATAATTAAGTATATATAAGTTCATAATGACCGAAAGTTAGTTGCGGCGTTGTGGCTTCCACTCTTTACAGGCGCATCTTGTAAATAAAATACTAGAAAAGTTAAAGATAATTCATGTTTATTTTATATCTGTTTTTGCATTAAAAGGATATTCCACTATTTATGCTCCGGATGTCCACATATTGAATTTTCTGATGTGTACACATCGGGTGATCATACCAATTTTTTGTTTGGGGCGTAACCAAAGATGGGAAAACATAAAACACGGTCGGACTCGTTCTTAAATTTAAATAAGGTATAATGATTTTATAGATTCTAACGATGAGGTACAAAAATAAATAAATAATGTAACGCGCCTTGGAATGCTGATTTGACACAGATATGGTGCAGTTTTTAGTGAAAAACGAGTAGGAAGTATACCTTGTTAGTATGCTACGACTCATCTTGTAAATAAAATACTTGAAAAGATCAAAGGTAACTCATGTTTTGTCTTTCATGTTTATTTTGTATTTGTTTTTGCAGGGCAGGTGGTAATCGTTTTAGACAATACAAATAAGTATATATAAGTTCATAATGACCGAAAGTTGGTTGCGGTGTTGTGGATTCCATTCTTTAGAGGCGTATCTTGTAAATAAAATACTAGAAAAGGTTAAAGGTAAGTCATGTTTTGTCTTTCATGTTTATTTTGTATTTGTTTTTGCATTAAACGGAATATTCCACTATTTATGCTCCGGATGTCCACATATTGAATTTTCTGATGTGTACACATCGGGTGATCACACCATTTTTTTTGTTTAGGGCGTAACCAAAGTTGGCAAAACATAAACCACAGTCTGACTCGTTCTTAAATTTAAATAAGGTATAATGTTTTCATAAATTCTAACGATCAGGTACAAAAATAATATAACTCGCCTTGGAAAGCTGATTTGACACGGATACGATGCATTTTTTTTGTAAAAAGCGAGTAGGAGGTATACCTTGTTAGAATGCTACGGCTCATCTTGTAAAAAAAGATTAAAGGTAAGTCATGTTTTATTCTTCATGTTTATTTTGTATTTATTTTTGCAGGGCAGGTGGTAACCGTTTTCACACCCTTTATACTGTACAAATAAGTATATATAAGTTCATAATGACCGAAAGTTAGTTGCGGCGTTATGTCTTCCACTCTTTAGAGGCGCATCTTGCAAATAAAATACTAGAAAGGTTAAAGGTAAGTCAAGTTTGTCTTTCATTTTTTTTTTTTTTTTTTTTTTTTTTTTGCATTATAAGGAATATGCCACTATTTATGCTCCGGATGTCCACATATTGAATTTTCTGATGTGTACACATCGGGTGATCACATCGATTTTTTGTTTGGGGCCTAACCAAAGTTGGCAAAACATAAAACACAGCTTGACTCTTTTCTTAAATTTAAATATGGTATAATGTTTTCATAAATTCTAACTAGAGGTACAAAACTAATGTAACTCGCCTTGGAAAGCTGATTTGACACAAATATGGTGCATTTTTTATGAAAATCGAGTAGGAGATATATTTTGTTAGCATGCTGCAACTCATTTTGAATATAAAATACTAAAAAAGATCAAAGGTAAGTCATGTTTTGTCTTTCATGTTTATTTTGTATTTATTTTTGCATTAAAAGGAATATTCCACTATTTATGCTCCCGATGTCCACATATTGAATTTTCTAATGTGTACACATCGGGTGATCACACCAATTTTTTGTTTGGAGCTTAACCGAAGTTGGGAAAACATAAAACTCGTTCTTAAATTTAAATAGGGTATAATGTTTTCATAAATTCTAACGATGAGGTACAAAAATAAATAATAATGTAACTCGCTTTGGAAAGCTGATTTAACACAGATACGGTGCATTTTTTGTGAAAAGCGTTTAGGAGGTATACCTTGTTAGTATGCTACGACTCATCTTGTAAATAAAATACTAGTAAACATTAAAGGTAAGTCATGTTTTGTCTTTCATGTTTATTTTGTATTTGTTTTTGCAGGGCAGGTGGTAACCGTTTTTATACCCTTTATACAGTACAAATAAGTTCATAATGACTGAAAGTTAGTTTATGCGTTATGGCTTCCACTCTTTAGAGGCGCATCTTAGTATGTTCTCTGACCAAATACGAGTCCCTCAAGGACTACCACGCCAAATGTATCATATAAGGAGAACAATCATTGAAGCAATATTAGGATTTAAAAAAAAATAAAAAATCCTCAAATCGTTTTCAGTACGATTAATTTCTCTTAATAACGCATCATGACTAAACCAACCTGTAATTTTAAGAATTCAGGCTTGCACATTTAAGGTGTTAAGTTTTGGATTTATAATTTGCGTTATTCAGGAGATTTCAATCCAACATAATTTGGATTTTGTGCATACTAATCACTGATGTCGAAATTTCTTTGGAGAGGGGTTAACAACCACCATCATTTACTATTTCAGTAGCTACTATAAATGAATATTCGACAATAATTTGCTTATCACGATCTCACACAACTTCCAGTGTATGCATACTTCGAAAAATTCACAATTTACTGGTACCAGTGCCCACGGGCATGATAATCTCCTATTATTCAAATAAAGAGATATGAATTTTTGGAATGTGAATCGTATTATGATAGACTCTGTAGCCAATATAAAAATGTTACATGCTTGCTAGATGTGATTGAGTTTGCCTTTTCAAACGGCATAAGCTTAAATAAAAGCTAAATTAAATATTTTCACGCCTAGTAATTGACAGCCTTTTTCTATTTGATCAAGATGGGAGAAACAGATACAACTTTGAAGTTAATTAATACCAACGTTTGGTAATGTATATTCTCCCCCTGATTATGGCGGAAATATTTTCGTCTCATATACGAAAACAAGTTTCGTAGAATATTATACGATTAATTCGAGGGAATATAATCATAGTAATATTCTGGATTATAAACTGTAGTTGCAGGAATTCTCACACTATACCCTACTCAAGAATTTATCAATATTTATGACATGATTTGAAGATTAAAGACCTTTTTTATTAATATGATCTTAAAAGAATTACAGTAATCAAGAATACAATTCACTTCATAAGATTTTCTTTCTCCTAAAAACTTTCTTGGCACTCAAAAATTCATCTCTCTCTGGAACTATTCATTCCCTTTATATAGGCATTTACATAGTGGATTACAACTCATTTACAGCTAAGATCCCCTTTAATTTAGGATCTGGGTTCTTGCGATAAATCGCAGTTAACACCGCCTTAATCATTCGCAGGTTTTATTGGTTCATCGCAGAAATGTCACACTTTTCTCATGTTTTTGTCGTTTTCATCTGATATGTCATTCCTTACGTCATTTTGAGATGTATCGCAGAATATCATTGATGTATCGCAGAACTGCTGTTTATTTCGCAGGACTATTGTTGTGACAATATTCTGATCCTACATCTTGCCTCTTCTCATATCTTTTCTGCGAAGAAGATAAAGATCATGAGAATTTAAATCTCTTGATTTGCCGCAAATCCTTGTCTTTTCATACTTCCTTCACTTTGACACGTCTCAGCATCCATCGCTAGATATTCCACGCGTGTTTCTTCTCTCATTTATTCCTTGACACATCTTTTCTCAACCGTTGAATTCTGACCATTCACGTCTTTTCTTCATTGAATGCACTGATGTTCTCGAGAATCTTCTTCTCTTATAAATATCTTCTTCGCTAATCTCTCCTCTTCTTTTTACTTTCTCTTTTTACTTTTTCTCTGCAACTCTTATGTTCTTCATCTTCTTCTGCAAATTCCGGATCTACTACTGTTTCAATTTTGTTTCTTTATTCTTCTTCATCTTAATCATCATTCCCATACTAAGAAATGGCTCCTGCTAAAAAATTAGGTCAACCTACTTTCCAAAAACACCAACAGAAGCTCCAAACATTAGGTTTCACACTTTCTGAGATCCCTGGTCAATCTTCAGACTCTGATCTCTCCATTGATCTAGTTTCAGAATTTCCTTCTTCCAATGGGAAAATCCTTATTTCGCTAGGTCAACTAGAAGCTGGCCTTCCTATCCCTCTTTATAACCCATATCTCCCTCTTTTTTATGAAATTATTTCTGACGTTAAATTTTCACGAGAAATCTACCAATTAAGTGGAGATTGTATTCGTCTCATTCTCGAATATGCCTTTCGTGGAGCTGGTAAAGGATCTCGCTATCCTGAATCTGCGAAACATCCTGATTTTAAAGATATCCCAATTATTCCAGCGAAATATACCGTGGAGAATTTCTTTGCGAATTATCAAGTGATTCCCATGAAGAAAGAGAGCACGTGTTGGGCTGATCGTTTGAATAGGAATAAAAAGGTTGCGAAGGATAAACTTCTTATGAAAGATATAGATTATCATTCAAGTAAAAATCAAGGTCCACGCTTCTCAAAAGATGATAAGTGGTGTAGATTTCCTCTCCTCCTTGAAGGTCCATATAATTCTGGCACTCTCGATCTTCATGCGAATCATGAGAATCTTGTGGTGTATCGTCCTTGGGTTTTTAACTGGCCTGAAAGGAATCCCGAGGTATATCTCGCAAAATTTTATCATTATTCGCAGATTTGTATAAACGTATTATTCTTATTGATTATATTGAGATATCTTTTATCAGATTGAAAGAATGAAGCTTAGCTATGCCAATACTGGGAATCCCAATCTCCTACAAATTTTGAAAACCTTCACAGATGAAGTAAGAAACAACTTTCTATAACCTTTAACAATATATTGTTGCCCCTGTTTCTTATCTTTATGTGTGATTGTTTTCAAGGTAATACCATTTGTCGCGGTGGTTGAAGCCAAAGATAAAGGCAAAAGAATAGCAACTCCAAATGAAAGTTCTGGTGCTTCTCCTCGCCGCAATAAAAATCAAACCGCTGACGGTCCCCCAAAGAAGATAAGAAAAACTCAACCACTTCCTTCTAATAACTCTCAACTCAGAGAGACTTCTATTATCACTGAAAAAGATAATGAAATTGAAAATAATAGTGGAATTCATAATGATGCCTCTGTGGGCACTTCAACACATATTTCTTCCGCAAGAATTAGGTCTGCGATGGGTCTTTCTCAACCTGAGACTCCAATGGATCAATTGTCAAACATTTTTAGAAACCCCTTACAAGGTGTTGGAGAGGATGATATTACTCGTACTTGCGACTATCTCTCAAAGATCTGCGATGCTTCAATCTTGACTAATATTAAAGATCTTAAAGGAGTCTCAAGATTTATTAACCCAGGTTTTCTTCATGCGTTAGCTTCGTTGGTATGCCCCTTTCCTTCATTTTTCTTGTAGTAGACTTTACATTTATCATGAGTATCAAAGATCTTTTACTTATCTTACTCATTTTCTCTTTTTTTGTCACAAACTGCTAGAGCTTCTTTTTCCGTTGCTTCAGAATTAGAAAGTAGATTATCATCATCACAGAAAAGGCTTACTGATTCACAATCCGAATCTGCGAAACTTCTCGAGAAAAATAAGCAATACGAAGTTGAAATCTCCATTCTTCGCGAAAAATGTAAACAGTTGGAAGTAGCTGGAAATACTGAGCTTCTTAATAAAAACAAATCGCTTGAAGTAGAAATTCAAGTTATTCAACAGAAATTAGTTGATAAGGAGAAATTCTGCAAACAAGTTATTGGTATAAGTCTTCCCTTTTTTTTTTTTTTTAGCTTAGCTTATTTGGGCAACCATTTTGCAGATGCCTATAATCTTACTGATGAAGCCATCATTCATAATTATTTTGATGAACCCATAGATGAAACCACTCTTCTTCAGCGTCTTAATGACGCTTTAAATAACTATTCAGATGAAAAAAATTAATACTTTGTCCATTGATGAGCTTAAATATCATATCTCCCTTATGAGAATGGATTATAGATCTATTTTGAGTACATCCAATAGTTTAAAGACTTGCAGAGATGAGTTTAGAGAAAAAATCAAAGTCTTAAAAGCCAAGAAGAATGAACTTGAGAAGGATAAAGAACGCATTACTCTTCAAGGCGCTGAAGCTCTATCAAAATTTCGCAATACCCTTATTGATACTGAACTTGAGAGAGATAGACTTAAGAATGAAAACATTAAACTTCTTAAAAGAGAAAAACAAATCCGTTCCCATCTTCTCATTCAAAGTGATGATGAATTCGCATGGGCTGCGACAATTCTCGATAATGCTAGGAAAAACTTAGCGATAGATGTCAGTCTTCATACCGAGCAAGCAACATTGATACAATAAATGATCCATGAAAGAGAAGGTTATTTATTGCTCCTCTAATATCTTTGTATTTCTTGTAGATTTCCAACCAGTTTCTAATTTGTTGTTGTATCATTGCAGAATCTGAAGGAAGATATTCCAAAAGGGTAGCAGAACTTGAAGAAGAAAAAAGTGGTCTTGCGAAAAATCTTGCTTCCCGTAATGAAAAATCTCAAGACTGCGAGAGAAAATAAAGATATCCAACTCAAACTTGCGTAATAATCTTCTCACCATTCGCAATAATGCTATTGAGAAAGTTTGCAAAGATAACAATCTTCCTCTTAGTCTATATCCTTGTCTTATGGATAATATCCCAGCTAGTTCTCAAGTACCAATTATTTCTGATAGTGAGGCTGACGAAGATGAGGAAGGAACTAATGATGAAGATGGTGAAGACAAATATGAAGATAATGATAGAGATAAATCTCAATAGTTTTGTTTTTTCTTTTTGATCTTCTCCTGTGTTTCTCTCTTTCTTTCTTGCGATAATTATCTGCGACAAATTGTAATATTCTGCGAATTATCTGCAGCTCCTGATGTCTTTCAATATATAAATTCTTTTTTACTTCTATCTGTTTGTCATTAAAACTTCAAGAAACAATTCTTTTTGCAATATGGTTAATATAATCATTAATCTCCAATTATTTGTATGAATTTATCATATAATGATAAATAACAATATTTACCATTCTATGCATCATTCCCATACTTGCCTCTTGTTATTAATATGCAATATGATAAATGAATTATCGCAAATAATGCTGCAAAAAATTTGTTATATGCTTCGCAGATATAACCTCTCTTGTGGTCTTATTTCGCCTTCCTAGTTAGAGGTCTTATTATGCCACTTTTAGGCGACAAGATCGCAGGACATTCTTACTTTCACATGTAATAATCCAATGATCTTGCCTTATCATTTGTTTTGATCTCTGCGAAAATATGATAAGTCTAAGCCATCTTGTGAGATTAATCTCTCTTTGCTTTTTAAGACTTATGACATTGGCGTCTTTGCGATTTATATTCTCTTTATCATTGATTTCATTTCATTTATCTAGTTTTTTGTTCTTATCGCAAAAACCCATTGATCTCATCTTAACATTTCTCTTTAGGCCTTTTGGCCAGTCATGCGGCAATATGACGGGCCTAAATATTCTTGCGAATATAAAGTCCCATGACATTGCTGTCTGTGTCACGCGACAATATGACGAGCCTAAATACTCTTGTGAATATAAAGTCCCATGACATTGCCGTCTTTTTTGATACACAGCTCCCTAATGGAGGGTATCTCCCTTATCTCTCCCCCCGGTTTCCCCTTCAAGGATTATACATCGGCCATACAAGACTAGCACTTTCCCATCCAGTTTTTCCAACAACCAGTTGTTTTCGCAGCCTTGTCCTTTATGCCTATATGGCTTATAGTTACAAGACTGCACCCTAGTGGGGTTTTCTTCGGGCCGAACACATCGTAGCCAAGACTTGCCATGGATGTCCAGGGTAGGTTCATCCATCCCGGGCACCCACAACTCAACCGTGTACCTCGGCGCCTTGATCATACTTTGCATTCCTTAGGAGAAACTCTCGGGCGCCCAACCATGGTATAACCTTATATAGTTGGGAATCCAAGTTATTTCTCCCGGATGGATTTTCTATAATCCCAAATCTCCATGACTAGGTTACAGCAGCAGTATAGCCTTTCCCATAGCCATGCAAAGAGATACCCCCTTTATGACGTACTTTAAGGACATTGCCTCTTACGGAATATAATCCACGAACTAGGGTGTACGCCACAAAGGTTCGTCTCATTCTTATATGTTTTTAGGCGATTTGCGCCCGTCTCATGCATTTGCATTAAAAATTCTTATATGATTTGAAATCATCATCTTTTTCTTTTAATATAAAAATTCTTATTTTTGAACAAAGTTTTTCTTTTAATATTCTATCTGCATATTTCTTACTGTTCTTGTTTTTCGATTGTTCGCAACATGATATTGTTGCACTTCTTTTCTTATGTAACGAATGATTATTAGCAATATTTTGTTGGTTTTTTATTTTCTTGCGCAAAATGAAGATTTCAACTTTATCCCAGCACCTTGCATTTGTTTATTTTCCTGCGAAGAATGAAGATTTCTACTTTTTCCCATCTTTACGCGATTGATCACCATTAATTCTTTTGGCACAAACTACTCTTGTAATATATCCTTTCCCCGCAACTCTATACTGTCCACCATCAATTTCTCTTCTCTTTGAGTTTGCTTCCTGTTATGTTGCCAATTACGATTTCTGGCGTTTCTTTCTTCGCAAGTATTAATGTCAACTTCATAACACTTTTTTCCTTCAAACCAATCACCTTTAATTATCCCAATACCATGGGGATGTGGAAACTTTATGCATTTATGATATGTGGATGCTATGCCCAAGATCCCATGGAGCCATGGTCTTCCAATTAAAGCATTATAAGGAGATTCTATATCCACCACACATAACTTAATTTTTGAAGATATCTTGTTCAATGGAATTTCCATAGTGATTTCTCCTTTTGGCTTATTTGCAGTGCCATTGAAACCATAGATTTTGTAAGTTGAAGGGATTAACTCATCATCTCTTCCACCCATTGTACGATAAGAATGATAAAATAATATGTCTACCGAGTTGCCAGTGTCAATTAAAACCCTATCTATTGCCCAAGAATTATTTGTTGCGTCACCATCATCATCTTCTTCTTCTTCTCTGCACTTTGTATTTATCTCTAACTTCACCACCAACGGGTTGTCATGCATCTTCCCTGGCTCTGGTATCTCTTGTGCAGTAAAATAAATAATTTGTTTTACGCCATTCTTCTAACGGAGAAATCTTCGCAATATTCATCACCTCTCTTCCCTCTATATCCCTCGCAAATACTCTATTTAGCACATTATCATGGAAATCTTCTATTGTTTTTTGCGAATGTACAATTGAATTGCAGAATAGATTTTTCGTTGTAGCTCCTACTTCAATGACAAATGTTTCTGCTTCTTTCGCAACATTGACTCTGCGAATTTCTGGTGCTGGTGGCAATTGCTGAGGTTGTGGATATCTCGCTAGAAAATGATTTAACTTCCCTTGTTCAATCATTCGCAGAATAATTCTTTTTACATTCCTACAATTACTCACAGAATGGCCATGAAAATGATGATAAGGGCAGAATTCTTGATTTTGGTTGTTAGGATGTGGTTCTCTCCCCATGTTCCATGGTGAAGGTATATTCCCCATCAAAATAATCGCTTCCCAAATCTTGTCTATACTGGTATTTAGAGGTGGCAATTTGATGTCTTCCCATATAATCCTCTGACCTCTTTGCTCTCTTGAATAATTCTGCTTCTGCCCACCATAAGTCTCTTGCGGTTGATCAAACCTTGGGACTTTATTATTGTTATTGCGATTATAAATTTTTTTCTCCTTTTCCAATTCCTCCTGATCTCTACTCCCCATTGCTACTACCTTACGCTGATTATCCATCTCCATTTTCTCTCGCTGACTTTGGGAGGTACTTGCCACTGTATTAATCATCTTTGGTAATAAACTTCCATTTGCTGCGGCTGAACTTGTGCTCATGAGAATTGGATATGACTCCATCTCATTTTGTTTTTCCTCCAAAGCTATATATTCTTCTTGCAATTCTCGCAGTTCTTTCATAGTGATTGTGTTTTTAACTCTGAATACTTGGATGTATAATATATTTGTCGCAAACATAGCATTTATGAAGGACAAAATGAGATATCTTTCATCTACTCTTCCTGCCATTTCACTGTACATTGTCCTCCATCTTATCGTTAAGTGCTTTAAACTCTCGCCAACTCTCTGCTTTAATCCAAACACATCTTCAATTCCAGGTCGTGTAGAGTTATTGCTTATGTATGCTCCTAAGAAAGTAGTTTGCAAGTGCATGAACGAAGTTATTGTATTCTTGGGGAGACTTTCAAACCACTTGATGCTTCACGATTAAACTTGACGCAAAATATTTGCACAAGACGACATCATGGTTCTCCCATTATAGCATGCATCGAATATAGGCTTTGATATGTTGGAAGGCACATGTAGTCCCATCAAAAATACTGGTTAACACCGAAAAATTGCATTTTGGAGGTATCCCTCCTAATTGTACCTCTTGAGTAAATGGAGTTTTCGCAGCTTCTTCGATTGCCTCATCAAGTTGTCTTCTTCCTCCATCTCTTATGTTATTTATTATTCCTCTCATTTCTGCTAGCTCCCGCAAGATTTGCTCATTCCTATCAGAATTTTGCTCCATTGGCCTTTTCAACGCAGCTTCTCTTCGTCTGTGTTCATGCCTTTCTTGTCTTGCGATATTTCGTGCTTCTTCTTCAACATCTTGATTTTGCCCTCTTCTGCGATTTTCTTCTTCTTGAATTTGCAAATTAATTTGTCTTTCATTTTCTTCTCTGCGAATTTCTTCATCCCTTATCTTTTCTCTTCGTTGCCTTTCCATGTCTCTGTGAATTCTCTCATATTCCTCATTTAGATTATCATTATTACGATTTTGTACACGTCGTCTTTCTCGATTATCATGATTATTCTGACGCAATGCTGCTTGAATTTCTTGTTCTTCTACTTCAGCTCACAATCTCTCTCTTTCTCCCGCTAAATGTACTTGCTCAATATAATGCGTCTCAATATCATCTTCAATCATTCTGCGATTTCTTCGAATCTCTTTATCACGTAACATTCTCCTTCTCTCTTCTTGATTTTCTCCTTCATCTTGATTATGTCTAACGTCCAAAGTTTCACCGCGTGGAATATAACGATCATTTATCAAATTCTCGCCAATATTTTGTATATGATGATTTTGTCTTGTTTCTTCTCTATATGATCTTGAACTTGATCTCATGCTGCTTCTTGATCTTCTATTTTGCAACCTCATATTTTCCATTCTTAATTCATGATTTTGCCTTATAATATTTGCACGTTCTTTTGCCTCTAATCTTCTTTCTTCCTGTATCCTTTTTCTCAAATCATCTACTATCTCATGTCCTTCATGAATTACTCCTCCATCCACTTCCTGATTTCTTTCCTCTTCTTGATTTTCTGCCTCTTCTATCGAATCCGACCTCCAAGTATGCACACTTGCTCTATCATAATCCACATTTCTATCTTGTGCTTGTGTTTGTTGATTCGGTGGTTGAATTGAATTTTCTGCTCCATTTCTCATTCTACTTCTTCCTGATCTGATCCTTAAAGATCCTTCCAATTCACCTGTTCCTTCACCCGCAATTCTTTTACTTCTTCTCTTGTTGTTGGTGGTTCTGATGTATTTCTTCTCCTTCTAGCCATTTCTTCAATTCTAACAATTTCTTCAAATCTTCAAGTTGCAATTTGAAATTTCTCAAATTGATTCTCCCTGTTTCTGGGCGCCAAAATGTAGTTGCAGGAATTCCCACACTACACCCTACTCAAGAATTTATCAATATTTATGACATGATTTGAAGATTAAAGACCTTTTTTTATTAATATGATCTTAAAAGAATTACATTAATCAAGAATAAAATTCACTTCATAAGATTTTCTCTCTCCTAAAAACTTTCTTGGCACTCAAAAATTCATCTCTCTCTCTGGAACTATTCATTCCCTTTATATAGGCATTTACATAGTGGATTACAACTCATTTACAGCTAAGATCCCCTTTAATTTCGGATCTGGGTTCTTGCGATAAATCGCAGTTAACACCGCCTTAATCATTCGCAGTTTTATTGGTTCATCGCAGAAATGTCACACTTTTCTCATGTTTCTGTCGTTTTCATCTGATATGTCATTCCTTACGTCATTTTGAGATGTATCGCAGAATATCATTGATGTATCGCAGAACTGCTGTTTATTTCGCAGGACTATTGTTGTGACAATATTCTGATCCTACAATAAACAACTCCAGATTGGACAGTAGGCTCTGAATTAAAGAGTCATAAAAGAAATTGTCCTAAAAATAAAATAAAATTGTAGTCTTCTTGACATGCAAAATTAATCATCAACCAAGGACTTTATTGGATACAACCAAAAACATATAAAATATGTAAGTAAATCTCCATATAATTGCGTGAACTCGAAGGCCAACGATCCATCGAGATAAAGATTTGGATTGAGATTATGGACACTTTATTTTCCAAAAAAAACTAAATTTTAAGATCAATTTAGGTCTAATTGCCATCGATTTTAGATGGCTTCATTGAGGTTGCAGATTTCAATTGAACTGCTATCTAGGTTTATCCCCGGGGTTCTATAGAATTCTTTCTTCTTTATTGAACTTGTAATCTTTGTTTGGCCGGCCCTGAGGCAAGGTCAACGAAGGTTGACTTTGGGCAGCAGTGAAAGGGCAGCAAAAAAATGGATTTCGTCTAGGGGGTTTATGAAAAAAATCAGAAAATGAAGGTTTGAAACGTGAGTACAGAAAGTAAAAAGGATGTACATGATAGGGGTGGGACTTGGGTTGGTTGGGCGGGTTAGAAGGCTTGGCTGATGCAGACCCGCACTAGGAATTCTTTGCCCAGATTGCCCATCGAACCCATTGAGGTGTTGCCCAAGTCCGCCCAAGTTTTGTTCTTCGGGTTTCCCGGGTTGGCCCAAGTTCCACTAGATATACAAGTTTGTTAATGTGATAATAATAAATTTAGTAATAATAAGATTTAATTGCTCTATTTATTTTAAATTTCCAAATAACTGAAGATTATTGTGAATAAGAACTTACTTTAAAGGCTTATTTCTAAGTATATACTCCATCCGTTTCAAAAAAATAGGCAGGTTTCTTTATTTGGATATGTCCAAAAAATAGGATTGTTTCCATATGTGGAAAGTCAAATGTTATGATTTTACTACTATACCCATAGATGGACCACTTCTCTCTCTCTTCTTTTTCTCTCTAATACAAAAATGAGACCATTTCTCTCTCCTCTTTCTCTAATACCAAATGAGTGGGGACCAAGGGATAGTTTAGGAAAAAACATGAAAAAATGGCTACAATGATTGATTTTCTTAATTTTTGTGAAAACCAAACTTACCTATTTTTTTGAAACGGAGAGAGTAGTAAATATCATATATTACGGAGAGAATTTTTTCTCTCGATTTTTCTACCATAAACTCGTCTTCTTCCTTCTACAGTCCTGCTTCTTTATTTCCTTCCCCACTCCTCTCCCACTTGAGCCACTGTTGCGACACCACCATTTCCACGGTAAATAGAATCAAAACCCCAATTCAATCTTGAAGCATAAGATAGATTGACATTTATATTAATTTATAATTGATTTTGCATCTAATCTTTGATTTTCAGTTAGTATAACTTAAGTGTATTTGTAGGGGAAAAAGTTTTAAACCCCCGATTCAATCATAAGAATAGATTATCATGTATGTTCTATGATTGATTTTAAATATAATTTTTTTGATTCTCAGTTAGAATTACTTAATTATATATTTTAGGGCAAAAAATTTTGAACCCCCAATTTTTAGTGAATTTTTTTTCGTTTGTTGTTCTTGTTTACTGAGAATTTTTCTTTGTTGGATCAATTGCAGGTGTGGTTCTGACTGTAGTTTGTTGTATGTAAGGGGGCAACATTTTTTGGGTATGCTTTGGGGCAGCAAAATGCCAGGGCTGGCCTCAGTTTCTATTCCAGGTTAGCTTTATTGAACAGTTTATAGCAATAATGAATGGAATATTATGATGTCAGACTTGTCAGTGAGCAACTCATATGTATGAACAAATATGAACTTTTTGCTCCGTGTATTTCAAATTGCATTCTCTCAATTATTACTGTAAAACATGTGAAATAGAATTAATCCAAATCACACGTTACCTAGCAAGTGTTATACTTCATTTTGATGCATCATTACTTACAATTTACATCTAAATGGCAGATTGGCAGTGGATTGGAGACGCTACAAGAAGTTCCATCTTTCTTTATACGTGTGATCGAGTCTCCCATCTGCTTCGCGAATCTTACCCATCTCCAAGAGAGGTTCGCATATGATTAAGTACCTGTGCAACAATTTTTTTCAATTCCTCAAGTAATTGTAGCTATAACTGATTTTTCCAGGGTCAGATATTGCCGAACTTCAGAATGAAGATGGAACATTTACATAGGACATTTGGGATGAAACTGATACTCTGGTGCATACTTACTGCCTAATTCCCCTTTGAATCGATCAGCTCTTAGCATGATAAAAAAATGAAACACTTTGATTTCTGACAAATATTTTTCCTTGTGTAGGTTTTCTTATATCCAATTTCATGTCTCTTATCTATTGCGTCGTTTGTAAGCTGTTGAATACATTATGATCTGTAAGAATTTGGATGGTGGGTTTGGGTGCACACCTGGTGGGGGGAGTTTCATGTAGGACAGAGTATGTAATTTTTTCTTGGCAGTCCTTTGTGGATCCAAAAAAGAAAATAGTTTTTCGTCAATGACATCCTAGGTTCCTACATATGTGTTAGGCATTCAGTTCAGTGATACTAGAGTGTTGCAACTGTATTTACAGTTTTCTACTGCGTGGGTGCGCTCCCTATAACGTGTTCTTTGCGCCACATCTACAAGGACCTTGTTTGATGGTGGTTATCTGAAAGGCAAGTCCAATCTGTAGATCCATATGAACGACCAGGTAAGCTTCTTGACGTAAGTCTTGTAAGTACTTCTTTTTCTTTAGCACATTTTCCCTTTTTTCTCAAGAACGATATTTATCCATCACTCAGGTTTGCTACAAGGAGCGTATCCCGAGTTGGAGAAGTAGCACATAGAAGTCTGCTTCGCCCTTCATTTCCCCAATACCGAGTCCGTGAAGCACAAATCAGGAAAATAGACTTACTCATCGCTGTCACTGGCTTTATCTCTGTTGCCACCTCGCTCTTTCCAGTTAGATATTCCCAGCAATTTCCACCCACCTCGACTTCTCCAGCTCCATCATTAGCAAGTTGAGCTGCAACTGAGGCTACCAAATTGCTGAAATATCATCATACTCTCGGTGTGCAAGTTGTAATTGGAGGTGTGAGGCAACTGTTGGAGCAGAAACACTTACAGGCAAATCTGTGTCAGGTAAAAAGTTATGTCCTTTAAACCTTGTTATTTTAAAATTTAAAAACATTCAGTGATCTAGATGAGTAACTTGATGTACGGCCAAAGTATTCTAGACCATGTTATCTTAAAGTTTAAAAACATGTGAGTTAGCTGCTCACATCTCCTGAGCCTCATTTTACATAAAACGTTGACATGTTGTTAATGTTTTGATATTAAACATTGCCCGAATTCTCCTGTTTGTACCAATTTTTTCACCGAACAACAATTCTTTGATTATATTTGCATTACAATTATGGTGTGATCCAGGTTAAAGCCGATGGTGTATCACTGTATCTTCTGCAGACATTTTAAGGATTGTATAGCAGATGAACCCCAGATTGACATTGTATCGAACTGGAGTACATCAGAGTATTTTCCGAGGTTACTCAGGTAGGTCAGTAAGTCATGCAAGTGGCAGTAACATGGAATAGGAATTCCTATAACAATATGTGTATTAATTGACTTGTGGATTCTGCCTTGCAGGATACTTTATTTCAGTTGTCTCCGAATGTTTGTATAAAAACTTGGAATTACGCACAAGAGCAAGCTGCAGTTAAAGCATCGCCAGGAGATGACAGCCTGTGCACTGCGTCAATAACTGGTGGGTCGCTGCTGGGTCTTTTGTGATACCCGACAGCATTTCTTAAAGAGCAGGTCTGTATAAAGCTTTGTTGCAACAACATGGCATTTTGTTTTTGCCATTTACCTTTCTCTTATTTATTTGCTTAAGAAAAATCAGTGCTTTCTGTTCACTACTTTCTTGGTTAAATGATTTAACCTTAATATCTAACTTGTGTTACTATTAGAGAAAAATATTGGATGCCTATCCAAGCTCATATTCATTTAGTCTTTGAAAATTGATAGTGATTGTTGAGTTGAAAGTGTTTGTCCCAAGGATTGGAATTGTTACCGAACCTTGTGTGAGTCCTGAGTTGCAGAAAGTAACCTGAAAACATGGATTGAGGACATGTAGTTTAGAATGGTCAACTTGCAATTCTCATTCTTATGCGTTCTTCGAATTTGTATCTACTAGACTGTCAATCTCATAGCATACCCGTTGTTAAGGTAAATGACTAGAGCTGCCAAGGTATATGCTCTTTACAAAAAACATGAACCCGCACTTGGTTTGGGAATCAACTCGATACTAATTCAATTGATTTGTCTTGCAGGTTGGAAAAGGCCCAAAAATTAGCCCTACATCACTAGCTTGAATCAATGTTAAGTATGAAAGTTTGGGATATTGTACATAATACTGATACAATTTTCTATCATAAAGTATGCTTCGTTTTGATTATGTTTCTTGTTGTTTTTTCAGTTAATTATTGAGGAAATGAAGATACGGCTGGAAGATCTATGAAGATTTATTTTACAATCACGTGACCTAGTGGATCTGACTGTTTTGTAGGAATTATGGAGTACCAAATGAAATCTCTTGGCAAGGAAGCATTTCGCTCGGAGTGTGGAAAACTCACAGTTCCCATTACTATTCTAGTGTGCCAAATTTACTTGCTAAGGTTTGAGTTCTATTTTTCATCTTGAACTGGATTTCTTTATCCTACTTCTGGTACTTATGAACTGTATTATTTTAGTGTTTCTTAAGTTCCACATGTACTAATACAAACATCTCGTATTTATTATCTGTTATCTTAGAGTTTAAGGTAAACAACTAGGACTATCCTATCTTAGTTTTTACCGCAAGAGATTATTTTGTTCCCAAGGTACTGAGATATTTGAATACTATTGATTAGTAAACTGTACTCATCTTTAACCCATGCTACTCAACTTTAAAGACTATTGATATTTGATGCCATTGTATTTTTTTTTATACTGGTCTGATGTACCTTGACCAAGGAAATGAAATTGCATCGCTGAATATTTTGCACTGTATTGGTTGCTACATGCTAGTAAAATTGAGACGAGATAAAAGATAAAAGATGGAAGATATAGATAGGGAGCTACATGCTGTTAGAATTGACAATGGAGCCTGCAATTATTCTTTCTTTAAGTGTGCCTTAGTTAGGAACAAGGGGTCAGGGTGCATGCCTCACGGAACAATAGTAAGTTTTTTTTTTTTTGCTCTGTTGGTCTGCACAACTACATCCTTAGATAGCTAGGTTAAGTAAGAATGATCTAGTAGTGAACCACATTGGTGTTAGAATTACCTCTAAACATGTAGATTATTCTAGAAACAAAGAATATAAGGTAAGCCTCCATAGGCATAGTTGTTAGCCTCCAAAGGCATAGTTGTTAGCCTCCATAAGCATAGTTGTTAGCCTCCAAAGGCATAGTTGTTAGCCTCCATAGGCATAGTTCTCTTCTTCTCTTTGTAAGCCTATAAATAGGCATTTGTAGTATCATTTGTAATCATCCAAAAATATCAAAAACATTGTATTAATGTTATCTAAATGAAAACTCATTCAATGAAACTCTTTGTTTTGATTCAATCTTGATATGGTATCAGAGCAAGGAGAAGGATCCTTGTATCTAGTGTTGAAACTTCTGCAATGGCAACCCGTCGTCAATACAACATTAAACATAAGTCTGTCACCTGCACTCATTGTAGTAAACGTGGTCATACCAAAGACAATTGCTTTAAGATTATCGGGTATCAGATTGGTGGGATAAATGCGATCCCAAGAAAAAGAATTCCGCAAAGACAACACATGTGGTTAGTAATCCAACCTCCGCTATGGAAACAACCAATGGTAAGGTTTTTAATGTTTCGCAAGTTGTTCCTAATAGCTCATGGATAATTGATTCGGGTTGCACAGACCATATGACTTTTGATTCCAGACAGGTTTCTCCTCTTAAAACATCCATACACAACTCCGTTTGCACAGCAGATGGATCTTTGGCTCCAGTAATTGGAGAACAATCATTAAATCTTACGGATACATTGAGTCTAGATTCCGTTTTAGTCGTTCCCTCTCTAAATTATAATCTATTATCAGTTTCCCAAATTACTAAAGTCTTAAATTGTGTTGTTATCTTTTGGCCTAATTCTTGTGTGTTTAAGGACATTCGAACACGGCGGACGATTGGATCTGGGGTTAGAAGAGGAAAGCTATACTATCTAGATTTGGAGTCAAAAATTTGGAAAGATTATCTAACGCTTTAGTTGTGAATGGTACTCGGGGAGAAGGAGAAATCACAAATTTGGTTATGGCATAGACGGTTAGGGCATGCTTCTTTTGGCTACTTAAGAAAGCTATTTCCTAGTCTATTTTCAAAGATTGATGTTTCTAGTTTTCAATGTGAAGAATGTGAACTAGCTAAAAGCCATCGTACTTCGTTTCCATCAAGTTTAAATAAAAGTCCTATTCCATTCATGATTATTCATTCTGATGTTTGGGGGCCGTCTAAAGTTAACACTCTTGGAAGCGCACGATGGTTCGTCACCTTTATTGATGATTGCACTAGGATGACATGGGTTTGCTTGATGAAATCAAAAGATGAAGTGAATAATTTATTTCAGAGGTTTCACAAAGTAGTCAACACACAATACAATACAAAGATTCAAGTTCTTCGAAGTGACAACGGAGGCGAATATTTAAGTGCGATTTTCAGCATTATTTAAAAGAATGTGGTATTGTTCATCAGACAACTTGTCCTAATACTCCTCAACAGAATGGGGTAGCTGAAAGGAAAAACCGTCACTTGCTTGAAGTTGTGCGCGCTTCATTAATATCAGCTCATATGCCGTTAACTTATTGGGGTGAAGCTCTTGCCTTTGCAGCATATGTGATCAACCGTACACCTTCCAAAGACTATCATTTTCAGACACCTTTTCAAGCTCTCAGTGAGGCAACAGTTTCACCAACAGTTCCAAACTTGCCTCCACGCATATTTGGTTGTGTAGTATTTGTGCACTTACACAAGAACCAACGGAGCAAGTTATCTCCCCGAGCTTTAAGATGTGTCTTCGTAGGATATGCTGCAAGTCAGAAAGGATATAGGTGCTACCATCCTCCAACTAAACGAATGTACATCACATTGGATGTTAATTTTCACGAACACGTGATGTATTACTCGAAGTCTGAACTTCAGGGGGAGTATGAAAAAGAAATTCAGACTCTTGACTATGAAGAAGACATAATCGAAGAAGATGTTGTTCTTGAAATTCCAAAAGAACGGAAAGTTAGTGGGGAAGAAATTAACACAGATAATGAAATTGAAGCTATAAATGAAGTTGAAGAAGATAATGCATATAGATCAGAAGATAATGCAGATGAAGTTGAAGAAGATAATGATAGATCACCAACCCCAATCCAACCGTTCGCTGAAGATGTTCTTGAACCTGCAAAGAAACAATTGCCAGAACGTCGGAATAGAGGTATCCCTAAATCTATGTATGAACATGATATTTCATCAAAAGCTAAATATCCCATGAGTAATTATATCTCTAATCACCGTCTGACCGAATCAAATAAGTCATTTGTGAATCAATTATCTACTGTAGTTATTCCTAACAGCGTGCAGGAAGCATTATCTGATCCGAAATGGAGGGAAGCTATGATCGATGAGATGAAATCCTTACAAGAAAATAATACTTGGGACATGGTTGAATGTCCAGAAGGAAAGAAAGTCGTGGGATGTCGCTAGGTTTTTACAGTCAAATACAAGGCAAATGGTAAAATTGAACGCTTTAAGGCAAGATTGGTTGCTAAAGGGTATAGCCAGACTTATGGTGTAGATTATAATGAGACATTCGCACTGTAGCTAAAATGAATACAGTGCGAGTCTTGTTGTCTCTTGCTGCAAATTTGGGTTGGCCATTGCAACAGTTTGATGTCAAGAACGCCTTTTTACATGGAGATTTGTCCGAAGAAGTGTATATGCGGCTTCCACCAGGAATGATGGAGTCGAGTTGCATAACGGAAAAGTTTGCGAGTTAAACAAGTCATTGTATGGTCTGAAACAATCTCCGAGCGTGGTTTGGAAGATTTACCAAGTCTATGAGAGCATTTGGTTATCGTCAGGCAAATTCAGATCATACTTTATTCTTAAAGAAAAATCGAGGCAAGATTACGACTTTAATCATATATGTAGATGACATGATAGTTACGAGGAGATGATCCGGAAGAAAGAAAGGCTCTCCAAAATTATCTATCAAGTGAATTTCAGATGAAGGATCTTGCTTCTTTAAAATACTTCCTTGGAATTGAAGTATCTCGATCAATGAAGGAATATTCTTGTCACAAAGAAAATATGCCCTTGATTTGTTGGAGGAAGCAGGTATGACAAAGCATGTCAACCTGTAGATACACCGATAGAGCCAGGTTTGAAATTATGTTCGGATGGCAACCAAGTACTGTTGATAAAGGAAGATACCAAAGGCTCGTGGGTAGACTAATGTACTTGGCACATACAAGACCCGATCTTGCATATGCATTGAGTATTGTTAGTCAATTCATGCATAATCCTGGAGAAACACATATGAATGCGGTAATGCGAATCCTAAGATACCTGAAGTCTGCTCCCAGGAAAAGGGATCTTGTTTAAGAAAGGTCAAGACTTCAAAAGTATGGAGGCATATCTTTGATTCGACTATGGTGGGTCATGTGATGATATGAGGTCTACTTCAGGATATTTTACCTTCGTTGGGGGTAATCTTGTTACATGGAGAAGCAAAAAACAAGGAGTTGTTTCACGATCAAGTGCAGAGGCTGAATGGCGAGGTATGGCGCTGGGTATCTGCGAAGTTATGTGGTTAAAACGTCTGCTAACTGAATTGGGGTATCCTCCTAGGAAACCAATTCATTTGTACTGCGATAACAAAGCGGCGTGTGATATTGCACACAATCCAATTCATCATGATCGCACAAAACATGTGGATATAGATAGGTTCTTCATTAAAGAGAAGTTGGATAATGGGATCGTGGAGTTACCTAGAATTAGATCGGAAGAACAGGTAGCTGATATTCTAACTAAAGCAGTTCCAAGTAAAATATTTCGGAAGTTTGTTGGCAAGCTAGGCATGAGCGACATATATGCACCACTTGAGGGGAGTGTTAGAATTACCTCTAAACATGTTCTAAACATGTAGATTATTCTAGAAACAAAGAATATAAGGTAAGCCTCCATAGGCATAGTTGTTAGCCTCCAAAGGCATAGTTGTTAGCCTCCATAAGCATAGTTGTTAGCCTCCAAAGGCATAGTTCTCTTCTTCTCTTTGTAAGCCTATAAATAGGCATTTGTAGTATCATTTGTAATCATCCAAAAATATCAAAAACATTGTATTAATGTTATCTAAATGAAAACTCATTCAATGAAACTCTTTGTTTTGATTCAATCTTGATAACTCATTCAATGAAACAAGGGGTCAGGGTGCATGCCTCACGGAACAATAGTAAGTTTTTTTTTTTTTGCTCTGTTGGTCTGCACAACTACATCCTTAGATAGCTAGGTTAAGTAAGAATGATCTAGTAGTGAACCACATTGGTTGGTATCATCTTTTGTTCGTGTAGAGTTATTCAGTTTTAGACATCCATCCCATATGACTAAAAAATTTAGACATCCATCCCATATGACTAAAATTACTGAGTTTTTGCAGCATAGATATACTAAAAGACTGGGTTTGTCATTTAAGACATACTCTTACTGAGCAGATGAGCATATAAAAATAGGCTAAGAGCATTTTTAAAATCAGTAGTGCATTTCCAATTATTAGATATGAATTACAGACTTTAAGTTTTATGACACAGTCTTAAGTCATCTCTTAGGGTTATTTTTTCTTTCCAAACTTTTTATACACGGTTGCCTTTCCAATCTGCTGCATCTCATTTCTACGAATGTTAATCTGTAACTTTGTTCTGAATGTAGATCAGTAGATGATAACTATGTTCAAGTCACTTGTAAGTCAAACATCTAGACCATATCATGAGTTTAACAAAGGCTTGGATGTATCCATGTGTCCATGTTCAGTGATGCAGAAATCCATTTTTTTTCTTTATCAGCCATTCACTTCAAATCTAATCTCTGTGTAACTTTGCAACTGTAACAGCCATAGACACCAACGAACTCGAAGCAATAGTTGATAAGGTAAGAATAACCTAACCTCTTATGGAAGTTTGAAGTTGAATTTGTTTGAGCTATTTATAGACCTAACCAATTAACCATATTGTGGCAGCTGGCATTGGTGAACCCAGTAGGACAAGTTATGGAAAAGCTCGAAAGTTCAAGAACATTAGAAAAATCATTGTATCTAACAGTTGGAGAAGCCATTGCAGATGAGCTGTATGTAATACCCGACTGAGTTACTGGAAAGGTTTCCTTTCATTGTTTCTGGTTTATTGGATAATTTAAATAGGACTCGCATTTTCTTCTTCTTCTTTTTTCTAGTACAGAATAGCAAATAAGTACTTTATGAATTTCCCTTTTAGGCCTTGATGTAGTCGCAATTAGTAGTACATCATTCTATAGTTTATCGCTTTGAAGATTTCAAAATCTCTTGGAATTCTTGGAGCTCTTATAATGACTTTACCAGTATGAGTGAATTTAGGTTTTTTGCTTTGGTTTTTTTTGGTGATTTTGAACCTCTGTGAACTGTTTAAATTTGAATGGAAGGACATCAAAACTGGTGTTCGTCTTTTAAGATTTCTATTAACGTTTTCTCACCTTGAGTATTTAGCCTTTACTTTTGCTGTTATCTGCTAGTGGTTTGGAGGGGAGGGTAAGATTTTGAACTTCGAATCTATCCGACCTTTTTTCAGCTCTTTTTGTTTTCTGCTTAAAAAAAAAGTTTAAACTGGATAACGAGAAGGAATCTTTACGACACCACTAGTTATACTCAGGACATCTAGATATAGATGTGACCCTACCAGCAGATTTTTTCTTCTTACCTGGGCAATTCGAGACTGGAGAGGAGAGTAAGAACTCAAATCTCCCTAACCGGTCAAGTCAAAGGCCGGGCACAATTTATAGAATTATGTAGTAAAAGAGAGCGATAATTCTGCTATTACCCCAGATTAGCCAAGGTTTGGAAAACGTGAATTGCAACACGTGACATTCCAAGAAACTAGCTCAGTTTTTCCTCTATCGGGTAGAAATTCTATTTTTACACCTGCATATGCTTATGTAGGCATTTTCCTTTATCTGCACAAGTATTATGCACAGAGCCATTCACACCTGCATACGCTTATGTAGGTATTTTCCTTTGTTTGCACAAGTATTATGCACAGAGCCATTCACTCGCATGAATCTTGTGCAAATATCTTCAGTGACTTTAAGTGGAGCAAAGATGCCGTAGATTTATATAGTATAGTGCAGCAAAGTGAAAATGTTGCTGTAGAGATGACCTTGTAAATTTAAAAATGTAATAGACAGAGGTAAAAATAATTGGTATCTTTAATAGAGTGAACTCTTTGACATTCACAAAACTTGAGCATTACTTCCATTGTCAACCATCCAATCTACAAAAACCAGAACCTGGATACAAAGTGAAACTAGGGACTTTCTAGGACTCTTCTTTCTCTTTTACTTTTTCCTCTATTTTGGTCTCACTTGGAGTGTGAACTGCAACACCTGTTGCCGCACCTGCACTAGAAAGCACAGAAGTCATTTTCTCCCTTCCACTTGCAATTAGCTCTTTGTTGTCCTTGTCCTTAACTTGGGAAGGAAGAAGTTGAACACTGTCGTCATCAGCATCAGCTCCAACTACAAAATAAAACAATGCTTTAATAGATTCCACAAACGACAAGCAACAACCAATTCAGTGATTTGAATTAAGGGTTCAACGTCCAACACGCACAAGTGACAAGCAAGTGATAACCATAATGGAGAATCATAATTTGAGGACAGAAGAAAAATGAATCAATCATTGTTCTTTCTACATTTTTATAATTTGTCCTGCATTTAGGTTGGGGACCACAAATGGGAATGAGGACATGTACTGAATATAGACATTTCATCATTCTGAAACAGAAGGCACAAGATCAAGTACATTGGGAGCCCAACATATACGTAACCCTATTTCTATGTAAGATATAGTTATAGTCTTACAAAATAACTTAGATTCCAAATACCAATTGTGTATTTCAAATTTGCTCGTCTTAAAATGAGTACCATAATAAAGGAAAGCCAAACAGTAAGTAAAGTGCACTTTTAGTATTTGGATGAAATTGGAAGAAAAAAAAATCCTCCAGATTTTACACTTATTATTGTGAAGTGCATTAAGCAGTAACCTTAGCTACACATGTGTCACTCCATTAGAGTTAAATAATGTATGAATGAATCTAGTCATGAAATCTGAACAAACACTTCTATAACGCTTGGAAGGCTAAACATACTAAGTTTCAAACTACAAGTAGCATCAGAATTGGGGTGAGCATACTTGTCCCAGCAGAAAAAGCGCTTACTTGTCCAAGCAGAGAAGCAATACATGCACCTGTATGTACAAGTGGACTTTCTTTGCCTAGTGCAAGTCCACCTACTGATGTATACCTAGTATGTAAGGGGAGCTGAGCTGAAAGACAGTGATTGATAAATATATATTACTCCTCCAACCCAACAATGCATCTTTTTAAGGAGAGACATAAACCCTTTCGGTGCAAACCCTCACAATGTCAGATGAGTCTTCAAGACCTTTTTCCATAGATAGTAGTTACTTCGTATGAATAATAATGGTTTTCATGGCAATATATGAATGTCGTTGGGTAATTAACTATACATTTCTTTGATTAAAAAAAAACACACTCACATTATGGCTAAAAAAAGCTGTTACTTTGTCACCGGCTTTGACTGATCAGTTTCTAGACCCTAATATGATTGACAGAGAATAGCAAAAGAATAGCAGAACGAAGTAGGATAAAAACACAGAGAATTTGCAATAGAATGTTCTGATTTTATTGCTATAGCGAAGAACTTACAATGTTTACCTCTTAGGTTAATTTTCTGCCCTAGGTATTGCTTCTTCTTCTTGCTCGTTTCCCGCTAGTATTCCTCTAGTTTTTTTTTCCGTGTCTCTACAAGCTCTCTAGGTGCCTATTTATAGGTTTAAGACTACGCTAAAACTAGTAATACACAGAATGAGTAATTCTCTCTATTTTTGTAACCTTCTAGGAATAGGACTCTACTGTTCCTTCTAGGAATAGAACTCTATTTCTAGAATTACTTGGAGAGTAAATCAGGGCGTTTTAACTGAGGAATAGGGTATTCTAATGGGCCCTAAACCCTAAAATGGATCAGACCTCCCCCATTAGGAGGCTTTTGGTCCCTCAAAAGCATTGAACCAAGAGGTGGGGATATTTAGCTTGCAGCTGCTCTCTTGAGTACCACTTCACATGCTTAAAATTTTTCCCCTTAAGGCAGACTTGTAATAACTCTTGTTCTCCCACTCTAGACATCCGTGTGTTCTTGCTAAGAACCATATCTTCTGTTGCTACTTCACCAGGAATTAAGTCTTGCACAACCGGTAACAATGGCGACTCATTACGCTCGTCAAGTAACGAAGGTTCAAAAAGCTTAAGATTCTCGGCATTTGCTGTGGAGTATATTTGCATATAGCTTGGCAGTTCAAGCTTAAAGGCATTAGTGCCATATTGTTCCAAAATTTGAAACGGGCCATAGAGTATAGGTTTCAATTTCTTTTGGGGCCCTTGTAATCGGTTTTTACCAATAGCTAACCAGACCAGATCACTGATGAGGCGTCGAACTCGCAAAAATAATATTTCTCTACTTTTTACACTAGCAAGTAGTATAATGTAAGCAGGATCGTCCCAAGGGAGGTATGAAGTTTCTAGTTGTTAAGCAAATACTCTTAGCAAAGATGATTGTGTTGTAGAAAATCTGAAAATAGTAAATTGTATTCAAATATGAGATGGAATTGATTAAAGGTTCATTCTAGACCACGGAATACAAACCAAATTGATATA
This sequence comes from Papaver bracteatum, assembly GCA_023529315.1. Taxonomy (NCBI): domain Eukaryota; kingdom Viridiplantae; phylum Streptophyta; class Magnoliopsida; order Ranunculales; family Papaveraceae; genus Papaver; species Papaver bracteatum. The sequence goes on from JAJJWX010003488.1 coordinate 1,968,940, forward strand.
TAGCCAAGTTCTTTGCATTATCATGTTACTAACAACCCTAGAATAATTAGTACGCTCAACTATTCCGTTACTATCTCCTAAGCTCACCGGATACGGAAGCGCTCGACTATCGGTTCCTACTTGCCAAGTTTCCTAGAGGTACGCTTACTAGGTGTGACTTAAACAAATGCTCTAAGTTCTGTGAGATAAGGTTTGTCCTAGTGATGAACTCAAAATCATGAATCACCTACTAGTGTTGATTTCGACATATGGATACTTAACAAAGTCCCATCATCAATACCCACATATTGCTACTTGTGTTTATCTTCTATAGACAATTACGGGTCGAAGAAAATCTAAACTAGCAAATAGATTAAGAATTAATGATTCAATTTCGAACTTAAACCATTAACAAATAATCCATAGACAATATTAAAATAGTAGAAAATCAATCAATAACATAAATAAATGCAAGAGAATAAGTTATTTCATATCAATTGAAGATTCATATGCTCCAAGCTTCAAATCGCCCTTAATCAAAGATAGTTTTAGTTACTCATAAATATGGAGTTCATCATCAAATATAATAAATGAAATAATGAAGATGAAAATAAACAAGGAAGCAAACCCTAGTTCCAGCTTTCTGCAAAACTCCAAGTAGAATAGAAAATACGTGATTATAAAGTTGTAGAAGTTTCCCTTTTTGTAGCCTTTTTCTCCTTCCAAAACTAGGTCAAGTCTCAAAAGTCCAAAACATAAAAGTCCACCATAAGCCCAAGTGTGAGAAAACCCGTGTAAAAATATTTCCAAAAACTAGTCGCCGGAAAACTGGTCATAGTGCCGGAAATTTGCCGGAAAAGTCACCGGTCGCCGGCCAAAGTAATCAGCTCAAGTACCCTGTAACTCACTCCCATGTTATCTTCAAACATAACTCCAGTCCAGCTGAAGCATTTCAGCTTAGTAGCTGCGGCACTACTTGTGCTACTAATCTCAGTTCACACCTGTAATATTAATACACAGCATCACCTGCACTTCCAATCTGCAACTATTTCTCAAGCCAGCTACAACACCAGGCCTTCCAGATCACTTGTTGTTGTGTACCAGCTCCAATCCATATCCACCTGCGACAGCTTCAGCAGCAGCTCAGCTACTCCAATGTTGTAGCTTCTGCAACACAGTCACCTGCTCTGGCCTGCACTGTAGTTAACCACCAACAGTTCTCGTAGTTGCTTCCATTTTCTCCGTGTTTACCTGAACTTTAAACGCTCTCAAAACCCAGCATTTCTCTAGCTCAGTTTCAAGCATTCAAACAACACCAACTCCTCAATGGAAGTAACCCATCACCGCAAACAGATTCATTCATCTCTGAGCTCCTCTAAACGAACAAGTTATCTACGACCACAACACCTCAAACCCGAACTCCAAGCCATCAGTAGTCACCAGTACTCGTTGCTGTCATAAACTACAGCGTTAATAATTCATCATCTACTGCATTTCTTGCGACTCCTCCAGGCCCTGTTAACTTCTCACATCAGCGTCTTCCATCTTCTTTGTACAACAGCCAACTCGAGCTCCATCGTCAATCACACATCGCTTCCAACATTATTAGTCCACCATTGCTGCCATCAGATTACAGGAAAGCTCATCGTGCATCTCCACCAAAACCAACGGCAGTAGTTCATATTCCTGACTGAATTTCAGGCCAAGATACAACCCTGATTTTGTTTCCCTATTGGCTTCAGAAACATCTCCCAACCATACGCAAATAACCATCATTCAAAGCCCTGAGACCTTTAGTGTATCTGACAAGATGGTGCAATCGACTGCAGCTGCAAATGGCCACATTATTGCTACCAGAACTTGACCAAAGCTTCATATATTTAGACTCAAGAACCCTGTCCTTCTTATATGCAGAAAATATTCTACAAAACCATCCTAAAACACCCACCAGATTTCATGTTCGTGCTGATGGTAAAGCTGGTGCAGCACCTGGTTTAGTGACAAGAACATGGCAGTAGAACTAGGTTTTGTTCCCTGATTTCTTCGCTTAAAACATAACCAAAACATCTTACAACTCCTGTTTGAGAGCAAACCAGCTCTTAATCCTTTTGACAGTCTAAAAATTACATAGTTACCGGTAGCAGAGACTTGGTTCAGCGAAGGAGTAGAGCTGCTGAAAACTGATCACTGAGGTCTTTCTACAAACATTTTATGAGTGTGAAACTTGTAACTGAGAGCCAGCAAAATTTTCTGTTGTATGAACTCTCTTTCAACCTGAAATTACGAATTCATTCACGACCCATCATTACTAATCATTCAAACTTCTAAAATATTTCATTATCTCATCACAAATCGAAGGCAGCAGATTGTCTTCTTCTTCCGTTTTCGTCACGGCAGCGACAACGAATTCAAAACCAAACCAAATCCACTTGGTCTTCTCGTTGATTAACTTGTCTGCCTGAACTTCTAAACCCCTCGAACCCACTGCTAATCCATCAAAGCCCATAGATTGCCGGTGTTGGGACTCTTTGGCAGTGACTCTGGTCGAGCGTGCATAAGCTGGTGACAAAAGAAGGTTGCCAAACAATCACAAAACTCCATCACTACTGCTCCCTGTTCCTCCACATTTCAGATCTCCAACTCAACAACAACAATGCCTTCAAACCCAATTTCATCACCATCAAATCCAACCCCAGAACCCATTTCTAGAGTCAATTTCATCACAGCAACTGACCCCTAATTCCTTCTCTGTGTTGGCTTTGAACCAGGCTGTTACAAATCTCGATCTCTGCTTCCCACTAATTAATGGCGCAGCCATCCCTTACTTCTAAGTTCTCTTCTCTAAAATTCAGGTAAAATGTAATGAAAAGAGGAGTTCGATCCAGGTTTGTGTAGTAGATTGGGGTGGATATTTGCACCCACTGATGATACAGCCACCCCCTTTATCATTTGACCTGTCGGTTTCACATAACCGACTGCCCATTTGTCTTCTTGTTGTGCATATTCTTAGCCCGCTCCAAGTATATCTCGTATGTGAATTGACTTTTGTGCTCCTTTTCGCTCCAAATGAACACTTTCTCCTTCTTTCGAGTTCCAAATTGATGCTTTCTTTCGAATTCCACCAACAACAACCGTCCCTTATTTCTCAGATTCACTTCTTCTCTTCAATGAGAGTCATCACTAAAGTTTTCGTGCTTTTCAGATAGAAAAGTTGCATCACTAAAGACGACATACTTTTCAGACATAGATGAAGAAATAAAAGCAAATTGTGAGAAATAATTTCGCCTCCAACAACATTTGCACATGAGATGAGTTTTTTGCGCATTTTCTTCTTCTTTTGTTCCAAGTGACTTCGAAGTACCTAAATACTCAAAAGCAAACGTAAGATACGTATTTTACAAGAAAACTTAGCGAAGAAAGCATAAACAATAGATAAATATATAGGTGTTTTAAACACTTATAAAATTCTCCCACACTTAGACTTTGTTAGTCCTCGAGCAAATCAAACAAAATAATTATAAAGCATACATACAACTTCGTCTCGTCGAGCCAACGGTCACTTTTAGCATAAATAACAAGCCTTTGAACCCCTAGGTGTCCCTAGTGGACGAGTTTTAGTCTCGTGAAGGTTTACAAGAGGTCTGCCTACAAAACCTATATTTCCAACTCCGTCTATTTGTGACAAATCGATGAATGAATCCAAAATGACTACAGGAGGAGATACCTTGCGCAAATTCAGTTCATATATAAGTGCATAAAGTTTTTCTTAGAAAGTCGAACAAACCACAATACTCGGAATCTGACTAACCACAATCACAATGAAAAGATTAAGAAGATGGATAAAGAGGTAGATGTGGCGAATATTCACAAATGATCGATGTATCCCATATTTGTCTGAAGGTCACCGCCAAGATGAACCTATGCATCCTATTGGATTGAGCTACTGGTCTGAATTCTAGTGTTAACACACTGGCATATACAAGGGAACCAGTGGTCAACAAACTTATTTCTACAACAACTCACTGGCATATACAAGGGAACCATGAGTGACTTTATTCAACAAATATAATCTTTTCTTTTCTTTTCTTTTTCACTTTTTTTTTTTTAGACGGCATGATTAAATCTTTTGGATTCAAGCGCATGCTTCTTGGATCCTGCATTCCACGCTTGTTTAGGCGACGGAGACAGGGACTACGTTTCACACATACTGCTATTCCCAAGTGTCATTTTTATTCCGTTTGGTCTAATTGGTCGGTCTCTACTTTTTTTTCTTCTTTTCTTTCTAGTAACTCAATCACTCTATTTCATCATAGCAGTAATAACAACTCGATTTTTAGTGACCCACCAAAACACTTAGAGAACAATAGATAAATATGGAAAAATAAAAAATAGAATGCGATATGGTGATATTCCGAGATATGGTAACAACTAACATATAATTTATAATTTCTGATCTATGTTCATCTTTGTTAATTAATGGGTTCCTCAACTCCTGCAATCACAATGGTTCCATCCACTAATAGTGTCATCCTAAAGGCATAAATTTCTAGATTTCGGAGTTCAAAAAGCACAATTTTTTCTTTGTTTTTTCTATTTTTCTGATTTTTTTTTCTAAAGGCATAAAACAAACTATACAAACATATAAATGCTCCCCCACACTTAAACTTTACATTGTCCTCAATGTAAAATTTAGTCCTTCAAAGTAAAGTTCAAGGTGGGAAATCACAAATGATATGCAAAAACAAAGAAAAATAAAAGATAAAATGCTGAAAAATAAAAAGATAAAGGTAAAGATTCAAAACCGGTGGGTTGCCTCCCACTTAGCGCTTGGTTTAACGTCGTCAGCCCGACGTTCATCTCCAATTAATCCTCCAGAGGGAGTGGGTCACTCAATGTGATCATATCGATTCTCCGTCAAACTGCTCATAATATGGTTTCAAACGATGGCCGTTGACCTTGGAAATCAGCCATGTTTTGGGACTAGTAATCTCAATTTGCACCATGCGCAAACACATTAGTAACTACAAACGGTCCAACCCATCCGGACCTAAGTTTACCCGGAAACAATTTAAGACGAGAATGGAATAAAAGTACTTTCTGCCCTACTTCAAAACTCTTTCGGGAAATTATCTTATCATGGAAAGCCTTGGTCTTTTCTTTATAAATGCGTGAACTTTCATATGCATCATTTCATATCTCTTCTAACTCATTGAGTTGAAGTTTCCTATGTTCACCAGCTGCATCTAATTCCATATTACATACCTTGATAGCCCAATAAGATTTGTGTTCAAGTTCGACGGGAAGATGGCAAGTTTTTCCATAGACAAGCCTAAAAGGAACATACCAATAGGTGTCTTATAAGCTGTCTTATACGCTCACAAAGTGTCATTGAGTCTATAACTCCAATCCTTCCTGGTAACGTTCACCGTCTTCTCTAAGATGGACTTAATCTCCCGGTTGGAAATTTCAGCTTGTCCACTCGTTTTTGGATGATACGGTGTGCCAACTTTATGAGAAATGTTATACTTCTTTAGAAGAGCATGAAAGGATCTCTTGAAGTGTGAGCCTCCATCACTAATCACCACTCGAGGTGTTCTAAACCTAGAAAAGATATGTTCCTTCACAAACTCACAAACAACATGAGAATCATTGGTGGGAGTGGCTTTAGCTTCCACCCACTTAGAAACATAATATACAGCAAGAAGTATAAAAAATTTCCCATTGGAATTCACAAAAGGCCCCATAAAGTCTATACCCCAAACATCAAAAATATCAACAACGAGAATTGGTGTTTGTAGCATTTGGTTTCTAGCACCAAGGTTGCCTGTCCTTTGACACCTATCACAGGCCTTGCAAAACAAATATGCATCCTTAAACAATGTAGGCCAATAAAATCCACTTTCGATAACCTTGAGAGCTGTTATCTTGGCTCCGAAATGGCCACCACAAGCATATGAGTGACAAAAATTCATAATTGATTGGAACTCGGATTCAAGTACGCACCTGAGGATCATTTGATCGGAGCAATGCTTCCACAAATAAGGTTCATCCCATATATATTGCTTGGCAATCTTCTTGAGCTTGTGTTTTTGGAATGTAGACATGGAACTAGGTACTTGACCCGTCACCAAGAAGTTAAAAATATCAGCGTACCATGGAGTTGTGCCACCAACCGCAAAGAGTTGCTCATCCGGGAAGCTATCATGCAAAGAAATTGCTTCTTCGGACACAACCAATCTGCTTAGATGATCCGCTATAGTATTCTCGCTGCCCTTCTTGTCCTTGATTTGCATGTTAAACTCTTGAAGAAGGAGTATCCACCTTATGAGCCTTGGATTAGCATCCTTCTTTGTTAGCAAGTATCGAAGTGCAGCATGGTCGGAGAAAACAACCACCTTTGTACCCACTAAATAAGATCTAAACTTCTCTTGTGCAAACACTATGGCCAAAATATCCTTTTCAGTAGTGGAGTAGTTGATTTGTGCTCCATTGAGAGTTCTAGAAGCATAATAAATGGCATATGGAACTTTACCATCTCGCTGTCCCAACACGGCTCCAACGACATAATCACTTGCATCGTACATCAACTCAAATGGCTTGCTCCAGTCGGGTGGTTTGATAATTGGTGCGGTAGTCAACAACTCTTTCAAGGTATCAAAAGCTTCCTTGCATTCCTTGTCACAATCAAATGCCATATTTTTTTGCAAAAGTCTACACAGGGGCATTGCAATCTTGGAGAAATCCTTGATGAATCTCCTATAAAATCCTGCATGACCAAGAAAAGAGCGAACCTCCCTCACATTTGTGGGGTATTGTAAGTTCCGAATCAAATCTATCTTAACCTTGTCAACTTCTAACCCCTTAGAGGATACAACATGGCCTAACACAATCCCATGAGTGACCATAAAATGACATTTCCCCAATTAAGCACAAGATTAGTTTCTACGCATCGTTTAAGAATAAGTGCAAGGTTATCTAAACATTTGTCAAAAGAATCACCATACACGCTAAAATCATCCATAAACACTTCTATGATGCTTTCCACATAATCTGAGAATATGCTTACCATACAACGTTGAAAAGTGGCTGGAGCATTGTACAAGCCAAATGGCATACGTCTATACGCAAAAGTGCCAAAAGGACAAGTAAACGTCGTCTTTTCTTGATCTTCCGGAGCTATTACAAGCTGGTTATAACCTGAAAAACCATCAAGGAAGCAATAGTAAGCACGTCTAGCCAACCTTTCAATCATTTGATCAATGAATGGTAAATGGAAATGATCCTTTCGGGTGGTAGAGTTGAGCTTTCGGTAGTCAATGCAAACTCTCCAACCGGTCTGGATTCTAGTTGGAACCAAGTCATTATCTTCGTTTTTCACCACCGTGATTCCGGACTTCTTTGGAACGACTTGAATCGGGCTCACCCATTATCTATCGGATATGGGATAGATAATCCCGGCATCCAACAACTTCAGGATTTCTTTCTTGACTACTTCCATCATTGGAGGGTTCAAGCGACGTTGAGCTTCTCTTGTTGGTTTTGCCCCCTCCTCAAGAAGTATTCGGTGCATACATGTTGAAGGACTGATTCCTTTGATATCGGCAATGGTCCATCCAATGGCAGACTTGTGCTCTCTTAGCACTCGAACAGGCTTCTCCTCTTGCACCTCGGTGAGGTTGTTGGCAATGATCACCGGTAATTCTTCATTGTCACCTAAATATACGTATTTAAGGTGATACGGAAGAGGTTTCAACTCAAGGATAGGTGCCTGCACAATCGAGGGTAAAAGTTTCTCATTAGTAATCGGCAAAGAAACATAAGACGCATTATACTTTGGTGGAACTTCTTGTAATGAGTTAAGAGATAAAACAACCTCTTTAAGCTCATCACAAATAGACAATTCACTTTCAATGTCTTTGTATTTCCCATAACCTAAACCTTCGACTATGGTGTTTTCTAAAGCATCATCACTATTCAATTCAAACATCTTTTGAGCTAGAGAATCAATAATATCAATAGAAAAACATGAATGCACGTCACTAGGATATCTCATAGCCTCAAAGATATTGAAACTTATGATCTCATCATAAAATTCCATAGTTAAAGCGCCCTTGAAAACATCAATCTTGGTTCTAGCGGTTCTCATGAATGGTCCACCCAACAACAAGGGGGTAGTCGATGGTGAATCCTCATCCATCATGTCAAGAACATAGAAATCTGCCAAAAATATGAGTTGATTAACCTGCACCAAAACATCTTCAATAACCCCTTTCGGGTAAGAATTAGACCTATCATCAAGTTGTATAACAATACCGGTGTCTTTAAGAGGTCCAAGTTTCAATGATTCATAAACGGAGGCAGGCATAACATTAATGGATGCTCCTAGATCTAGCATAGCACGCTCAAACCTGACTTTACCAAATAGTACATGGTATAGTGAAACTACCGGGATCTTTCAACTTAGGTGGGAGTTTCTTTTGAAGATATGCCGAAGCATTTTCCCCCACACTCATCACTTCATTACCAGTCAATTTGTGCTTGTTAGTGCACAATTCCTTCAAGAACTTTTCCCAGCGCAGAACTTGCCTTGTCGCCTCAATGAGTGGAATGTTCACTTCAATCTTCTTAAATATTTCCAAAAGCTCTTGGTACAACGTCTCCTTGTTTGACTTTGCAAACCTGCTAGGAAAAGGAGGAGTAGTAACATGAGTAGAAACACGAGTTTTAGAGTTAGAATTTGTTACCGGGTCAGCATTTTTAGGGGCTGTTTCACCCTCTTCTATCTCCAAATCAGGTTCATTGGACGTCGGTGATGTTTCCGGTTTCTGTACTTGCTTCCCACTTCGTAACTCAATAGCATTGGAATTCTCCTTGTGATTTACTGTTTGAGAAAGAAGTTTTCCCTCTGCTTGTGCTTCCAGTTTGCTCACTGCAGTAGCTAATTGACCCATTTGTGTTCGGATGTCCTTCATATCCATCTCTGAATTTTGCTTATCTTGCACCATTGTGTTGAGGATGAGATTCAACTTGTCATCTATACTCGTGCCTTGAGTTTCTTGACGTGGCTTTTGCAAGAAATGGTATCCACCTTGTTGATTGAAAGGGGGATTGGGAACCGCCGCTTGCTTGTTGGCGTAGCTGAAATTGGGATGATCTCGCCAACCCGGATTGTAAGTGCTAGAGTATGGATCATATCTCGGCCATTGCTGATTTTGGTACATGACATTTGCTTGCTCAACATCTTCGGTGTATGATGATGATGGTATGATAGCCGCTGCTATTTGATGCATCATCCTCTCCATGTTTCCCATCCTCTGTTCCAAGTTTGAAGAATTGCCAACTTCATTCACCTTCCTTATCGCTGATTCATCTCTAGTGAAGAATTGTTGTGTATTTGCAGCCATGTTCTCCAACAAACTTGTAGCTTCCGCAATGGTCTTGTTGGTAAGTGCACCACCACTTGCGGCATCAATCAAATGTCGCTCAGTAGAAATCAACCCCTCATAAAAATATTAAATCACAAGTTGATCCTTGATTTGGTGGTGTGGACAGCTAGCTAAAAGCCTCTTGTAGGGCTCCCAATACTCATGGAGAGTCTCTCCCGATATTTGCCTAATACCACAAATCTCCTTGGGAATCACAACTGCTTTTGATGCTGGAAAATACTTCTCAAGGAACAGTTTCTTCATTCCATTCCATGTGGTTATGCTTCCAGCGGGTAAGCAAAAGAACCACTCTCCTGCAGAATCTAAAAGGGAAAAAGGAAATGTTGTCATCATATCCATATCCGCATCTGCAGTTGCTAGCTTCATACTAGTTACAACATGATGAAATTGTTGTAAGTGACGATTAGGATCTTCTCCCGATAAACCTCTGAATTTGGGCAGCAAGTTAATCAATTGCGGCTTCAACTCAATGTTTCCATTCAACTGAATACATAAAGGCTGCTGGTCAAGGTTTGGAGAAGTGAGATCCTTGAGTGTTCTTGGAGCAGGCGGTCGAGCTCCCATTGTGTTATCTTCCTCTTCATCCGAGTCCGAGAATTCACTTGGTGTAGAACTAGGAGGAAGTGGAGTATTCACTGCTCGAATGAAATCTCTAAGTAAAGTGCCTGAACGAAGACGTATACCAATAGGACTTGGTTTTCCCCCTCCACGCATTCACCAAAGAAATCGTACTTGAAAATCAGATTCTTAAAGATTGAATAAGTAAACTGAAATTGTAACCAAAAGCAAAAATAAAAACTAAGAATAAACAATAACAACTAAACTCGCCAGTGCCTCCCCAGCAACGGCGCCAATTTTGACGAGGCGTCGAACTCACAAAAATAATATTTCTCTACTTTTTACACTAGCAAGTAGTATAATGTAAGCAGGATCGTCCCAAGGGAGGTATGAAGTTTCTAGTTGTTAAGCAAATACTCTTAGCAAAGATGATTGTGTTGTAGAAAATCTGAAAATAGTAAATTGTATTCAAATATGAGATGGAATTGATTAAAGGTTCATTCTAGACCACAGAATACAAACCAAATTGATATATAGCCAAGTTCTTTGCATTATCATGTTACTAACAACCCTAGAATAATTAGTACACTCAACTATTCCGTTACTATCTCCTAAGCTCACCGGATACGGAAGCGCTCGACTACCGGTTCCTACTTGCCAAGTTTCCTAGAGGTACGCTTACTAGGTGTGACTTAAGCAAATGCTCTAAGTTCTGTGAGATAAGGTTTCTCCTAGTGATGAACTCAAAATCATGAATCACCTACTAGTGTTGATTTCTACATATGGATACTTAACAAAGTCCCATCATCAATACCCACATATTGCTACTTGTGTTTATCTTCTATAGACAATTACGGGTCGAAGAAAATCTAAACTAGCAAATAGATTAAGAATTAATGATTCAATTTCGAACTTAAACCCTTAACAAATAATCCATAGACAATATTAAAATGGTAGAAAATCAATCAATAACATAAATAAATGCAAGAGAATAAGTTATTTCATATCAATTGAAGATTCATATTTCGGGCTTCGAAATCGCCCTTAATCAAAGAGAGTTTTAGTTACTCATAAATATGGAGTTCATCATCAAATATAATAAATGAAATAATGAAAATGAAAATAAACAAGGAAGCAAACCCTAGTTCCAGCTCTGCAAAACTCCAAGTAGAATAGAAAATACGTGATTATAAAGTTGTAGAGGTTTCCCTTTTTGTAGCCTTTTTCTCCTTCCAAAACTAGGTCAAGTCTCAAAAGTCCAAAACATAAAAGTCCATCATAAGCCCAAGTGTGAGAAAACCCGTGTAAAAATATTGCCAAAAACTAGTCGCCGGAATACTGGTCATAGTGCCGGAAATAGGCCGGAAAAGTCACAGGTCGCCGGCCAAAGTAATCAACTCAAGTACCCCGTAACTAATTCCCATGTTATCTTCAAACATAACTCCAGTCCAGCTGAAGCATTTCAGCTTAGTAGCTGCGGCACTACCTGTGCTACTAATCTCAGTTCACACCTGCAATATTAATACACAGCATCACCTGCACTTCCAATCTGTAACTATTTCTCAAGCCAGCTACAACACCAGGCCTTCCAGATCACTTGTTATTGCGTACCAGCTCCAATCCATATCCACCTGCGACAGCTTCAGCAGCAGCTCAGCTACTCCAATGTTGTAGCTTTTGCAACACAGTCACCTGCTCTGGCCTGCACTGTAGTTAACCACCAACAGTTCTCCTAGTTGCTTCCATTTTCTCCGTGTTTACCTGAACTTTAAACGCTCTCAAAACCCAGCATTTCTCTAGCTCATTTTCAAGCATTCAAACAGCACCAACTCCTCAATAGGAGTAACCCATCACCGCAAACAGAGTCATTCATTTTTTGAGCTCCTCTAAACGAACAAGTTATCTATGACCACATCACCTCAAACCCGAACTCCAAGCCATCAGTAGTCACCAGTACTCACTGCTGTCATAAACTACAGCGTTAATAATTCATCATCTACTGCATTTCTTGCGACTCCTCCAGACCCTGTTAACTTCTCACATCAGCGTCTTCCATCTTCTTTGTACAACGACCAACTCGAGCTCCATCGTAAATCACACATCGATGCCAACATTATCGGTCCACCATTGCTGCCATCAGCTTACAGGAAAGCTCATCGTGCATCTCCACCAAAACCAACGGCAGTAGTTCATATTCCTGACTGAATTTCAGGCTAAGATACAACCCTGATTTTGTTTCCCTATTGGCTTCAGAAACATCTCCCAACCATACGCAAATAATCATCGTTCAAAGCCCTGAGACCTTTAGTGTATCTGACAATATGGTGCAATCGACTGCAGCTGCAAATGGCCACATTATTGCTACCAGAACTTGACCAAAGCTTCATATATTTAAACTCAAGAACCCTGTCCTTCTTGTATGCAGAAAATCTTCTTCAAACCCATCCTAAAACACCCACCAGATTTCATGTTCATGCTGATGGCAAAGCTGGTGCAACACCTGGTTTAGTGACAAGAACATGGCAGTAGAACTAGGTTTCGTTCCCTGATTTCTTCGCTTAAAACATAACCAAAACATCTTACAACTCCTGTTTGAGAGCAAACCAGCTCTTAATCCTTTTGACAGTCTAAAAATTACATAGTTACCGATAGCAGAGACTTGGTTCAGCGAAGGAGTAGAGCTGCTGAAAACTGATCACTGAGGTCTTTATACAAACATTTTATGAGCGTGAAACTTGTAACTGAGAGCCAGCAAAATTTGCTGTTGTATGAACTCTCTTTCAACCTGCAATTACGAATTCATTCACGACCCATCATTACTAATCATTCAAACTTCTAAAATATTTCATTATCTCATCACAAATCGAAGGCAACAGATTGTCTTCTTCTTCCGTTTTCGTCACGGCAGTGACAACGAATTCAAAACCAAACCAAATCCACTTGGTCTTCTCAGTGATTAGCTTGTCTGCCTGAACTTCTAAACCCCTCGAACCTACTGCTAATCCATCAAAGCCCATAGCTTGCCGGTGTTGGGACTCTTTGGCAGTGACTTTGGTCGAGCGTGCATAAGCTGGTGACAAAAGAAGGTTGCCAAACAATCACAAAACTCCATCACTACTGCTCCATGTTCCTCCACATTTCAGATCTCCAACTCAACAGCAGCAATGGCTTCAAAACCCAATTTCATCACCATCAAATTCAACTCCAGAACCCATTTCTAGAGTCAATTTCATCACAGCAACTGACCCCTAATTCCTTCTCTGTGTTGGCTTTGAACCAGACTGTTACAAATCTCGATCTCTGCTTCCCATTAATTAATGGCGCAGCCATCCCTTACTTCTAAGTTCTCTTCTCTAAAATTCAGGTAAAATGTAATGAAAAGAGGAGTTCGATCCAGGGTTGTGCAGTAGATTGGGGTGGATATTTGCACCCACTGATGATACAGCCACCCCCTTTATCATTTGACCTGTCGGTTTCACATAACCGACTGCCCATTTGTCTTCTTGTTGTGCATATTCTTAGCCCGCTCCAAGTATATCTCGTATGTGAATTGACTTTTGTGCTCCTTTTCGCTCCAAATGAACACTTTCTCCTTCTTTCGAGTTCCAAATTGATGCTTTCTTTCGAATTCCACCAACAACAATCGTCCCTTATTTCTCAAATTCACTTCTTCTCTTCAATGAGAGTCATCACTAAAGTTGTCGTGCTTTTCAAACAGAAAAGTTGCATCACTAAAGCCGACATACTTTTCAGACATTGATGAAGAAATAAAAGAAAATTGTGAGAAATAATTTCGCCTCCAACAACATTTGCACATGAGATGAGATTTTTGCGCCTTTTCTTCTTCTTTTGTTCCAAGTGACTCCGAAGTACCTAAATACTCAAAAGAAAACGTAAGATACGTATTTTACAAGAAAACTTAGCAAAGAAAGTATAAACAATAGATAAATATATAGGTGTTTTAGACACATATCAATCACCAACTTGAAAAGTATGTTTTGTTCGATGCTTATCATGTCGCTGCTTGTACTGTGCTTGTGTTTTCTCAAGATTTTCGCGAACTTTTTCATGAATCTGTTGAATACGCTGAATAAACTTCATTGCAGTATCATCTTCTGTCCTTTCATTGTCCATATGTTCTGGTCTAGTAAATACTAAATCAAACGGCGACTGTGGTACAAACCCATAGAATATCTAGAATGGTGTTTTGCTGGTAGAAAAATGTAAAGCTCTGTTGTAAGAGTATTGAACGTAGGGTAGATTCTCATCCCAGCTTCGCGGCCTTTGTTGGTTAAACCCTCACAGTAGCTGAACAATAGTGCGGTTGACCACCTCAGTCTGCCCATCCGTTTGGGGATGAAACGCAGTAGATCTTTTCAATGTAGTATCCAACAGGCCCCATAAACTCTTCCAGAAACGGCTTAAAAACCTAGTATCTCTATCAGTGATGATACTTGATGGTAAGCCAAAATGAACAAAAACATTTTGGAAGAATTCTTGTGCTGCTCTTTCCGCTGTAATTTTCTTTTTACATGGGATCATAACTGCCATTTTGCTAAAACGATCTACTACGACAAAGACATAGTCGTTACCTTTTTTTGTAGTTGCTAAACCACCGATAAAATCCATTGATATACTCTCCCACGGCCTGGTTGGAACTGGTAATGGGGTGTAAAGTCCTAGTTTTCGGTTACTAGGCTTGCTGGTGCAACAAATTTTGCATCCTTTGACAAACCTTTCTGTATCGGCAGTCATACTCGGCCAATGGACATGGCGTTGCAGATTTGCAAGTGTCTTCTTGACACCGAAATGTCCTGCTACCAGTGAGGTGTATGCTTCACAAATTAATGAGAGACGATGTTGTTTTGGAATGCAAAACTTGTCTTCTTTATACATCAGTCTATCCTCCACATGATAACCATGATTTTATTTCCCACTTCCACCTTTTGTCATAAAAAAATCCTGAAACTCAGCCTCTTCCATGTAGTTCTCCTCGTATGTTTTAATTCCAGTTGGTTGCATTTGCATCACAACAGCAGCTATCTTGGATGGGGGCCTTGAGAGAAAGTCAGCTAGCCCATCCATTTGAAGTGCCTTATTTGTTGGAGCTTGCTTTGTGTGTGTAGATACTTCAAAGGTTCATGGTTAGTATGAATAACTGTTTCTTTTCCCCACAAATAGTGTCGCCACTTTTTGATAGCTTGAACTATTGCATACAACTCCTTGTCATAAGTCGGGTAATTTAGAACAGCTCCGGAAAATAATTCAGAATGATAGCATACATGTTTACCTCCTTGTAGTAGAACGTCCCCCATTGCATAACCTGATGCATCGGTTTCCACCTCAAATGGCAAGCACATGTCAGGGAGGGTGAGAACTGGTGCTTCACATACGTTCTCTTTCAACTCTTTGAATGCTTCCTTCTCTTTCAATCCCCATGTGATAGCCTTGTCCTTTGACAATAATCGTAATAACGGTGCTGCTATACCTGAGTAATTCTTGATAAATTTTCTCAAGTATTGTGTTGCTCCGATAAAAACTACGCAGTTCTGTTTGTGTTGTTGGTGGTGACCAATCTCTTATCGCATATACTTTACTTGGGTCAATTCGAATTTCTCCATTGCCCACTATGTGCCATAGATAATGCACCGATTTCTTAGCAAACTCACACTTCTTCATATTCAACTTCAACTATGAAGACTGGAGCAGTTGTAAAACTGTTTTCAGATGTGAGAGGTGTTCTTCCCATGTTTGACTATATATTAATATGTCATCTAGGAACACCATTGCAAACTTATCTAGCACTGGTCTTATAGCTTCATTCATTAGTCGCATGAAGGTTGCTGGAGCGTTTGTTAACCCGAAAGGCATAACTAACCACTCAAAAAGCCCTTGTTTAGTCTTAAACGCAGTCTTCCAAACATCTTATTCTCTCATGCGAACTTGATGATATCCAGATTTCAAGTCTATCTTGCTATAATATTTAGCATGTTTCAGTTGATCGAACAAGTCATCGATATGTGGCAGAGGGTACCTATTCTTTATAGTGATTTTATTGAGTGCACGATAATCAATACACATGCGTCATTCTCCATCTTTCTTTGGCACCAGAATAATCGGAGACCCCGCTGGTGATGAACTTGGCCTAATCAACCCTTTATCAAAGAGTTCTTGTACCTGTATTTTAACTTCATCTGACTCCATAATAGACTGTCGATAAAGTCCAACATTCGGTACAGGAGCATCCGGTTGCAGCTGAATTTCATGCTCCACTTGGCGTTTCGGTGGTAAATCTTTGGGTTCTTGCATGATATCTATGAAACCTTCCAATAATTGTTGCAATTCTTCCTTTTCCGTCTCACTGTACTCCCAATCACTTCCATGCCTAGGTTCTACTGACTTGTCATCAACTGGTCGAACTATGATTAATACGAACTTCTGGAAGGCACTTACTAAATGTTTTGTTTGTCGCGCAGTTAGAAGTTGGAGTTTCTTGTTCTCCTTAGAGGCTAGAATACGGAACCCTTTTCCACCCTTAACCATCCTCCACACATTTTCTCGTCGAAAGAACATTGCATCCCTGTCCCATAGGTAAGGACTCCCAAAAATAACATGACAAGCATCTAAAGGAACGACGTCACATGTTACCTGATCTATGAATTTCCCATCGATGATGAATTTGAAGGTACACTAGGTGTTCACCTGTAGTTCTATATCCTTCTTTAACCAGCCCAATGGGTAAGGTTTAGGGTATGGGTTGGTCTTTAGTTTTAATTTCTTCACTAACTGTTCCGAAATCAAGTTCCGTTGTGACCCACTATCAAACAGGGTGAGAACTGAAGTTTTCAATTTCAGCATACACCCAAAATAGTTTTTCTTTAGTAGCTTCCAATTGCGCTGGAGAGGGACTAGTTACGACTCCTTTGCTTGTCATCATCGCTAATTTGGTAGCAGGTGGCAATGATCCGTCGATCTCTTCATCATATTATTCTTCGTCTTCTTCATTGCAGAGGGTTGTTGTAGCTTTTTTACGCTCTTTCCACCATGTTGGTTTCAATTCTGGATGCAATTTCCAGCATCCTTCCTTCGAGTGTCGATCCGTCTTACAGTTCTCACAATATTGGTTGCTCTTACTTGCCACTACATGATTCTTCCTCCCCTCTCTTTGAACAAACTTCTGAACCTCTCCTTCTCCAGTCCTTGGTTGCTTTGCTCCAAAAGGTTGGCTTTTCATCTCGATGTACATAGGTTTCTTGCAGGCATTGTCAATATCAGTCACTGAAAATAGCGCAAGCTCTGTCCTTATAGCAAAAGGTAATCCACCTTTATACTTTTCAATGGTTTCAGAATCTCGCATGTTCACATTCAAAGCGATAGCTTGCTTTCGAAATTCAGTAGTGTATTCTTGCACATTCTGTCCTTTCACTTGCCGCAAAAACTGTCATCGTTCACGTAAGCGTTCTTTGTATCCAATAGGGTAGAACTGATTTTGGATAGCTGTTGTAAACTCCACCCATGTCGTCACTGGAGTATCCAAACCTGATGTATAAGCCTTCCACCAAATAATAGCATGACCATCAAGTCTAAGTCTTGCAAAACTCACCCTCTGCTCCTCCGTAAAACCCTTGGTGCTAAAATAAATTTCTAGAGACTTAAGCCAGCCGTCCAAATTTTCTGGGTTTAAGTCTCCATTATACGCAGGAATTTTGATTCTTGCCTCCACTTTGAATGGTGTATTGTCAGCAAAAATTGGTTCTTTATGTGAATGATATCCACCTGGTGTTCCTGATTGTGTAGGTTGTAGTTCTTTTAACATCTTCGTTAAATTAATCAGCTCATCCCTCATTGATTTCATCTCTGCCAGATCGCTCTTTACGGTTTTCATATCTTCCTATAAATTTTCCATGTTCTTGTCTTTTGTGGATTTGAGGATGATGAAACTGAAACTCTTCTTCTTTTGTCAATATCAGGATCTAATGGTAATGTTGTGTTACCCTTGGATCGAATCCCTTCCATTCACTGCCGGAAACATTGCTTAACTACCTTATGGCTCTGATACCACTGATCAGTTTCTAGACCCTAATATGATTGACAGAGAATAGCAAAAGAATAGCATAACGAAGTAGGATAAAAACACAGAGAATTTGCAATAGAATGTTCTGATTTTATTGCTATAGCGAAGAACTTACAATGTTTACCTCTTAGGTTAATTTTCTGCCCTAGGTATTGCTTCTTCTTCTTGCTTGTTTCCCGCTAGTATTCCTCTAGTTTTTTTTGCCGTGTCTCTATAAGCTCTCTAGGTGCCTATTTATAGGTTTAAGACTACGCTAAAACTAGTAATACACAGAATGAGTAATTCTCTCTATTTTTGTAACCTTCTAGGAATAGGACTCTACTGTTCCTTCTAGGAATAAAACTCTATTTCTAGAATTACTTGGAGAGTAAATCAGGGCGTTTTATCTGAGTAATAGGGTATTCTAATGGGACCTAAACCCTAAAACGGATCATTGACATTTGTGACACCTGGACTAACCTTTATCACCTCACCTGCAACGTCAGTACCTGATCCAAGGAGAAACTTCATCAGAAATATTTGTGATGCCTAGCTTCTATGGAGGCAGGGAGAGACTCTTAGTGGCACTCATAAACTAAAACAAAAATATACTTCTAAAAATTGGAGACGAATCATAAGACCAAGCTTTAAACATATTATTATGCCATTAAGGTGCGGTTATACACAAAGATACACGACTTTTATTAAAATGCTGAAACCTTCTCATAGAAGCTCCATTTCCAACAAGTGGCACCTATCAGTTAATGAACTCAGAAAGGAGGTCAGGTAAGACAAACGGGGATTAGGTATGATGCTATAAAGATTTGTCAGATTCTCAGACCAGCAGTGAAATATGTTTCATTGTGAAATACTGAAAAACTGTTTTACTATTTCAGACAAACATTTTCATCATTCCACTTAAACAATGTACTGAGGCGTGAATGATCTTACTCCGTTGTAATATTAGACAAGCCCCAAGGTCATGGAACCAGGTTTACATGTTTCACTAGCGTATCCACATTGACTTGCACCAAAATTTCGACTAGGACCACTTCTTAGACCACTTGTACTTCTGACTCAGATCCTTCTTATTTCTTCTTTCAGATGCACAAGTTATTAGATATTTAACCACAAAATTCATCAATATTACCAGGAATATAAGGGAACTTCCGTGGAATAAGTGGTCGCAAAACCCCTTTCTGAATGTTCCAATCAATTGTATTTATGCTTGTTGCTTCCAGCTTTAGAAAAACCTCATCTTTCTTTGGCGAAGGAACAGGAACTTCCACATGATGTTGAATCAGTAATATTAATCATCATATAACATCAAGCATTTACTTAAAACCTTACATGTATTTTTCTTCTCCCTGTTAAAATTTGAATTAGAGTTGTCTTAGTTATTTGATTGATGCATCATGTATCCAAGTTGTTAGCAGTGGTAGGTTTTCAGTCATACAAGCCACTAGCTATGATATAATCTATACAAGGGACTTACTGTTTAACAATCTAAGGAAGCAGAATTCTAATCTCCTAATCCAATTTCTTGTCATTACTCTTAATACCCAAAGAAATCTAAGATCTTGTTAAAGGTAGAAAAAGCAAGTGGGTACTTGTCAGGTACCACAACCGCATTTGACCATTTACACTGCAGATATGTTAAAAACTTGTCGATGATCCATATGTAGTTAAAAGTATCAAAAAAGCTGTGACTACTATCCCACTGATTCATAATAATAATCATCTAATGCTTATGCTTTTGTAATCAAAATCGTATCTAATATGCTAAGACGCTGCCTATTAAAACAATGGAATAGACTCTATCCACCTAAATCAAATTACATTCCAATAGAGACTCCAAATCATGCCCACATTCGAGATATATACACATCACATATACAGACAAATCCAAATTGTATAACACCAAAACAAATTAAAAAATGGAATACCGATAATAGTTTCTACTACCCATAACATCCCCAAATTTAAAAACATACAAATATAAGACACAACTCACCTTGCAAATTTAAATCAACACCCGTAGAAGCTCCAATCGATGATTCAGACACATAATCTGCTCTGGAAGAGCACATAATTTTAGCCTAATATCAATTCACCATATAATAACTTCTTAAATCAACATCCCCAATTCTTCTAACAATCACTTGTCAAAAAAATCCTCAATTATCCTACCAATTACTCAAAAAGGAACCCCACAGAACATCAAAAATCCAAAACCCAGGTTTTGATTTTTCTTCTAAGACCATCTACCACTAAGTTGAGGAGGATTTGTTGGAAATTACACATCTCTCAGTCAGATTTAAATCCAACACAGAAACAAAAAACCCAAATTTTCAAAGATAAATCCTCAATTAAACTCAACCCCTAAGTTCAATATTCATTTCAATCCCTAAATATCCAAATTACTCAATATTTGATATGTAAATTCAAGGTGACCTCAATCATAACGAGTATTCAGAAGAAGAAGAAGAAGAAGAAGAAGAGACATTAAAGAAATATATAGATTTCTATTATATAGGGTACGGGAATCAAACCTTAAATCAGGATAAAACATTTATTTTTCGACATGGATGAGAGAAAAGAAAATTGAAGATATGGAATTTGACCTAGAAAGATGAACTGAAAAATAGGGATTTGATCTAGAAAGATGAACGAAAAAGGAGATTCTTACATAACAACTAAGAAGATCCCTTTTAATTCTCAATCAAAAACTTCACTGGAAGAAGAAGACGGGGTGGGGTTAGCTCAATGGAAGAAGAAAAACAGCTCTGGGGGAGAGTTGAAGATGAAGAAATAGAAGTGAATATTATTGATGAAGATGAGGTAAATGAAAGAGCATCTGCACATCAAGGCTGATTAGTAGCCTAATAATTCTTCTTAAATCCCATATAATTCTTATATAATCATGTATTCTTGTACAATACCGTATAATCTTTCTGTAATTATGATTAATATTTGGTTATTATGATTAATCATTTTGTTAATTATGAACAGTGTTCGATGTGTAGAAGAGAGAAACACGATGTCTACACAAATCAGACACATATTATGCCTAGTTAATGGATGTCCACATACCCTTACTACACATCCACATGGCCACGGTAAAGAAATGGTGGGGTCCCAGTAAAAAATAAACTTACTTTGACATTAAAAAAGAAAAAAAAAATTGGATGTGCACATATGAAGTGTACGGACAGGACAAAATCTGGTATTTACAAAAAAGACCGGGACATACTTGTCCGTTGACCGGTCATGGTCACACTTTTGGAAGGTTTTCAAATTTGGTCACACATTTTGAATTTCTTGACTTTTCAGTCATACTTTTGGGTAAAGTCCCGATTCGATGAAATCCTTGACTTGTTGAATATTGTTTTCTGTAACAAGAATCACCATTGCTACTCCTTGTCTGAATTTAGTGGGTAAAACACAATATATGAGTCTTCACTATTCGTTTCACCGTTTTTCTACTTTTACTCGGATTTAAGCGAGTTGTAAAGCTACAACGAAGACGATAAAACCTAAGATCTGTATGTGTGTGTTTTATTTTGAAGCTACTGTGGATTATCCCTCGCGGGATGAAAAAATCCTTGATTATTTCACACGAATAACCCAAAACCAAATTCGGGGGAAAAAGGTAAAACTAAAAGAAAGAATCGGTGTTATAACTTACATAGGCTGCGGTGGCGACGGTAATGATGATCCGCTGGCGGCGTTTATGGCAAGATACCAGTTTTGAAAAGAAAGTTTTACCCACCCACCAGCTTGTAGGAAATTATGCTCGGGCCTGATCCATGGATTATCCATGTTAAGAAGCCCCAGAGACTAAGGCTAGGTTTGGTAACGCTTTTATATTTCCAAAAACACTTTCAAAACCCATATATATCAATAATTTTTGAAATTAATATTTGATAAAAAAAAACGTTGATGTTTACAGGGTCGTTATCTTGTTCACAGGCACGTAAAAAGGTTACCTTTTGTTTTCTCTTTTTTTTCCAATGGACCAAAAAGAAAAAGTTTAAACCACCACCATGTTCAAATTTCCACCACCATTGCCGACGCACCGCCACTAGGGCTGCACATGGTTCGGTTCTGTACGGTTGTTGGAAAAAAAAACAACCGAAACCGAAGTACTAGGTTTTCCAATATTAAAAACCGATGAAACCATTTAGCCTCCTCAGTTTCATTCGGTTTTATGCCTCCCGGTTTCGGTCAAAAACCTACCGGTTTCGGTTAACTGAATATTCTACCAGTCTCAAAAAACTGACAGACAATTTTACTAAAGATAAGTTATGAATTAACCTAGTTAAATTGATTGTTTTAAAATGTCATATACACAAATAGATGTAGTTAAAACAAAAGCAAAAGCAAAATAGTCCAATAACATATTCTGGAATATCCTCCTAGCTGCACTTGCATCTCCAACTGAACTTGCATTATGTGGAGGTCGAGGTGGCCGCTTATTAGAAGAAACAGAATAAGCATTTGGATGGTCTGCAACTGAACTTGGGAAGATGGATTGGGAAGTTGCACTTGCATCTCCAACTGAACTTGCTGTAGGTGTTGAATTAAATCTTCACATTATCAAACCGCAAGTCTGCAAACATGATAAACCACACACTCAAGTTAAACAGGACATCTGCCCAAAAGTAAATAAAATAGAATTACAAAATAAGCAGTAATGTCTGTTTCCAGTAACAGAACTAGAAGAGGAAGAATGACCCACTAATCACAAATCAAAATTGAACAACCACCTAAAATTGTGCCACTCATGTCATTGACTAACTGATTAATCAAGCTTTACCAGACAACACTTTTAATTACTAAAACTAGTGATAGTTTGAACCCAATTTAGATAACTACTTCATACATATGTATACAGGAAACACACTTTAGCTTTCAACATACATTAATATAAATTCATACACCAGTGCCATTGATCAAGCAACATACACCATGCAAACTCATCAACAAAGAAACAAAAACATAAAATATCTCACCTTGATGGTATCAGCGATTAAGCATGACTCCATCCAACCTCGGATGATAGAAAACTATTGAGATTAACACCCAAAACACATCAAACAATTCACCACTAAACTTTAAAAAAACTTTCATTTCTTCCCATTAATTTCCACCTTTAAATCGAATCAAACAATTTTACTAAAAATACAGAGAGAATCAAAGAAATTTACTTACCAATTAGAAAAAATAAACAAAACCCATACTGTAAAATAGAGTTTTAAGCCCAAACCTGTTCATTTTTCTCTTATTTCTTCGCACTTATGAGTGATTTCAACCATTAACATCTGATTTCACCACCGCATCCGGTTCTGCTGCTAAAATTGTTTATTCCTTCATACACACCTTCTAAACAAAAACAAAAAAAAAATACAAAATCAAAAACAGATAACCTTAATCCATTTCAAAAACTCATTAACAAACCCATAAAAAGATTAATACTTGTTACAATTACAGTAATCAAAAAATCTATTTGAAAAAAATAAAACCTTAAAGAATTATTGTTGGCTAGGTCAGGAGGAGGAGGAGATGATTTATTTAGAGATCCTTTTGAGATCGACTTTGGTGCTGTATTTTTTCTTTCCTTTATTGTTTCAACTTAACAGAGATCATATGAGCTTAGAGAGAGAGATGTGAAGGGAGGCGCAAATGAGAAGAGAAAGATACGAGACTGAAAGAAGAATAGTTTAGGGTAACTTGTATTAGGGATCTACGGCTTAATATGTTTAAATCCTATGGACAATAATGGTCGGTTAACCGAAGACACATCGATTCGGTTTTAAGAAGAAACAGTAACTGAAACTAGGTGTGTCGGTTCCATGAAACTGACAACCTAAACCTAAACCGTGGGATTCGGTTTTATTTCGGTTTGGTTAATAATGCATAGGTTTCGGTTCGGTTCATGGTTTTGGTTCGGTTTTGTGCAGCCCTAACCGCCACCACTATCACCACGAATTTCCATTTGATAAAACTGTAGAGAGATAACCAAGATTAAGTTCAACCTTTTTTCATATTGTTCTAATTTTCTGTAAACAACGTTTATGTTTTACTATGTTTTCATTGTTAAATGCACGGTTGTTGTTTTTTTGTTAATCGTGTTTTATTAGGTTTTGAACTAAGAACAATGTTAAGAACACAGTGAAGCGCAGGAACACAAGATTTGATCCTTTGAGTTGAAGATCAACCACCAAAATGAAAAGAAAAACAAGAAAAATTAAATAACTTGAGTTGTATTGATTGTAGTTTTTAACGTAAACCGAGATAAGCATATATAGCTAGTTTAACTTCTTAACCAAGTCTATTGTAATTAAGGCAACTTCCTAACTTCTTAAATAAGCTAGATGAATTTAAAGCAACTTATTATCTAAGGAAACTAAATAGTGAAACAAGGCAATACAAAATAAGGAAATAAGAGAATGTAATATTGGTGCTGCAACATCCCATCCCGCCTGAAACACGACTTGTCCTTAAGTCTCAAACTCTGGAAATCGAGTGATGAATTTATCTGCATCTTTCCAAGTTGCTTCTTCAGTTGAATGATCCTTCCACTTAACGATCCATCTAGTCCCTGCAACATTACCATTTTTGAACATCTTACGTTCCAAGATTTGGTCAGGTTCTCATTTATCATAGTCCATAGTGGTTGGTTAATCAACATTGACAACAGTTGAAGAACCAAGTTTTAATTTAAGTTGGGAAACGTGGAAAACTGGATGTATGCGACTTGTAACTGATAATTCCAATTGATATGTCACTGTTCCAATCCTCTCAATAATACGAAATTGTCCATAGAATTTTGGATACAGTTTAGAGAAGGATTTATCGCAAACTATTTTCTGAAGATATGGTTGAAGACGAAGGAAAACCCAATCATTCACAACAAAGGTACGCTCAGTTCTATTACTGTTAGCATAAATCTTCATTTTAGATTGAGTGTCACGCAAGTTAGACTTTAAATTTTGCAGAGTGTGATCTCGAGCTCTTAATAATTCATCAAATCATGCACAAGTGTTGTTCCCAGAAGATAAGTTGAAATTGTTGGTGGAGCTGGAAAATACAAGGTTTGATAAGGACTCATCTTAATAGATGAATGATAACAGGTGTTATACCACCACTCATCCCATGGAAGCCATTTTGACAAATCACTTGCTTGATTCCAGCAAAGCAACGTTAATAACATTCTAAAGTTTTGTTTGTTACCTCAGTTTGACCATCCGTTTGAGGATGATATGATGAACTTCGACAGAGTTGAGTATCTTGCAGAGTCAAAAATGCTTCCAAAAAGTTACTCATAAAAATAGGATCTCGGTCGCTAGTTATGGTTTTAGGCATTCCATGAAGATGTACAATCTCACGTATAAAAACATCAGCAATGGTGGCAGCAGAATAAGGATGTGATAATGCTATGAAGTGGACATATTTAGACAAATGATCCACAACTACAAGTATTAAACTAATCTTGTTAGATAATGGAAATCCATCAATAAAATCCATTAAATATATATCCACACATCAGTAGGGATAGGTAATGGTTGTAGAAGTCCAAGTAGGGCTAGAGCTTCATATTTAACATACATCACATAAATAATTTGATTGAAGTTTTCATACCCTTCCAATAAAAGTTCTGTTGAAGACGTTTATAAGTTCTTAAATAACCAGAATGACCATCTAATAACATTGAATGAAACTCAAGAAGTAGTTTATTACACCATTCAGGAGTAGGTACCACTACAATACGACCCTTAAAACGTAAAACTCCATCAGCATATGAGTAATGACGTTTATAGATTGATTATTGGCATAATTTATGAATAAGAGCACCTAAGTATGCATTTTTATGGAATTCTTGAAAATTTTCATTGATTACAGGAAAAAAAAGGAGTAGTGATGGCCAACAGTTGAGTACTATCTATCCTTGATAAAGCATCTGTAGCTCTATTTGCAGCTCCACATTGATAGATGATTTCATGGTCATATCCCAATAATTTGGACAACCATTTTTGTTGTTCAACAGAAGACAATCATTGATCAATGAAATATTTAAGACTTCTATGATCTATGTATATTTTAAAGTGTCTTCCAAGCAAATAAGGTATCATTTGTTTACTGCAGAGAAAATAACAAGCATCTCTTTATCATATATAGATAAATTCAAATTATTACCTGATGATGGTTAGATGAAATATGCAACATGTTTGCTAGATTGCATCAAAACTGCTAACAATCCATTACCATAAGCATCACACTCTAAGAAAAACTCTTTTGTAAAGTCTGGTAATGCAAAACAGGAGTGCTTGTTAAGGCCAGTTTGAGATGATTAAATGCATTAGTAACTTTATTAGTCCACTTGAAAGCATCATGTTTTAATAACTTAGTCAATGAAGCACTTATTTTACCATAGTCTCGCACAAATTTGCAATAACCCAAGAAACCCAGATCCTTGATTGTAGAAGGAATAGGCCAAATTCTTTAATGCTAGAGATCTTATCTTCTTCCACAACAACACCTTCGGCTGAGACAATGTAGCTATAATAACCAATTGATGACTTTGCAAAGTCACACTTAAATCTTTTTAAAAAATAACTTATGTGTTCATAGTAGCTCAAACACAATTTCCAGATGTTGAAGATGCTCAGACAAAGAGTTATTGTAAACCAATATGTCATCGAAAAATACTAGAATAAATTTTCGAAGATACGAACGAAATATATCATTCATCAAACTCTGGAAAGTTGCAGGTGCATTAGATAATCCAAAGGGTATCACTAAAATTTCGTAGTGCCCATCATGTGTCCTAAAAGTTGTTTTGTGAATATCTGCATCATACAATCTTATTTGGTGAAAGTCAAATCGCATATCCATCTTTGAGAAAATTGTAGCACCATTCAACTCATCAATCAATTCATCCACAATCGGAATTGGAAATCTATATTTCATGGTAACCTTGTTAAGTGCTCTGTAATCAATGCACATACGCCAATTATTATCTTTCTTACAGACCAATAACATAGGTGAAGAATAAGTACTAGAGCTCTGATGAATAAACCATGCTTGCTTGAGTTCAGGAATAATTTTCTTAATCTCAACCTTTTAAAAACGTGGATATCTACATGGTCGAACATTTACTAGTGCAATGTTAGGGAGTAAAGGTATGCGATGATCATGTTCTCTAGTATGTGGTAAAAATGTCGGAAACTCAAATATATCTAAGGCTTCACATGGTCCGGTACGTCCCAGTTCTCTTATGGAACCGGTCCATATACTTGGTGTTGGCCGGTACCTCATTTTGAGGACCGGTATCGGTCCGGTGCAACACCGGTACCGGGTTTTTATCTGCAAAATCATCACCACTGTAGGATGAGAAAATCTCAACTGTCCTGCATGTACCCAACCTAGCATTCATCTAGCTCTTCATTCAATATTCATTGTCAATATCATCTCAACTCATACAATACAACACCTATCAATTCACTACCATTTCCATACGCATCTGCAGCTTCACTTACTCCTTGTATCATCTTTTGCTGCCTCTTCTTAATGTGCAAATCAACAACCAAGCTCTCAGTTCACAGGTCACCAAGCTCTCAGTTCACCACCAACACTGAGTTCAATATTCAGTCTCTTCAAACCACAACACTTCCCTTCATAGGTCGCAAAACCCATCACTTTGTCCCCACAACTGACTGCAAATCAGATCTTGGGTCTGATTTATCGGCATCAAATTCATCTCAAATATGTCCCAACTCTTCACCGATTCGAACCCCATACAGTCAACACACTACCTGTTCTAGTTCTACGAACAACATCAACCATCAATCCTTCATTCTTTGTCATCCTCAATTCATCACGACATCTTCTCCCATCTAACCCCTCAACAGATTCATCATTTCTCGTTCTAAATTCAAACAGATACAAGCCCTAATTTCAATTTTAAACTCTAAATTTCAACTGCTTGAGCTCATAATAAACAGTACCCCTTCAAATATCTCTCAATTCAATAGAAGAATTACCACAGTAGTAGCTGTAATTCAATCCAATCTTGGGTTTCATACCATAAATCAATTCAAATCAATCTCAAATAAAATTCTGAATCAATCCAAATAAAACCCTAAATCAATTCAGCAAAGATTCAAACATGCAATTACTTACAAATAAGGTGGTGGTGGTGTTGGTGACACACTGATTCATAGATGGTGAAGAACAATAAGAGGTAAGAGAGATTCACAGCAGAGAAACAACTTCTTTTTAGATAAAAAAGAAGAAGAATAATGACGAGTGATACAGAACTCGATAGATAAGATAGCTTCAACACATTAGATCGACGGCTATGATTAACTTCAATCACAAGATCAAAGGCTCATATTGACCGGTCCTTTTAGGCCGGTACATGCCGGGAATCTCCCCAGAACCGATACATGTACCGGTATACACCGGTTCTCATAACTCATTTCCGGTCCCTGTACCGGCTACACCGGTACCGGTGCGGTTCCGGTCCGGTATTTACGGTTCCAGTCCGGTCCAGGTCATCTCAGCCGGTTCTTGTGCATCTCTAAATATATCTGAATAACGCAAGAGTAATTGAGAAACTTCAGTGGGTACCTTATCAGAAGTTGTTGTTGAAAAAGTTGGACCAAGCTGAAGTAGAAAACCATAGTGAGCACAATACAATAATATTTGCAGTGGAGTACTGTCCAATATCATAATTTAGGCTGAAGAGTTTCCAACTATTAAATAATCATTATTGTTTGGAAGTTGGTGATGGTAAATCGATTGAAATATGAAAGGATAGATAGGTCCCGAATAGGACAGGTTTATTGGATTCCACTAATGCATCTTCCAACATAAAATTTGTTAGTCATTTAATGTTACCAAATGAATACAAATAGAGTATGGATATGCTAAATTCTTTGTTTGACATGGATACAATGCGAGATATTTGTAAAATAAGAATTCCTACTTCAGATCATGATGTTTTGAGGTGGGAACCAGCCCATAATGGAATTTTTAGTGTTAAATCTAATTATAGAGTTATCATAAATGATGTGTATAAGAATGAACAACCTGATTTTCCATTGAAAGATATTTGGAAATGTGATCTGCCACAAAAAATAAAACGACTGTCTACCTGTTAGACATAAACTTGTTAGGTTCGTGGTGGATATAAACTGTAAATGTCCTTTTTTGTGGAGATGAAAATGAAACTTCTTATCACTTGTTAGTTGACTAGAAAGTCACAAAAGAGTTTTTTTGATCTGTTAATCTAACTATGTCGGTGTTGTGGAAAATAGGTTGTTGAAGGAATGGATTGCAAATGTTTAATAGAACAACAACCAGTACGGAGAATCAAAATAACTTTATAACACTTACGGGTTTTGTTTTATGGCATGTCTGTAAACTTATATGTGTAGTGGTTATTGATAATGTTGTTGTACAAGTTGTTTGTTTTGTTATGCAAGTTAACAGGGATGTAAATGATTGGTGATGTAATTCAGTCAAAAGAAGAGTAATTAATTCGTCCAATGAGTATGCTCAAATCATTATACCGTGGGCACTTCCAGATAGTAATTTATAAAAGTTAATTTTGATGCATCTTTTATAAAGGAAACAAAAATTATGGGTATTGGACTATTTATGTTTTATGATACATGGGATTATACAGGAGCAGTATCAATATCGGGCATAACTCAAGATGAGGAACAAGCATAGTCTTTAACAACGCTGGAGTTAATCAAGTGGGCTAAGGAAGATGCAGTTGAGTGTTTACATTTGGAAGGAGACCGTCAGAATGTGTTCAATGCAATAAATGGTAGTGTTGGGTCAATTATATGGACAAATAACAATGTCATCAATGATTGTAAAGAGACATTAAGACCAATTCCTATGGTAATGTACAAATCCAATTTTTTGTTGAGCCAAGTGAATGGCCAAACAGGTTTCTCCACTATGGGAACAGAAGTGCGCCGATGATCATCAAGCTCCAGGACTACAGACACTCGCTCGCGTGTGTAGGTTAGATGCGGCGTGCTAACGCTATACGCGGTGTTGGTAGAAAAAATTTTGGCGTGCAAGACACAAACTCTGGCATTGGTCACACAAACGCGGGCGATCGCCAACGGTCAATTATCCAACGCCCATATTTTTAACGTTAAATTTTTCAAAATTATAAATTTCTTCAACTGAATTCATTTTCAGTCACACCACTACTATTTCCTTCTTCTGAAACTCTTCTGAACCAAAACATTTTGATACAATATGAGAAACTTAATAACAAAAGCGGTAAATACTACCAAGAATAGAAGAGATCGAAGAAATGAACCGTTATCGCGGCCTGTCACATGTGTATATTATTCTCAAAATCGGAAGCAAAGATTGCTTCCCGAGTATCGTTGCTGCTCCATCATTAGTCCAAGGTCATGTATCGGGGGATCAAGATCGGTCTGAGGGTTATTATATAAAGAGAGGTGGATTTTCAGACTTAAAGGATGTTTATGAAAGTCTACCCCCTGAAGTCCGAGAAAGGGTTGATGGATATCCTTGGCGTGCGCTTTATAGTGTGAAGCCTAGAAGACACAACAACATTGTTAAAACAATATTGATAGAAAGGTGGTGGCCGGCGACGCACACGTTCTATTTTATGGATTTTGAAATTGGTAAGCTTGTTTAACTTAACTTAAATATTATTTTTTATATAATTATTAAATAATCCTAAGAATTAATCATAGTTGATATTATTCTTGTAATAGGAATTACGTCCCTTAATTTGTATTTCATTTGTGGGATCTCAAGTGGAGTGGGAGATCAGGCACCATACAACCAAGACAAATGGATATCAAATAGTAAATGGCATACGCTTCTTCCCTCGTTAATAGAAGCAGATATACGTGAATACCATAAAGAATTGAAAGGAGATGGGATATTATGTTCTGCGTTGAAGGTTTTCCTTACCCAAAACAGAAACCCAAAAAATGTAGATGACTATCCTAAACTTGAAAGGGTGTTTATCTTATGGGTACTGAATCAGACGTTCTTCCCAAACTCAACTTCTATTGCTGTGTTGGTTGGCTTGAAGCGTTAGAAGATCTTGAAAAAGCACCAGATTATGACTGGGGCTATGTAATTTTAGCAGAAATGTACTGTGGGATGGATCAAGTGTCCATTGGTATAGCTAACTTCACTGGTTTCTGGGGCATCATAGAGGTAAATATAAAAATTATTATTTTTAAATTTAAATAACTTTTATGAACAAATGTAGATTAAGTCAGAATACTAAAATTATGGAGTAATTTGGTGGTATACCTACTTCCGTATTGGTAAACCAATACTTAAAGACAACACCCATAGATTTCCAATCTTGTACATGTACATCTCGACCAACTGGGCGAAGGACACTGGCAGCGACATCTCGGGTTCCAGTTTTGTTCAGAGGTTTCAACATATGACTCAGAGCCACAAAAATGTTGTTATTCACCCTTACATTGATTTTCCTCAGTATGGTGGTAATGATGGAGAACATATTCTTGATTATTCTCTTAGTATAGTTGTTTTTTACTCTGCAGATTTGGATAAAGGGGTTTTGTACCTGGGAAAAAGACTGCAGTACCAAATACAAGGTATATATGCAATTCCAATTAACCCTCGAACACATATGCAAACCTCTGTATCAGATTTTGATCGGCTGAGAAAAATCAATTGGGAGAGGTATGAACTAATTACAAAGAGGAATATTGGTGAAGCACAGTATGTCACCTAGTATAGGTCGATTGCGACGCTTGTAATTGGGAAACACAACATGCACATCTATGGTTTTGATTTCCTAGGGTTATCACGGCTGGCTCATGATGTAAATATTATTCCTATCCATCCACCTCTATTAGAGAACTACTAGGTCGAACTCACAAGCGTTGATATATCAAGCTTGTTTGTCAAGTTTAGTTTCCAAAACTATAAGTCTTGACTTCTAGTCTACTTATAGCTAAGTGTCGGATTAGGATGAAAAGTGTAGTTGAGCACTATACTTCATGGTGTTCATAGATTAAAGACGAATAACTACTAAGGGAAGCTTATGGAACTTCATCAACAAAAGGTATGTGGAGACTTGAATTCATCTATCACTCAAAAGTCTATCAACTCTATCTCCTATTTGAGACAAAAGTCGTATAGCTATATAGACTTCAATTATACATATTTGTTATTTCGAGCTGAGTTTAACTCGCTTATATATTTCTCGAAATATGTGTTGGTAAGATTTTTTTTTTTAACCAAGTTCATTTTATATTCTTGACGAAAGTCAAAAGATGATAATGTGAAAATCACTTGGTAACATATTACATGATTTGAGACAATCATTTGATGTAGACTCGGAAAGTTTCGTATTGATCATTCAATCACTTGAAAATCGCTTTGAAGCTATCAGTTTGTGAGACAGCTATTCCCGTCTTCCAAGAATGTTTCAATGGTTGAAATGAGAGTTTAGAACAATTGGATATGAGCATAGTATGCGTACTTGCATATATGTAATCCATGTCTGGGAACCATGGTATGCATACTTGTTGGTTTTGTGAAGTCCGGGAACCTTGTATATATGCGTATCGGTACGCGTACTGGCGTAAGGTTCATGTCCGAGAATTTCTATTGAGTTTGGAAGGTATGTGTACCAGTTCGCATACTGGTTAAAAACCCAAACTTAGTCCGGCCATTTAGGTACGCGTACCCGTATGCATACTTAAGTGAATAATGTTCTAAAATCGGTTTTTTCATAAACTAATACATTTATATATTAAGGAATGCAATCTTTTGCAAATCGTGGCTATAATGTTCATGACTTGATTCGAGTGAATCAAAATCGATTTTTCTTCAATTGTGTCTTGTATACTTCTATGAGAATATAAACAATTAAACAACTATAGAACTAGTTTCATTTGAGTCATCTGAACTTGTTATGGTTAAGATGAATAAGGTTGATATGAAAGTGTTCATATGGATATCTTCAGTTAACTATTATTGAGCCAACTAGGTTTACATGTTTAGGTTAGGTTACTCATATCTAAATGAAGGTACATATCATTTGTGGGTAACAAGCTAAGATCAATCTAATAGTTGAAAGATATTAGCTTGAGTCTAATCAGGTTTTCATCTAACGATGAATATTGAATGCTTTGTTACCAAGGTAACATTGATTTCAAACCCTGATTTGAATACTATATAAAGGAGAAATCTGGCAAATGGGAAACCTAATCCCCACTGATCGCTGTCGTATGCGTCAAAAATAATTTACACTTTCTTACTACTCAAAATATAAATATAGCAAGGGCAAGAAAGGATCGATCCCACAGAGAGGTCTAGGTTGTCTCGTTGTTTCGGTTTCCTATAAGTAACACCGGGGTTTTTTTGATTTTTATATACTAAAGTAAAATAAAAGCAAAACAATAAAAAGTAAACACGCAAATCAAGGTTGTGAGAATATTGGTTTCAAATTTCATCTTCAATTGTAAGCAAGTGTTGAATATATGAATAGAATTCGTATTTAATCTCGCTATCATTAAAATCCCTAGAATACCTTTTTGCAAGAATACTCCGTAAATTTCCTAAATTTATCAACACACACATTAGAGCTGCGTATGTGAATTCTACCTAAAGAATAACCTAATGCCTTGCGCTAATTAAGTTCAATTCCTAGGAGCATTAAGTTTTGGAAATAGGCTAATCAATGCAATCGTCATACATTGCGCATGACAATTCGTACAATGGTCAATTTCTACATATGATTACAAGAGTGCATCACTACAAACTATAATCATATCATGCTACTCGTATTCAAGGTTATCGCTCGATGAAAACCCTAAAATAGCTATAGATATGGATGTATGTTCAATCAATTCTAGACTCAACCAAACAAACATTCAATCATATTGAAATACATCAATCATGCAATTATTATAATCAGTAGAAAGTGAACGATGGTTTTGAGAGAAAACTAACTCATAAAGATCAAAACTTGTTTTCAAAATCCAACTACATCTTTAACCAATAATAAAAACTTAGTTACTCATGGCATAGGAGTTCATAACAAGAAAGAAGAGAAAACCTATCATGTTTCTAAACCCTAGAACACAAGTAGAAGTTCTCCCTCGTGGAGATATATATAGGTTTAGAGAAAAAGTTCTATTTATATGCCTCTCCCAAAAGGATACTCAAAAGTAGGTCAAGTCTTCTCAAAAACCCGTCTCAAATTCGTCCACAAAGAACATGTGTGAAAATAAGTCTCTGGAAAATTTGGGTCCAAAACCCGGTTGCCGGAATCCGATCGTCGGTCGCCGGAATTTGTCACCGGAAAATTATCTCCAGCCACTGAGCCATTGGAAAATTGTCAACAGAAAGTGCACACTCCCAGCAGCTCATCTCCATATCCCTGCAATTCAAACAATCACAAAATACCATCTAAACCGATTCCTTGTTCTTGCGAAAACACACCCAAAAGC
The DNA here is from genome assembly GCA_023529315.1 of Papaver bracteatum. Lineage (NCBI taxonomy): Eukaryota > Viridiplantae > Streptophyta > Magnoliopsida > Ranunculales > Papaveraceae > Papaver > Papaver bracteatum. Next base: position 2,003,490 of record JAJJWX010003488.1, read on the forward strand.
GTGACCTGTAGATCATATGTCTGGCCATCAATTCTTGCATCCGACTCGTACCCCCTTCATGATTCACTGAATCTTTACGATCCCCACTCTAACCTCTGAAATCCGACATCCCGGGCTAGTACCACCGGTGCACCAATTATGCTCCGTTTTCGCACAATTTCTCCAACGCATTCCACATAGTCAGGCCAGCATTTCTTTCATCTGAGGCTCCTTTCATACTACAATTCTAATAGTTTCATACTACAATTCTAATAGCAACAGCATTCATTGTTGTTTTACCAGCTTGCACCTGGAATGCTCAGGTCCAAAACACATACAACCACCAGCTTCTTATAATACTGCCTTCTCTACCACCAGAACCAGCTGCTATCTTCCTCTCGATCTCTAAAAGCTTAACCCAGCCATCAGTCGCTGGAAGCTCTCCTTCTTTCATCCGTCATCTCAGTCAACTGCTTATGCATCAATGGCATCCATTCCCTAACTGCAAAACCATATCATCAACCACCATATCAACAGCAGCTGCAACACCTCAACTGCATTACCAACCAGTCCCCAGCTGAGCTTCAACTCCTCTTACTGCTATCAAAAAAACCTCATTTGACCATTGAGCCATGGTTAACAGCTCCACAACCTCCACCTGATATTGTTCTTATTCTATCCAGCGCAACAATTCCCTAACATACATCTACCCAATTCAAACTTCCCATCATTCACTGCATTGCAGCATCGTATAACTCGGACCATTATCACCCAGTTCAACTGTACTACAGCCAATGCACCTGCAATGCTCAAGCAACACCACATCATAACTCTCACAGCCATTGTCCGCTGTTTCAAACATGTAATGCATTATCCTTCATTTCTGCCTCAAATAACAGTTGCAACCTAACTGCCATCTGTAGCTCCAGTAACTCCTCAACATTAGCAGCAACAGCATCATCCATCATTGCATCTCACTGGCTGCAACATTCCCTGACTTGTAAACCCAGCTTCAAAACCATTTCAGTTGCATACCATACTCCATGTGACAATCACTCCAACACACTTCCCATTAGGTCACCACCAATTTCTCGGCTCTTGACCTGCAACTCAGTTGTACTTTCCACCTGATTGCAGTTTTTCAGCCACACATCCATAACATCCCAATCTCTAATTCCATTGCAGCACCACTTCAGCTCATGCCTTGCACTTGCTCTCGGCTTCATAGCAGCTTCTTATTTAACTCACAGTCCCATCCGAGCACCATCAGGTAACCACCAGTGTCATAGCCTGCATAAAGCTAACACCACCAGAACTGCGCAATATAAGCTGTAATCTAAGCTGCTCTAAACTGCAACAGCACCTAACTGCTCATTATTTCTCAGCTGAAATTATAACCAAAATTCACCATTTCAACCCCTAAACAGCTATAAACTCTCAGCTTTGAAGAACTTTCTATCAAATGTTTTGTCAAACAGTTATTGAGCACAATGTAATGATATTGTTGTGCATCAATAATCTCCTTCTTTAGTTCTCCAATTCCTACAAATTCAAGCTCAATCGCAACCCAACATTCATATTTCATCAATAATTATAATATCACCATCAATATGTAACATTTATCATCACAAACCAACATTAGCATCATCATCTCTTCCTCCGTCTTAGTCACAAATGGAGCTCTTAGAACCACCTGCAATCCCTCCATTCTTCCACAAATTCTCACACTTCGACCACAGACTCTCTCTTATTGGTTGAACATCCACACAAACCATGGCCTAAGCACCGGCAAACCACCCTACCGACTTGGTCGACAGCTATTGAAGATAACGTCACACTCATGTCTCGTTCTTCTTGTGATTAAATTTGGTTTCTCGACTTGGTTTAATGAAACCTAATTTACTTTCTCAGTTGTACGTGTTATACCTAGTTGGTGAATTCCACTAACCTGTGGTCTAAAAGAGACGCACATCTTTAAGCCCAATAGCACGTACATGACCCACCAAGCTCATAGTTTATAGTTGTCGAGAATCTACCAAGCTTTGCAGCTCCCATGACTTCCGAGTATTAAGAAAAATGGATTCTCAGATGGCTATGGGAGCACCACCAATGTATTGCAGTCCCGGAATTCATGAATTCATTGACATGAGCTTTTAGCGTATATATCAATATGGTTCATTACTACGATTTTCCCTTCTTTATACAAATCCAAGCCATTGCACCTAAAAATACAAAAACCAAGCATAATATACAATTTTACAAAAGAAATAGCTAATAAAAGTGTACGGAACTGATAATATAATTAGGTGTTTTAGACACCTATCAAATTCCCCCACACTTCATCTTTTCTAGTCCTCGAGCAAACAAAAAAAAACTAAAATACAACAACTCCTTCTCGTCGAGATTACAGTTAATTTTAACATAAATAACAAGCCTTTAAACCACTAGGTGTCCCTAGTGGACGAGTTTAAGTCTCGTGAAGGTTTACAAGAGGTCTACCTACAAAACCTATATTTCCAACTCCGTTTATTTGTGACAAATCAATGAACGAATCCAAACTGACTACAGGAAGAGGTACCTTGCGCAAATTAAGTTCATATATTAGTAAATAAAGCTCTAATTAGATAGTCGAACAAGCCACAATACTCGGAAACTAACAAACCACAATCACAATGAAAATATTAAGAAGATGGATATAGATGTAGATATTGGCGAATGTTCACAAATGATCGATGTTTCCCATATCTGTCTGAAGGTCACTGCCAAGATGAACCTATGCATCTTATTGGATTGAGCTACTGGTTTGAATTCTACATCAACTCACTGGCATATACAAGGGAACCAGGAGTGACTTTATTCAACCAATATAAAACTTTCTTTTCTTTTTCTTTTCCACTTTTTTTTTTTTTAGATAGCATGATTAAATATTTTGGATCCAAGCGCATGCTTCTTGTCATCAGATTACATGATAGTTCCCTTGGATCCTGCATTCCATGCTTGTTTAGGAGACGGAGACAAGGACAACGTTTCACACATACTGCTATCCAAGTGTCTTTTTTTTTTAATTCCGTTTGGTCTAATTGGTCGGTCTTTTTCTTCTTCTTTTTTTTCACTTTTTTTTTCTTTTTTAGCAACTCAATCACTCTATTTCATCCTAGTAGTAATAACAATTCGATGTTTAGTGACCCACCAAAGCACTTAGATAATAATAGATAAATATGGAAAAATAAAAATAGAACGTGATATGGTGATATTCCGAGATATGGTAACAACTATCATATAATTTCTAACACTTGAATAATTATGTCCCTTTTTAGTTAATTGGTTCCTCAACTCCTCCATCCAAGATGGTACCATCCATTTAGATTGATAGTGTCATCCTAAAGGCCCATATTTCTAGGTTTCGGTGTGTATAAAGCAATTTTTTCTATTTTTTTTTTAACAAAAGGGAAAACTAACAAGGCTAAAAACTCTATATGAGAACACTCCCCCACACTTAAACTTTACATTGTCCTCAATGTAATTTAAGTCATTCAAAGTAAAGTTCAAGATGGGAAATTCATAACATGATATATATACACAAGAAGAAAATAAAATGCATGATAAAAACTCATTACTCCAACTCATAGCTATTTCGGAACAATAGAGGATAAACACTAAGCAAGCTATTTAGTTGGCATCTAATCTCAACTCAGCCAATATATACACCTCACCGCTAAGAAAAAATTCCATCTACTTAGAAAGGCTAGTGTTTATTCTAAATTGTTCAAAAATCTCTAAAAGTTGGAGTTTTGATATGCAAATATCCAAAATAAGAAAATAAAGATAAAAGACTTATAAACATAAAAAGATAGAGATATATACACAAAACCAGTGGGTTGCCTCCCATTAGCGCTTGGTTTAAAGTCGTCAGCCCGACATGCAAGACGGATTCTCCATACACCAATAATCGGAAAAGTTGGGGATTCACCCATAGGACCTGTTTTGTATACACTAGCTTCACACAAATATTAGTACAAGAAAACAGAATTGAATCTATTAACCGATAAAAGATTCCCCCACACTTATTCTTGTCCACACTTGGAAGTGTATAAAGAATATAGAAATCAGGGACTTCTATGGTTTCTTGTTCCAAAACCTGCATAGTATGAGAATCAAGCATCTCTAATGGAGGAAATCGAGAAACAAAGTCATCAAACAATGTTTTCGAAACACAAATATTTAAACCAATAAGAGGTAAAGGAGAAGAAATAATATGCAAAGTGATAGGTGTCTAAAACACCTTATTATTTATCTATTGTTTATGCTTTCTCTGCTAGTTTTCTTGTAAAATATGTATCTTATGTTTAATTTTGAGTTATTAGGTGCTTTGGAGCCATTCGGAGCGAAAGGAGAAGAATTCGTGTATTTTGAGCAAAAAGGGCAGAATTGTCATTTCATGGTCAAATACTATCTAGAGCCCAGCCACATGTTAAGGGGCGACTCTTTTCTGGAGAAGTACTAAAAGACATCCAGCAATGGTTAGGGGGCTGCTAGCTGGGTGGCCCTTATCGAGGTGACCGGACACTGACTAACCATACTGCTACAACCCTAAATCGAGAAACTCTCGATTTTCAATCATTGTCTGAAATTGAGAGACGGAAGGAAAAGAGCGGCTGTTGTTGGTTCTGGGAGATCGAGAAGTACAAGAAGGCAGCGATGGTGGTTAATGGAGAAATCAGGGAGAGAAGATGGTGAATCTAGGGTTCAATTCGAAATGGGTTGTGGATGATTTCGTGATTAAATTAAGTTGAGATATCGAGCAAGGTTTAATTGATGACGCTATGTTGATTCAGTGGAAGAAGATTTAAGGGTGTGAATTTGATTTGTTCATGAGCAGAATTAAATGGGTTTCTGGTGGAAGATGTGGCAAACAATAGGGTTCTATAGAAATCGATGAAGCTTAGAAGGAGGAATTAGTTGGGTTCGTCTTTCTCAAAGAGGGGCAGTTGTTTGATGCAAGATTCATATGTGAATCTCTGAAGAACATGGAGCAGATGGGTTTGTGGTGGTGTTCTTGGAGATGTTGTTGTTGAGAGGTGGAGTTACAGCTCAAATGGAGATTTTGTTGTGTATTGAGAGCTGCAAGTGGATTGAAGCTCAAGGATGGTGGAATGTTTGTTGCTGAGTTGCAGTGGTGGTGCTATTGTGGTGGTGCTTGAGGTGTTAGAACAGGTGAAAGTAGTGACTGCAATGGACTTTGGCAGTGGAGGCAGTGAAGAAGTGGAATTGAAGCTGCAGTGGTGGAATTTCAGTAAGAGGGCTGAGTTGAATGGCATGATAGAGCTACAGGTTTAGAGAAGCAACAAGAAGCAGCTAATGGTGAAATTCAAGGGAGAATGGAGCTGGTAGTGTTGGTTGGCCTAAAATGGAGGAGAAATTCATGGGTTGCAAGTGGTGCTATGTTGACAGTGGCTAGAGTAATGGAACTGCAGTGCTGTGCAGATGTGATGCTGCAAAGGGTTGTTTATTGCAGGGTTGATGTGCAGAGCTGGAGAATCAAGGTGATGGTGGCGGGTCTGTATTGGTGTTAGTAACTCATGAGTACTGGGGTGATGGAGCATGTAGTACTAGCAATGGATGGACTGAAATTGAAGCTACAGATGGTGTTTAATGATGCATTTGCAGTTACACTGGTGTGTTGGAGTTTTAGTTGTGAACTGGTGGACAAGAAGGTGCAGCACAGCCATCATGGTTGAAGCACAATGGTTGCAACATCCTTGGCCAAACCAGTCAGCTGAGTTAGCCAGCTGACACGGTTCTGAACTCATCTAACTCAGTGCCTGACTCCTCCTATTTGACCCGGTTGACTAACGATGACCATTAGGTCGACGGTTGACTTTGACGGTCAGTGACGGAATATTCCGTCAACAGAGAAGAATTTTCAGGAGATCGGCGACGACCTTTCTTGTCGGATTTCGGCCAATTTCCGGACAAAAACCCAGTTTTCCGGCGACGAATTTTGGGACATATTTTCTACACGGGTTTTCACACATGGGCTTGGTGGACCACTTGGATATGGACTTTGATAAGACCTAATATTGGAAGGAGTATCCTTTATGGAAATTGAGAAACATATAAAATAGAATAACCTAATCTTTTATCATATCTCTTTTACTACTTTGTTCTAGGGTTTGTGAACATGATAGGGTTTCTCTTTATTCTTGTTATGAACTCCATGAACATGAGCTAGAGTTTTATTATTGGTTATGGAATAGTTGGATTTCACAAAGCATGATTCTTTGATATGATAAATTAGTTTTGTCTCGTATTTATCGTTTACGATTCTCTGAAAATATAGTTACATGATTTGATTGATTGTTTTGTCAAGTTTCAAATTAGTAGAACTTCTAATCACATCTATTGCTAGTTTAAGGTTTATTATACGTAAAAGTGATAATCCTTGAATACAAGTAGCATAAATATGATTATAGTTTGTAGTGATATATTCTTATGATCATATGTGAATCGTAACCTTTGTTAAATTGAATTAGTGCACTTTCCACGTTCAATTGCTTTGATTGTCCTGATTTCATATAACTTAATGCATCTAGGGAATTAAACTTGATTAGTGCTTTTACACGTTAGGTTGTTCTTTTAGATAGAACTCATACTCGCATCTTTTAATGTGTTTGTTGATGACAAAAGGAAATTAGCGGGATATTCTTGCGATCAAGATATTCTAGGGCTTTTGATAAAAGTTGAGATTAAAATATCAATTCTAGTTATTGTGAAGAAAACATATTTGTGAATGAAGATGAATCCTTAACCAATATTTTCACTACCTTGATTTGATTTGTTTACTTTTTATTGTTTTGCTTTTACTTTACTTTTAGTATATAAAAATCAGAAAACCCCCGGTGTTTTATATAAGGAACCAAAAATATATTGACAACCTAGTCCTCTTTGTGGGATCGATCCTTTCTTGCCCTTGATATATTTATATTTTGAATAGTAAGAAAGTGTAATTATTTTTAACGCATACGACAACGATCAAATTTTGGCGCCGCTGCCGGGGAGGCAACGGTTGTCACTTCTTTTTGGTTTCTTATTTTTGTTTTTTGTTTTGTTTTTAGTTTTTCTTATTTTCTGGTTTTTGACATAGTTTTGAGAACTCTTGTTTCAGGTACTTATTATGGACGGAGCATATTGGAACAATGGATACGGCTTTCAACCTCCTCAACACTATGACAATTTCCCACCATCTATGGAATGCAATCAAAACCAATTGATTGGCTATGATGCATATCCTAGAGAACCTTATGGTGATTTTCATACATACCAACAACAACCTTGTAGTGGGTATGTAAGTCAAGCACCAAGGTGGGATAATTCTACTTCTAATTGGCTTTATTTGAGTTGTGTGCAGATTATGCATGGATTGCAAGATATGCAATAAAGGCTAGACCAACTTGACCGTAATAGAGAGAACGTCGCACAAACCAATTTTTGGAAATTTCCTTCTTACCCGACTCCAGATCGTAGTCATGATAATTCACCCATTCAAAGGGAAGAGTCATGGGAAAGAGAACCTAATGTATCAAATGGTGGTAAGCATGTGAACGTCCGGAAACTTGCGTAGAAATTATACAAGTTGGAAGACGATGGATACTCGGAAGAGCTTGTCGATGAAATTAGTAGGACCATTCATATGGAACTCAAACGACGTCGTGATAAAGGTTGGGAAACCGACGACGATTCTGATTATGGTGAGTCTGAAGATGAAGACGATGATGATTGTGTTGAAAAGGACCAACCTTTGGAGATATTTGATGACGTTAGTGTAGTTGACTCAACTCTTGATCTTTATAATGATCAAGCACCTATTGAAAAGGTACATGATTATGATGAAACTAATGTTTTTCAGAATTTTGCAGCAAGGTTTGAGTCCAAGGAAGAGGAGTATGTTGAGAATGTGACCGTTATGACAAATATTGTGGAAGACCCAATTGAGCTTGCAAAGGATTGTAATGATGATGTTTATGTCGAGACTCTGGTTAAGGCAGAAACGGATGAAGAATGGTTGCAAGGTTTGATAGAGGACCATGATATACAAGAGGTGAATAATTCACTTGAATTTTTCAAGGATGAAGAGGATTCCGTGCTACAAGAGATTGTGCGAGGTTTGTCTAACCCTTTGCATATTGATTCTTCTCCTTTACCTATTATTGGTTTGAATGTATGTGCTTCGAGAACATTGTTGATTGATTTTGTTTCTCGATATCCGCCATTAGAAACACTTGATTCTCATACTATGCAGGTTTTTGAACAAGAAACCGTGGAAGTACCCGACCTTTATATTCTTTATACACTTCCAAGTGTGGACAAGAATAAGTGTGGGGGAAGTTTTTATCGGTTAATAGCTTCGTTTCTGTTTTATATTACTAATATTTGTGTGAAACTAGTGTTTGCAAAACAGGTTCTATGGAAGGATCCCCAACTTTTCCGATTATTGGTGTATGGGGAATTCAACTTGCATGTCGGGCTGATGACTTAAAACCAAGCGCTAAGTGGGAGGCAACCCACCGGTTTTGTATCCTTTTCCTTATCTTTTTATTTTTACGCATTTGCTTTTATCTTTATTTTCTCATTTGCGGAATTTCCCACCTTGAACTTTCTTTGTACGATTCAATTTTACATTGAGGACAATGTAAAGTTTAAGTGTGGGGGAGAATTTATATGTTTGTATAGTTTGTTTTATGCCTTTAAAAAAAAATCAGAAAAATAGAAAACCAAGAAAAAAAAATTGTGCTTTTTGAACTCCGAAATCTAGAAAATCGTGCCTTTAGGATGACACCATTAGTGGATGGAACCATTTTAATTGCAGGAGTTGAGGAACCAATTAACTAAAAGGGACGAACATAGCTTAGAAATCACAAATAACATGATAGTTGTTACCATATCTCGGAATATCACCATATCGCATTCTATTTTTATTTTTCCATATTTATCTATTGTTCTCTAAGTGTTTTGGTGGGTCACTAAACATTGACGTGTTATTACTGCTAGGATGAAATAGAGTGATTGAGTTACAAGAAGAAGAAGAAGAAAAAAAAAGACCGACCAATTAGACCAAACGGAATAAAAAAGACACTTGGGAATAGCAGTATGTGTGAAACGTTGTCCCTGTCTCCGTCGCCTAAACAAGCGTGGAATGCAGGATCCAAGGCAACTATCATGTACTTGCTGACAAGAAGCATGCGCTTGGATCCAAAAGATCTAATCATGCCGTCTAAAAAAAAAAGTGAAAAAAAAGAAAGAAAGAAAGTATTATATTTGTGAATAAAGTCACTCCTGGTTCCCTTGTATATGCCAGTGTGTTGACATTAGAATTTAGACCAGTAGCTCAATCCAATAGGATGCATAGGTTCATCTTGGCAGTGACCTTCAGACAAATATGGGAAACATCGATCACTTGTGAACATTCGCCAACATCTACATCTATATCCATCTTCTTAATCTTCTCATTGTGATTGTGGTTTGTTAGTTTCCGAGTATTGTGGTTTGTTCGACTTTCTAAGAAAACTTTATTTACTTATATATGAATTGAATTTGCTCAAGGTACCTCCCCCTGTAGTCATTTTGGATTCGTTCATTGATTTGTCACAAATAGACGAAGTTGGAAATATAGGTTTTGTAGGCAGACCTCTTGTAAACCTTCCCGGGACTAAAACTCATCCACTAGGGACACCTAGGGGTTTAAAGGCTTGTTATTTATGCTAAAAGTGACCGTAGCCTCGACGTCACGGAGTTGTATGTATGATTTAGAATTATTTTGTTTGATTTGATCGAGGACTAGCAAAGTCTAAGTGTGGGGGAATTTGATAGGTGTCTAAAACACCTAATTTTATATCTAGTATTTATGATTTCTTTGTGAGTTTTCATGTAAATTATGTATCTTATGTGTGAGTTTGAGCTTTTTAGGTGTTTTGGAGTCATAAGAAGGAGAAATCATTTATTTGGAGCGAAAAGGACAAAAGATTCAATCCACAGGCGAGATCTATTTTGTTTTGGAACCGGCTAAGGTTGTGCGAGAGGGAGGTGAAGAATGAACTGTCAGTTTCTCCAAACTGACAGTGAAGTTGAGAAAGGAATTAGGCTGTCGGTTCTCCAAATCCGACAAGCCATAGATGGACTGGGTGACCCTTATCCTACTTTTGGGTGTCTGGAATAATTCTCAGTCCTACACAAAACCTGAATTTCAGAGATAACAATTGGTTTTTATTTCCCATATGATTTAGAAATAAGCCATGGCGGCTGCTGGTAGAAGAAGTCGACGAAGATATGGATCTGTGATGGTGATACAAATCCCAAGCAGAGAGAATAAGGGAGAGTTTGATGTGTTACTGTTGTTTGGTTTGCGACAGTCAATTGAAAAGAAAATGAATCTGCTGCTGTAATTAGAAGTTGGGGTTGATGTTTATATTCAGAAATATACGAAGATTCGGATCGAGATGAGAAGAATTAGGGTTTGAGGAACGAGTTTCTGTCGATTTAAGAAGATGGGTTGGTGTTCAAATGGTGGTTAATTCAAGAATGGACCTGGAATTGAAGGTTAGAGCTCGAAATAGGGTTTGCTGCCATTAATGGTTGCATCTGGTGGAAGTTTGAAGATGGAGATGCTGCTGGGTGGTGGTGATTTTGTTAGTAGCTGTTGTTGATGGTTAAGAAGGAGAAATTGTAGCCAAGAATGTAAGGAGAGACGATGAATAACACAGAGGCATTTGAGCAATGGTTGAAGGCTGTAGTTTACGTTGCAGCTGAGTTGGAGTAGCAGATGGTTATGAAGCTGCACTTGAACTGAAGTTAGGTTGTGATTGGTGATGAAGGATGAAGGCTAGATGTATTAGTTGCAGGTGATATTGTAGTATGCAACTGGTGTGTTATGGCAGTGGGGGAACTGGAGTTACAAGGAATACATGGGAATGTGTTGCAATGCAGAGATTGATGGAGGTTCTGATAGTTCAAGTTAGGACAGGAAGAACTGAAGCGGTTGTTGCTGGCACTGGTATTGAACTGCAGAACAGCTATAGAATGATGGCTAGGCAGAGTGGATGATCAAGAAGGCATTACAGGGGAAATGGTTAGAGTGGTTTTGCTGATGAACTGAAGATGTCTGTGAAGTTGAGATGGTGCAAACTGGTCAAGAAGTATGAACATGGAGGAGGCAATGGGCTACAGAGAAGGTGGAGAAATGGGTTTGTGCAGGGAGTTGAGCAGGGTGTGCTGGTGGTTTGGTTTGGTTTGGTTTTGAGTTTAAGTTTTGGTTTTACAGGGAAGGTGATTGGTGATGCTGGTAACGTGAATGGTTGGGTGAGATGGATGTATGTCGAGAAGACTCGGGGAGGATTTGCAGTCAGGTCTGAACATTGGCAGTGATATTGCCGGTGTTTTAGGTGAAGCTACAGCAATGACAGGTGGTGCTGGATTCTATATGGAGGAGGCATTGCAGGCATGGAGAAGGTTGTTGATCTGTTGCGGCATTCAAAGATTGCAGGTGTTGGCTGAGATGAATGTTTAGGAAACTGCAGGAGCTAGAAGTCCAGGTTAGTAGATGGGTTTTGTTGAGATGAGCTGGTGGTATTTAAACTGGAGCTGCTGTAGGTGCATAGGCTTGAGAAGATGCAGGCGTGGATTGCAGTATGGAGTGAAGTTATGGACATGAACTGAAGCTGTTGGTTACTGTGGTGTTATGAACTGGAGAGCCAATGGAGTTTGGCAGTTAGAAAGTGATATGATGGCGCGATGGCTGGCTGGATACGGAAGTGGAAGAGCTAAGAACAGCAATTGCAGGTGCTAGTTAAATTAGGTGCAACAGTTGAGCAGACTGAGTTGGTGGCATTGTATGGAACTGAATGATGTTGCCGGAACAAGGAAGTGAAGATGAAGTTGGCGATGCAAGATGGTAACTGAGAGCTCATGGAATGAACTGTGATGGGTTTGAGCAGGTGCTGGTGCTGTTGTTGGTTAAGCATCTGAGCATATGAAACTGAGCAAGAGGTAGCTGAACTGCGAGTGCTGCTGCGGATGGGGTATTGTGTGATGGCGGCAGGCATGAAGATGCGATGAGTTTGAGGTGCAGAAATGGCCTGGAATTGGCTTGGGAATGTCAGAGAATAGTTAAAACTCGGATTGAATCGGTATACACCGGGTTGACTCAGTGTGTTATCCGATTTAACTCGGATTTGGACCTGGCTAGTTGGGATTTACACATGGGCTATGCAGGCAGAGATGGTTTTGGCTGAACTTATTAGTGGGCTGTGACTCAATTTGGCAGTGGACCAACAGTGACGGGAATTGAAGGAGAAGTATAAAAGGAAGTATTTTCTCTAAACCGATATATCTCCATTAGGGAGAGCTGCTGCTAATTTTATGTTCTAGGGTTTACAACATGATAGAATTTATTTTTCTCCTTGTTATGAACTCCATGAGCATGAGTGCTTAATTTTCTTTTGGTTATGGATTAATTTGATTTCACATAATATGATTCTTTGATTCAATATATTAGTTTTGTCTCATATTTATCGTTTGCGATTCTCTGAAAATATATTTGTGATTGATTGTTAGTTGTCAAGTTTCAAATTGGTAGAACTCGTAATCATACCTATTGCTAGTTTAGGTTTTATTATACGTAAAAGTGATAATCCTTGAATACAAGTAGCATAATTGTGAATATTGCTTGTAGTGATACATCCTAGTAATCACAAGTGAATCGTGACCACTGTTAAATTGAATTAGTGCGCTTTCCACGTTCAATTGCTTTGATTGGCCTGATTTCATAGAACTTAATGCATCTTGGGAATTAAACTTGATTAGTGCTTTTACACATTAGGTTGTTCTCTTAGATAGAACTCATACTCACATCTTTTAATGTGTTTGGTGATGACAAAAGGAGATTAGCGGGATATTCTTGCGATCAAGGTATTCTAGGGCTTTTGATAAAAGTTGAGATTAAAATATCAATTCTAGTTATTGTGTAGGAAACATATTTGTGAATGAAGATAAAATATGTGACCAATACTTTCTCATCCTTGATTTGATTTTCTTGCTTTTATTTACTTTTAGTTTTAAAAATCAGAAAAATCCCCTTTGTTACTTTTAGGAAACCGAAACATATTGACAACGAAAGCCTCTCTGTGGATACGAACTCTTTCTTATCACTACTACATTTATTTTAGTTAAGCAAGAAAGTGAAATTATATTTGTGTCGGCTGACAACCGATCAAATTTTGAGGGACGAACATAGCTTAGAAATCACAAATAACATGATAGTTGTTACCATATCTCGGAATATCACCATATCGCATTCTATTTTTATTTTTCCATATTTATCTATTATTCTCTAAGTGTTTTGGTGGGTCACTAAACATAGACATGTTATTACTGCTAGGATGAAATAGAGTGATTGAGTTACAAGAAAAAAAAAAGAAAAAAAAGACCGACCAATTAGACCAAACGGAATAAAAAAGACACTTGGGAATAGCTATATGTGTGAAACGTTGTCCCTGTCTCCATCGCCTAAACAAGCGTGGAATGCAGGCCAAGGCAACTGTCACGTACTTGCTGACAATAAGCATGCGCTTGGATCCAAAATATCTAATCATGCTGTCACAAAAAAAATGTGAAAAAAAGTGAAAAGAAAAGAAAAAGTGAAAAAGAAAAGAAAAAGAAATGAAAGTATTATGTTGGTTGAATAAAGTCACTTCTGGTTCCCTTGTATATGCCAGTGAGTTGATGTAGAATTCAAACCAGTAGCTCAATCCAATAGGCATATGTTCATCTTGGCAGTGACCTTGAGACAGATATGGGAAACATCGATCACTTGTGAACATTCGCCAACATCTACATCTATATCCATCTTCTTAATATTTTCATTTTGATTGTGGTTTGTTAGTTTCCGAGTATTGTGGCTTGTTCGACTATCTAAATAGAGCTTTATTTACTAAAATATGAACTGAATTTGCGCAAGGTACCTCCTCATGTAGTCATTTTGGATTCGTTCATTGATTTGTCACAAATAGACGGAGTTGGAAATATAGGTTTTGTAGGCAGACCTCTTGTAAACCTTCACGAGACTATAACTCGTCCACTAGGGACACCTAGGGGTTTAAAGGCTTGTTATTTATGCTAAAAGTGACCGTAGCCTCGACGAGATGGAGTTGTATGTATGTTTTATAATTATTTTGTTTGATTTGCTCGAGGACTAGAAAAGACTAAGTGTGGGGGAATCTGATAGGTGTCTAAAACACCTTATTATTTATTTATTGTTTATGCTTTCTCTGCTATTTTTCTTGTAAAATATGTATCTTATGTTTACTTTTGAGTTATTAGGTGCTTTGGAGCCATTCGGAGCGAAAGGAGAAGAATTCGTGTATTTTGAGCAAAAAGGGCAGAATTGTCATTTCAGGGTCAAATACTATCTGGAGCCCAGCCACATGTTAAGGGGCGACTCTCTTCTGGAGAAGTACTAAAAGACATCCAGCAATGGTTAGGGGGCTGCTAGCTGGGTGGCCCTTATCGAGGTGACCGGACACTGACTAACCATACTGCTACAACCCTAAATCGAGAAACTCTCGATTTTCAATCATTGTCTGAAATTGAGAGACGGAAGGAAAAGAGCGGTTGTTGTTGGTTCTGGGAGATCGAGAAGTACAAGAAGGCAGCGATGGTGGTTAATGGAGAAATCAGGGAGAGAAGATGGTGAATCTAGGGTTCAATTCGAAATGGGTTGTGGATGATTTCATGATTAAATTAAGTTGAGATATCGAGCAAGGTTTAATTGATGATGCTATGTTGATTCAGTGGAAGAAGATTTAAGGGTGTGAATTTGATTTGTTCATGAGCAGAATTAAATGGGTTTCTGGTGGAAGATGTGGAAAACAATAGGGTTCTATAGAAATCGATGAAGGTTAGAAGGAGGAATTAGTTGGGTTCGTCTTTCTCAAAGAGGGGCAGTTGTTTGATGCAATATTCAGATGTGAATCTCTGAAGAACATGGAGTAGATGGGTTTGTGGTGGTGTTCTTGGAGATGCTGTTGTTGAGAGGTGGAGTTACAGCTCAAATGGAGATTTTGTTGTGTATTGAGAGCTGCAAGTGGATTGAAGCTCAAGGATGGTGGAATGTTTGCTGCTGGGTTGCAGTGGTGGTGCTTGAGGTGTTAGAACAGGTGAAAGTAGTGACTGCAATGGACTTTGGCAGTGGAGGAAGTGAAGAAGTGGAATTGAAGCTGCAGTGGTGGAATTGCAGTAAGAGGGCTGATTTGAATGGCATGATAGAGCTACAGGTGTAGAGAAGCAACAAGAAGCATCTAATGGTGAAATTCAAGGGAGAATGGAGCTGGTAGTGTTGGTTGGCCTAAAATGGAGGAGAAATTCATGGGTTGCAAGTGGTGCTATGTTGACAGTGGCTAGAGTAATGGAAGCTGCAGTCTTTGTGCAGATGTGATGCTGCAAAGGGTTGTTTATTGTAGGGTTGATGTGCAGAGCTGGAGAATCAAGGTGATGGTGGCGGGTCTGTATTGGTGTCAGTAACTCATGAGTACTGGGGTGATGGAGCATGTAGTACTAGCAATGGATGGACTGAAATTGAAGCTACAGATGGTGTTTAATGATGCATTCGCAGTTACACTGGTGTGTTGGAGTTTTAGTTGTGAACTGGTGGACAAGAAGGTGCAGCACAACCATCATGGCTGAAGCACAATGGTTGCAACAGCCTTGGCCAAACCCGGATGAGTTAGCCAGCTGACTCGGTTCTGAACTCGTCTAACTCAGTGCCTGACTCCTCCTATTTGACCCGGTTGACTAACGATGACCATTAGGTCAATGGTTGGCTTTGACGGTCAGTGACGGAATATTCCGTCAACAGAGAAGAATTTTCAGGAGATCGGCGGCGACCTTTCTTGCCGGATTCCTGCCAATTTCCGGACAAAAATCCAGTTTTCCGGCGACGAATTTTGGGACATATTTTCTACACGGATTTTCACACATGGGCTTGGTGGACCACTTGGAGATGGACTTTGATAAGACCTAATATTGGAAGGAGTATCCTTTATGGAAATTGAGAAACATATAAAAGAGAATAACCTAATCTTTTATCATATCTCTTCTACTACTTTGTTCTAGGGTTTGTGAACATGATAGGGTTTCTCTTTATTCTTGTTATGAACTCCATGAACATGAGCTAGAGTTTTATTATTGGTTATGGAATAGTTGGATTTCACAAAGCATGATTCTTTGATATGATAAATTAGTTTTGTCTCGTATTTATCGTTTACGATTCTCTGAAAATATAGTTACATGATTTGATTGATTGTTTTGTCAAGTTTCAAATTAGTAGAACTTCTAATCACATCTATTGCTAGTTTAGGGTTTATTATACGTAAAAGTGATAATCCTTGAATACAAGTAGCATAAATATGATTATAGTTTGTAGTGATATATTCTTATGATCATATATGAATCGTAACCTTTGTTAAATTGAATTAGTGCGCTTTCCACGTTCAATTTCTTTGATTGGCCTGATTTCATATAATTTAATGCATCTAGGGAATTAAACTTGATTAGTGCTTTTACACGTTAGGTTGTTCTTTTAGATAGAACTCATACTCGCATCTTTTAATGTGTTTGTTGATGACAAAATGAGATTAGCGGGATATTCTTGCGATCA
The DNA here is from genome assembly GCA_023529315.1 of Papaver bracteatum. NCBI lineage: Eukaryota > Viridiplantae > Streptophyta > Magnoliopsida > Ranunculales > Papaveraceae > Papaver > Papaver bracteatum. Next base: position 2,020,174 of record JAJJWX010003488.1, read on the forward strand.
AGATATTCTAGGGCTTTTGATAAAAGTTGAGATTAAAATATCAATTCTAGTTATTTTGAAGAAAACATATTTGTGAATGAAGATGAATCCTTAACCAATATTTTCACTACCTTGATATGATTTGTTTACTTTTTATTGTTTTGCTTTTACTTTACTTTTAGTATATAAAAATCAGAAAACCCCCGGTATTTTATATAAGGAACCGAAAATATATTGACAACCTAGTCCTCTCTGTGGGATCGATCCTTTCTTGCCCTTGCTATATTTATATTTTGAGTAGTAAGAAAGTGTAATTATTTTTAACACATACGACAACGATCACAAAGGGTTAGACAAACCTCGCACAATCTCTTGTAGCACGGAATCCTCTTCATCCTTGAAAAATTCTAGTGAATTATTCACCTCTTGTATATCATGGTCCTCTATCAAACCTTGCAACCATTCTTCGTCCGTTTCTGCGTTAACCAAAGTCTCGACATCAACATCATCATTACAATCATTTGCAAGCTCAATTGGGTCTTCCACAATATTGGTCATAACGGTGACATTCTCAACACACTCCTCCTTGTTGTAAGGCACATAATCCACTGCGGATCCAAATTTCGCTATAAGAAACTTTTTTAGAACACTCAAAAATGCTTCATCCTCAAGCTCCGCCCTTTGAATAGGATCTTGATCATTATTAAGATCAATGCTTGAGTAATCTACACTAGTGTTATCATATTCCTCTCCATCTTCATCTTGATCCCAAAAAGATTCCATTGTACACTCCTCATTGTTGTCACCATGAGTTGTTTCAAGCAATGTATCATAATCACCATCACTTTCATAGTTAACATAAGGTTCTTCGTCGCTGAATTTAGTGTTTCTAAACTCTAACTCATACTTTTGAATAGGCGAATGATCATTATTAAGATCAAGAGTTGAGTTAGCTACACAATTATCAATTAAAGTGCCCAAGGATTGGCCTTTTTCAACATTAGCATCAATCAAATATTCATCACAAACCATATGCACATTAAAATTATACATACCTTCCTTACATTGATCAATGCCTCTTCGCAAGTTAGCAATACCTTTACGAAGTTCTTGGAGTTGCTCTTCTCTAGTCTCTTTAGCTTTTTGAAACTCTTGTTGTACAAAGATGGAAAAGTTGTCTAACAAGTTAGAGACTTGTTGTTCACGAGCATAAGAATCCACCAATCCTTGTGGTTGTTCACACCCATACCCGCCATAAGGTTGTTGAGGAAAATCATAAGGTTCCATGGAATATTGGTCATAACCAATGAATTGGTTTTGATTATACCCCTGGAATTGGTAGTTGTCATATTGTTGAGGTTGTTGAAAACCATATCCGTTGTTCCAATACGCTCCATCCATGAGAAATAAGTACCTGAAACACGATTCTCAAAACAAGATTAAAAAACTGAAAATAAGAAAAACTAAAAACAAAAAAAAGAAACCACAAACAAGTGACAACCGTTGCCTCCCCGGCAACGGCGCCAAAATTTGATCGATGTCGTATGCGTCAAAAATAATTTACACTTTCTTACTACTCAAAATATAAATATAGAAAGGACAAGAAAAGATCGATCCCACAGAGAGGTCTAGGTTGTCTCGTTGTTTCGGTTTCCTATAAGTAACACCGGGGGTTTTCTGATTTTTATATACTAAAGTAAAATAAAAGCAAAATAATAAAAAGTAAACACGCAAATCAAGTTTGTGAGAATATTGGTTTCAGATTTCAGCTTCAATTGTAAGCAAGTGTTGAATATATGAATAGAATTCGTATTTAATCTCGCTATCATCAAAAGCCCTAGAATACATTTTTGCAAGAATACTCCGTCAATTTCCTAAATTTATCAACACACACATTAGAGTTGCGTATGTGAATTCTACCTAATGAATAACCTAACGCCTTGTGCTAATTAAGTTTAATTCCTAGGAGCATTAATTTTTGGAAATAGGCTAATCAATGCAATCGTCATACATTGCGCATGACAATTCGGACAATGGTCAATTTCTACATATGATTACAAGAGTGCATCACTACAAACTATAATCATATCATGCTACTCGTATTCAAGGTTATTGCTCGATGAAAACCCTAAAATAGCTATAGATATGGATGTATGTTCAATCAATTCTAGACTCAACCAAACAAACATTTAATCATATTGCAATACATCAATCATGCAATTATTATAATCAATAGAAAGTGAACGATGGTTTTGAGAGAAAACTAACTCATAAAGATCAAAACTTGTTTTCAAAATCCAACTACATCTTTAACCAATAATAAAAACTTAGTTACTCATGGCATAGGAGTTCATAACAAGAAAGAAGAGAAAACCTATCATGTTTCTAAACCCTAGAACACAAGTAGAAGTTCTCCCTCGTGGAGATATATATAGGTTTAGAGAAAAAGTTCTATTTATATGCCTCTCCCAAAAGGATACTCAAAAGTAGGTCAAGTCTTCTCAAAAACCAGTCTCAAATTCGTCCACAAAGAACATGTGTGAAAATAAGTCTCTGGAAAATTTGGGTCCAAAACCCGGTTGCCGGAATCCGATCGTCGGTCGCCGGAATTTGTCACCGGAAAATTATCTCCGGCCACTGAGCCATTAGAAAATTGTCACCAGCAAGTGAACACTCCCAGCAGCTCATCTCCATATCCCTGCAATTCAAACAATCACAAAATACCATCTAAACCGATTCCTTGTTCTTGCGAAAACACACCCAAAAGCGTGACCCGTAGCTCATATGTCCGGCCATCAATTCTTGCATCCGACTCGTACCCCCTTCATGATTTACTGAATCTTTACGATCCCCACTCTAACCTCTGAAATCCAACATCCCGGGCTAGTACCACCGGTGCACCAATTCTGCTCCGTTTTCGCACAATTTCTGCAACGCATTCCACATAGTCAAGCCAGCATTTCTTTCATCTGAGGCTCCTTGCATTCTGCAATTCTAATAGCAACAGCATTCATTGTTGTTTTACCCGCTTGCACCTGTAATGCTCAGGTCCACAACACATACAACCACCAGCTTCTTATAATCATGCCTTCTCTACCACCAGAACCAGCTGTTATCTTCCTCTCGAGCTCTAAAAGCTTAACCTAGCCATCAGTCGTTGGCAGCTCTCCTTCATTCATCCGTCATCTCAGTCAACTGCCTATGCATCAATAGCATTCATTCCCTAACTGCAAAACCAGATCATCAACCACCATCTCAACAAAAGCTGCAACACCTCAACTGCATTACCAACCGGTCCCCAGATGAGCTTCAACTCCTCTTACTGCTATCAAACAAACCCCATTTGACCATTGAGCCATGGTTAACAGCTCCACAACCTCCACCTGATCTTGTTCTTCTTCTATCCAACGCAACAATTCCCTAACATACATCTACTCAATTCAAACTTCCAATCATTCCCTGCATTGCAGCATCATCTAACTCGGACCGTTATCACCCAGTTCAACTGTACTGTAGCCAATGCACCTGCAATGCTCAAGTAACACCACAGCATAACTCTCACAACCATTGTCCGCTGTTTCAAACATGTAATGCATTATCCTTCATTTCTGCCTCAAACAACAGTTGCAACCTAACTGCCATCTGTAGCTCCAGTAACTCCTCAACATTAGCAGCAACAACATCATCCATCCTTGCATCTCACTAGCTGCAACATTCCCTGACTTGTAAACCCAGCTTCAAAACCATTTCAGTTGCATACCATACTCCCTGTGACTATCACTCCAACACACTGCCCATTAGCTCACCACCAATTTCTCGTCTCTTGACCTGCAACTCAGTTGTACTTTCCACCTGATTGCAGTTTCTCAGCCACACATCCATAACATCCCAATCTCTGATTCCATTGCAGCACCACTTCATCTCATGCCTTGCACTTTCTCTCGGCTTCATAGCAGCTTCTTCTTTGACTCACAGTCTCATCCGAGCACCATCAGGTAACCACCAGTGCCATAGCCTGCATTAAGCTAACACCACCAGAACTGCGCAATATAAGTTGTAATCTAAGCTGCTCTAAACTGCAACAGCACCTAACTGCTCATTGTTCCTCAGCTGAAATTACAACCAACATTCACCATTTCAACCCCTAAACAGCTGTAAACTCTCAGCTTTGAAGAACTTTCTATCAAATGTTTTGTCAAACAGTTATTGAGCACAATGTAATGATGTTGTTGTGCATCAATAATCTCCTTCTCTAGTTCTCCAATTCATACAAATTCAAGCTCAATCGCAACCCAACATTCATATTTCATCAACAATTATAATATCACCATCAATCTGTAACATTTATCATCACAAACCAACATTAGCAGCATCATCTCTTCCTCCATCTTAGTCACAAATGGAGCTCTTAGAACCACCTGCAATCCCTCCATTCTTCCACAAATTCTCACACTTCGACCACAGACTCTCTCTTCTCGGTTGAACAGCCACACAAACCATGGCCTAAGCACCGGCAAACCACCCTACCGACTTGGTCGATAGATGCTGAAGATAACGGCACACTCATGTATCATTCTTCTTGTGATTGAATTTGGTTTATCGACTTGGTTTAAGGCAACCTAATTTCCTTTCTCAGTTGTACGTGTTATACCTAGTTGGTGAATTCCACTAACCTGTGGTCTAAAATAGACGCACATATTTAAGCCCAATAGCACATACACGACCCACCAAGCTCATAGTTTATAGTTGTCGAGAATCTACCAAGATTTGCAGCTCCCCTGACTTCCGATTATTAAGAAAAATGGATTCTTAGATGGCTATGGGAGCACCACTAATGTATTGCAGTCCCGGAATTCATGAATTCATTGACATGAGCTTTTAACGTGTATATCAATATGGTTCATTACTACGCTTTTCCCTTCTTTATACAAATCCAAGCCATTGCACCTAAAAATACAAAAACTAAGCATAATATACAATTTTACAAAAGAAATAGCTAATAAAAGTGTACGGAACCGATACTAGAATTAGGTGTTTTATACACCTATCACCCACATCTCATGTATGATACTAGTTGTGACTAGAGTCGATTCTCCTTTAACCTTAGGTTTTTCACGAAACCCTGTTTTCTCTGTAGTTGTGTGATCTGATCTTATAGTTTCTATCGTATTGAGTAATATCTTCTCTAAGATTGGCTCGAGATTTAATCTCCGATAGGCAAGATAAAAAGTAGTCACAAACATCTTCGTCTCATCGTTTATGATTCCACAATATCTTGTTTCACTACCACACGATTAAGATTATTGTGAGGTGATTGATATTTCTAGGTTGTTCTTCGGGAATATAAGTCTGGTATATCAATTGGTTCATGTACATCTTGATTTATCAAAAGACGGAACAAAACTCATAGGTTTATCTGTGGGAGACATATTTATATATACAATATACTTTTATGTGTGAGACAGATTTGTTTATCAAGTCTTCGACTTTGGGTCATAACAATTCTTAGTTGTGGGTGAGATCAGCTAAGGGAATCAAGTACGTAGAGTCATGTTGTGATTCAAAGACGTAAGGAGCGCAACCATACCTTGATCAGTGTGAGATTGTTTAGGGCTCAACTACATTCCAGTCCGAAGTTAACTTGGAGTAGGCTAGTGTCTATAACGGCTTAATATAGTGTGGTTTTCAAATATGGACTAGGTCCTGTGGTTTTTCTGCATTTGCGGTTTCCTCATTAACAAAATTTATGGTGTCTGTGTTATTTTTTTTCCCCATTATATTTTGTTATATAATAGAAATATCACAGATTGTGCGTAAGTTCAATCAATTGAGAATCCAACCTTTAGTTGTTGATTATATTGATTGATGCTTGAACATTGGTCTTTGGTACCATTCAAGTTGTTTCACATAATAATCAGGCTCGCGGATTTATATATGTCTGATTTGTTGATTACATTGTGAAATAGAGATACAACTCTTGGATATATTTCCATTAATTGAGTCTGACTGTCTATTTGATTCTCTTGGAATTATATTGGAGTTTTTCCATACAGATTACTAAGAGAAATATTGGGTGTAGTTGTTATACCCTCGCTTTTTCAACCTCCAAAAGAGTTTATGACTTACCCCAACACGGGTGCAAGTTCTTCATCATATTTGTCAATATGCCCGAAATTCGTTGGGAGATGCCAAGTATTACTTCACAAGGTGAGCCAACCACGATCCCCATTGTTTCCGAAGCTATGGAACGTGATTATCCTTACTACAATGTGACCGCCAGTTACAAAGAGTTGAAGATACAGCTGAACGATATGTATTGGCAGAATCGGCAAATGGAGGCTATACACTTGGGTGTGTGTCGTAAATGGCTGATGGACACAATATTTGGATTGAGTACAACTGTAAATGATGATGGGCGTTCACATTCTACCGATTCCACCGGGAGAAACAAATCTAGGCACGATAATGATAATGCAGTGGTGGAGAAACACAAGTATGACACAGTACTTCACCACAAGCACGACACATTACTTCACCACAAATTGTGCATGTATCTCAACCTCAAGTAATTCTGCTAGATCCTAGGCGCATTTCATCATCCTTTTTGCCTTACAACGCAAATGATTGTTATACTGTTACACTACCACCACAACAACAACAACAACAACAACAAACATCTTATATGTTTGGAGGACCGAATGCTTTCCAATCGCCTGATGTTGTTCAACCAGTTTTTTCCCTTTATGGAAATTTAGTTAATAGGTTGGAAGTTGGGGATTTCCCAGATCTTGGAGAATTCTCGACTCCAGAAGATAACAATGAGGGTAGCGATGAGCGACGTTAGAGAGACTATAATTTTTAATTCTGCTACATTTGTAATTCTAGTTTTAAAAGTACGACGGTTTGACTTAAATGAAATTACATATGCTTAAAATTAAACGTTTTACATTAGCTTCACTGAATTACATATGTTTAAAATTAATCATTTTACATTAGCTTGACAAGTGAGAAGTATTAAGTGGAACAACAACTACAAAGAAGGGGTTGAAATAGTTCAACACCTTAAGGATTTCGAAACGAAAAGCCACATTTTTCTATCTTCGCCATTCAGCGAAAGATCTTGTTGCCATCTCAGCATCAGTTTCACCTCTCAGTCTATATCGATTGACTTGCATAGTGAAATCTACAAACTCATTTACTTCTTTCTTAATTGTACCAAAATGATTTTCTATTTTGCTTATAGCACGACGACTCGGATTACGGGTGTCACTGCAGAACCCGTCGTGAATAACCGCCCAGAAATTCACCCATGGATAGTTTGCTGAAGCAAGTTGAGTAAATAAAAAAACATAGTTTCTGCAAATAGATTCATCTTCTTCTTCAGTATATGGAGCTCGCCGAACTAACAACCGAGACATTTTCTTTCGACAAATTTATTGAATTCAAGAATTATAGAATTTTTTTAAGCTCGGGGAAGAAGAGTAAAGAAGACTAGATGTGCAAATTTGGAGTTGAAATGAGGAGTATTTATAAAACTCAAAATTATAGGATCGCAAGATTTTTCAGCCATCAAGAATTAGCCGTTGGCGGCTTTGGAAAAAATGCGGCGCTTTAACCAGAGATGCTGGCGTGTGATGGAATAACAGGCGGTTTTGTGACAAACGACAGCGTTTCTAGCTCACACGCCAGCGAATGTGTCACAATCGCTCAGCCTTCCTTCAAGCGGGCGCATGTTCTTCCATCTCACTCAATAAACCAACAATGTTGGTTTGTTCATCCGTTTTCTATATTAGTTGAGTCCATAGTGGGATCAAAATGAACAAATCTTTGATCTGTTGAGTTCATGGGAACTCCTCTAAGACAATTTCAGTATGGAAGTGTACTTATGTACCTAGGGAGTCAAATGAAGTCACAAATTATCTAACAAAAACTACTAGAAAAAGTACACTGTCGGAATCATGAGTCTCATATTTTCCTATATGGGCTTAAAACTCTCATTAAAGTGGAACTAGATGTAATCATTTGATTTGAACGCGCAATTGGGGGATATGAGAATTAATTGGGGGATATGAATTACTTCCCCCAACCAAAGGTGGCTGTTAAGGGGTGTTTTTTGGGGACGAAAATACTAAAACACCCTTAGATTAATTAAAAAACATTATGAAAAGACTGTTATGCCCTTTCTACTAAAACATAAAATCTAAAAACCAAATAAAATATCCCCCATTCTCAATACCGGCACATTTGGGGTTAAGGATAGGTTTCGATTTTTTTTTTCTTCATCTTCTTCATCGTTCTTCAAAAATTTCTTCGTCGATTAACCTACCCAAATTATAATCATGCCTCCACGAAAGACAACAACTTCCCAATCGAACCCAAGAGCGATTTCTCAAAATAAATTGAAAGATAAACTTTCTTTGATTGCTCAAGAGGAAGAAGACGATGAACTACTATCAAAGATGGCTTCTGTGAGAAGATTAGTCATTTTAAAGTGTTTAATTAGTGTTTCAATGGATTTGTAGCTATGGGTTTAGGTCAAAATCGCTAAACCCTAACTGCAACTTTTGAGTTTCAGAAATTCCGGCTTACACCTTAGTTTGAATACCGCACCGGTAGTGGATACCGGCATGCGATCTAGAATGAATACCAAGCCGGTAGACACACTTGTCATTCAATTTAGTATGAATACCGCACCGTTAATAGGTACCGGCACTCGATCTAGGTTGAAGACCACGCCGGTATTGAACTTCTAATATACAAAGAACAAAAGGGTTTAGTGAGTTGTACCGGCATATACTTTAGTTTAGATGTCATGCCGGAACTATAGTTTTGGTATCCAGGAACTTGAAGTACTTAGGCATCTTCGACATTTTCTTTTCAATGCCGGTACTAAATCCCGGCATGCATGATTATTTAACAGGTATGCCGGTATTGGTGTTTAGTTATGCAGGAACTTCCAAGACTGTACCGGCATTCTTGACATTTTTTTATATATGCCGATACCTAAATCCGGCATGGACTTTTACTATACATGAATGCCGCTAGTCTTGTTTTTTTATCCAGGAACATTCCTATACAGTACCGGCATTCTCGACATTTATTTATCTATTCCGGCACAGAAACCCGGCATGGATTTTTATTATATCTGTATGCCGGTTGCATGTTGCCATTGTTGAAGTGTTGATTTGGTGGCCATAGTTCGACCAATAGTAATGAGTGCTAACGCTAGACCAAGACATTCTTTTGCGACTTGTTTGGCTAGCTCGGCTACTTTTGGATGGCAATTTAGCGCTTGTTGTCCGGCTTTTTCTTGAAACAAACTCCAGGCTAACGGTAGACCAAAATGCAACCAATGTTCTACGGAAATCAGCCTCGGAGTTTTAAGGTATGTCTAGTCAAGTATCTACCACTAGAATAATTCACATAATTCTAGTGTTTGTTGCTCTTTTCAGATTTATTGAACATAACTTTATTAGTTTTCAGGTGTTGCTGATGGAGTGTTAGCTATTCTGAAGTTTAGTTATGATAACTTAGAAAATGAAAAATTAAAGTATTGTTTCTTATACTGCTCGTTATACCCGGAAGACCGTTCGATTGAGAAAGAAAGGCTAATTAAACTTTGGATAGGAGATATAGATGAAGCTTTATTAGAAGGTCATGATATTATTGAAAGTCTTAAAAGTGCATGTTTGCTAGAAACGGGAACTGGTAGTCCATATTTCTTGGGGGATGGGGTAAAAATGCATGATGTTGTTCGTGATTTAGCAATATGGATAGCCTCGGATCTTGGTAGAAAAAAAGGGAAGTTTTTAGTAATTCCGACACAAAACAAACTGAAGCTCCATGAATGGGAAAATGCAGAGAAGATCTCTCTAGTTGGCAATCACTCGATCGGAGAACTTAATGGAGCACCAAATTGCTCGAATCTCTCAACTCTGTTGCTTAACCAAAGTATTGTGAGGAATATATCTGACGACTTTTTTCAGTCTATGCCAATGCTTAAAGTTTTAGATATGTCAGATGTGAGCATCAACAAGAAAAGATGTTCGACACGCCGGTAGTGGTTCCCGACGTTCTCGATAACCATAAACTAATGCCGGAACCATAAAGCATTTGTTTCCTCTTCTATTTAAACTTACTGGTTAGAAAACCGTCATACTTTGTGAGAGTTCTACAATGCTGGAATTCTGACACCAGGTTAACTCCTTAATTATTTTCAAATAGGTTTGCAGGTAGCATATATGGCAGCCTGTTATCTGATATTTTCAAGCTTGTATGTCATGCTTGTTTGTTTTATGTTCCAACTGCATTTGCATTCTGATAATTTCTTATTAACAACACATGTACCAACAGGGAGTCAAATGAAATACAATAAAATAAAGAGATCAATGCAGTTGTACTTTATCGTCCGAATGAACGATTTGCGCCCACTGCTAAATCTAATGGCTCCCAATTTATGTTAGCTTCCTTCATATTAACTGGGGGTTCAACAAATCCATAGTGGCAAACATTATCCACCTCTACATGAACATCTAAAATAGTAGAACCAACAAACCGATCAACAATTGTGTCCTCTATCCGTACCAAGCGTGGTGCCGCTGCACTCTCTGCAACTTCATCATCAGAGTCGGTGTAAGTTACGATTTATAAGCAACCACCACCATTTCCATCACTAGATCGATGGGGGTTTACGCCTGATTCAAGAGTTCACTAATTTTGGAATGAAATTTGGGAGTTCTGGTGCAATTGTAGCTAGGGTTTGGATCAGCAGAAGGGTTTGAACAAGAAATCGCAGCTGATGAATAAAATGAAGATTTAGTTGTGAAGAGAATCTGAGATGTCTGAAGTTGGATAAGGAAATTATAGTGAAATTGTAGTTGAATTGAGCGATTTGAACTTCCAATTTTGAAATTGAGTGAAATGAAATTCCAATTTTTTTAGAAAAACCATGAAACATACCGGCGTGTTCCGTAATATACAAACGACGCCGGTACTTGGTGCCGGCGTTCCCTATAATTTAAATAGTAAGCCGGTATTTGAGTTCAAAAATCTTAAACTCTTGTATGTTTTTCTTGTAGTACCGGCATGCATATTTGGGTTGAAGACCACGCCGGTGGTGATTTTAAAATGGGGATATCTTGTACCGGCATGGCTAATAGTATGAATACCACGCCAGGTACACTAGTTCCGGCGTAGTATTCATACAACGAGCATGCCGGTACTAAGCTTTTGCAGAGAAAAAAATGCCGATTTCAAAAAGAGAAATCAAATTTTCGACCTCTTTGAAGCATTACCTATGTGTTGGGGTTGCTTGTATGTTCAACATGTTTACTTTCTTGGGTTGGTTCTTCATAAAACACTTCATGGTCACGAAAATCATGATCCAAGGGTGTTGGTTCATCATATAACTCCAATTGTGAGTTGTTATCATACACCGAAGATTGAAGATATGATTGTTATTGTTGTTGAGCTAAAGATTCAGCTGCTGCAATTCTCTCATCACAATCATCTACCATTTTCAAAAAAAAATTCCACTCAAATTTTTTATTCTCTCCTTCTACTCCTCACTCACACAAATTAAAATAAAAACACACAATAATCTATCCCCAAATACTTAAGAATTTACTAATTATTATTAACCACTAAACATGATTAGTGAGGGCTAGATTAAGAATTAAAAAAAATAATTATATAAGGGGTGACCCAGCTTTCCTATTTGGATCTCTATTTTGTCATGTACCTATATCCCCCAATTAGTTTTGATATCCCCCAATTGTGGGTTCTTTGATTTTGATCCTAATAAAATCTCCTTTCCTATTTTAAAAAGAAAAAAAATGAGAGTCCAAATTTGTTCACACTCCTCTAATGAGTATATATTTAACATATTCTTCTGATTAGTTGATTATTTAAATGATGATCCCATTACCCTTCATATTTAAAATCCCGACCCTCGTTACATAACTTCCTAAATTAAATCAACTTTAGAGATTGAAATGTTACTTGCACACTCGTTAAAGAGTGCACAGATTCGGACTCGAAAAAAATTATATTCCCACCGTCCTAGTGTAGATGCTAAAATAGGGGATTTTTTTTGTCCTAAAATACTTGCTATACTTCATATTTTTCCACCTTTTATCCCGATTTGCCCCTAACTTAGAATCAGGTCATAACATGAAGAATTGTGTACTTCAATTTTCTAGAGACACTCTTAAATATTTTTCTCCATATACTTTCTTTAATTTGAATTTTTCCAAGTAAAAACAAAAACCTAGACATCTAAAAACTAAGACATCTAAAAACTAAGAACCTTAAATACTAATGTAGAGTAATTGTGGAAAAAAAATTATTCTCTTACTAGGACGGAGGGAGTATAAGTAGTAACAAGTGCCGCCCAATTAAGCAGATTACAACCTAGAATTCCCCTTGAGAATTACATCATTAATTACCAACTTCGTGTGATTCCCTATTTCCGTCTAAATGATTTTCTGAAACTAATATTTTGTTAGTAATTGATTTGACAGTTGATTAGTTATGTGACTTGCGTCGTTGATGAAGGGGGCCGCGGCAGGGAGACTTACCATGAAAGTGCCTAAGATCAACTGCAGTCATACGACTATAACCAAAAAGTAAAGACTAAAAAAATTTGAAAATTTTGGGTTTACTCCGTGTGCGACACTACGGGTGGGAAGACCCAATTTGGTCAGGCGCAACTAATACTTGCGCCCCAACTTTTTTTTTTTTTAATTTTTTTTTGGGCCCATTTCCACCTAAATTTATGGCGTAACTGTGAATCGCGCCCCAATTTTTTTTATATTTTTTTTTGGATCGGACGTAACTTGAACTTGCGCCCCATCAGGCGTAACTGAAATCTACGCCCGACTAAAGACTAGACTAAAGACCATATATACTCTGGGTTTTAATTTTAGTCTGGTTTATAGTCTTTACTCCGTCCCGTAGCGCCTCGTGTTTCGACTAAATTTTTAGGAATCCCGTAGCGCCTCGTGTTTCGACTAAATTTTTAGTTATAGTCGAAGACTATGGTTGCTCTAATAAATTAATTGAGACTCGGTTAGTAAGAGAATAATTACCTCCACTAATTATTACACGCCTATTATTCTCAATTAAGATAGAATTGAGATAAGAAGATATTACAGTTAGCAAATGGGTGATGGGCGGATTTGCGGTGGAGTAGTTCAAGGGATTCGTTTGCTCAAATCTACATGCTTCTAGTTATATGTTGAATCCAACGCTCTATGAATAAAAATTTAAAAAAAAAATGAAGGAATGGTGTTGACATTGATTTGGGACTAATATTCATTGGGTATCAAATTCCTTCCAACTCTCGCAGTAGGAAAATAGAACTCAGAATCAAAATGTAAAAAAAAAATCAATAGGATTTAAACTTCTTCTTCCATTAAACCAAAGCAAAGAGTTGCAGGACTACACATAATATGTTCACATATTTCTGCAAACCGAGTCAGACCCTAACCATTAAAACCAACTAACACGCAGAAGCAAAAAGAAACATCCATGAAATTTTCTTTATATTCACATCTAAAGAAAACACATTTAACAAGATTACCCAAAAAAAAAAAAAACCCATTATTATCTCTAGACATCTCTAATTAAGCAGCAGTAGTCTTCTTAGCCCTCTTAGCAGCAGGAGATTTGATTGATTTAGGCTGTTTAGCTTTCACAGGAGTTGCTCTCTTAGTCTTCTTAGCAGGAACAACTTTCTTAGCAGGACGACCAGCTTTCTTTGTAGGAGTAGCAGCAGCTTTCTTTGCAGGAGCAGCAATCTTCTTCTTTGGTGCAACAGTTTCAGATTTCTTCACAGTAGTTTTCGATTTGGGAACGGCAGCAGCAGCAGACTTAGCAGGCTTTGATGTTGTTGTTGTTGGTTTCTTCCTCTTCTTGGTCTTCTCATCAAGAGCAGCAACAGATTTCACAGTTTTAGTCTTAGGAACAGACTTTTTCTCCTTCTTAGATGCATCAGAAAGCTTGAATGAAGCTTTAACCTTGACCAATTTCTCATTAGCAACACAATTCTTCAATTGAACACCTAACATCTTCTTGTAATTTGCTGGTAATACATCTTTGTGTTTCTCTTCCATGTACTTAGCAATAGCATGAGGACTAGATCCACCTTTCTCATTCAATGCCAACAAAGCTTCCTTAATCATCTGCAGAATCAAAAATCAAATCCTAATTAATCGAAAATCCCAATAAATTGAATGAAAATCGATTGAAACAGAAACAGATTCATAACTAAAATTGAAATTGAAAGCAAAATTGAATTCTAGGGTTTCTTTAGATCTTTACCTGAAAGTAAGGTGGGTGAGCAGGATGAGAAGCTTTATCAGATTTAGGCTTCTTCTCTTTAGGAACTTTTTCTTTCTTCTCTTTGGGAACCTTTTCTTTCTTCTCCTTGACTGATTTCTTCTCAACTGGTGCTGCTGCTTTCTCTACCTCCATGGCTTTCTCATCAACTTTCTGAGACATATTGAAATTGAAAATTACTAGAAGATTTTTTTTTCTCTCTCGAAATCTCTCTGATTAATAAGATAATTATTTACTCTGGTGAAGAATGGAGAAGTCAGTTAACTGATATTTATAGGGAAATGAAAGTTTCTTTGAGAAATGGTAGATGTATTCTGATTGGTTAATTTAAGTTCATGCGGATTGCGATCCATTTGTTAAATAAACTATGACCGTCCATGCTGGAAGGAATCAGCATCGTTTGATTTAGGGCAATTGTTAGGCGATCTTATCTTTTGTATTACAACTGTGTCCGCTTTCTTCTACTAAACAATGGGTTTGAGTTTTTGTGTGTTATTGTGTGCTTCCTTGGTGAGTTTGGATTGATTTTTCTTCGTGGTTTCTTTATATAAATGGATTTTTATTTTTTGAGATTAAAGAGAGGGAAGATTAGATTACAATGTGATCAAATTTGCATCACCATCGGTTCATTTTGATGTTGCATTTTTTATTTGAACAAAAAGGTGTTTTGTCTTGTGTTCTATCTCTTTCCATTGTTCTTTGGTTTGCATCTATATCTAAATCTTTAAGGTATTGGCTGAGATGTCTTTGAGATGAGACTTGTTAGACCGATTATGGGTGACGGAGGGTGTGCTGGTGGTGGTGCGGATGCTTGTGGTTCGTGTGGGCCATTCAAATTCACACCAAAATATGGCCTCACCCATGTAAATGGTGCACAATACATATAATTTTTTTTCTTTTTTTTGAAGGAATATATAAGAACAATTGGAAATGGCATGGAATGCAGGATATAATTCCCCCACTCCAAATTTAACAATTAAGTGCTAGAGTTATTCGACCCTTATCATTTTTCCACATTTATTTTTCGAGTTTTCCCTTTATATGTTGTTTTTCTTCCATCACCGGAGCACCTAATTGGTCGTTCACATGCTATAATGAGTTGTATTAGAAAAATAGACATCAATTTTTGATTTCCTTCATTGTTTGTATAAGTCTATTATGAATAAAGTTATTTGATTTATAATTTTTGTAGTTGCAGAATAACCTACAACTACACCCTCAATAGAATTAGTAAAAACTCAAGAAGTTCTTGATGGTGAATGATAACTTTCTTATTAATTCTCTTAATTGATTACATGGAATTATCAAAATGGAACTAGAATAGTTACAACTTTTTCTATTCTCTTTCCTAAGATAATTTCTTACACTCACTAAAAGAACCTCCCAAATTTTACATTTGAACTCCTATTTATAGTAAAACTTATATAGTTGTATATGAATTGCGAAGTATCGCAACTAATACTCGCAAAATTATTCCATCCTCGCAAAACTTCATATTTCTCCGCGCTACTTCTATCATCGTATCATTCTATAACTCTTTTCTCCTTTATTTATTACGATACTCGTGAACTATTATCTTGCGATATTCAGTACCTACATCTTGCCTCTTCTCATGTCAATTCTACGAAAAAGAAATGATCGTGAGAACATAACCATTACTTAGTCTTTTAGAATTTGGAAACGTCTTTTGTAACCGTTCTTTTCTAGTTATTCCCTTATATAACTCCTTTATATTCTCTTCCTTTTCTTCTTCTTACTTCTGCAATTTTATCTTCTGCTCATACTCTCTATTACTATTTTCTCTGCAATTTTTTCTTCTATTATATCTTCATGAGTTCTCCAAGGTAATTTCCTTCTATCTCCGCACATTTCATTTGTTCTCCTTTTTAATTTTCAGTATAATTTGTTATCGATTTTGGTTTATTTCAAACAAAATAACTCCTCGAGATGAAACCTCAACCAAAAAATTCAAGCCCTAATCCACGAAGAAGAAAATCTGAGAATCAAAAGGTAGTTAAAATACTTTGCCTTCTTTCCTGAACAATATATTGTTGCCTCAGTTTTTAATCTATATTTTGATTCGCAGGTTGGCGAAAAACCAAATCCTGGTAAGAGATCTCTAATAACTAAACCCACACCATTAATTCCGATTGATGATTTCCTTCCTGAAGTTGATAAGGAATTTTCCTCTCCTCCTCGTGAAAATTCTTCTTCACAAACTCCTGCCTCTACTCCATTACCTACCTTTCAATTTCCCATCAGTGTCAATTTATCAACACTTCTTCAAGATCAACCCTCACAAAATATTTCTTCAACCTCTTCTCTTGAAAAACAACCTTCGCAAAATATTTCTTCAACTTCTTCTCTTGAAAAACCTATCTTGTCCCCAAATCCTTTGAGTGCTATTTCTCCAGACAATTTGCAGCTTGCTCTTATTCCTTCAAATTCTTCTCCTCTTCCTCAGGAAATTCGAGATGGAATTTATTCAACTTTCCGAATGTTATCTGAGGTTTTGATCAATATTGCGAAGTCTACTAATGTTCGTTCGCAATATGAGTTTTGCGAAGTTCTAAATAATTTCGTCAATCCAGACATTTCTTCTTCACGTCAATCCTTGGAAAAAGAAATTGAATCGCTTCGCCAATCTCTGAAATCTTCTCAAGCAGAATGCGAGGATCTCCGTAAAGAAAATTATCACCTTCAAAATAATTCTCTCGACTGTGCGATTCTTCGCAAAAGAAATGATGAATTGAAAGGTATGATTACTGTCTTCATATTTTCCCTTTTATTTACTTATATTCTTCATATGCTTGAAACATCCATTAAAACCCATTCCCCTTTATAGAATCCATCCAGAAATGTAGAAGATTGGTACTTCACCATGAATCCAGATCAACAGAATATCGAACCAAGCATGAAAGCCTCTCAAACCAATTCTCCCATTTATCTAATCTTTACTCGTGTGCTCTTGACAAATCTGACTCTCTTTTTCAAGAGAATACTCAACTAATATATGATCGAAATTTTTTGAATGATGACATATCTCAACTTTTTTTCTTCCTTAACTAAAGCTAATTTGAGAATAGAAACCTTATTAGAAGAGAACAAAACCTTATCAGAAGAGAAATGTTCGTTTTTGAATACAATGATTGTTTCTTCGCAAGAATTAAAGACTCTTCAGAATAAATGTTGCGATCAAGAAAATCTTCTTTCTTTGTTGAAAGGTGAACTTGAGGAATTAAAGAAGTCTTCGGGATCTTTGAAATAAATTCTTTTGTTATTGAGAAGAATTCCCTTATTAATAAGAATATAGTCTTGAGTGCTAAGAAGAATCAACTTGAAGAAGATTATTCGTCATTAAAAAGTCTTAATGCCAAACTTGCGAAGGATAAAAAATTTCTTCTTTCTAAAGATCAAAAGCTTCGTTCTCGACTTAAAGGATTAGTTGGTGATGGTTTTGATAATGCGATGAATCAGATGAAGAACTGTTGTCTATCTTTAGCTCAATCTCTTACTTCGCAAAGAGAAGGTAGTCATTAAAATTTGACTGCCTCTGGTATATCTTTTAGATTTCGTTATACTCGCAAAATTTATCCTTTGAATTTTGTTTTATTTGCAGAATCTGAGAACAACCTTCGTGATGCGAAAGCTGGATTAGAAGCCTCTTGTTCCGAGCTTCGTAAGAAAAATTCTTTGCTTTCTACCCGCTTAATCAACTCTCGTGATCGTGATACTCGGAGATTCAACTATCTTGCTTATTCCAAAGATATCGAAGATACCAACCATCAAAAATCTATACTTCGTGAAAGTCATCTGAAAGCTCAAGTATTTACGAATAACATTCTCTTATCAAGAGCCTTGCCTCCTGTGAAAATTACTCCTCTGAAGATATCTTACGATGAAGTTGCTCGTGAACCTGATAGTGATTTCAATTATGAGAGTGATGATGAAGATCTTGATGACGAGAAAGAATCTATTCCTCAAGGAGATGTTCCTGTTGCATATTCTTCAAAGGATGATATCTCGCAAAAGTCGAAGGCTGCTAATGACCCTACTCATCTTAAAGATCCAGCACAGAGTGTTGATAAAGCATGATAACATTCTTTCTTTTTTCAATTTATCATTGACTCTCCTGTCCTCCTTTCTTTTGAATTCCTTCCCTTAGTTAATGTTGGTTTTCTTTTTGTGAACAATTCTGTTTTTTAAGAAGTACATCTGATATTTTGCGAAGATGATTTATCCTTTCTTAAGAAGTATATCTGATATTTTGCGAAGATAATTTAACCTTTCTTTAATTAAATTTGCCACATTGATCATATGAAGAGAAATAATATATAACTCACAGATAAAACTTAGTATCTCCTTTTCCCCCTATTATTTCTCTTTAAATGATTAAACGTTGTTTGAAGTATTAGAATATCTGCCTCAATTTATCTTACGAAGTTTCAACTTGTTACGATTGTAAATAAGAAATCCTTTATAAAATATATGAAATATCCTTAATAAGTATACTACATATACAATACCTTTGAAGAAGTATTAGAAGTACTAAATCCGTCAAATGAGGAGATATAAGAAGTATTAGAAGTATTCGATCCACCAAATGAAGAGATATAAGAAGTATTAGAAGTACTCAATTCACCAAATGAAGAAATATAAGAAGTATTCAATCTGTGAATAAATACGTAACATATGACGAAGTATAATGATTATTTAACCTTCACCAAATGAAATATCCGTTGAAGAAGTATAATAAATATGAGATATTCTTGAAGAATTATAAGAAGTATTCAACTTTTGGAGAAATATTCAATATATGGAGAAGTATAAGAAGTATGTAATTCTCGTAAACTTTTACGAATATGAACTTATCTGTATTTGATTGCTATCAAAATCGCATCTTTTGTTAAGTCTTCGTTAAAATTCTTCAATGATGTTGTCTTCTTTGATAGGACTTCTTGTAAAAATTCTTCAATGATATTGACAGAGCTGTCTTCTCTTCAAAACTTCTTGATGTATATTCTTGTAAAATTTCTTCAATGATATTGACGAAGTTGTCTTCTTTTCAGATCTTCATAATGTATATTCTTGTATAATTTCTTCAATGGTAATGAAATTCATTAATTTCTGTGGTCTTATTATGCCTTCCTAAGTAAAGGTCTTATTTTGCCACCTCTTTTGTAGTAAATTTTTGTATTTGCGATAATATGACAAGTCTGTACATTCTTGCGAACATACAACCTCGTGATCGCAGGACGTTTTTACACTTTCATGTAATAACCCATTGATCTCATCTTAACTTCTTTGTTTCATTCTGCGAGTTCTTTTTGTATGTTTTCCTTCTTTTTTTTTATTTTTTTTTATTTTTTAGATAGCTCTCAGAACTTCATTTGTTGCACAAATATGACAAGCCTTAATGTTTTCGCAAACAATAAGCCTCGTGACATTTGCGTCTTATATCACGTATCAGCTCCCTAATGGAGTGTGCTGCCCTTTATCTTCCCCCTGGTTTCCCCTTCAAGGAAGCGTACATCGACCATACAAGGTTAGCTCTTCCCATACGGTTCTGCCAACAACCAGCTTTTGATCGCAACCTCTTATCCTTTTTGCCTATAGGGCTTATAGTTACGAGGTTTCACCCTATGGGGTATCTTTGGGCCAAGTGCATCATTTGCCAAGACTTGTCAAAAATGGCAGATGTGGTTCAACCTCACCCGGCACTCTTGACTCAACCGTGTACCTCGGCGCCTTGATCGTTTTCTGCACTTCTTGGGAAAGACAGTATGCCTTAGTCGCCTAACCTAAATCCTCTTACACCGCATTTTATATTGCGTAATGTCGCTAGATTAGGTGAGAATCCAAGGTGTCTAACCCGGATAGGTACCCCATTATTGGGTTGTACCCCTAAATTTTTACCATGTACTAAGGGTCCTTGGTGGTGTTCGGTTACCCTTAGCCACGTTTATAGGTACCCCCTTAAATGACGTACTTTAGGACTTTGCCTCTTACGAAATATAGCTTCGCGAACTAGGGTGTACGCCACAAAGGTTTGCCTGTATAAAATTTTCTCGGCTCTCTTTCTTTTTTGAGGTGATCACAGATTGCGGTCTTTTATTCGTAAATTAATGAAACTTTAATCGCAATATAAATTTTGAAACTCGTAACTTTTCCCAATTTCCTGCGAGCAAACAATTCCCAATATTCGTAAAAAATTCCATGAATTTTATGGATAATACCTTTTCAAATATAGTCTGTTCCAAGGTCTACCAAGCCTCAAACCCATGTATCTCCCTTCTGGATCCATCAGTCGATAAGCTCCACTTCCTACAACTTCTTTAATAACATATGGTCCATCCCATTTTGGTGCTAATTTTCCTCCATTTTCTTTTTGATATCGAGGTGTTTCTCGCATGACCAAATCACCTGGTTTATATTCACGTTCAATGACTCTCTTGTTGTATTCTCGAGCTAATCGTTCCTGATAAATCTTCATATGGTGCAACACCTTTTCTATTTTTTCTTCCAAATCATCCAATTCTCTTAATATTACTCCCGCACTTAAATTTCTTTCCCAAGCTTCTTTCTTTGTTGTCGGAATTACAACCTCGTGGGTAATCGCTTCTACTCCATATGTTAGACAATAAGGAGACATTCCAGTTACTTCTCTTCTAGTTGTATTGTATGCCCAAACTGCGCTAGGTACTTGCTCGCACCACCCTTTGAGATGTCCTTCTAATTTCTTTTTGATTGTATCTGCAATTGTTTTATTTGTTGCTTCTGCCTGTCCATTAGCTTGTGGATATAACGGTGTTGACTTCCCACATTTTATCCTAAAATCACTGAGTAACATCTCTATGTTCTTCCCCTCAAATTGTTTTCCATTATCGGATACTAGTTGTCTTTGGAACCCCGTACCGCAAATGAGGTTCTCAAATATGAATGTAAAAACATCTTTATCACGAATATGATGTACTGCTTTTACTTCTGCGAGCTTCGTGAAATAATCTGTTGCAACTATCAAGTATCGCCTTTGTCCAGATCCAGGTATAAATGGTCCAACAATATCCAAACCCCATTTTCCAAAAGGCCAGCAGCTTGTTGAAGAAGTTAATGTGGCTCCTGGTGCATGAATTTTTTTACCATGTCGTTGACATTCCTTGCATCTTCGTACGAACAATTTTGCGTCTGTATGCATATAAGGCCAGTAATATCCTTGTATATTTGCTCTATATGCTAGAGATCTTACCTCACTATGATTTCCAGCTTCTCCTCCATGTAACATCTTCAATATTTTTTCTCCTTCTTCGCGAGTTTAGCACCTGAGAGGTGGTCCATTGAAATATTTTCTATATAAAATTCCTTCTCGCAACTCATAGTTTGTTGCACGACTCTTTAATTTATGTGCTTCTAGTCTGTTCCTGGATATTTCTCCTGTTGCGAGATATGCATGAATTTCTTTTCTCCAATCTGCGATGTTGTTTGATAACTCTCTTTCTATTTCCATCGCAACAACTTCTTCAATTTCTTTCTCTTTGTCCACTGATGGGTGTTGAATTGTCTGTATTTGGATATTTCTTGTATTTGGATTTGTCATCATGCTTGGAATAAATGCAAAAGCATCTGTGAGACGGTTATATTTTCTAGATATATGCCTCCATTTTAATTTTGGTATCTTCGCAGATAATTCTTCAACGAATTTCTTGTATTTCTTCAAAGAAGATTCATTTGTGGTATATTCCCCTTTAATTTGACAAATCACTAACTGCGAATCACTTGTTATCCTTATACTTTCGAGCTTCTTTTCTATTGCGATCTTTAATGCATGCATTACAGCTTCGTATTTTGTTTCATTGTTCATGGATGCAAATTCTAGTCTGAATGAGAATGTTGTTCTTTCTCCTTCTGGTGAAATAAACACGACTCCAATTCCATTTCCCTCACTATTGAATGATCCGTACACTAGAATTTCCCATCTATCTTGTTCTGTTAACAAGTCTTTTGGATTTCCAAATTCTTCTTCAACATCCATCATTTCCTCTACTGCTTCATCTTCTTCCAAAGGAAATTCTGCCAAAAAGTCTGCGACAACTTGTGATTTTTGCGATGACAATACTTCGTATTTTATCTTGTAATGGTTTACTTGTGCATTCCACCTTTCTATTCTTCTTGACCTTTTTGTGTTATTCATGGTTGATTCAATTGGGACTTTGGTTACCACTTTTATCACATGTGCTTGAAAGTATATTCGTAACTTGAATGATGCATAAACCAGGGCTAAGATTGACTTCTCCATTTTAGAATAATTCTTCTCTGCTGCATTAAAGGTTTTACTAATATAGTAAATGGGCCTCTCTACTCCTGCATCTGCTCGCAACAGAACTGCACTTAGAGCATATGGAGTTGTTTCGAGGTATACCAATAATTCTTCGCCTCTCTCTGGTTTCTGTAGTATAGATGTATTTGCGAGGTATTCTTTGATTCCTTATAAAGATTTTTCACATTCATCCGTCCACTTGAATTTTGCTCCCTTTTTAAGTATGTTGAAAAAATGCTTGCACTTATCTGACATTCGCGAAATAAATCTTCCAAGTGAAGCTAAGAGTCCATTTAGCTTTTGTACTTCTTTTACCATTGCAGGTGTTGGCATGTCACGAACTGCTTGGACCTTTTCTGGATCAACTTGTATTCCCTCCTTTGATACTATGTATCCCAAGAATTTTCCAGATGAAACCCCAATTATACATTTCTCAGGATTTAATTTGATGTTGAACTTTCTCATTTGCTCAAATATTTCCTTAAAGTCTTGCACATGATCTTTAGCTTCCTTGCTTTTTTTCAGCATATCATCTACATATACCTCCAAATTTTTATGTATCCATTTCGCGAACACTTTTTCAACCATACGTTGATATGTAGCACCCGCATTCCGCAAACCAAATGGCATCTTTACATAACAATACAAACCCCTTGGAGCAAAAAAGGCAGTATGTTCTTGATCTTCTTCTGCGAGTGATATTTGATTATACCCTTTGTATCCATCAAGTGAAGTGACTCTATCATGACCTGCAATTGATTCCACCATTTGTGGTATATCTGGTAATGGAAAACTGTCTTTGGGACATTCCTTGTTTAGATCAGTGAAATCTATGCAAATTCTTATTCCTTTATTCTTTTTCGGAACAATGACCATATTCGCAATCCATTCTGGATATTTTGCTTCCCTTATGATCCCCGCATCCAACATCTTTTGTAACTCTTCTTCTATCTGTACATGATAATTTTGTGATATCTTCCTTATTCTTTGTTTGAATGGTCTTACATTTTTATCTATGTTCAATCTATGACACGCCACTGATGGATCAATTCCTGGTATCTCATCTACACTTCCTGCGAAGATATCTTTATATTCTCGTAAAAGATCAATAGTTCTTTTTTCTTCTTCTTCATCCATCTTAGTTCCAATTCGCAAGAATAAAGGCTCCTCTTTACTTCCAATATTTATTTCTTTGGTTGGTTCAGATGCAACATAGCTTGGATTTTTCTCCCCCATAGGTGTTGGTTCTTTGATTATTTTTTCTGGTTCCCCTTCTTTTTCTGGAATCTCATTTGGTATACCTCTCCCTTCCTTTGCTCTTATTGTATACACTCGGAATTCTTCTTCCTTTTTTGTTTCCTTCGCAAGTTTCCTACGAAGTTGTTTCTTTCTTGCTCTTCCTCCGCATTGCGTTACTTCAATTTGATAACAAAATTTTGCACTATCAAGATCTCCTTTTATTTCTTATATTCCATTTGGTGTAAGAAATTTGATTTTCTGATGTAATGTTGAAGCAACAGCTTTGATCACATGAATCCACGGCCTTCCTATCAGCATGTTATATGGAGATTCCATATCTATCACACATAAGATTACATGTGTTTCGATTTCTCCTAGTAATATTCGCAGCACGATTTCTCCTTTAGATTTTGTTGTAGATTTTCCTAATCCATGAATAAGACATTTTGAATTTGTGATTTCTTCATCTTTAATTCCCATCCCCTTAAGTGCATGATAGAATATGATATTAACAGAACTCCCTATATCAACCAAAATTCGGTTTAATTTCCATTTTTCTACAGCTTTCTTATCTTCTAGCATGATCGGCATTGTGATCACCAATGGTGAAGTGTGGTTCAAGTCTTCATTTGGAATTTCTGAACTTGAAAATGTGATTTTCTGCTTTTCCCATTCTTCTAAAGTTGTTATCTTTTCTTCCTCCATGATCTTTCTTCCTCTACAATCTCGCTTGTATATTTTTCCCTTCATATTACTATGAAATTCATCAATCATTGTCTTTGTGATCATATTACATTCTTCTTTTTTGCAATCTCCATCTACTGACTTCATTTGATCTTCAAGTTTTCCACAATTCCCTCAAATTTAGGCTACCACAATTCTCAAGTCCCCTCCTTCTAGCGCCAATTATGTAGTTGCAGAATAACCTACAACTACACCCTCAATAGAATTAGTAAAAACTCAAGAAGTTCTTGATGGTGAATGATAACTTTCTTATTAATTCTCTTAATTGATTACATGGAATTATAAAAATGGAACTAGAATAGTTACAACTTTTTCTATTCTCTTTCCTAAGATAATTTCTTACACTCACTAAAAGAACCTCCCAAATTTTACATTTGAACTCCTATTTATAGTAAAACTTATACAGCTGTATATGAATTGCGAAGTATCGCAACTAATACTCGCAAAATTATTCCATCCTCGCAAAACTTCATATTTCTCCGCGCTACTTCTATCATCGTATCATTCTATAACTCTTTTCTCCTTTATTTATTACGATACTCGTGAACTATTATCTTGCGATATTCAGTACCTACAATTTTCTTGTGATAGTTTTTGATTTACATAGCCGGTGCTTTAATGATTTATATATTTTCTATGGATGTTTATGGGATGTTTGATTTAGGTTTTATTACCTTGATATTCGATCTCATAATATGTTGTGAACCCTTATGGTTTGGGTGACTTTTTGATTTAGCAGGATTAAGTTCTATCCCATGTTGGTAGGCTTTATCAAAGGATCATGAGGGGTTCCTGTAGAAAAAATATGTGAAAAATTCACAAATATGTTGAATCGGTTTTGGTTTAGCATAAAAGCATATGTGTTTCGACGGTTTTCAACTTTTGCTTGCAATTGTTAAAACCGATTTTCAACCTTTCTCTGGTAAAGGTTGGTTATTGTTATTCTTTTGTTTCTGCATAAGGATGAAAACATAATGGTATTTCGATATCAATTCTCCCTGGAAGAAGAAGGTGCGATCATATTGGAGAAGTTGGATGCAAATTGAGGTAACAATCTTGTTAGTTAATTGTTTTCCTGTTTTAGAAAAGTTTATTTTTATTTATATTTATTGCTTTTTTCTTAAACGAAATTGTCGGTACAATTGATGTGTTTATTCCATTATGTATTTGTGATTCAATTGGTTCCGGTTAAGTAAAACTATTGTTATCTTGCTTTGTTGTGTGGTATCAATCGTTTAGGCTTACAAAAGTTTGGTGCAATTGCGGTGCTTTAATGTCTATGTTATTTCTAAAACAATTGTTATTTTGCTTTATTTTATGGTATCAATTGTTTAGGATTACAAAATTTCGGTGCAATAGTGGAACTTTAATGATATGTGTTGTTTTAATTGCTTCCGGTTGAGGTGAATAATTATGCAAGTTGATTTATTGGTTTGTATGAATTATTTATGGCTTAACGAATGAATATATTGACGGGATGAGTTGTTTAGTCCAATTCGATCATGGATAAGATAAACTAAGTTAATTATGATCTTAGTTAGACTTATCAAAGTGGAGGTTTCGGTTATTCAAGTCTATACGAAGGCCTAAACAAGGAAATGCTAGTTAACTAACCTAGTATTTGGCTTGTTTAAAATCTAAAGGTCTAAGTCATATGGATAATTAGAACCTGATGAGAAAAATGGAGTTTATCTTCGTTTTGGTCTTATCGAATGAAGCGGTTGTATTCATACAATCGGTTTAGCAAAGGAACTAAGTTGCTTAGTTGATTTTTGGTTTGCTAAACTAGTTGGGAAAATTGCTTCGGGCAATTATTTCCATGATAACATATCAAAACGTAATTACTTTGTAGTTTCAGTTTTGATGGTTATCAAAAATGGTATGTGGAACCCTCGTGGTTGACTCAACAGGTTGCAAGTCTATCTTGAGATTTGTAAGATCCTTTTCGTGTTGTCCTTTATTTTTTCGTTTCTTTGTCATTTTTGTGACAAAAAGGGGGAGAAATATATGGAGTAAACAAGTGATGCTGGTATCAATTTTATATTGATTGGTGTCACTAGAGAATAGGACAATGGTGCTTGAACGTTTATCTAACGAAAGAGGAAAAGCATAGATTAAGGGGGGGTAACATATCATATGATTGGTATAACAAAGGCGCACAGATTGAAAAGGACAATAGTCCTTTACTGTTTGGAATACGAACTAAAGGAATTCGTCCAAGTACGTGACTTGTTTATAGGTTGGAGGCGTGGGAATACAGACGGAACTAGGTGAACTATAGGTTTAGTTGCTTGGTTTCAACTATACGAAGTTGGTGTAATTTTTTATAGCGGCTTAATCCTGAGAGTATTCAATTCTGGACTAGGTCCCGGGGTTTTTCTGCATTTGCGGTTTCCTCGTTAACAAAATCTTGATGTGTCATTTACTTTATATTTCCGCATTATAATTGTTTTATTATAATTAAAGTAAATTTCACAAACGTTAATTCATATTTACTTGATACGTGAATCCTATTGAGTTTGGTTAAGTCTGAACCTTTGTATCAAGTAAAGATACTTCGTTGTTGTATTGTTTCGATCTCGTATCCATATACGATCACATGAAGTGTGAACCGATTAGTTGCATTGTCTCGACTCAGTCCATAGACAATTACTTTGAGGAAAAGGACTTATAGGAAGGAAATTTTTTAGTTTGAGGTATATTTGGGTACCCTCGCCTTTATACTCGTATCTAACTGGTAAAGATCGGCGAATTTTCATCACAATGTCCTTTTGGGATATAGTCTTCCCTAATGAAAAATAAGTATTAACAATATTAGACACCTTTTTATTAAATTCTTCAAACGAATCTTCTTCAGACATACGAAGGTTTTCCCAGTCAGACGTTAGGTTTTGAAGCCTAGCATCTTTATATGAGGTATCTCCTTCAAATACGGTTTCTAAGATATCCAAAGCATCTTTAGAATTAATGCACGAAGTCACATGGTGTTGAAGATCTGGGCTTATGGCGTGGATAATAACGTTTAAACCATCTGAATTATCCTTTGCGGTACTTATCTCGCTTTCACTATATTCTATCAATGGCTTTACAACAGTAGCTCCGTCTACAACAAATGTTGGTGCGTTATAACAAATAACTATAATTTTCCATGTCTCAAAGTCACGGGCTTGTAGAAAGGAATGCATAACAATTTTTCACCATAAGTAATTTCAGCCATCAAACATTGGCAATACGTTTATCATGATTGCACTCCTGTTCATATAGTCAGACTTCTTCAAACACAGACTTATTAGGTCTTAGCGTGTTTTCCTACTCTGATACCAATTGAAAACACTAGGGTACCAAAATACACCACCAACTTTTTTATAGGCAATATGTATGGAAAAACTCAACAAAACTCCGAGAGTAGAAACTCAATCAAGAAAAGTGTCTAAAGTTATATCTCTCTCTCTGGTTGTTAGAAAGTTTACAGAAATGAATCTGTGAACCTAACTACACAAAGAGTTCTTGGAGGGTACGAAAGACCAATATTCAAGGATCAATCAAATCTTATACAACTAACAAGGTTGGACCTAGATGTTGTGATTGATCAATGCACAACCTATGATATATCAATTATAAAGACAAACAATATAATGCGGAAAAAGAAATAACACATACACCATAAATTTTGTTAACAAGGAAACCGCAAATGCTTAAAAAACCAGAGACCTAGTCCAGATTGAACACCAAATTGTATAAAGCCTCTACATACACTAGCCTACTATCAATTAACTTAGGTCTAAAATGTAGTTGATCCCGAACTCAGTCTCCCACTGATTAAGGTATAGTCACGCTCCTTACGCCTCTTGAATCCCAGCAGGACTCCGCGCAATTGATTCCCTTAGACGGCCTTACACAAACTAAGAGTTGCTTCAACTCAATTGAATACTTTAAACCAAATATGCCTCCCACAGATTAAGCCTATAATTGATTTTCTGATTTACGATCTAAACGGATGGTCAGATCAAACGAAAGATCCAAGTGATGGAAATCAATAGCAACTTAGACAAAAGTCTGGCTATCCTCAAAATCCGTACTTATGCAACCCGAAGTGCATCTTAGATTATTATTCACCTCACAAATATAAAACTTGTGGAATCAATAAAGTACGATACGAAGAGACTTTGTTGATTACTATCTATCTTGATTGATGAAGAAAGGCTCAACAAACAATCAAGATCATGATACCCGAGTTATCAAGATAAAAGATAACTTGACCTGGCTTCTTGAATCCCAGTGAAGTCTTTGTAGTTGTTAAACCCTAAAAGGGTTTCTAGAGAGGAGGATTCTAGATACAACTATGACACACCAAAAGTAGTGTGGGGATTCAAAGTTCCAAGTTGTCAGGAGTTCCCCTTATATATACTTTAAAGTCTTGGTTGGAACCAAGCAATCAATATTCACCGTTAGATGAAAAATTTGAATCCTAATCACATATACAAGATATACACCCTGGTTTGGTAAACCGTAACCGAATCGTGTATAAAGACTATATCCAACATGGATAGCCGAAACTAGCCGATTTGAACTTAAAAGCTTAACACTCATTTTCATGTTCACTAAGATATTAATATTGAGTCATAATCATGTGATCAAATGAGTCTTGTGTTAATTAGAGAAATGATCAAATGTAAATCACTTCATAGAAATAATTTTGTTATACTTGTAATATAATCGGCATAGTTGGTAAATGTACAAAGTACAATTACTTGGATCGTTCGTGAATCGACAGAGTCGCAATACGCGAACCGATTTGCAAATTTATATGCAATGAACGAGTTCCGAAGTTGAGAGAACTTTTACAGTTCACGTACCGGTTTTCAAACTTTGAATCAATCTCAAAGTTCTGGAGTAGATAGAACTTTTCAAGTTCACGTACCGGTTTTCAAACTTAAGACTTTTAATACCGGTTTCGGAGTTTAAAGAACTTTTTCAGTTCACGTACCGGTTTGGGTACTTCGCTGGTTCTAGAACATAGAACTGTTTTGGCTCGCATACTGATAAGTGCATAATTTACATGTTTAGAATGTCAATTCCATACTTTTTTAAGCTATTATTTTTGCATATTACTTGTTATTATGATTACTTTTTAGTTTATGTGTCATATTAGGTGAATCATCCAAAAAGGAGCTACAAAGTGCTTAAATGAGCAAGGAGGTGGAGTGTATCAATGAAGGAAGATCAAGAGCCAAATTCAACTTATTCAAATATAGAAGTTATTTAAAAATATTGTAGATAACGAGAATATGAAGTGAACGCAAAAAGAATGAGGTCATTCCGACATCAGACGAAGAAGTTATGAGCAAAACAAGAGTGAAAGACTTGAAGTTATATAGAGATGTTCGGCTGACAACTTCATCAGCTCGAGTCAGCCGAACCTGGAGCTTAAAAATCAATATTTTCGAAGAGTATACAAAGAGATATTCGGATCAAAAGTAATCTAATAAAGTGATCCGAACCTAACACTCGCCTGGAGTAAATTTCACTTGTCAGGTTCGTCCGGGAAAGGTCGACAAGTTATGAGACGAAACCGACAACTTCCTGAGACATATATGGACACGAAATTGACTTGTGACTCAAGGAAACACGGTCCGGGAAGGATTATAAGCCTAATTTTGAGAGTTCTGTATAAGAAGACATTTAGAGCCTTAAGAACACATGATCTTTTATGATCTAGACACCTTTGAAAACATATCTCTACCTCTTATATTATATCTTCTACATCTAAACCTACGGTTTACCCCTTTAGGGGCCCTTTCTTTTTGTAATATGTGTATCTAAAACATGGGTTTCACGGTTCTACCAAAAGAAGTTTCGGTTATACCTCCATGTGAGTATTGTGCATAGTCACACTAGCTTTCCAAAAAT
This sequence comes from Papaver bracteatum, assembly GCA_023529315.1. Taxonomy (NCBI): domain Eukaryota; kingdom Viridiplantae; phylum Streptophyta; class Magnoliopsida; order Ranunculales; family Papaveraceae; genus Papaver; species Papaver bracteatum. The sequence continues at coordinate 2,050,700 of JAJJWX010003488.1, forward strand.
TTGGTTGACTAGGTACTAGGATCGGTTCCCCACATATATATGGTATCTAACTTGTATGTGTTGCACATGTCCATAGGTTCGGTCCCCCTTTTCCTAAAAACATGTTGCACATGTCCATAGGATTGGTTCCCCTTTCTGCTAAAAACTTGTTGCACCTCATACAAGGATCGATTGCCCTTTTGTGATAGATTGCACCTCTTACTAGGATCGGTTCCCCTTTACCCAGAGTTGGTCATACCAATAACACTAAATCGATCATACCATCTCAGGTGATTACTTAAGATCGGTTTTACTAATAAAAGTCATACCAATACAAAAGTCAGGCCTTTGTGAATAGTTTTACCAAGAACATAAACAAGTCATGAGCGGTTATACTAATCACACATATTGGTAGTTCAAAAGATATGCAAAGAATAACAATACCAATAAAGCCTAGAAGTTTCCCTTTCGATTCACAAAACAAGTTCATGAATTTACTTCCTTTAAACAAATGTAAAACATTGTTTCCTATGATGAAATCTTCACCTTATACCATACATAATCACAATAGCATTCAAACAATTATGTCAATTTCTTATATACAAAGTTTAATGGTTAAGCAATTAACATCGTATTGTATTCCTTAATACTATATCTAACTAGAGCGTAATAATTCATGCTTTGCAGTTATGTTTTCAATATGCACGACTTGAAAGATATGATAGGGAATGAAACAGTTCAAGTCAAATATCACTAACCTCAAGTGGAAGGATGATGTTGTCGTTGTAGCTCCTTACTTCTTCACTTCTTCAAGTCTTCGCAATACTTGTAATGTCTCATATCCTAATACTTTCAAGCTAACCTATACGAAGTTGACTCTAGTACATAATCAAGCGACTCTTTAAATGAGTTTTGGCTCACTAAAATGTTACAACCAATCTTGACATACCAACGCTTGGTGGGTTCAACCGATCTATGCTCTAACAGGATGAATTCAATGTGCTAGCATGAAGCTTTATTGGTTATATAAATCTATTAGGAGTTTAATCACATCATCGTTTGTTTTCTCTATTTCTAGGGTTTATGATTGATTAACTAAATTGTTTGGAGTGCACGCTAGATTAATCTATTGCTAGTAAAGGGTTACGATATTCATGTAACTGTTGAATAAACCTTACATAAGTAGAGAACGTGAGACCTCACGGAGGGATTCTGTGGAGTAATTGTGTGTGAAGACAACACTATTAAGTGGACCTTGTGCTAAGAGTTTAACTGCTGGGACCAACCTAAGTTCACATAAAATAAATTTTTCGATTGGGTTACACCTTGAGTGCGCTATTATTTGGTGGTTCGGTTGGATAAAACTTGATATACGAGCGCTTCGGTATCCGGTTACATGAGGAACTTCGGGGATAACACTGCTCTAGATGTTATTATACGGTTGGTGATAAATGGTTCCAGCGAAGATAGATAAGTATACTATTGAGTTACATTTGGTAACGGCGAAGGACTCTTTTTATTCTTTTTACTATAATTAAATAAAACCCCCTTTTACTTTATTTTGTTGATTCAAATAACCTATCAATTACACAGCTCTTTGTGGGAACGATCCTTACTACCGCTATATTATTATTTAATTGGTGGGAAATATCTTGATTAATTTTTTGCACTTATGACACACATCAAATTTTGGCGCCGCTGCCGGGGAGCAGTTGCTAACTGATTTGTTTAGCTTGTTTAATTATTTTATTTTTTTAGATTTTAGATTTTCTTTTTGATTTTCTCTTTCTTGTGAGTTGTCATGTTTCCTTATGGAAATAAAATGTACGGAGGACAAGATCAGGCATATCATTGTGGTAATCAACATGATATTCAATCTCAATACTATGACAACTACCAACCATCCTATGGGTATAATCAAAACCAAACTTTTGGCTATGATCAATATCTCACGGCACAAGGATGGGAGGATAGTTATGCTATTAATCATGTTTCATCTAGTCTAGCAGATTTAATGCAAGATTATATATCTAAGTATGATGACAGTATAGAGGAAGGTTCACGAAGATTGCAAAGCTTAGATAATACTTCATCAGCCACACCTTACTATGGTAACACATCCTAGCTTAGAACAGAATATAAGGCATCTCATTGAACAACATGAACAACACTATAATTGGGAAGAATCACACCAAGAAATTCAAAGGAATATGGAGAAGTTAAAAATACAAATTGATCTACTTGGTAAGAATAGTTATAAGGAATAAGTTTGGCATCAAACAAAAAAAAATCGAAAATTCCTATGGACGACAAAAAATATTTTGAAGATAAGCAACCTTTGGAAAGTCGTTGCAATAATGATACAATTATTCCAACTCCGGATCTTTATAATGATCATTCGCTTATTCAAAAGGGGGAGATTGGGTATGACAGTTGGCAATATTGTGTATAAACTGCAATAAGAATAAGAATAAGAATAGAGAAGAAGGATGCAAACCAAATTAGACAAACCAAAGTCGAGGCAAGGATTATATCCTCTAGCCTTAGGACATAGTCACCCAGCACTGGTGCTTACTACAAGAAAACTTGGCATTATCGACTACTTTCTTACCAACTGCAGTCGATGTAACTCTTCAACCACAAGTTTTGGTAACCAAAAAAACCTCTAGCTGGAATATATCTCTAAAAACCAGTTTCTCAGCAACGATAGTTGGTTGAACTCTTTAGGAACGATGTATTAACATCCGAAATATCATATTTGTTGTTATTATCCTCTGGACACCATGGTTGGGTAACCAAAATGTACCATCGAAGGTATATATTTTTGGTCACTTGTCTTACCACCCGGAAAACCCTGTCGGTAGACACCTTATCCAACCATCAGATTGCTTGCGTTGCTAGTACATTTTGACAACTATTGTCTGGCAACTAAAAGTATAATAGAAGTAATATGTTTCTAACAAGTGCAGTTAGCCGCCAAAACTATCTGTATGTGGACACATTTACCAACTGTAAAAGTAAGTACATGGATATTAAACGTTGATGAATAACGAGTGAAATTGAATGAGGTTGATAAAACCAACAACATCGAGTGAGATTAAACATAGCCTAAAATCTAGATTCATATAAATCAAGATAAATTTATGTTCTTTTCCGGAATGATATGTTATTTGATGAAAATTGAATTTGAACCTATATAAGGGAAATTTAATGAAATTGATTGAAGATGAAATTGAATAAGGCCAAAAAAAGATTAGCTATACTTGAATATTTACGTAAGTTGATTATAAGAAAAATCAATATAATTTTAGAATTCAATCGATCTTATGAAAAATGCTTAGATGTTTACATACCACCTGATCTTGTCATTTATCTACTTTGATTAAATTTTAGAATTCAATGACAATTATCGAATCCATCTTTCATTTTTCAAAATTGGATTTACAAAATAGGAAAGTTCGAGATGTCGACATAATGAGTAATGACCTCTTCCACTAGGCTGGAATCTTCATAGGAACCCAAACATGCAAACGCTCATCATATTATTTTTAGTGATCTCTTTTTCAAAATCGGGATCTTTACTGAAACCATAAACCAACCGATGTTCGTATGGTTATCCTTAATGATGTCTTAGTCTAAGTTGAAATATCTACCGGAAATCTAAATCTATTATCACTGGACTTAGAAATTTTATGTAGTCGTTAGTTAATTACCATTATTGAACTCATTTCTCATTCTTCTGATCTGATTTATACTTATATATATTGCATATTACGCGTAATCGAAGATCGATAACAAAAAAAAAAGGGTTTAAAAAAGAAAAACATTATCAAATTTTACTGTAATTTATAAATTATTCTTCGGACTTTTGTCATATCGAAGATTGATAATAAAACCGAATGAACGCGTTCGTTTTACCCACATATTCTTCTCAATCCGTGTGAGGCTCCCAAACTAAATCGTCACCGTATAAAAGGTTTCCTAATCCGTACAACACTACAACTTTCCTTTTTCACCGTTCAATTTTATTTACAAGGCCTTGAATTTTTCCTCCTCGCTTTCCTATTTCCCTATTCGTATTCGGAAAACACACTATAAAAGCTTAGAAGAGAGAGAAAATTTCTAAACTTAACCTTATCTTCTCTGAATCACAGCCTAGGTTTACTCACCCTCCCTTTCTCCTCCTCAAAAATCTAAACCAGGTCTATAACTTTATTTCTCATCCATGGAATTAATCCATGCCAATCTAATCATTCGCTTCTTTCGTCAAAAATTTCTTTGTAAGTGTAACAAATCTCTTCTTGATTTCATTCTTATTATGTTTGATTTAGATTCTGTATTGATTGAATTAGATATGTATTTGTTAGGCCAGGAAGAAAGTGACAACAATACCAGGGTCTTTTGATGTGGGAGATTATGAGGAGGAACAATACTTTCCTCGGCAAAGAGTTTGGAAATAGAGATCAGATGGTTTAGCTCTGTAAATAACCTAACAATCTCTATAGTGTTATATCTTTTAAGAACTCTGGTAACGACAATAACAACTGATCTCGTGCTTTGAATTATGATTTGGGTTTGTTGTGATTTTGTTGGTGAGATTTATGGATTTTTTTTTTTGATTTTTTTCTCCCTGATATTGTAGGATTAGCAAACTCAAAACGTTGTTTTAGTTCAAGCTGATGGAACAGGTTCATGTGTTGATCAAACATCTAGTGATAGCAATTTCTCATTACTTGTTAGTGATGACAACTTGTAGATGACTATATGCAAGATCAACAAGATTATCATATAAAAGTTGTTCCTTGCATTACAGAGGTAATTCTGTTTTATTTAACCCATGAATTCCAATTAAAATCCATATCGGTAATAATTTACATGTTTTGGGTGAAGAATATGAAGGTGTCTAGGAATGGGGTTTTATTCGCGCAACCAAGCAAAGGTTAGTTTCAATTTATTCAAGCCTTCCTATTTTGTTTTATTTTTGTTATTGTCTAATCAATTTCGTAAACAGGTAATGATCTGGTGGATGAGGATGTTGATATTGGTGGGAATGACCTTCCTACATCAATCTATCCTCTTGTCAAGATTGATAAAGATGCAACACATAAAAGTAGTAAATACAACAGTTCTAGTTCAATTTGGGGATTTGAATATTATTGTAGGGAACCGAATAAGTAAAAATCTAGTGGGCGACTATATCCCTTTCATAATTCTCTGCCAGATACAAGTCCTTATATTTTCAATTCTACTTTGTTCAGACTGTTAGAATTTGGGTTTTTTCTATCTTATAGTATGGAACTGAAGAAGGGAGTATGGTTTAGTCTTTCATTTATATATTCTTGTTTATCCGCGAATACTAATTCAAACATCTTGGATGTGTTATCTTCATGTTTTAGGTAAAAGAGAACATTTCCCATTAAAGACAAGGTTCAGTGAATGACTCGGATAGATATCCTAAACTTTGAAACTGCTGTCTGGGTTACTAATGATGGGCACTGCCTAAAATCCCACTGTTTTTAAGGTATCAAATCATATCGTCTTACTCTTGTGATTAGGAAATGTCGCGGCATTGGCAAAATTTTCTTACTACAAGGGCTAATTTTGTTCCTATGATATTGAGATATGAATACTTTGTTGTACTGCAGGTTTTCAGGGTTTCAAGCATCCAGAAAATATGTTGGAGAAGGAAATGGATGCACTAGGGATGGTTGTTATGAACTCTTTAGTTTAATTTGGTTGTTAACTACTAAACAAGCGGATGATATTCATCAATAATCGAAGGGAGAGGTATGATACTTGAACTGATTTTCCCAAGTGTAATTCTGGTTTAGGGGATCATGGAATTGATATGTTTTCTATTGACAAGTTAGTCATTCAATGGATCTCATATTGTTAACATCTTATTTAGTAACAAAAGCGTTTCGCGAAAAGCTTTTCAGGTATATCATCCAAAAATCCATTTCTAATTTGTTTCGGGAATATAAATTTTACGTGTCACTTCAGATTAATTGATACTTGCACCTGGTCTGTGCTTGCTTTCTCTAGTGAAGTCCATTGATTGTAGGTCTTCGATTCTACCAACAATGGGTTTCTAACATAATTATTTCTTGATTGCAGGCTAAACTTGATGAAATAGAAGAAATTTCAGGAGAGAGACATTAATGCTTGAAGCCGCCAAGTACCATAAGATGTATAACATTTATTCCTAGATCACATAATCCTCAGAAAGAAACATCCTTTTCAGTGTTTCTCCTTTAAAGCATACCTCTTGGTTGTCTGTTAACATTTCAACTATGATTTTGTTTCCTTGAATTGAAATCCATTATGGAAATCTTGTTTTTGTTTTCTATTTCTTTAGAAAAATTAGTACTTTCTCAGTTAAATGATTTTATCTAAATCTCTCTGTAACTTATGTTACTATAGTAGAGAATATTGATAATATTAGCTATTGTTAGAGCATTGCTCGGTTGAACCCACCAAGCATTGGTATGTCAAGTTTGGTTGTCATATTTTAGTGAGCCAAACTCATTTAAAGAGTCGCTTGATTTAAATGTATTAGAGTCAACTTCGTATAGGTTAGATTGAAAGTATTAGGGTGAGACATTACAAGTATTGCGAAGACTTGAAGAAGTGAAGAAGAACGAAACTACAACCACAACATCATCCTTCCACTTGAGGTTAGTGATATTTGACTTGAACTGTTTCATTCCCTAACATATCTTTCAAGTCGTGCATATTGAAAACATAAAACTGCGAAGCATGAACACTCTAGATAGACATAGTATTAAGGAATACAATATAAAGTTTCTTGCTTAACCATTAAACTTTGTATATAAGACATCGACATAATCGTATGAATGCTATTGTGATTATGTATGGGTATGAGGTGAGGATTTCATCCTAGGGAACAATGTTTACATGTGTTCTAAGGAAGTAAGTTCATGATATATGTTGTGAACCGAAAAGGAAATCTCCAGGATTTATTGGGACTGTTCTTCATTGCATATATTATGAACAACCAATATGTGTGATTAGTATAACCGCTCATGACTTGTTTGTATTCTTGGTAAAACTATTGAAATGAGGCCTGACTTATGTATTGATATGACTTTTATTAGTGAAACCGATCTTAAGTAATCACCTGGGGTATGATCGGGTTGTGAGTGTCTGAACTTATTACTGGGAGTTTGGGAACCGATCCTAGTAAGAGGTGCAGTGCATCATAATGGGAACCGATCCTTGTATGAGGTGCAACAAAGTTTATGGAAGAAAGGGGAACTAATCCTATGAACATGTGCAACACGTTTTTTGGAAGAGGGAACCGATCCTATGGACATGTGCAGTGCATACAAGTTAGATACTAAATATATGTGGAGAGCCGATCCTAGTACCTAGTCAGCCATATCTTTGGTAAGCTAGTGTAACTATGCACAGTACTCGCATGGAGGCAGAACCGAAACTTTTTTTGGTAGAACCGTAAACCCATGAGTTGTGATTGAGTGTTACTTGATCAATCACGTAGTTCTTAAAAGTCAGATGAACCAATTCTAAACTTGTTTGGAAGTGTGGTAAATCGGTTTCAAGTGAGCAAGTATGAAAAAGGACTTGCAAGAGTAAGATTTCGACACACTTTGAACACGGTGCATTAATGCTTATTCTATATTGTTCAAAGATATTCCTTAACGGCTAAGAAGGAAGTAAATCCCAAGATCGAATTTAAATAAGTTAAGAATCTTTTTAATTAATGGTTTTTAATTATATATGGAAAATAAGAATTAGTAATGTGCATTTGATAATTAAAAATTTCCAAGGAGATTTCGATCATTATTTTTGGACGGTGCATTCACAGGAATTATGAAAACCGAATTTGGTGGAGTAATGAAAAATATCTTGAGAATATTTTCGGTTTTGGAAATTCCTTGGTGTCCAAACTTCCTTGTCTATAAATACTTTGAGTTTGCATTTCTAGCAAACTAATCCTGCGTGACATAGACTTCCTCTTTTGTCTTTGTTACTGGTGAAGCCGCCTATCGGAGAGGAGACTAATCTAATTTGGTGAAATCTTTTACGACTGCTCAATTTAAAGTCTTCTTTGGGATTGGGAAGCTCTAGCGCGACCCGCTGGTGGGAAACTAGATATTGCGGTTTATATTTAGTTTTCATATTGATTTGATTGACTAACGGTGGTTGAACTTTGATTGCACCTAGTTTGTTTATGCTTGAGAATCTTCTATCTGATATAAAATTCACTCAAACTAGTTCAAGGTTTCAACATGGATCTTTAGATTGTTGTTAGATATAAAGACGATCTTGTGATAATCCATTGTTAACAGACTCCGTTCTGTGTGTGATTGATCATAAGATATTCAAGTAGTTGTGTGCAGGTGTTTATTGAAGATCTAAGAAGATTTAAAGACAAAGAAGATATTGAATATTTCTGACTTGGTTTTTATAATCTTTGGTGTGCACAATACTTGTTTTGGAAAAAGAGGATCCGACTATAATTTATTTATCCTTTTGGGTATTTTGATAGAATAGTTAAGGAAGATCGGCATCAATACGTTTCCTTGTGATTAAAGGAATTGATTGGCTTAATCTTAACGATTGCCTTTGGGTGATTGAACATAAGATAGATCTTGGAACCTGACAAAGGAGTTTATGTTAAGATAAACAAGGGAACCTTTGCGTAACTCATATCACTTGGTTGAAGAGAGTTGATACCAAACAGATTTGTTGTTCCTTTGCTGTTTGGAATACGAACCAAAGGAATTGGTCCAAGTACGTGACTTGTTTACAGGTTGGAGGCGTGGGAATACAGACGGAACTAGGTGAACTGTAGGTTTAGTTGCTTGGTCTCAACTATACGAAGTTGGTTTATTTTGTATAGCGGCTTAATCCTGAGAGTATTCAATTCTAGACTAGGTCCCGGGGGTTTTCTGCATTTGCGGTTTCCTCGTTAAAAAAATCTTGCTGTGTCATTTACTTTATATTTCCGCATTATAATTGTTTTATTATAACTAAAGTAAATTGCACAAACGTTAATTCCTATTTACTTGATACGTGAATCCTATAGAGTTTGGTTAAGTCCGTACCTTTGTATCAAGTAAACACACTTTGTTGTTGTATTGTCTCAATCACGTATCCATAGACGATCACACAAAGTGTGAACCGATTTGTTGTATTGTCTCGACTCAGTCCATAGACAATCACTTTCGGGGAAAGGACTAATAGGAAGGAAACGTAATAGCTTCAGGTATACTTTTCAGCTATGCATTATGCTACTGCTGCTGTAGGGAGAGTGAATGCTCTCAAATACTTGATTAAAAACATGAAACTATATGTAGATGTCTGAGATAATATAGGTATAGCAATAAGGGGTGATTTTTTAGTTTTGATGATTCTGTTCATAATGACTTCAGGATTTTTTAGGTGTTCCTTAATTGCTTTAACAATAAGATGTTGGTAATAATACACTTTTTGGTGACATGTTTCGTAGATGAAACTCCCCTGTCCTGGGCATCTATAGATAAGTGCTTGGCTTCCATGGATTATCTAATTAGAACTATTTTAATATAAATCCTATATAGATAATAGATGTAGTAAACTTTCTTGATAGTTTGGCTATGGTAAATGATAGTTGTTGTGTTATTTCCACGTCCAAAAGTATATTTATGCGTATTTTCTTGAGTAACACTTGGAATATTTTACCTTTATATTTGATTGTTGTACCTATTATAGTATGCTTCGGAGTTGCATCCATTAAGCATATGTTTGCTGAGAGAATAAAAATTAAGGTTGGTCTGTAGAACATGGCCCTCGAAAGTACAAGTGCGTCAGTGATTAAGTTCAAGTAGCCACATTTTTCCTGCCCTTGGATGAAAGTATGCATGCTTGGAGATGCCCAACATTTTGAGAAGGTGAGCTTGTAATGTATAATTTTTGTCGCCGATGATAGATTCAGACTCTGTGAAGAGAAAAGGTGCTGGTAGTAATGTAGCAGGAAGGCTTTCTAGCTGCTATGTAGTCCATGACTGTCGTTATATCTTCACTGTGAAGATGGTGTGTACCACATTGCAGATGGTATCCCCATTCTCCGAAACTGTCAAGAGGGACAAAATATGGTAAAACTCCCATCATTTGTTGTTTTGTTTCTGTAGTTTTTAAATCTTAGCTTAAGTAATGAGTTTGATATTTCATATTTGAATATTGAATTGTAGTTCTCCTACAAATAGGATAATTACCGCAAAAGATCATGCTTCCGTTCAGCTTTATACTTGTCATATTATTGAGAGTGGCATTTACACTGTCCAAGTCTGGACCTTTGCACTCTCTGGTTTCCTCCGAGCTCAGGTTACTATTCTTACTTATTTTTATGATGTAACATTTAAAGTGTTTGTTTTCTTGATCGGGTCCTGAATAATGGTTATTTTCTGAATGGGTGTAGTAGTGTAACATAGACAAAGGCTGGTTTTGATGTATTATAATTTTGATTGTAAGTCCAGTAATTCATCCACTTACAGCTCTTAATTGGCTGGCTTGAATGTTACTTTTAATCTTATATAAATGGAAGTTGATAGTCCATTGACGTTTCCATATTTGTATTGATAGGAGTGAGGGTGCAGGGTTGTCAACATGTAGTTTTTCTTGCCTGCACAGATAGTTACGAGAGTGAAAAACTTTAGTTCTCCCTTCCTAGTTAGTTGATATTTATATAGTAATTAGAACGAAGTAGTGGGAACAAAGAAGTTCTTGAAATAGTTGATGAATGAGCTTCAAAATCTATTGATCTTTTAAGAGTAATTGATTCACATTTCTAATTGCTTATTGATTCTATCTTTTTTTGAATTTTGTTAGGAGTTGTCACTGCTGCTTGTAATTTTTATGGCTTGAGAGTTCTCAGTTTATAATATATCATATTTTGGGGACCTTGTGGATGAAACTTTGCTTGTGTTGAATCATGCCAGAAATTGCTGTCTGATTTTGTTGGTAGATATACTAAGACAATCTTTCGCGTTTACTGAGATTGAGTTAGTGAAATACAAGACTAGGATTTGGATGCATGGTTCATGTGGATTATAAAAATATGGTAGTCCATCAAATACAAAACAATTATTTGATCTTGTTTAACTAAAAAACAAGTATTTGGAATACTGCAGGTCTAAAGAAGATCAACAAGCCTTTCTAGAGGAAGATGAAGCCCTGGTTCAAGCTGAAACTGTCAATTGGAAGATACAGATCAATTGCTTGCTCATGTAAGTGGCCAGTTCTGAAGTGTACAGTCTATACAAAATGTTCCTAAGGTGTATGTGGAAGGTCAACTACATGAATTCTTATCTATGTTAATGACTATATTTTCTTAGTAATTTATAGTTATACCCATCTGATTGAAAATAATTAATAAATTGGAATTATGAATTTGTTTTGGATTTTTATTTCATGACTAAAATATGTTTGTATATGTACTTATCTTAACTAACACATTGGCCTTAAGGGCACTGCGTGAAACCCTTGACCAGTATCGGTAGAGCTTTTCATCAATTCAGAATTAACTAGAAAAAAACAGCAGCTAGAAACCTTGACCAGCCACAAACGTTGTGGCCAAACCTTTTAACCAACTGAAAAAACAACGATTACAAACCTTGACCAGCAAGACAAAGGTGATTACACCCTTCAACCAACTGAAAAATGAGCGGCTGAAATTCTTGTCCTACCGACACTGTAGAAGCTTATATTCTTGAGCAAAACTCTTATACGTAGAAATATGTAGTGATTACAATCCTTAACCGACACCTGCAATAACTAAAACTCAATGGGTCAAATCCTTTAGCTGCCGACGACATTTTATAATTGACCACCTCTACCAACAATGTACAAGTCTTCAACAACAAACTCTTTTGTGGGTTCAATATTTCAGCAACAAACCTTTACGTACTCTACCAATAATTTTCCATAATTACCGGAAAATTGCGCTAGCTAGGACTTGAGTCGCTTCATTATAGTCAGTAGAAATCTGTTCCAGCAACATGGTTAGTACATATCTTTAGCAAATAAGGATTCACCCACATAACATATCAGGTGTCATGTCGGCTGTTATAGAGCTCCAGCCACTCGAAATGGCCCTGTACCAACTGAATCCTAGTAGTCGCTAAAGTCCAATTTTTATCGATGTATGTCTCTTAGGATACAATGACTTTCTTATCGATGTAGTAGCACTCCAAACTTCGAGAAACGGGCGAACCAAAAACTTAAAGTGATGAACTCTCTTAATTGACACAAACTCAGAAGATTTCTATTAAATGCAAAAGGATGATTACTAGTTTTCTGATTGATTTACTAACCTAATTGTGAAGGGTATATATAGATGTTAATGATACCTCTTTGCCGAATCGTCGTATTGCTTCATGAAGGGTTGTTAAATTCAAATTTAAGTCCAAATTCGGGAAGGGTTATGTCTGTATGCGAATATGTATATTAGGTTTCTCTTAGTTTCACATTAACTAACTCTTACTAACTAGACCAAACACTATAAGGTCCAAACTATATGTATACATCCTATTTACAAACCCAACATACAAAGGATTTTCCATTCACATGAAAATTGTCACATTAACTACAATTTTCCAACAATCCCCCATATGAATGAAAATCCGGTGACTAAATGCATTTATAATGTAGACAGACACTAAAGAGAGTTCAAACGAAAATAAATTGCATGGGGATAAGTAGCCTTCGCCTTGAACCTTCCTTAGTGAATAACTATTGGTCTTACTACTGGTTCAGTATGCCAGAGGCTTTGAACTGTCAGTTTTTAAGTGTAAACCAAGAAAATAACTATCACACAATTTATTTCCTTACCAAGTTGTTTCTCATGGTTGTGTTCATTTCGGCCCTAAACAATTCCTGAAATTCATCAAGCGATTTTAGATGAACCTAGCCTATCAAATATGGGTTATAAACATGCATACAACCAAATCAATCATTAACAAACAAAACCCATATTCTATTTTATCAAAATAACACAAGAGATGTTTGAGACAATTTATCAAATACATGGTGAGCAGTAATCCTCTTTCCCAAATTTCAGCAAGCCAATGTATCCACAATTCACAAAACAGACAATACAACAATTATAGAGAACAAGGACTAGGATTATCAACTTAGTTTGTGTATTGAGGCGAGGTACTCCTCTTTCATGAAAACTTTAACTTCCTGTCACTGGTGCAAAACGAATTTGGAAGTAAAGTTTAGCCAAAATACAACAATCCTTTGATGTTAACTGTTAGATCATTGCTCGGTCGAACTTGCAAGCATTGCTATCTCAAGCTTGTTGTCAATTTTAGTTGCCAAAACTATAAGTCTTGATTCTAGTCTACTTATAGCTAAGTCTCGGACTATGATTGAAAGTGTAGTTGAGCTCTAGACTCCACAGGGTTCATCATGAAAAGACGAATAACTACTCAAGGAATAGGTGGATCTTAATCGACAAAAAGGTATGTGGAGACTTGAACTTATCTATCACTCAAATGTCTATCTACTCTATCTCCTATCTTGAGAAAAAATTTGTATTGCTATATAGACTTCGATTATACACATTTGCTATTTCGAGCCGAGTTTATCTCACTTATCTATTTCTTGAAATATGTGTTGGTAAGATTTCACTTTGGCCAAGTTCATCTTTACAAGTGACGAAAGTCATGTTGATTATTTCAATATCTTGAAAATTTCTTTGATGAAAAATAGTGTGTGAATAACCTCTATTTAACATCCTTTAAGAATGTTTCAATGGTTGAAATAAAGAGTTTAGAACATGTAACCATCTTTGGATATAAACATATAATGTGTTCGCGCATTAATGTATAAGTCCAAATCCGGGAACCAAATGTATGCATACTTGTGTGTATACTAAATGTTTGATGGAGATTGGGTAAGTATGCATACCCGTACGCATACTGGCGGAAGTTCACGACCGTGAATTTCTGCTGAGTTTGGAAATCAAAACCAACTCAATCCGGTTACCTAAGTATGCGTACCTGTACACATACTGGCGAAAAGTTCACGTCCATGAATTTCTACTGAGTTTGGAAACCAAAACAAACTCAAATCCGGTTACTTAAGTACGCATACTTAAGTGTGTTACTTTATAAAATTGGTTCATTCATGAACTAAAACATTTATATATTAAGGAATGCAATTTGCAAACCGTGACTATAATGCTCAAGAATCAATTTGAGTGAATCAAAACCTATTTTGATTCGATTGTGTCTTGTATACTTCTATAAGATCTAAGCAATTGAACAACTCTCGAACTAGTTCATTTGAGTCATTTGGACTAGTTATGGTGAAGATGAATAAGGTTGATATGAAAGTGCTCATATGGCTAACCATTGGTTAACTACTATTGAACTAACTAGGTGTACACGTTTAGGTACTGTTACTCAAACCTAAATGACGTATATTTCATTTGTGTATAACAAGCTAAGTTCGATCTAACGGTTAAAAGATATTAGCTTGAATCTAATCAGGTTTTCATCTAACGGTGAATATTGAATACTTTATTACCGAGGTAACTTAGATTGCAAACCCTGATTTAGAGACTATATAAAGGAGATCTCTAGCAACTGGGAAACCTAATCCCCATACCTCCTGTATGATACTAGTTGTATAAGCTAGAGTCGATTCTCCTTTAACCTTAGGTTTCTACCGAGACCCTGTAGGTTAACGACTTAAAGACTTCATTGGGATTGTGAAGCCAGATCCAACTATTTTCTCTGTAGTTGCGTGATCTGATCTTGTCATTTCTATCGTGATTGAGTATAATTGTAAGATTGGCTTGAGATTAATTTCTCCGATAGGCAAGATAGAAAAGCAGTTACAAACATCTTCGTCTCATCGTTTGTGATTCCACAATATCTTGTTTCGCTAGTCGATTAAGATTATTATGAGTTGATTGATAATTCTAGGTTGTTCTTCAGGAATATAAGTCTGGGTTATCGATTGGTTCCTGTTCACCTTGATTTATCAAAAGACAGAACAAAACTCGTAGGTATTTATGGGGGAGACAAATTTATTTATTCTTGTAGATTTTTCTGTGTGATACAGATTTTTTTATTGAAGTCTTCGACTTTGGTTCGTATCTACTCTTAGTTGTGGGTGAGATCATCTAAGGGAATCAAGTGCGTAGTATCCTGCTGGGGTCAGAGACGTAAGGAGCGCAAATGTACCTTGAATCAGTGTGAGATTGGTTGGGGTTCAACTACAGTCCAGACCGAAGTTAGTTTGTAGTTAGATAGTATCTGTAGTGGCTTAATACAGTGTGTTTTCAATCTGGACTAGGTCCCGGGGTTTTTCTGCTTTTGCGGTTTCCTCGTTAACAAAACTTCTGGTGTCTGTGTTATTTATTTTTCGCATTATATTTTGTTATATAATTTAAATGTCACAGGTTGTGCGTTTGTATCGATCAATTGGTAAATCCAAGCTTTGGTTGTTGATTGAAATTTATTGATCCTTGAAAATTAGTCTTTGGTACCGTTCAAGTTATTTCTCTTGTATTCAATCAAACTCGCAGATTTCTATTTGTTTGAGTTGGGATTGAATCGAGAAATTGAGATATAACTCTTTGATATACTTTTATTAAGATCGAGTCTGAATGTCTAGTTGATTCTCTTAAAAGTATATTGAAGTTGGTCCATACAGATTTCTAAGCGAAATATTGGGTGAGGTTGTTAGATCCCCGCTTTTTCATTAATTTTCACTCGAATAACATCAAAACAATCGAACTTAAAGCAGCAAACTCTCTTCAATTAGACTCTAATGCAAGTTTATTTTCAGTAAAATAATGGATGCTTTTCCTAGGTTTTTTTTGTCTGTATGTTTAAGAACATTGTGTTCTTATAATGCAAATGATGACAGTTCACCAATGGTTGTGACCAAAACTGAATGGTCATGTTGGTTGGGAATAGGCACAAGTTTATTCACTTTTGGAAACAGATTTGGGGGACCGTCCAAATCCATATTTCCTACAATCCTCCACATGAATAAAATTTCCTACACATACATTAAAAAAATGCTTAATTCTACACATATAATCTAACACATACCTTAGAGAGTTTGTGCGCGGAACATCACTACATCGGGAAAGATAACTTTTGACTTTGAATATTCCTTAGTGAATACCTACCAGACTTGCTAGTTGTTCAATGAACGTGATGTCTTGAACTGCTCAACTTTATAATGTAAGTCGATACAATATATATCACATAGCTTATTTCCTTACTTCATTGGTTCTCACTTGTGTTCATTTCGGCCCTGAACAATCTTGGCGTTCATGAGTGCTTTTATATTAGTCGTATAGTTATCACGGAAGCGGCCTCACTTCTCACTCATATATGTGATCTCCTATTTGAAAGTATCATGTCATACTTTTCTTAGTCATACTAAGCTATAAGAATCATTAAGAGAATAATTCTCAACCTCTCACTTGACAGGTGACATTGTTTCATCATAGAAATGGAAAACAAAGTAATCTCTCTCAGTGTCTCTGACGAGTATTTTACAACCTAGTTTGCCCTTTTGAACCTATACCATGTGATCTCCAATCGCTGAGTTGGGTTACCAATGTAACTTACTCTGTATTTGTAGGCAATAGTCTTATTTTATTCGATGATGCAATTACTTGCTCTCTAGATAATCCTTTTATAAGTGGATCTGCTAGATTATCCTTGGACCTTATATAACTCATTGTTATAAATCTACTAGAGCGTAATTTCTTAATGGTTTCATGTATAATACGTATGTGCTTAGACTTACCATTATACATTTTACTATGAGCCTTTGATATAGCCGCTTGACTATCTCAATGCATGTTTATTGACGAAACGGGTTTAGGCCATATTGATAAGGAAATTTCGAAGCAACTCTACTTCTTCCGATGCTTTGTCTAAAGCAATAAACTAAGCTTCCATATTTGATCTACAGATCAACGTTTGTTTGGATGATTTCCACGATATGGCAGCCCCGCCCATAGTAAATACATAGCCACTAGTTGAAAAAGCGGGGTCTAACAACCTCACCCAATATTTCATTTAGCAATATGTATGGAATAACTCAAATATACTTACAATAGAATCAACTAGACAGTTATACTCAATCTTATAAAAAGTATATCAAAGAGTTATATCTTAATCTCTCAATTTAATCCGCAATCAAACAAAAAATAATTTGCGAGCCCGATTGAATATAAGATGTTAGAGCATTTCTCGGTCTAACTCGCATGCGTTGCTATCTCAAGCATGTTTGTCAATATTAGTGATCAAAACTATACGTCTTGATTTGTAGTTTACGTATGACTAAGTCTCGGTCTAGGATAGTTAAGTATAGTTGAGCTCTAGACTCCATGGAGATTATCTTATGAAGACGAAGACCTACTCAAGGAACCAAAAAGGTATGTGGATACTTGAACTTATATAGCACTCAAAAGTCTATCTATCTCCTACTCTTGAGACAACAGTCGTATAAGTATGATAGTTTTCATACATACACATTTGCTATTTCGAGCCGAGTTTACTCGTCTATCTTTTTCTCGAAATATGTGTTAGTAAGATTTCGCTTTAACCACCTTTCATCTTTATCTGTGATGAAAGTCATGATGATGTTTCAATCTTAAAAATAGCTTTGATGACGATAGTCGATTCTTTATGTGTAACGACTATTATAACATTATAGAAGAATGTTTCAATGATTGAAATGTAGAGTTGAGATTATGTAACCATGTATGGAGATAAGCATATATAGTGTGTTCTGATAGGTGCCCAAATTATATCTTTTGAATGTCAATTTCTTATGCTTTTCTTGGCAATTTCTCTTGTATTTTTGTATATTATGCTTCTTTTACATTTTGTAGGTACTATGGAGTCATGTGACGAAAAACAATGGAAATCAGAGCTTAATTCATTATTTGGCGAGCTTAAGAGTCGATGGACCCGAATCAGAGCAAAGGAGTCCACAATGCGCTAGAAATAGAGATTACCGGAGCCAACACCATTGTCTCAAGGCAAGCAGTGAAATACAGTTGCAGTTATTGATGAACGACCTAGTTCTGCTAAGGGGAACCTCCTCCTTGTTTACAACTAACCTAGGTCGAGCACAAACAAGACAATTCAGAGTTTGTATTTCTTATTATCACGACTATCAGTTGCACCAAGTTCCCTGCCGGCTAGCTGTGTACCAAGGGTCCATACCATAGTTCTGATGAGTGATTGTCGATGGTTAAGAGAGAGTTTTTGAAGTCGAGAAGAACAGGGAGATTTTGCCTGAGTTTTGGGTTCGTGTAGGATTGAAGGTGTAGTTTGATTGAATTATCAATGGAGGAGATAAAGCTGCAGTTTGATTGAATTATCAATGGAGGATATTGAAGGTGTTTTGAAGTGTCTGTGATGAATAAGAAGACGGGTTTGTGTAGGATTCAAGTTTACATCAGTAAAAGCCAAAATTTGATAGCCAGAAACCAAACAAGGAAAGGGAGTTCTCTGCCATAGAAAGTATGGCTCATTGGCTGTGAAAGGTTATGAAATTAGAGCTTTGAATGAATGGGTCTGTTCTAAATTGTATGAATATGCAGGTAAGGAGATACATAGAGATTAGAAATCAATAACGTGTACATATCTTCTTCATCACCAGAAGCTGCACATAATGTGTTTGTAGAATTGCCTAAACTGTGATGGAGATTGAAAGCTACTGTCATGATTGATAAAGGAGGCACTGTGAGTTGTTGGTAATCTGTGATGGTGGTTTTTGAAGCCATAGACATTACAGGTGGAAAAGCTAACATGGAAATGTGTTGGTGGTTGCCGAATAGAGAGGGTGTTGTTGCTTCAGGTGGCACTAAGTTGTAGTTTGTTTGCTGGCTGAGATGAAGCTACATAAGAGCAGCTAAATGGAGTTGTAACTAAAAGTGATTGAAGCTGATTATGCTTAATGGAAGTTGCAGTGATGCTGATAGTATGGAACTAGAGCAAGGGGTTTTGATGAAGCTATGATGCTGTTAAAGCTGCAATTCAAGTATCAGGTAAGAGAAATTGGTATTGCTGCAGGTGAAACCAGCTAGATCTGTAGTGCTTGGATTGTGAGGCTGAGCTGTTAAGTTGAAGCAACTGCAAGTGGTGGTTGTAATGCACTGGTTGCTTATGCCTGTTGAATGTTAGGATCTAGGTACAAATTGCGGTTGCGGTTCAAGTTACAAGGAATTGGTGTTGTTGCCATGGCTTGATGGTTCTGCAATGAGCAGTTGAACTGAGGAGTAAGGACCGGTTACGTCTGCAGTTGAAAGTGACACTGAGCTTCAGATGTGAGCTGTTGATGCAGTGAAAGAGTTGAAGCTGTTGTTGAGAATGAATCTAGTGATGCTATGGTTGCAGTCAAGGAAGGTTTGAGCAGCTGCAACTGCAAATAGGTGAACAAGCGGTGTAGGCTTCTGCAATGATGGAGCTGTAACCAACAGAGCTTGGTAGAGAATGGAGCAGTCTCTGAAGTGTTGCTGGTTGGCCTGAGATGGTGGTTATAACTGGGAATTGGTGCTGGTAGTTGCATTTGAGTAAGAACAATACAAGGTATGAGTTGCTGCTGTCGAGATATGTAGGGGTTGAACTGCAAGAATGGTTGCAGTCTCAGGTGGTGCTATGATTATCAGAAATAGAGAAGTGGAGCACTGGTGATACCGTATGTGAAGCTTGCAAGGGTTCTCGTGTTGTTACTGAGGCATTGCAGTGGGCTGTGGCATTATGCAGTGGAGGAGCTGTTACTACAAATGTTGGTGTTAGTGTTTGCTGCCATGGATTTTATGAGGGACTGACAACAAGGAGCTGAGACTGGTGGTGTTACAAGGGGTTACTGGTGCATGTTCTCGACAGTGAAAGAAGGTGCAAGCTGGTGTATGTGGATGTTGTTGGAGATGCTGCAATGAGTAATCTGTGAATGTTGTGTACTGTTGATTTGGGAGTGGTGAAGCAGTGGTTGCAAAGAAGTTACAGGGAGTTAGATGTATGCTTAGGTGGCAGTTTCAAGTGAACTGAGATGGGAATTGTCAAGGTAGAATGCAAGATAATGGAGCTGGTGCTTGTATGGAATTGAGGCTGTGCTGAGAAGAAGATGGTGGATTGAAACTGTGGTTGAAGTTCTTGTACTGAATAGAGTTGGTTTAACAGGTGGTTGAAGTGGTGGTATTGGAATTGGCTTAAGTGGTTATGTTGTGAATGAGTGGGCTGCAGAGAAGCAGAGTTGAGCTACTGGAAGTGTAGAATTGCCTGGTGACATGTTCCAACGACTCAAGTGTCCTGAGACAAATTTCTGGCGACCGGATTCCGGTGATGACGTCAGCAATCCGGCAACCAGTTTTGGACCCAAAAATTCCAGAGACATATTTCTCACACATGGGCTTGGTGGACTAGTAGATGGACGTGTACTTGAAGATTATGAAGACTTTACCTAATTTTGGGAAAGTATCCTTTTGGGAGAAAAACATATAAATAGAAAAGTCTTCTTCTAAACCTAGATATATCTCCATTAGGGAGAACTCATACTTTTGTTCTAGGGTTTAGAAACATGATAGGTTTTCTCTTCCTCCTTGTTATGAACTCCTATGCCATGAGTAACTAAGTTTTATTATTGGTTAAAGATGTAGTTGGATTTTGAAAACAAGTTATGATCTTTATGAATTAGTTTTCTCTCAAAACCATCGTTCACTTTCTACTGCGTATAATAATTGCATGATTGATGTATTGCAATATGATTGAATGTTTGTTTGGTTGAGTCTAGATTGATTAAACATACATCCATATCTATAGCTATTTTATGGTTTTCATCAAGCGATAACCTTGAATACGAGTAACATGATATGATTACGGTTTGTAGTGATACACTCTTGTAATCATATGTAGACTTTGACCTTTGTCTGAATTGTCATGCGCAATGTATTACAATTGCATTGATTAGACTATTTCTAAAACTTAATGCTCCTAGGAATTGAACTTAATTAGTGCAAGGCGTTAGGTTATTCTTTAGGTAGAATTCACATACGCAGCTCTAATATGTGTGTTGATGACTTAGGAAATTTACGGAGTATTCATGCAATAAGATATTCTAGGGCTTTTGATGATAGCGAGATTAAATACGAATTCTAATCATACATTCAATACTTGTTTACAATTGAAGATGAAACCTTTATCCAATATTCTCACTACCTTGATTTGCGTGTTTACTTTTTATTGTTTTGCTTAGTTTATAAAAATCAGAAAACCCCCCGGTGTTTTATATAGGAAACCGAAACATATTGACAACCTAGACCTCTCTGTGGGAACGATCCTTTCTTGCCATTGCTTCATTATATATTTTGAGTAGTAAGAAAGTGTAATTTATTTTTGACGCCTACGACAGCGATCATGTTCGCACATTAGTGTATAAATCCATGTACTAGAAACCAAGTGCGTGCATGCGGTATTGGTGAAGGAGACAGGTTGGGTACGCGTACTGGCGGAAGTTCACGTCCGTGAAATTCTGCTGAGTTTGGAGTTTACGAACTTGGAAACCAGTCACCTTAGGATACGCGTACCCACGAAATTTTTAATCCGAAAATTTCTGCTGTGTTTTCAAACCCAATTCCGGTAAAGCTAGAGTACACGTACCCGTACGCGTACCTAAGCTAGTTATATCTCAAATCGGTTAGTTCATGAACTTAAACAATAAATCAATAAGGAATGCAATCTTTGCAAACCGTGGCTATATGGTTCATGAATTGATTCAAGTGAATCAAACCAATTTTGTTTCAATTGTGTCTATGTATAAAGATCTAAGCAATTAAATAACTCTTGAACTAGTTCTTATGAGTTATTTGAACTATTTATGAAGAAGATGAATATGGTTGATATGAAAGTGCTCATATGGCTAACCATTGGTTAACTATTCGTGAACCAACTAAGTGTACACATTTAGGTACGGTTATTCAAACCTAAATGAAATACGTTTCATTTGTGTGCGTGACAAGCTAAGTTTCGATCTAACGGTTGAAAGATATTAGCTTGGATAAATCAGGTTTTTCATCTAACGGTGAATATTGAATGCTTTGTTACCAAGGTAACTTAGATTGCAAACCCTGATTTGAAAACTTTATAAAAGAGACATCTAGCAACTGGAAAAAACTAATCCCCACACCTCCTGTGTAATACTAGTTGGTTTTGCTAGAGTCGATTCTCCTTTAACCGTAGGTTTTTCCTCGAGACCCTGTCGGTTAGCGACTTGAAGACTTCATTGGGATTGTGAAGCCAGACGAAACTACTTCTTTTGTAGTTGAGCGATCTGATCTTTCCATTTGCTATCGTACGAGTTCAGTTAAAAAATTGGCTTGAGATTATATCTCCGATACGGCAAGATAAAAAGAAATCACAAATATCTTTGTCTCATCGTTTGTGATTTCGCAATATCTAGTTTCGCTACCATATGATTTAAATTATTATGAGGTGATCAATAATTCTAGTTTATTCTTCGGGAGTATAAGTCCGGGTTATTGACTGGTTCCTGTTCACCTTGATTTTACCAAAAGACGGAACAAAACTCGTAGGTTTATCTATTATCATAGACTTTTCTGTGTGATACAAATTTGTTTATTCAAGTCTTCGACTTTGGTTCATAGCAAATCTTGGTTGTGAGTGAGATCAGCTAAGGAAATCAAGTGCGTAGTATCCTGCTGGGATCATAGACGTAAGGAGCGCAACTGTACCTTGAATAAGTGTGATATTGATTAGGGTTCAACTACAGTCCAGGCCGAAGTTAGTTTGTAGTAGGATAATGTCTGTAGCAAATTAATACAGTGTGGTGTTCAATCTGGACTAGGTCCTGGGGTTTTTATGCATTTGCGGTTTCCTCGTTAACAAATTTCTGGTATCTGTGTGTTATTTCTATTCCGCATTATATTTTGTTATATAATTGAAATATCACAGGTTATATGTTGTATCGATCAATTGTGAAATCCAACCTTTGGTTGTTGATTGGAAACTGATTGATCCTTAGATATTGGTCTTTGGTACCATCCAAGTTTATATCTCTCTTGTATTTGATAAAGACTCGCAGATTTCTATTTGCTTGAGTATAGATCAAATCGAGAGATAGAGATACTAACTCCTTGATATACTTTTTATTAAGATTGAATCTGACTGTCTAGTTGATTCTCTTAAAAGTATATTAGAGTTAGTCCATACAGATTGCTAATCGAAATATTGGGTGAGTTTATTAGACCCCCGTTTTTTGAATTGGTACCAGAACATGCAAATACGTTTAAGACCTCAAAAGTCTGTGTTTGTAGCGATCTGACTCTATGGACAAAGGTGTTATCTCTATTAACGTACCACCAGTCTTCATTTGCTCAAATTACTTATGGTGGAAAATTGTTATGCGAGCTTTTCTTCAAGCGCGTTATTATCAATCATGGGTATATGTTGTCAATGGCTATGATGCTCCCGTTGTTGCAGTAGGTAAAGTTAATGTTCCAAAAAATATTGGCGAATACGATGCTGCTGAGATACTTGTTGCCAAGCAAAACTCCGACGGTTTTAATGCCATTACCCCAAATCTTCAGCATCATGTGTCAAATTGCACTAGGTCTAAAGATGCTTGGGATATCTTAGAAACCGTATTCGAATGTAATACCAGTGAAAAAGAAGTTAGGCTTCAAAACCTTAATTCCGATTGGGAAAACCTTCGTATGGCAGATGAAAATTCATTCGATGAATTTAATCACAAAGTGTCTGAAATTGTTAATGCATCTTTTGCATTGGGTAAGACTATTCCTGAAAAGGACATTGTGATGAAAATTCTCAGATCACTGCCATCTAGATACGACTCTAAGAAGCATGCCATCGTTGAGGAAAATAACCTTGATAATCTCTCCAGAAATACGCTGGTTGGGAATCTTAAGATCTTTGATCACTAACATTCATCCAAATCTAAGGATGTTACGTTCAAAGTACTGAAAGACACAAAATTACTTGATAAAAGTAAAAATGTGTATATCTCCGAAGACGATCACTCTAAGACTGATTCATCAGATGAAGATCTTGACAAATCGGTCTCAATAATCACAAGACAGTTTAGGGACCTTCTATTGAAGAGAAGTAAACTGTTCACAAGAGATAAACCAAAAGCATCAGTAAAACGTCATAATCGTATTCCTCCTAAAAACAGGTACACTGATGAAACTGATGACGAGGATATGCCTCGGTGCTTTAAGTGTAAAGGATTTGATCATTTTGAAAACGAGTTCCCAAATCGTAGAAAATACACTGGGAACAAAGGTCTTGCTGCAACACTTGATGAGATGACTGACAATTATGATTCCGATGAAGAAAAAAAAATCAAGTGTTGCTCTTCTATGTGAAAATATTGATTTTGATAATTGTAGCAATACATAAATCAATCTTGATACTCTTATAGAAGAGAACCCAATCAAAATGGAAGAATCAATTGACCCTTCCTTTGGAAACTCTATGATAAATGTTTCAGGATCTACGTTGTACCTAGCATATTGCATCTCACAGGTGCCTGGATCATCTCATGCGTTGACATGCTCCTATTGTTCTCTCAAGCTTCATGAACTTTCAAAGTGTTTCAAGTAAAAACACAAGATGCGATATGTCAACAAGCTTCAAAAAAGAGCAGATCGTCTAGCTACCAAGCTTAAACTAGCGGAGAAAACAGCTGAGGTATGTAAGATCTTATCTTCTTCAAAGAAAGTAGTTTCCAAAGATAGAATTAGACCATTAGAGAGGAAAACATGGTCTAAACATAAGGAAAGGCAAGGTTTCATGAATTACAACCAAAAGGATCATGGTGGACAGATTGTTGTTCACCACAACACAACTTGATTGTGTTGTCTTTGTGCATCTTTTCTCATGTGCCTATTTAAAAGAGACAAGATCGTGCACACCTCAGGCTTTAATATATATATTATTATTATTTTGTTTTTTGTTTTTTAGCTTTGTGTAGTTTGATTTTTGGAATTCCTTCATATCATTGTTGACATTGGAAAGAACGTGTTTGCCAAAAGAATAGGGTTATTATCGACAATTTTATTCTTTATAGGGTTGTGAGTTGGACGTGTACAAACCTATTTAAAGGTTTCGAAACCCTACATTAATTTTTTCTTCTCTGATACTCTTTATATCATTAGACTGCTTGTTGAAGTTTATTTGTGAATTCCCCTCACAAAACTGTATATCATAGAAACTCCAAGCATCATGTTTTCTGATGGAAAAGATATCAATATGATTGCTAAGCCATCAATCAAAAAGGAAAAATAGAAATCTCAATTGCCTCCAACTTTGAAAAGAAAAAGAAGGATTATGAGGAAGCCAAGAGTTGTTCCATCAAACTCTCAGAAGTTTTCTGATGTTCTTGAAGAGTTGAAGCTGGCAAGAAAAGAGATTCAATAAATAAAGGCTTGTGTTTTAAGATCATTGTGAAAAAGCGGGGGTCTAACAACCACACCCAATATTTCGTTTTGGAAATTTGTATGAACTAAACCTTAATAATATTCCGAGAGTAAAAAATCAATCAAAGAATAATACTAAAGAGTTCATCTCTTACTCAACACAATCAAGGGTTAAACAGAAGCAAGTCCGTAAACCTGATTTTAGTGTGAAGTTCTTGAACCAAAATCTTTTGTGTTAATCACAACCTATTCAATATTCATCTAGTATAAACCTATTTAAGCAACAATTACTAAAGGAAAATTTCAACACGGTGTCCACTTGAAACAGGGTTAGTCCGGACTGGTCTAACAATGTGAAAATAACAAAATTAATTGTTCAAGATCAATCAAGTCGTATCCAACAACAAGGTCGGATTTAACAACTATGATTGATTAACGTACAACCTGTATTATTTCAATTATATAAATAAAATATAATGCGGAAAAGAAACAACACAGACACCAGAAATTTTGTTAATGAGGAAACCGCAAATACAGAAAAACCCCGGGACCTAGTACAGAATAAACACACACTGATTATAAGTTGTTACACCAATTTCCTACTACCTATTCAGACTAGATGTAATACCTTCTTCAGTACTAATAGAATTCCTAGCAGAACACCGATTCTCTTTAGGATTCTTCTCGCAAATCTTCCAGCAGAACCCAAGGCACTCTTTAGAAGATACAATGACACGATTGGATATTTTGTTTGCACAAAACACCAGTTTTATTTCCCTTTAGATGTAAATCAAGGTTTTGGAAATCTTGTGTTTGTTTTAAACAACTACCTAATAAAAAGTAGTGAAATCAAAACAAACTTGTAGATTAGGGTTTTAACTTACAATCAGTATGCGTACTCACAAGAAGTCTGTGAACCTGATTTTCGTAAGTGAACTTAGGTGATTCCAAAGATCAATTTCCAAGTTAAGAAAACTGAAAAAGCGGGGGTCTAACAACCACACCCAATATTTCGATTAACAATCTGTATGGACAACTCCGAGTTACTTTCTATAGAATCAACTAGACAGTTAGACTCAATCAATAGAAAATATCTCAAGGAGTTTATTATCTCTATCTCTCAATTTGATTTACTCAAGCAAATACAATATGCGAGTCTTAATCAAAGATAGATAACTTGGATGGTACCAAAGACCAATATCCAAGTGTCAATCAATTTGAATCAACAACAATTAAGGTCAGATATTCTAATTGATTGAACAACGCACAACCTGTATTATTTCAATTATATAACAAAATATAATACGGAAAAGAAATAACACAGACACCAGAATTTTGTTAACGAGGAAACCGCAAATGCAGAAAAACCCCAGGACCTAGTCCAGATTAAACATACACTGTATTAAGCCGCTACAGACACTAGCTTACTCCAAGCTAACTTTGGTCTGGACTGTAGTTGAACCCCAACCAATCTCACATTGATCCAAGGCACAGTTATGTTCCTACGAATCTGATCCCAATAGGATACTGCATACTTGATTCCCTTAGATAATCTCACCCACAACCAAGCGTTGCTATGACCCAAAGTCGAAGACTTTAATAAACAAATCTGTTTCACACAGAAAAGTCTACAAGGATAGATAAATTCTTCTCCCACGAATAAAACTATGAGTTTTGTTCCGTCTTTTCATAAATCAAGGTGAACAAGAACCAATTGATAAAACCAGACTTATATTCCCGAAGAACAACTCAGCTTTATCAATCACCTAACAATAAACTTAATCGATGCAGTGAAGAAGATTATTGAGGAATCACAAACGATGAGACGAAGTGTTTGTGACTACTTTTATATCTTGCCTATCGAAGATAGAAATCTCAAGCCAAGTATTACAATTGCACTCGTAAGATAGAAGATGCAAGATCAGATCACACAACTACGATAAAAGTAGTATCGGTCGGGCTTCACAATCCCAATGAAGTCTTTAAGTCGTTAACCTGGTTTTAGAAGAACAAAACCAAAGGTTAAAAGAGAATCAACCCTATCTTAGCAAACTAATATCACACAGAATGTGTGGGGATTAGGTTTCCAGTTGCTAGAGTTCTCCCTTATATAGTCTTTCAAATCAGGGTTTGCAATCAATGTTAGCTTAGTAACAAAGCATTCAATATTCATCATTAGATAAAAACCTGATTAGATACAAGCTAATATTAATCAACCGTTTGATCGAAAACATAGCTTGTTATACACATATGTACTACACGTTTGTTGGCTTGTGAAAACCGTACCCAAACTTGTACATTAGTTAACCAAGTGATAACTTTCATATCAACCATATTCTTCTTCACCATAACTAGTCCAAACGACTCAAATGAACTAATTAGAGAGTTATTCAATTGCTTAGATCTTTATGTACTACACAAGACACAATTGAAGCAAAGATGATGTGATTCACTCGAATCGATTCATGAACTATAAAGCCACGGTTTGCAATAGCATTCCTTAGTTTATTAAGATAAGTTCACAAATATTGTTTTTATACATAACCTACTCAAGTTCGCGGACTGGGTTCGCGGACTTAAGTTCCCGGATGGAGATCACAAACTCCAAAAGAAATTCTCGGTCGAGAACTTCCGCTAGTTCGCGGACTGGGTTAACGGACTGAGTTCGCGGAATGAAGCTCACGCACTTCTTCGGTTTCACTTGATCAACAAAGTTCGCAAACTTCGGTTCAAGCACTAAGGACTTATACATATATGTGTTTCCACAACAATGCTTATATCCTCCAATTTTTATATTGTCTAAACTCTCATTTCAATCATTAAAACATTCTGAGAGGGCGTTATATAGTTGTTATTCACAAACTATTTTTTGTCATAGCAATTTTCAAAATGATTGAAATATAACATGACTTTCGTCACTAGGTAAATATGAACTTGGCTAAAGCGAAAGCTTTACCAACACATATTTCGAGAAATAGATAAGCGAGTTATACTCATCTCGAAATATCATATGTATATATTCTTAGTCTATATAGTAATATGACTTTTGTCTCAAGATAGGAGATAGAATAAATATACTTTCGAGTGATAGATAAGTTCAAGTCTCCACATACCTTTTAGTCGATGGATATCCACTGGTTCCTTGAGTAGTCCTTCGTCATGTATGACGATCGCCATGGAGTTCTTGAGCTCAACTACACTATCTATCCTAGTCTGAGACCTTAGATGTAGTAGACTATAAATCAAAGACTTTATAGTTTTGATCACTAATATTGACAAACATGCTTGAGATAGCAACGCATGCGAGTTCGACCGAGCAATGCTCTAATAAAAACCCTAATAATTCTACAATAAGAACAACTAGATAAATCTAGAGATATCTTGTTTAAAAATTCGTAAGGATTTTTATGAGATACCTTAATCGAAGTTTTCTTTCTAGCTTCCGATTTTGACTAACAAGTGTTGGTATACGATCGGAAGCTGAAATATATCAAAACCTAGGGCTTATGGTCAAAAACTCTTGAATGGTTTTATATTAGAAGAGAAAACCTTAAAATAGACAACAAGTGAAAAACCTAGATTACAAGTTGTATGATCAATCACGAAGATTAAATCCAACTCGGCTTTGTCATCCCCAAAACAAAGACTTTTATCTCACTCTTGTTTATGAAGAACAGAAGACATGGAAAAACAACCTTATGAAGCTAACACCAATTTTGGGAGTCTTTCCTAAGTTACAAATATTACCAAAATAATTAACATATAATTAATTTAGCAAATTGTATTTAAGTGAATAAATCACAAACAATTTAATATGGTAATCAAAGATGTTTGGAGTAATAGCTAACTTGCCTAGATAAGGAAACATCACCAACTTGACTAAAAAAGACTTCTAGTCACGTAATTGGACCCAAGTCCGTGAACCGTTACAAACAATCCATGGATTGTTTCCTACTAACGAACTGTAACAATTACAACAACACTTATAATTGTTACTTTAATAAATAACTCATAACTTCATCGTTATAACATTCTCAGAGGAAATTATATAGTTGTTATTCGCAAACCATTTTTCGTCAGAGAAATTTCCAAAATGATTGAAACATAACATGAATTTCGTCATTAGGTAAAGATGAACTTGGCTAAAGCGAAAGCATTACCAACATATATTTCGAGAAATAGATAGGCGAGGTAAACTCGGCTCGAAGTACCAAATGTGTATAATCTTAGTCTATATAGCAAAATGACTTTTGTCTCAAGATAGAAGATAGAGAAGATAGAATTTTGAGTGATAGATAAGTTCAAGTCTCCACATACCTTTTAGTCGATGAAGATCCACCAGTTCCTTGATCAGTCTTTCATCTTGTATGATGATCGCCATGGAGTTCTTTATCTCATGTTATGATGATCGTTATAACATGAGATCCTCTATAGGGATAAAGGTTATTGTAACCAAAGTCATGAATCAAATAACCTCAAGTATATATATATATATATATAAATGTACATTTACCGTCATAGGAATTGTACCAAAGAGTGAGCATTTATCTCGATAGATTAAAAAGGTAGAATTGAACAAGAATCCAAATGAAATCAATCACATACCTTTATTGATGAAGTACTTGTAGATGTATTCTTGTAGTCTTCAATATTCATACTTTAAGGATAGCTTCGATTCAACTTCTTAGAGATAATCTAGTCCGAAACTAACTTTAGTATGCTAAATCAAGAACGCATTTTGTTAGAGCATTGCTCGATCGAACCCGTATGCGTTGCTATATCAAGCATGTTTGTCAATATTAGTGATCAAAACTATAAGTTTTGATTTCTAGTCTACTATAACTAAGGTCTCGGACTAGGATAGAAAGTGTAGTTGAGCTAAAGAACTCCATGGCGATCATCATACAAGATGAAAGACTGATCAAGGAACTGGTGGATCTTCATCGACTAAAAGGTATGTGGAGACTTGAACTTATCTATCACTCAAAAGTCTATCTGCTCTATCTTCTATCTTGAGACAAAAGTCATTTTGCTGTATAGACTAAGATTATACACATTTGGTACTTCGAGCCAAGTTTACCTCGCCTATCTATTTCTCGAAATATATGTTGGTAAATCTTTCGCTTTAGCCAAGTTCATCTTTACCTAATGACGAAAGTCATGTTATGTTTCAATCATTTTGGAAATTGCTCTGACGAAAAATGGTTTGCGAATAACAACTATATAATGTCCTCTGAGAATGTTTCAATGATTGAAATGAGAGTTTAGACAATATAAACAACGAAGGACATAAGCATTGTTGTGGAAACACATATATGAATAAGTCCTTATTCATTGAACCAAAGTTTGCGAACTTTTTTAATCATGAGAACCGGAGAAGTGCGTGAGCTTCAGTACGGGAACCCAGTCCGCGAACTGGCAAAGTTCTCAAACCCGAGAATTTCTATTGGAGTTTGTGAACTCCATTCGGTAACTTAAGTCCGCGAACTTGAGTAGGTTATGTCTAAAAATGATGTTTGTGAACTTATCTTTATAAACTAAGGAATGCTATTGCAAACCGTGGCTATATAGTTCATGAACCGATTCGAGTGAATCACATCGTTTTTGCTTCAATTATATCTTGTGTAGTACATAAAGATCTAAGCAATTGAACAAATCTCTAACTAGTTCTTTTAAGTCATTTGAACTAGTTATGATAGAGAAGAATATGGTTGATATGAAAGTTATCATATGGCTAACCATTTGGTTGACTATGTTGAACCAACTAATATACAAGTTTAGGTACGGTTACACAAGCCTACAAACGTGCATTACATGTGTGTATAACAAGCTAAGTTTTCGATCTAATGGTTGAAAAATATTAGCTTGAATCTAATCAGGTTTTCATCTAACGGTGAATATTGAATGCTTTGTTATTAAGCTAACATTGATTGCAAACCCTGATTTGAAAGACTATATAAGGGATAACTTTAGAAACTGGGAAACCTAATCCCCACACATTCTGTGTGATACTAGTTTGCTAAGCTAGAGTCGATTCTCCTTTAACCTTTGGTTTCTTCTTCTAAACCCGATTAACGACTTAAAGACTTCATTAGGATTGTGAAGCCATACCGATACTACTTTTATTGTAGTTGTGTGATCTGATATTGCTGTTTCTATAGTACGAGTACAATTGTAATAATTGTCTTGAGATTTCTATCTCCGATAGACAAGATAAAAAGTAATCACAAACATCTTCGTCTCATCATTTGTGATTCCACAATATCTTTTTTCGCTGCGTCGATTAAGACTATTATGAGGTAATTGATAATATTGTGTTGTTCTTCGGGAATATAAGTCTACTTTATCAATTGGTTCCTGTTCACCTTGATTTATCAAAAAATGGAACAAAACTCGTAGGTTTATCTGTGGGAGACGGATTTATCTATTATCATAGACTTTTTTGTGTGATACATATTTTTTTATTAAAGTCTTCAACTTTGGTTCGTTGCAACTCTTAGTTGTGGGTGAGATCAACTAAGGGAATCAAGTGCGCAGTATCCTGCTGGGACCAGAAATGTAGGAGCATAACTGTACCTTGGATCTGTGTGAGATTGGTTGGGGTTCAACTATAGTCCAGACCGAAGTTAGCTTGGAGTATGCTAGTGTCTGTAGCGTCTTAATACAGTGTATGTTTAATCTGGACTAGGTCCCAGGGTTTTTCTGCATTTGCGGTTTCCTCGTTAACAAAATTCTAGTGTCTGTGTTATTTCATTTTCCGCATTATATTGTTTATCTTTATAATTGAAATAATACAGGTTGTGGTTCAATCAATTAGAATATCCGACCTTTTGGTTGTTGATTTAAATTGATCGACACTTGGATATTGGTATTTGGTGCCATCCATGTTATCTATCTTGTATTTAAATTGAGACTCGCAGTTTGCTTAAGTAAGATTTAAATCGAGATATAGAGATATAAACTCTTTGATACACTTTTCTATTGATTGAGTTTGACGGTCTAGTTGATTCTCATAAAAATTATATTGGAGTTTGTCCATACAGATTACTAATTGAAATATTGGGTATGGTTGTTAGACCCCCGCTTTTTAAATTGGTATCAGAGAAGGCAAACATATTCAAGACCTTACAAGTCTGTGTTTGTGGCAATCTGAGTCTAAGGATAAGGTCTCTTTCGCGCATATCTAGATATCTCATAAAGCTTTCGATTATGCTAAGTGTATTGGAAACACCTCAAAGGATTACTCCTTAGTTGATTCTTCCGAATCCCGAGGTAGAAAGTTTGTTCAATTATATGTTGACATATCTTCCACCTCTCATGAGGCTTGTGACACTCTGGCAATATCTGAAAAGGAGCTCACCAGAATTTCAAAAAATTCTGCTGAAAATATTGATTTTCAAAATAATGATCAGCTTGTTGATGAATTCAAAAAGTCTCTTGATCGAGAATGTGAACTCTATAACATCATTGAGTCTTTCTCCAAAAATATTGGAAAAATTCTCCAAGAAACTATTCTACAATGTGAAAAGATTAGTAATCTTGAGAGAATTTTTAAGGAAGACCCAATTAGAGAAAAATGTTTGATCGAGACTCATTTGTCATACCTTAACATACTTCGTGTTGAAAAAGAGAAATTGAGTGCATCTCCTACTCTAGCCCATGAATAGTGCAAATCCTTGGAAAAGGAAAACTCTGTCTTAAGGAGAAATTCTTCTGCACAAACTAATTCTCATGAATTACAGAACATGAAGAAGTGTCCTCCAGTAGAAGGTTGTGTCAAGAAAGGTTTACATAACTTGTAATCTTATCATATGTCTATGAAGTTAAAACAGGTGCCAATTATTTCTTCTCTTCCACAAACCTATATATTTTGTGGGAAAAGGAATCACTATATTATCCATTGCTTTTCCAGAAAGAAACAAATTTCAAAACTTCATAATTTGCTTCTCTTCACTGTCAATGGAACAAATAGTCGAATGACTACTACAGTGAACCGCATGCCCACATAAAACCTTATAAAAATGATTTCTATTCTAGAAATCATCACATGGCTCAAGTGCATTCAGGCATAAATTCTTGTGTTGCTAATAAAAGTATTCCCTATACTTATAAGAAGGTTTCTGATAAATCTAAATCTAGAAAATGGATTCCTTTCTATTCTGATCCTCTTGAACCAATTGCGAGAGGTCCTAGATTTAGTCATCGGAGAAATCCTTCTAACATACATGCTAAGAAAGCTATGTCTTACTTCTCTGGGATGAGTTTTTTTCAAACAAAGAAGGATAGGCAAAAACAACATTCATTTAATGAGCTACAAGCTCATACTTGTGTAAATTAATCACAAGGTTGATATACCACATACAAAAAAACTAGTTGTGAGAGAATTGAATAGGTGTACTCTTGATAAAGTGACTCTAACTATCTAGCTAATTTCTTATTGTTCTTAGATGGATAGTTGGTCAAACTCCTATATGATATTTTTTTTTATCCTTCCTTTTTCTTGTCACTAAACTTGCTTGAGAAAAGTAGAAGCATGGACTTCTTCCGTGCAGAACTTGTGAGCCCTCCTCTTATGGGTATACGTACGGTTTCAAGGTTCTTTAAACCTATCTTTCTAACCGTAAATCTCTATAATTTTATTTATATACCCATCCTATTGAGTTAATCCTCTTCTCTAGGATTCATATTATCAATGGCTTCTTCTTCCTGCTCGTGGGACTTACCTAAAGATTTCGTTGATAACGCGGTATATTTCAAATTCGATGAAGAGAAGGGAACTTATGTTGAAGTCGGAGGATCTCTTCCTCAATCTCCCGATTCCTTTTCGGATATAGAGGAGGTTGAAGAAATCTCGTATGATGTAATTCTCGACTTCCTAAAGAACTTTGAGGAGGTAAAACAACAACTTGTTGATATAATGAAGTGTCTTGATGTGGTAAGAACTGAGTTGAAAAAGGTTAAGTCTGACCTTGTTCTCATGAAAACCCATGTTGAAGAACTTGCCAATAAGGATATCCTCTCCAAAGGTGCATAGGATGCTGTCGTTCACAATCTTTGGGACCACAAGACTTAAGAAGGTCCCGAACTGTCTATATGACTTAGTTCGCAATGGCTTGGAAGTGTTTTCAGTTTAGCCTGTTTCAAGTTTGTTTGCCTATTAAATCTTCTATTTTTCTTGTTTTGTTTAGAATAATAACTAGAGGTTGGAATAGCCATTATTGTGATTACACATAGCTATGTCCAACGTTTTTATCTTCATGTTTTTAGGTTTATTTGTTTA
Source organism: Papaver bracteatum (assembly GCA_023529315.1). Classification (NCBI taxonomy): domain Eukaryota; kingdom Viridiplantae; phylum Streptophyta; class Magnoliopsida; order Ranunculales; family Papaveraceae; genus Papaver; species Papaver bracteatum. The sequence goes on from JAJJWX010003488.1 coordinate 2,085,430, forward strand.
AATTTTAAAACTGTTTGGCAGATGATTATTGCAGTATTCATATTTATGGTTTTGTATATTGCAATATTGTTATGGGAAATGTGTGTTTGCATCCGTGAACTTGATTGTCGCATACCTTGTCAAAAGTAAAGTCGTTCATGAGTTGTTATGCTTAAAGAAATGAATTGACTTTTGACAAATACAAAAGTTAAGCCTATTATGTTAATTCTTGATGGAAGATAGGTTAAAATCTTTTGTTATTCAAGGATTATGTCTATTGTATGTCATTGTGCAAATGGTGATGGAACATAGAATGAACCCTTGTTCATTCCGCAGTAATTGATCTTCCATGATCCGTTTTTTATGTGTATTACTGTGAGGCTCCGTAATGTGTCTTATGTTGAGCACTAATGTAGATGGTGGATTTTCGACAAAGGGTAAAATTGTAAAACTATACTCCAAATTTGGCAACCGCTCATGTCTCTCATTAAAGCATGAAAGCTCATGTCGTAAATCTCTGACTGAGAAGGTTGTCTCTCAGAGTACATGTAGATGTGTAGTCTCCAATCTAAGGCCACGACACATCTCATGAATACTGAGCAATTTCAATAATTACTCCGGATCCGTCAATCGGATGAGTATCGAGACTCATGTCTCTAAGCATGAAATCTCATGCCATAAACCTCTGATGGAGAAAGTCTCTCAGAGAAGATGTAGATGTGCAGTCTCCTAGTTGAGACCACGACACGTCTCATATTGTATAAAATCGAAAGATTGGGCGGCTCCTAGACAGCATGCCTGTTAGTATAGAGCGACAACGTCTTCGGGATGCAACCAGCTTTTCCCTGACAATACAAGAGGAATATGACACTCCAGCAAGTTCATATTGCTCAACCCTCAGATGATTAATGCTCCTAGATAGGAAGCCCTTCTAGTATAGAGCCATCAATTAATTATCTTAAATCGTTTGAATATCCAGCAATATTCTACGAGCCATCTTTAATCGCCTGAATATCCAGCAATATTCTACGATTCTCCGTTATATTTCGTCACTTCAATCCGTGGTTCTTCCCAGCAGAATTCCACGGGTTAGTGATAAATATTCAACGAAAACAAGCATCTGAGCATCGAGTAAGCCCTGACAAAAATGGTGCAAGTGTAATTAGCAAATAATGCACAAACCAGCATTTTGAATGCACGAACGAGCATTTCAAAAAATATGAATGAACGAGGAACCTATGCAAAATAGGAAGGAAAAAAATAGTAATAAAATATTAGCAAAAGCGTCAGGGGACTGGGTTCACTAGCCGGCCAGTCATGCCGTGACTAGTCCCGCGCCCAATTTTGTGTTTTATCATATTTTACTATTTTTCCCTGATCTCATGAAAATTCTATCGTTCAAGCAAATCTCATATTTTTTCAAAGAAATTATCTAAATCACACGATTTCATCAAAAACATAATAAAATAAGGGAAAGGTGTCATGGGACCGCCGGCCGTCCGGTCATGCCTGGGTCGTGGCCGGTCCCACACCTCACGTCCCCATTATTTTATTATTTCTCTCAAATTATGAAAATTCCTTGATTTTATGAATTTTCTCTAAAATCATGAAAATTACCTAATTTCATGTATTTTTAACTAAATCACATGATTTCATCAAAAAATAATAAAATTAGGGAAAGGTGTCATGGGACCGCTGGCCAGCTGGTTATGCCTTGGCCGTGGCCGGTCCCACACCTCACGTTCCCTATTATTTTATTATTCCTCTTAAATTATGAAAATTCCTTGATTTCATGAATTTTCCATAAAATTACCTAATTTCAAGTGTTTTCTAAAATCATAGAAAATATTAAATAAATTAGGAAAAACTTGTGGGACCAGGATCTAGCCAGCCGGCTATTCCCTAGCCGGTCCTACACGCCCATTATTTTATTATTATTTGGTGTTTTGTTTCATGATTTCATGAAAACTCCCTGATTTCAACAAAATATCTTGGTTTTCAACAAATCCCTTTGATTTTATGAAAATCAAAATTATCTAAAATCATCAAAACTTAGTAAAATTGGGTAGATTGGTGGGATCCGCTCCCATGGCCGGCCGGCCATGCCTTTTCCGGTCCCACACTCCCATTCCTTATTTTATTTTATTTTATCTCTCATCTCATGGAAGTTCCATAATTTCATCAAATTCTCTAGTTTCATGGAATTTCCCTCAAATCAGAGAAAACACATAAAATTACATAAAACTGGGAAATATGTGGGACCGTGCTTGTCAGACGGCCGGCCGGCCATACCCTAGCTGTGGCCGGTCCCACATCTTGCAATTCCCTATTTTATTTATTTTCCCTCATCTCATGTATTTTTCCCAGTTTCAGCAAAACCATGGATTTTGCATATTTTCTCCAAATGTTGCTCAAACGTGCACCTGGAAATATCAAAATTCTCAGGACTGAAGCGCGGACATTATGGTAACACGAGCGCATCCCCTTGACCGACCAAGGGTGACCCTGAGGCTTGCAAATAGCTGGTCTCGCATGTTTTAAGGGTTTTAACCTAATTTGCTCAATTGCTCATATTAGGTTCAAACTCTTTCCAAAAAATTGGAAGTTTGCTCAAATGACCATCTATTGGTCCCATGACCATCAAGCGCTGGTCTCATGACCTCTTGGTCGGTCCTCTATATTTCCATAATACCAGGTTTTATTATTTGTCGCTCGCACGAGCATTATTTCGGTAAATGATTAAACCAGCATTTGATCATTCTTTTACAACTGGTCTCAGTTGACTTTGGTATTTTTGTTCATTCGAGCATTTGGGCGATATATGGTGAACCTGTCATCCCATATAGCCGGTCCCTGTGTTACTCTGTATTGATTTTCAATAAATCACCATTTCGGTAAAATTAGGGTTTGGAATCTAGAGCTCTGCAGAAACGTAATTCTAAGCAGATTCAAACACTCTGATAATTTTACGTTGATTCCACAATCAACACTTTATCTATTTTGCTCGACCCAACATTCAGTAACTTAAATTAATATTTTATTCGGTCATGCTACCAATAAATTCATCAAACGAGCAATATTTGCTCAAATTGGAAATATTTGCTCGAACCGGCAATATTCACTCAAATTAGCAATATTCGCTCAGACTCAATATTTGCTCAGATCAAAGAATATTGGTTCAACTATAAATATTCGATAATTCAGCAACACAGTTTGCTCGTTTTAGGTTGATACCTCGTCTCAGCAGACATGTTAAATTCATGAGTTTCAGAACATTTGTAAAACATGTTCAACTCAGCAATACATGGACTCATCGTCCCATAAAGTCAGGAACTAACTCCACAATCAAGAGATTTCAATCGTGTCACATGAGCGGATATTAACTAGGGTTTTGGGCTGGCAGTCTACGGCACGTGTGTTCACCCACGATGAAAATGTGAGCAAGTTATGCAATCAGTTAGAAGAGTCAGCAAAGTAATGGGTGGAAAATTAACCAAGTCTCCGCACGATGAGTAATTGGTTTAACACAACTTCCCACTTCCCCACTCTCTGATTTCAGCAAACTATCACACTTCATGGGATCATGGTGTTTTAAACGCCAGCATTATAAAATGTCTCTGAATCCTGATTGAAGGCGTTAGAGTTTTCGAACATTTGAACAACAGTCTCCTAAACGAGAAATTTCTAATCAAAGTTCATACATACAATCCTTCGTCTACAGGAACTCACAGAAATCACTCTCAATCAGGCAAAATTCAATCATTCGGAACACTTTCACACTGAATTCACAACACACCTAAAATCTCAGATCACCATTGATCTCACGCATTTCTCAGCTTCCCTCCTACAGATCAACCCATCCTCTCTTGTGACCGAATTGACTCTAGAATGACCATTGTTCTTGGTTTAGTCCGGAGTCTTACAGATTGATCTCTCGAACTTAAATTTCTCCATTCTTGCAGTGCATCTGTGTGAGGTTCAACATTTCGCTCGGTTCAAGGAGTCTCCACACGGTCGACTCTTCAATTCCGTAAAAACCAGCAAATCGTTTTTCCCCATCTACAGATTGGCGACCATAGTGGGAGGTTAATCTCTTGGTTGCAATCTCAAGGTTTCACAAGGATGGCTGGTCTTAGGAATAACTCAACCGCTCTAGATCCCAACCAGAATCGCTCGAACGGTAATATCCCTCACACTCCTTCGATCAATTCCGATTACAATGAATTATCATATTTTACAACTCCATTTATCTCCGTTGAATCAATCAATGGAGAAACCCCAAGCTTGGCTGAATTGGCACGAAGACAAGAAGACTTGTCAAGGAACGTGGACCGACTGAAGAGGGCGATCGAAAACCTGTTCACTTTTCTGGTACACGTGACGAGGATTTTAAGAGCAGAGATGGTGGAACCTCCAAATCCCTCGACTGATGATCCTCCCCAGACCAATAGTTTCACCACATATGAGAAGCCAGTAGAACAGGAAGTTGCACATTTGATTGAAATTTTATGTGAACTCCTACACTTATCCAAAGATCAGCGCACAGACACATTTGATACACTTAGTCGGATATCATCTGAAATGCAAATAACTTCACCAACCCCAGCAGTTGAAGAAGTATCTTTGGTGTCTGGACATTCGATCGACAACATCACTTTTGGAGAAGAAGATCGCATGGCAGACGAAGGACACAATCAGGCGCTATACGTAACTGGTTTCATCAAAGGCACCGAATTTAGAAGAGCTCTCGTCATCACCGGTGCTTCCACGAATATTGTTACTATAAAGACTCTTAGGATGACCAGATTCCCACAAGGTAAAATCATTCTCCATCCCATTCTAATGACATGATTTGAAGGAATCCAAAGTCATACATATGGATATGCATACATAGATTTGAGGGTGGGCCCAATTCAGTCGAAAGTGAAATTTCATGTGATCGAGCAAGAACCTGACTATCACATGATACTTGGACGACCATGGCTCCATGAAAAAAAGGTGGTTCCCTTAACCTACCACCAATGCATGAAGGCCTTACTCAACAAAAAAATCGTTCACATAGCTGTTTCATCATCTCCTTACACTCTGTCCTACGATGTTGAGTTCATTGAATCCCAGAGAAGCATCCCTGAGCTTCCTAAGAAAATATACAGTACTCCACTTCCAAGTTGGAAGACGATTGAAGTATCTGCTGCTGACGCGTCATCACCAACTTCAAAGGCAGGACCAGTCAACTCACCTGCTACGCCAGTCAAACGCCGAAAAGATAAAATCACGATCCCATGATCCAATTTTATGACCGTTCATGATGCATAAGGAAGGGTCATTTACCGGTGACGCAAAGATTAGCAATTAACATGGGAGATTAATCAAGAGTCTCCCCGCACTGATGAATTATGTCAGAACGAACAATTACATGAGGAGGAAGTTCAGGAAGCTTCACAGCAGTTACAAGATGGCAAGAATTATATTACTGATGATCTTGAAACAGTTAACATCGGCACAGAAGAATAACCAAGACCAATATTGATCTGTTCTGTGCTATCACCGGAAGAACATGCAGGCCTAGTAGAATTACTGAAGGAGTATCGAGATATATTCGCCTGGACGTATGAAGAAATGCCTGGTCTGGATGACAAGCTGGTCACTCACCGTGTACACATCATCCCCGGCTCCAAAGCTGTCAAACAACCGCCTATGCATTTCAGGCATGAAGTCGAAGAACAAATCAAAGTTGAAATTCAAAAATTACTGGTAGCAGGATTTATCAAGCCTATTCAACATCCAACATGGCTGGCTAATGTTGTCCCAGTTAAAAAGAAAAATGGTCAAATCAGGTGATGTGTAGATTTCAAAAACTTGAATAAATGCTGGCCAAAGGATGACTTTCCTTTACCCAACATTGATATGCTCGTTGATGCGACTAGCGGCCACGATATATTCACATTCATGGATGGCTACAGTGGTTACAAAAAAATCAAGATGTTCGAACATGATGCTACCAAGATCGCGTTCCGTACTCCCATTGGGAATTTTTATTACACTGTGATGCCCTTTGGATTGAAGAATGCAGGCGCCACCTACCAATAAGCCATGACGTAAATATTTCATGACATGATGCACAAACAAGTAGAAGACTATTTTGACGATGTTGTGGTGAAATCGAAAGCTCAAGCATCCTATCTGGAAGTTCTGAGATAAGTCCTCGAAATATGCAGAGAATACAAATTGAAGATGAATCCTCTAAAATGCGCTTTTGGGGTTTTTTCTGGAAAGTTTCGGGGATTCTTGTTCACGGCCGAAGGGATCAAAGTCGATCCAGAAAAAGCAAAATATATCTCTTCCATGCCTCCTCCAAGCACTGTGAAGTAACTGCAGAGCTTTATGGGTAAGGTGAATTATATCAGATGCTTCATACCAGGATTGGCTCAACTTATTGCTTCTTTTACTCCCCTGCTGAAGAAGGGAGCAAGTTTTACTTGGATGAATGTTCAACATGAAGCATTCCAGAAGATACAACAGATATTTTTATCACCTGCAGTCATGAGGTCTCCGGTGCAGGGACGCCCATTGATACTATACACAGCTTCTAGTGACGTTTCTATCGAGGCATTGCTAGCTCAAGAAGATGAAGAAGGCGTCGAACATCCAATTTATTATTACATCCGAACTATGAAGGATGCTCAACTCAGATACCCGAAAGCTGAAAGAACATGCCTGGCATTAGCTCATGCAATGCAAAGATTCATGCACTACTTACTATCCAATAAAGTTGTGCTCGTATCCAAAGCTGATCCAATAAAGTTTTTACTCTCAAAGCCGGCTCTGATGGGAAGACTTGCGAAGTGGTTGTTGCAAATGTCAGAATTCGACATAGTATGTGTCTCTCCTAAAGCAATCAAGGGTCAAGCAGTGGCAGATTTACTGGCTGCCTTTCCAGGAGAGGATTCCACAACATTACAAAATAACGTACCAGGAGAGCTTCCAGAGATCTCAGTCTTCAAAGAAGAACATGGTTGTTGTACTTTGATGGATCTGACACTCCTAGCAATTATACTGGAGGAGCGGGTGTAGTTTTGGTATCACCGTCAGGGTAAGTATTCTCACATTCATTCAAGCTGTATTTCCACTGTACAAATAATTCAGCAGAATATGAAGCCTTCTTGCTAGGGTTATCCTTAGCTAAACAAGCAGGAGCAATGCATCTGGAGATCAAAGGAGATTCAAAATTGCTAGTCAATCAAATGAGTGGGATATATTCTCTCAAGGAGATAATGCTTTCTCCATTCAGGGTTGAAGCACAACGACTCCTGACTCATTTTGTTGATGCGACCATCACCCACACCGGCCGGACCAACAATAGGCATGTTGATTGCTTAGCAACCCTTGCCTCCAAGATGCAATTCGAAGGGTCAGAAAAATCCATCATAGTACAGAGACGAGCTTTATCATCTACATGGCTCAATAAAACTGAAGATACTCCATCAAGTGACTGGAGGGTACCTATTGTTCGTGATCTAAGCATCTCCATTACAGAAGGAACAATCAGTCTCAAAGAATTGAAGAACTTCTTTCTACTCCATGGGGCGTTGTACCATCACAACCCCGATGCTTCTCTATCACGATGCCTTGGAGACGAATAAGCAAGATAAAAACTCGAAAGTGTGCATCAAGAAGTATGTGGGCAGACTTTAGTAATAACACTTTACAGAAGGCTTCAAAGACTTGGGTATTACTGGCCCTCTATGGAAACACAGTCAAGGGCTCTACAAGGAGCTTATCCTAATTTTCAGACTCCGCCTCACCATTTGGAGGTATTGACACTCCATTATACCGGGGACTAGATACAAACTTACATCAAATACCTTCGAGACAACAAGTCGCCACCGAAAAATAAAGATGCAATCAAGCTCATACAAAGAGTTAAGAGATTTGTCTTTCTTGATGGAATCTTATACCGCAAGAGTTTTGGAGGAGACTTGTTGAGATTTCTAGCCGGAGATGAAGTTTTTGTGGTCCTGAAGGAAACACATGAAGGAGAACATCAAGGGAAAAAGAAATTGTTTCTCCAGATTCATGAGAAATATTACTGGCCAACTATGGAGGACAATGTAGCCGCCTATGTTCAGAAGTTTCACCGATGCCAGGTCCATGGTAACCTTATTCATACCCCATGTCTTCCATTACATTATGTGAATAGTCCATGGCCTTTCTACAGCTGAGGACTTGATATCATCGGAAAGATTAATATGGCATCCTCAAAGCAGCATGAGTATATCATCACGGCTACTGAGTATTTCACCAAGTGGGTTGAAGCAATCCCACTCAGAGGTACTACGAGGATAACTGTTTCAGCCTTCATCAAAGAACACATTATAACTCCTTTAGCCAACAAGGATGTTGAGAAATTTCTCAAGGAATACGGGATCAAACAAATCTTCTCCACACCATATTACCCCCAAGGGAACGGGCAAGCGGAGATCACCAATACAACTTTGATCCAGATTATCAGTCGGACGATTCATGACAATCCAAGATCGTGGCATGAGCAGCTGCCCATGGCTTTGTGGGCTTAGATAACTGCACCAAGGAGCTCAATCTGAATGTCGCCATACATATCAAATGTAAATTATTTTCTTCAAAGAGCATGCAAGATGCTCGTTTGTTCACCAAACTACATCAATTGAACAAATTTCTAGACTATTCTACCTCATCAGAAACCTACATCTCAATTATCCTGATAGCTCATAGCAAACCATCCAGCAATGGATAATCCCTATAAGAAACTCTGTCAAGTTTCTTTTGAAAAATCCTAGTCTTTTCTCTCAAATCCTCAACAGCTTTCTCAACCCTTGCCGACTCCAAAGATAGAATCTTCTCATCCTCCAATAAGGTAGTAGTCATGGAAATTGCATCAGCATCCTCCGCCGCTTTATGAATCTTGGTTATCTCAAGGCGACGATGGAGCCAGCCTACATTGAATTGAAATATCTCACAGTTAGAAATCATTTCATCCCACCTGTGCAGTTCCTAATTTTTGACATCCCGCAAGTGCATTTGGTTCATCTCTTCGATGATTGGCAGCAACCATGAAACTGTGGTCAAGAGGGTTGGTGTAAAACCTTTCCACATTTCCGTAGTAACAATGTGCCTATACTTTTTCCAGATCTTAGTATACAAAGGCGCATGACACTTGGGAATGACGAATCCACCGACTACTTCATTGTTTGGGAAAGTATTGATCAAGGGAGCTTCAAACAAGAGTCCAGCTGTCGGGTATTCACGAGCATGAACAATAGCTTCTGTCTCCACGGATTATGCAGAGTCTTCACATGCATGATTGCTACTATCTTCAACCTCAACCACGGTCACGTAATTTTCGCTCCTTCTCTTTCTGGCGTCAACAACGACACGCACATCCGCCTGCGATGAGATGGGGAAACATTTAATTTTGCCAAATTGAGCATAACGAAATTTTAAGAAGTTATGGAGTTGCTTACAGATGATCCAGCCTCAGCATGAGCCGACTTGTATCGGGAAGGGGTTATAACAGTCCGCTTAGGTCTTGGTTTGTGAGAGGAAGGATTCTTTTGGTTATCCTACACCAAATCAATCCCTTACGGTCAATAACCTCGATCAAATAGAGACAGAAAAGATGTATAACTTACCGAGATGGGCGTTTCTACCCCATGCTTCGACTAAAGTCCGTTTTGAGAAGAAGTATTATCACTAGACTTGGTGTGAGAGGTACGGCGATTGAAATTTCTTCTGTGATGAAACTAAATTAAGTATGGAAGAAGTAATTGCGCAAGTGATAAACCCTAAATCTTAAAGATATATATAAGATACGTCAGATACTTATCTCCGATTCAATTGCGAGTTTTGCTGAAACCCTAAGTCTTGAACGAAGTCAAACTGGGAATGCGGAGTGAAATTAGTAAACTGGGGACTAACCGAAGTTAGTCATGATCAGAAAGGCACACGGCCTCATGTGTTATACGGTTATGATTGAGTATTTTCATGAAATGAAGAACTACAAGAGTTAAGGGAGATTGTAATGGGTTCGGCATTGAAGATTTGTTTAATTCAGTGAAGAAGAACTCACATTAATAAAAATCTTTTATTCAGAAGGAAAACCTAATTACTTCAATAAGATTGTTTGAATGAAGACATCTACTACGAAAATTGAAAGTATTCAAATAATAAAAGAGAAAAGAGAATCAAAAGTAAAGATACTTGATAGGTGTCTAAAACACCTTATTATTTATCTATTGTTTATGCTTTCTCTGCTAGTTTTCTTGTAAATTATGTATCTTATGTTTTGTTTTTGAGTATTTAGGTACTTTGGAGTCATTTGGAATAAAAGAAGAGGAAACATGGAAAAAGCGTAGGAGGCGGAGTGTGTCTCATTATTTGCTTTTATTTCTTCATCTCTGTCTGAAAAGTATGCCAGCTTTAGTGATGCGAATTATGTCTGAAAAGCATGGCGGCTTTAATGATGTTAAGACATTGAAGAGAAGAAGTGGACTTGAGATGCAAAAGGCGGCTGCAGCTGGTGGAAGAGCATTCAATTGGAGCAAAAGGAGGCGCAACTTGTTTGAATATCGTATTTCTTCTCATCATGGTGAAGTGAACGAAAGGACAAAGCCACCGGTGAAAGAATGACGCGACTACGACGTCATACAATAAAGTTACGAGTGAAAGTATTGGCGAAGCTTGTCAGTTCCTTGAAACTGACATGACATAGATGAACTGGGTGTGGCCCTTATCGGCTGGACCTGAGTGGATATATCCATTTACCTATTGCCCAACCCTAAGACCGAGAAACGTTTTCTCCCTTTTCATTGCTTTTTGCCTGAAAGTTAGAGAGAACAGAAATTGAGAAGAAAATAAAAGCTGATGTCGAGAGAAATGAAAGAGGGTCTGATTTTCAGTCAATTGAGAAACTGAAAGATGAAATTGAAGTGGATTCAAAGCATAAATCCATGATGTTTAGGGCTCTCTGTGTATGATTGGTGTTCTTGAAGATTAGAGATGGGGTTGGTTTGAGTCTGAGAAACTCAGAGAAATCAAAGGGGTTTGAGCTGAGCAGAAATTTGGGGTTTTAAGGAGGTGAAATTGAGAGCAGATCTGGGTTTGTGGCCGAACATCAAGACATGGAATATGTTATTGGTAATGTAATCAAATGGGTTTGATAGAACTGTTGACTTTCAAGAACAAATTGAAGCTGAGAAGATGAAGGTGATGCTGTTGAATTCGAAAGCAGATGAAGGAAATTGGGGTATCTGCTGCTTGTTGAATCTCTACAGAAGCAAAGAATTACAGGGAAGCCTGAATGAGTTATGTGTTGAATTGTTAGATGTATGATTAGGTGTTTTACAGGTGCATCTATGGTGCACTCAGCAAAGAAGAAATTGAATAGAATATGGAGGAGTCCCAGTTGGTGCTATCAGTGATGGTGTTGTGGGTATTGAATCTGAGACTGCCAATGTTCAGTTCAGTTGGAGTTGTTTATGTTCAAGAATTCAGTGGACTTGATGGAGGGTTTGCTGTTTTGTACCAGATTAAGGTGTTGGGAATGAAATTTCAGTTGAGGTGTTGGTGCTCTTTGATAGTTGAGCATAGAAAAGAGTTGGAGTTTGAGAATTAGCAGGTAGCAGTTAGCAAGGATGGCAGTGGTAATTGTTTGAGCTGGAATTGCAAGAGAAGTTGCAGAGAAGGTGGAGTTGTGTTGCTGCTGTATGAACTGAACAGAAGAGTGTTTGACTACAATGGAAGTTGGTGCTTTAGGTACAGCAGTGGGTGATGGAGATTTGGTTGAACTGCAGCTTATATGGAGCTACTGTTATTCAATGAGTTGCAGGGAAAGCTGAAGTTAAGAAACTGGTGAGTGTTGTGAGCTGCAGAATGGTGGTGGCAATGATGGCCTTGTTGTAGTTGTTGTGTTGTGATGGTTTGAGACAGGGAGTAAGGGGATGGCTTGGTTGCAGAGGTGGTTGTTATCTGAGAAAGGAAGTATGGCTGGAGTGTTGTGGAATTTATGACTATTACTTCAGACTGGTGGTTGCTGGTTCTGTGGCCATTGATCTGAGGTGTTTGAATTTTTATTAGTGGTGCTGTTAGTCTCAGATTTAAGTATTGGTTGAGTGCTATGAAGAAGGTGGAAGCTACAAAGCTCATGCTGTTGATCTGGCACTTGAAAGTAATGGCAAGTGATGCTGTTCATGGTTGGTGATAGTCTTTGTGGAATGTGAGAGTCATAGAATGAAGCTGGATCTGGTGCTAGCTTATTGCAGGTTATGAGCTGGTGCACTGATGTTGTTGTGTAACTGCTGAGTTGAGCTTGAATGGTGAGTTACAGAAAGAGAAGGTATTGGGAGTAGCAATACATGGCCATCTGGGATGTGAAGTAGTTGGAGTGGTAAGAAAATGCAGTTTGATTGGCTTGTTACAGGTTCTTAAATATGGCAGGGCCAACATGGCTGGATAAATTAGTGAAGCTGCAGAGGCACAAGCATTATGGCTAGGCAGCTGAGTACAAGACTGCAACAACTTTGGCCTGGCAAGATTGACGCTGACTCTCGGTTTTGAATCGATGTGCTTGACCCGAGTTGACTCAACCTGACCCGATCTGACTGAGTTGGACCATTGACCGGTTGACTTTTCAGGTTGCCGGCGGTGACTTTCCGGCGCCGGATTCCGGCCAAAAACCCAGTTTTCCGGTGACCACTTTTGGGACATATTTTCTACATGGGTTTCTCTTACTCGTGGGCCGGGTGAATTTCCAACTAATGGACTTTGAAGACTTGGACCTAATTTTGGAAGGAGAAAAAGCTACAAAAAGAAAAGTTCTACTAAATTTTGGATACAACGTTTTATTCTATTCTTGGAGATTTTGCAGAGAACTACTTATAGGGTTTGCTTTCTTTTATGTTTCATCTTATTTCTTTGAATATTATGATGATGAACTCCATGAATATGAGTAGCTAAATACAATAATTGGTTATGGGATAAAAGTTGATTTCTTCAAGCATGTTATTTGATTCTATGAATTAGTTTTGTCTCAATTTTATCGTTTATGATTCATCGTTTATATTATCATATGATTTGAATGCTAGTTTGGTTGAGTCCGGAATCAATTGGATTTGTTTTCATCTCTAAAGCTATATTAGGGTTTTCAATACGTAAAAGTTGTTATCTCTGATTTTTAGTAGCATCTTGTGGTTAATACTTGTAGTGATACATCTTTTTAATCGCATATGAATCATAACCTTTGTTAAAACGAATTAGTGCTTTTACACGTTTGTTTTCATCGATTAGTCTTATTTCATAGAACTTATTGCTCTTAGGGAGTTAAATCTAATTGTGCTTTTACACTTTAGGTTGCTTTTTAAGAAGATTTAACATTAGCATCTTTCAATGTTGTTTGTGATAAAATCAGGAAATAAACGAGATACTCTTGCGATCAAGATATCTTAGGGCTTTTGATAATTGAGAGATTAAATACCAATTCTAATCATAGATGAAAAATACATGTTTGTGAATGATACTATCCCTTAACCAATATCTTCTCTTTATTGATTATTCCCACTATTTACTTTGCTTTATTTAGTATTATTACTTTGATAAAAACAAAAACACACCTTGGGTTATTTGGTTAGATAAGAATCTGAAAATTGCATAACAACAATCGCCTCTCTGTGGATACGAACTCTTTCTTATCGAATACTATATTTATAATTAGTAAAGTGAGGAAGTGAATTATTTTTGACGCATACGACACGCATCAAATTTTGGCGCCGTTGCCGGGGAGGCATTCGGATTGTTATCTAGTTTTTAGTTTCTTTTTATTATTTTTCTGCTTGCATACTTGTGTTTCGTTTCTTGTCTTGTTTCTCACTTGTTTGCGAGAATTGTTTTTCAGGTACCTAATCTCTGGCTTCTAAAGATTGGAATTATCCAAGGTGCATGATAGCTACTCGAAAAGGCACAATACTCCAACCAAGGCAAGGCACGACGGAAGAACACAACTTGGAAGTAGAACACGAAGCTCTTCGGCAAGAAGGAGAGGAAGTAGAACACGATATTCCTTTTGAAGAAGAAGGAGAAGGAGAAGAAGCAATGGGTGACCCTGCAAATCGTTCACTTAAAGACTTAGCTTCTCACAAGCTGGATATACAGCAGGGTTGCATTCAAACCGACTCCACTTTTGAAATCAAGCCGGGACTTCTTAGAGAATTACCAAAGTTCCATGGTTTGGTGAATGAAGATCCAAACAAGCATCTTATGGATTTCCACACCATTTTCATGGCTATGCTCCCAGCAAATATGGAGGCGGATGGTGCTATGTTGAAGGTTTTTCGATTCTCATTGGAAGGTAATGCTAAGGATTGGTTATACTACTTGCCTTCCGGGAGTGTCACAACTTGGAATGGGCTCAATAAAATCTTTATAGAGAGATATTTTCCTGCATCTAAGGCTACTCAAATTCGCAAGGAGATTTTCGGAATGAAGCAAAATGATGGAGAATCGTTATATGATTGTTGGGAACGATACAAGAGGTTGGTGGCAAGCTGTCCTCATCACCAATTTAGTGATGCCATGATCATACAATACTTCTATGAAGGACTCCAATCAAGTGATAGGAACCTTATCGACGCAGCGGGTGGTGGTGCACTAGTGAGCAAGACGGTGGCACAAGCTAGAGAGTTGATTGAAAACATGGCCGCAAACTCTCAAAAATTCTTGAGTCGTGGTTCGGATGTGCTTCTTCGGAGAGTCAATGAAGTAAGCGAGGTGGAGGAACTTCGTCAACAAATGGGAAACATCACAGCAATGCTACAACAAGTTTCAGCCGCGGTGATACCAAATTCTCATGGGTATGAAGACGTCAATGAGCAAGCTAATGCGGTCTTTCCAAATCAGCCAAGACGGTATGATCCTTATTCCAATACTTACAATCCGGGATGGAGAGATCACCCCAATTTTAGCTATGCGAACAAGCAAGGAGCGGTTCAACAACCTAACTTCAACAATTCGGGTGGATTTCAACCTCAACAACAACAATTCCAGCCGCGTCAACAATTTCAACAATCTCAATTTCAACAACAACAATCTCAAAATCAGGGGTCAAGTATGGAAGAGTTGATGAAATCTTTTATGCAAAGAACGGAGAGCACAATGAAAGAGTTGCAAACCCAAGTTGGTTCTATGGATCATGAGATGAACCAAATGAAGGCACAAAATAATGGGAAACTCCCTTCTCAACCTATTAACCCAAAATAGGGTGTGAATGCAATTACGTTGAGAAGTGGTACACAACTTGTGCAACCCGAAGCTGCTGATTCGGGCAAGGTGGAAACTCCAACGGAACCTGTTTTGGAGGATAAGAATGAGGATTCTCCCCAAACTTCTGAGGTACCTATTCCTAACTCTAAAACTCCTATTCCTGCTTATGTTCCTCCTTTACCTTTTCCTCGCAGATTTGCAAATTCTAAGAAGGAGGCGCTAGAAAGGGAGATTTTAGACGTTCTTAAGAAGATTCATGTGAACATACCATTCATTGATGCTATTAAGCAAGTTCCAAAGTATGCAAAAGTGTTGAAGGACTTGTGTACCAATAAGCAAAGGCTCAAAGGTAATGAAGTGCTTAGTGTGGGGGAGAATGCTTCGGCAATCTTACAACACAAACTCCCACTGAAATGCAAAGACCCTGGCAGCTTTGACATCCCCGTCACAATTGGTACCACTACATTTAACAAAGCAATGTTAGACTTAGGTGCATCCGTTAATGTTATGCATGCATCTATGTATAAGTCGCTTGATTTAGGTCCTATCAAAAAGGCTGAAATTGTGTTGCAATTAGCCGATCGTTATAATGTCTACCCTATGGGTATTGTTGAGGATGTTCTTGTGCAGGTTAATCAACTAGTATTTCCAGCATATTTTTGTGTGTTAGAGATGGATGAAGGTTCACCGGACTCGTCTCTTCCATTGCTACTTGGGCGTCCCTTCATGAAAACGGCGAAGACCATTATTAATGTGGATAAGGGAACACTAACTATGGAGTTTGATGGGGAAGTAATACGTTTCAACATTTTCGAGACGATGAGATATCCTAGTGATGTCCACTCTTGCTTATCCGTTGATGTTATGGATACTTTGGCACAACAAATGTTTGAATTGAATGGTGATGATGCTTTGGAAACCGTTTTAACTACATCCATTGATAATGGTGTAGAGTGTGGTAATGAGGTCAAAGAAGCCCTTGGTGATCTCAACTCACTACAAGGATGCCCGGAAACCCATAATATCTCTTTTATTTCTTTACCATGCAGTGATGAAAAACTTTTACCTTCTATTGTTAATTCTCCAAAGTTAGAATTGAAACCTCTTCCTAGTCACTTAAAGTACTTGTACTTAGGTGACAATGAATAGTTACCTGTGATTGTTTCTAACGAGCTTAGTGAATTACAGGAGCAAAAACTTCTAAGGGTGCTAAGGAAGCACAAGACGGCCATAGGATGGACAATTGCCGATATCAAGGGTATAATCCCTGCCGTTTGCATGCATAAGATTCGTTTGGAGGACGATGCAAAGCCTACAAGGGAAGCGCAACGTCGTTTGAACCCCCCCATGATGGAAGTTGTGAAAAAGGAGATACTCAAGCTTTTGGAAGTGGGTGTTATCTACCCCATATCCGATACCAAGTGGGTGAGCCCGGTACAAGTTGTACCAAAGAAATCAGGGGTGACCGTGGTGGAGAATGATGAGAATGAACTTGTCCCAACTCGTGTGCAAACCGGTTGGAGGGTTTGTATTGATTATAGGAAATTGAATGCCACTACTAGAAAAGATCACTTTCCATTACCTTTTATTGATCAAATGCTTGAACGTCTAGCTGGACACTCTTATTATTGCTTTCTTGATGGCTATTCAGGTTATAATCAGATTGTGATAGCACCGGAGGATCAAGAGAAAACCACTTTCACTTGTCCTTTTGGTACTTTTGCTTATCGAAGGATGCCTTTTGGCTTGTGCAATGCTCCAGCTACTTTTCAAAGGTGTATGGTAAGTATATTTTCAGAATATGTTGAAAACATAATCGAAGTGTTCATGGACGACTTTAGTGTCTTTGGTGATTCATTTGACCTTTTTTTGAACAATTTGTCACTAATCCTTGAACGATGTGTTGAAACAAATCTTGTGCTTAATTTGGAGAAGTGCCATTTTATGGTAACTCATGGCATACTTTTAGGCCATATAGTATCTTCTAAAGGCTTGGAAGTTGATAAATCTAAGATAGACCTTATTTGTGCTCTAACCCCTCCCACTATGGTGAGGGAGATACGCTCTTTTCTTGGTCATGCAGGTTTTTATCGTAGATTCATCAAGGATTTTTCCAAGATAGCATCACCACTTTGTACCTTATTGAAAAAATATGTGGTTTTTAACTTTGATGAGAAGTGTGTGGCGGCATTCAATCGTTTGAAAGAACTTTTGATTTCAGCCCCTATCATTAAACCACCGGATTGGAGCAAGCCTTTTGAGCTCATGTGTGATGCAAGTGACTATGCGGTTGGTGCGGTGCTTGGGAAGCGTGTGGGGAAGATACCTCATGCTATTTATTATGCTTCTAGAACGTTAAATGAGGCCCAACAAAACTACACTACCACTTAAAAAGAGTTATTAGCTATTGTTTTTGCTTTGGAAAAGTTTCGCTCTTATCTAATTGGTACAAAATTTGTTGTCTTTTCAGATCATGCAGCACTTAGGTACTTGCTTACAAAGAAAGAGGCGAAACCGAGGCTCATACGATGGATTTTACTCTTGCAAGAGTTTGATATTGAAATCAAAGACAAGAAAGGAATTGAGAACACCGTTGCGGATCATTTGAGCCGTCTTGCTGTAGACAATGAAGCTATCCCGTTGCGTGAAAGTTTCCAGGATGAGCAATTATTCTCAATTGTGTTTGCGGAACCATGGTATGTGGATATTGTGAACTACTTGGTAACTAAACAAATCCCAAAGAACTTGTCTCGTGCTGAGAGGGACAAACTTAAAAGGTTAGGAAACCAATATATATGGGATGATCCATACTTATGGAAACATGGCAGCGACCAAGTAATAAGAAGGTGCGTCCCCGAATCTGAATTTAACTCTATCTTGTCTTTTTGCCACTCCTATGCTTGCGGAGGACATTTTGGGAGTAAAAGAATAGATCACAAGGTACTTGAAAGCGGTTTTTATTGGCCAACCTTATTTAAGGATGCACATATATTTTGCACAACTTGTGATAGGTGCCAAAGAACAGGCAATCTAGGTGCCCGAAATCAAATGCCACAAACTTTTATTCAATTTATTGAAGTTTTTGATGTATGGGGTATTGATTTTATGGGTCCTTTTGTCAACTCCCATGGGAATTTTTATATCTTACTTGTTGTCGATTATGTCTCGAAATGGGTGGAAGCTAAGGCCACCCCAACTAATGATTCTAAAGTGGTTTCAGATTTTGTGCAAGCTAATATTTTTTCAAGGTTTGGAATTCCAAGAGCCATAATTAGCGATGGGGGATCTCACTTCAAAAAAAAGTTCTTACAAGGATTGTTGAAGAAGTACAATATGTCGCACAAGATTGCAACACCTTATCATCCCCAAACCAATGGACAAGCCGAGGTGTCGAACCGAGAGGTGAAATCCATTCTAGAGAAGACGGTGAATCCAACAAGGAAGGATTGGAGCATGCGACTTAATGATGCTTTGTGGGCTTATAGAACCGCATAAAAAACACCTATTGGGATGTCTCCCTTTAGGCTTGTGTACGGTAAGCCTTGTCACTTACCCGTTGAGATTGAACATAAGGCATTTTGGGCTATTAAGCAATGCAATTTGGAGTTAGATGGTGCTGGAAAACAAAGGAAGTTGCAACTCCAAGAGCTAGAAGAGTTACGCAATGATGCATTTGAAAGCTCGCGCATTTACAAGGAGAAAACTAAGGCATTTCATGATTCTATGATTTCTAGAAAATAATTTTGTGTTGGGCAGAAAGTGCTTTTGTTTAATTCTCGTTTGCAATTATTTCCGGGTAAACTAAGGTCACGTTGGATTGGACCTTTTATTGTTACTAATGTGTTTTCTCATGGTGCAGTAGAAATTCGTAGCATAGCTACAGGTAAGGAGTTTAAAGTGAATGGACACCGGTTGAAACCATATTATGAGAACTTTACTTCCGAAGTTGTGGAAGGTGTGAACTTTGTGGAGGCATTCTCGGTGGAGGAGTCTTAGCAAACAAGGAGCACGTCGGGCTGACGACTTTAAACCAAGTGCTAAGTGGGAGGCAACCCACCGGTTTTGTATCTTTACCCTTATCTTTTTATTTTTATGCATTTGCTTTTATTTTTATTTTCTTTGTTTTTGCATATCATTTGCGGAATTTCCCACCTTGAACTTTCTTTGGATGATTCAATTTTACATTGAGGACAATGTAAAGTTTAAGTGTGGGGGAGCATTTATATGTTTGTATAGTTTGTTTTGGTTTGTTTTATGCATTTAAAAAAAAATCAGAAAAATAGAAAAACCAAGAAAAAATTTGTGCTTTTTGAACTCCGAAATCTAGAAACTTGTGCCTTTAGGATGACACCATTAGTGGATGGAACCATTTTGAATGCAGGAGTTGAGGAACCAATTAACTAAACGGGACGAACATAGCTCAGAAATCACAATTAACATGATAGTTGTTACCATATCTCGGAATATCACCATATCACGTTCTATTTTTGTTTTTCCATATTTATCTATTGTTCTCTAAGTGCTTTGGTGGGTCACTAAAAATCGAGTTGTTATTACTGCTAGGATGAAATAGAGTGATTGAGTTACTAGAAAATGAAAAAATGAAAAAAAAAAAGACCGACCAATTAGACCAAAACGGAATAAAATGACACTTGGGAATAACAGTATGTGTGAAACGTAGTCCCTGTCTCCGTCGCCTAAACAAGCGTGGAATGCAGGATCCAAGGCAACTATCATGTACTTGCTGACAAGAATCATGCGCTTGGATCCAGTTTGATCCAATCATGTTGTCTAAAAAAAATTATAAAAAAAAAAAAAAAGGAAAGTATTATATTGGTTGAATAAAGTCACTCCTGGTTCCCTTGTATATGCTAGTGAGTTGATGTAGAATTCAAACCAAGTAGCTCAATCTAATAGGAATAGGTTCATCTTGGCAGTGACCTTCAGACAGATATGGGAAACATTGATCACTTGTGAACATTCGCCAACATCTACATCTATATCCATCTTCTTAATCTTTTCATTGAGATTGTGGTTTGTTATTTTCCGAGTATTGTGGCTTGTTCGACTATCTAATTAAAAGCTTTATTTACTAATATATGAATTGAATTTGTGCAAGGTACCACCTCCTATAGTCATTTTGGATTCGTTCATTGATTTGTCACAAATATACGGAGTTGGAAATATAGGTTTTGTAGGCATACCTCTTGTAAACCTTCACGAGACTAAAACTCGTCTACTAGGGACACCTAGGGGTTCAAAGGCTTGTTATTTATGCTTAAAGTGACCGTAGCCTCAACGAGACAGAGTTGTATGTATTTGCTTTATAATTATTTTTGTTTGATTTGCTCGAGGACTAGCAAAGTCTAAGTATGGGGGAATCTGATAGGTGTCTAAAACACCTTATTATTTATCTATTTTTTATGCTTTCTCTGCTAGTTTTCTTGTAAATTATGTATCTTATGTTTTGTTTTTGAGTATTTAGGTACTTTGGAGTCATTTGGAATAAAAGAAGAGGAAACATGGCAAAAGCGTAGGAGGCGGAGTTTGTCTCATTATTTGATTTTATTTCTTCATCTCTGTCTGAAAAGTATGCCAGCTTTAGTGATGTGAATTATGTCTGAAAAGCATGGCGGCTTTAATGATGTTAAGACATTGAAGAGAAGAAGTGGACTTGAGATGCAAGAGGCGGCTGCAGCTGGTGGAAGAGCATTTAATTGGAGCAAAAGGAGGCGCAACTTGTTTGAATATCGTATTTATTCTCATCATGGTGAAGTGAACAAAAGGACAAAGCCACCGTTGAAATAATGACGCGACTACGACGTCATACAAGAAAGTTACGAGTGAAAGTATTGACGAAGCTTGTCAGTTCCTTGAAACTGACATGACATAGATGAACTGGGTGTGGCCCTTATCGACTGGACCTGAGTGGATATATCCATTTACCTCTTGCCCAACCCTAAGACCGAGAAACGTTTTCTCCCTTTTCATTGCTTTTTTCCTGAAAGTTAGAGAGAACAGAAATTGAGAAGAAAATAAAAGCTGCTGTCAAGAGAAATGAAAGAGGGTCTGATTTTCAGTCAATTGAGAAACTGAAAGATGAAATTGAAATGGATTCAAAGCATAAATCCATGATGTTTAGGGCTCTCTGTGTATGATTGGTGTTCTTGAAGATTAGAGATGGGGTTGGTTTGAGTCTGAGAAACTCAGAGAAATCAAAGGGGTTTGAGCTGAGCAGAAATTTGGGGTTTTAAGGAGGTGGAATTGAGAGCAGATCTGGGTTTGTGGCCGAACATCAAGACATGGAAGATGTTATTGGTAATGTAATCGAATGGGTTTGATAGAACTGTTGACTTTCAAGAACAAATTGAAGCTGAGAAGATGAAGGTGATTCTGTTGAATTCGAAAGCAGATAAAGTAAATTGGGGTATCTGCTGCTTGTTGAATCTCTACAGAAGCAAAGAATTACAGGGAAGCCTGAATGAGTTATGTGTTGAATTGTTAGATGTATGATTAGGTGTTTTACAGGTGCATCTATGGTGCACTCAGCAAAGAAGAAATTGAATAGAAGATGGAGGAGTCCCAGTTGGTGCTATCAGTGATGGTTCTGTGGGTATTGAATCTGAGACTGCCAATGTTCAGTTCAGTTGGAGTTGTTTATGTTCAAGAATTCAGTGGAATTGATGGAGGGTTTGCTGTTTTGTACCAGATTAAGGTGTTGGGAATGAAATTTCAGTTGAGGTGTCAGTGCTTTTTGACAGTTGAGCATAGAAAAGAGTTGGAGTTTGAGAATTAGCAGGTAGCAGTTAGCAAGGATGGCAGTGGTAATTGTTTGAGATGGAATTGCAAGAGAAGTTGCAGAGAAGGTGGAGTTGTGCTGCTGCTGTATGAACTGAACAGAAGAGTGTTTGACTATAATGGAAGTTGGTGCTTTAGGTACAGCAGTGGGTGATGGAGATTTGGTTGAACTGCAGCTCATATGGAGCTACTGTTATTCAATGAGTTGCAGGGAAAGATGAAGTTAAGAAACTAGTGAGTGTTGTGAGCTGCAGAATGGTGGTGGCAATGATGGCCTTGTTGCAGTTGTTGTGTTGTGATGGTTTGAGACAGGGAGTAAGGGGATGGCTTGGTTGCAGAGGTGGTTTTTATCTGAGAAAGGAAGTATGGATGGAGTGTTGTGGAATTGATGACTATTACTTCAGACTGGTGGTTGCTGGTTCTGTGGCCATTGATCTGAGGTGTTTGAATTTTTATTAGTGGTGCTGTTGGTCTCAGATTTAAGTATTGGTTGAGTGCTATGAAAAAAGTGGAAGCTACAAATCTCATGCTGTTGATCTGGCACTTGAAAGTAATGGCAAGTGATGTTGTTCATGGTTGGTGATAGTCTTTGTGGAATGTGAGATTCATATAATGAAGCTGGATCTGGTGCTAGATATTGCAGGTTATGAGCTGGTGCACTGATGATGTTGTGTAACTGCTGAGTTGAGCTTGAATGGTGAGTTGCAGAAAGAGAAGGTATTGGGAGTGAAAATACATGGCCATCTGGTCTGTGAAGTAGTTGGAGTGGTAATAAAATGCAGTTTGATTGGCTTGTTACAGGTTCTGAAATATGGCAGGGCCAACATGGCTGGATAAATTAGTGAAGCTGCAGAGGCACAGGCATTATGGCTAGGCAGCTGAGTACAAGACTGCAACAACTTTGGCCTGGCAAGATTGACGCTGACTCTCGGTTTTGAATCGATGTGCTTGACCCGAGTTGACTCAACCTGACCCGATCTGACTGAGTTGGACCGTTGACCGATTGACTTTTCAGGTTGCCGGCGTTGACTTTCCGGCGTCGGATTCCGGCCAAAAACCCGGTTTTCCGTCGACCACTTTTGGGACATATTTTTTACATGGGTTTCTCTTACTCGTGGGCCGGGTGAATTTCCAACTAATGGACTTTGAAGACTTGGACCTAATTTTGGAAGGAGAAAAAGCTACAAAAAGAAAAGTTCTACTAACTTTTGGATACAACGTTTTATTCTATTCTTGGAGCTTTTGCAGAGAACTACTTCTAGGGTTTGCTTTCTTTTATGTTTCATCTTATTTCTTTGAATATTATGATGATGAACTCCATGAATATGAGTAGCTAAATACAATAATTGGTTATGGGATAAAAGTTGATTTCTTCAAGCATGTTATTTGATTCTATGAATTAGTTTTGTCTCAATTTTATCGTTTATGATTCATCGTTTATATTATCATATGATTTGAATGCTAGTTTGGTTGAGTCCGGAATCAATTGGATTTGTTTTCATCTCTAAAGCTATATTAGGGTTTTCAATACGTAAAAGTTGTTATCTCTAATTTTTAGTAGCATCTTGTGGTTAATACTTGTAGTGATACATCTTTTTAATCGCATATGAATCATAACCTTTGTTAAAACGAATTAGTGCTTTTACACATTTGTTTGCATCGATTAGTCTTATTTCATAGAACTTATTGCTCTTAGGGAGTTAAATCTAATTGTGCTTTTACACTTTAGGTTGCTTTTTAAGAAGATTTCACATTAGCATCTTTCAATGTTGTTTGTGATAAAATCAGGAAATAAACGAGATACTCTTGCGATCAAGATATCTTAGGGCTTTTGATAATTGAGAGATTAAATACCAATTCTAATCATAGATGAAAAATACATGTTTGTGAATGATACTATCCCTTAACCAATATCTTCTCTTTATTGATTATTCTAACTATTTACTTTGCTTTATTTAGTATTATTACTTTGATAAAAACAAAAACACACCTTGGGTTATTTGGTTACATAAGAATATGAAAATTGCATAACAATAATCGCCTCTCTGTGGATACGAACTCTTTCTTATCGAATACTATATTTATAATTAGTAAAGTGAGGAAGTGAATTATTTTTGACGCATACGACACGCATCACTACTCGTCAGATTCATCATCATTGTCCTTCTCGGAGTCTTCATTACTATCCTTCTCAGAATCATCTTCTTCGGAGTCACTGTCAGAATTATTGGTGACGGCTGGACGAGCATAAAAATCATCATCATCATCTGAATCTTCTTCCGATTCATCTTCAATTTGCTTCATGGACTTCCGGTACTCTCTTTCGCATCGATCAGGCCAAATCTTGTGCTGTGTTACCTCCCATATGTCTTCTTCAGAATCATCCGCATCAGAGTCAGCAGACCTTCCGTCCAAGAATTGACGTTTTTCCTCAGCTCTTTGTATTCTGCGCTGGATTTGATCCTTTTCACGTTGACGAGCTTCTTTTGCATCATCTTTAGCTTTCCTTTTCCTGAGTTCAGCAAAAGTGACCCTTCGTTCATTCAAGGGGATGTTAGGCTTTGCTCCTTCATTGCCAATTGCATTGGCTCTCGATTTAGATACAAAAGCTTTGGGAGCTTCGTCAGAAGAACTACTGCTGGAAGTCGGCATTTTCTGAAACCAGGAACACGAAATTATCAACATGCAGATAAATTCATCGAAAAAATGGTAATTCTTGAATCCTACCTTTTTTAATTTGACTAACAATAGTGATTGTGCCGCAAGAGTTAGCACACAAAATTAGTTCATTCCTTAAAACCTGCAGTAACGAACAAGACTTCATTAATTCATAAAAAAGGATTTTCTCATAAAATCATAGACATAATTTTCATAACGTGAACATTCACACAACTGAACTATGAAGTTTACAACAAGACATTATTTCATCATAAATAAATTGTCTAGTTTCGAAGGTTACTCAAAACCCACGTCTTGATTTTATAAAACAGTAATTAGTGCTATTTGTTCACGTAAATTTTCAAAAATTTATCTAGTAAGAACAAATCCATGTGAATAAAATATGTCATCATATCCCACATAATATGTCACGGCTACATATATATTAAAAAAAATCTATTTTCCTTCGTATTAGCATTTTCTTTAAAACGAAGGTTTATGCTAGTTTTGTGAAAGCTCACATCTCTTGTGATAAAATATTAGTTCTCATGAAAGCTTATAAATAAGGTTTTATCACTGAACATAAGTTTACATGCATAAAAAAAAATCTATTTTCCTCGAATGAGCATTATTTTCTAAAACGAGGTTTATTTCGGTTTTGTGAAAGCTCACATCTTTTAACATAAGATTTTGTTTCCCATGAAAGCTCATAAACAAAATTTTATCATTGGATACAGGTCTATTTTCAAAGAAAAATCTCTCCTAAATCAGGGATTTATTATTAGTTTCAAAACTAACGATTGAACGAACATATGTTTAATAAAATAAGGGTTTTTCTACAAAACTCACATTAACATATACACATGTATAAAATTTTAACATGATGAAAGCATGAGCAACTCATGAACTCAGAAGAAAAAAAAACATGTACGTTGCCGCCCGGGATTTGGCCGGACGGTGAACGGACGGCGCCGGCGGGTGGAATTCCGGCGAACTTCTCCTGCTCTTTTATGCTGTTGTTGACGTGAGGGGGTGGGGTGGGGGGAGGAGATGAAGGAGGTGGTGGACGTGTGAGAAAAAAGAGAGAGAGGGGAATTGATTCCTTTTATACCTAGTTTTATTTCCAAAACCTAATTCCTTAAGGATTTCCTTTTTGGGCCCGACCCGTGAATCCTAAACCAACCAAGGTTCCACCATCGAATCAGCGGTTTTACATCAATTCATGTTCACTGGATGACGCCCTATTATGCCACTGGGTTTCTGCTCAAACCATGGTTTTCTCATTCAGTCGAAATCCGGTAATATCTTATCTTATAACTAAGTTCAATTACTTATTTTTATTTGTACCTGGAAAATCACCATTCAATGTTGACTGAGGAACTTGACTATTCCTCACTAAGCAAGGGACTTAATGTATATGGTGGTGTAGATGGGGAAAAACGATATGCTGGTTTTTACGGAATTGAAGAGTCAACCGTGTGAAGACTCCTTGAACTGAACGAAATGTTGAACTTCACATAGATGCATTGCAAGAAGGGAGTGCTTTAAGTTCGAGAGATCAATATGTAGGACTCTGGTCTAAACCAAGAACAATGGCCGTTCCAGAGTCAATTCGGCCACAAGAGGGGTTGGGTTGATTTGTAGGAGGAAAGCTGAGAAATGCATGAGATCAATGATGATCTGAGATTGTAGGTTTGTTGTGATTTCAGCGTGAAAATATTCTGAATGATTGAGTTTTTCCTGATTGAGGGAGATTTCTGTGAGTTCTTGTACACGAAAGATTGTTTGTATGAACTTTGATGAGAAATTGCTCGTTTAGGCGAATGTTCGAATTGTTCGAATCTTGTTCCAATGTTATTGTTTCAATCAGGATTCAGAGACATTTTATAATGTCGGAATTGAAAACACCATGATCCCATGAAGTGTGACAGTTGTTGGAATCATAGAGTGGGAAAGTGGGAAATCGTGTTAAACCAATTACTCATCGTGCGGAGACTTGGTTAATTTTCCACCCACTACTTTGTTGATTCTTCCAACTGATTGCACGACTTGCTCACATTCTCATCGTGGGTGAACACACGTGCCGTAGACCGTCAGACCAAAACCCTAAGTAATATCCCCCCATTGTGACACGATTGAAATCTCGTGATTGTGGAGTCAGTTGCTGACTTTATGGGATGATGAGTCCATGTATTGCTGAGTTGAACATGTTTTACAAATGTTCCGAAACTCATGAATTAAATGTATATATGCTGAGACGAGGTACCATTATAACCTAAAACGAGCAAAATGTGTTGCTGAATTGTCGAATATTGAAAGTTGAACCAATATTCTTTGATCCGAGCAAAAAATGCTAGTCTGAGCGAATATTGCTAATTTGAGTGAATATTGCCGGTTCAAGCAAATATTTCTCGTTTGATGAATTTATTGGTAGCAGGACCGAATAAAATATTAATTTAATTTACTGACTGCGGGGTCGAGCAAAATAAATAAAAATGTTAATCATGGAATCAACATAAAATTATCAGAGTGTTTGAATCTGCTCAGAATCACGTTTCTGCAGAGCTCTGGATTCAAACCCTAATTTTACCGAAATGGTAATTTATTGCAAATCAATACATAGTAACACAGGGACCAGCTATATGGGATGACGGGTTCACCATATATCGCCCAAATTCTCGAATGAGCAAAAATACCAAAGTCTCCTGAGACCAGTTGGTGAAAGAATGATAAATGCTGGTTTAATCATTTACCGAAATAATGCTCGTGCGAGCGACAAATAATAAAACCTGGTATTATGGAAATATGGAGGACCAACCAAGAGGTCATAAGACCGGCTCTTGGTGGGTGTGGGACCAGTGGATGGTCGTTTGAGCAAACTTCCAATTGTTTGGAAAGAGTTTGAACCTAATATGAGCAATTGAGCGAATTAGGTTAAAATCATTAAAACATGCGGGACCAGTTATTTAAAAGCCTCAGGGTCACCCTTGGTCGGTCAAGGGGAGGTGCCCGTGTTACCATAATGTCCGTGTTTTAGTCCTGAGAATTTTGATATTTTCTGGTGCAAGTTTGAGCAACATTTGGAGAAAATATGCAAAATCCATGGTTTTGCTGAAACTGGGAAAAATACATGAGATGAGGGAAAATAAATAAAACAAGGAATTACAAGGTATGGGACCAGCCACAGCCAGGGCATGGCCGGCCGGCTGACAAGCACGATCCCACATATTTCCCAATTTTATGTGTTTTCTCTGATTTGAGGGAAATTCCATGAAACTGAAGAGTTTTGATGAAATTAGGGAATGTCCATAAGATGAGAGATAATAAAATAAAATAAAATAAGGAATGGGAGTGTGGAACCGGCAAAGGCATGACCGGCCGGTCATGGGTGCGGGTCCCACCACTCTTCCTAATTTTACTAAGTTTTGATGATTTTAGATAATTTTCATAAAATCAAAGGGATTTGTTGAAAACCAAGATATTTTGTTGAAATCAGGGAGTTTTCATGAAAATCATGAAACAAAATACCAAATAATAATAAAATAATGGGTGTGTAGGGACCGGATAGGGAATGGCTGGCCGGCTAGATCCCGGTCCCACAAGTTTTTCCTAATTTTTAATATTTTCTATGATTTTAGAGAAAATACATGAAATTAGGTAATTTTTATGGAAAATTCATGAAATCAATGAATTTTCACAATTTGAGAGAAATAATAAAATAATGGGACGTGAGGTGTGGGACCGGCCACGTCCAAGGCATGACCGGTCGGCCGGCGGTCCCATGACACCTTTCCCTAATTTTATTATTTTTTGATAAAATCATGTGATTTAGATAAAAATACATGAAACTAGGTAATTTTCATGATTTTAGCGAAAATTCATAAATTCAAGGAATTTTCATAATTTGAGAAAAATAATAAAATAATGGGGAACATGAGGTGTGGGACTGGCCACGGACAAGGCATGACCGGCCGGCCAGCGGTCCCATGACACCTTTTCCTAATTTTATTATTTTTGATGAAATCATATGATTCATATAATTTCTTTGAAATAAAGAAAATTTGCTCGAACGAGAGGGTTTTCATGAGATCAGGAAAATAGTAAAGATATGATAAAACATAAAATAGGGCGCGGGACTGGTCACGACATGACTGGCCGGCTGGTGAACCCAGTCCCCTGACGTTTTTGCTGATATTTTATTATTATTATTTTTCCTTCCTATTTTGCATAGGTTCCTCGTTCGTTCATATTTTTAAAATGCTCGTTCATGCATTCAAAATGATGGTCTGTGCATTATTTTCTAATTGCACTTTCACCATTTTTTTCAGGGCTTATTCGATGCTCAGATGCCTGTTTCGTTGAATATTTATCACTAACCCGTGGAATTCTGCTAGGAAGAACCACGAATTGAAGTGACGAAATATAACGAAGAATCGTAGGATATTTCTGGATATTCAGACGATTAAAGATGGATCGTAGAATATTGCTGGATATTCATACGATTTCAGATAATTAATTTATGGCTCTATACTAGAAGGGCTTCCTGTCTAGGAGCATTAATCATATGAGGGTTTAGCAATATGAACTTGCTGGAGTATCATATTCCTCTGGAATAGTCGGGGAAAACCTGGTTGCATCCAGAAGACATTGTCGCTCTATACTAGCAGGCATGCTGTCTAGGAGTCGTCCAATCTTTCGATTCTATACAGTATGAGATGTGTCATGGTCTCAGCTAGGAGACTTCACATCTGCATCTTCCCTGAGAGACTTTCTCCATCAAAGGTGGCATGAGCTTTCATGCATAAAGACATGAGTCTTAATACTCATCCGATTGTCGGATCCAGAGTAATTACTGAAATTGCTCAGTATTCATGAGATGTGCCGTGGTCTCAGCTGAGAGACTACACATCTACATGTACTCTGAGAGACATCCTTCTCAGTCAGAGATTTATGGCATGAGCTTTCATGCTTTAATGAGAGACATGGGCTTCAATACTCATCCGGCTGACAAATCTGGAGTATAGCTTTACAATGTGAGAAGACTATGTTGTGGTGAAATCGAAAGTTCGAGCATCCCATCTGGAAGTTCTGAGACAAGTATTCGAAAGATGCAGAGAATACGAATTGAAGATGAATCCTCTAAAATGCGCTTTTGGGGTTTCTTCTGGAAAGTTTCTGGGATTCTTGGTCACGGCCGAAGGGATCAAAGTCGATCCAGACAAAGCAAAATCTATCTCTACCATGCCTCCTCCAAGCACTGTGAAGGAACTGCAGAGCTTTATGGATAAGGTGAATTACATCAGACGCTTCATACCAGGATTGGCTCAACTTATTGCTTCGTTTACTCCTTTGCTGAAGAAGGGAGAAAGTTTACCTAGATGAACGTTCAACAAGAAGTATTCCAGAAGATACAACATTTACTTTTATCACCTACAGTCATGAGGTCTTAGGTGCCGGGACGCCCATTGATACTATACACAGCTTCCAGTGACGTTGCTATCGGGGCATTGCTAGCTCAAGAAGATGAAGAAGGTGTCAAATATCCAATTTATTATTACAGACAAACTATGAAGGATGCTCAACTCAGATACCCGAAAGTTGAAAGAACATGCCTGGAATTAGCTCATGCAATGCAAAGATTCAGGCATTACTTGCTATCCAACAAAGTTGTGCTTGTATCCAAAGCTGATCCCATAAAGTTTTTACTCTCAAAGCCGGCTCTGATGGGAAGACCTGCGAAGTGGTTGTTGCAGATGTCAGAATTCGACATAATATGTGTCTCTCCCAAAGCAATCAAGGGTCAAGCAGTGGCAGATTTACTGGCTGCATTTCCAGGAGAAGATTCCACAACATTACAAGATGACGTACCAGGAAAGCTTCCAGAGATCTCAGTCGTCAAAGAGAAAACATGGTTGTTGTACTTTGATGGATCCTCCACTCCTAGAAATGATACTGGAGGAGCGGGCGTAGTTTTGGTCTCACCGTCAGGGGAAGTATTCTCACATTTATTCAAGCTGGATTTCCACTGTATAAATAATTCAGCAGAATATGAAGCCTTCTTTCTAGGGTTATCCTTAGCTAAACAAGCAGGAGCAATGCATCTGGAGATCAGAGGAGGTTCAAAATTTCTGGTCAATCAAATGAATGGGATATATTCTCTCAAGGAGATAGCGCTTGCTCTATTCAGGGCTAAAGCACAACGACTCATGACTCATTTTGCTGATGCGACCATCAGCCACACCGGCCGGACCAACAATAGGCATGTTGATTGCTTAGCAACCCTTGCCTCCAAGCTGCAATTCGAAGGGTCAGAGAAAGCCATCATAGTGGAAAGACGAGCTGTATCATCTATATGTCTCAATCAAAATGAAGATACTCCATCAATTAACTGGAGAGCACCTATTGTTTGTGAGCTAAGCAGCTCCATTACAGAAGGAACAATCAGTCTCAAAGAATTGAAGAACTTCTTTCTACTCCATGGGGAATTGTACCATCTCAACCCCGATGCTTCTCTATCACGATGCCTTGGAGACGAAAAAGTAAGAGAAAAACTCGAAAGTGTGCATCAAGAAGCATGTGGGCAGACTCTAGTAATAACACTTTATAGAGGGCTTCAAAGACTTGGGTATTACTGGCCCTCCATGGAAACACAGTCAAGGGATCTACAGGGAGCTTGTCCTAATTGTCATACGCCGCCTCACTATTTGGAGGTCTTGAAACTCCATCGTACCGGGGACTGGAGACAACCTTACATCGAATACCTTCGAGACAACAAGTCGCCACCGGAAAAGAAACATGCAATCAAGCTCATACAAATAGCTAAGAGATTTTTCTTTCTTGATGGAATATTATACCGCAAGAGTTTCGGAGGAGACTTGTTGAGATTTCTAGCCGGAGATGAAGTTCTGGTGGTCCTGAAGGAAACACATAAAGGATAACATCAAGGGAAAAAGAAATTGTTTCTCCAGATTCATGAGAAATATTACTGGCCAACTATGGAGGACGATGCATCCGCCTATGTTCAAAAGTGTCGCCGATGCCAGGTCCACGGTAACCTTATTCATACCCCCTGTCTTCCATTACATTATATGAATAGTCCATGGCCTTTCTACAGCTGTGGACTTGATATCATCAGAAAGGTCAATATGGCATCCTCAAAGTAGCATGAGTATATCAACACGGCTACTGGAATTTTTTTCGGTTAATGAATTTGAAAACCTATTCGGTTTTCCAGAAATTTTCACAAAACGCGTCTGTTCCCATAGGGTTTCTTCAAGAGACACCATTGGTTGGATATTTGCAAAGAGAGCCAGGATAATCGTAAGTTAGTATAACTATCTTGACTACCGATTATGGTAGGATATTTACAAAGATATCCACTTTATAATCGGAAGTCATGATAACTCTTCCTTTCTTACCGATTATAGGCTCAACCAAAATTCCAATTTTTTCTTTTTTTTGCAAAATATGATTTTAGGGCTACTCTATATTCGGTAGTTATATGAACTATCATGAATACCGATTATGGTAGGATATTTTCAAAGAGAGACATTGCATAATCGGAAGTCATGATAACTCTTCATTTCTTACCGATTATAGGCTCAACCAAAATTCCAATTTTTTTTTTTTTTTTTGCAAAATCTGATTTTGGGGCTACTCTATAATCGGTAGTTATATGAACTATCATGACTACCGATTATGGTAGGATATTTGCAAAGAGAGCCACTGTATAATCGGAAGTCATGATAACTCTTCCTTTCTTACCGATTATAGGCTCAACCAAAATTCAAAAAAAATGGATTTTTTGCAAAATCTGATTTTGGGGCTACTCTATATTCGGTAGTTATGTGAACTATCATGACTACCGATTATGGATAGAGGATTTTATTTTGGGGATACTTTATATTCGGAAGTTAAAGAAACTAAATTGACTTCCGATTGTGGATTAACTTCCGATTGTAAAATTATCTACCGATTAAAAAGGGTAGTTTCGCCATTAAAAAAAATACCCAGGAAGTTATCTACCGATTGTGAAATAACCTACCGATTATGACCTATTTTGTCGTTTTGTTTCGCCCCTAATTGTGTTGGGGTCGCCCCTAAAAGTGGATGCTTCTTAATTGAACTTGTGTTTAATTGCCAAATCTTTGTGGGGAGTGCGGCTGTGGAATATTTTAGGGGTCATCTAGTATCTTTATAGACTCCTTGATGAATGCATTTAGCTTCGGCTTTATGATTACATCTAAATAAGATGATATATATACTTACTTTAGTCTTGAAACGTCTCTTACGTAAGTTTCATTAGGATCCCGTTCTTGTACCTTTGCCAATTTTATTGACAAAAAAGGGGGAGAATTAATGTGTAGTTCACACTACAAATACATATGGTTTTCGGATCATTATGTAAGGGGGAGTGGTTTCCATGTGAGATGGAGTATTGACTAAGGGGGAGTGACATATCACCATAGTATTGTTGTTAAAGTTGTTATGTAATTGGACTTTGACATTGTGCAATGATACTATCACACTGTATAACAATGATTGAGAACTCTTGTTTTCTCGTTGTTATAGCTACGGATTTTCAACAACGATGATGCTAAACTTACAACCTCTGGGATCATTGGAGTACTTGGAAGTGACGAAGATTTCGAGTAATGTTGAAGATTAGACATGTGGAATAGGAGCTATAAAGTTTAT
The DNA here is from genome assembly GCA_023529315.1 of Papaver bracteatum. Classification (NCBI taxonomy): domain Eukaryota; kingdom Viridiplantae; phylum Streptophyta; class Magnoliopsida; order Ranunculales; family Papaveraceae; genus Papaver; species Papaver bracteatum. Next base: position 2,118,850 of record JAJJWX010003488.1, read on the forward strand.
TTATATATTTTTTGTATTCCAAATGTATTGATAGTTTTGTCACTAAAATTGACAAAGGGGGAGATTGTTAGAGCATTTCTCGGTCGAACTCGCATGCGTTGCTATCTCAAGCATGTTTTTCAATGTTAGTGATCAAAAGTGTAAGTCTTGATTTCTAGTCTACTATATCTAAGGTCTGAGACTAGGATAGAAAGTGTAGATGAGCTCAAGAACTCCATGGCGATCATCATACAAGACGAATGACTACTCAAGGAACTGGTGGATCTTCATTGACTAAAAGGTATGTGGAGGCTTGAACTTATCTATCACTCAAAAGTCTATCTACTTTATCTCCTATCTTGAAACAAAAGTTGTTTTGCCGTATAGACTAATATTATACACATTTGGTATTTCGAGCCGAGCTTACCTCGCCTATCTATTTCTCGAAATATATGTTGGTAAAGCTTTCACTTTAGCCAAGTTCATCTTTACCTAGTGACGAAAGTCATGTTATGTTTCAATCACTTTGGAAATTGCTCTGACGAAAAATGGTTTGTGAATAACAACTATATAACTCCTTTGAGAATATTTCAATGATTGAAATGAGAGTTTAGACAATGTAACCAATGGAGGACATAATCATTATTGTGGAAACACATATATGAATAAGTCCTTATTCCTTGAACCAAAGTTTGCGAACTTTGTTGATCAAGAGAACCGGAGAAGTGCGTGAGATTCAGTCCAAAAACTTAGTCCGTGAACCCAGTCCATGAACTGGCAAAGTTCTTAAACCAGAGAATTTATGCTGGAGTTTGTGAACTCCATCCGGTGACATAGGTCCGCGAACCCAGTCCGCGAACTTGAGAAGGTTATGTCTAAAAATGATGTTTGTGAACTTATCTTTATAAACTAAGGAATGCTATTACAAACCGTGGATCTATAGTTCATGAACCGATTCGAGTGAATCAAATCATTTTTGCTTCAATTATGTCTTGTGTAGTACATAAAGATCTAAGCAATTGAACAACTCTCTAACTACTTCTTTTGAGTCATTTGAACTAGTTATGGTAAAGAAGAATATGGTTGATATGAAAGTTATCATATGGCTAACCATTTGGTTGACTATGTTGAACCAACTAATGTACAAGTTTTACACAAGCCTACAAACTTGCATTACATGTGTGTATAACAAGCTAACTTTTCAATTTAACGGTTGATAAATATTAGCTTGAATCTCATCAGGTTTTCATCTAACGGTGAATATTGAATGCTTTGTTACTAAGCTAACATTGATTGCAAACCCTGATTTGAAAGACTATTTAAGGGAGAACTCTAGCAACTGGGAAACCTAATCCCCACACATTCTGTGTGATACTAGTTTGCTAAGCTAGAGTCGATTCTCCTTTAACCTTTGGTTTCTTCTCCTAAACCAGGTTAACGACTTAAAGACTTCATTGGGATTGTGAACCCAGACCGATACTACTTTTATTGTAGTTGTGTGATCTGATCTTGTTGTTTCTATCGTACGAGTACAATTGTAATAATTGGATTGAGATTTCTATCTCCGATAGGCAAGATAAAAAGTAATCACAAACATCTTCGTCTCATCGTTTGTGATTCCACAATATATTTTTTCGCTGCGTCGATTAAGGATATTGTGAGGTGATTGATAATACTGAGTTGTTCTTCGGAATATAAGTCTGGTTTATCAATTGGTTCCTGTTCACCTTGATTTATCAAAAGACGGAATAAAACTCGTAGGTATTTATGTGGAAGACAAATTTATCTATTCCAATAGACTTTTCTGTGTGATACAGATTTGTTTATTAAAGTCTTCTACTTTGGGTCATAGCAACTCTTAGTTGTGGGTGAGATCAACTAAGGGAATCAAGTGCGCAATATCCTGCTAGGATCAGAAGCGTAGGAGCATAACTGTACCTTGGATCAGTGTGAGATTGGTTGAGGTTCAACTACAGTCCAGACCGAAGTTAGCTTGGAGTACGCTAGTGTATATAGCGGCTTAATACAATGTATGTTTAATCTGGCCTAGGTCCCGGGGTTTTTCTGTATTTGCGGTTTCCTTGTTAACAAAATTCTGGTGTCTGTGTTATTATTTTCCGCATTATATTATTTATCTTTATAATTAAAATAATACAGGTTGTGCGTTGTTGTGCAATCAATTAGAATATCCAACCTTTTGGTTGTTGATTTAAATTGATTGACACTTGGATATTGGTCTTTGGTACCATCCAAGTTATCTCTCTTGTATTTAAATTGAGACTCGCAGGTTGCTTGAGTAAGATTTAAATCGAGATATAGAGATATAAACTCTTTGATATACTTTTCTATTGATTGTGTTTGATGGTCTAGTTGATTCTCATAAAAAGTATATTGGAGTTTGTCCATGCAGATTGCTAATCGAAATATTGGGTGTGGTTGTTAGACCCCCGCTTTTTCACATTTTGGCAACTAACTTGACATACCAACGCTAGTGGGGTCAACCGTGCAGTGTGATGTAGTTTTAAGTGGTAAGAAAGAGATTCGTTGCTCGGACTTTTATGAAGATTTGGTTTTTGATTATTAAAAGAAAATACTAAGACAAATTAATTAAAATTGATTTTCGTTACCAATGATAGATGAGACTAGGGCTTTGGATTCCGCTACTTCTAATGTTGGTAAACTCAATAATTAAAACTTTGACATAATACTCCTACTTTACTCAAAACAATTCGAACTCAATCTCATGCTTTGGAAGATATAACTTATAAGCTCTTTTTTTTACGACTCTCGTCACTATTCTAAGGCCTAATTTTCCTTCGCTTATAAAATTTCGGCAACTCAAACTACCCAAAACAGTTTTTACAAAGCATATAAAGAAGAGAAATTTTTTAGTAAATTAAAAACACAAATATAGAGTAAATATGCCAAAGAAATTAAATACTAAATATTACCCATCAAAAATAGTTTCCTCCAAAACCCTAGAGAATAGATTTAGCTACTCATAGAATCAGAATTAAAGAAAATTTCATTAATCATTGTATTCAAAAAGATATAAATAAGCTTACAATGATTCTGCAGTCGCTAAAGGTCTTTAGCTACTGAATTGAGCAGCTTCCTTAGTTACTAAAAGTCTTTCTCTACTAAACAGGGAACGATAGATGCCTTCTATTGTTGAATAACGATATTGTTCTGCGACTGTTTATGGCAGTTCAATGTTCTTCGTGTTCTTGAGTTTTGCAGCAGCAGAAAACTTTCTGAAACGTGTGATTTTTCGATTCCTAGGTATCTATTCTTCCCCCAAAATCTCTGTGTGTATTCCTTGACCTCCCAATAACCTATATATACACAACAGGGTCCTCAAATCTCTCGGAAATCTTCGAAAAGATTTTTCTTCTTCTTCACGTCCAAGTTAAGGGATTATTCTCTTCTAAACTTCCTTGCTTATCAAAACTCTTCTTTTATTAACAGACACGAATCATATGAGGATATTATTCCCTATTTTGCACTAACACAATATTCCCGTAACTTTTTTGCGCCAAAAATATCACAAAGAATATCTTCTTTCCCTGTTTCCTTCAATCCACGTAAACTTTCCTTGTTTCTCGATTCCAACTCATATACCAGCCCTGTGTATCTGAAACAGACCCGTACAAGTCCAAAACCAAGATTGAGTCTCACCCGTACTCCTCCAATTCTCTAATAAACCCGAAAACAAACCCTCTCCTTTGTTTTGCATCAAACAAGTTATCCAGCTCAATCGGGTCAAACAAATCACCCATATCCTCCTTGTTTACTCTTAACAGGCCCATTGCAAACAAATCCATTAATTGAATCTCATTGAAACACCTTCAGAACTCGAGCCCTAATTTTTCCGTGAAGAACAAAATTTTCCCACCAAAATTCGTGAGCGATGATTCATCTTTTGCCGATTATCTAGCCAATTCTGGTCAAAACAAAGACCATTACCATCCTTGTTTCGTCCTTAGGAACAAACCCATTTAGTTTCAGCCACTGAATCCCAGTATAACGCCATCAATCCTCAAACCCTAATTTGGTTGTTGTTTTCCCGCCAAAATTTGAATTTCAAATGGAGAAGATAACCTTCCCCTTATCCAACAGCTGGGGTGTCGATAGCAATTTAGGGTACATTTAGAATTTCCTTAGAGTGCGAATATCAATTTGTGGGGTTACAAAGATAACTTTTGGGCTGTGTATAGTGAAAAACTCCTCCGGGCGCCTTTGTCGACTTTTCTGGGACATTTATGGGGGTGCCTTTAATACTTTTCTGGGTGCTTTTAGTAGTTTCTCGAGAAGCCATCTCTTTACTCTCATATCCACTTCTTTTCTTCAATATTTATACATCGCTAAGGCTGTCATTCTTTTCAGACATAACTTGCATCACTAAAGCCGACATGCCTTTCAGATAGAGATGAAGAAATAAAAGTAAATAATGAGAGATAATTCGCCTCCAGCAGCAGTTGCACATGAAATGACACTTTAGCCCTTTTAAGAGACGTTTCTTCTTCTTTTGCTCCAAAGTTAAAACTCAAAATCAAACAAAAGATACATAATTTACAAGAAAACATAACAAAGAAAGCATAAAAAAGATAAATATCAAGGTGTTTTAGACACCTATCAAATTCCCCCACACTTAGACTTTGCTAGTCCTCGAGCAAATCAAACTAAAATAATTTTTAAAACATACAACTCCATCTCGTCGAGGATACGGTCACACTTAGCACGTATAACAAGCCTTTAAAACCCTAGGTGGCCCTAGTGGCCGAGTTATAGTCTTGGGAAGGTTTACCAGAGGTGTACCTATAAAACCTTTTATTCCAAACCCTAGCTATCTATGAAGAACTCAGGAAAGACACTAAAGAGTCTCCTTGGTTGACATACTTTCATTGATCACAAGAGAAAGTACCCGGATGTGAGTCATATTCATATATATATATATATATATAAGTGACATAGTTCTATTCAGAAAGTCGCACTATGGACATCAGTAATCGGAATCACACAAATGAATAGATTAAGAAGATGGATTATAAAGATAGATAGTTCAAAACAATGTTGTCTAAGGTCAATGGTTTTTCCCATATCTGTCTGAAGGCCTCCGCCAAGATGAACCTATGAATCCTAATGGATTGAGATACTGGTCTAGACTAATATCAACACAGCGTGGCATATACAAGGGAACCAACGGTCGATATAATCCTAAATCTAGATCAACTCACTGGCATATACAAGGGAACCAGTGGTCGATAATTTTATTGTACAATAATAAACTTTTCATTCATTCATTTTTATTTTTATTTTTAACTACATGATTTGATCTTTTAGATCCAAGCGCATGCTTCTTGTCAGCAGATTACATGATAGTTCCCATGGATCCTGCATTACACGCTTGTTTAGGCGACGGAGACAGGGAAAACACACACATATTGCTATGCAAGTGTTTATTTTTTTATTTTTATTTTTTAAATCGACTTTATTCCGTTTGGTATGATTGGTCTGGTCTATTTATTATTTAGTAACTCAATCACTCTATTCCATCCAGCATTGGTAACAATTCGATGTGTTGGGCCCACCAAATCACTTAAAGAAACATATAATTTTTCAAATAAAATAAAAACAGAACATAGTGTGATGATTCCATTCTAACACCTGAACTATGTCTTTTCATGAATAGACCATGTTATTGGGTTACTCAACTCCTACAACCATGATGTTTCCATCCACTTAGACTGCTTAGTGTCATCATAAATTGGCACAAATTTCTAGGCTCTTGAGTTTTTTTATTTTTTTATTTTTTATTAAAAAATAATTAAAAGTTTTTCCCTCACCCCCAAACTTAAATCTAATATTGTCCTCAATGTTTCAAATTAAAGTGCAATACCAAGAGGAATCAATAAATAGAGAAATCCGAAAGATAGTACCTGGATGAAGCGTAACAATCCTTCCATGAGATTTACACCAAGAATGGTTACCATAAAAGTATGAAAAGGTTTCTTTTACAATAAAAACCAACATCCATGGCTGCTTCTAACATGTTATATTTAAGAATTTCAATCAAAAATCAAGTTAAGTAATTAAGAATCATACATGTGGTATCTAGCCATATTCATCTTTCTCATAACTAGCTCAAATGACTCATAAGAACTAGTTCAAGAGTTGTTCAATTGCAAGGAAATCTTATGTAACTACCTAAGACACAATTGAATCAAAATCATTTTGATTCACTCGAATCAATTCATGAACAATATAGTCACGGTTTGCAAAAATTGTATTCATTATTGATTTATTGTTTAAGTTCATGAACAACCGATTTGAGATATAACCAGCTTGGTTACGCGTACGGGTATGCGTACTCTAGCTTTAACGGAATTGGTTTTGAAATCCAGCAGAAATTTTCGGACGTAAACTTCCGCGGGTACACGTACCTAAGGTGACTGGTTTGTAAGTTACTAAACTTCAAACTCAGCAAAAATTAAATGACCTGAACTTCCGCCAGTACGCGTACCCAACCGGTCTCCTTCACCAATACCGCATGCGCACATATGCACGCACTTGGTTTCTGGTACATGGACTTATATACTAATGTGCGAACACAGTATATATGCTTATAAGAAAAAAAACTAACAAGATGGGTTCAGTTTTCTCATAAGGAGTTAATGTTTTGAGATTAAAAATCCTGGCGTGAATATGCTTCTCAAACAAATCATTAATTTTGCTAGTCATTTCCATAAGAACAATATCAATTATAGCTAAAACATCAAGTGGGTGTCTAACCATCTTAGTATAAGGATCATAATCATAATCAAAACACATCATGTGCATCAAACAAAAGATAATTGAAATGGTAAAATAATAAAAACAAATTTAAAAGAAACCAAAACCTTCTTAGATTAATAACTTGAACTATTACACTATGTAGATACCAAACCCTATATTTTCTTTCTATTACATTTATAGACTTATTAGAAAGTAATGTAATCTTCTTGATATGTTCCTCATATCTTACAAATTCATCAAATCGCCTTGTCTGAAAGTATTTGGCTGTTTCAGACATATGAAGTCTACTAATGATCCCCTGGTAACCATCAACCAAATTCTGAACCCTAATCTCTTCAGTTCCTGGATGATGAACGGTCTTAGACAGGTGATCAAAAACTTGATTTGCCTCTCTGGGGAAATACTTCAGAAAAATAACTCTCTTATTTGGATATGCTATTGCAACCATAAAATTCTTATGTGGGTTGAAAATCGTCGTAAGAAATCTCTGAGTTTCGGTTACCAAGCGACAAATGTAAGAAGTATAGAGATTTGTGGCTACAAGAACTCTTCTACCTCTTCTACCCATGATGAGTTCAATAGCAACCTGATAGTCAGTATAAAAAAGAATCCTCCTTGATTTTATCAACAATTTTAAAGGAAACCCGTTACATTAATAACCTATAACTCTAACATTGTAAAACACCAAGAACTAGATTTTTGTTGTTGTTGTTGTTACATTTCTTGGAATATATCGAAAGATTGTACTTTTAACATATGTGACACATTTGACAATTAAATTAGTAGTAATTCGCATAGTAAATACATTAAAGAAGATAATTGAATGCATTACTGAGTTTTGCCTTATTTTATTTTTTTAACTTTATTTTTTATTTTTTTATGTTATCGTTATTATTAAATAAATTAATAAAAAGGCAAATGTAGGGTTACATGGAGTTGGTTAGGAGCCTAGCAAAAAGTTGGGCCCCAACACCTTTTTAAATGACAAGTCATATCATGTGAAACAAATAATTGCCAATTTTAACATTGAAATTAGGACAAGAGGTGTAGTTTTTTAGTCGCTTCAAGAAGGCCATTAACTCGTCCCAAGATCACTAAGGGTAGAGAAAGCTAAGAATCTGAAGCTACTTCTTAGTAATTAATATTTATATAGTATTAGTTTTCTGCATTAGCTACTTCTTTATATTATCGACGATAACCCTTAGTTTTGGTACTTATGATGGTGATTTTTATTCTAGTGCCAAACATCAGAACCCGCAGCTCCTGGAAATATCAAGGTGGAGGTAGGTAAAGTAAGGAGCATAGGTATAGGTACACATATGAAGTATAACACCATAACCTAATGAAACTCCTTCCGGTTTCTCCTCTTAATTCCTATTAGTTCCATCTTTTGTCAAAGGGATATCTATGGATGGATATAGAAAGGAAATCAAAGTAGATCTAGTTTAGAATAAAAAGACCATGCTTACTTTACTGAATTATCTCTAATTATTGGTAATGAAATGTTTTAGTTCCTTTTGATTTAACTTGTACAGCTGTCACTACACCTGTGGTAAACAACTGAAATATTTTTCATTCTTGATAAATATTGCATATATAAACACCCTGAACTCCAGAAGCTATGCTTGCATCTATTATAGAAACATATAGGCGACAAGCATAGTCCTGTTTTATATGAGCTTCCAATTTATTTGTTAGTCATTGTGGTTTCTCTATATTCTTGTTATTGGTGTTGAAACTTTCTTGAAACATCTTCCTTTTTATGCTCTTAAAATGAGATGGTTTGTAACTTTCACATAATTTAGTTTTTTTTCTTTTTTGCACACTTATTATGATCAATTCATAGAATTCATTTCCATGAGATAATATGCTACAAACATTCCCTTTCGCAATGGTTGTAATAGGTATCATTTGAAAGTTTGATATTTATTTACTCCTTATAGTGGTTCTCACATCTGGTTTGTGTTAAGTACATGTTGTAGGTCGCAGGGATGAGCTGAAAGCGTTTGAGGAAAAAAAATTCAGTAAATTTTTTTTCCAACACAAAGTAAAAGGTTCTATAACAGCCACATGCATATTTTCAGAACAATTCTTTTTCCACAATTTTTAATGTGAAAAATTGTTTATAAGGTTCTGAAAACCTCCCCATATATATGTTTGCTTATAGATTTGATATGGTTGCAGTAAGTCTACAATAACCCAACTCACATGCTATTGCAACTGTGCTAATAAACATCTAAAGCTTACTTCGATGCTAAAAACATATCAACATATCCAGTACTAAAGTAAATATTGTTTTGTGGTGTAATTTTGTTTTTTAATTATCAGGTACCTTTGTGATGCGTTTTGCGATGGACAAACACTTCTTAAACTTGGTCATGTATGATATATAGTCATTCATTCATCACCGGACGAAGAAATAGAGAGTTCAGTGAAAATTATGTGTCAGTTTAAGTGCTGGTGTCGCTATGTATTTGTATGCCTTTGTGTTAGTTAGCATTAGCTTTCTTTGGATTCAAGCCTTAGTTGAGATATTGTCATTAGTGGTATGGAGATGATTACCTCACCGATATAACATCATAAAAAAAGTCTATCTCGAGTAACTCGGCAAGTCACATACTTGAGCATATTTCTTTCAAATATGCAAATAGTTTCACAAATCATTTAAAAATGCATAATAGGTTAGATGTTCATGAACAAATCAACACTTTAAAACCTAATGGAAGTATATTTGAAATTAAAACTATTTAAATAAGCATAAAAAAACTTCAAATTAATAGTATACATCAACTTAGTACCAAACCTTAGTACCAAACTGTAAAAAGACGTGACGCTAGACTTTTAAGTTCTAAACTCTAAGGTCTTAACCTAAACTAGCTAAACTCGACAAACTAAAGTTACTCTAAAGTTACCTAAACCATATTTATCATCTCCTTATTCATCGACACCTTTGTATGCATTAGCCATTACTCCTATTAGCTTACAACACTTATCACCATCATCATCAGATGGAGGAAGAGTAGTGCCTCCACTCTTAGCTTTAAGTTTTTAGGGTTTCTTAAACTTATATGTTTGTCGAAGCTATTTTTAGGGTTTCTTAGTAATTAATTTATTTAGTTAAGCTTTTCATTGACGATAATTGCAATACTTGATCTTCATGATTATATCTTCTATGTATTGTTTTCCATGAGATTATTATACTTTACTATCTTCTCGTTATGTCCTATCTCATGATAATATTCAAAAGTTATGCTTATGACTCTAATGTTTCCTTAAATAACTTAAGATGAATACTTTTGACGATTGATCTCTGTCTTACATATTCTTGTAAGATTTGTTAAAATCCTGTAAAATCATTTTTCTATTATAACAGATATCATTTATTGTTCTCTTTTGGGAATGACATCAAATAGATCAGAGTTCTCAGTTGAACTTGCGCTAATTAACATCTTTGGGAGAAGTGTGGATGTGAACTTTAGGATAGAAAAGTATCATTAGTCTTTTTATTATGATAGAAGCTAAGTTGTAAAACTTACACTAGTGGAAAATGAGAGTTTACAATCTAGTTTTGTAGGAGAGCTCTGCAAATCGGAGTCGACTCAGGTGTCCGAATCGGTTGAATTTCTTCATCATTTTTTTTTTATTTCTGTGTCAAATCCATTAATTCCAGGTGTTCATACTGATAGATCCCATGATTGGTGAATGATTCTTACCATTTTTCTGCTCTTAAATTCCAATTTTTTCTCATCAATATTATGGAATCTCGATCTGAAACTTTTTCTTTTGGGTCAATCCCACAAAATTTTGAGAATAATTCTGTGAATCAAAACAAACCAACATCATCTTCTGAACAAACTTCAAGCAAGCCAGTATGTTTCATTCCTGATGATTTTATTGATGAAAGTTTAGATAAATGGATATATAGTTTAATCGGTAGATTGGATCTAGTTAAACTCAAATTTGATTATGATGTGGCGATTTTGAAGAAGGAATGGAGCTTAAAAGGTACGGCTCAGTACATTCCTTTAGGTAAAGGTTTTTTCATTATTAAGCTAGATAATTCTGAAGATAAACACTATATTTGGGAGGGTTATTGGAATGTTGAAGATCAAAATCTTAATATTAGGGCTTGGGAACCAAATTTTAATCCGACAAATCAGAAATCGACAACAACTTTTGTTTGGGTGCAATTTCTAGGTTTAAGTATTGAATATTGGAAGGAGAGTATATTGATGCATATTGGAAAATCAATTGGTAAGCCTGTAAGGGTGGATGAAACAACTCTCAAAAGGGAGGATGGTTACTATGCAAGAGTTTTAATAGAAATTGATTTAACAAAGTTCATCCCCAGTAAAGTGCAGGTTGATACTAAGTATGGGAGTTTTGAACAGGAGGTGCAACTTACAAATTTTCCAAAATTTTGCAATCATTGCTCTGCAATTGGTCATCATATTACTAAATGTAAATCAAAAAGGAAAGAGCATGAACAGCAACAAGAACTTCCAATGCCTAAGGAAGTAACTAAAGTTTGGAGGAGAGTTGCAAATAAACAAAAGAACAAAGGTTTTGATATTTGTTTTACTGAAGAAGAACTATCTGATATTCCTTCAACTTCTCAACCACAACAAGGTGTTAATAGTGAAGAACTAGATAGTGTGATTGAAACAATTATACCTTCCTTGAGTCATGCTGTCAGTTCAAATCTACAGGAAGAAAGTATAAATTCTGGTAAATTTCAGGTACTTCAAAATATGAATGAACAAATTTTGGAATCACACTGTCAATTTGCTACTTTATCATTAGATCAAGTAATTCAGGCTGATGTTAGTTCTCCATCTATAAATGCTTCTGTTGATATATTACCTTCCAGTGGAAAAAATGATGTTCCTGCAAAATCAAAAACCAGTACAGTGGGTAAATTTACAACAAGAAAGCAAGCTACAAATCTTAACCCAATTGGCAGTAAACTTGGCTCCCTGAGAAGTAGTTCTTATCAAACACAATCATCTAAATGAAAGTGTTATTTTGGAATATCAAAGGCTTGAAGAGACCTAAAGCCAAAGATAAACTGAAAAGTTTGGTCCATTATTTTAATCCTTCTTTAGTTTTTGTTGCTGAAAATAAGGTAAGAGTAACTACTGATTTCTGCAAGAAATTGAATTTACCAAATATGCATTATAAACTTATTCATAATTCTACTGCAAATAAAAAGGGAAACATTTGGATGTTTTGGAATGTAAATATTACTACTGCTACAGTTGTATCTAATTCTGCACAAGCTATTACTGTGGATGTTGGGGGAGTATTGGTAACTGGAATTCATGCAGCTTGTTTAACAGTTGATAGAAGAGAGCTTTGGGATGAGTTAGAATTTATTTCTTCTTTTGATAAACCTTGGATGGTGCTTGGTGATTTCAACACCATTATGTGTGCATAGGAGAAAAAGGGAGGGAGAAGTCCTTTAACTATTTCCATGATGAATTTAATAATTGTCTGCATTTTTGTGGTCCTATACAAGCACCAAAGTCTGGAGTTGAGTTTTCTTGGTGTAATAATAGAGTGGGAAAAAAAAATATTATCTGCAATCTAGATAGAGCTGTTTTTAATGTTAAATGGTTGGAATGCTATCCTGGTTGGTGTTACAAAGTGGGTTCTAGAGGAACTTCTGATCATAGTGCTTTGTTGGAAGCAAATACAATCATTCCAAAACCTTCTAATGTTCCATTCAGGGCATTAAAGGTATGGCTTAGTCATCCAAGTTTCTTGAAGCTAATAAAGGATTCTTGGGAGGAGGACATTTCTGGAAATCTTGCTTTCAGTTTTCTAAGTAAATTGAAAATATTGAAACAAATCATAAAAGTATCGAACTGGGAAATTTTTGGTGATGTTAGAATTCAATTACAAAATACAGAAAAAGAGGTGGTGCAAGCTGTTATAAATTCAGACAAGCAACCAGAGGATATAGCCTTACTGAATAAACTTATAACTGCTAGAGCCAAGCAAGAAATGTTGTTACAGAAAAACAAGGAGATAGCCCAACAAAAAGCTAGAGTTCAATGGTTGAAGGAGGGTGCTTATAATTCCAATTTCTTTCATACTTTTATAAAATTAAGGCAATCACACAATGCTATTTCAGAGTTAGAAAATTCAGAAGGCACTATTGTCTCTACTCAGCAAGAATATCAAACACTCTTGTGGATTTCTTTGAAAACAAGTTCAAGATGCAAGAAGTGACATTTGCTGAAGATATTTTTGCACATATTCCTAAAGTTATCACTATAAAGGACAATAATATGCTTGATGTTGTTCCAACAAATGTAGAAATCCAAAAAGCAGTATTTGATATGGATCCAGATAGTGCTCCTGGTCCAGATGGTTTTGCTGGTTGGTTCTACAGAAGCACTTGGGATATAATAGGAGGAGATTTAATCTTGGCAATCAAATTTTGTTGGAGCAAAGGATTTATTCCCAAAGGTATGAATGCAAATTTTCTCACACTCTTACCTAAAGTTCAAGGAGCCAAGAAAGCCAATCAATTCAGACCTATTGATTTGAGTAATTTATGTTTTAAAATAATAACTAAAATAATTACTTCTAGAATGAATGGAGTGATTTAGAAGGTAGTATCCCCTCAACAAGGTGCTTTTATCAAGGGAAGGAATATACAAAATCAAATAATGTTATCTTCTGAGTTAATAAATGAGATGGAAATAACTAGAAGAGGTAGTAATGTAGGTTTGAAGATGGATATCACTCAAGCCTATGACTCTCTTAGTTGGGATTTTATTTTTCAAGAAATGATCAATTTTGGTTTTTCTTACAATCTAGTGCACTGGTTAAAGGTATTTTTTTTCAGTCAACTAGAATTTCTGTGATGGTAAATGGAGGTCATGCTGGATATTTCTCAATTGGAAGAGGCCTAAAACAAGGTGATCCTCTTTCACCCATTTTGTTTGTAATAGCTCAGGAAATTCTAAGTAGAATATTAGACTATTTGGTAAAAGAAAGAAAATTGATTCCAATGGTCATTAGAAATGGTATTCAACCATCTCACATTTTCTTTGTTGATCACATTTTTTTATTCTGTAATGGAGACAAGAGGAATGTGGATAAATTACTAAAAGTTCTAAAAGGTTACCAACAATCTTCTGGCCAGGTGGTGAGTTTGACAAAAAGAAAATACTTTGTTGGAGGTACTTATGAGAGTAGAAAGGCACAAATTGCTAATTTGTGTGGCATGCCTCTCTCAAATTTTCCAGATAAATATTTGGGGGTTAACTTAATTCCACGAAGAATTAAATCAAGCCATGTGTGGGATTGTGTAGACTCATTTTAGAGCAAAATGCCTGGGTGGATGGGGAAACTATTATCTTTTCAAGAGAGACTTGTACTAGTGAAGCATGTTCTTTGTAGCATACCAGTTTACAATATGTCAGTATATAAATGGCCTAAGAAATTTTTACATGAATGTGATAGAATAATTAGAAAATTTCTTTGGTCTGGTGATCCATCAAAAAATAAACTGTTGACAGTTAAATGGGAAGAGGTAAATGCTCCATATGCAGAAGGTGGGTTGGGTTTGAGAAGCTCGGAAGATATAAACAAATCTCTTCTCATGAAACTGGCTTGGAAGATGCAAAATGAAAATGATGAATGGGCAAAAAAAAAATCAAGCAAAATTTCAAGATAAGCATAGAGTATGGATTAATTATTATAAGAAATCTTCTATTTGGACATGAATTAAATGGGTTTGTGAGGATGTTTTTAATAATTCAAGATAGCTTGTGGGTGATGGTGAAAAGATTTCAGTATGGAATGACATATGGATTACAAGTCAGCCTTTAAAATCATTATATCATGACAATAATTTTATGTTGCAAAATCCTGATCTTAAGGTGAAACTATTATTAAGGGGTAAGGATTGGGTCATTCCTTCTGAAATTTAAAGATTAATAGATGTAAATGATTTGCCAGTAGTAGATGGTAAGCGTGACAGGAAAATTTGGATATGGACAAAAACTGGAGATTTTACAACCTCTTCTGCCCTGAATTGTATAAGGAAAAAATTCCCTGAGCTACATTGGACAAGGAAGGTATGGAAGAACACAATTCACCCCAGTATATCAAGCAATGTATGGAAAATTTTGAGAGGGTTATCTAGTACAGATGAGAATATGAGAAAGAAAAAGTTTAAACTTGCTTCTAGATGTTCTTTTTGCACACACACAGAAGAAACTATTGAACACATACTCTGGTATTGCAATTTCAGTGAAAAAATTTGGCAATGGCTGGGTGGAATGTTTACTTTTTTAAATCCTTTATCCATAGCTGAAATTTTTTACTCTGGAAAAACTTAAAAGTCCTGCAATACAAGAGATTTGGGTGACTGCTGCTTTCATAACCATGAAAGAATTATGTTTTCTTAGAAACAAAGCTGTTTATGATGGTCTGCAACCAAATGCTAGGGAACTGAAGAAGAGAATCCTTCAACTTACTAAGGAGTGTGAAGTTAGGATGAAGGGATGTATATGGAATACATTGGAGGACTTGTTGATTCTAAAAATGTTTGGTATGAAGTGCAGGAAAGTGAAGACATCCAAAATACAGAAATATTTTTTCTGCTTTCCCATTGGTGATCAGATCCTTCTGTGCTGTGATGGAGCCTCAAGAAACAACCCTGGTGAATATGGGTATGGTTTTGTAGGAAGGAATAATATAGGTACAATTTTGATTACAGTGGCAGGAGGAATGGGTATTGCTACAAACTTTATGGCAGAGGTTTTTGCAGTAATAAATGCATGTGAATGGGCCATCAGTGAGGGATCTTTCATATATGCATTAGAATTGATTCTATGTCAGTCATCAAGGCTTTTACATCCAGCAAAATCCACTAGATGGAACAAAATAGTTGAAGTACTTATCAGTTTCACTTTTATACACAGCTATAGAGAAATCAATTTCTCTGCAGATGATATGGAAAAATTGGGTGCAACTCTGCCTAGAGGTGAAAAAATAATTTTCTTAGGTAGACCCCCTTTTATGATTCAAATGGAAACACCCGGTGTTACATATTATAGATTTAGATGAGTTGTTAATGGTAAATGCTTGCATGTAAGTATTATCTTTTAGGAGTCCTATTTCTAATTGTTTTTAGAATCTTTTTGTAATCTTTTTGGAAATCAATAAAATTTTATTATTAAGCAAAAATAATAATGAGAGTTTTAAGTCTGCCCGGGCTTTATAAAACAAACTTTTCTTTTTATACTGGGTTTTCGAAAGTAGACTTTTTCATAATAACAACTAGGAAAAGTAAATCTAGGTCCTATCGCAGACTTAATACAAGGGGATAGTTTAGGGAATAAAATATCTTCCACGTGGACTTCAATTAAGTTTGTCGTATGAAATTGTTTTTATATCCCAGTTTTAGGCAGGATTTTTTCAGATATTTCCTACCAAAAACAGGGGTTAGATGTAACCCTTGAAAAATGTTGACGTTGATGATAAAATTTCCTCGTTTCAAACAAATTATCTTATATTTTTATTAGTATATCTAACCATTTCTCGAACTTTATTAGTATCTGTTTCAGAGAACGTTTATTTTTTCCATTTTAAAGCTTCAGAAGAAGAAAAAATCAGATGCAAAAAATGATTGCCAGGATCTAATTAGAGCAAACCAACAAGCTTCATATCCCTAAAACCCATACTTCTCTTCATATATAAAAGCCTTTTTTTTATTCAAAACCCTATTTCTCTTTATATCTTCATAACCCTTTTCTAAAACCTTATTTTCGTTTTCAATCTTCATCAGGTAAAGTTTTGGTTATTCAATTTTGTTATTTTCTTCTTCATATTTCTGATGTTGGGGTTTTAATCAATTTTTTCTTAATGTAGAAGACCATCCGGTGAAGTTGGGTTTATCTTCAGGTATACCATATCCATAGCTTTGATTCGATTTTAATTGAAGTTCTAGAAATTAATTTTGTGTTAGATTTTCCATCTTGTTTTTTCAATTTCTTTACAAGGTTGTAATTGTTTTTGTTATTTTTTTATGCAGAAGACTTTCAGGTCAGTTGGATTTCTTAAAGAACTATATGTATAACATCTGATCTGATTTGATTAAATATGATATAAATTTCAGTTGCTTTGTTCTTGTGAAGTTCTTAGATGATTTTTCCTTTTATGTAATATGATTTCTCTTTAGATGTTAACTGTTAAACAAATTTGTATTTTCTTGATTTGTTATATGGTTTTTTATGGTATGAGAATCTTGAGATCTAGCTTTTCAAAGTTTCTTTGATTTGTGATTGTCTATTATCTTGATGTTCTTAGAATTAGGATCTTTTATATGTTCTTGTGGTAGAATTTGCATTTTGAGATTGTAATGAAACTTTATGTTTTACATTGAGGTCGTTAATGTTCAAGTTAAGTTACATGGTATTGTGTTTGTATTATTATTAGTCTTTGATATTTATGTTCATGCTTAAGACATATCTATAAGGATAATGTCAAAATTTTATTATGAACCAGTTTGGGCATTCATTTGCATATGTAGCTATCTAATTCCCTTTAATCTTGTGTATTCCATATGATTTTTGATATGGATTATGTGGATTAAGAGATACTGAATATTGGTTTTTTGATTTGATTAGATAACTATAGCTATGGGTCCTGCAAAGCAACATATATCGTCGTTATACAACTCCTAGCACAAATGCAACATCTACTTGGTGTCCTTTGGTTGATACACGAAGGTCTATATCAAATGACAGTCATGGAAGTTCATATGCAAGTAATGGGCATAGGTCCCAACCATCGTCCGAGGGTGAGAATTCTCCTAGTCATGGTCAGGGAAGTCCATTAGCGTGAGGCTTTACAGTTTAAAAACACCGATAGTGAAGCTGACAATAGTGAAGGAAGCATGATTGGTAATGCAACGAGTTGTTTTCTTTTACTTCCCTTAATAATTTAAGCTATGTGGAACCTCTAATGATTTTTGTAATATTTTGTGTAAGTGATCAACGTCTACTAATTGAATACAATACAATGGACATCCTATAGGCCCTACCCATAGGAGGTTTTCCACCAAACTTGAAAAGATAACCAGAAATATTGTCTCACCAGGTTATATAACTTGAAAGAAAGTCTCGTTGCTAGTGAAGGAATCAAGTCTCTAATACTAGAGTTTCATGTATATAACTTGGCATGTCATATTTTTTAATCCAAACAACTTGAAAATAACGACAAAAATGGAAACAATTCAAGTCTTATATTACTAACCTCAAGTAGAAGGATGTTGTCTTCGTAGTAGTCGATACGTTTTCAGATTATTCAGGTCTTCAGAGTAATTCTTGTATTTGTGAACATTTCTAGGCTTCCTAGTATAACCTAACGAAGTTGACTCGAGTAATCTAATCAAGAGACTTTTGAGTTTTAATAATAAAATATGACAACCAACTTTGACATACTGATGCTTGGCGGGTCGAGCAAAAAACTAACATATAGGTTGGGGAACCTATTTAAGAAATTTGTTTAAATTTCAATTTTGTACCTATTAGATTGTGAACCTATGTTTTAAGTACACAAACCTAGAAAAGAGAAAAAGTTTCATGAACTTGGCGTTGGTTTGAATTCGCGAACCTATATTTTGAGTTCGCGAGCCTAGTGGAGAGAAAAAGGTTCCTGAACCCAAACTTGTTGAAGTTCATGCACCTAGAATTTGAGTTCGCGAACCTTGATTAGAAAAGTTTCTCCTGGCATTTTTTCTAATTCAATTCGTGAATATAAGTCTTAGTTTCGTAAACCTAAAGGTACAAAACGTCCAAAAACTTTTTTTTCGACAATTATTATACTTTCCTTCTTTGTTTTTAAAGGAATTTTTTTGGCATTCTTACGAATTGTTACTCATAGCTAATTCTTTTACAAAAAAAGTTATTTGTTCGTTCTAAGAATTGATCAAATTTTAGATACAAGTTTGAGTCTCAATTCAGGTAGTTGCAACTTCGAATGCACATGCCAAACTTTAGCAGTTTGAAGTTATCTTCGGCTATTTTATACCTATGGTAATTGCTTCATGCTTAATTGTTTCAACACTTCAAACTATGGAAAAAACTTAAATTTGCAAGTAAATTAAGTTCTATGTAAAGAAACAAACCTTTTATATCCGAGGTCAGAAATTAAATTTAGGAGCATTGAGAATTACTTGGGTTGCAAAAAATCATTGTCTACATTTAAATCAACCTATGCTTGATATCAATTATGTTAGATCATTTCTTGGTTGAACCCACTAGGCATTGGTATTAAAAACGTGGGGGTACAAAAATACACCACCAACTTTTTCTTAGGAAACCTGTATGGACTAAACTCGAATACAATTCCGAGAATTCAACATAATGAATCTCAATCAAGGAATTATATTAATGGCTTATATCTCTTTATCTCGCAATCAGAATGTTTACATAAGCAAGTCCGTGAACCTGATTATGTGTGAGAGTACTTGGACGATTCCAAAGATCAATATCCAAGAATCAATCAAGTTGTATCCAACAAACAAGGATGGATATATCTACTTTGATTGATTAACGTACAACCTGTGATATTTCAAATATAACGATAAAAAATATAATGCGGAAAAAGAAATAACATAGACACCAGAATTTTATTAACGAGGAAACCAAAAATGAAGAAAAACCCCGGGACCTAGTCCAGATTAAACAACGAACTGTATTAAGCCGCTACAAACATTAGCCTACTATTAGAACTTCGGACCAAAATGTAGTTGAGACCGAATAAAACCATCACATCAATTCAATTACAATCGCGCTCTTTATGCCTCTTGAATCCCAGCAGGACTCCACGTAATTGATTCCCTTAGCTGACGTCCTTTACAGCCTAAAAGTTTTTTTCAACTCAATTGAAGATTTTAAACCAACTACCTCCCACAGATAAGCCTATTTGTGATATTTGTTCTGATCAAAGATCAAGGTGAGGTAGGAAATCGATTGCAATAGACAAAGTCTAAAAAACCTCAAAATACGGTCTTATGACTCCCGAAGAGCATCCTAGATTATTATTCACCTCACAAGTCGAAACTTGTGGAATCACAAAGTCTAATACGAAGATACTTTGTGATTTCTATCTATCTTGCCTGTTGGAGCAAAGCTCAACAATCAAACCAAGATCATGATACACGAACTATCAAGATAAAGATAGTTGGACATGGCTTCACGAATCCCTAAGTGAGGTCTTTTTAGTGGTTAAACCCCTATAAGGGTTTGAAGGAGAGGACGACTCTAGTTTACAACTAGGACACACAAGAATAATGTCAGGGATTAAAAAATACCAGTTGTTTGAGGTTCTTCTTTTATAGACTCTCAAGATCAAGTTTGATTTAGGTTTAAGCTAAGATTGCTTTGGAACCAAGCAATCAATAATCATTGTTAGATGAAAAACTTGACTTGAGATTAACATAACATATTATACACTATGGTTATGATGGACCATAATCGAACTGTGTACACTGACTTGTTCATGAAAGGTTAACCAAAACTATCCAATCGAATATATGCTTAACCATTTTATATATTTTTAGAGCATTGCTCGGTCGAAATCGCATGCGTTGCTATCTCAAGCATGTTTGTCAATGTTAATGATCAAAACTATAAAGTCTTGATTTTTAGTCTACTATAGATAAGGTATCGGACTAGGATAAAAAGTATAGTTAAGCTCAAGAAATCCATGGAGACATCATACAAGACGAAGGACTACTCAAGGAACCAATGGATCTTCATCGACTAAAAGGTATGTGGAGACTTGAACTTATCTATCACTCCAAAGTCTATCTACTCTATCTCCTATCTTGAGATAAAAGTCGTATTACTATATAGACTAAGAATATACACATATGATATTTTGAGCTGAGTATATCTTGCTTATCTAGTTCTCGAAATATGTGTTGGTAAAGATTTCACTTTAGCCAAGTTCATCTTTACCTAGTGACGAAAGTCATGTTATGTTTCAATCATTTTGGAAATCGCTCTGACGAAAAATAGTTTGTGAATAACAACTATATAACGCCCTCTGAGAATGTTTCAATGATTGAAATGAGAGTTTAGACAATATAACCATTGGAGGATATAAACATTGTTGTGGTAACACATATATGTATAAGTCCTTATTGCTTAAACCGAAGTTTGTGAACTTTGTTGATCAAGTGAAACCGGAGTAGTATGCAAAATCAGTCTGCGAACTTAGTATGCAAACTCAGTCCGCGAACTGGCGGAAGTTCTTGTCCGAGAATTTCTGCTGGAGTTTGTGAACTCCGTCCGGGAACTTAAGTCCACGAACCCAGTCCGCGAACTTGAGTAGGTTATGTCTAAAAACGATGTTTGTGAACTTATCTTAATAAACTAAGGAATGTTATTGCAACCCGTGGCTTTATAGTTCATGAATCAATTCGAGTGAATTACATCGTTTTTGCTTCAATTATGTCTTTTATAGTACATGAGATCTCATAGCAATTGAACAACTCTCTAACTAGTTCATTTGAGTTATTTGGACTAGTTATGGTGAAGAAGAATATGGTTGATATGAAAGTTATCATTTGGCTAACCATTTGGTTAACTAGTGTTGAACCAACTAATGTACAAGTTTGGGTACGGTTACACAAACCCAAAATTGTCAAATACATGTGTGTATAACAATCTATATTTTCGATCTAAAGGTTGATAAATATTAGCTTGTATCTAATCAGGTTTTCATGTAACGGTGAATATTGAATGCTTTGTTACTAAGATAACATTGATTGCAAACCCTAATTTGAAAGACTATATAAGGGAGAACTCTAGAAACTGGGAAACCTAATCCCCACATATTCTGTGTGATACTAGTTGTGCTAAGCTAGAGTCGATTCACCTTTAACCTTTGGTTTTCTACTTCTAAAACCAGGTTAACGACTTAAAGACTTCATTGGGATTGTGAAGCCAGAGATCAATACTACTTTTATCGTAGTTGTGTGATCTGATCTTGCTATTTCTATCGTATGAGTACAATTGTAATAATTGGCTTAATATTTCTATCTCCGATAGGCAAGATATAAAAGTAATCACAAACATCTTCGTCTCATCGTTTGTGATTCCATAATATCTTTTTTTGATGTGTCGATTAAGACTATTGTGAGGTGATTGATAAAACTAAGTTGTTCTTCGGGAATATAAGTCTGGTTTTATTAATTGGTTCCTGTTCACCTTGATTTATCAAAACACGGAACAAAACTCATATGTTTATTCATGGGAGACGGATTTATCTATCTTGTATCCTTTCTGTGTGAGACAGATTTGTTTATTAAAGTTATCTACTTTGGGTCGTAGCAACTCTTGGTTGTGGGTGGGATCAGCTAAGGGAATCAAGTGCGCAGTATCCTGTTGGGATCAGAGGCGTAGGAGCATAACTATACCTTGGATCAGTGTGAGATTGGTTGGGGTTCAACTACAGTCCAGACCGAAGTTAATTTGGAGTAGTCTAGTCTCTGTAGTGACTTAATACAGTGGATGTTTAATCTGGACTAGGTCCCTGGGTTTTTCTGCATTTACGGTTTCCTCGTTAACAAAATTCTGGTGTCTGTGTTATTTTTTGTCCGAGTTATATTTTTATATAATTGAAATAATACAGGTTGTGCGTTGTTCAATCAATTAGAATATCCGACCTTATTGGTTGTTGATTTAAATTGATTGACACTTGGCTATATAGTTTATGAATCGATTCAAGTGAATCAAATAGTTTTTTCTTCATTTGTGTCTTGTGTAGTACATAAAGATCTAAGCAATTGAACAACTCTCTAACTAGTTCTTTTGAGTCATTTGAACTAGTTATGGTAAAGAAAGATATGGTTGATATGAAAGTTATCATATGGCTAACCATTTGGTTGACTATGTTGAACCAACTAATGTATAATTTTGGGTACGGTTACACAAGCCTACAAACGTACATTACATGTGTGTATAACAAGCTATGTTTTCGACCTAACGGTTGATAAATATTAGCTTGAATCTAATCAGGTTTTCGTCTAACGGTGAATATTGAATGCTTTGTTACTAAGCTAACATTGATTGCATACCCTGATTTGAAAAACTATATAAGTGAGAACTCTAGCAACTGGGAAACCTAATCCCTACACATTCTGTATGATACTAGTTTGTTAAGCTAGAGTCGATTCTCCTTTAACCTTTGGTTTCTTCTTCTAAACTAGGTTAACGACTTAAAGACTTCATTGGGATTGTGAAGCCAGACCGATACTACTTTTATTGTAGTTGTGTAATCTGATCTTGCTATTTATATCGTACGAGTACAATTGTAATAATTGTCTTGAGATTTCTATCTTCGATAGGCAAGATAAAAAGTAATCACAAACATCTCCGTCTCATCGTTTGTGATTCCACAATATATTTTTTCGCTGCATCGATTAAGACTATTGTGAGGTGATTGATAATACTGAGATGTTCTTCAGTAAAATAAGTCCGGTTTATCAATTGGTTCCTGTTCACCTTGATTTATCAAAAGACATAACAAAACTCGTAGGTTTATCTGTGGGAGACGGATTTATCTATTATCATAGACTTTTTTGTGTGATACAAATTTGTTTATTAAAGTTTTCGACTTTGGGTCGTAGCAACTCTTAGTTGTGGGTGAGATTAGATAAGGGAATCAAGTGCGCAGTATCCTGCTGGGATCATAGGCGTAGGAGCATAATTCTGGAGTGGGCTACAGTTCATACCGAAGTTATCTTGGAGTGGGCTAGTATCTGTAGCGGCTTAATACAGTGTATGTTTAATATGGACTAGGTCCTACGGTTTTTCTGCATTTGCGGTTTATTCGTTAACAAAATTTTGGTGTCTGTGTTATTTCATTTTCCGCATTATATTATTTATCTTTATAATTGAAATAATACAGGTTGTGCGTTGAAGTTCAATCAATTAGAATATCCAACCTTTGGTTGTTGATTGATTGACACTTGGATATTGGTCTTTGGTACCATCCAAGTTATTCCTTGTATTTGATTAAAGACTTGCTGATTTATATTAGCTTGAGTAAATCAAATCAAGAGAGAGATAATAACTCCTTAAGATATTCTTATCTAGATTGAGTCTAACTGTATAGTTGATTCTCTAGAAAGTAACTCGGAGTTTGTCCATATAGATTGCTAATTCGAAATATTGGGTGTGGTTGTTAGACACCCGCTTTTTCTAGTTGTCATTCTTGAAAGATATGAAGTATAGTTTATTTACTTTTCTCTAGTATTTATGACTTAATCATTCCATGATCAAATTTTTAAGGAAAGATATACTAGTTTTTTTATACAACTTTGGTATATAATGTTCCGAAGTATTGTTTAGCTATGGACTTCGTAGAACTAACATAACGTTAATTGGGAACTCGTTATTATTTAATGTGTTGAACTTTCTTTTGAATCCTTACCTTGGAAATATATTTAATTACATAATTTAAAGAAGTTAACTTGCAGAACTTGTTTCACAGTTGAATTGGAGATTCAAATGATCTTTAGTAGGACTGATCCCTTAAACAAGGATCTCTACTAGGATAGATCCTAGGGATGTTTAGCAGGACTGATCGCATAACAAGGATCTATGATGACCGATCCCATTTAACCAATATTTGCATTTTTCCAATTATGTAGATATCATAATGTAGCTTAATTAAAATGAAAATTTCATATGATGTCGACATAGTATTTGAACATATGCTAAACTCTTATTACATAATGTATATCAAGTATTTTTCGTGATACTCAAGGTGAAATTCCGAAACCGAAATATTCTGATATATATATATATATATATATGATTTCCATATCCCTGAGGATTGCATATCTCGTGTTGCTATATTAGTAAAGTATATGAGTGTATAATAGCTAATATTAGTTTTCAACTTAAAGTGATTTCGGTACATGACTTGGATTACAGTTTGAATTTTTCAAAACCGAAAAAATATTTTTATTACATATCTTTCGGATTTTCGGGTTTGGTAATTCATTATTGTCCAAGCAAACCTTGGTCGTCACACTATAGATAGTAGAACTTGTATTTTTACAAACTTATCCCTCGATACACTGCCTAATCGTTTGTACAAGAACCCAATCGTAGTATTATTACAGTACTCTTTGATAAAGTAGAGTATTCTTTTGGGATCAAAAACTTTTAGCAGTATCGTTAGTGGAAACTAAATCGTATTGTTGTTTAGTTTTCGATTATTGATTTAATTGACTAACGGTATAGTAATCCTTAATAAATCAAACTTGTTTATTTTATGGTCCATTTATTCTTGTATAAGGCCACTCAAGTTTGTTTAAGGATTCACTATTTTTGATCTACTCGATTCTAAATCTGAAGATACAACTAGTGATCATCCAACGTCAAACTCCATTCTGCGTGTGATCGATCATTAGTAGAAATCAAGTCGTTTGTGCGGATACTTTGAAGACTATAAGACCTTTTTTTTGTGATACTTTTTGCATAATTGATTCTCTGGAATCTGACAAGTTGTTTAATTCATAAACGCCAGACTTATTAAAAAGATCAGGCAAATTGGTTGGTGGCTTTTCCTCGAGAATTGCTTGCTTGTCGATGGAGATAGATTATTTATATAATTTTTGTCTTGGTATTTATCTTTTGACCAGAGGAGTTTATATAGACTAAACTAAAAATATCTTATACTCAAATATATCTCTGATCTGCCCAAGTTGAATGATAAACAGTGAGGTGGTTTCCGAAACATGTTAGTCTGAGACTGTTTACGGTTATAACTAGGAGTAGTTTATTTAGTTGGTCTCAACTATATGAAGTTGCGGTAATCAATTTGTATAACGACTTAATTATGAGAGTATTCAAAACTGGACTAGGTCTCGGTGGTTTTCTGCCTTACAATTTTTCTCGTTAACAAAACCTTGTGTGCCAAAAGTGTACATGAGAATTCCGATAGTTTTGGTTCGGTTCGCAAACTCCAGATGTAAAAAGTGAACAAGAGAATTTTGGATAACTTGGTTACGCGATCTCATTATGTAGGTTTACAAGCTCAACTATTATAAGTGTATATGAGATCTCATTTAAGCTAAGTTCGCGAACCGATGATGTTAGATAGGTTTGCGAACTCACTTGTAACTTTTCTACATTTTAGATTCATTAGCTCAAATTATAAGTTTGTGAATCGTAATGAGCTAAGAAATTTACTAGTAGTTAACTTAAACTTCCATATCTCGCTGAAATTCTGCTATCATGTTCCCTGGCTTCGTATCAAATCACGAATAACTTCTTATGATATTTCACATGAATCTTATTTACAATTGATTCATTACTAAAGGCATATGACTTTCCTACGAAAAATAGATAGATAGAAAGGGGAAAAATATGAAAGAAATACCAGTTCTCGTTACTAATCTTTGATGAAATTGTCCTAAATGATGTCATCGTTTCATCTTTAATCTTTAAGAGTAACTTGGAAGTCCCTAAGATTCGATTACCTATTCTAATCTAAACTGAGGCTGACTTTAACCTTCGATTAAATTGTCCTAAATGATGTCATCGTTTGATCTTTAATCTTCAAGAGTAACTTGGAAGTTCCTAAGATTCGATTACCTATTCTAATCTAGATCGAGGCTGACTTTGGTTGGCTAAATCAAGAAATAATTTTGACATCTAAAATTGATGAAAAGCTTGACATACAAACGCCTATTTAACCGAGCCCTAACTCGAACAACGACAAGTTAAAAAGAACAAAGCAAGAACATAAATAAACCAATCCAAACATCAAAACTTAACAAAATTATAATCTGCAAGGATAACTAGTAATTTGGCTGGACACTCTTGGAGGATTAACATATAGTTCTTGTCATTAAGAACATCCCCTAATTTTCTCTAGAGAAAATAATTTAAGTTATACTAGATGACTCCAGTAAAACTTATTCTTCTTGTAATAACATTTTAATTTTCGGTCCTTCTCTACAGACCGAAAACAAAATCAGATAAAAACCGCCTCTTACGGTTTTTTTTATATATTTATTTGTGAATTCCAGTGGGCCCAACCTCTCGAGAGACGTGCAGGGTGGGTTTGTGTGTGGCGGTTTTCTCCTGATTTTTTCAGCTCGGTCTGTAAAGACTGTTCATCTTCTATAATATATACTCCCCCCGTCCTAGTTTACTTGCCAAAATTGGTTTTTGCACACAGATTAAGAAATGTAGAGAGAGTGGATTTTTTTCCAAAATTACCCCAAGCTAACATTTAAGATACATAGTTTTTACATGTCTAGTTTTTTGGTCTTTACTCGAAGAACTCAAAAATAAATAAAAATAAAGGATATATAGAGAGAGGAGAATTTAAAATTGTGTATAGGAAATATAATTACACAATTCTCAATAATATGACCTGATTTCAACAGAGATGGGTAAATTAGGATAAAAAGTGGAAAAATATGAAACTTGACAAGTAATTTAGGACAAAATTTTTTTCTCAATTTTAACAAGTAAACTAGGACGGAGAGAGTACTATAGATCTTTCATTAAATTCCAACAAACTGTTGTACTTTGGATCTATCTTTTTCTCTTTCGTTCCCACCACCAAAAATTTCAAAATGGTATAACATCTACTCAAGTTCCCTTATTGTCTAATCTGATAAATCATTATTTTAGGGTTTTATGTTTGATTTGTGTGATTGCTTAGTTCAATTAGGGTTTAACAGTATTCGTGGAGTTTTTTTCTTTCTTTTTTCCTGATTTCGTAGCCTTTCAAGCGTTACGTCGAGATTGGGAGAGTTGCTCTCGTTAACTATGGAGAATGTTACGGTAAACTTGTAGTCATTGTTGATGTCATCGACCAGAACATGGTAAGCTTTTTATTTCAGATCGATTTGTTGTTTTTGCTGTATGAATGTGTAATCTGAGCTACTTTTCATATATCCGTTTGAGATTATATTCTTTCCGGTAGAAGGGTTTGCGATATCATCTTATTACATATAAAAAACTCTTGAACCCAGTTAAGGGTAACTAGCATTTTGGTATGGAGTAGTGTTAAATAGTAAGATGCTTGATAACTTGGACATTTGCCAGATAAATTGTTACTAGGAATGACTTCAGTTACCGACAAATAGTTTATAGTAGTACAATCATCTATAGCTGTAGATGAGATTTTTGCCGATTTAGCAATGAACTTACTAATAAAGTATGGTCAATATGCTGAAATAAATCAATGTGACTCAGTCTTACACTTGTACTATTTGTTCATTAATCTAAATAAGCGGGTCATATTTTAGGGAGCGTCAAGAGAAGAGCAGAGAGCCACTTGCTTGCATCCTCTCAGGTAGCTCCACACATGAATTGTTGCATGTTTGGTTTAGAAATTCGTTTCGCTTAATTCCTTTTTCTTAGTCCCGTGAAATATGGCACATATCAAGTTTGAGTATCAATAAGAAGGAATTGCACATTCCCCCCACCACTCCTCCCTTTTATGTAATGCTTCTGCAACCTACCTTCGGTGTTTAGTTAGTTCTCTTCAAAATGGTAACTTCTAACATGTATAATAGCTATAAGGGTAAATAAATGATACCGGGTTATGCTATTTAGTGAGATTAGTCTGCTAGTTTCCTGTTGTCTTAACTAGTTTTCCGCCCCATGGATCTAGAAACACTGGATACCTTGTACTTTTTGGTTTGCATTGTGTTACCTTTGGATGTTTTGGTTATTACTTTTTGTGAAGCACTTGTTGATGCTCCTGATATGGTGAGAAGCCAAATGAGCTTCAAGAGGCTCTCGTTAACAGACATCAAGATTGACATTGGCAGAATCCCTTAGAAAAAGGTTTTGATTGGCGCCATGGAGGCTGCAGGCAAGTTGCCAGATTTATTCCACCCAGTGTTTAGAGAAAGTGATAACTATGTTAGCTGCACCTGCTTTATTACTAATCATACTGTTTGTTTAAATGTTGTCCAGATGTTAAGAAGAAATGGGAAAGCAGCTCTTGGGGTAGAAATTTCATTGTTCAGAAGAAAAGAGCATCCTTGAATGACTTTGACAGGTCCATGGTCATGTTGACAAAGATCAAGGTTTGTCCAACGATTTTTTATTTTATTATTGCAAATTTGCTTTCTAGAAAGGATGTTTCGAACCCTGTCTCTGTTTTGGTAAAAACTTACTGTGCTGATTTTGCATTATAGATACCGTAATTCAGGGTAGTAATTTGGAAGACCTCCACTAGTTATCCAAATGCTTTGCTTCAATGGAGCTTGTTATTTTATTTTTTTAAACCGGAGCTTTTGAAAGCATCGGTAGCTAGCTAATTAAATACTTTTGAAGGGTGAAGCTATTCGTCGGGAGCTTCACCTGTTGAAGCAACATGCTGCTAGGAGGGAGCTAGCCATCAGGAACTTGATGCCGAAGAAGGCTAAGCTGGACAAACAGGCTGCATAAGTTTTGGACATAACTTGTGAAGTTAGACATTTTAGGAAAGAAAAAGGAATTTTGTAGTCAAATTTTAGCTACTTATTTTTAGCTAATTTTTTGAGTTTGGTTATGTTTCTGGTGTTTTTTTTTTTCCTTCTTTTCATGATTGTGGAATTCTAACTTTCTTGGTTATAAAGTTACATCTTTGCTTGTAATTCTTCATAATATCATCAAAATAGATTCTGATTTTGGTTAAGTTTGTGTTTTTTTGGCCAGTACCTAGTCACATTGTTGGAGAACCTGAGGTGGAAGCTTCTGAAGAGGGAAGAAAACCGACAGATTTTAAGTATGCATGTATGGGTTATTCAGTGCACATGGATAGCAAAGATAAAGATCCATCTGCGAATCCAGATGCTGGGGAAAGAAAGGGAAATGCTCTGAATTGCCTTTTTGTATTAGTATTGAGGTTAGAATGTTTTTAATTTCTTTATGTGTTTTGTACTTAAAAATCCCATAAGTAGTCTTTATAGCGTGTAACGATCTGTTCACTATCCAACTCTACATTGACACCATCTTTATACCAAATTGGCTTAAGTATCATTTCTGAAATTCAAGTGACAATAATGACTACACATATTAATGGCACATGAAAACTTGGAGCTTGCTTCTCGCAAATCCTGTTAATATTTTGATTTTCTTATATGTTGCTTTTAATCTCATCAATCGGTTTGAGACTACTATCTTAACCTTCCTGTGACTAATGAATTATAACCTAGTAAGTAGTAGCTTGTCATTCCTTTTGGGTGCCTTGGTCAGGGTTATTAATATTAATCAGTATGTCAGTTTTTAACACTTACTGTGTAGTTTAATGTCCTTGGTTGTGATTACATAATTTTGGGTTTTCCTTGACAATTGCTCACTCTATAGTCCAAAATTTTGAACTGTTAACCACTCTCTTAGGCTATGCTATATGTTCAGAACCCATGACCTCCAATGATTTCCAGCACTGACATCAACAACTGCTTATCTTTAGTGTGTATGCAATTAGAGTGAGGATCGT
Organism: Papaver bracteatum; assembly: GCA_023529315.1. NCBI lineage: Eukaryota > Viridiplantae > Streptophyta > Magnoliopsida > Ranunculales > Papaveraceae > Papaver > Papaver bracteatum. The sequence continues at coordinate 2,149,123 of JAJJWX010003488.1, forward strand.
TGTCAAAGGGTCATGGGTAGGATTCATTCAGCGTCCTAAGTTTATCATTAGGCACCCCGACAGGAACTAGCACACTTGTATTAACTATTGCATCTTCACATATTTTATTCACACGGATAATCCTTCTTGCAGCTTTTGGTGGATGAAAGACCTGCAGCAGCAACTGCAGGCCATGCTTCAGGTCACTTTCCAGGCCGGACTCCAGCCTAAGCTCCAGCACATGCTCGTAAAACGGAAGGTAACCAATGATTGTTTGTTATACAGACATTTTATCCTGTCGGCAACCATAAAATATTTCTACTTGTCTCTTATTTGTGTTATAAAATACATTACTTTTAGTTTTTGTGCATAATTTGGAATAGATTTTACTACTTTATATGTAACCATTTACCAGGAACTTTCTTATGTTTGTTAGTATTGGATACTCTTCATCTTGGAACTGTAACCTTTTCATACGTGCATAGTTAGAAAAGCTTTATGCACACTCATCCCATAAGGCTATCTGTACACCTTCTGCGCAGTCTGCCATTGAATACGATACTCTTCCTCGGAAAGTCAATTGAGTTTTATGTGCCACTAAATCTTTAGAACATTGTCCTGTTTATTCACTTCTCATTTTTTTTCTTCTTTCGAATAACTGATTGATGATTGTCTCCTGTTTTACTTTGAAGATGGTCAACCTTTGTCGCAACCACAACCAAGCAAGCCACCGCAGCCTGCAACAGAGGAATTCTTGCCTAGGCAAGTTTATGAGTTACTTTATTTTTCTTTATAGTTATTATAAACACAACACTGTTTTTTCTGTTAATGTTATGCATATAGAGGCTATGGCGCGAAAACCTGAAGCTTTTTTTGAGTTGTAATGTATATCTTGTTGTAGGTTTATTACTCGTAATGCAAATATAGTGGCTTCTGGTGAAGGGAAGAACGTATATAGAGTTGGCAACTTCATCAATGCTGACGCTGATGATATGGTGTACCCTTACCGTAGGAGACCCAAGTCACTAAGTTCAGATGAAAACTTTCCGCTGAAATTGTATAATAGAAAGAAGTATTATTTAAGAAGCCAAGTTTGGGTTCATCCATTTTGTTCCATCTTAAACATAAGTTCTCTTCATCATCTTCTTCCTTAACTTTTTTTTCTTCATATTTTCTTCAAGTAATGATGTCCTAAATGTTGCTGGAAAAAAGTTAAAATTGTATGATTATTCTAGTAGCTTAATGTTGATTCACTTCTGTCAGAGGACACAGAAACACACAAGGAACCTATCTGCACTCACTATGATTGTTAAAAATCTTATGTCATTCAATATGTGTTGGTTTAGAAATCTTTTGTAGGGTGTCCACTTTCAAGTTTCATTGCCTGTGGTTGATCAAGGAGGTGACGAGAGAACTTTAATATGGAACCGTATTATCAGATGGGTGCTCTTCTTATTTTTGGTCCGTCACTTGAAATAATGCTGTAATACCACTGTTACTTTTGTATTCATAGCCAATTTTGCGATTTAAACGACTTAAAGGTTGACTAAAAATTGTGATTCTTGATACTGCATCAAACACGAAAGGAGATCGTGATCCTTGTGCTGAATTAGATACTACATCCTTATGATCGATCAATGTCACCAATCATCATTCTCTTATACTTCAGTGGAATCTATCCAGCCCTGAATATCATCATTAGTTATGGGCTAAAATTTTCATTTAAACTACGATATTATCTGTAACGAACCAGCGCCTACAGGTAAGCACTACTGGGCTTGAGAGCATCAGTTTAAACGGCACGGGTGATGACTCATAGTACCCCAAGAAAAAGAAATCGATCTGATAAAAAAAAATAGGAAACCGACTCGAATAAGTAGGCGTCTGGGATCATGACAAGTATTTATATGTTGCTTTTGTGTGTTGGGTTGTAGACTCGTAGTTTCTTGGGCGGAAGTAATTAGGATTTGCTACCTCGTTGTCTTTTCTCTTGCAGCCAGGAGCCGTGATCAGAAGCAGCAGAGGGTTTTCAGCAGTCCTCACTTTCTATGTAAGTTTTCCATTGATTCTTCCCAATTATTATGTCATTATTATATGTTGACAGTGATAAATTGTGTTTTATTTTGTTTATTGGCAGTGATATGGATCCTGGTAAAAGTTTTAGCGCGGGTCCTTCTTCAGCTTCTCCTACCGGTTCCGATGAGGAGAGAGAAATTGTGTGGGAAATAAAGCCTGATCTTTTTGGGAAGGAAGATGAGTCTGAAGATTCTGAAGATGAGAAAAGCACCGGATACGGTAAGAAGAAGCAAAGGGGTGTTCCGGAGGGTATGATTATTGTCAATCCTCATATGTGTGGCTCTAGTTTCGCTATTGACGACCCTCTGGTGATCAACCCAAATGTTGTTTACTATGTAATGGTAGATGGCTATTACAGAAAGGGCAGAGGACTCGGAGGGTATGGGGCAGTTTTGCGGTGTAAATCTTGTCAGCCCATTTCTGCTCTATCTGGGGTTTCAGAAAAACCGATTTCAGGATTGTATCACCTCCTGGAGGGGATGCTAGCTGGTTTTAGACTCGTTCACGATAAGAACGTTAGATATGTCGTGATGTCTTGCAATTCAGATTGGGCTTATTGGATGGTGGAACAATGTTACAACTTCTACGGTCAAAAAGAATGTCGTCGTCATCCTAACGGTGAATTTGACATATTCTGTATTCCTTGTGTTGGAATTAATTACAATAGTCGAATGCAAATGGGAAATAATACTTAGATTACACTGATAGTAGTAACAAATAACTCAATAAAGCAAGTAGAGGCACGTATGAGATACGCTGAGCTAAAGGTAATATTGCCTGCTGCTACTCCTCTCGAGATGCTATAGCAATTAACAAATTACCTCCCAGGATACAACTATCGTTAGTTCTCCTCTATGTGTAGCATACACGAGAGAACCCTTAGAACTCAAGAAGCGTGAAATGAAAAACAAAAAATACAAGTCGAAACTCAAACAGTTTTCGAGAAATGTAAAACTAATTTATGTTTCAGAAAGAAGATTGTAAACAAAGAAATAGTGTTACAAAATTATGTTTCGTAAACTACAACTTGTTTTAGTGAAGAACTCAACTTTTTCGTGATATAAAACAAACGTAAAATAAGAACTTAATTATTTCGAAAGCAATAGAGAAGAAGAAGAAAGAGAACAAAAAAATGTTTGTTCCGATGCAAGTTGAACGAAAAATTCATCTCGTATTTATAGCACAAGAAAAGAATATTTGAAACGTTCGAAAACAATTGAATCCAATGCACGACAAGATCCGTGAAACACGCGTCTCGAACATTACAAAAGGTAAGGTAAAAAATCGCGTTAAAAGAACAAAGGCAAAACGCGTTCAAAATTTTCGAGATTCTTCTCGAGGAAAACAATATGTACAGGTGTCAAGAACACCGTGTGACACGCGTGGAAAAAGATGCTTCTCGAGAAAGGTGTCGGATATCCAAAATCGAGAAGGCAAAGAATAAAATTCTTTACATGTGTGGGAGAAACGAGTGGAAATTTTCAGTAAAAAGAAAGGGTCGGATAAACCCACACCCACTCCCACACCCACTCCCACTCCCACGCCCACGCCCACGCCCACGCCCACGCCCACGCCCTCGCCCTCGCCCACGCCGAGCCGAGCCGAGCCGAGCGTGCTTCTGTGCGAAGCACCGCGCGAACGGGAAAGGCAATAAGAAATGCATAAGGTTTAGGCAACCTTGCCATAGTCTAGGGATTTCCCATACACAAAGGTCTAAAGACCCAAAGGGCCATACCCTTAAGGCTAAACCAATGCTATTTAAGTCTAAAACTCTTAGTGTTTTAGTCTATATGGGACTAATGTTTTATTCATTCACATGAAAAAACATCTAGGGAGCAATAGGTCTTGGGATCAAAACATGGTCCATGCATTTTTTGATTAAAACAAAACATTGTTTTTTCTAACAATCCCCCACATGAATAATAAAACATGTCGATAAAACACGATAAAACATAAGGCAAAAAAATAGGCTAAGGTGTCCCAAGGATTGAACCTTAACTTAGTGAGAGGTTACCTGAATCGCTTGTTGATACGGTGAACGCAATGTCTTGAACCGCCAACAAAGAATGCAATTCGAAATAATGACCACATTGATGCCTCAACCGAAGAAAACATTTTGCCAAGCTCTTGCGGTTGTGCCCATTTTGGCAGTGGGCTAAAATCCCGGACTTAATGAATGTCTCTAGAGAATCAGCTCATATTCTCATAGGAAGCGGCCACACTTCCAACATCCACAAAGGTGGGTCCATAAAGAGTGTCCTGCCACACCCCGCTTTAATCAAAGCCATGGAACCCATTAAGATCTCAAAAGATCATCCTCAGTAAATCTGCAGGCCGCACTATCACATGATTACACCATAGGGAGGGACAAAGATAGTGCTTTACCAATATCACCATAAATTAGTTGTCTCATTGAACCTTGATCTTGGAAATCCAATCACAAGGTTGAGTATCCTTCATGGTGATTTATTCAATGAGCTTAAGTCCCATCCCCTCGATGTAAATTTAACTTTCTCTCTGGTTAAGCCTTTTGTCAAAGGATCTGCAAGATTATCTTTGGATTTTACAAAGTCTATCGAGATAATACCAAGAGAGAGTAGTTGTTTCACCGTCTTATGTCTTCTTCGTATATGTATAGACTTCCCGTTGTATACATTGTTCTTTGCGCAACCAAGAGCAGCTTTCACTGTCACAAGTGGATGGCAATTGAAGACACAAAGCTTGGGCGAGTGGAATTCCTCCCGTGAAACATCGCATCCATTCGGCTTCCTCTCGGCTTTTTCCAAGGCTATAAACTCGGACTCCATAGTGGATTTAGCTATACATGTCTGTTTGGTAGACTTCCATGAGACAGACACACCTCCAAGCAAGAAGATGTACCCACTAGTAGATTTGCACTCTTTCGAGTCGATATCCGGTTGGCATCACAATACCCTTCCAAGACAGCAGGATACTTCCCAAAACTTAAGCAATAGTTTGAGGTCCCTCTCGTGTAACGTAAAACTCAAGAGAGCATTCAGTGATCCCGCCCTCGGGTTGCAAGTATACCGCTTAATCTACTTACAGAGTAAGCAATATCGAGGTCTTGTACAATTCATCAAATACATAAGACTACCAATAATGCGATAATACTCAAGTTGATCAATACCCTTACCCTTGTTCTTTTTCAATTTACAAGTGGGATCAAAAGGAGTAGATTTGGGTTTAGCATTTTCATAATTAAATCTCTTTAGTACGGTTTCAAAAGATAATGAGATTGACTAAGACTATATCCATCGACATCTTTCTCGATTTTCATCCCTAAGATTACATCGTAGGGCCTAAGTCTTTCATGTCAAAATTATCTCTAAGCATGCTTTTAATGGTATTAATAATATCAAGATTACCGCCTAATATGACATATCATCAACATATAGGCATACAATAACATGTGAATCATTAACTTGATTTAATGTAAACACATTTATCGATTCATTAACCTTGAAGCCATTAGTTATCATAACATGATCAAATTTTTCATGCCTTTGTTTAGGTGCTTGTTTTAAACCGTCTGAGAGATTTGTTCAACTTGCAAACTTTGTTTTCACAACCTTTTACAATAAAGCCTTCAAAGTTGATCCATATAAATTTCTTCATTCAAATCACCATATAAAAATGCGTTTTAACATCCATCCGATGTATATGCAAATCATAAATTGAAGCTATAGCAATCAACATCCTAATCGAGGTGATTCTAGAGACTGGTGAATAAGTATCGAAGAAATCTAATCCTTCATGTTGTCTATAGCCTTTAGCTACCAACCTAGCTTTATATTTATCTATTGTTCCATCTGTTCTAAGTTTCCTTTTGAACACCCATTTGCAACCTATGGATTTACTTCCAGGAGGCAAGTCTACAAGCTTCAAGTTTCGTTTTTCTTTGAATGGACTCCCATTCATTTAATGAAGCTTCTTCCCGGTAAAGGAGCTTCGGAGAAGTCATAGCTTCCTTGTAGGTTTGGGGTTCGGACTCTACCGTAAGAGTCAAAAATCTGGGCCAAAACTTGTTTCAGTTCTAACCCTCTTACTTCTTCTTGGTTGAGTCTCATACTCCAAAGTTGGAGTTTGACTAGTCGATGGAACATCTGGGAGGTCATCATGGACCCTTTTCCGAGGTCCAGGACCTTAAAGGAAATATGTGTTCATAAAACACAAAGATCTCTAGATTCCAATATGGTGTTCGACCAATGTTATTATGGTCGAACTCGATGACCATGAACGTATGCAATTGTATGCTCGGGATACCCTAAGAAAACACAATCGATTGTTTTGGGACCTATTTTAGTTTTCTTGGGATGAGGAATGGCCACCTTGGCCAAACACCCCCACACTTTAAAGTATGCATATGAAGGTTGTTTACCATTCCACAATTCGTAGGGAGTTTTATCGATTTTTTAAATGGAACTCTGGTTCAAAATATAGCATGCCGAGAGGATAGCTTCCCCCCACAAGTTCGAAGATAACCCCGAACTTGTCAACATAGCATTTACCATATCTATGAGTGTTCTATTTTTTCTTTCAGCTACACCATTCGATTCTGGTGAATATGGTGCAGTTGTTTCATGAATGATTCCATTATGTTTACAAAACTCACCTATGGGTATCACATACTCACCACCACTGATCGACCTAAGAGTTTTAATTTTAACTCCTTTTTGGTTTTCTACTTCAAGTTTATAAAACTTGAAAGCCTCTAAGGCTTCATCTTTACTTCTAAGAAGATGAACCTGACAGTATCGTGAGTAATCATCTATAAAAGTGATGTACCATTTTCTACCACCTCTTGTTGGTGTTGATTTCAAATCTCCTAAATCCGAGTGTATTAGTTCCAAAGGAACTGTTTTACGTTCAATCCTTTTATTAAACGGTTTTCTGTATATTTAGATTCAACATTGATTTCACATCTTTGATTTTTATCAAAGTTTATTTTTGGTATGCAACCTAAATTAGCAAGTCTTTCTAGAGATTTGAGATTAACATGTCCAAGTCTATCATGCCAAACATGTGAAAAATCACAAACATAAGCGAGAACAAGATGCATTAACATTCAATTTCAAATCGATACACTAAGCTTAATCATGTTATCGGTAACGTAACCTTTTCCTACGAATTCACCATGCTTAGAAATCACAACAAGTATTGGACTCAAGAACAATTTTAAAACCTTTTCCTAGCAGGATGGTTTACGAGATAAGATTTTTGCATATGTCCTGGGACGTAGAATACGTCATTCAATGCGAGAGTTTTTCCTGAAGTTAGCTTCAGTTCGACCTTGCCTTTCCCCACCACTTTCGCGGTGGAAGAGTTTCCCATGAACAATTTCTCATCATCTCCTACTATGGCATAGGAGGAGAAAGCATTCGAATTTACAGACATGCTTGGTGGCTCGAGAATCAAGCCACCAGTCTCTCACATTAGTCATACTAGAGACAAGGTCGACTTCGAAACACCATGCCGGTGAAATATCCGAGTCCTCTACTATGTTTGCCTTATTTTTCTGTTTTGGATCATATTTGATCCTTTTAGGGGCCTTACAATCTTTAGCCATATGTCCAGGTTTACCACAATTAAAACAATCGCCTTTGATGGTGTGCTTAGTGACACCACCTCTAGGCTTAAAATTGTTACCTACGGGTTTTCGACGTTCTGTTACGTCTATTACCCATTTTTTGGATTCTCCAGGAGTTTTCTTTGAAGCGACTTTATCGTCCAAAACATGAGCTTTGTTGGACATGTTTTTGCTCCCGCATCATGCTCTTGTCCTTGCGGCACATAAGCTCCTCAACCTGGATATTTTTGCCAAGCTCCACCATGGTGATTTCACGAGTCTTGTGTCGCAGACCTCCTCTTGTATTCGCTCCATGAGGGTGGAAGCTTTTCAATCACAATTGCCGATACTTGTAGAGCTTCATCAAAAGTCATGCCTTGACAAGAATCTAAGCTGATGAGGAGTTGAAGTTCGACGAACTGTTCTACCACAAGCTTTTCGTCGGTCATGTTGTATTCTAAGAACTTAGCCATCAAGAACTTCTTACTTCCAAAAGCTTGACAAGATGATATTTTTCTTCTAGAGCTTCCCATAAATCAAAAGCATTAAAATCTTCTTTTGCATTATAGAAGTCATACAAGGAGTCATCAAGACATTAAGAATATGATTCTTGCACAAATAATTCTTCCTATTCCACCTGTCCAATTTATCTTCATTACCACGGCGATGAAGTTTTCTCGATGGTTTTTCTAAAGCATATCCATCTAACCTTTGGTCGTTTAGGAAGAATAGCATTTTAGACTGCCATCTTTTAAAGTCCTTACCTTTGAACTTTGGTGGTTTTTCTACGGTATTTTTTCCATGTTCTTACAAAGAATTACAATATCACAAACTTACAATATTACAATAAGGCAAGTATTACCTTTAGATTGTTGGAATTAATTACAATAATCGAATGCAAATGGGAAATAATACTTAGATTACTGCGATAGTAGTAACAAATAACTCAATAAAGCAAGTAGAGGCACGTATGAGATACTGTTGAGCTAAAGGTAATATTGCCTGCTACTCCTGCGAGATGCTATAGTAATTAACAAATTACCTCCAGGATACAACTATCTGTTAGTTCTCCTCTATGTGTAGCATACGGAGAGAACCCTTAGAACTTAGCGTGAGAAATGAAAAACAAAAAATACAAGTCGAAACTCAAATGGTTTCAGAGAAATGTAAAACTAATTTATGTTTATGTAAACTAAGATTGTTTACGTAAACAAAGAAATAGTGTTACAAAATTATGTTTTCGTAAACTACAACTTGTTTTAGTGAAGAACTCAACTTTTTCGTGATATAAAACAAACGTAAAATAAGAACTTAATTATTTCTGAAAGCAATAGAGAAGAAGAAGAAAGAGAACAAAAAATGTTTGTTCGATGCAAGTTGAACGAAAAATTCATCTCGTATTTATAGCACAAGAAAAGAATATTTGAAACGTTCGAAAACAATTCGAATCCAATGCACGACAAGATCCGTGAAACACGCGTCTCGAACATTACAAAAGGTAAGGTAAAAAATCGCGTTAAAAGAACAGTGCAAACGCGTTCAAAATTTTCGAGATTTTTCTCGAGGAAAACAGTATGTACAGGTGTCAAGAACACCGTGTGACACGCGTGGAAAAAGATGCTTCTCGAGGCTGTCGGATATCCAAAACCGAGAAGGCAAAGAATAAAATTCTTTACATGTGTGGGAGAAACGAGTGGAAATTTTCAGTAAAAAGAAAGGGTCGGATAAACCCACCCACACCCACTCCCACTCCCACTCCCACGCCCCCACGCCCACGCCCTCCCCGCCCACGCCCACGCCCACGCCCCACGAGCCGAGCCGAGCGTGCGTGCTTAAAGAAGCACCGCGCGAAGGGAAAGGCAATAAGAAATGCAATAAGGTTTAGGCAACCTTGCCATAGTCTAGGCTTTCCCATACACAAAGGTCTAAAGACCCAAAGGGCCATACCCTTAAGGCTAAACCAATGCTATTTAAGTCTAAAACTCTTAGTGTTTTAGTCTATATGGGACTAATGTTTTATTCATTCACATGAAAAAACATCTAGGGAGCAATAGGTCTTGGGATCAAAACATGGTCCATGCATTTTTTGATTAAAACAAAACATTGTTTTTTCTAACACCTTGTTTGCAGTCCACTATGGGGGTGTATGGTGATGATTTTACCCGGAACTGCAAAATCATCAAAGACATTGTATTGTTCAGACACCAGAATTTTAGGGGTTCTATGCTAGTCTCCGGGAACAGATGTTGTAATCAAGGGGCCGATTTCATGGCAAAGTTTCTGAAGGGACCCGGGCCTAAGGAAAGAATTTTTGAACCCGATGAATTCCCAAAGCCGTTGGAGGAGATTCTTAAGGATGCTGGTTTTCCTTATCTTTGTTAGGCTTTTTATGGAGTACCCCTATTTAGCAGTTAGTTAATGGTGGGTTTGTTTGCGGAATTCACGGTTTTCATGAATTTATAATCCCATGGGATTACAAATTTTGGGATTCATGTAAATTTCTTGTGTGTTTGGTAACTCAATTAAAATTCCTAAGATTTATAGAGTTTTCTTGTATTAAAATCTTTGTGCCGTTTAACATTACCCTCAAATCTTAAAATTGCATATATATGAGATTTAGAGTTAAAAAAAAGTGGGTCCATAAATCCTTTGATAAGTTTCACAGCAAATCTTAGGGGGGAGGGGTGGACATATGGAGGATTTGCTGGAAAACTGAATACCGTAGGAAACGTGATTCCAAGGATTCGGGAAACCAAACATACAAAGGAAGATGTAATTCTAACAAATCCCCTGGACCCATAAATTCCACCTTTAAAATTCTACATCCAAACCCACCGTAAGATGATTTGTGAACTCGAGATGTAAAAAGTGCACAAGAGAATTCCGGTTAACTTGCGCTTGCATGATGTTTGCGAGGTTTACGAACTCACAATTGGAGAAGTTATTTGTCACTTGTAACTTCTCTACATTTTAAATTATAAGTTTTCCAATCTTAATGAGCACAGAAGTTTATCAGTAGTTGTTAACTTTTTTTTCTTTTTCTTTTTGAAGCAAAAGAAAAATCTATTAAAGATTAAGCGAGAAGATGATTTCTTTCTTCCTCCAGTTGATCACTGATACAACTAGGAGGAGTACTGATCCAAACATTATCTAATCTATCAAGTCTAGCCTTTTTAGACAGAGTGTCTGCTATCTTATTCTTCTCCTTCGGAATGTAATGACAAGACCAGGAGTTAAAATCATTAAAAAAGCTTCTAATATCTGAAACTAAATTATGAAGCCTCCAGTCTAAGTTGAAGCATCCATAATTGACCGCATCTGCAACTATCTTTGAGTCAAGCTCGAAATGGACTTTCTCAAGATTGAGTTCTTTTGCCCAGAGAACTCCTTCCCAAAGACTTCTGCATTCTGCCTGCTCAGCACTCCAGGCCTGATTCAGATAGACGCATTTTGCTCCTTGCTGCACACCTGCATGATTACGGATAATTAGTCCTAGACCACCGGTTTTTAAAATATCATGATAAGAACCATCTACATTGAAAGTAAAAAAATCCCTAAGAGGCGGAGTCCAGTGAAGATTTTCTCGATTTTGTCTTGTGTTTCTTCCTTGAGCAGAACCATAAGCATTACTGTGTTCCTCTATGGATAGTCTACAACTGAAGATAATTTTTCCTGGCGAGTTGTTGGAATTTTGAAAGACTCTTTGACACCTTTCATTCCATATGCACCAAACCGTGATTGCTCTTGTCACTAACTCAGTTTATGTAATCTTGTTTCGCTGGAGGTCGTCAAACCAGCTACAAATCCATTCGCTCAGATTGGGAATATCGATATCCCTATTGCCTGTGACTTCCAACCAGACTGCACGCGAGATATTGCAGTTTATAAGAACATGCACAGGAGATTCAAGACTTTGGATGCAGAAAGGACACTGCGGATCTATGTGCTGCATATAGGTTACCAGCTTATCTCTTATTGGCAGAAAACCGTTGATGCATTTCCATAAAAAATGACGAATTCTTGGTAGGCAGTTCAGTTTCCATAACCTCTTGAAGATTTGAATCATTCTTGTACCAGGAAAGGCTGTTAAAGTGCAGTCTTGATACATTTTCCTATAAGATGATTTAACAGAGAACTTGCCACTCTTTTCTAGTAGCCAGATCAGTTTATCCTTGTTATTCTTGTGGATGGGAGTCTTGAGGATAAGATCGACTGTACATGGCTCAAAGAGAGAGCGAAGAAGATTTATATCCCAAGAGAAGGAGTTAGGTATAAAAGATGCCAAACGTGAGTGTAGCCGTGCTGATTTACCGCATTCTGTTTTGGCAAAGGAGGACTACTAGACTCTGGTATCCATCTGTGTTTCCAGATAAGGATGGTGTTGCCATTACCAAGACACCAGCAGCTGTGTTGTTTAACGAACGGGAGTTCAGATGAGATGTTGCGCCATGACCAAGTAGAGTTACGAAACCCTAGTTTGAGAAATTAAACTAAGCAATCACGCATGAAATCGGGAATAACTTGTTACGAAATTTCACAAGAATCTTCCTTATAATTGGTCTTGCTCTAACAATGACAAGTCAAAAAAGAAAAAGCATAAATAAACAAATTTAAACATCAAAACTTCCAAAAGAATACTAATAAAAATTCTTGGAAGATTAAATAAATTTCCGTCAGTAGGAATATCCCCTAAATTTCTCCTTTGAAATTAAGTCGTACTGGATGACTCCACGAGTAAAACTTACCCTCGTATAACAACATTTTAATCTTTCAGTAAACAAATATGTTGATTAACGACATTTTAATCAACATACTCATACACGTGGATTTAATCGAGCATTCGCTTTAGCAATGACGAATCAGAAAAGAATATAAAAGAAACAGATTTAGCCATTAAAAATACGAAATTAATACTCGTCAACAAATATAACGAACAACTTGGCTTGACATCTTCAGGGGATTAAGAGAATTTTTGTCATCAAGAACATATTTTCCCGAGAAAATAAGTCAAGTTGATGACTCAATGAGTAGAATTTACCATGTGTAATAACATTTTAATCTTTCAGTAAATTTTGGTTTGATGTGTCAATACATTGACTCGTGCGGGATGCACGTGCTGTCCCCTTCTTGTTACCATGAAAAGGTGAGAACGCTCAATCCCGAATCCGTGCACCTCCTCTATTTTTTTCTCTTTGGTTCCCAGTTCCCACCACCGGAAATTTCAAAATGGTATAACATCTCCTCAAGTTCCCTTATTGTCTAATCTGGTAAATCATTATTTTAGGGTTTTATGTTTTTTTTTGTGTGTGTGATTGCTTAGTTTAATTTCTCAAACTAGGGTTTAACAGTATATGTGGCGTTTTTTTTTCTGATTTCGTAGCCTTTCAAGCGTTACGTCGAGATTGGGAGAGTTGCTCTGGTTAACTATGGAGAATGTTACGGTAAACTTGTAGTCATTGTTGATATCATCGATCAAAACAGGGTAAGCTTTTTATCTCTATAATGTGATTATATGCTTTCCGGTAGAACGGTTTGCGATGGGTTTTACTGTATCATCTTGTTACATATAAAAACCCTTGAACCCAGTTAAGGGTAAGTGGCATTTTGGCATGGAGTAGTGTTAAATTAGTAAGATGTTTGATAGCTTGGACATTTGCCAGAGAAATTGTTACGAGGAATGACTCCATAACTGATCAATAGTAGTACAATCTCCTATAGCTGTAGATTAGATTTTCGTCGATTTAGCAATGAACTTACTAATAACGTATGGTCAGTATGCTGAAATACATCAATGTGACTCAGCCTTACACTTGTATCTAATCTAAATAAGCGGGTCATATTTTAGGGGAATGGAGCGTCAAGAGAAGAGCAGATAGTAGCCACTTGCTTGCATCCTCTCAGGTAGCTCCAAACATGTATTGTTGCATGTTTGGTTTAGGAATTTGTTTCCCATAATTCTTTTTTCTTGGTCCTGTGTAATATGGCACATTTCAGGTTTGAGTATCAATAAGAAGGCCCCCCTCCCCCCACCCCACCCCCCTTTTTGTACTGCTTCTACAACCTACCTTCAGTGTTTATTTAGTTCTGTTCAAAATGGTACCCTCTAACTTGTATAATAGCTATAAGGGTATATGATTATATTGGTTATGCTATTCAGCAAGATTACTCTGCTAGTTTCCTCTTGTCTTAACTAGTTTTCCGCCAACACCGGATACCTTGTACTTTTTGGTTTGCATTGTGGTACCTGCAGATGTTTTGATTATTACTTTCTGTGAATGGAACAGGCACTTGTTGATGCTCCTGATATGGTGAGAAGCCAAATGAGCTTCAAGAGGCTCTCGTTAACAGACATCAAGATCGACATTGGAAGAATCCCCAAGAAGAAGGTTTTGATTGGCGCCATGGAGGCTGCAGGCAAGTTGCCAGATTTATTCACGCAGTGTTTAGAGAAAGTGATAACTATGCTCACTGCATTTGCCTCATCACTAGTCATACTGTTTGTTTAAATGTTGTACAGATGTTAAGAAGAAATGGGAAAGCAGCTCTTGGGGTAGAAAATTCATTGTTCAAAAGAAAAGAGCATCCTTGAATGACTTTGACAGGTTCAAGGTCATGTTGGCAAAGATCAAGGTTTGTCCAACGATTTTTTATGTTATTTTTGCAAATTTCTTTCCTAGAAAGGGTGTTTCACCCTGTCTCTGTTTGATTTTGCATTATAGATATTGAAATTCAGGGGAGTAATTTGAAAGAACTCCACTAGTTACCCAAATGTTTTGCTTCCATGGAGCTTTTTATTTTATTTTTTTAAATCGGAGCTTTTGAAAGCATCCGTAGCTAGCTAAATACTTTTGAATGTGGCAGAGGGGTGAAGCTATTCGTTGGGAGCTTTATCTGTTGAAGGAACATGCTGCTAGGAGGGAGATAGCCATCAGGGTCTTGAGGGAGAGGAAGGCTGAGCTGGAGCACCAGGCTGCATAAGTTTTGGACATCACTTGTGAAGCTAAATGTTTTAGGAAAGAAAAAGGAGTTTTGTAGTCGAATTTTAGCTACTTAAAGATTGAACTGCAGTTAGTCTTTGCTTGCTAGCAAATATTTTCTTTTAATTTGTTTAGCTTGCAAAGATTACATTAGATGCTTTCTGATACAAGTGCTTATACTCTTGACGGGGGAAACTTGAAAACTAACAAGCCATTTCTGGAAAGGCTTGGTTGCTTATTGCAAAGCAAAAGAAAAAAGTAGTAAATGAACTGAAACTGCAGAATTTACCAGAGATGATTTTGATTATCAGAATTCCACTAGATATCCAAATGTTTTGCCTCTTTAAGATCTGTTCAGTTCTTCGATAGAGTTCTTTTTTTATTTTTAAACAGAACTTTTGAAAGCATCAGAAGCTAATTCAATACTTTTGAATGTGGCAGAGGGGTAAAGCTGCTCGTTGGGAGCTCAGGAAGTTGAAGGAAGTGGCTGCTAGGAGGGAGATAGCCATCAGGGTCTTGAGGGAGATGAAGGCTGAGATGGAGCACCAGGCTTCATAAGTTTTGGACATCACTTGTGAAGTTAAAAGTTTAAGGAAAGAAAAAAGTTTTTTTTTTAGTCGAGTTTTGTCTATCTTGTTCTCCCGGTCCTGCCATTTTAAAGATTCAAGAATTACAGTTGTCTGTAATCTCCTTGAATTGGATTATGTTATGCAAAATTTAACCATCACACTTTTTCTATATCTTCGGGTCTTTGCTTTCCAGCAAATATGTTCCAGATTGTTTAGCTCCTCTGATGGGGCTTGAACCCACGATCTCCCGCTCCGTAGAAGGATTTGCTGTTTTCTGATTTTTTGTTCTGATTTTTTATTTGAAGGAAAAAACAGAACAATATATGATATTGTATATACGGTTGTTGTCTTATATTTTACAACCGACTCCATCCATCGTTACTTCCCAACCGTCGGTTGATCATCAACCATCAAACCCCATCCTCTCCACGAACAAAAACAAAATCAGATCAAATGAGCTACTTTACCCGAATCTTACTCCACGTGTAAACTTAAAAAACAAGCGAATTAAAGTTTAAACAAAACCCCCAGAAACACAATATCATTAAGCCCCACCACAAATTCACCCATTAACCAATCAAGTCAACTTCTTAAACAATGCGTGAAAAAACCCCTATATAAATAAAAAAAAATCCTGATCGTCGCATCAAACTCCCAGTTTTTCTTCTTCTTTTACTCTGTTCTCTTCTCTAGATCCAAATTCTGGAAAGAGAGAGTCTGAGAAAGAAGAAAATCTAGGGATTTCATTTCATCATCACCATCATCATCTTCAATTTCATACAATGAGGAGAAATAGACAAGAAACAATGTCAGAAAAGATGTATAGATTTAGAGGATTGATTTTAGTAGTATCAGTACCTTTACTTCTAATCACATTTGTTCTGTTTCTAATGCCTCATTCATTTCAAAATGAAGAAGATGTTATTATTAACCGTAAAGTAAATCCTGTTACTGCTGGATCTAAATCTTATGCAGTCATTTTTGATGCTGGTAGTTCTGGTAGTAGAGTTCATGTCTATTGTTTTGATAGTAATTTGAATCTTGTACCTATTGGAAATGATCTCGAGCTCTTCGTTCAGGTATTGTTGAATTTTCGTTATGTATATTGAGATTTGGATTTTGAATTGGTTTGGAATTGCATTGAATTGTTTTTTGATTTTGGTGTAGAAAAAACCAGGGTTGAGTGCTTATGCTAGTGATCCATACTTAGCTGCAGAATCACTTCAGTCTCTGTTAGAGAAAGCGGAAAATGTGATTCCGAAGGAATTACTTAGAAAAACACCAGTTAGAGTTGGGGTAAATTTTTACTTCATTTTGTTTTTCTTGGTTGAATTGTACTTCGTTATACTGTTTTAATTATGCTTGATGCTAATGTTTTTCTAAATTTGTTGTAGGCAACAGCGGGTTTGAGGCAATTGAAAGGCGATGCATCAGAGAGGATTTTGGAATCGGTTAGTGACATTGATTCTGAAGTTTTTGTTTGTCAATTTTTATGTTGAGAAATTTGACAAGGAGGAGTATAATTTGTTTTTCAGGTGAGGGATTATCTTAGAGAGAATAGTACATTGAAATCAAGTCCTGATGCAGTCACCGTTTTGGATGGAACTCAAGAAGGTGCGTTTCAGTGGGTATGTTGTAAAAACACTTCTCTCGTTGCTTTGTGACATCATGGTTTTTTGGTTTCTTTTTCAACATTGTTTTTCTGGTGTTTGTTTCATTTTCATTTCATGTTTTTATGCTCGACAAGTATGGTAAAGAATCTGTTTGCCTAATAAACATAAACTCTTTTAGATAATTGAAATTATTGCTATGCAAATTATCCCGAGGGCTTCAAGTTAACACTCTGAGAATAAATAGTAATTCAGCAATGTAGATTTGTATAATATGACATGTTGTCAAGTTTCCATCTGATGTCCTTGGTGTTGGTACTTGCCCAAGTTGGCATTTCATCCATTTTACCCTATGTTTTTATTGTTGTTTTATCAGTGTTCTCTTTATATCCTTAATAGTCGTGTCATAAAAGTAGATTGTAAGGTTGTAACATCTCGTTTTTATAGGTTACTATAAACTACCTGCTAGGGAATTTGGGAAAGAAATATACAAAGACGGTTGGAGTAGTTGATCTTGGAGGTGGATCTGTTCAAATGGCATATGCTATCTCAGCTGAGGATGCTGAAAGGGCTCCAAAACCATCAGATGGGGGTGCATACGTGAAGAAACTGTTTCTTAAGGGAACCAAATACTACCTATATGTGCACAGGTTATCCATCTTACTCGGCAACTATTGATGCCATGCCTTCTAGAATTGTGTATCTTTGGATTTGTTGTGTGGGTGGAGTATGATGTAAGATTTGAGTGGCAAGAAGATTTTCCCTTTTGGGAGCGTTTTGAATAACATTTTCAAATGCTTTGGATTTATCGTTGCAGTTACTTGCGTTATGGATTACTAGCAGCTAGAGCAGAGATTCTCAAGGCAGGAGATGACTCTGACAATCCCTGCATCTTGTCCGGTTATCAAGGTATGTTGCTAACGGTTTCTCAGGCACTCTAGTTTCCACTGTGATTGTACAATCTGTTTTTTCACAAAAACGGATACATACACGAGCTGCTTTTACCCCCTGACAGCAAACAGAAGTTTATAACTTAAATGGCTCTTTCAAATCACTTTTCTCATGGTCAGGAGGACTATGCTTGAAAGAAAGTGAAAAACTAATCCCTATCCTATGTGTATAAACAGGGATTTTACTTTTAGCCTTATGTTTTGTCGTACTTATCGTTTCTTTTCCTGCAATTTCCCGAGGAAATAGAAGAACACCTAGAAGCCTGACTGTGTATGCATGAGACAGTTTTGTTACAAACTATAGTATCCTACCTATCCTATTCGACTCACTTTTAAATCCATGTGATGTTTGGTTTGAACTTAGAATGCTTTCACTGCACAATTTTAAAAGACTCTGTGTGTAGAAAAGCATTTGTGATTAATAAACTGATTCCCAGAAACTTAAGCATGATAATTACTGCATAAGTCCCTGAGGGTCTAAGGGAAAGTGCCATGCACGAAGCAGGCAAACACCTTATATCTTGGTGGATGCAATATACTGTATATATATTCGTTTGATATATTTTGACCTGATTCCAGGCTCATATTGAAAAGAAAGTTTTTGTGGATAACTTTATTCTTTATTTCTCAAGGTTCTTACAAATATGGTGGAGCCGACTATGATGCATCAGCTTCTCCTTCTGGCTCTAATGTGAAGCAGTGCCAGAGAGTAGCCTACAAGGCTCTAAAAGTTGACGAACCAAAGTGCACAGCGATGAAGTGCACATTTGGTGGGATATGGAATGGCGGTGGTGGGGATGGACAGAAAAAATTATTTGTTGCTTCGTTTTTCTTTGACCGCGCTGCTGAGGTAACAATGGTCCATGACCAAACATACTTGAGAGTTGAGACCACTTCATCTGGTCAAACATCATATGAACATCTAGTTAGCATCCTAACTTAGATTATATTTCAAACTACAGGCTGGTTTTGTGAATCCGAAACTACCAACGGCTCAGGTTCGTCCCATGGATTTTCTGGACGCAGCTGTACGTGCCTGTTCAACAAAACTAACAGATGCTAAGAGTACCTATCCACGTGTCGAGGCGGATAATCTCCCGTACTTATGCATGGACCTTATGTATCAATACACATTACTCACAGATGGATTCGGTATGTTAAATAATCACAATGTTTATGACAATAGATCCTGATAATCAGTAACTTCACCATTGCATATCCCCCTTTCACTCAACCTTATATTTCTTTCTATCTTTTTAACAGGGCTAGCTCCAAGGCAACTGATTACATTAGTGAAGCAAGTGAAGTATGGGAATTCCTTGGTTGAAGCTGCATGGCCTCTAGGAAGTGCCATTGAAGTTGCTTCTTCTTCAAAGTGAAGATTGTTACGAGTATGATTCATTATCATTAGCCATTTGTAGACTGTTATATTTTACAGGAAATACCAATTTATAACTTCAAATATACAGCATTCTGTTATTTTTTGCTCAGCAATACAATCATATAAAATGACCTAATATATCACAACAATAGAGTTGGACTCATTTCATTTACATTTAGTTCAAGTTACTTAACAAAATAAAACATAAAAATCTGCTCGTCTTCATTATGTAATGAGGAGTTTAATGTCAATTCAGTTTCATTTTTCACGTTCCAGTTTCCTGGATTTCTTCAGTGATTAGTTCATTTCCGTTCTTGCTCGTGTCTGAAACTCTAACCATAAATTCACTAACTTCCCAGACCAACCTGTTCTGTATTCCATTTGGGCTGAACCCTTCCTTTGAAGTTTGACTTCTGCATCACAATTATTGACTTCATTTGACAAGTCAAACTACTTAGATGCTTCAACGTGCATAGCATGAACGATAAGCTTCGGAAGTTTCAAGACATTTCTTCTTCTACTACTTTCTTCACATTTTCCGGAGTTTTTATGGGATAAACTTTAAATTCACCTTATTCAGTACAAGTTAAACTACCAAAAATAACTGTCTTCTTTTATTCTGCACTGTTAGATTCTTAATCAACGGTGCTCATACATAGTAAAAAAGTAATGAAATTTATGCAGTAATTCTTTCCCGTATTATATATTAGTTTTAATGACTGAAGGACACGAGAAGGATAGTGCGATTTCCACGACAAGCAGAATTCTTGGGTTGGGTTTCTCTTCTTCTCTCTGGAAGCTTCAGAAGTAAGCTTTTGTTTTCTTCTTTGTTCTCTTTAATGGAGGTTTCTTTTTTATTTCGCTATCTCTATCTGACTTAGCGCATCTCTGAAGCCTACAGGTCTTGACTTTGTTCTATGATGTTGAACTTATTTTTTGTATAGCATTGAATTTCTTATGACGGCCTTACTGGATGCATGTAACTTACTTACCATGTTGTGGATTATCCAATTTCCTATTTCAAAAGTAATTTTCGGCAAGTTTACTTTTGATGGTCTATTGCAATGTCCTCCTTAGTTCTTACCATGATGAATACAAGAAAACCCCATTGCAATAGGTTTTTGAGATTTTGATTTATTGAATAGTGAAACTTTGAAAGAATCTGTTTCCTGTGAAATTGTATTCATGACCCTTTGTATTTGGTTTTTGTGTTTTAACTAGTACTTCTTTGTATGTGCGATTCAGTACCCTTGCAGTCTTTGGATTTGAAATTGAACATTGCTGATATGCATGCCCTTGTATTCCATGATGTATCTGTTAGACTGGAAAATTTGCATTTTACTAGAGACATAAAATGTTTCTGGGTTGAGGGTGGTGTTCTGAAGAACTTTTCAAGGGGACTGGGCGTAATACCTAAACCGAATATGTGATTTTGGTCCACGGTATTCATTCAAATAGAAACTAAGAACTGGTAGTTGTTTAGGTCCATGTACCATGGTAACAATCTTTGGTTGTTTTGATTAGGAACGTAGAATTGATTTGAACTGGTTTTGACATGTTCTTATGAATAAATAGTTGGTCCGTAAAACACTTAGACCTGTATATACCAGTTACACAAAGTACTGTGTTCAAAATTTCCATCTATCAACTATCATCAGGTATGCTATTTTTTGTAGTACTATGTATTCTATAATTTCTATTCTATTACGTGGCATGTGGTTCTTTGAAGATACTCAATCTAAGATTACTGGGTCCATAGTGGTATTTGTTGGGATTAGTGATTTCCATCTGAGATTTCTTTGGATGGTTTCTCAGATTTTATATTTGCACCTGCTTAAGGTTTTTCTAAGGCATGCTTCTTATCTTTGGGAATTTTTTCTTTTCTATCTAGCTCATAAAACCATTTACATTGCTGGCGTTTTTTCTTTGTTTGCCACCAGCTGGTTTGATATTGTAATCACATCGTATGTTGAACTTATAATGTGACAGCAGAAAGTTCTTCTAGCATCAACATAGTTCCGCTTGGATATTCGTAAAATGGGTGACACTGGGCAGCATGGTAATGGGAGGCACAGACATGAATCTTACAAACAGTTTAACCCTCAGGTATGGAAGCAACTAGAGATCCATCTGTTATGGACTCTTTAATTACCTCCTTCTATTCTATATTGTTCTGTTGAAACACTTAAGTTGTGTGAAGGAAAATTATCATTTTATATATTTCAGCACTCATTGGCAAATTGCCAAATACTGATAGTTCGATCCTCCCACTATTTTACTGGTGCAGTTTATGCTTCCCCCACAACTAATGAAGGATGACCAGGCAAGGATGATGAAGTTCATGAGCATCTTAGGTGACAGGGACACTGCAATCAGAGAACGAAATTTGGCTATCTCAGAGAAAGACTCCGCTTTGGCTGAGCGAGATCTAGCAATCATGCAAAGAAATGCTGCCATTTCTGAGAGGAATAATGCAGTGATGGAACGAGACAACGCTTTCGCTGCCCTCAAATACAAACTGAAGTCTTCTGTGATAGGCAGTAGTGTGTCTCCAACATGCCCCTCGGAGTTTGATATTCCCCGTGGAACGACATACATGCACCAGATACAGCACATGCAGCAAAACCCCATGGCGAAAGCTTCATACAGTCCAAGGCAGATGCACATATATGACAATACCTCCTTATCAGCTGTTTTGCCTGAATCTCCGAAACCTGGACCGGGTGGGAGACCAGTGGAGAACAAGGTCATTTCATCCAGCGAGATGACAGCATCAAAGCCGCCTTCAAGAAAGAGGGCTAAGAGAGAAGGTGAGGGGTTGAATAAGCATGCCACAGTTGCCAACACGTATGAGCAGTATATGTGTGGTAATGGAAGCGGTGAAGAGGAGGAAGACCAACAGTGGACGAAGTTGGAGCAAAGAGGGCTAAAACAGGTGAATTTTGACGTCTCTAATATGCTGCCTCCTGTTTGCTCGTGCACCGGTGCCCTACAACAGTGCTATAGATGGGGGAAAGGTGGTTGGCAGTCTGCTTGCTGCACAAAAACTCTGTCGGTGTATCCTCTGCCTGTGATGGATAATAAGCGAAGCTCTCGCATTGGTGGGAGAAAGATGAGTGGCGGCGCTTTCACAAAGCTAGTAAACCGGTTGACTGCAGAAGGTCATAACTTGTCGTTACCACTTGATCTAAAGGATCATTGGTCCAGACATGGGACAAATCGCTACAGCACCATCAAGTAGAAACACAGCAAGCAGGTTTGAAAACAATACTGGACATAAGTTAACTTATAGGATGACCTTAATAGTGACGAATGTGGTAAGATTGCTGAACTGATCAATGTTACATGCAAGCTTTTGAATAGCAGACGAAACAGGAAGGAAGTTCGATGAAAAAGAAGAAGAATTAGGGTCCCTCTCTACCGAGATGAACATACATTTTGTGTTTGTACAAAGTGTGGTGGCGGCTAAGTGTCTTGTCTGGAGTTTCATCTTTTGTTAGATTAAGAACTGCTAAGTTTCAAAATTGGTGACAGTTTTCAATCCTCCTACTTTCTCCACAGAGCAAATACATTGAGCACCATCCATTCCAATGAATGTTCGATCAGGGACAAAATATAAACAATATCATTAATTTCAAACAATTTCAAATACATGGAACATCTAAGAGAGGAATAAGCTTAAGCTTTCTTGTTAAGAAGCTACAGAGAGCAGGGGTGGAATTCTTGGTCCGTATTGCCTTTGGGAATCCTTGTCTTCAACACTCCCTATCACCTTGTTCACTTCTCCTTGAAATATTGGTGGAGCTCTTCAGATAGCCCCAGTCTCTTGATGAGACATTAGAATCTAAATAGTGAAGCTCAGTTACACTGAGCACCATGCAATCCCCAGGACCATAGGATTGAGGATGAATTAGGACAGTTTGCAAAACTGATTGCATTTTAAGTTACATGAATGATTATATAACAGTCGGCCCCTTCTTTATTGAGCTTAAGGATTGAGTTTAAAAGGAATTCTATTGCTAGGCCGAAGATGCAAGGCTCTCTGTAAATTTTGTCCAATCCAGTGGACAAAAGCAAAAACAAGATAAGTTGTTTGTTATTTATGCTTAGCATTAGCCATTGACATTGCATCAAGTTGAATCATATAATCTGAACTCCAACCCGTCTTTAAATTATATGTATTCCGGTAGTGATTACTAATAGAGAACACCAGAGAACACCAACAGGACAAAAAGAGACTACCAAAACCTAGAGCGAGCAGTTATTTTAATCCTTTTGAGCAAACTTTTTTTTTTTTTTTTTGACTCATCAAGGTATCAATTTATTATTATGGTAAAAGTATCAGAATTGGCTTTCTAGGCCGCATATCGATCAGTTAGCGCAGAAATTCTGCTCAGAGCCCAGTGCAAAATTCATCATATACTCGACCAATAAACCAATCCAAAAAAAATTGAATGAAACATCTAAAAAAAATCAAGATAAAAACAACTAAAATCAACGAAATCAAAGAAATTGTAGTTTGTTCTATCATAAGGATCCTCAGAAAATGCTTATAGCTATCATCAATAGATAATCAGGTCTCAAAGATTACATTACCATCATTGGATCCTTAGACATAAAACAAGATTTTCTAAAATCTCATAAGAGATGCAAACTATATACAACAGAGATTATACGCATAATTTCTACAGAATTTTAAGTGTCAGATTTAACATTATCAGCACCGGTGACTAAGACAGGGATAACTGTTAATTTTAATTTTCTCATCATCCACATATTCTGTACAACTTGGATGTATTGAACGGAAAAAATTAAACGAACTTCACAAGGAATCGTTAAAAACTAAAAACAAAACAATCAAAATCTAGAGCGAGCTAGGAGATATGTACAGAAAAATCAGCACATATATATCAGACAGGGATAACTGATTGATTTCAACTTCTCATCATCCACATCAAAATCAGAAACTAAAATTTAAAAAAAAAAATATCAAATAAAGGCATCAGCTCTTCCTATTCAACTGAAAATCACAAAACCCAATCCTTAGATTGAGTACTCAGTTCAAGTCGCAAGTTCTCATCATCTGCCACAATTTCAAAACAAACAAGAACAAAAATAAAAACAACTTCCAGAGTGATCGGCTGATAAGAGATCTTAGAGAGAAAAGATGACCACGGTTAGGGTTTTACGAGCAATGTAGATTCTGAAGCTACATCTTTATAAGATTTTATTAGGGTTTTTTAATAACCTTAGAAGCATATGGGCTTACATTTAGGCTCAATAGAACCGAACCGGGAAGGAAACCCAATAGACTGTCCTCTGTCGGTTATGTTATCGAGGATTGTTTTTGGGCATACAAAAAAATTATCGGGCATACATTTTGTCTAGGTTCGGCTCACAAGTTGTGAGACGAACCTAGCAAACCTAGGCAAAAAAAAAATTGTGAGCCGAACCTTGAGTATGCCCGATAATTTTTGGTATGCCCAAAAACATGTCTCATATCCAATCCCATATATGTTGGATTTTACGGGGAGATAGTCAATGGAGACTTCAAGTGATTTCCGGAGAGTTTCCAAATCTATTATTAGTCCATAGAGATTTTTGGAGACTCTCATAATGTTTCTTGTTATTGGTTAGAGACCTTTCTTAAGTCATTTAAATTCCCTGAAACTCCATGTTGTTGGATTAGGATTTCATAAGAGTCACTCTAACATCCCTGTTATTCGAATGAGAATTGAAAGTCATTGATTTATTATTTTAAGAGATTTAGAGAGATTTTTTTAGGGAAATAGGCATGGTACATATCTCTCCCCAAAAGGTGACATTTTAGGAGACTTGGAAATTTAGGGAATATTTGGTTTTTATTTTTTATTTTTTTGAGCCGATGACCAAGGAACGGATCATTTGCGTAGTAAGCCAGTGGCGAGATTGCACAACAAATAAAATGTGGGATGAATGGAATAAAGAGAATGAAAACTTATTAGGCATAGAACAACAATGAGATTTATTTTGACAATAAGCACATGTTTTAATGGATATTCATGGTACTTTTATTAATATTATAACATACATAATAAAGTAATCGGTAGAAGTTTTGAATTATTTATTAGATATTTTACATTTTTTTGTTTCTACAAATCACAATGACTCTTTACAAATCTCATTTTTCTTTCTCTACAAGCCATAAAGACTCTCTAATATACTCTCAGAAAATCCCTATAAATCTCTAGATTTTCAGAGAATTTCCGGGAGTCACTCAAATAAGAAATCTATGAATGTGTATAGAAATCTTATTTGAGTACCCCCTGTTAAACTGCATCAAATTCAATTTCTTCTGACTTACACATATAGCAGATCTTATGTTGTTAAACATTTTATATGGTGGACTACTATAAAAATTATAACTGCAACTAGAGTTTGAACAAGTCATTATCATTATATAAAGATGTATCATTAGTATTTTTAGATGTTGCAGTGCCTCCTGAATAGATTTACTGACCAGTCTTATAGTTTAGGTTTTTTTGTACTGAAATCTAGATATATTTGTAACTATAATCGAACTTCCTTGACTTTCAGCATCTAGCCAGACTGATATCTATATGGAACCAAATCTCGTGGTCTCCTTTTCATTAAAAAACCAGAACTACTTACATTTTTTTAGTTTTGGTTACTGCCAGGAAGCCAACCTTGTATCAAAGTTGAAACCTCACTAACTTAACAAAACCGAAGATTTGTTAACAAGTTATATAAAGGACCATGAATGCAAAGATCCACAATGATCTCATACAACAAAAATGGAAAATGTTATCGACTTAAATTGTACTGTAACCAATAGCCATGTTAATATTTTATAGGCTTCAACATATCAAATTAAAAAGAAAAAAGAGCCAACTACCTTTATTTTAATAGGTTTACTAGATCTCAATTATAAATAACTTCTGAATGAACATGTAGATAGTCAACTAAACGGTGAAATACCCTACAAGGATGCGACAACAAGGCTTGAGCTAGGTAGTACAAGATGCTTTTAATATCGAAGGTTTTCTTGTGTTTACGGAATTGTTTCTGAGGGTTTACTTTAAAGAGGAACAATAAAATATCTTGGTACCAAATTTCTTTAGCTTATTGTTGAAGGGGCAAAACTCAATGGATTTTTAGTACTGATATCGCGCGATACTTTATTTCATACTGACAACCACTCCACCTAGCCCAACCCATGAACTGCATGCCTGCATAAACATGAAAGCCAATACCATTAAAGGGACCCTCTTTCTAACGGATGATGTTTTGACCAGTCGTTCCAGTAAGTTCACAACCTGGTACCTCGTATTGGACGAGACTGCCAAAAATGCACCTGGAATAAAAATGCATGAACTGATTAGCAGAAGAGAATACAAGATGAGGACTAAAAATTATGAATAAATTAGAACAAACAGCTCATATCATTTGCAACGCTTTCACGAGGCTTTAAAAAACACTAATCAGATATGACACATTCGGCAATCTTGATTTCATATATTTATTTTCAAACCAAACATAAAATTGCAGAGCCCTGTACGTCTGAATTGTGATGGGTTTGAAGGATGATCCACATTTGGTATTAATGTAAGATTTGCGTGGTTCATTTGGGGTAGATATTGAGGGTTTTGAAAAAAACGACGAACCATATCGGTTGTTTCCCGAAAGACTTTGAAAAAATTACTAGTGCAACCATCGGAAGCCAGAGTACTTTCAGAGTCAATGGAGATTAGAAATTGTTTGATTTTTGTTAGAATTATTTCCTCCGTGCACATGATGCACTGTCGAAATGTTAAATTATGAGTGAATGCATCAATTAAGTTCTCATATTTCAGTGCATTTGTTGTTTTATATTGTTTAGTGATGTGGTCAAGCAAGAGATGGACAAAGACATTCTTGTCATTAACCCTGTTGTTTTATTGGTCCTGAAGTTGTTGTATTTTATTGCGTCTTCGTGGAAAAAAGTGATATTACTGTTAGAGTACTTCTCGGTTGAACTCGCAGGCATTGCTATCTCAAGCTTGTTTGTCAAGTTTAGTTTCCAAAACTAGAAGTCTATATTTCTAGTCTACTTATAGCTAAGTCTCGGATTAGGATAGAAAGTGTAGTTGAGCATTAGACTTCGCGGTGTTCATCGATTGAAGACGAAGAACTACTAAGGGGAGCTTGTGGAACTTCATCAACAAAAGGTATATGGAGACTTGAACTCATCTATCACTCAAAATTCTATCTACTCTATCTCCTATTTGAGACAAAAGTCGTATAGCTATATAGACTTCGATTATACACATTTGATATTTTGAGCTGAGTTTAACTCGCTTATATATTTCTCGAAATATGTGTTGGTAAGCTTTTGCTTTAACCAAGTTCATATTATATTCTTGACGATAGTCAAAAGATGATCATGTGAAAATCGCCTAGTTACATCTTATATGATTTGTGTGAGACAGTCATTTGATGTAGACTCGGAATGTTTCGTATTGATCTATCAATCACTTGAAAATTGCTTTGAATCTAATAGTTTGTGTGAGATAGCTATTGTCGTCTTCCAAGAATGTTTCAATGATTGAAATGAGAGTTTGAACAATTAACCATAATTGGATATAGCATAGTATGCGTACTTGTATGCTAACTGTTGCAAGTTATTCCAAGTCCGCGAACCATGGTATGCATACCCGTATACGTACTAGTTGGTTTAATGAAAGTCCGGGAACTTAGTATGCATGCTCGTATGCGTACTGGCGTAAGTTTCTGTCCGGAAATTCAACTGAGTTTGGAAGGTATGTGTACCCGTTCGCATACTGGCGAACCCAAACTAAGTCCGACCACTTAGGTATGCGTACCTGTTTGCACACTTGAGTAGGTTATGTTCTAAAATCGGTTTGTTCATGAACTAATATATTTATATAATACGGAATGCAATCCTTTGCAAACCATGGATATAATGTTCCTGAATTAGTTTGAGTGAATCAAAATAGATTTTTCTTCAATTGTATCTTGTATACTTGTATGATAATATAAAAATTAAACAACTCTAGAACTAATTTCATTTGAGTCATTTGAACTAGTTGTGTTAAATGAACAAGGTTGATATGGAAGTGTTCATATGGATAACTTTGGTTAACTATTGTTGAGCTAACAAGGCGTACATGTTCAGGTATGGTTACCCATATCTAAATGAAGTCACTTTTAATTTGTGTGTAACAAGCTAAGTTCGATCTAACAGTTAAAAGATATTAGCTTGAGTCTAATCAGGTTTTCATCTAACATTGAATATTGAATGTTTTGTTACCAAAGTAACATTGATTGCAAACCCTGATTTGAAGACTATATAAGGGATAACTCTAGCAACTGGGAAACCTAATCCCCACACCTCATGTATGATACTAGTTGCGACTCGATTCGATTCTCCTTTAACCTAGGTTTTTCTAAAACCATCACAGGTTAACAACTTAAAGACTTCATTGGGATTGTGAATCCAGACCTAACTATTTTCTCTATAGTTGCATGTTATAATCTTGTTGTTTTCTATCGTGATTGAGTACTATATTCTCTAAGATATTCTCGAGATTTAATCTTCGATAGGCAAGATAAAAAGTAGTCACAAACATCTTCGTCTCATCGTTTGTGATTCCACAATATCTTTGTTTTGCTACCATACGATTAAGATTATTATGAGGTGATTGATATTACTTGGTTGTTCTTCGGGAATATAAGTCTGGTGTATCAATTGGTTCCTGTTCACCTTGATTTATCAAAAGACTGAACAAAACTCATAGGTATTTTTGTGGGAGACCGATTTATCTATTCAATAGACTATATTGTATGAGACAGATTGGTTTATCTAGTCTTCGACTTTGGGTCGTATCAACTCTTAGTTTTGGGTGAGATAAGCTTAGGGAATCAAGTGCGTAGAGTCCTGCTGGGATTCAGAGGGGTAAGGAACGCGACTGTACCTTTATTTGTGTGAGATTTTTTAGGGCTCAACTACATTCCAGTCTGAAGTTAACTTGTAGTAGGCTAGCGTCTGTAGCGACTTAATACAGTGTGGTGTTCAAATCTAGACTAGGTCCCGGGGTTTTTCTGCATTTGCGGTTTCCTCGTTAACAAAATTTATGGTGTCTGTATTATTTCTTTTCCGCATTATATTTGTTTATATAATTGAAATATCACAAAAGTTCTCCATAGCAAAGAAGGGACCAAAATTTAGTCACAAGAATGACTCTCAGCTGTTAATTGTTGGTGATAATAATTATTAGAGTTTTCTTGAAAAACTAAAGAAAGACATCATTCCGAAATCTCTTGTACTAGTAAATGGTGTGATAATGATACTCTTCATCACAAGTTAAAGAATAAAAACAAGAGATGGAACAAGAACAAGAGAAAACAAACCAAGCAAGAGGTCAAGAATGATGATTCTGTCTTAGTCACTCATGACGAACAAGACAAGGCTCAACTCAACACAACCTAGTTGTGTGTTAGAATATGCATGCTCACCTTGGTTCTCAATCTTTTGAAAGGTGAGGAAGCACATGAAACCAAGCACACGATCTCTCGGTTATTATATGACTAATTAACATCTTTAGGGAAATTTCTTTTCTTCTATACTTCTCTATCTATATTTGAGGTTTTGATAGAAATGGTAATTTTGAGTTTATGATATTGATATCTACTGATCATATATTTGTAGCTCTTGTTTTACGGTTAAAACGAGCCAAAAATCACCGAATTCAGACATCGTATGCAAAAGTTATGTCAAAAACAATTTAGTGTTGTGATCCATCACAAGTAACTCTTGGGAACCGATCCTAGTACCCTTTCCTAGTGATGGAACTGATCCTAGTACCGTTTCCTAGTGTGGGAACCGATCCTAGTGATAGGTCCATACGAAGGAGAGTAAAACTGTTTTGCGCATAACTTCTTCGTTCGAACTCGGAATGACCTCATTCTTTTTGCGTTGGTTTCGTAATTAAATTCCCTACAAGATGGAGGTAATTGAAATACTTGATTTTATGTTGAATTTTTATGGTGTATTGCAAATTGATTTATGAGATGTATTGATTTCGGTTTCATAACCTTATTATTCGATCTTATTTGTGTGAACCCTTATGGTTTGGGTGACTTTTTTTTTTAGCAGAATTAAGTTCTAGCCCATGTTGGTAGGCTTTATCAAAGGATCATGAGGGGTTCTGATTGAAACAATATGTGAAAAAGTCACAATATGTTGAATCGTTTTTGGTTTAGCATAAAAGCATATGTGTTTCGGGGTTTTAACTTTTGCATTGCATAAGTTAAAACCATTTTTCAACCTTTCACTGGTAAAGGTTGGTTATTGTTGTTCTTTTGTCTTGCAAGAGGATGACAACATAATGATATTTTGGTATCAATTCTCCCTGGGAAGATA
Source organism: Papaver bracteatum (assembly GCA_023529315.1). Lineage (NCBI taxonomy): Eukaryota > Viridiplantae > Streptophyta > Magnoliopsida > Ranunculales > Papaveraceae > Papaver > Papaver bracteatum. The sequence goes on from JAJJWX010003488.1 coordinate 2,179,674, forward strand.
CAAACATTATTGGAGAAGAGGATGCGAAATTTGAGGTAACGACTTTGTTAGTTAATCGTTTTCATGTTTAAGAAAAGTGAAAATACGGGGGTCTAACAACCTCGCCCAATATTTCGATTAGAAATCTATATGGACTAACTCGAATATACTTTTAAGAGAATCAACTAGACAGTCAGACTCAATCTTAATAAAAAGTATATCAAGGAGTTAATATCTCCATCTCTCGATTTGATCTATACTCAAACAAATAGAAATTTGTGAGTATTTATCAAATACAAGAGATATAAACTTAGATGGTACCAAACACCAATATCCAAGGATCAATCAATTTCCAATCAACAACCAAAGGTTGGATTTCAAAATTGATTGATACAACGCACAACCTGTGATATTTCAATTATATAAAAAAATATAATGCGGAATAGAAATAACACAGACACCAGAAGTTTTGTTAACGAGGAAACCACAAATGCAGAAAAACCCCGGGACCTAGTCCAAATTGACACCACACTGTATTAAGCCGCTATAGACACTAGCCTCTACAAACTAACTTCGGTCTAGACTGTAGTTGATCCATAATCAATCTCACACTAATTCAAGGTATAGTTGCGCTCCTTACGTCTCTGATCCCAACAGGATACTACGCGCTTGATTCCCTTAGATGATCTCACCCATAACCAAGAGTTGTTACGACCCAAAGTCGAATACTTTAATAAACAAATTTGTATCACACAGAAAAGTTTACGATAGTAGATAAATCTGTCTCCCACAGATAAACCTACGAGTTTTTTCCGTCTTTTGATAGAAATCAAGGCGAACAGGAACCAATCGATAACCCGAACTTATATTCCCGAAGAACAACCTAGAATTATCAATCACCTCATAATAATCTTAATCATATGGTAGCGAAACAAGATATTACGGAATCACAAATGATGATACGAAGATGTTTGTGATTTATTTTTTTCTTTCTCTATCAGATATATAATCTCAAGCCAATCTTTTAATTGAACTCGTACGATAGAAAATGGAAAGATCAGATTACTCAACTACAATAGAAGTAGTTTCGTCTGGCTTCACAATCCCAATGAAGTCTTTAAGTCGTTAACCTACAGGGTCTCGAGAAGAAACCTAAGGTTAAAGGAGAATTGACTCTAGATAAACCAACTAGTATCGCACATGAGGTGTGGGGATTAGTTTTTTCAGTTGCTAGAGTTCTCCTTTATATAGTTTTCAAATCAGGATTTGCAATCAATGTTAGCTTAGTAACAAAGCATTCAATATTCACCGTTAGATGAAAAACCTGATTCAACCAAGCTAATATCTTTCAATCGAAACTTAGCTTGTCATACACAAATGAAATGTATTTCATTTAGGTTTGAGTAACCATACCTAAACGTGTACACTTAGTTGGTTCACAAATAGTTAACCAATGGTTATCCATATGAGCACTTTCATATTAACCGTATTCATCTTTCTCATAACTAGTTCAAATCACAAGAGATAGCCGAAGAGTTGTTCAATTGCTTAGGCCTTTATACATAGACACAATTGGAACAAAATCAAATCAATTCATGAACAACATATTCACGGTTTGCAAAGATTGCCTTCCTTATAATTTATTGTTTTAAGTTCATGAACTATAGATTTGAGAAATAACCAGCTTGGGTACATGTACTGGTATGCGTACCTTAGCTACCGGATTTGAGTTTCCAAACTTAGCAGAATTTTTCGGGTAAAAAAGTTCTGCCAGTACGCATACCTAAGGTGACTGGTTTATGAGTTCGTAAACTCCAAACTAAGCAGAATTTTTCGGGAGGAAAAGTTCTGCCAGTACGCGTACAAGTGCGCGTACCCAACCTGTCTCCTTCACCAATACCGCATGCACACACTTGGTTTCCGGCATATGGATTTATACACTAATGTGCGAACACACTATATATGCTTATATCCGTAGATGGTTATGTAATCTCAACTCTATATTTTAATCATTGAAACATTCTTCTATAATGTTATAAAAGTCGTTATTCATAACTATCGTCAACAAAGCTATTTTCAAGATTGAAAAGTCATCATGACTTTCGTCACGGGTAAAGATGAAAAATGGTTAAAGTGAAAACTTACCAACACATATTTTGAGAAATAGATAGGCGAGTAAACTCGGCTTGAAATAGCAAATGTGTATGTATGAAAACTATCATCCTTATACGACTTTTGTCTCAAGAGTAGGATATAGAGTAGATATACTTTTGAGTGATAGATAAATTAAAGTCTCCACATACCTTTTAGTCGGATGAAGTTCCACTGGTTCCTTGAGTAATTCTTCATCTTCGTAAGATGATTTCCATGGAGTCTGGAGCTCAACTACACTTAACTATCCTAGTCCGAGACTTAGCTATAAGTATACTAGAAATCAAGTCATATAGTTTTGACAACTAAATTTTACAAACAAGCTTGAGATAGCAACGCTTGTGAGTTCGACCGAGCAATGCTCTAACAAAAAGCCTGATTTTATTGCATATATTTATTGCTTTTGCTTAACAATATTTTGGTACAATTGATGTTTTATTTTATTGTTTGTGTGTGTGATTCAATTGTTTCCGGTTAAGAAAAACTATTGTTATCTTGCTTTATTATTTGGTATCAATTGTTTAGGCTTACAAAATTTACGGTGCAATTGCGATGTTTTAATGTCTATGTTGTTTCAATTGCTTCCGGTTGAGGTAAATAATTATGCAAGTTCATTTATTTGGTTTGTATGAATTATTTATGGCTTAACAAAAGAAAAGGTTTTCAGGATGAATTGTTTAGTCTAATTCGATTCCCGATAAGAGAAACTAAGTTAATTTTGATCTTAGTTAGACTTATCAAAATGAAGGTTTCGGTTATTCAAGTCTAATTGAATGCATTAACAAGAAATGCTAATTAACTAACCTAGTACTTGTCTTGCTTAAAAGTGAAAGGTCTAAGTTATAGAACCTGATGAGAAAAATAAAGTTAATTCTGATCTTTATTTTGGTCTTATCGAACAAGCGATTGTATTTGTACAATCGGTTTAGAAAAGGAACTAAGATGCTTAGTCGATTTTTGGTTTGCTAAACTATTAGGGAAAATTGCTTCGGGAAATTGTTTCCTTGGTAACATATCAAAACAAAATTACTTCGTAGTTTCAGTTTTGATATTGGTTATCAAAAATGGTGTGTGGAACCCTCGTGCTTAACTCTTATACGTTGCAAGTCTTGTAAGATTTGTAAGATCCTTTCGGTTTATTCTTTTATTTGCTCATACCTTTGTCATTTTGTGACAAAAGGGGGGAGGAATATATGGAGTAAACGAGTGATATTAATATTGATTGGTATTGATTTGGTATCACTAAGGAAAGGACAATGGTGCTTAAACGTTTTATCTAATGAAAGAGTAAAGCATAGACTAAGGGGGAGTAGCATATCATATTGATAAGGGAATAACAAAGACGCGTGGATTGAAAATATACCTATCTTACCTTTAGGGGGAGTATTAGCTTTGTTATTATAATGTCAATAGTGGCATTTATGGATTGAATGTATACAGGTTATTGTGCTGTTGAATTTGAGAATCAAGCGTATGTATAATGAATTCTTGTAATTTATTTATCCATATGATGTAAGAGTTGTCACTAAAATTGACAAAGGGAGAGATTGTTAAACCATAGCTCGGTTGAACCCACCAAGTGTTGGTATGTCAAGTTTGGTTGTCATATTTTAGTGAACCAAAACTCATTTAAAGGGTCGCTTGATTATATATACTAGAGTCAACTTCGTATAGGATTAGCTTGAAAGTATTAGGATATAAGACATTACAAGTATTACGTGAAGACTTGAAGAATGTGAAGAAGTAAGGAGCTACAACGACGACATCATCCTTCCACTTGAGGTTAGTAATATTTGACTTGAACTATTTCATTCCCTAACGTATTTTTCAAGTCATGCATATTGAAAACATAACTGCGAAGCTATGAATGATTATACTCTAGTTAGACATAGTATTAATGAATACAATACGAAGTATAACGCTTATCTTTTGAACTTCGTATATAAGACATCGACATAATCGTTTGAATGCTATTGTGATTATGTATGGGTATGAGGTGAAGATTTCATCCTAGGAAATAATGTTTTTACATTAGCTTAAAGGAAGTACAATTCACAAACTTGTTTTATGAATTGAAAGGGAAATCGCTAGGCTTATTGGTATTGTTATTCATTGCAAATCTTTTGAACTGCCAATATGTGTGTTTAGTATAACCACTCATGACTTGCTTATGTTCTTGGTAAAACTATTCACAAGGCCTGACTTTTGTATTGGTATGACTTTTATTAGTGAAACCGATCTTAAGTAATCACTTGAGATGGTATGATCGATTTGTTGTAATTGGTATGACCAACTCTAGTCATTGGGGAACCGATCCTAGTAAGAGGTGCAACCGATCAAAAAAGGGGAATCGATCCTTGTAAGAGGTGCAGCAAGTTTCTAGTTATTGGGAACCGATCCTACGAACATGTGCAACACATTTTTAAAGATCCTATGGACATGTTCAACAAATAAAAGTTAGGTACCATATACATATGTGGGAACCAATCCTAGTACCCAGTCAACCAAGTTTTGGTAACTAGCGTGACTAATTATAGTACCCATATGGAGGTAGAACCAAAACTTGTTTTGGTAGAACCGTGAAACCCATGTTTGGTGATTTGATACGATAATCAATCACATAGTTCTTGGAAGTCAGATGGACCAATTCTAAACTTGTTTGGAAGTGTGGAAAATCGGTTCCAAGATTGTAAGTATGAAAAAGGACTTATAAAGTAAAGATGTTGACATACTTTGAACATGTGCAGTAACACTTATCTTTCATTGTTCAAAGATATTTATTAATAGCTAAAGGAGAATCCCGGATCGAAAATAAATTGAGAATCTTTTAATTAAGATTTTTAATTTTATATTTGGAAAATAAAAATTAGTAATGTGCATTTACTAATTAGAGATTTTCTAGTGAGATTTCGGTCAATATTTGGACAAAGCATTTCCAGGAATTATGGAAACCGAATTTGGAAATATATTGCATGTCTTGAGAATATTTTCAGTTTTGGAAATTCCTTGGTGTCCAAACTTCCTTGGTCTATAAATATTGAAGTTTGTATTTCGAGCAAACTAATCCTCAGATCCAGCAAAACTACCTAGTTGTGTTTTTACTGATGGAGCCGCCTATTCGAGAGAAAAGTAACCTAATTAGGAGAAATCTCTTACGACCGCTCGGTTTAAAGACTTCTTTGGGATTGGGAAGCTCTATTAGTATCATTGGTGGGGAACTAGATAATTGCAGTTTATTATTAGTTTTCGATTGATTTGATTGACTAACGGTTGTTGAATTTTGATTGCACCTAGTTTCTTTAAGCTTGAGAATTTTCTCTTCTGATATAAGATTCACTCAAACTAGATCAAAGTTTCGACGGGGATCTTTAGACTATTTGTTGATCTAAAGACGTCTTGTGATAATCCATTATTAACAGGATCCATTATGTGTGTGATTGATCACAAGAGATTCAAGTTGATTGTGTGTAGGTGTTTATTGAAGATCTAAGAAGATTTGAAGACGAAGAAGATTTCTGATTTGGGTTCATAATCTTTGGTGTGCACAATACAATTCTTTGTGATAGAAAGTATTGATTGCAAAATATTGACAATTACTTTTGTAGTTGTTATTGGATAGATCTAAGGCCCTGACAAATGAGTTTATTGGGATAAACGGAAGATCCTTTTATCGAACTCATATCACATTGATTGAAAAGAGTTGTTACCAAACAGATTTGTTGTTCATTTACTGTTTGGAATATGAACCAAAGGAATTGGTCCAAGTGCGTGACTTATTGCAAGTTGGAGGCGCATGTATACAAACGTAACTAGGTGAACTATATGTTTAGTTGCTTGGTCTCAACTATACGAAGTTGGTTTAGATTTTTTATAGAGGCTTAATCCCGAGAGTATTCAACTCTGGACAAGGTCCCTGTGTTTTTCTGCATTTGCGGTTTCCTCGTTAGCAAAATCTTGATGTGTCTTTTACTTTTCTATTTCCGCAATTATAATTGTTTTATTATAATTAGAAGTAAAATACACAAACATTAATTTCTATTTACTTGATAGCAATCCCATTGTAAAATACTTCATTGTTGTATTGTCTCGATCTCGTATCCATAGACGATCACACGGAGTGTGAACCGATTAGTTATATTATCTCGACTCATCCCATAGACAATCACTTCGGAGAAAGGACTTATAGGTGAAAAAGTTTTAGATTGGGGTATATTTGGGTACCCTCGTATTTTCAATAATATTTTAATCTTCCCACTTAAAACCTTCAACACTACCATTACAGCTACTAATAACTGACCTATTGTCCCCTTTTATGATGACTTTTTGGAACTGTATTTCTTTGATTCAATGTATAGCTCTGAGAAGCACCAAAGCTTCTGCTTTATTCACATCTCTGGCTCTTGATGAGTAGACCATTTCTGCCAAGAACTTCCCTGTGGAATCACGAGCAATTAAGGCAAAACCATTATTAGTATTATGAGAGATAAAAGAAGCATCAATATTAATTTTTATCCAAGATTCAGGAGGTTTCCTTCATAGCTCTTGATGATTGATGCAAGTACTATTAAGGTTATTGTGTTAACTTCCAGATAAGTGCATATTTATGCTATTAATGTAAGTAATTATTTTATGCACTATGTTCCTAGGGTGATAAGACTTGTTTTCATGCACTTTTTCACATCTGGCTTTCCATAAATGCCATAAGGTGCAAGCCGCTATGCAAGAAAGATTGTTGTGTTTAGCCTCCAGAGATTGATTATCAGCAACCCAAGATATAATTCATTCCTTGGTGGAGTTATGCAAGAACCTCTGAGCAGAGTAATGCAAGAATTTTTGTTTGCCTATTTTAATGAGAAATGTATGAAAATGAGCTAAAGAATTTTTTTTGAAAGTGATGTATACCTGATCATTCTGCCATTCCTGGTTTCCCTAATTTTGAGAAATATAGTTGTCCCAATCTCCATGCTCATTATTATACATTTGATTGTAGTATGCCTCATTGTCCTCCATGTTGTTGCTAGCTTCTTGAGATTCATTCTGTCCTGCATAACTTGCTTGAGATGTGCTTCCATTTCCATATTCTCTGGTTCTTTTGCTTCCTCTTTCATTTGAACTTTCTGGTGCATTAGATGAACCTTGAGAATAGATAGTTGAGACTAAGTGACCATCCTCTGGAATTTAAAATTCCCTTCTTGTACTATTTATTCTTTTAGTATTCTTCTTTGGAGAGATATGAATTGTTTCTCTTATGGAAAAGTCTGGGTTGTTCATTCTTGGATTAATAACTTCTCCAAAGTCCTCTCCAAATTTTAAGATATAGCCTGCTATTATCTGAACATTTTTTGCTTTTTCCTCACATTCATTTTCATTATGGTTAGCAATCAGACAAGTTGGACATAATTTCCTTGGCTATTTCTGAAAATATATTGTTATCTATTGTATGTATTTAGAAGCATTCTCAGCCAAAATTCCTCTAATCATTGGATTAGTTATATTGAATTCAATAAGAGCACTTACAATGTTATTATTTGTTGGGCATAAATCCTCAGGTTCCATCTTGATAACTCTTCCCACAATGATTGTTATTTGATTGGATACTTCATCATTTTGGAATTTAATGTGCATCTTTTTGATATCAATTCAGTATTGTTGAATGTTGAAGTCGATGTTCCTTGCATCCATTGTGGGATTCCATTCCATCAGCACCATGAGATATCCATATATGTTCCTTGGACCTCCAACTAAGATGTCATTGTACTCTCTCCAAGTATGAAAAGTGAAAGTAATGATATTGAAACCTCTGTCTCCTATTGTGAATTGCCTATGACCCCAGACTAGAGTGGCTTCAAACTCTACTTTCCCCACATACATTGGATTTTCACTCATAACTTTTCCAATAAGACTTTTTTCATACTGCTTGATCCCTTTGCTTAGTTTGATGTGAGGATAGCTAATGACTCTTCTAACATTTTCTTCATTATTCAGATTTGTGGAGTTAATTCTCAATTAGGTCGGAGACTTCCCCATAAGAAGTGTTGTCAGACATTTTGAGATATGAATTTCTTATGAGATTTGATAATGAGAGAATGATGGTGATGATGAGAAAATTGATAACTAACCAATTTATAGCCTCCTTGCATGATTTCCACTTGACACGTGTTGAATGTTTCAGAGAAATTGTTTCATGTTTTTGATGTTTCAAAATAAAAGAGGATGGTGTCCTTTGACGGATTTTGCTACGCTTGATTTTTTGAATTGCTATCCAGCATTTTTTGATCTCTTCATTTATTTCTGACATTGTTACAACTTTGGATAGGAGATAACCTTTGGAGATTTGGGACCAACATTTTTAATCAGAGAAACCTTTGATGACAAATGACCAGATGAAAGAACTACCTACTATTTATGGAGAAGAAAACAAGATCATATTAAAAGAAGATACTAGAAAAGAAAAAAAGAAATCTTAATAAAAAAATAGGTTATTAAAAACTAAAAAAAAAAAAGATTCAGATCATGACATGCAAAGAAGAATTAGGTGTAAAATTGAAGAAGACAAAGACGATTTTTCAGTTGAGTTGACTCGGATGATCACCGATTCACTCTTGTTTGTTGGCTCTATTGTTAGTCGAGATCTCCTTTTTTGATGGTTTCATTAAGAAGATTTTTGTTATACAAATGCTTCAACAACGATATTTATTTTTTAATATCTGCAGGTTATTGTGCTGTTGAAACTTGGAATCAAGCGTAAGAAAAATGAGTTAAGAGACTATTATAGAATATATATCTTTATCTTTTAATACTTGTATTCTCCAAATGTATTAGAGTTTTATCACTAAACTTGATAAAGGGGAAGATTGTTATAGCATTGGTTGGTTGAACCCGCCAAAAGTTGGTATGTCAAGGTTGGTTGTAATATTTTAGTTCCAAAACTCAAGGTTGCTCGATTATATTACTAGAGTCAACTTCATTAGGTTAGACTAGGAAGTCTAGAGATGTTGAGAAATATAAGTATTACTATGAAGACTTGTTTCTATTTCTATCTACGTTACTTTCAATTCGTTTTGCATTGAAAACATAACATGCGAACTTATATATATATATGAAACTCTAGTATTAGAGACTTGATCATTTATTATGATCAAAGTGTTAAGGAAGAATATACGAGTTGTATTACAACCTATGTGTATTGAATTACGATGTATAACACTTATCTTTTGAACTTCATAATCGCGATATAGATACCATCTTGTAACTTGTTACTAGATTGTGCAATGAATTAGGATTGATTTCATACCTAGAAAACTATGTTTAACTACATGAGTTTAAGAAAGCAGACTTACGAAACTTGTTTCATAGTTGAAAGGTATCAATGGGATTGGTATACTGATTCCTATTGGGGATCTATAGCGGAGTAGATCCCTACCTATTGGGGATCTATAGCAGGATCGATCCCTATTGGGGATATCTAGCAGGACCGATACCCATAGCAAAATTATATTTCCATCACGTATTCTTTGGGGTTTGTGTGATATTCAGAATATAGGTTTGTTATTTAGGAAAGTTCAAGATGAAGACATAGTGAGTAATTTGAACACGTATAATCTTATATTTTATTGTTCAAAGATATTCCTGATAAACCGTGTTAAGATTTTAAATTTATATATTTTATTTTTCCAGCACGTAAAACATATCTCTGGAAGATATATTAGTAAAGTATACTTGTATGCTAACTAATATTGAGTTATCATCTATACAGGATTTCAGTATATTAGTTAGATAAAAGTATATTTGTGCAGGTTCATCGAAGACAATAAGATTTCTTAGTGGTTTCCTATCTTTGTGATTTAGTTCTTGCACATACTTGATCGGCTGGATCCGACTTAGCTTTGTTTATCTTTTGATGTACATCTTATTGCTAGTCGTATTAGATTAGCAAGTTATCATTTGGTGGTATTCTTCAATATCCGAATATGATAGTTTGTATATATATATCTGATTATCTTGATAATATAGCTCTTAGTAGATCTAACCAAACAAAGGAGTTTATTAGATTAAACGAATGAGCCTTTGTTTGACTTAACTAAATCTCTGATTTACTTCTTGAAATTGAAAGAACAGTTACCGAATAAAGAGTTCAAGAAGTCTTCACGACGGGTGAAGTAACTAGAAATAGTGGACTTTATCTTAGGAATCATGTGCATTGGAAAAATTGGTTGAAGACGCATGGTTACTGAGGAAATTAAGTAAATAGGGGTAATTTACTTAGTCTAAACTATATGAAGTTGATAATGATCTTTGTATAGCGGCTTAATTATGAGAGTATTCAAAATTGGACTAGGTCCTGGGATTTTTATGTATTTACGATTTCCTCGTTAACAAAATTGAAAAGGAGTGGGTACCAAGTACACCACCAACTTTTACGTTCGACAACCTCTATGGATAAAACCTAATATAATTGGAAATAAAGTTCATATCTCTATCTATTCTCAATTAGTATGTAAACAAAGGTTTTTGTGAAACTAATTCTTAATAAAAGTACTTGGACGATGTCAAAAATCAATATCCAAGATCAATCTAGTCATATTTAAATAAACCAATCAGAATTCTGCCAAGTAATAAAACTTGTTATCTATCTTTTAAGATACAAATTCTACAAGAAACAAGTCTCATAATCGATTATGATTGTGTGAACGTATCTACTAAGATTGAACACGTAATACTTGCATAAATCCAATTATAAAGATAAACAATTTTATGTGGAAAAGGAAAAACATAAGACAAAAGATGTTTTGTTAACGAGGAAACCACAACTGCTAAAAAAACCCGGGACCTCGTTCAGGTTTGAACACCAAACTGTATTAAGCCTCTGCAGACACTAGCCTACTCTCATATTTCAGACTGTGTTACAGCACTGCTCGGTCAAACTCGCAAGCGTTGCTATCTCAAGCTTGTTTGTCAAGTTTAGTTGACAAAACTATAAGTCTTGATTTCTAGTCTACTTATAACTATGTCTCGGATTATGATATAATGTGTAATTGATTTTTAGACTTCACGACGTTCATCGATTGAAGACGTAGATATACTGAGGAGATCTTGGAGGTGAAAAAGCAGGGGTACAACAACCACACCCAATATTTCGTTCGGTAATCTGTATGGCTCTAATATAATTCTTAGAGCACCATCTAATAAAGTGAGCTCAACCAAGAAAGAGTTATGTCTTTGTTTCTCAATGTAATCAGCAAATCAAATAGATAGAATCCATGAGCCTGATTATTATGAGAAATAACTTGAACGATACCAAAAACCAATGTTCAAGTGTCAATTAATTTCAATCAACAACCAAAGGTTGGGTTTACCAATTGATTGAACTACGTACAACCTATGATATTTCAATTATATAAACAAATATAATGCGTAAAAAAAATAACACAGACACCAGAAGTTTTGTTAACGAGGAAACAACAAATGCACAAAAATCCCGGGACAGTCTATATTTGAACACCACACTGTATTAAGCCGCTACAGACTCTAGCCTACTACAAGTTAACTTCGGACTGGAATGTAGTTGATCCCTAACCAATCTCACACCGATCAAAGTACAATCTCGTTCCTTACCTCTCTGAATCCCAACAGGATTCTATGCACTTGATTCCCTTAGATGATCTCACCCACAACTCATAGTTGCTACGACCCAAAGTCAAAGAATTTATAAACAAATTTGTCTCCCACATAAAAGTCTATTATGATAGATAAATATGTCTCCCACAGAAATACCTATCAAGTTTTTGTTCTGTCATTTTCTAAATCAAGGTGAACAGAAACCAATTGATAATCTGGTCTTATATTCCCGAAGAACAGCCTGTAAATATCAATCACCTCACAATAAATTAACTATATGGTAGTAGAACAAGTTATTGTGGAATCAAAAAGAATGGGACGAAGAGATTTGTGATTAATTTTTATATCTTACCTATCAGAGATAAAATAAATCTCGAGAAAATATTAGAGAAGATAGTACTCAATACGATAGAACACGTATGATCAGAACACGCAACTACATAGAAAATAGTTGAGTCTGGCTTCAGAATCCCAATGAAGTCTTTAAGTCATTAACCTATAATGGTTTTAGGAAAAACCTAGGTTAAAGGAGAACCGACTCTAGTCGCAACTAGTATCACACAAGAGGTGTGGGGATTAGGTTTCCCAGTTGCTAGAGTTCTCCCTTATATAGTCTTCAAATCAAGTTTTGATAGCTTTGAAGCAAAGCAATCAATATTCACCGTTGGATGAAATACTGATTTAAGATTCAAGCTAAGTTTACTTAAAACCAAAGCTATATCTCTCCACCGTTAGATGGTCTTAGCTTGTTACACACAAATGAAATATACTTTCATTTAGATATGGGTACCTGTACCTAAACGTGTATATTTAGTTAGCTCAATAATAGTTAACCGAAGTTAGCCATATGAACACTTTTATATTAACCACATTCATCTTAACACTTCTTGATCAAATGATACTCAAATGAATATAATTTTGCTACTCATAGAGTTGTTCAATTGTTTATATTCTCATAGAAGTATACAAGACATAATAAGCAAAATCGGATTTGATTCACAAGAATCAATTCACGAACATTTAGCCACGGTTTGCAAATATTGCATTCCTTAATATATAAATGTATTTGTTCATGAGTATGAAATCATACTTAACCGATTTCAGAACTTAACCACATAAGTTTGCAAACGGGTATGCAAACTTAAGTTCCGGACCTTGATTTTTTCCGACAGTTCGCAAACGGGTACACATAATGTCGTTCCGGACTGAACTCAGGTAAAACAGTTTGCAAACGGGCACGCAAACTTGGTTCCCGGACTTTAACAGTTAAAACTGTTCGCATACGGGTATGCATACTTGGTTCCTGGACCTGAATCAACTGTTACGCATATTGTGCTATATCCAGACAATGGTTAATTATTTTAAACTCCTATTTAAATCATTGAAACATCTTTAGAAGACGACAATAGCTGTCTCACACAAACTATTAACTTATAATTAATTTTCAAGTGATCGAATGATCAATACGAAACATTTCGAGTCTACATTAAATGATTATCTCACACAAATCATGTAAGATGTTCCAAGGCGATTTTCACATAATCGTCTTTTGACTCATTATTTAGTTTCCAACAAATAAATTACTTCCAACTAAACTCATCAAGTATAATGATGAACGTATCTAAAGCAAAAATCTTTCCAACACATATTTCGAGAAATAGATATGCGAGATAAACTCGGCTCTAAATATTAAATGTGCATAATATAAAGTCTATATAGCTATATAACTTAGTCTCAATAGGAGATAGAATAAAATAGACTTCTGAATGATAGATGAGTTCAAGTCTCCACATACCTTTTGTTGATGAAGTTGCTACAAGCTCTCCTTAGTAGATTTTCATCTTCATGAATGCCGTGAAGTCTAAAGCTTAACTACACATCCTATCATAATCCGAGACATAGGTATAAGTAGACTAGAAATCAAGACTTATTATTTTGACACCTAAACTTGACAAACAATCTTGAGATAGAAACGCTTGAGAGTTCGACCGAGAAGTGCTCTAACAATCTCCCCCTTTGTCGATTTTAGTGACAAAACTATCAATACATATGGATTACAAAATAAATAAACTTTGTAGCTTTTCATCCAAATACTTGATTTCCTTGGTTTTTCAACATTCCTTGAATTCTTCATCACTCCAAGTACTCCAGTGATTTTGAACGTGCTCAACTTAGCATCATATTTGTTGAAGATCCGTAGCCATAACAATAAGAAAATAGATGTTCTCAATTATTGTTATATAGTGTCATGATATTATTACACAACATCAAAGTTCAATTGTACCACAACTTTGACAATAATACTACGGTGATATGTATCAACCTCCCCCCCCCCCCCTAGTCAATACTTCATCTCACAATGAAAACCAATCCCCCTTATATAATGATCCATAAACCATATGTATGTAGTTTGAACTATAAAATAATTCTCCCCCTTTTTGTCAATATAAATTGGCAAAGGTACGAAAACTAGCGAGATCATAATGAAATTCTCAAATAGATTATTCATAACTAAAAGAAAACATATCAACTTTGTTTCGATGATTTCACATAGTTGAAACTTAGTGTATTCATCGAGGAGTTTATAAAGGTATAAGATAACTTCTACAATATTCCACAGCCGCACTCCCCACAAAGATTTGAAAATTAATCACAAATTCAATTAATAACTCTCCCCCATATAATGTCGTTCCCGAATGAACAACAAGAGTGACCTTACTTTTACAATAAAATAAGGATTTCTTTGGACATTAACAACTCACATGAAACATGAATTTGTATCCAGTAAACTCAAATAAATTAACCACAAGAGAACCTTAATGATTAATTTAATTGGAAATGCTCAACATAAGAAAACTTACGGAGCCATACAGTACTTTCACATATAAGTGGATCAGGGAAAGATTAATACTACGAAATATTCAAAGGTTCATTTTATCTTTTATAAATATTTGCATAAAAACATAATAGACTTAACTTTTGACATATACGGGACAATCATAGTTTACGGACGTAAACACACATATCCCATAAATTTTTTTGCAATATATAAAACCAATAAAGATTAATACTGCAAAATCATCTCCCAAATAACTTAGAATTTAAATAAATAAATCTAAAACATTGCAAGATGAAAATCCTTGGCAGTAGCTTTGTGTAATCAAAATATTTGTTATTCCAAATCCTAGTTATCCTTCTTAAAACACAAGAGTAAATTCTCATAAGAAGTTTCTTAGATAATAAAATCAGGCTTCTTTGATAACTTCATACCTCTCTACGACACCATCATGAAAGGTATTATCGATATCCTTGATCCTTTTGACCGTAGAAACTCCATGTTCATGAGATAAAACATTCACCTTTCGATCAACAATGTGAACAAGTTGCCTAGATTTGATGCAATCAGATATGAGCTTCTTCTGGTTCCGTATCAAGATCTTTTGATTCTCAAGGATTTTGGTATGACCATCAAAGAGATGATTTATTTGCATTTGAAGATTCGCAAATTCGACCTTTGAGTTATTCTGAGAATGAATTAAATCCTTGACAGATTCACTAATCCAGGAGTTGTACTCTTTCCTTGCAATCATCTTTTTCAAGATAAGTTCTTGAACCTAACTACATCCTTTGATGTCTTCTTCCATATCAAGGTTTACCGCTTCCTAAGATTTTGAAGAGTTCTCCATATTTTTAGTAGAGATGGAGAAAACCAATATATAAAATATATGTTCGTGAACAAGAGAAGAAAACCCATGTTATGGAAACCCTTATAAGACAATGGTTATGAAAAAGCGGGATTCTAACAACCACACCCAATATTTCGCTTAGCAATCTGTATAGACAAACTCCAGTATACTTTCTAGAGAATCAACTAGACAGTTAGACTCAATCAATATAAAAGTATATCAAATAGTTTTTATATCTCTATCTCTCGATATAAATCTTACTTAAGCAAACTGTGAATCTCAATTTAAATACAAGAGAGATAAACTTGGATGGTACCAAGACCAATATCCAAGTGTCAATCAATTTAAATCATCAACCAAAAGGTTGGATATTCTAATTGATTGAACAACGCACAACCTGTAGTATTTCAATTATATAACAAATATAATACGGAAAAGAAATAACACAGACACCAGAATTTTGTTAATGAGAAAACCGCAAATGCAGAAAAACCCCGGGACCTAGTCCAGATTGAACATACACCGTATTAATCCGCTACAGACACTAGCCTACTCCAAACTAACTCCGGTCTGGACTGTAGTTGAACCCCAACCAATCTCACACTGATTTAAGGTATAGTTATACTCCTACGTCTCTGATCCCAGCAGGATACTACGTACTTGATTCCCTTAGTTGATCTCACCCACAACTAAGAGTTGCTACGACCCAAAGTTGAAGACTTTAATAAACAAATCTGTATCACATAGAAAAGTCTACGGTAATAGATAAATCCTCTCCCATGAATATACCTACGAGTTTGGTTCCGTCTTTTGATAAATCAAGGTGAACATGAACCAATTGATAAACCATACTTATATTCCCAAAGAAAAGTCTAGTATTATCAATCACCTCACAATAGTCTTAATCGACGCAGCGAAAAAAGATATTGTAGAATCACAAACGATGAGACGAAGATGTTTGTGACTACTTTTTATCTTGCCTATTGAAGATAAAAAATCTCAAGCCAATTATTACAATTGTACTCGTATGATAGAAACGTCAAAATTAGATCACACAACTACAAGAAAGTAGTATCGGTCTGGCTTCACAATCCCAATGAAATCTTTAAGTCGTTAAACTGGTTTAGAAGAAGAAACCAAAGGTTAAAGGAGAATCGGCTCTATCTTAGCACAACTAGTATCACACAGAATGTGTAGGGACTAGGTTTCCCATTTGCTAGAGTTCTCCCTTATATAGTCTTTTAAATCAGGGTTTGCAATCAATATTAGCTTGGTAACAAAACATTCAATATTCATCGTTAGATGAAAACCTGATTAGATTCAAGCTAATATTTATCAACCGTTAGATCGAAAACATAGCTTGTTATACACATGAAATGCACGTTTTTAGGTTTGTATAATCGTACTCAAACTTGTACATTAGTTGGTTCAACAATAGTTAACCAAATGGTTAGCCATATGATCACTTTCATATCAACCATATTCTTCTTCACCATAACTAGTTCAAATGACTCAAAGGAACTAGTTAGAAAGTTATTCAATTGCAAGGAAATCTTATGTACTATACAAGACACAATTGAAGCAAAAACGATTTGATTCACTCGAATCGGTTTATGAACTATATAGCCACGGTTTGCAATAACATTCCTTAGTTTATAAAGATAAGTTCACAAACATTGTTTTTAGACATAACCTACTCAAGTTCGCGGACTTAAGTTCCCGGAAATTCTCGGGTTTGAGAACTTCGCCAGATCGCGGACTTAACTCACGCACTTCTTCGGTTTCACTTGATCAACAAAGTTCGCAAACTTTGGCTCAAGCAATAAGTACTTATACATATATGTGTTTCCAAAACAATGATTATATCCTTTAATGGTTATATAGTCTAAACTCTCATTTCAATCATTGAAACATTCTCAGAGGTCGCAAACCATTTTTCATCAAATAAATTTTCAAAGTGATTGAAACGTAACATGACTTTCTTCACTAGGTAAAGATGAACTTGGATAAAGCGAAAGCTTTACCAGCACATATTTCGAAAAATATATAGGCGAGATAAACTCGGCTCGAAATACCAAATGTGTATAATCTAAGTATATATAACAAAACGACTTTTATCTTAAGATAGGAGATAAATAGACTTTAGAGTGATAGATAAGTTCAAGTCTCCACATACCTTTTAGTCGATGAAGATCCACCAGTTCCTTGAGTAGGTCTTCGTCTTGTATGATGATTGCCATGGAGTTCTTGAGCTCAACTACACTTTTTATCCTAGTCTGAGACCTTAGATATAGTAGACTAGAAATCAAGACTTATAGTTTTGATCACTAACATTTACAAACATGCTTAAGATAGAAACGCATGCGAGTTCGACCGAGCAATGCTTTAACTATCTCCCCCTTTGTCAATTTTAGTGACAAAACTATCAATACATATGAAATACAAAAAATATATAAATAAACTTTTGCAGCTCCTATTCCACATGCCTAATCTTCAACATTACTCGAAATCTTTGTCACTTCCAAGTACTCCAATGATCCCAAAGGTTGTAAGTTTAGAATCATCGTTGTTGAAAATCCGTATCTAGAGCAACTAGAAAACAAGAGTTCTCAATCATTGTTATATAGTGTCATAGTATCATTACACAACGTCAAAGTTCAATTTTATCACAACTTTAACAACCATATTATGGTGATATGTCACTCCCCCTTAGTCAATAATCCATCTCACATGGAAACCACTCCCCCTTACATGATGATATGAAAACCATATGTATTTGTAGTGTGAACTACATATTAATTCTCTCCCTTTTTGTCAATAAAATTGGCAAAGCTACAAGAACAGGATCCTAATGAAATTTCCAAACGAGACATTTCATGACCAAAATAAAGCATATATCATCTTATTTAGATGCAATCATAAAGCCGAAGCTAAATGCATTCATCAAGGAGTCTATAAAGATACAAGATAACCCCTATAATATTCCACATCCGCACTCCCCACAAAGATTTGGCAATTAAGTACAAGTTCAATTAAGAACTCTCCCCCATAATATGTCATTCCCAAAAGAACAACAAGAGCGACCTTAATTTCAAAAGAAAAGAAGGATTTATTTGGACATAACAAATCACATACAAGTATGAATTTGAATTAAAAATATTCAATTAAATTAACCATAAGAGAGCCCATGATTAACTTAATCTATCATGATCAACATAGGTAAACCTATGGAGACTTAAAAATACTCAATTAGATTAATCACAAGAAAACCCATAATTAATCTAATCGAAATACACAACTAAACCAATCACAAAAGTAATCAATTTAATTGGTCATGCTCGACACAAAGTATCTCATAGAACAACAACTATGCCAAACCAATGACTCAGTCGATAGATCTCAACATAAGACTCCTTATGGAACAACATGTCATGTACACAAAAATTGTAGATCGGAGATCGACCTTATACCGTGGAATATACAAGGACTCATTCTATTTTCCATCACCATTTTCACAATGATATATAATAGACATAATCCTTGAAAACAAAAGATTTTAACCTATCTTTCATCAAAAATTGATAATAGGCTTAACTTTTGTATTTGTCAAAAGTCAATTCATTCTTTTATCAATATATGCATATCAACTCATGAACGACTTTAATTTTGAAAAAATATGGGACAATCAAGTTCACGGACGCAAACACACATATCCCATAAAAATATTGCAATATATGAAACCATAAAGATTAATACTATAACAATCATCTTCTAAACAATTTTAGAATTTAAACCAACAAATCTAAAAGCATGAAGATGAAAACGTTGGACATAGCTATGTGTAATCACAATAATGACTATTCCAAACTCTAGTTATTCTTCTAAACAAAAACAAGAAAAATCGAAGATTTACTAGGCAATAAGACCTTTAAAGAATTCTTTATCGTCCATGAACTCCTTGTCGTCAACAACCATTGGAACATAAGGTTCATTAAGGTAGGAGTTTATATCAATAAACCTTCTTGGATGATGTTGTCAAACAAGGGCCTTCTGAATCTCATGAGTCTTATACACAAAAGCCTTTATTTGTTGAATATCCTTTCGTATCTCCTTCAACCTATCAAGAACATCATAAAACTTCTGAGAATTTGAAGGAAAGGCTCTTGGCTTCCTCACATTCCTTATTTTTCTTTTTAATGTCGGAGCTAGCGGAGATTTTTCTTTTTACTTAATGATTGATGGCTTAGCAATCAAATTAACATCCTTTCCATCAGAAGACATCATGCTTAGAGTATCCATAAAAGTATGGGTTTGTGAGAGGAAATCATAATTTGCTCAACAAGTAGTCTTGAGATAAAAAGAGGTTACAGAGAAGGAAAAAGGAATGTAGGGTTTTGAAACCTTTAAACAGGTTCGTACACGACTAACTCTTAAACCTATGAGGAGTAAAATTATCGATAGTGCCCTTTCTTTTGTTTGATAGGCAAAAAAAGAAAGAAAATCTATAAAAAAAACTTTTCCTAAAGCCTGAAGGATACAAAATCATTGTCTCTTTTGATCAAGCACATGAGACAAGATTTCAAAAACAACACAATCAAGTTGCGTTGCGGTGAAAAAAAATTTGTCCACCATTTTCCTCTTGAGAGGAATCCATAGACTTTTGTCTATCAAAACGACTTGATCTTACTTTCTTCTCAACTAGTCTAGCCATATCCTTGGAAACTAACTTCTTATACGAAGATAAAATTCTACATACCTCAGCGGTCTTCTGAGGAAGTTTAAGCTTCCTTGCTAAATGATTTGCTCTTCGTTGAAGTTTGTTGACGTGCCTTTGTTGGTGTTTGTACTTGTAACACCTTGAAAGTTTATGAACCTTTCAAAAACAATAAGAACATGTCAAGTTAGGATAAAAGTCAGGCTTTTGAGATGTGCAAGAAGCTAGGCACATGGTGGAACCTGAAACATTACAAACAGAGTTTCCAAAGGATAGGTCAACTTTATCTTCCAGAATAGTTGGATTATATTCTGAAAGAATATCAAGATTGATGTATGTATTGCTACAATTATCAAAATCAATATTTTCACCAAGAAGTGCAACACTTGATTTCCCGTCTTCATTTGAATCATAGTTGTCAGACATTTCATCAAGAGTTGCCGCAAAACCTTTGTTCCAAGTGTATTTTCTACGATTTGGGCACTCATTTGCAAAATGACCAAATCCCTTACACTTAAAGCACTGAGGCACATCCTCATCATCAGTTTCATCAATATCCCTATTTTTAGGAGGAACATGATTATGAGGTTTGACTGATGCCTTAGGATTATCTCTGGAGAACCGTTTACTTCTCTTCAGCAGAAGATCCCTAAACTGTCTTGTGATCATCGAGACTGATTTGTCAAGATCTTCATCTGAAGAATCTGTCTCAGAGTGATCATCTTCAGAGATATACACTTTTTTACTTTTATCAAGTAATTTAGTGTCCTTTAGTGCTTTGAACGCAACATCCTTAGATTTGGATGAATGTTCATGATCAAAGATCTTAAGATTTCCAACCAGCGTATTTCTAGAGTGATTATCAAGGTTATTTCCCTCAACGATGGCATGCTTCTTAGAATCCTATCTAGATGGCAGCGATCTGAGAATTTTCATCACAATGTCCTTTTCAGGAATAGTCTTACCCAATGCAAAAGATGCATTAACAATTTCAGACACTTTGTGATTAAACTCATCAAATGTTTCTTCATCCGCCATACGAAGGTTTTCCCAATCGAAATTAAGGTTTTGAACCCTAGCTTCCTTTTCACTGGTATTACCTTCAAACACGGTTTCTAAGATTTCCCAAGCTTGTTGAGACTTAGTGCAATTAGAAACATGGTTCTGAAGATTTGGGGTAATGGAATGTATGATGACATTCAAACCGTCAGAATTTTGATTTGCAGCAAGTATCTCGGCAGGGATGTATTCACCAATATTCTTGGGAACGTTTACATCTCCAACTTCCACAACGGGAGGATCATAGCCATTAACAACATATACCCATGATTGAAAATCATGCGCTTGAAGAAAATCTCGCATAGTAATTTTCCGCCACAAGTAGTTAAAGCCATCAAAGACTGGTGGTACGTTTATTGAGATAACACCTTTGTCCATAGAGTCAGATCGCTACAAACACAGACTTATAAGGTCTTGAACGTGTTTGCCTGCTCTCATACCAATTGAAAAAGAGGGTGTCTAACAACCACACCTAATATTTCACTTAGCAATTTGTGTAAACAAACTCCAATATACTTTCTATAGAATCAACTAGACAGTTCGACTCAATCAATAGAAAAGTATATCAAAGATTTTTTATATCTCTATTTCTCGATTTAAATCTTACTCAAGCAAACTACGAGTCTCAATTTAAATACAAGAGAGATAAACTTGGATGGTACCAAAGACCAATATCCAAGTGTCAATCAATTTAAATCAACAACCAAAAGGTCGGATATTCTAATTGATTGAAAAACACACAACCTGTATTATTTCAATTATATAACAAATATAATGCGGAAAAAAAATAACACAGACACCATAATTTTGTTAATGAGGAAACCGAAAATGCAGAACTAGTCCAGATTGAACATACATTGTATTAAGCCCCTACAGACACTAGCCTACTCCAAACTAACTTCGGTCTGGACTGTAGTTGAACCCCAACCAATCTCATACTGATCCAAGGTACAGTTATGCTCCTACGTCTTTGATCCCAGCAGGATACTACGTACTTGATTCCCTTAGCTGATCTCACCCACAACTAAGAGTTGCTACGACCCAAAGTCGAAGGCTTTAATAAACAAATCTGCATCACACAGAAAAGTCTACGGTAATAGATAAATCCTTCTTCCATGAATATACCTACGAGTTTTGTTCCGTCTTTTGATAAATCAAGGTGAACATGAACCAATGGATAAAGCATACTTATATTCCCGAAGAACAACCTAGTATTATCAATCACCTCACACTAGTATTAATCGACGCAACGAAAAAAGATATTGTGGAATCACAAATGATGAGACGAAGATGTTTATGACTACTTTTTATCTTGCCTATTGGAGATAGAAATCTCAAGCAAATTATTATAATTGTACTCGTACGATAGAAACAGCAAGATCAGATCACACAACTACAAGAAAGTTGTATCTGTCTGGCTTCACAATCCCAATGAAGTCTTTAAGTCGTTAACCTAGTTTAGAAGAAGAAACCAAAGGTTAAAGGAGAATCGACTCTTGATGGGTCGGAGAACCGACTTTGTTTTACCGCAAGTGCACGGTGTCAAAAATAGCACACAATAGCAAGCACGGTTCGTTCCCTCAAGGAGTGTGAAAACTACTACTAATCAATATCACCAGCAACTGACCATCTTCACTTCCTTGTTGTTGTCACATCGAGATGCCAAGATTAATGCAAATTCGCATGAAACAACTCCCAGAAATTCGATTGAGAAGTAATTGAATAAAATTGCTGTTAAAACAAGATCTCTGTTTGATAAGAAACGTAGATTTATTTTGCTTTGAAGAAAAGGATAATATTCCATAGAAAATTGTGGTGGAAGAACTTGCCACATATCCCATTTCTCTCTAGCTGATGGTGGACTGGGCTCGTTTACACATGCGACTTTGTAACTCCCTGGCCATAAAGAAATGTATCCAAGCGGGTGGTCTTGGTGTGTTAGCTTGACTGACCACAACTAATTGAGCCGTCCTTCCATGCCTTGAGTTATATTGTCGCAAACTCCATTTAGTCCCTCGTTCAGCCATTTATTCTCCCGGTGAACGGATTTCATTTGTAATTCCTGTAAATGACTTGAAACAATATTATTAGATAACTTATGAGATCTAACTAGTGTAAATGTGGGTATAAAAGTGTCGCACTTACGTGCTTATCAACTCTAGCTTAGCACAACTAGTATCACACAAAATGTGTGGGGATTAGGTTTCCCAGTTGCTAGAGTTCTCCCTTATATAGTCTTTCAAATCAAGGTTTGCAATCAATGTTAGCTTGGTAACAAAGCATTCAATATTCACCATTGGATGAAAACCTGATTTGATTCAAGCTAATATTTATCAACCGTTAGATCGAAAACATAGCTTGTTATACACACATGAAATACACGTTTCTAGGTTTGTGTAACCGTACCCAAACTTGTACATTAGTTGGTTCAATAATAGTTAACCAAATGGTTAGCCATATGATCACTTTCATATCAACCATATTCTTCTTCACCATAAATAGTTCAAATGACTCAAATGAACTAGTTAGAGAGTTCATTGTTAAAACTGCTTACAAAGTTATCTTAGATGAGTCCTTCTTAGTGGTTCAGCCTACTAGAAATAATATGAATACTAATTGGAGTCTATTCTGGAAAACTAAACTTCCTCCTAGAATTCATCATTTCATTTGGAAATGCCTTCATGCCTGCCTCCTTACTAGGGATAGAGTTGCTAGATTTACTAGACATAAGAATACTACTTGTCCTATGTGTGATAATAGCCTAGAGAATGTTCAGCATCTGTTTATAGATTGCACTGTTGCTGCTAGTATTTGGAATTTGGTCAATAGTAATCTCTTCCAGACAATAAGTAACCATAATTTTTATCAGTGGTTGTGTGCTATGTTCCCTGTTAATTCAGTCAATGTGCGGGTGGACCATCATAACTTCATGTATGTAAGCTTCATAGTTTGGCACATCTGGAAAGCAAGATGTTCAAAAGTTTTTGATAATGTGAATGTTAATGTAACGGTTATAGCTGAGGACATTGTTAAAAATTTGGAGGAGTGGCAATCATCAGTAAACATGTCTAGAACTCAGATGTCTCTTAATAATTCTTTGAGACATATCTGGAAACCTCCCCTAAGTCATATTGAAAAAATTAAATTTGATGCTGATAAGCACGTAAGTGCTACATTTTATACCCATATTTATATTAGTTAGGACTCGATATTTTGGCTAATAACACTTTTTTAGTGCTTTTGTAGAAAGTACGAGTGAACTCGATCCCCGGAAAAATAACTAGCTAAATTGGAATTATAAGAACGGTTGCCACAAAAACAACCAAGGCATCACTGTGGCACCACTATTCAATTCACCCCAAGAGCAATTATGTGACAGAACAAAGAATTTTGTTAGCACATGCACCCGAAGGCCCACTATTGAATGATTGAAGTTCTAAGCTCATTTGTGCGTTTAATTACCAAGGGAGTACAGACTGCTTGGGCATACACTAAGTCCCTTGGCTTATTATCATTTTGGAATTCAATCAGGAGAAACTGAACTTGGATTTCGTCCAAGATTCTTACAGCAACAACGATGGTGCTTAAGAGGTGGTGGCTTAGATGGACAGAAGAAGGGGAAGTGCTTTGGTCCGTTGGAGTTTTCTCGGCGTATACAGATGGAGGGTTGCGGCTACATAACAGCATCTATGAGAAGAGGGTTTGAGTTGATTTTATTTCATATTCGTTTTTGATTAGTGATGCTCCTTAATATTTTTATGGCTTTTGAAAAAGCCATGCTTTGTTAGTTTTTTTGTAACTAGGGTTTATGGTTGAAACCACTTAGGGTATTTGGCTACTTTGAATTGAAATATGAAGCATTAGACTTTTATGATTCGAATAGATTGATTCTTGAATTTTGTTTATTAATTGATTGCAAAATAAGTTGTTACATTGCCGGTTCTAGAAACCTATGCGCGTAATTGATTCTCTTACAAATATTTTTGGTCTCGTTATTTGATAATTCATTCTTGGATTAAATTCTTTGATGGGTTATACTTAGAATAGTCGAATAATATTTGTGAACTAATATTTAGTTTCGTACAATTTTCTCGCTGATGCAATTTGATAGTGCATGCTTGGGTTTAGTCTTTTGATGTGCTATGCTTAGGGTATACCAGTGATATTTGCGACTCTATTCTTATAATAGGTGATGTCAATAGAATATAAATTAAATATACATTCAAAATTATGTTTCTTGTCAATAATTGAATAGAAGTAGTGGTGGATACCATAAAACTCTAGTTACCGACTCTCATATTTTGGTTACATCTTTTATTATTTTGTTTGTCTAGTTTCGTAATCTTATTTACCAGTCTTAAACTTCTGAAATATTCAATTCGATTGGTTGGCTTTTGGTATTGGTTAGTAGTAGTATTTTCACATTCCTCGTGGGAACGACATGTACTTGCCATTGTCTACTAGTTAGACATTGTGCACTTGCAGTATTATTATTGTAGGTTTCCGAACCTACCAGATGCTTCTTTCATCAATGAGAAGGTACTGTCAGGAATTGGTCTAACATCTAGAAATTCTGCAGGTAGGTGCAATGGAGTGCGATGTATCCCTGCAGCTGCAGTAGATCCAGAACAAGCAGAGGCTTTTGGAGCTCTTGAAGCAGTCATGTGGGCTAAAGAGAGGGGGCAAGGAAAACTCATCTTGAAGGGGACTGTCGAAATGTCATCATGGCTATTCAAGGTCACTCAACTGCGGTGAAGTGGACTACCAATAATATTATAGAAGATATTCTTTTTATGCTTAGAGATTTTGAATTTTGGGAATGTAGTTATGCCCATAGAGATGCAAATGAGTTGGCAGATTCTTTAGCCAAATTTGCAAGAACTCTAACTAATAAGAGAGAATGGATCAACAACTGGCCTTTGTGGATCACTAGCATGATTGAAAGTGATCAAAACAATATTTCATCTTCTAATTAATCAATATATTTTATTTTCCTATTAAAAAAAAACTAGTTAGAGAGTTGTTCAATTGCAAGGAAATATTATGTACTACACAAGACACAATTGAAGCAAAAATGATTTGATTCACTCGAATCAGTTTATGAACTCTATAGCCACGGTTTGGAATAACATTCCTTAGTTTATAAAGATAAGTTCACAAACATTATTTTTAGACATAACCTACTCAAGTTCGCGGACTTAAGTTCCCGGATGGAGTTCACAAACTCCAGCAGAAATTCTCGGGTTTGAGAACTTCGCTAGTTCGCGGACTTAGCTCACGCACTTCTCCTGTTTCACTTGATCAACAAAGTTCCCAACTTTGGTTCAAGCAATAAGGACTTATACATATATATGTTTCCACAACAATGCTTATATCCTCCAATGGTTATATAGTCTAAACTCTCATTTCAATCATTAAAACATTCTCAGAGGACATTATATAGTTGTTATTCACAAACCATTTTTCGTCAGAGCAATTTTCAAAGTGATTGAAACATAACATGACTTTCGTCACTAGGTAAAGATGAACTTGGATAAAGCGAAATCTTTACCAACTGTTTATGGGTGAAAACTGATTCTGCTGATTTCAGTATTCGGATGTGTGGGTGAGAAACGAATTTAAACTCTAAACAATATACTGCAATGGAGTACTTTAGATTTGAGAGATCAATCTGTACAAGTCCAGCCTAAACCAAGAAATGGTTGTTCCAGACTTGCTTCAGTCACAAAGTAGAGGAGAATGGGTTGGTTTTGGGGAGGGAGGCAAGGAAAGTGATGAGTCCAGAATAGTTGATTCTGGAAGAGTAGTTGTGTTACTACGACTTGTATCAGAAAAGTGGTAAGACTAACAAGTGGTAAGCTAGCAAGTATTTTCTGAGTATTGTATGCTCCTGACTAAACCTGTTCTCAGCGGAAATAGGTAAGACCTATTTATACAAGTCGAAGTGAAACGTACTCTGGTCTCATTAAGGAATGGAAAAATGGGTAAGTAAATGGGAGGAGGTGGTAACGTATGGAATTGATGTTCCATAAAAATGTTAACGCATGGAATTGATGTCCCATAAAAGAGCGTTTCACCATTAACTCCCTGTATTTACTAACCGCCCCACCCTTATGATACTTCCTTATGACGGGCGTAGTGTACGCCGCACGTTGTAAACCGCCAAACCAATACCCAAAGAGGATCCCCCAGTTTGTGATATGTATTGATGTCTCGAATGTTTTTGTGAAAAACATGTAGCATGTTGTTGTTGCCTGACAAGTCGAGCTTGGGAGACTTGTTAGCTTGGTGACCTTCGACAGTCGATATTTTCCATCTTAAGAGGAAAGGTTACCGTTGATCGTCGCACGCTTTCGTTTGTTGGCGGCCGCATAGGGAAGGCCAGCATGGTGGCACGACTAGGTTGGCATGCCATTGGCGTGGAATGGAGGTGCGGCTAGGTTGGCATGCCATTGGCATGGAATGGTAGGTTGGCATGGCATGGCGTGGCCAAACTTAGGTTTTCGGGCCAAAGGTTACCATGCGTCGTCTGGTAACCTTAGATGGATAGGATTTGCTTATGGGATTGAAGGGGGTAGTCGATTGTCGCACACATTTGTTTTGGTAGCCGCGTATGGAAGGCCAGGACCGTCGATTATCGCACACCTTCGTTTTGGTATCCGCGTAGGGAAGGCCAGCATGGTGGCGTGGTTAAGTGCGTTTGGCATGGTGGGGCCACGGGCTTGGCATTCCGTTTGGCACATGGTGCGGCTAGCATAGTTAGGGCCAAGGAAAGGTGCGGTTTGGCTTGGCATGGTGGGTCCAAGGGTTTGGCATGGGCGCATGGTGCGGCTAGCTTGGCTATGGCCAAGGCAAGGTGCGGTGCGGTTCGGCTTGGCATGGTGGGGACAAAGGTTTGTCGTGGGCGCATTGTGCGGCTAGCTTGGCTAGGGACAAGGCATGGTGCGATTTGGCTTGGAATGGTGGGGCCAAGGGTTTGATGTGGGCGCATGGTGCGGTATCTTGGCTAGGGCCAAAGCAAGGTGTGGTTTGGCTTGGCATCGTGAGGCCAAGGGTTTGTCGTGGGCGCATGGTGCAGATAGCTTGGCTAGGGCCAAGGCATGGTGTGTTTGGATTGGCATGGGTTTGGTGTGACCAAGCTAGGGTTTTGGGCCAGAGGTTCCCATGTGTTTTTTGGTAACCTTGGATGACTAGGATTTGTTCATAGGATTGAAGGGCGACCGCTGATTGTCGCACGCCTTAGTTTTGGTAGCCGCATAGGGAAGGCCAGTATGGTGGCGCGACTAAGTTGGTATGCCGTTGGCATGGCATGGTTAGGGCCAAGGTAAGGTGTGGTTTGGATTGGCATGGCGGATGTGGTTGTCACGGTTTTACATTGGCACAGTGGTGTGGCTAGCATGGTTGGCATGCCTTGGCGCGGTAGGCGTGGCTGGCATGGTTTGCCATTGGCATAGTGGTGTGAGAATTAGGGTTTTTAGCTTGTTGAAACCCTAATTAGCATTTAAAAATGGTACCCCGGTAATTTTCTCGCAGACAAATTAAAAGGTTCAATAAATGTGTTTGGTTTGGACATTATTATTCTAGTTCTGTAACCTCACTGTCTGACTAGGGTTTTACGATTTTACCCCTAAGCTAAAAACCACCATCAACACCAAAACATATTTCGAGAAATAGATAGGCGAGATAAACTCGGCTCGAAATACCAAATGTGTATAATCTAAGTCTATATAGCAAAACGACTTTTATCTCAAGATAGGAGATAAATATACTTTTGAGTGATAGATAAGTTTAAGTCTCCACATACCTTTTAGTCGATGAAGATCCACCAGTTCCTTGAGTAGTCCTTCGTCTTGTATGATGATTGCCATGAAGTTCTTGAGCTCAACTGCACTTTCTATCCTAGTCTGAGACCTTAGCTATAGTAGACTAGAAATCAAGACTTATAGTTTTGATCACTAACATTGACAAACATACTTGAGATAGCAACACATGCGAGTTCGACAGAGCAATACTCTAACAGGTTAATTGTTCTAAACTCGCATTTCAATCATTGAAACATCCTTAGAAGACGACAATAGCTGTCCCACACAAACTATTAACTTATAATTAATTAACTTCAAGTGATTGAATGATCAATACGAAACATTATGAGTCTACATCAAATGAATATCTCACACAAATCATGTAAGATGTTCCAAAGTGATTTTTACATGATCATCTTTTGACTCATTATTTAGTTTCCAATAAATAACTTGTTTCCAACTAAACTCGTCAAGTATAATGATGAATGTAATTAAATCAAAAAGCTTTCCAACACATATTTCGAGAAATAGACATGCGAGATAAACTCGACTCAAAATATCAAATGTATATAATATAAAGTCTATATAGCTATAAGAATTAGTCTCAATAGGAGATAGAATAGACTTCTGAGTGATAGATGATTTCAAGTCTCCACATACCTTTTGTTGATGAAGTTCCTCCAATCTCTCCTTAGTAGATCTCCGTCTTCAATTGATGAACGTCGTGAAGTCTAAAGCTCAACTACACATTATATCCTAATCCGAGACATAACTATAAGTAGACTAGAAATCAAGACTTATAGTTTTGACACCTAAACTTGACAAACAAGATTGAGATAGCAGCGCTTGCGAGTTCAACCGAGTAGTGCTCTAACAGGAGGAAATTCATCAAAAAAAGGTATGTGGAGACTAAAACTTATCTATCACTCAGAATTATATTATATTTTATCTCCTAATGAGACTAAGTCGTATAGATATAAACTTTTATATTATACACATTTGATATTTCAAGCCAAGTTTATCTCGCTTGTATATTTCTCGAAATATGTGTTGGAAGATTTTTGCTTTATCTACGTTCATCATTATTCTTGACGAGTTTAGTTGGAAAAAATTTATTTGTTGGAAACTAAGTAACAAGTTAAAAGATGATCATGTGAAAATTGCCTTGAAACATCTTACATGATTTATGTGAGACAGTCATTTGATGTCGACTCAAAAAGTTTCATATTGATCATTCGATCACTTGAAAATTACTTATAAGCTAATGGTATGTTTGAGACAACCATTGTCATCTTCTAAGTATATTTCAATGATTGAAATGGAAGTTTAGAATAATTAACCTTTGTCTGGATACAACACAATATGCATACCAGTATGCAAACTATTTTGGTATGATTTGGGTCCGAAAACCTAGTTTGCATACCAGTATGCGAACGGTTTTAACTGCTAAAGTCCTGGAACCAAGTTTACATACCAGATTGCGAACGGTTCTACCTGAGTTAGGTCCGGGCCGGCAGTTTGTGTACCTGTTTGCAAATGGCTGGACAAGACCGAAGTCCGGAACTATAGTTTGCAAACTTAGTGGTTTAAGTTCTAAAATAGGTTAAGTATAATTCCATACTCATGAACAAATACATTTAAAAATTAAGGAATGCAATCTTTGTAAACCACGGCTTAATGTTCATGAATTGATCCTTGTATAAGTACTTTATACAATCATGAATCAATCCGATTTTGTTTCAAATGTTTCTTATATACTTCTATAAGACATATAAAATTGAACAACTCTATGAGTAACACAATTAGATTCATTTAATTTCCTTTCATGATTGATTGATCATCATATTTGATCCATAAGTGTAAGATGAATGTGGTTAAGATAAAAGTATTCATATGGATAACTTCGGTTAACTATTGTTGAGCCAACTCAATATACACATTTAGGTACGGTTACCCATATCTAAATTAAGGTATATTTCATTTGTATGTAACAAGCTAAGACCATCTAACGGTAGAGAGATATTGCTTTGGTTTTAAGCAAACTTAGCTTGAATCTTAAATGAGGTTTTCGTCTAACGGTGAATATTGAATGTTTTGTTTCCAAGTTAACTTAGATTTGATAGTAAGCAAACCATGATTTGAAAGACTATATAAGAGAGAACTCTAGCAACTGGAAAACCTAATCCCGACACTTTCCTATGTCCTAGTTGCGACTAGAGTTGATTCTCCTTTAACCTAGGTTTTTCCAAAACCATTATAGGTTAACGACTTGAAAACTTCATTTGGGATTGGTGAAGCCAGACCAAACTATTTTTTTTCTGTAGTTGCGTGTTCTGATCTTACTTGTTCTATCGTGTTGAGTACTATCTTCTATAAGGTTTGCTCGAGAATTATATTCGATATGTAAGATATAAAAAGTAATCACAAAGCTCTTCGTCCCATTCTTTGTGATTCCATAATAACTTCTTCTACTACCATATAGTTAAGTTATTGTGAGGTGATTGATATTTCTAGACTGTTCTGCGGGAATATAAAACCGGATTATCAATTGCTTCCTGTTCACATTGATTTATCGAAAGACGAAACAAAACTTCATAGGTACTTATGTGGGAGACAAATTCATCTATCAGAATAAACTTTTCAGTGAGAGACAAATCTGTTTATAAGTCTTCGACTTTGAGTCATATCAACTCTTAGTTGTGGGTGAGATCAGCTAAGGGAATCAAGTGCGTAGAATCCTGTTGGGATTCAGAGGCGTAAGGAACACGACTGTACCTTAATCGGTGTGAGACTTGGTTAGGGTTCAACTACATTCCAGTCCGAAGTTAACTTGTAGTAGGCTAGTGTCTGTAGCGGCTTAATACATTGTGGTAATCAAATATGGACTAGGTCCCAGGGTTTTTCCTGCATTTGCGGTTTCCTCGTTAACAAAACTTCTGGTGTCTGTGTTATTCCTTTCCGCATTTTATTGTTTATATAATTGAAATATCACAGTTTGTGCGTAATTCAATTAATTGGTTAATGCGACCTTTGGTCGTTAAATATAAATTGATTGACACTTGGATATTTGTCTTTGGTACCGTCCAAGTTATTTCTCATATCAATCGGGCTCACGGATTTCTATCTATTTGATTGCAGATTGTATTGATAAATTGAGATATAACTCTTTGATATATTTCTAGGTTGAGATCGCTTTATTAGCTGGTGCTCTCAGAATTATATCGGAGTTAGTCCATACAGATTGTTGAACGAAATATTGGGTGTGGTTGTTGTACCCCTGCTTTTTCAGACTCGAATGTAGTTGAGACCGAATCCACCCTCCAAGAAATTCAGTTACAGTCATGCTCATTACGTCTCTTGAACCTCACAAGGTTCTATGCAATTGATTCCCTTCGCTGACGTCCTTTATAGCCTAAGAGTTGCTTCAACCTCAGGGAAGACTTTTGATACCAATATGCCTCTAACAAGTAAGCCTATTTGATTTATATTTAAATCAAAGATCAATGCTTGGAAATCTGTTTGCAATATACAAATCTATCAAACCTCATAAGCCTATTTAATAAGGCTTTTGCGCTTTCCTCGTTAAGAAAACTTCTAGTGTGTTTTTCCTTTTCCGCAAAATATTGTTTTATCTTTATATTGGATATACGCAAGTAGTACGTATTCAATCTACATAGTTTAAGTTCTTATAAAATTGTGATCAATTACGAGACTTATTCTTGTATAATTCGTATCTTAAAAGATAAATAACAAGTTTCATACTTAGCAGTCATATCCTCTTGATTTGGATACAACTAGATTGATCTTAGATATTGAGATCGTCCAACAACTCTTTTACACAATTAGGTTCATGTATTTTGTTGTCTAGACATATTGATTGTGGAACAAATAAGAGAAAACTCTATATACGTATTGTTCAAGGATCTTTAATATATCTACTTACGATTGTATTAGGTTTCTTTTATATAGGTAGACGAAATAAAAATTTGGTGGTGTACTTGGGTATCCTTGCCTTTTTTTTTTATCATAGACGTAGAGAGATGATGGTTGTGGCATATCATATTGTCAGCTGAGGCGAAAATGATACTTAAATAATTTGGATCGACATGCATAGGTCCGATGAGATTTCCGGGTCGAGCATATACCAATATGATGATATGTCAAGAATTTGACAGGAATTCATGTAAACATCATAATGCTAATATTAACAATAATTGTAGAATATTTAACTATTGTAGCCAGACCAATGTGTCAATATCGGTTGTACAAGCCGATATTACATGTTTTTACCAGTTGTAATGGTTCAGGTGGGGACTTTTTTTTTTTTTTAAATATTGTTCATGCATGGATGTGCCATTTGCTATTACCAAACTAAGGAAATCTAGACTGAAATGGGTTAAAAAAATATCGTAATGAGCCGTAAGTCCTTTTGTTGTACATGACACCGAAGTTATTATCAGAAATATAAGAGATAAGTGATACCGCAGACCGATCATATTTAGTTTTTTTTTTTTTTTTTTTTTTTTTTGGGAGGGGGATAATATATTAAATGATGTAAAGACGGAACGGTAACGGGACCATTTATTTTGTATATCATATGCTCTTTAAAGAAAGATTTGGTATGGTACGGTAGAAAGACCAGAAATTAATATAAAGAGGAAACCCTAGATAAAAGAATAAAATAAAATTTAAAAAGTAAAAAAGGAGTGATGGACCGACCGTGCACCGATGGCATGGTCGGCCGGCT
Source organism: Papaver bracteatum (assembly GCA_023529315.1). Taxonomy (NCBI): domain Eukaryota; kingdom Viridiplantae; phylum Streptophyta; class Magnoliopsida; order Ranunculales; family Papaveraceae; genus Papaver; species Papaver bracteatum. Next base: position 2,213,430 of record JAJJWX010003488.1, read on the forward strand.
GGCCGGAGCCGGTCCCACACGCACACTTTCTCTTTATTTTATTTTTAAGTTTTAATCCTCTTTGTATCATAATATTCTTTGGACCATCGGTTTTATGTACATGCACGCCATTTTCCTGGGGATAGCCAACAGTGGTCCGTATGTCTGAAAGGTGAATATTCATTATTAATTTATAGAATTTTGCGTGAAAGTAGATTTTATTTTAGTAATTAAATTGGTGAATATAATTAATTAATGAACCGCTCTATACTACTCCCTCCGTACTTATTATAAATGCAGAATTTTGATTTTAATTTGTCCCACAAAATAGGCGGAGTCCTATTTTCAAGGCGATTTTTTTTCCTAAATACCCTTATTTATTGCACATAGATAATTGTGTTAAGAATATGACAAATGGTAAAATATGAAAAGGTATGCAAAATGAGGAATTCAAGGCAATTTTCTTAATCTAAGAGAATTAACCCTCTCCACCTATATATATGTGGTACAGAGGGAGTAGTAGGAAAATTACCTTGGAGCATTGTTTAAATTCGAGAACGAGGTACAAGATGGTAGACTACCATATCGATTCTGAATGTATATTATGTATAGTCAAAGAACATATGGAAGACTACCGTATCAGTTCTGAATATATATTATGTATAGTCAAAGAACATCCGGAGAGGAATTTCTACCAATACCAATGACATTCTAAGGACGATATTGCTCTATGCTAGTGGTCAATCCAATTAGGCCAAGCACTATGGTGCCACTTTTCCCTTCCTTATCCCTCATATGTAGGGAAAAATCCGAATTTCCAACCACTATGGTCTCTCATATTCCTACTTGTGTAGGGATATCAGTTTTCGTATAAAAAACTACTTTACGGAAACTGAGTTTCCGTGTGATTTTACACGAATACTAAGTATCCGTTTGAGAAACTTTATTTTTCACTTTTAACACTTTTATTTCAACTAAAACTCTTTATTTCCATTTTTTTCTCTTCAATTTTTTTTGTCCATAGTAAATATTTATCTAAACCTGTAGAGAGAAAAAATTGGAAAAAAAAAAAGCGAAAAATGAGTATTCGTTTGGCACTATTCACACGGAAACTCAGTTTACGTATCATGTAGGGAAGGGATAAAAGGGCACCATAGTGAGGATGCCTTCTGTGTGATTTCCCTTCCCTATAAATGAGGGATAGGGAAGGGATGCCCTGCAGCATAGCGCTTGGCCTTAGGAGTTGTCCAATCATTATAAATTTAATGCAGTAGTGAATAATAATGAGTCAAAAAATATGAATAATAAAATATAAAGAATATAAAAAGCTCAGTTGTGGGAGGCTCTAATATTGTCGTTAATCATATATATTTATGCTTGTAAGAGGTTACATGATCGATCAGAGATACCCGTAACACGATTTTATTTCAAATCTCTTGTAGAATATGAAAAGACATACAAAATTATGAAGTATTTAAGTGATTTTACAATTGTAGTTTTCACCAAAAATCCTCCATCAACACCAACTAATCAATAAGCTTTTCTACTCATTGGCGAAAAAAATAACTGTTTGGGTTGTCGTTATATTTGAGCCCAGAAACTTAAGCCCATGCAAAATACAGGCGAGACACTATTAAGAATTAACAAGAGACTCGAAATATTTATAGTTAGTTGCGCTGTGTTAACAATCAATTTGGTTGAAAATTATTCTTGTTATTGAGTAACTTTGTTAAGAGCAACTGCAGTCATGAGAGGCAAAAAAAAAAAAAAAAAAATCAAAAACAAATAGATAAGCTATACAAATAGATAACCTAGTTTAATTGGGGGCCCCAAGAATTAATCGGGGGCCTTGAAATTTTGTTTTCCCCCCAAATTTTCCATGGGTGTATAAATCGGAAGATGAAAATACTATATTACCCTTGACTTATTTTTGTTTAAATAAAGACCCCAATTAACGACACTTCTAAGAAAATAACGACTTTAAGGGTCGTCATACACATAATAAAACAAATAACGACCCTTCCCAAGGGTCGTGAGGGTATTGATCTGTGTATGACGACTCCAACACATTTCCGCCATTAATAAACCTTCGAAGAAGATAACGACTCTTTTATAAAACATTAACGACTGTCCAGGGTCGTCAATGAAACAGCTTAGAATTTAACGACTGTTCATAACAGTAGTTAACGACTCTTTTTTAAATAAAACAACGAATGTTTAAGTCGTCAATGGTGAGTCTAAACATTAACGACTCTTATGAACTGTAGTTAACGACTCTTTTTAATAAACAAGGACTGTTTGAGTCGTCAAGTGAGCAGTCTAAAAATTAACGACTGTTCTAAACAGTAGTTAACGAATCTTTAATACCGTGACGACTTTTCATATTGATCTGGGCAAAAAAAAAAAATCATGATCTTAGCGATATTTTATACACATGGATAGATGAAAAAAAAATTTTTAACGAAGTTTACTCTAATTAAGTAAGATTATCACTAATTATACAAGGACATTTTTGCCATTTTGAAAGTATTTTTTTAAGGGATGACCCAAATTAGGATTGGATGACCTTTTTTTGTCACATAGTGCTTGGCCCCCAATTAATTCTTGGGCCCTCAATTAAACTAGGATAGATAAGCTATACTTATCTATTAGCTTTTAACTTTGACTTTTTTTTCAGCTAAGTCGTACTGGTGTCCGATATGTTATACCAAATGCGCTTAATACTTGTGTCCCAATTCCAAACGTGGTTTATAAACCCGTCTACAAAGAGTCGCCCTTCTACAAAACATATCAATGAAATCCGGACACAAATTATACATCCATTTGGGCACGTCCCGTACCAAGTTAAATGTCCATTTAAAACCCATAAGCAACTTATATGTCCATAAGTCCATTTAAAATAGCGTCTCATTAATTTGTTATATTTGGGTGCCAGATCTGACATAACTTGTTAGTTTTTGTTTTTAGCTTTATCACCTTCTACCTTCGAGATCGAGATTGAACTTATGGAAAAAGGCTCTAGAGGATCTAGACATAAGTTTGATATCTATTCGAAATCCAAAATTAACTTACTCATATGTCCTTTTGGCCCAGAAGCTTGTAATAATTATGTCCGCCTACATACGCATGTTAAAATAGCGTCTTGCTATATTTGGGTGCTAGATCTGACATAACTTGTTAGTTTTTTTTAATAGATTTATCACCTTTTACCTCCACTTGCTGCCCATTGAAAAATTACAAAATCCGGCATTTTAACTCATGACCATGGTTGCTCTAGGTTTTCATCAATCTCCAAACCAGTCCAATACCAGAATTCGAGATTGAGATTGAACTTATAGAAAAATGGCTCTAGAGCCGCTAGACATTTTTTTTTTTTAAATATTTGCCCGTTCCAAGTTGGGAGTTGATCTACATGATCCGGGTGTAGGCCTGGACTGTGTGGTCACTGCAGCGGACGGTATCGCGTTAGGCTGGCTAGACATAAGTTTGATATGTGATTTATCCACACATCAAAATCATAGAATTTGCATCTTTCGAAGCTTAAGTTCGGATCACGGTCTGATTTGCCATCTTTGACATGATGGCTACTGCTAGACACAACCGAAACAAATTTTTTTCACCACAATAAACGAGCATGAATTCTCTAGGGACCCTCAAAATTATGTAATCGGACCCATCCAATCAAATGATGGTACATCTGCGAGTCTGTGACCTCGTTGAATTGTAATGGCCCCCATTAATTATTTGGATAAGATCCCTTTTAAATTTTCCTACCAGAAAAAGTCAAAAGAGGTATCGAGGTCCACGTGGAGACTTTATAGCGTGATCAACTCCTCCTTTACAGGAACATGTCACACTAAAAAAATGACATCGCCATTCGCCCCGGGAGATTGAGATTGAACAGTCAAGAAGAAGTGATATTTTCCACCGTCGCCTGTGGAAAACGTTGGCTCTCATAAAATCACGTTCACGCTAACCACGTTACAACTATGACAGGAATTAGGAATTATCTACTTACCAGCTAGTTGGTGGCTATCTCTGACATGACAAAAGTGACATATAGTAGTAGGTCTACATGGGTTAAGGCTCAAGATTGTCGTTTAACTAGGAATACAATAGCCAGTGTTACTGTTCAAGAGTAGCTTGCACCGAGAAGCTAACTAAAGAAAGGTATGATGTTCCACCTAGTTGTATTTCAGATCAAATCCTTGCGAAATGAAGGGGATCTCTGTTAAATCAATGAAACTTTTTTCGTATAAAAAAAGAGAAAAAGTTAATGGGTGATCATATCATTACCAGTGATCTAAGTTTCGAAACTTTTTTTTTTTACGAAGAGAAGGTTATATTAAAAAGAAAAAGGGAAACCAAGGATCAAGCCAAGATTAATACAATGAAATTACATACACATTAGAGAATCCCAATTACTCCAAATTAAGCTAGGATCAACATACTTAAAAGTATCGTTGTCACAAGACCATAAGACTACCAATTGCTTAACCAAATCAATGTTTTCTTGCACACTCTTGTGACGATCTCCAAATACTCTTCCATTCCTCTCCTCCCACAAAATCCAACAAACCGCATAATGAAGAATTTTCCAAACATCCTTACCTCTCCCTTTCAACACATTGTTAGACCATGCTTCAAACAGTTGAATCAAAGTACTTGGTAATGGCCAGGCTATCCTAAAGGATTTGATGAAATAATTCCAAATCTCAAAAGAGTACTCACCGACACCAAATTCTTTGTACTAAAAAAATAAAAAGATGATTCATCCGGGTTAGATGCGGCTTATGATGGACGATGGTCTTGTTAAAACCATAATTGAGTAATTTTCTAGTAAAAACTTTGTAAAAACAAAATACAGTAGAAATTCGATAAATTAATCTTCAATAAATTAATTACTTCGCTAAAATAATAAAATTTTTTGGTCCCAACTAGGTTTGTCCAGGCTAAATTTTAACTCGATAAATTAATAACTCCGCTAAAGTAATAATTTTCTTCGGTCCCAAGGATATTAATTATCGAAGTTTTACTATAGATAACAATTTCTCTAGTTTATCGGATACATACATCGAGTATAGGGATATACATCAGGTCGGGCAGGCCATCCCAAGCCCGATTATATCACGGGCCGGGCCGGATGGGCATACTAACCTAGCTACCCATTATGTTTGACAGGCCAGGCCGGGCTGGGCAAAAACAATTTTTTTTTGCCCATGGCCTGTCCAAGACCATGAAACAAGACGTGCCGAGCCAGGCCAGGCCGGGCGGGTATCGGGTCTTGTGAAAAATAAATAATAAAATTACTATTGTTTACTAAAAATTAGTAAATTGGTATAAGGAGCATAAAATTGTAGATTGTCCAAATTAAGCTTTAAGTTCAACAGAGATTCGTAAACTACTACAAAACTTTATTCCATGCTTAAAACAAATTAAGGAATCATTGATCTATTAATCACCATTTTGGATCTTTTCCAAACAGTTTTTAAGGTGCCGATAAAGATGAGAAGTGCCTTGTTTTGGATCCGCCGATTTAATTTCCCCACATATCATACACCGTGCACGCTTTAACATCTTCTTATTTTCCGGATCATTTGAATCTAGTACACTAATTTGATCAAAATGATCCCACACTTTATGTGTTCGTTTTCTATGACGAACATCCATTTCAATTAGACAAATAAGAAACCTGGTCAAAATAAAAATTCAAATGGTAGTCTAAAAGAGATTAAATTGATGTTAACATAAAAGTAGAGAAGACAATATAAGCCATTATGAGTCTGTCAAATTTATATACCTAGTAATCCTAGAAAACTTAATGGTGCATTCAAATAAAACCTAGTGTATTAAAAAGGAAATAACAAAAGAAATGCAAAGTTGTGTTGTCATCCGAGAGCCTAAAGGAAGGTAATTGCATAGTATAAGGGATCTATAAGGGAAGGAAAGTAACTATTTAATATAAGGTAATTGCTATAAAAAAACATCAATTAATATTCAATTTCATATCATGTCGTTACTAATTAAAGTTTGCATTGATAAAAAATTTAGGTAAGGCATATAATTATATGCATCATTTATGAGAGAATAATTACATGGATATTGTAATTTAAGGTATTTTCTAGATGGATTATTAAGGTAGGATGGGTATCTAAACATGCTACCGGGTAGTCAAACATGCCGGGTAATTAAACAGGCTATCAGGCAGGTAGACAGGCCGGACTCCAATTTTTGAACAAAAACCCGGGTCCGCCCAATTATAATTATCGGGTAGGCCGGGCAATCCCATGGGCTCCTTCGGACCCAAGCGGTACATGGCAGGTCGCAGGTTTTTGGGCATTTTGTACACCCCTAATCGAGTATAATATCCAATATAAAGTATATCCAGACGATCTAACATGATGTCCACCCCCCCCCCTCATGATCTGACTCAACTGGATCTGACCGAAATCACCTGACTCATCTGGATCTGACCGAAATCACATGACTCATCTGTATCACTCAATATGTTTGCTTTTTGAGTCAAAGTTAACTCATCTTACTTAAAAATATAAGTCAGTAACTTGATCCCATAAGTCAGGAACATTTTATTTCCCGAATCAGATATGTCCGAGTCGGGAATTAAGTCGCAAGTTGACTCATCTTTCAGAGAAAACAATTTTTTTTTGCCCATGGCCTGTCCAAGACCATGAAACAAGACGTGCCGAGCCAGGCCAGGCCGGGCGGGTATCGGGTCTTGTGAAAAATAAATAAGAAAATTACTATTGTTTACTAAAAATTAGTAAATTGGTATAAGGAGCATAAAATTGTAGATTGTCCAAATTAAGCTTTAAGTTCAACAGAGATTCGTAAACTACTACAAAAATTTATTCCATGCTTAAAACAAATTAAGGAATCATTGATCTATTAATCACCATTTTGGATCTTTTCCAAACAGTTTTTAAGGTGACGATAAAGATGAGAAGTGCCTTGTTTTGGATCCGCCGATTTAATTTCCCCACATATCATACACCGTGCATGCTTGAACATCTTCTTATTTTCCGGATCATTTGGATCTAGTACACTAATTTGATCAAAATGCTCCCACACTTTATGTGTTCGTTTTCTCTGACGAACATCCATTTCAATTAGACAAATAAGAAACCTGGTCAAAATAAAAATTCAAATGTTAGTCTAAAAGAGATTAAATTGATGTTAACATAAAAGTAGAGAAGACAATATAAGCCATTATGAGTCTGTCAAATTTATATACCTAGTAATCCTAGAAAACTTAATGGTGCATTCAAATAAAACCTAGTGTATTAAAAAGGAAATAACAAAAGAAATGCAAAGTTGTGTTGTCATCCGAGATCCTAAAGGAAGGTAATTGCATAGTATAAGGGATCTATAAGGGAAGGAAAGTAACTATTTAATACAAGGTAATTGCTATAAAAAAACATCAATTAATATTCAATTTCATATCATGTCGTTACTAATTAAAGTTTGCATTGATAAAAAATTTAGGTAAGGCATATAATTATATGCATCATTTATGAGAGAATAATTACATGCATATTGTAATTTAAGGTATTTTCTAGATGGATTATTAAGGTAGGATGGGTATCTAAACATGCTACCGGGTAGTCAAACATGCCGGGTAATTAAACAGGCTATCAGGCAGGTAGACAGGCCGGACTCCAATTTTTGAACAAAAACCCGGGTCCGCCTAATTATAATTATCGGGTAGGCCGGGCAATCCCATGGGCTCCTTCGGACCCAAGCGGTACATGGCAGGTCGCAGGTTTTTGGGCATTTTGTACACCCCTAATCGAGTATAATATCCGATATAAAGTATATCCAGACGATCTAACATGATGTCCACCCCCCCCCCATACACACACACCCCTCATGATCTGACTCAACTGGATCTGACCGAAATCACCTGACTCATCTGGATCTGACCGAAATCACCTGACTCATCTGTATCACTCAATATGTTTGCTTTTTGAGTCAAAGTTAACTCATCTTACTTAAAAATATGAGTCAGTAACTTGATCCCATAAGTCAGGAACATTTTATTTCCCGAATCAGATATGTCCGAGTCGGGAATTAAGTCGCAAGTTAGAATTAACGTAAAAAAAAACACAATCTAACATCCGATTCAGAAGCGAGTCAGATTCAGACACCGAATCAATAAAAAACAAACACCTGCTAAAATTAATATATGAATGAGTTATAACATGACCAAGGGGCTCGGTACAATATGCTAAAATTACTATATGAATGAGTTCTAAGAGCAATTCCTATGGGATGAACAAACTTGGAGTTTGTTCATTTTTCTCCCACTATGGAACGAACAAACTTGAACAACGGATGTTCAAATGAACAAATTTGATGGTTTGAACACTGAGTCCGAACTCCCAGTGTGCGTTTGGTTTAATGACTCACGTCATTCCTAAAAACGCTGGCGTCAGAAGCAATAACGCCAGTGTTCACATACCTAGCGCGCGTCAGAACAAATAGCGCCGATGTCATCATCAATAGCGCCAACGGCTTAATCTGAACGGCTGCGAAAAGATCTCATCCAACGGCTACATTTTTTAAAATCTATAAATACACACATTCTAAATTCACACATTCAGCTCTAAATTCACACATTCTTCACTTTCTCTCAATTATTGAGTGAACATGTCTCGACCCCGGTTAGTTCGGCGAGTTCCGTATGCTAAATAAGAAGATAAATCTATTTGCAGAAACTATGTTTTTTTATCTACTCAGCTTGCTTCGGCAAACTATCCATGGGTGAATTTCTGGGTGGTTATTCACGATGGATTCTGCAGTGATACTCGTAATCCGAGTCGTCATTCTATATGCGACATAGAACATCGTTTTGATAAAATTACGAAAGAAGTAAGTGAGTTTGTAGCTTTAACCATACAAGTAAATCGATATCGACTAAGAGGTGACACTGATGCTGAGATGGTAACAAGATCTTTGGCTGAATGGCGAAGATGAAAAAATGTGGCTTTTCCTTTCGAAAAATGTTTTGAAATCCTTAAGGGGTTGAAATTGTCCAACCCCTTATTTGTAGTTGTTGTTCCACCCAGTACTGCTTCTCATTAGTGAAAAATGTGGCAATGTAAAATGTGGTAATTTTATTTAATTAAGACTGTCGTACTTTTATAACTACAAACTTTTAAAACTAAAACAAAATTAAAATAATCTCTCTAACGTCGCTCATCTCTAGATAGCTCCCTCATTGTTATTTGCTGGAGGAAATAATTCAGTAAGTTCTGGGGAAAAACCTGGGGATAGAGCTGGGAAATCCCTAGCTTCCAACATATTATATAAATTTCTGGTCATTGATATACCTGGAGATAGACCGGATAGACCTGGCTGAACAAAATAAGGAGATTGGAAAGCAGGCGATTGGAAATCACTCTGTGTACTCGGTCCTCCAAGCATATACAAGGTTTGTTGTTGTTGTGGTGTTGGTGTGTAGCATTCATTTTGGTTGTAGGGAGAGAATGATGATGAAATGCGCCTAGGTTCAACCCGAAATGCTTGAGGTTGAGATACATGCACAAGTTGTGGTGCAATATTGTGCTGTGTTTGCTGTGTTTATCGCACCTCTGTTTCTTCACTATCTCGCCATGATCTGTTGGGTTCTTCTAAACCTTCGTGCCATGATGATTTGTTGCTCCTGTTGGAACCGGAAGACTGTGACTGTCGCCCATCATCATTTACAGGCGGACTAAATCCAAACTTTCCCCCATCATCATTTACAGGCGGACTAAATCCAAACATTGAGTTTGTCTGCCATCTTCGTACTTCTTCCAAGTGCGTCACATCTTTTCGTCGATTCAGCCAATACAAATCGTTCAATTGTTTCCTCAACTCTGGCTCAGTGGCAATCACATTGTTGTAAGGATAATCACGGTCCATACCTTGGGAAACAATGGGGATCGTGGTTGGCTCACCTTGTGAAGTAATACTTTGTAGCTCCCATTGAATTTCGGGCATATTGAAAAAAGATGATGAAGAACTTGCACCCGTCCTCGGATAAGTAATAAATCTTGGCTCTTGTGGAGGTGGTTGTTTAGGCATGATACTTGGATCATGGGACATGTTTGATAACCCTGGGACATCTACCCCATAGATGTGCATGTTCTGTGTCCCAATTATTGGTTTCGTAATTGACGTGTACCAGTTGACATACTGCGTTTCATCAATATCCCTATGTGTGTTTAGTTCATACCTCTCCTAATTGGTTCTTCTCAGCCGATCAAAATATGATGCAGAGGTTTGCATCTGTGGTGGCGAGTTAATTGCAATTGCAAATATACCTTGTATTTCTTTCTCCCAGATACCAAACCCCTCTTTGTGATTCCGGACTATAAAAAACATCTCTACGCATAGAATAATCAAGAATACGTACTCCAACATCACCATGATACCGAGGTAAATCAATGTATGGGCGAAAAACTACGTTGTTGTGGCTCCGAGTCATCTGCTGTAACCTTTGAACAAAACTGGAAACAAAGAAGTCGCTGCCAATGTGCTTCTCTATGTTGTTATTCATATACATGTCCAACATTGGAAATCTCAGTGTCCCATCTTTTTGGATTGGTTTACCAACACGGAAGTAGGTATACCACCAATACTGCAAATTACTTCATAATTTTAGAATTTTGACTAAATAATCTACATTAGTAATAATAATAAATTTAAAAATAATTATTTTGATATTTACCTCAATGATGCTCCAGAAACCCTCGAAGTTTCCATCGCCCAGGGACGCTCTATCCAGCGCACAATACAATTCTCCTAAAATTGAAGATCCCCATCATAATGTGGTGCTTTTTCGAGATCTTCTAACTCTTCAAACCAACCAACATGGGCAACAAAAGTTGAATTCGGAAAGAATGCCTGACCCAGTACCCATAAGATAAACATCCTTTCGAGTTCAGGATAGTCATCTACATGTGCTGGATTTCTGGGTTGGGTTAGGAACGTCTTCAACGCCTCACATCTAATCCCATTTCCTTTCAATTCTTTATAATCTTCACGCATTGCTGATTCCAAAAACGAGGGACAAAAAATCTTCCATCTACTATTTAAAACCCAGTCTTCTCTGTTGAATGGCGGCGGGTCTCCCACTCCACTTGGAATCCCAACAATGAAATACAAATCAAGGGGAGTAATTCCTATTACAAGTATAATGTAAACTATGATTAATTATTTGGTTTATTTAATAATTATTTAAATTTTTTAATTTAATTTAAGTTAAAAAAACTTACCAATTTCGAAATCAGTAAAATGAAATGTGTGCGTCGTACTCCACCACCTTTCTATCACTGTTTTTGGATTTTTTTGTTATGGTTTCTAAGCTTTAATCTATAAAGCGCACGCCAAGGATATCTGTCAACCCTTTCTCGGACTGCAGGCGGTAGACCAGTATAAACAACATTTAATTTTGAAAATCCACCCCTCGTGACATAAAATTCCTCAGATCGTTCATGATGCCCCGACACATGACTTGGGACTAATGATGGATCAACAACTATTCTTTGGTTAGCAAACTCTTCTTCTCGATTTTGAGAAAAATCTACACCTGTGGGAGGCAACGGTTTCGATTCATTTTTTCTATCTCTTTTCTTCCTAATACTCTTCATTTTGAGAAATTTTTGATTTATAAGAGTTTTAAAAGAAAGAAATGGAAGAGGTGTGAATGAAAATGAAAGAAATGTAGGCGAATTTATAGTTTTTAAAAAAATTGGAACGTTGCAAATATGAACGTTGGAGGGTCGAACGTTGGAGTTTGCCTTTCCAACGCGGCGTTTACATGCCTAACGCCCGCGTTATCCCTCCAAACACCAGAGTATGTGCTCCTATCGCTTATGTTCTCCTGTCGCGCGTCTATTGATCTAACGCCATGCGCTTTACCACAGTGGAAAACTCAATTTAGCCATTGGCCTATTGCCATAGGAACTGCTCTAACATGACCAAGGGGCTCGGTACAATATGGCAAATTCACACATCTTTTTATCCTCGCACTTCTACAAAAAAGAAAAAGAAAAATCCAACATGAACCTAATTTAACGTTTCTCTTTGTCATACCATCATGGGATTCCCCGCGGTGGGAGAGTTAAACAAGAACAACAAGTTAAGCACGTCTGAGGAAACAAAATCGTTCCGTACACGGCCACACGTCTTGAAAGCAACGAATGTGAACGTAAAGTGTGTACCGCACTCTTTTCTTGTAACCTTGACTTGACTCTTATGATTATATTCTTCGCCCGACGGATCTTATGCTTGCCTAAAATGATAAAAAAAACTTAAAAAAACTTAATATTTTTCTAATATAATAATCTTCATTAGCTAAACATGCTTTAGCCCTTGATGTTTTCCATTAGTGTTCCTCAACTCCTACTACATGATGATCTGAGGATGGCTCTATCCCGTCGCGAGACCCTTTAGTTTGCTTAAAAAAGAAGAGTAAAGATAAATTAGTCGCCTAAAATGCTTACCAAATCAATAACAAATCTAGCAACAATGTGCATACAACACCTTACTTTAACTAATTCTTTCAAACTAGCACACATTCTAGTATCAAAAGTCATAGATCATAACTTTTCCCATTTGGCTGAATAGTTGTTAACCCCTAAACTCAAATTTGAAATGATTTTGAGACAATCAGAGACCCATACAAAACAAATTCTTTGTAAATACTCCTATGTTTTTATAAAGATGATACTGTTATCACTCATTTGGATTCTTAAAAAGGTCAACCGCGCGCATATACAGATTTGATTTGTTTAATTAATAAACATTACTTTAGATTACGGTCCACGAAATAATAAACGTGGTTAAAGTATTTGTTTTCACTGCAAGAAGATATAGATTCTTTTGGATCTTATTTTAGTCCAACTATACATTTTTTATCGAAGAAAAAACGGAAAATGGGTCATTTATCCAAAATAATTTAAAACATGGTTCAAATGGACGAGTAAAAAATTTTATGAGTGAAATGGACAATTTTTTTTTAGCAAGGATGAAACTAGTTTCATCCTGGCTTAAACTTAAAAAATAGCAAGGATGAAACTGAATGCATCCTGTGTAAAATAAAAATAAGAAAAAATATTTGAAAATGGGCAGGATGAAACTGGTTACATCCTGCATATTTTTAAATTTTTGTCCATTTAAACAATATCTAAATTTAACTGTCCATTTCACCCAGGAAATTTTGAATTTGATCTTTTTAACCCAATTTTGTGAAGAAAAAAGTTGTCGTGTGAAGAGAATTTTTTTTTCGCTACTTATACATACATTAATAGTTCGTTTGGATATGAGGATCAAAAGTGTACCCGTTTTTCTGGAAACAGAAGCCAAAAACATAAGTATTTTGCTTCATTACAGGTTTTTTTTAGCTTTCAGAGAATTTTTTTACTAGGAAAGGAAGTTTCATTGCCGTTGTCACTAGAGCCGGGCCTGAGGGTGTGCAGGGTGTGCGACCGCACAAGGCCCAGCTCTGTCGAGGGCCTTTTCCTGCCTAAGTCCAACTGCTTATTTCCACAAAATAAAAATAAATAATAATCTTATTTGTCTTCAACGAGATTTGAACTCCTGAACTAATTAAAACTAGCAGCTCTGTCGAGGGCCTTTTCCTGCCTAAGCCCAACTGTTTATTTCCAAAAAAAAAAATTTTCTTTGTCTTCAAAGAGATTCTAACTCCCGAACTAACTAAAACTGTGTATTGGTTAATGCATCAACCACCGAGTTAGTCTCTTCATTGTTTTTTATTTTAGACGCCTTTTGTATTTATGGTATTATTATTACCTCCCAAGACCTTAGATATAATACATGCGGCGATATCATTGAGTTTTTCTTGCGTATTCTTATTCCTGCAGGTGTATATCAACAAATAAAAGGTTTCAATTGATTTTTTTTAAATACGCGTTAATAAACCAGTTAAGTGTAAAAAAAAATCTAGCGAATTCGTCTATGAGAAAACATTAACGTTTTTTTTTACAATTGTTATAAAATATTCGATATTATAAAAGGCCCTACGAATTTTTTTCGCACAGGGCCCTATTAGACACAAGACCTGCTCTGGGTGTCACTGTAGTATAGTGGCAAAGTCATTGAGTGATGATACTAATAGTATGAGTTCGAAACTCGCCAGCACCAAATTATTTACCGATCAGAAAAAATAAAATAGAAATAAATAAAATAATAATGAAGTTTCATTAAGATAACTTTTACAAATCATCCTAAAATTGCATGTCAAGCTAATTTCCGGTTTTGCAAGTTAATTTAGTCGAAAAACAAAAAAAAACCTTCACAGTGTATCCAAACATCTATAAAATTTCTGATAGAGATCATAACTTGTGTATCCATTTAGTTTTGAGGGCAATGCTATGTTGGAGTTTATTGACACTACTAGTAGTCATTTAAATGTTCGCTAAAACTGAATAAACATAACATGATTTCTGGCATGTAGTAATGTCATTTCCAAAGTATGATTCCCTTTTGTACTCTTGGGAGGATCATGAGGATCATCACAAGAAAAAATCTAATAATCAATTGTCCCAAAGTTCGGCGGTCCTATCCAGAATCCATGTCATTACCTTGAAAGAACGAGGTCAATAAAGTCACGAAACCCCTGCCGAAAATATAGGGGTATGATTGGGAGTAAAATGCGGTCGGAATGAAATGTAAATTCAACTGAAATGAAAATCACCCTTTCTTAAATTCACGCGTCGAACAAAAAATAAAGAAGAAAGAGAGACAAACCCGCGGCATTGTCTGTGTCTAAAAAACTTCGTCTTAGAGAAAATTACATCTTCTTTCATATTCACTCACAAATTCTACTCAATTTCTGAGATAATTTCGGTAATTTAAAGACAATTTTTTTCACTAAATTCAACTAATTATCCAGCATTGTTTGGATTCATCTACAAAAGCCTTGATTCACGGCAAAGGTGAGCCTTTTTTTTTCTTTCTTTCTCTGTAACAGTAGTTTGTTTCATTTTTTTTCTTCTTCATTTTCTGATTCCTTGCATAGTATTCTTGGCTAAAATGGGTTTAAATTGATTCTGCTAATGGTTTAGAGTTTGTGATAAACCCTGAGAAAAAGGGTTTATTGATTGATTAATCTTTGTTTCAGAAATTTGAAGTATGTTCAAATTTGGTTGTTGTTGTTGCAGGTTTTTAGGTTTGATTGAGCTAAGAGTTCGATGAATTTTGATTAGTAGTTTAAGATTTTTTTTCATTTGAGTGTCTGTGGAAATGGAAGAAAGAGAAGAGACTAGACTTGATATGATACAGAGATTACAATCTTCATTTGGAACTTCATCATCATCAATTCCTAAACAGCAACAACAACAACATAATAAGTCTAGTAATCTATTCGATCTTCCTGATCAGTTAATTACTTCACAGAATCGTGTTCCAATGCGTCATTTTTCGCAGAATTATAGTCCTGATAATGGGAATAACAGCAATAAGAGAATGGGAATACCTCCATCTCACCCACAAATTCCACCTGTATCTCCTTACTCTCAGATCCCAGTTTCACGACCGGCTCAACAATCTGGTTCTCAGAATTTTGGTCAAGGACCTTCGCATTCTAGATCTTTGTCTCAGCCTGCATTTTTCAATTTGGATTCCTTGCCGCCGTTAAGCCCTTCACCGTATCGAGACTCTTTGTCTCCCTCAGTTTCTGACCCTGCCGATGTTTCAATGGAAGATCGGGATGGTAATTCACAAACTCCACCATCTCATTCATTCATGAGAGGGAATTCTCCTCGTGTGGGTGAGAGCCTCCCCCCTCGTAAAGCGCATAGACGTTCTAGCAGCGACATTCCATTTGGATTTTCTACTGCTAATTATTCTTCGCCACTCCCACCTAAGGGCCAATCCATATTCGACCGATCACAATCTGCAAAAGAGAATTCAACTGCAGGTAAGCCAATTACGCTGGTGAAGCGAGAATCAGAATGGGATAAAGAGGGAGATAACATTGCTGAAGGGATGGGCGAGAGGAAATCTGAAGGAGAAGTAGTTGATGATTTGTTCTCTGCTTATATGAATTTGGATAACTTGGAAGCGCTGAACTCTTCTGAGACAGATGACAAGAATTGTCATGATAATGATAGCAGAGCCAGTGGCACAAAAACAAATGGGGTTGATAGCAGTGATAATGAAGCAGAAAGTAGTATAAACGAAAGCTGTAATAGTATGCAGCGCGTGAACTTAAGTTCTACTGTGGAGAAGAAAGAAGGGAATAAAAGGAGTGCGGGAGGAGATATTGCTCCGACTGGACGTCATTGCAGAAGTATTTCCATGGATAGTTTCATGGATAGACTTCCGAGCTTCAGGGAGGAATCACCAAAATTGCCACCATCTCCGGGTGTGCGCTCTGGTCAACACTCGCATAGCAATTCTTTGGATGAGACCACTAATACCTTCAGCTTGGAGTTTGGAAATGGCGAATTTACTGGAGCTGAGTTGAAAAAGATCATGGCTAATGAAAAACTTGCTGAGATTGCAATGGCTGATCCCAAACGCGCAAAGAGGTGGTGTATTGTCTTAGCTTTATTTTTGCTACTTTAGGTTCTATTCATTTGTAATTGAAAGTGTATGTTTGCCAGTCTAGAGAAAGATAAAAGTTATGGAATTTGTCTACTAGAACTAATTAACGGTAATCCTACAATTTCAGGATTTTGGCTAATCGTCAATCGGCTGCCCGTTCTAAGGAACGAAAGATGAGGTACATCTCAGAATTGGAACACAAGGTGCAGACTCTACAGACAGAAGCTACCACATTATCTGCGCAACTGACACTGTTACAAGTGGGTATTCAGGAACTCTTGATCCTCCATCTCTCCATCACTCTCTTTTTAAGGGCCTAACCATTGTTTTCATTTTCATCTCTCAGAGGGATTCTGCAGGGCTTAATAATCAGAACAGCGAGTTAAAGTTCCGTCTTCAAGCCATGGAACAACAAGCGCAACTGAGAGATGGTATAACTCTCTTTCCTGTACATTCTTACTAGTTGCTTTAATTGTGTTGACCCTTATGTCAGGAGCCTTGTTTGGATCCTGTCTTAAGTCAAAACTGCATACAATTAGGTATTTTTAGTGTGTGTTCTTGTATTTCATATGTTCCTCTGGAGTTGGGGATGGTGCTCTCTATCATATCCATTCTGTCTTAAGTCAATCGAGGAGCTCGATCAATTTCTAATGCGATTTTGCATTTTCCTTCCAAGTGCAAAGTTGGAATGCCTAAAAAAGATTCTTTTGCAATCAAGAAGGCCACAAAACTTGTGTCTAGAAGACCTTGTTGATATACTCATCATCGCCATTTTAAGCAATTTTTTGGACTATGGATAGCTAGCCTTACCGTTTCTTTTCAACTTGAATGATATTCTATTTGACTACTAATAGCATTTCTTTGTTGCAAATCTCACATTCATATTCATACTTGCACTGCATCTTAGTAGTGTCGACCCCAGGGTGTTTTCTTATGTAAAGTAGCAAAATGTATAAAATGTGTGCTTACTGGCACTATGTTGATTATGGCAGCTCTAAATGAGGCATTGACTACGGAAGTCCAGCGCTTAAAGATTGCTACTGCAGAAATGGGTGGTGAAGGTCGCCCTTCTAACTCCATGAATGCTCAACAAATACCCATGAGCCCTCAACTGTTCTACCAGTTGCAACAGCAGCAGCAGAAACAGCAACAAACAACTCCACCGCAGCAGGAGCAGACCAACACTGAATCTACAAAGCAAGATTAACGGCGGAAACAAGACGATTAAAATATGATTTGTTATTCTATTTATTTTTATATGCTTTCCTTTTTGCTTGTCTTGGTTACAATGTACCGTACCTACAAGCTAAAACCTCAAAAGGTGATTAAAGGCTTTCTTTTGTGTTTGGCTCAGGTTTAAGACTTAGGGGTGTTACTTTATAAAATAACTTATGTTGTTCAGTCTTTTCTTTTTAGATAGTGATAAAGTATGTGTAGGGAAGATTCAGATTGAAATTAGGCGTTAACTTGGTACAGCCGCAAGGAGTTGTATGTTTGTGAACAATAAAGCGGAGTTCATATTTGAGACATGGTGTTATTTTGTCAAGTGTTGCCTCTTTTCGGTCCTCTTAAGTTCAAGTATTAGTGTTCAGACATTTATTATCTCAGAATAACTAGTAGGGTTAATTGGTTTTTGGTACTCACATTTTGACCTAAACCTGGTTTGGTCTAACATTTGTCCAGGCTTTGCGTTTAGTCTAAAGACCAACGTTGACGCGCGTGGACTCGGTTTGACCATGACGTGTCACTTATTCTGTTAACAAAATATGAAAGTACGAAACTAAATTAAACTTTAGTAACAATTACTTGTTATGTCCTAATAAATAAGCACATGTATGGTTGTGATTCTTTTAGATCGACGACGAGAATCAACAACCTTTTAACTCATATAACCCTAAATCTATCGACCCAACTCAATAGTCTGTTTATTCTCCGCATGACCAAAATAATTTCTAGGGATTTAGAGAGTCATGCGTTAAGATCATTGTAGATCGCTAATGAGATATTCAAATCCAAGTGTTATTGTTAAGTTCTATTGGTGTTTTGAGGATTGAAAGTAGGATTTTGAGTGTTTATCGTTGTTCTTCATCTATTTCAGTGGTAAGTGGTAAGATTCGAATGATTTATTTATATTTCTTCCTTAGTTTCGTTATTTGTATGACATGACTAACATATATTTATGGGGTAAGATCTATCTAGGTTGTTTAATCTAGCTATTTTCCGACTGAGTATTTTAGGGTTTTATAAAAATTGGGGTTTTTTAGAATCTGGTGTTTTATAATACTTGAAAAGGATAAACAGAACGTGGGTTTGTCGAATTGTGTTTGTTTTCGACAAATTTTATATTCTAGGGTTTTGTTTGTATGCAATGATTTATGTTTTTTTGATTACTTTAGTATGCAGTGACAAATATGTTTGATTGCTCAGTTTTTGTGTATCTATTTAACTTTTTGTGTTATATCATTATGCAGAATGGATGGCTCTGAGTTACCCAAGTTTTACCCTACTAAAGATGGCTATCTAGTGGGTACAAGTAGATCTAAAAAGGACACACAAAAAAATCTGAATAGGCCTGATTGTTTGATTGAAGAAGAGTTAGATTGGTTGTCAATGTTAAACAAGTATGACAACCCAAGCAAGATTACTGACTAATGAACATGAAACAGTTACAAGTCAGGTGAGAGAAGTAAATGTGAATGTTAATGTAAGTGTAGGTGCAGGTGGTGGTGGTGGTGTTAATTTGGTTGGTTGTAGTAAAGCTGTAGAAGAGATTGGTGGTAGGACAAGTAAAATTAGTAAAGGTGTGAATGTAAGAAAAGTTAGTAAAGGTGGTAGTAAAAGAAAAGTTAGGAAATGTGTGAATGCAGTTGTGTCAGATGTAGTTGTGGATTTGAGTAGTGGTGTAAATGATTTAGGTGGGAATGATGGTGTTGTAAATGTAACAAGAAGGTCTGATGTTGATGTGGATTTGAGTCTAGTGGAGTCAATTACTCAAGTAGAACCAGAGGAGGTGCAGGAAACAGATAAAGTGGTCCACAACATTGATAAATGTGATCCTGTAGAGAAATATTTTTCTGCTGGTGAGTCAGACAAAGAACAAGAGACAGAGGTCCCTGAGTGTGACAAGGTTGATAAAGAGGATGACTTGACTGAGTTGTTTGCAAAAGTTATCAAGAAGTCTGCTGAATATCAAGATTATGTGGAGAAAACATGCAGGGTGTATGAAGAGGAAGAGTTGAAAACTTGGAAGAGCAGCACCAGTATTTTGGATAAGATGTTTGAAGGGCAGGAATGGGGTTCAGCAGATGAATGCAGAGATTACATCAAAGATCAGAATATTTTCCAGAATTTTGATATTAAGCAGGTGAAGAACACCCAGATTCAACAACATTATGAATGTAAGCAGAGCCCAAATTGCAAGTGGTATGTTTATTGCTCAAGAATTTGGGACAAAGTAACTTTCAGGTGCAAGCATGGTCACTTTGAGCATACATGTCAGACAAAACATGGAATCAACCACCCTTTAGCCAAAGCAAGGTCTGACTGAACTTTTTTCAATATATTTTTTTAACTTAAACATTTAATATATATAAACATTGTTGACTAACTCTTTAAGTATATTGTTTTGTAGGTGGGTGTTCAGAGTTATGTTGGATGCTTATATAGCTCATCCCAAGTACAAACCACAGGATTTCATAGATGAAGTTAAGAGAGTTCATGGTGTGGAGATAAGTTACTGGACTGCTTGGAAAGCTTGGAACATGTGTATGGAGAGGGTTTATGGTAATTTTGAAGACAGTTATGCTATGGCCCCTGAGTTTTGCAGGCAAGTTCTGAAAAGGAATGATGGTAGTATTGCTAGTTGTGCAACTGATGAACATGGTAGGTTTAAGAATTTATGCATAGCTTATAAGTGTTCCTTGGATGGTTTTAAGAATGGTTGTAGACCTGTTCTAGGTTTAGATGGGTGTTTTCTAAAAGGTAAATATGGTGGTGTTTGTCTATGTATAGTGTCCTTAGATGGAAACAATGGACTTTTTCCAGTTGCCATTTTTATTTGTAGAAAAGAAAACAAGGAGAATTGGACTGAGTTCCTTAGAATTGTTGCTCCCTACTTGAAACAACATCCAAGAGCACTGACTTTCATATCAGATAGAGAAAAGGGACTAATATCAGCTGTTGATACAAACTTCAGTGATGTGAACCATCATCATAGGTACTGTTTCAAACATATGTACAAGAACATGAAGAGATATCATCCAGGGAAGCACTTGGAAGCTCTTGCTTGGAATGCAGCAAGGTCATATGTGGAAGAAGATTTCAGAATCAACATGGATAAGATGGCAGATGTAAGGCCACAAGCAAGAGAATATCTAGAGAGAGAGCAATCAGCACAGTGGGCAAGAGCATTCTTTGATACTTCTTCAAGTTGTGAACACATCACTTCAAATTTCTGTGAAGCATTTAATGCATGGATTCTGGACATAAGAGGTTTGCCTTTGTGCAAATTTCTTGAGAAGTATCATCTTATGGTAAGCAGGTTGATGTTTGATAGGAGAGAGCAGGGTGAGACTTTTGAAGCTGGAGGATTGGTGACTAGGCCAGAAGGTATTTACAAATTGAATAGGCAAATTGCAATGACTTTCGGAGAGAGTTCCTACTAGCAGGGATGTGTGGACAATCCTTGATAACAAGGGAGGTTCTTGGGTAGTGACATTGTCCAAGCATGAATGTTCTTGTAGGTATTGGGATGTGACAGGCATTCCATGTGAGCATGCTATCAATGCTTCATTTTTTAACCAAAATGCAGACTGCAAAGAGTAAGAATCTCAAACTGTTTGCTTCATTTGTTCTTAAACTGCTTCATTTGTATAATTTGTTAGTGTTATTCTTGAAACTATAACCGATGAACTTGTTAATGTATGCATGATGTTTGATGAGTACCATTTTGTTGATAAGTATAGAGCAACATATGCAGGAATGGTTGGTCCATTGGATAATGAAGTTAAATGGACAGCTAAAGAGGACATAGAACACAAGGTTGACCCACCACCTTTTGAAAGGAGCAGAGGAAGACCAAGACATCTGAGGAGAAGAGAT
This sequence comes from Papaver bracteatum, assembly GCA_023529315.1. NCBI lineage: Eukaryota > Viridiplantae > Streptophyta > Magnoliopsida > Ranunculales > Papaveraceae > Papaver > Papaver bracteatum. The sequence continues at coordinate 2,235,084 of JAJJWX010003488.1, forward strand.
GCTGATGAGGCTAGAGGTGGAAATGCTCAAAAGAAAAGATGTAAAACATGTTTAGAATTTGGGCATAACAGGAGGGGTTGTCCTAAAAAGTATGACCTTCCTACCGAACAAGGTGACTTTAGGGGTTGTCTTTTATTTTTCAAGCTGGAGGATTGTTTTTGTATTATTAACTTTAGATTTGAATTCTCTAGGTGTTGAAGGTGCAGAACCACATGTTCCAAGGAACCCAGCTAGAGATTTTGAAGAATATTGTGAAGCTATTGGCAGTGGAAGAGGAAGGAAAGTTGGAAGAGGTGGGAGAGGTAGAAGTGGTGGAAGAGGAAGGACAGGTGGAAGAGGTGGCAGTACAGCTGGAAATGGTGGAAGAGGTGGGAGAGGTGGCAGTACAGCTGGGAGTGGTGGAAGAGGTGGCAGTACAGCTGGCAATGGTGGAAGAGGTGGCAAGAGGTGGAAAGGGTGGCAGATTACCAGATGGAAGAGCAAGGGGATCAGAGTACTTGCTCTTTGGGGACCAAGTTGAACCAATAGCAACTGCTCCAGCATGGGTCTCTCCTGGTAGAGGTGGAAGAAGGGGTGGTGGAAGAGGTGCATCTAGAGGTGGTGGAAGAGGTGTATCTAGACTTGGTGTTAGAACAGTGAGTTCATTAAGTACAAACATGTGAGTTCCTAAAAGAATCACGTGATTAACGGTGCTGTTAACGGCGTTATATATTATTATTATTATTCTTTTTTAATAATTACCAAACGGAAGTCAAATTTTAAGACAGTCAATGCGCGTCAACGTTGGTCTTTAGACCAAACGCAAAGCCTGGACAAATGTTAGACCAAACCCAGGTTTAGACCAAAATGTGAGTACCAAAAACCAAATAACCCTAACTAGTATCAAATGTTCCAAGAAAATGCGTAATTGATTTGATAAAATAATTAAAAGCCAATATCTGCAAAAGCAAGCCAATAGATAAGGACACCAAAAGCATACGAGACTTTGTTGGCAACAACAAGAATGGAAAAGTTGCGGAAGGAGTTGCATTTCTTGTGTGTATATGCTAACATTCAAGTATCTTAAGCCAGTGAGAAACCAGTTGATGTCTCATATACAAAAAAGAAAGCATTCGTACGACTAATTATACCAAAAAGTGAAAACATTTTGATTACCAAAACCTGGTTAATGTATCCCACAGGGGTAGACCATAAAAATGATCTAATGTTGTCTCTGGAAGGGTCGAGAGTTGAAGATGCAAAATCTTAAGCTTGTAACTAAAAAATGCTCCGTTCATCTAACCTCCTTTGCCGAGGTAACAAATTGACGCTCAAACATTACAGCGATTGACCTGTAACTGCACTGTGTTAGTATATGCTCAAAATTGCTCAACACATTTCTGTACTAAAACAATTATCACTGCGGCATCGTATCCATAATTTGTTTTTAAACTATATAAATAACGATCTTGTTACATGACAAATGAAATAACCCATGAGACTAGTAAAACACAAAAGAAACCCATGGCCATGAGAATTGAAAACCTGCTAGGGAATTTTTATTCACCGAATTTTTTCACCTCCCAATAATACAATATCTATAATCCACGAGGAATCATGACAATATGTTAAACTGAATGTGACGCTCAGATTGCTTTACTCATCAAACAACTGTGATTTAGTGATCCATTTATTTCATATGTATACATAGCTTTGGAATGATCTGATAGGGGCACGGAAAATTTCTAAGTAAAGACCTTCTCTTTTCATCCTACAACAATATTCAAGTTTATTATACATATGCAATAATATTTTCGTATGTCATTGAAGGATGGTTTGCCAATAGATCAGTGACTGCACCCAATTGTGTCCCACTACATAAACACTAATCTCCAGTCCAAATTACCAAAACGTTCCAGTTTGTGCAACATGAAAACAGCACCATAAAAGGCATTTTAAGTAGAACTATTTGATTGATGAACATGCAGATAGTAGCTGATACTAAGACATCCTTACGAGGACAAGATTAAGGTTGGCATACCATCTGCAGTGGAAATCGCTTAGCCAGCCATATCTTCCGTTTTGCCACTGATAAAGCATGAAATAAACTAGTTCTTTGAAATTCACTCATCAGGTATTCCAGTTACTGCAACATGAAAAGAAAATCCACATTAAAAGGCATTCAATTGATGGACATGCAGCGTTATAAGCTAATACAAAGCACATCCTTAATGTGGAAAAGATTAAGGTTGACATACCATCTGCAGTGGAAACCGCTTAGTCAGCCACATCTTCCGTTCTTCCACCGATAAAGCAAGAAATAAACTAGTTCTTTGAAAGTCACTCATTATGTATTCAGCTACCTCGAACAGTACCATGGAGTCACTACCAGGTACCTTCCTTAATTCTCTAAGCAACTCATTCACATCCACCGTCTTTGTCTTGGTACGCTCTACCATAGCATCAGCTACACTTTTCATACTCTCTGCTATCGATTCTAGTGCTGAAGCTATGTCGGATTTGCCTTTAGTGATTCTCTTTCTCTTCAACAAGCCATTTCTTCCATGTGATGGATCACTTCCTCCTTGCGACATTAAAGAACTTGTATTTGGAGATGGAGTCGATTTGGGTGTATCATCACCCAATGCATTAACATCACCCTCTATAGTATTCTCAATACTGAGGTTATTTCTAGTTCCTGGACTCCCCTCATTCACACTTTTATCACCTACGATATCAATTTCATTACATCTGTTACCAGTCTTCCCTTGATTCCTAATGACTTGATCATGGCAAACGAGTGGGACAATTTCATCCCAATTTGCAAAATGTTTAGTTCGGTAAACAGCATGCTTCTTATTCGTCTGTAGCAAACACGAAACAAAACAAAAAAAACACACAAACTTTTCAAAAGCCTTACGTATAATAACCGAATTCATCGATATGTGGTGAACTTACAATTTACCTTTAGGTGTTCATCCCATACAGCATGTGAAGCTGTAATCCTCTTCAAAGTATCATCCCATTCAAACCCAGTATGAGAAAGACACTCTTTGACAGCAATGAAATGATTTCTCCATATTTTCAAACGATTTCTAACATTATCGACAGAGATTGTAAGTTGCAGTTCTTGATCCATTCGTTTCACTACTTCTCTATATGATGAACCTTTCCACCCAGTATCTCCTTTGTTACCAGATGCAAGTTGGTCAGCTAATGTGTCTATAAGTACTCTATCCATTTGATGTGTCCATACTAAATTCTTTAACCCTTTTTCTTTACCATTAGATTTTTCCATACCCTAATCAAATTAAGAAAACAATGGATACTCATAAATCAACAAAGCTTAGGCACATTCAAAAAATTACCAGAACAGTCAAATTAGAAGAAACTGAGATTAAAAGTAAGTACCTTGTTTTGCTTGATTATGCTGGTGCTCCTTCAATCTCGACCGGATTCCTTTAAGAGCTCTCGGAATGGTTTCTTTCAAGGAGAATAAAATCTAGGTTTTTGCGGGATTATATTTCATTTCCATCATTATTTTGGTCTTCAGTTAAATAGGGTAGATCTAAGGATATTAATGTAAATGCTTAAAGATTAGATGGGGATCAAAATAATTAAATGACAATTTCTGGATTTTGCCTTAAAATTTGGCGGGAGGGAGAAAATATGTACTTGTGATTTCCCGGGGGTTAGTTCACAAGTCCTAGAATTTTTGGATTCCACCTTCTTGGATTTAGAGTACTTGTAGTTCCTGTAACTCAGTGTGAAAGTCCAGCTAATATGATAACCAGAGCTGTTGCTCTTATAAAAACAGTACAAGCTTATTTTTGGCATGCTTCTTGCTATTACGGCTTCCAGATCCCACTCTGAATGCTACCATATAAGTCATTTTACGGATTCTGAATCTCAGCAAAGTCTTGCATTCAGTAAAAGAGTCAGAAACTTCGCTTGTTAGCCATAGCAAGCAAGAAACTGCAACTTCCTGTTTTCCTGTTTTCACACAAGTACTGAGGTTATCCACCAGAAAATTTGTAATGGCTTTGGGGAAACTCCCTGACAGCTTCTTGTTCCAAAAATCGAAATTGCCCAAGGAAAACTGAGTCTGGGATTGGGCCAATCAAAAGTCAACCGGCCAAAACGATACACGTCAACATATTTCCAAGGTTTACAGGAATTTCACCCTCATCACCAACCATCAGAATATTGATGTCACCACTGAAGCTAGCCCCAAATGGAAGCTTCAGAGAACTTCCACCAAACAACAATCAACATTAAACACCAATATTAGTTCAGGAAGGTAAAACTACCACCAAAGCAAAAATATATGACCAATATCTATAATCTAACCTGACAAAGAAGGCCTTTCTTAACGTCATCTTCAAGGTCCCACTCCCACATGTTTGGTGCCAGGGTCTAGTTAACCCTCATATATATCAGGCAGTTTCACAAGCTATTTTAACTGTTCAACCTGAAAATTACATGTTAGTAACTACCTCTTACTACCTTGCCTTGAAACATCTTCGTTCATGTTGTCAGAGGCATTAAGATGTTCCGTTTGATCCTCAACCTGCATTCCAGATCTATCAGTCTTCTTTATACGAAGACAATCTATGTAAGTCTGCAACTGACATATATATAATCGATCAGTTCAGTCACACCAAGATTAGTGACATTTCAAATCTTAAAGTACATACCTTGAACAGAGATTTCACTGATGTTTATGTGAATTCTACTCGAACACTTATTGTGCAATATATACCAGTGACCTATTTGGAAAGGGTTAAACACGGTCTTACCGAGTAGATGAAATTGAGATGACGCATACAAGTACCTTCAATTGAGTTCATAAATTGAATACGTTCTCCTACCTCAACTCCAGCACCTGGCTTTCCAGCATAAACAAGTCTAAATAACGTAATTTTCTCCTATTTATCAGGACACACATATCAGTGATCCTCACGGACGCGCTACATGACCGTTTTTCCAACCTTGAGTCGAAATAACCCAAGAAAAAGAAACCGACTCACTATAGAATATAGGGGTCTGGGATCATGACTGGTGTATACGTAAGTTAGCGTCGGATGCAAGGAGGAAATCAGTATTTATAAGTTGCTTTTGTGTGTTGGGTTGTAGCATCTTGGGCGGAAGTAACTACCTCGTTATCTTCTCTCTTGCAGCCAGGCGCCGTGATCTGAAGCCGAGGGTTTTCTGCATTCCTCACTTTCTCCGTAAGTTTTCTATTGATTCTTGCCAGTATTATATGTTTTTTTTCTCGAAAGTTTGGATTTTTAGGCTAAATCTTATCTGTTCTTGCCTGTAATTATCTCAAAAATATATGATTCCTTGAAAGTTTAGATTTTTAGGCTAAATTTCTATGTAAGTTTTCTATTGATTCTTGCCAGTTATTATGTCAGTATTATATGTTGTTTTTTTCCCGAAAGTTTGGATTTTTAGGCTAAATCTTATCTATTCTTGCCAGTAATTATCTCAAAAATATATGATTTCTTGAAAGTTTAGATTTTTAGGCTAAATTTCTCTCGGTATCTCTCGATTAGAGAAGAAAAAGAATAGATTTTCCGGTTATTAACTCAGTAGTACCGTACATGATTTCTTGAAAATTTGGGATATTTAGGCTAAATTTTCTCTGATCTCATGGTAAGAGAAGAGAAAGAGAGAGATAGTTTTCCTTGTTCCAATCGAGAGAGTAGTACCGTACAGTATCAGTGAACCATAAGTTTTCTCTCACCAGCTACAGTATCAGTTTTTCCCTGTAGCAACCATCCAGGAGCGGTTTTTTTCGTTTTTTTTTTTTTAAATTTTGTTATTCACAAAACATGATTTCTCACTTGTGATTCGGTTATTCGTTCCGTTTGTGATTCGATGTTTATGTGATTCTATATGTTTGGGTTTCAACACGTTTGTGATTCTATCCGTTTGTGATTCTATACGTTTGAGTTTCCGTGAGTTGTTTAACGCACGGAAGGTGTTTGATAAAAATTCTGAATCAAATGAGCAACGGCAGGGAGCTTGTTGTGAGCTGCATTTCGGCTCCTTTGGTCTTGACAAGGGAAGGACAACCATCTTCTCCCTTCCAAGACACTTCTTCTCCTTCGGCCGTTATTAATCCCTTGGATGACTCAACTTTCCATTGTCCGTTTAGGATTTTTGATGGTTCTTAGGGATGGGGTTAGAGGTAGAGGCTTCACTCAAGTTCTCTAATTAGCCATATTCACGATCGACATTTTGGTTCTAACTGAGAGCGAGGGTGTATGCGTGCACGTATTGGTAATGATGCAGACATTTATGATGCTTGGGAGGTTGGTTTAAGACACCTAAAGATGTGGTTGTGCGGTGAGTGTATGCACCTTCGTGCTGGAGCCGTCCTCGTCGTGATCACAGTGATACTATTGCTGGTCGGTCCCCTGGATGGTAACAATGCAACATTTTTGATTCACGGCATTATCAAACCTTGCATAGGTTCCCTGGACGCTGCCAATGTAGCCATTGATGAGGAAGCGAATGTTCTGACCTTGGAAGTGCTAGATGCAATTTTTAAGAAACAGTGCAGACGATCGTTGCTAGCATTCCTCCATCGTGTAGGCTAAACTTCTCCGAACTCGAAAGCGACGATTGACAAGATTCTTGCTAAGCCTACGAGTTAACATCTTGGATCAAATTTTGTTATTGCCCACTTGCACTCTAACTTTGTACAACCCCAAGAATACCAATGAAGCGAGATCTGCTAATAGAAGGAGATTACAAGCTAATAGCATAAATCGGGCCTTGACTGTGTGGAGGGAGACAAATGGCTGCCTTATCTTAGCTCGGAAATTGTTGGCTCCATCGGGACGAGAGAGTAGGCAATCTACTAAAGGCACCAAGAGGAAAAAAAACAAATCTTCAAGCTTGTAAGAGAAAGTTGGCTTTGGGGCACTACGGAGCTACTGTGCGTATTCTATCTTCCGGTGGTGTCGCACCAACTACATCGAAACTTTGAACGATTTGAGGCGTATGCACCTGTGGCCGAACCACCGACATACCTTGAGAACCCATTAACGGGGCAGTCATTTTACGTGGATGCTAAGGAAGTTTTAGGCACGATTAGGAGTTTCCCAAGGGGGACGTCTTGTGGGAGGGACGGTCTGAGAGCCCAACACTTGGCAGATGCTCTTAGTGGGGTCTGCGACGGCGGTTCTTTGACGACCTACTAGCATCTATGGCTGGGGTCGTTAACTTATTGTTGGCAGGTAGATGCCCATCGGTTCTGGGTGAGTTTGTGGCCAGCGCTCCTTTAACTCCTTTGATCAAGCCAGGTGGTGGACTTAGGCCAATAGCGGTAGGCACGGTTTGGAGGAGGATGTGTTCAAAGTTGGCTGCGTCGGCGGTGGGAAAGGAAATGGCGGTCTACTTGGGTAATCATCAATTCGGAGTGGGTATCCCAGGCGGAGGAGAAGCAATTCTGCACTCGGCCAATAGGTTACTTGAGTCGAAAGGGAGGCATGGGAATATGACCATGTTGTTAGTTGATTTCACAAACGCCTTTAATTTAGTTGACAGAAGCACTCTTATCAAGGAGGTGCGGAGCAAATGCCCAAGTATCGCTAGGTGGGTAGAGTTTTGTTATGCTAATCCCACAAGGCTTTATTATAACGATTTCAATTTATCTTCGGCAAAGGGGGTTCATCAAGGTGATCCTTTGAGACCCTTATTATTTGCTCTAGCTTTACATCCGATGGTCTGTATGATTTCTTCGCAATGCAAGCTTGACCTACAAGCGTGGTACTTGGATGATGGCACTTTGGTAGGGGATACGCTGGAAGTGTCAAAGGCTTTAGGCATTATTCAGTCGGAAGGCGACAACAAAGGGCTTCATCTTAACATCAAGAAGACTGAGATTTTCTGGCCGGTGGTTGACCCTAGGAGTTTAGCCGATAACGTGTTCCCCTCGGACATCGGTAGGCCTTATAGAGGGGTGAAAGCTATTTGGGTGGCTCGGTTAGCCTAGATCTTAACTTCAAGCAGCGATCTAATACAAGCTAGAGTTGACAAAACAATTTATCTAATGGAAAGTGTGAAGAAAGCGCAAGATCCACAAAGCGAGCTTCTTCATTACGCGATTCAGTTGGGGTGTCAAGATTATATTTTGCTATGAGGACTGCCAGCCCCTTGGCACTGCTTCAAGCTAAATCCTTGTTTGATCAACGTTTGATGCTTTTTTTGAGACACATTGTCACGGGAGATGGCGCTGGCTTCGGACCACTGCAACAACGTCTCTCCACCTTGCCAATGAAGGATGGGGGTCTCGGTGTCTACACAATGGAAGATACTAGCCAGTATTGTTATATCGCTTCTTGTTTCCAGACTAGGGCCTTACAACAAACCATGCTTAATGTTTCCTCTGAGGAGGTGACTAGCGCGTGCTTCAAGCAAGCTTTGAATAATTTCCTACAGGTATGTGGATTGTTCTCTTCTACCTTCAACATTAATAATATTGCCCCACATCCAATGCGTTTGTTGGCAGTGTTATATTTTGATGTTGTAAAGAAGCGGATTCCGTCACAGTACTCCATGTCCAGTCGAGATTCAGTTTTATGGCAAAGCAACAGGATGCCACATGCTTTGGATTTTCTTAAGGCGATTCCCATTTCTGGTTTAAATCAAAGTATCGGACCGAGGCAATTTAGGTCGGTGTTAAGTTATAGATTGGGAATACCTCTTTTCGGGGAAGATAGTACATGCTCAAGTTGCAACAAAAATATGGATATTTTCGGAGATCATGCGGTGCATTGCGCTAATGATGTTGGCAACAAATTCCGCCATGACCTTGCAAGGGATGTTTTCGCTGATATTTGTTACAAGGATGGTGTACATGTGAGGAAGGAGGTGGATCTTGGATTATTATCAGACAACAATACGCCCTTGAGACCGGCTGATATACTTGTTCACGGTTGGGAGAATGGCCAGGATGTTTGTTTTGATGTTACGGTTGTTTCACCGTTCACTGGCGGGGGAGTGCGTACTTTTATACCCGGCCAGGCCATTTCGATAGCTACAACGCGTAAACGAATCAAATACCTTGATAAGTGTTCCACTAACGGGTACGGGTTTGCTGTTTTAGCCTTTACGACTTTAGGGGAGTTGGGCGAAGAGACGATCATTCTCTTGAAGAGGTTGAAGAATTGTATCACCAATTATGATGTTAATTATAAGTTAGGAGGTACCCTTTTTTATAGAATAGATTTAGCAATCCAAAAGGGTGTTGGTGCCCAGCTTGTTGCCAGGCTACCCACCAACTTATTGTAATCTGACCTTCTAAGGCTTTTTATATATCGGGAGCGTTGAGTGATATTTTTCTGTTATTAACCGTTTTTCCTAGTCAAACCAGAAATTATGTTGACAGTGATATTGTCTTTTATTTTGCTTATTGGCAGTGATTATGGATCCTGGTAACACTAGTGCGGGTCCTTCTTCAGATTCTCCTCCTGATTATTATGAGGAGAACGAAATTGTGTGGGAAACAAAGCCTGATCTTTTTGGGGAGGAAGATGATTCTGAAGATGAGAAGATGAAAAGTACTAAAGATGGTAAGAAGAAGGCCGGTGTTCATGAGGGTATGGTTATTGCCAACAATGCTCATATGGTTCCCAATATGGAACCCGATACTGCTTGCTATGTAATGATTGATGGGTATTACAGAAAGGGCAGAGGAGGAGGTTTTGGGGCAGTTTTGAGGTGGGAATCTGGTCTTCCCATTGCTGCTCTAGCTGGGGTTTCAGAAACACCGGTTTCAGGACTTTATCACGTCTTCCAGGGGATGCTAGCTGGTTTTAAACTCGCTCACAAGAAGAATGTTAGATATGTCATCTTGTCTTGCAACTCAGACTGGGCCTATTGGATGATGGAAAATTGTAACAGCTTCTACGGTCAAGAAGAATGTCCTAGTCATCCTGGAGGTGAATTCCACACGTTTTGCATTCCTTGTTTGAAGGACACTATGGGGGTGCATGGTGATGAATTTACTCTGAACTCCAACATCATCAGAGAAATTATACTTTACAGACGCCATAAGTTGAAAGGCTCTGTTGTAGTATCTGGGCAAAGGTATTTTAACCAAGGGGCAGATTTCCTGGCAAAATTTCTGAAGGGACCTGGGCCCAAGGAAGAAATATTTGAACCCAAAGATTTCCCGAAGGAGTTGCAGGAGATTCTCAAGGATACTGGTTTATAATGTGAACTCCTAGGTGTTGTTTTTTCTTTTTTAAGCATGAACTCCTAGTTATTAATGCATGAGTTGCAGGAGATTCTCAAGGATGCTGGTTTTCCATGTGCATCTTTCTAAATTATAATGTGAGATATTAACCCGGATTGAGCTCGGAATTAGCTCATTATCCCAGTGACCTAAGATGAATTAGCTCATTAGCTCGGAATTACCTAAGATGTGTATATGTAAAATAATGTTGCGTGTTTTGAGATGTGCTAAATAATCAACTTACATCATGCTAATTCATTGAAAATAGTTGAATACTTCGATTAGTATTGATGAGTTAAAAATGAATAAGTAAAGCTTGGTTGTGCACAGCAGCTATTAGTAAGACCATGATCATCTTCAATCCAGTTTGAAACACTGATCCAGTAAACAATATCTATTTCTTCTCCAAACTCGAGTTCGACTGGACTCTTACCTGTTACTAGTTCTAATGACACAACACCAGAGCTACACACATCACTCTTTTCAGTGAGCAAGTTCTGAAAAACCATAAAAAAAAATGAAAACAGCATTAAACAGATTAGTCTCTTCCTAAAATGGAAGTAATTTTTTTGTAGGGTTTAGCATGGCTATGCCAAAAACTCAGCCTATTTAACATTTTCCAGCAGAGAACCCACCTCTCCAGCTGATTGTGATAACAAAAGATTCAAATAAGAAGCTCGCTTGCACATAATGCATCAAGGCTAAAGAGATTATTCGACCACAAAAGGTAAATTTGTGTGCAGTTACCAATGCAACCATCACGAAAACATATACAGTACTACTATGCCAATTAAGAATGTGCACGTGTGAATATTTAACAAAAATACAGTAGCATCAAATCTGAAAATTGATGGGTGGTGTTTAAATTCCTGACAGAAATTCAAACTGAAAAATTGTTCAGACAAACTTTGAGATATCCAAGCCTGTAAATGATAAACAATCAAACCCGTAGAATTAGAACTAAATTTGACAAGGTTTTATTCATCGACCAAGCAAAGCAACACGATCTTTCTGGATGGCTTGTATGAGGTTAATATCGAAGAGTTCACACCTAATTGGCATCTCCATCTCGTAAAAAGGGTTTTTCAAAACATAGTCTGTGTACAGTTCATAAATGATTTTTAGTAGAGCGTCCATGTGTTGTGTCCCTGGTTCACATACGACAAAGAACTTCGTTCCTGCAAAGCAAATCAACAGTACAATGACTTCCTTCAGTTCCTAAAACATGGTAAGAATAAGAGATTTGATGCATAGTTACTAGTTGTCAAAGTCAAAAATGTGTCATCAACATCTTAAGTAAAAACAATGCAGAACATGTTATGTCTTGGTTCAACTTCATCAAAAGGTTACCTCAATGATAGAGAGGGGAGGTCAAAAGTCAACTGACATAATATATACAAGATTTAACTTCATAACAAAGATGCAACACTCCAGAGTCCACATATAAGAATTACTTGAGCAATAGAGATCGGTGCAGCAAATGGTATGAGTCGTATGTTATCAGGAATTAGTGAGAGATCAAAATCACAAGATTCATGAGTTAAATGTATCTGCTATGAGTACAGAAAGGAATGCACGTATGTATATGAATTCTAGTTGTGACTACCATTTTTCTAGTAGCACAACCAATTACGTGAAATGATGAATCAATAAACAAAATAAAATGTAGACATAAATCATCAGCAAAATATAAAGTGTTGGAAAATTAAATAGAAGATCGACACAATTGTATATGTGGTTCGACAACGGAGTGTCTACGCCATTAATGAGAGTTGAAATGTGAACTCCATTAATGAAGCTCTCTGAGTTCTAGATATCCAGAAGAGAAAAGAAACGCCCCCTACTCGACCTAATCGCTTTAGTTTTTATGAGAGTAAAAAGTATGTAGCTGATTACTAAAGTGACCTTAGCGTCACATTGAAGCACTCTTAGAGCTGCTTCGGTGTGTGTCCCTTCTTTGTTGTATCTTGCTTTGTCCTTTACTATGCAGGTTTACAACTGGATTAATTACCCTGCCAAGAACGAAAATATATATCCTAACGAGAAAAGAATATGCTGTTAGGGTTTTGTTCCGTATACAAAATAATATGGCTGAAAACAGATTTTAGGTAACAGTTTTGCAGCAGAAAACCATGATCTAATGCTGTCAAAACCGTGGCTAAAAACCTATTTCGGGAATAAAGTGTCTACAAGGTTTACTTGGATTAGGAAACTTGAAAGACGGTTTGTAGGAGTGTTTTCAAGTTTAGGGTTTCCTAATTAAGGTGTAGGGCTATTCTTAAAAGTTCTCTAAGACTTGGGGAGCAAGGATTTGTCTATTATATAAGAGGGCTTATATGGGAAATTATTCTCTTGGTTAATTCTCATGTAGAATCCTCTCTCTTTGTGAGAGTGATTGGGTCACAACCGTTGTGTCCTATGATGGTTGGTGATGGGGAAAAATTCATGTGAGATGAGTGACTTGTAGAAAGAGCCGGTATGGAAGAAATCTAGGGTTTATAGGGTTCGTATGGGAGAAGCTAGAATTCATGGTGTTGTTCGTCTTCTTGTCTAAAGTCGAAGCAACCATGGTGGTGGAGGTTTATGGAAGAAGAAGAACAAAGGAAGAGGTAAACTCTTCGTAATATGTCTTGTTGTTTCTAACGTTTAGCGCTAGTGGGTTACATAACTAATTGATTATATGAAGTGTCGATGTAATAACTTGTTACGATAATGAAGATTTTCGGGGTGGTTTTGGCCGTGAATGTAACCTACAAAGGTGAACCACGTAATCTTTGTGTCGTGTGTGATTGTCTATTATCGTATTGATTATATATTCGTGCTAGTATTATCCAATCATGCTAATCTAAAGATGTAAGTAAAGGATTCGAGCTAAGTTATCTAAAGTAGGATGTCTCATGGAATTTACTTTTATGGAAATATGCCGGTTCGAGATTAACGTAACCTCGGTTTCCCGACATATGCAACCAACCTAAGGAGCTGCGGAACGGAGCTTAATGAACCTCAACTGCTGCTGCGAACCTGTCGAGCACTCCTTGCTGCTGCTATGTACCTGCGGCGGGATAATGACGTTGTGAACGCTGCAAAGCCACCATGTTACCGCAGTGTGGACCGGCTCAAGGTTGCTGCACACATGCAGGTATTACTCCAACGTGCTTGAAGCTGTAGCGGAGTGCAAGCTAACCCATGAGTGTCCATTGATGCTGTTGGGGCATACCCGTTGTTGCTGGTACATGAAAAGAACCGCTAATGACGACTGGTGGCACTGCGTAACTACGTTTCAGGACATTCTAGTTACTGCAACGACGCAGGAAGTTGCTGCACAAAAGTCGACATCGTGATAAAAGAGCTACTGATGCTTCTTACTTGACACTGTCGATACTGCGGTCAAGCTGCTGCCTCTAAGCGATGGATTTAGCCATTACTACCCACTGGAGTAGTCAACCGTCGTTGCTGCTCAATTCGTGACGATCCGACACAGTCACAACTACCATTGCTGCGGATAAGCCCTGTTGAAACGTACCTAAATCTGCTACTAGTGGTGCTAAGAAGTACTTCCAGCACGAAATAGGCATGGGGCAAGCAAGCCACGGAGAGTATTTGAACCAAAAAAAAAGGGTAAGCTACATTTTGGTTTGTAGGAACGTTTCTGAATTTCGGTAATGAATAGGGGCAAGTATTAATACTTTGTCGTAGTGTATTTTCACCGAAATTCTTCCACAAAGAGCGCAAAAGCCTCTCGACAAGGAGCAGTTAAAAGGAACAACAACCGAAAATGGACAGATAGGGCAGAAGTCATTTTTCTTAAGGATCACTCATCGTCAATCCTCAAGAAAAGGGGAAAACTGTAGGCACCATAATCTCCATCGTACACGTGGCGAGTGATGAAGAGTCAAAGCAAGATACAACAAAGAAGGGACACACAGCGAAGCAGCTCTAAGAGTGCTTCAATGTGACGCTAAGCTCACTTTAGTAATCAGCTACATATTTTTCCCCTCACAAAAACTAAAGAGATTAGGTCGAGTGGGGGGCGCTTCTTTTCTCTTCTGGCTATTTAGAACTCAGAGTGCTTCATTAATGGAGTTCCTGAGATGTAACCAAACAAACATGAATAACATTTCAACTCTCATTTACCCGTGGACGTAGACACTCCATTGTCGAACCACGTATACGATTGTGTCGAACTTCTATTTAATTGTCCAACATTTTACATTTTGTTGATGATTTATGTCTACATTTTATTTTGTTTATTGATTCATCATTTTACTTAATTGGTTGTGCTACTAGAAAAATGGTAGTCACACTAGCTATCAAAGATGATGGTTCTTACACGAAGGGATTATCTACACATCTCTAAACATGGAAATAGGATTACCATGCATTTCTCCATTTTTTTAATTACATCCGATGATTCTCTAGTTCATCTCATTATCTCATACACATCTCTGAAAGAATCGAACAAATTTCTTACACACACATATACCCCATGGTTCCTATAATTACCAATTCCAAACATTCAATTATAGCATCAAGTACCAGTAAAATGTTGAAAGAGGATCCCTCTTCCATGAACAATTTCAAGTCATAATTTTTGCAGCATAGTTCAGTACAAGCGGCATTACAACCTAATCTGATTTATAAATCCAAACCAATTTCGACAATTTTACAAGTATTCTAAAAGTTTGGAAACTATTATTCCTGGAGATTGATCACTAATCCCTAACATCTGCAGATTCTCTACTCCGTGTCATTATCTCATACACATCTCAGATAGAACCGAACAAATTCCTCACACACATACACACCCTATGGTTCCTATAGTTACCAATAAAATGTTTCGAATAGGGATCCCACTTCCATGATCAATTTCAAGTCATAATTTTGTAATCTTACAGTTCCAAACCAATTTCAACAATTTTACTGAGATTTCAAAAATTTTGGAGATTGATGATCACTAAACCCTGACATTGCTTGAAACTAAAAAATCGAAGGGTTTGTTCATATCATTTGAGAAGTGCTTTTCATACCTGTAAGTGATTGAAAACAATGAAGATCAAAAGTGTCAGCTTCAAGAAGTTCAATCCCTTGACAACCTAAAACTGGTGATAGTTGTTGTGAGATTGCATGCATTGAATGCCATAAACTTGCTAATCTCAAACTATCATTTGTATCCATTCTTCCTGCTGATCCATAATCCTGAAAATACAGAATCAAAATATTTGAACTTGATTTCAATGTTGAATATATGTTTATATTATCAAATCAGGAAATTTACCTTGTAGAAAATGAGACCCCCGGATTTGTTAATAATAAAAAGACTGTATATTGCAGCAGCCATTTGATGGTAAAGATGTTCTCCGATTCAGAGAAATCTGTTGAAATAAAATTAGGGACTTTTTGAAACCCTGGATTCGAGTGTGAATAATAGAGAGTAGAGAAATAAACTTCTTCTGCGATGGCCTTCAAATCTTGTAATGGTCAGTAGTATTAACGATGAATATCCAGACTGGACAACAAAGTCAGGTTGGCCGAGTGGTCTAAGGCGCCAGACTCAAGTTCTGGTCTTCGAGAGAGGGCGTGGGTTCAAATCCCACATCTGACATTTTTTTCTTTCTCTCTTTTAGGATAAAGTTAGTTCACCAAGGGCAAGAACACAACTGAAATCCTCATGACCTCCTTCCCCGGGAAGATTTTCATTTTCATTCAGGCGCGCCCCGGAAAATCTAAATTACTTTCAAAATTTGACATTATCCCGGCATCACAAAATTCTCCCGCCTTCTTTTCCTCCATATCCCCCCGTTGGTTATAAAACCCATCGATGGAATCGCCTCATTGAACCATGAATCATTATTCTGTTGAGACTTGAGAGGGAAAAAATCAAAAATAAGAGAATGAACGAATTGATCAGGTATGATTTTTATACGTCTTTTTCTTTATCGAGATTATATTTCACATCATTGTGTTTGCTCTGCTGAACAAATAAATCTTGAGTTTAATTTGTTTGATGAAATGCCAAAGGAAAAATATCAATAACCAACTCTAGAATCTTGAATCAATTGTTCTAGTTCATAACTTTATTACCGTTGATTACATAATCTGGGTACACGTTTATATGCCCTGTGACTGTGAGTGCTATCGGTTTATTAAAAACACCATCCTGTATGATTTTTTTTTCTTTCTTTTCATTTGAACTTGAATTCCTTTCAACTCTGACAGTTAAGTGTTTATTCATTGTTTCTGGATTGATTTTCACTATCATTTTCGAAGAATAATAAGCTATGTTACGACATTGGGATACCAATTTTTAGGATATTAAACCATACTTTAGTTTAGTTAGTTGCGCCTGCTGCTGGTACCCCTTGATTCAGTTTCATTTTCTAATCCTAAAAATGTGAAAAGCCCTAAAACGCTAAACCTCTCTGTAAATAAACGTATACATTTTGGTTGGATCTCAGGAGGGGTATGGCTTCTACATCGTTGTTATTTTAGATTTTAGATTTTTGCTTTCAGTGCTTGAAGTTGTTCGGTAATATCCGTTAGTATTCTTATAGTTTGAGTTGTGGGTAAGACTGATTTTTAGGTTTTCTTGATGAATTTGTTAGCTAAGTTGATTAATTTGGGTTAGGAAGAAACATGATTTCGTCAGTTGATTAACTTGGGTTAGTGTTAATAGAACAAATTGAAATGATCGAAATTGTGAACTATGATGTAGTTATCTTTCTAATTAAGGATGCAGATGTGATGGAAACCAGTCGCAATTGTAGTTTGAACATTTTCTTGAACTTGATATCGGTTGGAACTGTAACTGGCTAAATGAGTATGTCATAATTTTTCTACAGGTGATATTATTTTTCGAATAACACTATAGAGGAATCGTGTAAGGTAACATAATATCGTTTTCTGTTCACAGAAGCAAAGTCCTGCCAAACATGCAGAAGTTCAAGTGATTACCAAATCTTAATAAGGTATGTTCCACAGATTACATATGGTTACTTGGATTATGTTGCAGTCGTTGTAGTATATCATGGTTAGATATGAATGAGACCTTCATTGACAGAGATAAGAATTTTGTTTTCATCTTATGTGTTTATATCGATGTACTTGTTAAGGTTTAACTAATCATTCATTGAACCATCTCTAGGATTAAAGTGAGGTCTACTACTATGTGTTCAACTGAGATATCTAAGACTGTTAGACTTTTTCAGTATACTTCAAGGTGACATGTTACTTATTGATTGTTGTCGAACATAAAAGTCACCTACTCGATTAGTTACATGAACAAGGTTGTGTACAAAAATACGAAATTTCATAGGAGTGGGAAAATTAATAAAGGTGTTAATGATCATCCCGCATAAGTGTAATTACAAGAGATAGACTGATCAACCTAGACACCGGTAAGAAGAGCAACTAGATGAAAAACTAGGAAACAGGAACAAAGATTGATCAAACAAAAACTTTTGTACCTTTACCTTCAAGGTTATTTTACCCTAGGTGTTGTATTCCTTGGACACCTTGCTTCCCACTGAAGTCCATTCTAGAAGAAATCTCCCTCCACTATTTGTATTACCAACTGACACACTTTTATAGACTGGAAGACCTTTTCTAAGATTGGGAGTAATTTTATCCTAGACAGACCTAGGTATTGGGTCTTTTGATGGTCTCATACCTGAAAATGGATCATTGAAAAGTTGTGATCTTCATTAGTACAATTATGCCAATTTTTAAGCTTTGCAAAATTTTATGGTCATTTATGTGTATAAAACCAGGTCGATTTCGCGAAAAGAAACACTTAATTTACCTGCCTCGGGAATAATATGTTGAGCAAACATGTGTTAGTATCAGCAGTTGGCCTTTTTACTTACATCACGGCTCTTCCACTTTCAGCAGGAGTAGGAGGAACACGAGAGCTAGAAGAAGAAGAGTCGAGAAATGCCGAGAATCCACATCTGTTGAGATCAGAAGTAAATTTGCATAGAGATGCATACTTGTATGGAGAACAGGCTCCCCTTAGAACTTACCATAGAAATTCTTTCCCGCTTACCCGCTGATTCAGTCTTGCAGTGCAGACAAGTGTGCCAACTGTGGCGAGACCTACTGCATCATCCTTCCTTTGCTCATAAGCACCTACATCAATTATTACAGAATGATGGTAATAGTAACTCAAGTCATTCTCTTATTGCTTCCAAGGTTTGTTCTGGTTTCCTTTTCGTCTTTAAATTTACACGGGAACCAGGCCACCAACTTTACTATGGAGAGTATGATGATCAGCCTAGTAAGAAACTTAGAAGGATTAACCAGCCTCCCACGAATTATCAGACATTGGTTGGATCATGTAACGGGTTGATTTGCTATTCTAAAGGCGGTTATGGACCTGATGATCATTGTGATTATGATCATGAACCTACCTATATTTGTAATCCTATCACCGGTGAGTATGTGAGTTTGCCAGGGCTGAGACCTTGGGTTGATTGGATGAAAAAGTTACAGTCTATGGTGTGTGGTTTTGGTTACCATAATTCTAGTAACAAGTACAAAATTGTTAGAATCTACTATCTTCAGAATCAACCCTTGGGGCAGGTCCAGGTATATACACTTGGTAGTGGCATTGGTTGGAGAGACTTGGGAGAAACTGCTTACTCATTGCGATACACTTGGCAGAAAAGTTCTGATGATCGTTCTTCATTTGCTACTTTTGCAAATGGAGCCCTTCATTGGCTTGACTTGGAACAGAAGATTGTGTCCTTCGATTTGTCCGAAGAGAAGTTATACTTGCTCCCACCACCACCTTTTGTCCGTGCTGCAAATGTGCGGAACTGTTTTAAACTTCAGGTCTTGGGAGGATGCTTGTGTTTTATTCATCATAAGGAACGTGAATTCCTAGACATATGGTTCTTAAGGAAGAAAGGAGGACATGGTACTAGTGACATGAATGAGCAGGATTACGACTCATTGAGCTGGATTAAGGAGGTCAGCATAGTGCCAATTGTGAGTGGTGCGGTACCATTTGCTCTTACAAATAGTGGTCAAGTCCTACTTCACCACAGCTTTGGTATCTACTGTTATGATCCAGAAACTGCAGTCTTGGATAATCTTATAAGTAACGACTTCTATCATGTACTACATGTAGTTCCTCACATGAACAGATTGGTTCCGCTGCGAGGTCTTCCAGAAGTTTGGTGGCCCAGAAAAAGATACGATGTTAATCCAGCACCAAAGGAAATCTGTATAAAACCACATAGAAAAGATGATGGAAAAATTGGTGTTAATCGAAGCCTTAGTAAGACTCAATATTTGGATAAGCAGCCGGTATCTCCAATACAGGCGTCTCACACGAGCAAAGCTGCAGATGATTCGAGAAAGAGGAAGGAAAAGTCACTGAAGTGCAAGTCACATTGCTCTGACGGACCTGAAAAGCTAGATCATTCGCCCCAAGAGTTGTACTGTTCAGATGAAAACAGTCCCCTCAGCCATTGTCCAAGGCGCCCTATTTGTGAGGTATATACACGCACACACTTATGTTACATTTCATTTCCCTTGTTTATCATTTAGCTGCTTTAGTTACTGTCCATGTTGTCTTTGTCTAATCTTCAAGGGAGGAAGTGGTGTTGATGGTACACAGAAGATCGTTGAGGATGTGGAGATATTTTCAGATCATGATGGGGATATTGCCGAAACTTGTGGAGAAGTGGGGGCCACATCGGCTCTCAGGCATGCGGCTAAACGACATACAGCTGGTTCAGATATGAGTGACCAGGGAAGTGAGAAGAAGGCATGCTCTGAACCTAGCAGATCCTGTGGTCAAGACGTCAGGCAACCCCGAGAAAGAGGCAGAGGTAGTTCACTCATGTCCCCCTTAGGGCTCTCCGATAAAGTGAAGGTCGATCGTCCACTTCCTCAGTATACTGCTCCTCAACCATGCCCACCAAGTTTTCTTGTGGTAGCTGGATTTCCCGTACTACCTAAGCATAAAGACTTGTATACTCGAGTGGTTGCCTCCAAAGGGCACATGGCCTCCGACACAAAGGTTAAATCGATGTTCATACAAGCCACCATGGTAACCGAACTTTTGGAGACGTTTCAGCAAATGAGCGAACTCTCTAGTCGAGATGTTACCTCCACCAACTTACAACAATGGCGTGCATCAGTTGATACCGCTTCTGCTATGGACTTTCACGTGTCATGGTTGGATGATCAGCTTCACCTTCTTGAGTCTAAAATTCATGATGTTGAAGAACTAAAGGCGATGAGGCGTAGTCTGAAAGCAGAAGTCAGAGGTAGTGAGAAGAAGATCTCTTTACTTCGCTCCAAGATGAAAAAGGTGAGACGTGCATACAAGGCTGCTAAGGTAGAAAAAGCTGAATTGATTGCAAAGATGGCTATGGTGAAAGCTAGCCTTGCTTCATTTGAAGCCGATAGTCTTTTTTTTTTTTTTTAAATAAGAAAACAGGGTAAACCTGACCATTACATGATGTGTTGTCGAATTTCATCGCCATCATCCGGGCTGTAATTCAAGCAACGCAAAAAAGAGTTACCTAACCAAGTGTTCATTAACCCTGTACTAGACTTACTGCCGCCAAGCTTCTTGATATATAGTTTTCAGAAGTTGGGATTAAACTAAGGGTTTTTATCCCTTTCATACAAACATTAAAATTTTGATTGTTTCCGTCCCGCCAAGTTGTCGAGCTTTTCGTTATGTTGTTCACCCTTCTCCTAGTAGCTTCAAGGACTTTCATGTTGTCACTCTCAATTTGTACCATTTGCAGATTCAAATCACGTGTCCACTTGATAGTCAGCGAAGCCGCTTTTTCGTCTAACTCTTCTTGATTGAGTCCTGCAGTGTTAGTGCACCCTGCCCAGCAATAAGCCCCTGTATGATCAGAACAAGTTAGAGCAATTGCAGAATTCTTAAGATCAGGTTCCCACACAGCAGATACATTTATTTTCATCACCATAAAAGGGGGATTGATATATAATCACACAAGGCAATGTTTATCTCTTCCTCCCTAATTGGTAGCAATCTACTCCTAGTGTTATCCCTAACTAAAGAAGTGATTGTGTACTTAGTGTTTTCCACATTCGGTTTTATTTTTCTAAACACTAGATCACATCTAGCTTTCCAAACCGCCCATAAAATGGTTGCCATTGTTTCCGGCCAGTTGATGAACTCTCTATCCCCAATGTCATTTCTAGTGAACCAGTTTTTAATCCAACCAAGGATATGTACCTGATTATTCAAAACAAATTCAAAGTTTTTTTTGATTCATCAATCCACAGTGATGATTTTTTCTACTGTTTTTTTTATTGATTTCATTATTGATTTTTTCTATTGTTTTTGATTCAAAGTTTTTTTTATTGATTTTTTCTACTGTTTTTGATTCAAAGTTTTTTTTTGATTCATCAATCCACAGTGATGATTCATCAATCCACAGTGATGATTCAAAACAAATTCAAAGTTAAAACCAAAACTCTTGAAAATAGTCACAGCGAAATCACAATTTAGAAAGATATGAGTTAGAGTTTCTTCCTGATGTCCACACAAAGGACAAGACTTGTTTATGTCTTTCACGATTCTTGCGATCCTCTCATTGAGAGGAAGGATATCGTGTAGGCACTTCCAAAGAAAGATTTTAATCCTCGGCATTATGTTGAGCTTCCAAATTTTCTTCCAAATGTTTCCACCCAGCTGGTCTTCCTGATGACTCTCAGTCACAATTTGTTTGTATAGAGATTTGGTACAATGCTTCTGATAGTCAAGTGACTACCTCTTTGTCAAATTCGGCACTTGGTTCATGTTTAGGACTTTAGGTACTCCTCATTAATTCTCTCTGGAATTACGATCTGTTTCCGTTGAAATTTGCTTTATCTGTTAGATTTCTTAGATTTGGTTAGTCTTACAGAAGCTTGTGATACAGTGCTTCTGTTTGGAGGCGTTTGTGGGCGTACATTGTGATATTTTATTTATTTCTCCTTTTTTGAGTTTCTTTTTTTCTTTTCTTTTTTTATATGTATATTTTGGTTATTATTTTACATAAGGAAAATGTCTATTCAAACTTAATTTTAGATATTACTTATTGAGATGGGATACCTTCACACTTTTATTATCACACTATCTCACACGTTTAATGTTAATCTTTGCGAATAAAAACCTAAGCATTACATATTTGAAGCTAATAATTTGGGGATATGTTACTATTAAATATCTCTACCAAAAATAAGCACATTCCGAGACGTATAAACATCATATATTACTATGAAAATGAGTCGTTGAAAATCAACGGATTTTTGGCCGTCGAAATTAAGACCGGTAGACTGTGAGGTTTTACATTTAGGATTGTGCTCATTTTTGGTAGGCATGTAGAACTTGGTAAGAGGAAAAAATCCTCACAATATTAACTTCAAATCCGTTATGGTTTGGTTTTTATTCACAAAAATAACGTCGAACGTGTGAGATAGTGTGATAATAAAAATGTGAAGGGATCTTCATCCTGCTTGTTAACTTAAATATTTCTAAAATGTGTCAAAATAAAATGTCTACAAATATGGAAAAAATAATAAAATGTGAATTCAGAAGTCTTTGGGAAGGAGCAAAATGCGTTTTTTCTAAACAATGCCTGGAGTGCAGAGCATGCGGAATGCAGAAGTCTTTGGGAAGGAGTTTCCTGGGCCAAAGAACTCAACCTAGAAAAAATCCGTTTCGAGCTTGACTCAAAGATAGCTGCAGACGCGGTCAATTATGGGTGCTTCAATTTAGACTGGAGGCTTCATAATTTAGTTTCAGATATTAGAAGTTTTTTTAATGATTTTAACTCCTGGTCTTGTCATTACATCCCTAAGGAGAAGAACAAGATAGCCGACTCTCTGTCAAAAAAGGCTAGACTTGATAGATTAGATAATGTTTGGATCAGTACTCCTCCCAGTTATATCAGTCGTCAACTGGAGGAAGACAGAAATCATGTACTCGCTTAAGCTTTAATAGAATTTTCTCTTGCTTCAAAATAAAATAAAATAATAAAATGTGAATTCAATTTTTTGCACACTCCTTTAACGAGTGTGCACATAACAAATTAATGTGATTGGTCCATTGCAACAAAAGGTTATCTCATTTCATTAAATTAGATTTTATTATGTTTTACAGGGGTTTACTCAATAAATACTTTTATTGATTTCCAAAGAGTTTAATGGATTTACAAAGTATTGTGTTACTGGTTGTATACTTTTGAAATCTCTTTCAAAGTTTATGATACTCGTTGTAGATTGTCAAAAGGCCTTCTAAAATTTGTGTTACTCGTTGTAAACTTGAAAATTCAAAGACTTTGTATACTTACATATTTTCAAGACTTTGAGTGACTTTTGTGCATATATTTGCCTTGATAAAAGTCTTGCAAAATATGTAAGATTTTGGAAGACTACCATTTTTTTTTATAAAGATGTGTTTTGCTCTCTTTTATTTTATTTAATGAATACACAATCTATAAAACTCCTATTATATATGAGATAAATATATGGCATGATTAAACATTTTTTAATTTTACTTATTATGCACAAATGTACAATAATAATTATTTTAATTTATTGTTACACTTTATTGTATTTTATTGAACAAAAGAAATAAGTTATATATATAAAAATAATGATAATTTAATTTAAGTTACTATAATAATTAAGCTACAATAAATTTTGTATTTATGTCTATCATTCATATCTCCATATAAAATTTGTTTTTACAACTCTTCGGGACTCTACAAATGTCTGCAAGACATTAGACAACTCTGCATAACTCCGCAAAATTTTGCTCAACTCTGTATAATTCTCGCAAAGTTATTAATTTTCATGACTCTTTCTAAATCTCTACAAATATACAAATGTATTTATTGAGTAAACCCCTGTTAATTTAATTTAAATCTAAAAAAGGTAAATTGTAGTGTATTCAATATTTACCTTGCATGTAATTTGCTAACTAATACGATAACTTCAATTTTGATAATTGGCAAAACTTATAGATCAATCTGAATCATATACCATGAATCGGCTATCCCATCAAGCAAATAAATCTTCACTGGTATTATATTTAATACTTTTTTCTAATTTATGATCGTCGAAATTACTTTAAGAACATCGAGGAATAATCATTTAGGAATAAATAATGATTAAAATACACTGATATAGGATCAAGATAGTTTCATAATGGGTACTTTGATTATTAATCTCTCCTTCCGATCAATGTAAATCGGGCAGCAGAAGGCTTCTAAATGATCAGTGACGACAGACCAAAACTAGACTTAAAACCCAGTCATTAAAGAAAAATTAAGAATTAGAAAAAGCTTGTATAAGTGTGGTGCTGTGATGTTTGAATTGTATGCATGACCAACTTGGGAATCTCTAATCTATGCCAAGAAGTTAGTTATGAAAATCTAGATCGCGTGATGTCACAGCGTTTAGCTTCTTCTTCCCAAAACTAGTTACCTAATGTATTTTCTTATTTGAAAACACTATAATTTTGGAGACAAATAAATATGCTTTCATTTTTTGGATTTAAATTAAATTAAAATATAATTAAAAACTGATTTTATAAAATGAGATAACCTTTTGTTAAAATGGACCAATCACATTATATTGTTACGTGCACACTCGTTAAAGGAGTATGCACAAAATTGGACTCAAAAAATATCTACAAATATGAGGTTTGATGATTTTGATAGCCAAACAGGTAGACCCTTAAAAAGGAAACCTAATATAGGAGCTTCACATTTCAATAAAAGGGTTTCACATGGATTCTTAGTGACCAAAATGTTAGTTATGGGGTGTCATGATGCAATAGAAAATGCCTAAGTTATCCTCAATCTAAAATCAAAACCTAAAAACTAAAAGCAAAACCTAATTTTAATTCAAAAATATGCTCCTTTTTCTTTTTCTGAACTTCATGTCCTTCGTCAACTGTAAATCATACATTTGATATGTTGTCTTTTTATTAAGTCCACTCAATTAAAGAGAAAAAGCTATTTCTCTATATCTGTTACGGTTAACAAATTAGGAAATCCTAACCGTAGATGTATTGTTGCGGTTAACAAATTATGAAATCCTAACTGTAAATGTATGAATAAGTATGAATTGAACATCAAATTACGATTAGGACTTTAACCGTAATGCTTTACGGTTGGGTTCGATTTTAGAAATCATGATCGTAAAAAATTCTGGAACTACATTATTTTTCAAGTGGCTTGGGATTTAAAGAATGAACTGTAACTGATTTACGGTTAGATTGAGATTGTTTTCTTCATACCTAACCGTAAAAATTTCTGGGTACACAAATTTTGGTTTTACGGTTAGGATTGAGCTTACAAACTTAAATGTAATAATAGATTTATATCTTCCCACTTATTTCTCTGAGTACATAGTTATCTGCTCTAACTAAAATTGAATCTACATTAAACAAGCTATCTTAAAAGTCGAATTAATCTATCTAAACTACCTCAAAAATGTGTTTAGTTACAAATTCTTGTTTAACTTTAAAAGATTCTTGATAAGGATTGTTTGCCTTGTGCATGTAATTTTTGCTGATGTGGCTTGTTTTTGGTCAGCCACAGCAAAACACAAGTGAAAATATATTTTGCGTTTTGATCTTTGAGATTTTATCACCAGACAAATTAATAATGAAATATATTTTCTCCAACTGAATTGTATTAATAAGATAGAGATAAATTTGGCCCAAAACCATGACCATTGGATATGTTTTCATATATAGTCCTTAAAGAGGTTTCAGGATTTTGAGTACAAATTTTAAGTAGCAACGTTCCCTATACGAAATTATAATTTATGGTTAATTTAAAAAATATCGACCCAACCGTGAGTTTAGTTTCTAACCGTAATTGTATATTCTCAACCGTAAAAACTAAAACCAACTCATAGAAAATATTTACGTCTAGAAGCATATGCACCAAACCTAACAGTAATTGGTTTGTTTTGCCCAATTTTACCTAGTTACGGTTAGGAGTTCATCATCACCTATCCATAAATTTGTCTTATTGAAATATTAAAAAGTTTAATATTTTTACGTTACTTTCATCAATTTGAGATATAAAAAAGAAATTTATTAGGGGAATCGAAATCTAGGGTTTTAGTTTGAAGAAGATATCAAAAAAATTCTTTATTTTTCGTACTTTTTCTTCGCACCAAAATACTACACTTAATCTGATGTTTTATCACTAATTATACAAAAAAAAAAACTTATTAATCTAATCATTAGCTAATTAGATTACTAATACTAATTAAAAAAGGGTTGTTTAGTCATTATGAAAATATTTTAGGTATGAAGTTTTTGAAATTAATGACGGGTGACCTATTTTTATCCTATTAGTGAAGCCCCTCTATTGGAATGTGTAAAAAGCACATTCTCTATCCATGTACGACTCACTCTCTCTCCCTCTCCCCTGAGTTTTCTCCCGACCGGCTTCTTTTCTTCCCGTTATCTTTGTTTGTTAATCTCTCGATGGCTAGTTTTTACCGGATTCTCGTCGGTTTCTCTCCGGATTCTCTCAATCCTCTATCGTCCTTTGCATATGCATTCTTCATGAATAACCATCTATTCATCCATATATCTTCAACTGAATTTGTCACTGAAATCACAATCTAATCGGTTTTCTTTTTTATACTTCGTTCAATCCCATGGAAATCAATCATGAATATCATCACAATAAACACAATCACAAAGCAATTATCACAATCACTACAAGTTTGGAAACAAGAAATTACATCACAATTGAAATAAATTATATGAAAAATCACAAAGAAGAACCATCACTGTAGTTGTAACTGCCTCAACACCTTTACAAGAACTTTCAATGGAAAAGTGGAAGATCACAAATACCTTTATAACGAAATACCTATCGCAAATCATGTAATGACCACCTGGAACACCCAATCTGAAAGTCTTAAAACAAAGGCACCCATAAAGTTTTTCACCACTACTTCACTAATCTCATCTGCAACCTGTTTGCTCAACCACAAAGCCATCCTAAAACCCCCAAAGAATCCCAATATTCTAGCCATTTATTCACCTGATAATCCTTTTCTGCTCAACAAGTTCTTTACAGTGATCTGCTCTACTATGGTTGTCTCAAAACTTTCACTCCCACTAATGGCTCTAGTAATACTCTAACCCATGAGCATTCTCTACCAGCATCTCTGCCACTGTTGGTTTTCAAACATGATACTTTCTCTTGGAAACAAACCATCAGGTATACTAAGGTAATTCTTGACAAATCATGGTCATTTACTCATCTTTTCCACCATTTAATCTATGATTCTTCTAAATCTCTAATCAATCATTCTGTTACTATGAATGATATCATTAGTTTTACAACTCATGTTGCTTGGACTAGTTCCATTTATCATATGCATATTGTCATAAGCATACATTTTAAAATACACCATTAAATCAACATATTAGCACATTCTAGATCAAGCATTCACATACATAATATAACCCAAATAATAATAAAACTTTGTCACCATAAGCATAATACAGACAATATGCATATTAACTTAGTTCAAACCAAAATAAATATCGTTTCCAAAATATTGATGTTGTCTGATTGTTGATGGTGGATTTTAGTTCAGGGATAAAATTGTAAAACCAATTTTAATGTGTTAACATCCTGCAAAGGGTAAAGCCATTTATGAGTTATGAATACTTCTTCGCTTTATTTATTTATTCGAAGCAATTCAATAAATTCACAAAATTCACCCAGAATGGTGCATGTAGCAACAATCCCAAATATTCTGTGAGTTTTAGCATTATTAATTAATGCATGAATTGCCTTGTATTTCCTATGTTGTTCTCAGTAGGACTCTCATTATTGGTGCGACATGATGACTGATTGTTACTCTCAGCAGAGTAACATGAATATCCAAATGTCAATAATGAGGCATGCACGAAACACTCGTACAGGCTATATCGTTCTCTAACAAAGAGAATCTCGTATCCGCGTGCTTATACTAGCCCGATCGAGCATATTTAATTCCCTAAGGGAAATATGGACTGTCCATATCAGTCTCAGAAACGATCACGGCTACACAAGTTTGCCGCGCAATTTAACCAGCCTAGACGAACCCTAACAGGAGCATGTGATTACTGTAATGACCACGGCGGGCCCATTTATGCCTTATCCGTTCGAACATTGCACGAACTCCTCCCAGCACGTCAAACGCAAGCCCTTGGAAGAAGCTCGACGAGCAAGACTGCTTAAAACAGTCTCAAAAACATCGCGATCGTCCAACTTCACCAGCTTAGTTGGACAGCCCAGATCATCCCGCGAATGATCAGTGAAGCGCTAATGCACACATTGGTGGGCCCACTTTTCCCTTACGTAATTGGTTTTTCCACGGAAAGCCATAGAGCAATAAAACGTTTGCTCAAAACATGGCTTACGTGGTGCTTTAAGGGTCGCGGAATTCCAAAAGTGTCTTGAATTGATCACGGCCATCCAATTTAGCTAGCCTATTTGGATGGCTTAGATCACATTTAAGACCATCAGAAAGGTGCACACATGTTCACCATCAACTCCATGTGGGCCCCATACAATCGGCCTCCTCAAAGGAGAAGTGTAGCTTGCCCAATCGCTTGGCCTAAGTTGCGTGTACGTGACCGTCTCAAAACCCTAATTAGGGTTTGCGGCATAGCATATGTGTCGCAGTTTGATCATGACCATCCATCTTCGCCATCTTGGATAGAGGGTGTAGATATAGACTAAGGGGTCCAGAGAGCATCAACGTGATCAATGTGGGCCCACCTATGCATGTGACCGATCGGCCTAGGCCAACCATGGACATGCACTTCGGAACGCACGCCCAAAGGAGGCATGTCGCGCGACCTCTAAAACCTTTGCGGCAATTGATTTCTGACGCAAAATGATCACAACCACTCATCTTTGCCAAACAAATTGAGTGGCCTAGATCGCACCTTCATGAGACAAAGAGGTACATACATGTACATCGGCAAGCCGTCTACACGCATGCCCGGTCGGTCGCGCCAAAGACGTCTCCCATGCTTACTTTCGGTCAAGCTGAAGAGTGATGCTTGCGCACCTCTTCAAAGCCCTAAAACTCCATCCACGGTCGCAGATGAGCGTCATAGATCATCTCGTCTGTCCAACTCTACCAGCTTGCACAACACCATATTAGGTAATTTGTAACACAGAGATTTGTGATGCTTATTTTTTAAATCACATAATATATGGGTCACAAGTATTGTAACAACCATATAGCATAATATAATTTACTAAGTGTCACAGTATTTAGAGATTTCTTTATTTATTTATTATGTGACACTTTTTATTAGTGAAGTATTATGTGTAGATGATAATACATATCCAGAATAAGTAATTCCACCCATATTTCATCTATGCAAAAACTAAACCCCAGCACTCTAACACTTTAATGTTTTATTTTTTCACGTATTTTCATTAATCACACTTTCAATATTTAAAAAATAAAAACCCGTGGATTTAAGAAAAAGAATATCATAAAGATTATCTTAAATAGGGAAAGCTTACTCTTTGTCTCTTTCCTTGTTACACTCGTACACCCGACCTCATATTCCTTCTGCAACCTAAAAGAAAAAAAAAATCTCACTCATTCTCGATCACTTCCATTCCAACTTCCGTTAGAGACCTTACATATAATCTGCTACCCGCCAATATTAACTTCCCTTCCTTTCTGAATCCGATCGATGAAGAAATTTTTAAGTTCCAGATTTCAAAACCAGTAATTTCTTTGTTGGTTTATCTTCCTCAATCTGTTCGTCTGGCCGACTTCGTAGTGAAGATGGATTTCACAGAATTATCAACGTTGAAGGTGATCATTGGCTAGTGAAATTGTGTTCGTTGCGACTGGTGGTAAGATTTCTACTCTTCTTGTTAATTAATTTGGTATTGCAGTGTTTAATTTGAAGCTAGGGTTTTGAAAATTATGGATGTTAGAAATTAAAGTGATAAAAATTGTGGGTTTTTCTGGTAAATAATTAGAAGAATGCATGATTAGTATATGATAGAATTGTGGTAAAAATTGTGGATCTGATGTTTATCAGCCAATTTCACGATTTGGTTCCAAACATTTTGTTGTGTAGAAGCGCGTTTACTAAAGTTCCTATTAACGTTCAACTGAGGTAATTAATTGAAAAGTAAACGATTCTGGAGTTTCTCTTATTCTTCTTTCTAGCGCAGAACATGATTAATTCTCTTTTCTGTCTGAATGCTCACGTAAAGCATTGCTTTTCTGTCTCTCACAGTGCTGGATTAAACGGCTATGTTTTTGGATGTAGCGAGGAATTGGCCAACTTGATTGATGAGGAGGCCGGTGTAATGTAAGTTCTGATAAATATCTGTAGTTACTTTTGACTTTAGGTGCCTAATCTGACTTAATGCAGGTGTGTACACTATGCAGGTTGGTTGAGAAAGTTCAACTTCCCGAGAAGGTGTGTTTTGTTTTCCAGTTCTGTTGTTTGCTTATGGCCAAGCTTGTCATTTTAGCTGAGCAATGTTTGTGTGTTAGTTTTGGTTTAATCTCCTATAAAATTTCTGTAGGCAATAACTGAGGCTGATATCGTGAAGCAACCATTGTGGCACGAATACGAAGGCTGGGAGCCTCCCCGAGACAGGTAACTTTGTTATGGCCGTCCAGCTGTAGTCCCTCCGATATGGTTACTCGATCCTTTATTTTTGTGTTAGGACTTGGACATCTGATTTCAAAGATTATTAACAGTGTGTTCAGATTGTTGTCTGACTGGAAACAGATCACAGATTATCAAGAGCGAATTTAAACAAGTAACCAATGCTGAGAGATGTGTGCCTGAACTGAATGATAACGAGGCATGGAGAGGAGCTGGCACTGGTTTCAGTGCTGGAAGGGGGAAAACAATTCAAAAGACATCATGTCCAGATACTAATATCCAGCCATCTATTGGGGGCTGTGGATTGAAAAATGGGAAGGGACGCACATCTTATCCTAACAGAGGACAAGATTTTACGCAACGACTGTCCTCCTACGACAGCTACAGCACTCATAGCCGCTTTCAACCCTCTCGTGCTGCTAAAGACTCTTCAAGTGGTCCCTCATATGTTGCACAATGTTGGAATGGTGAACCATCCAAATCCAGTCGAGCTAGTTGGAGAAGAAATCAGCAAGAGAGTCGATCCGGTACAAGTTCCAACACAGGCAACCAGTTGGGAAGTCGTGGCTGGTGGTCGCCGAGAAATGCCCCATCAACTAACCAAGGATACGTTCCGGTACCGGTTGGTACAGGCCGTGGTAGAGGGTCAACCGAAACACCAAGTGTGGTTGATAGTACTGGCCGTGGTAGAGGGTCAACCGAAACACCAAGTGTGGTTGATAGAAGCTGGGGCAGGGGGTCTCTTGAAACTCCAAGTGTGGTTGGTAGAGGCTAGATTTATCTAGAGTCAGTCAAAGTTGGACTAAAATGGATAAACAAAGTGAGTATCCAAAGTGAGGTAGTTGAGTGTCTATTTGTAATCGAGTGAACACCCAAAGTGGGCAGCAAGGTGATAAAAAGTGAAAGAAGTAAAGTCCACTGTGTAACAGAGTAAGGTCCTGTATAATCAAAATGTTTTGAAAGCAATTAAATTTGTTTATTCCAACCATCATTTGAGTGATCTGTTTATTCCAACCATCATTTGAGTGATCAGTGAGTGAGTCCTAAACATTTCTAAACCTATTTTAACCTTTAATCCCAAAATAATTTCCAACAAAGTGGTATGACAGCTATAGATCCTAATGGCTTCAAATTCCTAAACTCACCAAAGATAACTATGAAAAGGGATATTTTGATTTTAGGTCCCAACTTTGTGACTAGAGTTGCGTTTGGGTCCTAAAAAGTTCAATATTAGAGTTTGGGTCCCAGGACCGTGGTCATCTTGACCGTTATCAAAACAATTTTAATTTAATCAAGTTTATATTTTGCAAAATTCCTTTAAAGGCGTGGAGAAAGTAAAGAAGGTGCGGTTGCAAACTCTAAGAGGTGAGTTTGAATCTCTCCATGAAAGAGTCCGAATTAATCTCAGATTATTTTTCAAGAGTTCTAGTTGTCGTCAATCAACTAAGAAGAAATGGTGAGGTCATGAGTTCTAGATTTATTTTAGACGTTCTTAAGAATTTTTTTAAAAATATAGGATTCATCTGAATTGTGTATTTGCGGTCAGTACAGATTGTGTTGCAAGCTTTGCGAGACCAGCAGAAAAACCAACATCCCCAAGCTATGGGAGACCAGCCGGAAAACCACCCTGTATCTATGGGAGAACAACAACATAACCAACATCACCAAGCTATGGGAGAACAACATAGAGACGAACATTCTACCAATAATCAACCAATTCCAGATGCTTAGAGAACCTTTGTTCCAATCCCAATCACGGCTCAAACATCGGTCTTGCTGGCATTGAAACCCCCCTGGACGGAGTCCAATTTGTGCACCTTTTCAACAGAAAGAGATTAACAGTTGCTACCGGATATGTAGTTTATGGAAAAGAAGGAGAAAGGTGTCACACAGTTCAAGTCTTGGCGGATGAGAGGAAGATACGTCTGAAAACCATTTTTGATGGTGACTGCCAAGTACCCGATGCTCCTCAAGGCGATGATCGTAATCACTTGTGGGAATATACTGCAAACGAATGTTTGATTTGGCCTGTTTCGCGTATGGAGTTCATGAAGGAATGAACAATTCCTGATCTATTAGGTTTTTCTGCATTTTAGTCCATGTCTTTTGTGAACTTTGAAATTAGTTTTCTGCATTTTAATCATTGGATCGGGATGACCTGAAACTGCACCATATCTGCAGGCGCAGGGCACCTGAAATCCTTTTTTTTTTATTTGCGGGTACTTTATTTTATTACTGTAAATAAGCGTGAGTAAATTTTTAACACTAGAAAAGAGGACACATGTCGTTCTCTTAATGGACACCTAAATTGTATTAAAATCGTTACAAAAAAAAAGGTATGACAACAACAATCATAAGAAATGAAGCCACGTGTCATGTTTCAAATGGTCAATTAAATTTAATAAATGTGTTACAAAATATTACACAACACTTACAACCATAACAAAAACAAGACACATGTCATAATTTTAATGGTCAGTTTAATGTTACTAATTATTTTATTACAATTACAACCATAAGAATAAAGGACACATGTCATTTCTTTAATGGTTGGTTCAATTTTATTAAATTGTCTGTGACAACTTTCAACCATAATAAAATTACTGTAAGTGTAATATAAAATTTTAGCTCAAATCATAACAAACTTAATGTGATGGTTTTTAGGTATAATATTAATTATATATTAATTATTTTTTGTAATGGATGTTAATCATCATATAAAAACTGTAACACTAATTATAACACCATATTTAGCACAATTATAATCCATAAAAAATATTTTAAGTGATGGATTTATTATATAACAAAAACCTTAATATGGTGTAGTGTTGGTTGGGCAGCCCAAGCTAGGAGTTAAATAGCCAATAAGGTTTCGTGGTGATTACCATCCGTTACTTTACCACATGGAGTGATCGGCCAAGGGAGGGATTGCCTGTGCAGCCTCCAAATGATCACTCGGAGATGGCTGGACATGCACCTGTTTTAAAATGCTTAATCCGCGACTTACTCCATTAAGCTTTAAAACATCGATGCTTTATGCATATTGAATATATTCGATACGTTACCTGCATAGATATACACGATATATCTTGAATATCGATTTCCTAAATAACTCAGTTATTTAACCTAGCACCGTATGCTACTTCA
This sequence comes from Papaver bracteatum, assembly GCA_023529315.1. Taxonomy (NCBI): domain Eukaryota; kingdom Viridiplantae; phylum Streptophyta; class Magnoliopsida; order Ranunculales; family Papaveraceae; genus Papaver; species Papaver bracteatum. The sequence continues at coordinate 2,269,127 of JAJJWX010003488.1, forward strand.
TGTGGGTCTCACGATCCACACTCGAGACATCAAACATGTCACAAACTGGAGGATACTTATTGGGGTATTGGTCTGGCAGTTTACAACGTGCAATGCGCCATTAAAAAAACGTGTTAGGAGGCATGGACGGTTAGCGATGATGGAGAAGTGGGCCAAGACGTGATCATGCAATCACCCACACGATCCCACTACTCCATTACTCCATTACTCAACTTCCTCCACTTCCTATGAGATGAGGTTTTTTGCTCTATGACTTGTATAAATAAGTCATTTTCCTATTTCCAAAAAGGAGACACATACAAGCACACAAAACCAAGTGTTGTCATGCGTATCCAGAAAACACTAGAGCTAATTGCTTACATTATTGCAATCCAGTTAGATATTCTGATACAAGTCATAAAAAGCCAACACCTTCACAATCTCAACACCTTCTTCGCTTCCCTCCCTAAGATCAACCCCATCTCCTTTACTTTGTGACCGAAGCAAGTCTGGAATGACCATTTCTTGGTTTAGGCCAGAATTGTATAGATTGATCTCTCGAATCAAAAGCACTCCCGTGCAGTTCATTTTTTTAGGTTTTAGATTCATTTCTCATCTGCACACCCAAAATTACCAAAACCGGCAGAAATAGTTTTCACCCATAAACATTTGGCGACCACAGTGGGAGATTAATCTCTCGGTTGCAATATCAATTTCCAATTTCCAATTTCATTTTTCAATCCCGATTTCAAGATGGTGGAACTTAGGTCTGGATCAGCAATCAATTTCAATGGAACTAGCGCTGACAACACTCTCGGTGTTGATGTCCCTGTCAGTGGAGCTGCCGTGCAGAATTTGATGCCGCCTCCTCTACCACCAACACTAGCGGAGAGCGATATAATCCAGTAAGCGTGACACCTCCTATCACCAGAGCCAGAGAAGTCGCAAACCCTGGCATTTCTTCAAATATAACGCCTCCACTCGTCAATAAAGCAACTGCCGCTCCACCATCAGGATGAGAGACCGGAAGAGCCAGAGGAGGCCAACCCCTCTTCCCAACGGTGTATCTGATGGTATAACTGGAAGAATCCCAATATTGATCGAGTTAGCACGGGTGCAGGAGATTCACACGAATAACATGGAACTGATCAAAGATACAATAAACCGCATACTCGATCTCCTCATCAAGATGACATCAGATATGAGCGGTTCTCCTGTCACGGAGATTTCCACACTAGGGATTGATCTGCGCAACTATCCTCCTCAAGTTAATAGTTTCACTATGAACCGGAAGCCGGTGGATCAGGAAGCGAGTTCTCTAGTAGAAAGTTTATGCGAACTTTTACACCTCTCGAAGAATCAGCGGGCGGAGACGTTTGATGTAATCAACCAGATAGCCATGGACATGCATTTAAATCCTTTGCGTCCAGAAGCCTCAAAACACCAGAGATGTCTGTGAATAATGTTATATTTACAGAAGAAGACATGATGGTGGAAGAAGGTCACAACCGGGCCCTACATGTTACAGCACGCATCAAGGATTTAGAGTTCACGAGGGCCCTCATCGACACGGGAACGTCTTCGAATGTGATTACTCTAAAGACACTCAGGATGGCCAAGGTTCTCCCAAGCAAGATCGTGTGATAGCCTACAACGATGACAGACTTTGAAGGAAACCAAACCAACACGTACGGGTGGTAGAGCTCAGGTTAGGGTCAGCAAAAAACCCTGGCGCTGAAACTCCCTTGATGTCAACTCTCCTTCCAGTAACATCGATGTACCACATGTCAGCATGATCAACATCAGCAGCGTAGGAAGCGTTCCCTCAGGCGTTACACCTTCGATCACCAGAGCCAGATCCACTACCGCCACACTCCTTCCTGTCGAGGATCATGATCGCAGCCAGCTAAGTTGCTGCAAAGAACCGATGTTGCTCATTTTGTTGATACTAGCCAGAGCTTCACCATAGCAACAACCACTATAAAGAATATTTCGTCCATGTGATGTTCCAAGCATCTCAGCATCATGTCCAGGAGAGTACAATAAGCTTGTATCAAATCACAGAGGCGTGGATTCAAGGTAGTACAACCAAAGTAATCTACACTTGGGGACTGAAGCCTCCTTCAGGTTTAGAAGCTTAAACGGAGTCACCACTTCACCAGCGAATACAATGGGAGCACATCTTCCATGAGAAAATAAACTCCAGATAATTACACATGGGGACTTTTGTCACGCTTCTAACTCACGGGAGAGCCTGATACACTCAAAGCCCAATCATGCGCGAAGGACATGCCTAGCGGAGACATAGTTAAGTAACTATCCTTAAACTAAATGTTTTATATCTATTAGGCATATCAAGTAAATTTAAACCTCTTGGTGTTGAGATGTACAAATTCCTCTACACCACTATTGTGTTGCCAGGCATACTGCCTCAACACTGTGTTGTCAAGCATACTACTTCAACACGTTTTCCTCTTGGTGTTTAGACGTGTAAATTCCTCAACACCACTATTGTGTTGCCAGGCATACTGCCTCAACACTGTGTTGTCGGGCATACTGCCTCAACACTGTGTTGTCGGGCATACTGCCTCAACACTGTGTTGTCAGGCATACTGCCTCAACACTGTGTTGTCAAGCATACTTCCTCAACATGTTTTCCTCTTGGTGTTGAGACATGCAAATTCCTCAACATCACTATTGTGTTTCCAGGAATACTGCCTCAACACGTTTTCCTCTTGGTGTTGAGACGTGCAAATTCCTCAACACCACTATTGTGTTGCCAGGCATACGGCGTCAACATTGTGTTTTCAGGCATACTGCTTCAACACGTTTTTTTCTTGGTTTTGAGACGTGCAAATTCCTCAACTCCACTATTGTGTTGCTAGGCATACTTCCTCAATACTGTGTTGTCAGGCATAATGTCTCAACACGTTTTCCTCTTGGTGTTAAGACGTACAAATTCCTCAACACCACTATTGTATTTCCAGGCATACTGCCTCAACATTGTGTTGTCAGGCATACTGCTTCAACACCTTTTCCTCTTGGTGTTGAGACGTGCTTCAACACCTTTTCCTCTTGGTGTTGAGACGTGCAAATTCCTCAACACCACTATTGTGTTTCCAGGCATACTGCCTCAACATTGTGTTATCAGGCATACTGCTTCAACACGTTTTCCTCTTGGTGTTGAGACGTGCAAATTCCTCAACACCATTATTGTATTGCCAGGCATACTGCCTCAACACGTTTTCCTCTTGGTGTTAAGACATGCAAATTCCTCAACACCACTATTGTGTTTCCAGGCATACTGCCTCAACATGTTTTCCTCTTGGTGTTGAGACGTGCAAATTCCTCAACACCACTATTGTGTTCCCAGGCATACTGCCTCAACACGTTTTCCTCTTGGTGTTGAGACGTGCAAATTCCTCAACACCACTATTGTGTTGCTAGGCATACTGCCTTAACACTGTGTTGTCAGGCATACTGCCTCAACACGTTTTCCTCTTGGTGTTGAGACGTGAAAATTCCTCAACACCACTATTGTGTTGCCAGGCATACTGCCTCAACACGTTTTTCGTTTGGTGTTGAGACGTGCAAATTCCTCCAAACCACTATTGTGTTTCCAGGCATACTGCCTCAATACTGTGTTGTCAGGCATACTACCTCAACATATTTTCCTCTTGGTGTTGAGACGTGCAAATTCCTCAACACCACTATTGTGTTCCCGGGCATACTACCTCAACACGTTTTCCTCTTGGTGTTGAGACGTGAAAATTCCTCAACACCACTATTGTGTTGCCAGGCATACTGCCTCAACACTGTGTTTTCAGGCATACTGCCTCAATATGTTTTCCTCTTGGTGTTGAGACGTGAAAATTCGTCAACACCACTATTGTGTTGTCAGGCATACTGCCTCAACACGTTTTCCTCTTGGTGTTGAAACGTGCAAATTCCTCAACACCACTATTGTGTTGTCAGGCATGCAGCCTCAACACACCCTTCTCTTGGCGTTGAGATGTACAAATTCCTCAACACCACTGTTGTGTTGTCAGGCATGCTGCCTCAATACATTTTCTCCTCTTGGTGTTTAGACCTACAAATTCCCTAACACCACCATTATGTTTCCAAGCAAACTGACTCAACACACCTCTCCTCTTAGTGTTGATATTCCTCAACACTCACCACTGTGTTACCAGGAAAACTGCCTCAACATCTTTCCTCTTAATGTTGAGATTCCTCAATACCCATTATTGTGTTGTCATGTATACTGCGTCAATACAATATTGTGCTGAAGGATCCACCACCTCAGCACTCGTCTTTGTATTCAAGGATCGCTACACCAACACTACATGGCACCAGTACTCCGTGGCCAAGACAGAAGCGCGCCAGCACAAAGATTGCAGATTTCACATGCATCTTCCCAAAGGTCAATCGAATTTTCTTGGTAATCTTCTCATGTCTTTCCCTTTAGATTTTTCATCCTTGTTTGTCACCATCTAATGCCTACCCACAATAGTGCAACCATTATGTGCTAGGCAGGGGACTTAATGTTGATAGTGGATTTTAGTTCAGGGCTAAAATTGTAAAACCAAATTTAATCTGTTAACATCCTACAAAGGGTAAAGCCATTTATGAGTGATGAATACTTCTTCTCTTTATTTATTTATTCGAAGCAATTCAATAAATACATAAAATTCACCCAGAATGGTGCATGTAGCAATAATCCCAAATATTCTGTGAGTTTTAGCATTATTAATTAATGTATGAATTGCCTTGTATTTCCTGTGTTGTTCTCAGCAGGACTCTCATTATTGGTGCGGCATGATGACTGATTGTTACTCTCAGCAGAGTAACATGAATATCCAAGTGTTAATAATGAAGCATGCACGAAATACCCGTACAGGCTATATCGTTCTCTAACAAAGAGAATCTCGTATCGGCTTGCTTATACTAGCCCGATCGAGCATATTTCATTCCCTAAGGGAAACCTGGACTGTCCATATTAGTCTCAGAAACGATCACGGCTACACAAGTTGACCACGCAATTTAACCAGCCTAGACGAACCTTAACAGGAGCAGGCGATTACTGTAATGACCACGGCGGGCCGTTTTATGCCCTATCCGTTCAAACATTGCACGAACTCTTCCCAGCACGTCAAACGCCATCCCTAAAATAGGGTGGTTGCGCTGCTTTGGAAGAAGCTCGACGAGCAAGACTGCTTAAAAAAAGTCTCAAAAACATCGCGATCGTCCAACTTCACCAGCTTAGTTGGACAACCCAAATCATCCCGCGAATGATCAGTGAAGCGCTAATGCACACATTGGCGGGCCCACTTTGCCCTTACATGATCGGTTTTTCCACGCCACTCCATAGAGCAATAAAATGTTTCCTCAAAACATGGCTGGCGTGGTGCTTTAGCGGAATTCCAAAAGTGTCTTAGATTGATCACGACCATCCAACTTAGCCAGCCTATTTGGATGGCTTAGATCGCATCTAAGACCATCAGCAAGGTGCACACATGTTCACCATCAGCTCAATATGGGCCCCACACAATCGGCATCCTCAAAGGAGAAGTGCAGCTTGCCAAATCGCTTGGCCTAAGTTGCGTGTACGTGACCGGCTCAAAACCCTAATTAGGGTTTGCGGCATAGTATATGTGTCTTAGTTTGATCATGACCATCCATCTTCGCCAGCTTGGATGGAGGGTGTAGATATAGACTAAGGGGTCCAAAGAGCATCAGTGTGATCACTGTGGGCCCACATATGCGCGTGACCGATCGGCCTAGGCCAACCATGGCCAGGCACTTCGGAACGCACGCCCAAATGAGGCATGTCGCGCGGCCTTTAAAACCTTTTCGACAATTGATTTCTGCCGCAAAACAATCACGACCACTCATCTTTGCCAGAAAAATTGAGTGGCCTAGATTGCACCTTCATGAGACAAAGATGTACAGACATGTACACCGGCAAGACGTCTACACACATGCCCGGTTGGTCGCGCCAAAGACGTGTCCCATGCTTGGTTTCGGTCAAGCTGAAGAGTGATGCTTGCGCGCCTCTTCAAAGCCCTAAAACTCCATCAATGGTCGCATATGAGCGTCATAGATCATCTCGTCCATCCAACTCTACCAGCTTGGTTGGGCAGCCCAAGCTAGGAGTTAAATATCCAATAAGGTGTCATGGTGATTACCATCCGTCACTCTACCACATGGAGTGATCATCCAAGGGAGGTCTTGCCTGTGCAGTGTTGAGCACGAAAGTGCGACGCATTTTCACCCATAAATACATTAGCTGGGACTCATTTTATCACTAGTAAACTTGTTTGTAGGTGTTTTTGTGAAATAAGTTCTTATGGAGAAAGTTGCTCGAAAAGTGGTTTTTGTACCCCGGAGGACACATGTTATTCGGACTCTCAGTTTTGGATAAGGGGTATCTCAACGGATAAGGGGCATCTTCCTTACTTTTTACACCCCATAAGTCAAGTGATAAAGGGACACCCTACAAGATTAAGGGGAGGTCATCTTCTTCGTTTGAATTTTGAATTTTGGCGGGAAAATGGCTACAGAATTAGGGTTTGTTAATTGAAGTAGTTTCACTGAGATTAAAGAGCTGAAATTGAATAGGCATATTCCTTAAACCTAAACAAGCCTGGTATGGTCGTTTGATTTGATCAGAATTGGTTAGAATGGTGATTTAAAGCAAACAAATAGAAAAGCAAATTGGTGGGAAAAATAGTTGCAGCACAGTTTAAATTAGGGTTCGAGATTTAACCAAGAATTAGTGGAATTCAAACGCTGGATTTAATCATGTGGGCCTTTTAAGGGTAAACATGGATGGTAATGGTCTTGTATTCGTTCAAAATCGGTTGGATAATCGGGTTTAAAGAAATCATGGTTTTTGGCTATTTATCTGCGTACATTTGTGAAGTGGTTCGGCTGAGATTTAATCGGACATCTAGTTAAAATTAGTTGGAAAATGACCTGTTTCATCAAAACAGGGAATGTATGTGCCCTGGAATCGATTTAAGAGGTAGTTACGTGGACATATCATGAACCAGAGGTTAGAGCAATACGCGGAATTCTGTTGGGTTGGTTTTGGAAAGTTTTCGTGTGTATTTAGCGAGTTGGGCGTGACCAAGAGACGTGTAGCATTGAGTTTGAAGTGTGTGGACTGCTGTAGTCATGGGAAGAAGATAAACAATGAAATAAAACCCGTGTAATGGCAGTGGAGAATAATGAATTGAAGAAAGGATATTTTTCATTAAACCGAGAAGATTTGGATATTATCAAGTATAAAAAGGCAGTTGAGGAAGCATACAAGGGATATCGAGAGTTTGGGGAGAAGAATAGAGAGTTACGGAGCAACTTCTCTGCTGCTACAGAGAAGAAGAAGAAGAAGAAGAAGAACATTAGACGCATACTGACTGTCGCAAAGAACTGTAGTTTATAAACAGCACTCGTAACAGTCAGTTTGGCACGCTTATTTTGAATTTGCAACAACTCTTGTAACGGTGACTTTTGTAACGCCAGTACAGCGTTGCAGTTTCATTGTAATATTAGTTTTCTTCAATAAAAACACCATTTGAGCTATGAATAATATTTTTGAGTGTGTTTTCATTATGAGAAACTAAACCCCATCACTGGGACGACGGAGGAAGTTGGTTTTCACCCATGTGGTAATTAAATTAATTCTTTTATAACTATTTGCATATAATTTAATTGTTTTATGATTTTTATTAATTATTTGTTATTTTGTCTGATGTCGCATGCTTGGTTTCAATTACTTTTGATGCGTCATGCTCACAACTTACAACTAATGTTTTATGAAATCTACTTTGGCAGAGAATAGAGTTAATATTTCTTTTATTTTGAGCTATAAGTGCCTAGGATTAATTTCTCAACCACTTGAATATGGAAAACAGTGAAATCCCGAGTCCCAACAAATTCTTCATCTTGTGACACATTTTGTATTTATTTTATTTATTTCTAGTATTTTTGTTTATTAAATCTGAAATTCAATCTCAACAAAGTCCGAGTGAGCGATAACCTATTTAATACAACATCATTAAAAATACCTATCATGCAGCCTCCAAACGATCACTCGAAGATGGCTAGACATGCACCTGTTTTAAGACGCTTAATCCGCGACTTACTCCGCTAAGCTTTAAAACAGCGATGCTTTATGCATATTGAATATATATTCGATGCATTACATGCATATAGAATATACACAATATTTCTTGAATGTCGATTTTCTAAATAACTCAGTTATTTAACCTAGCACCATTTTCTACTTCATGTGGGTCCCACGATCCACACTCGAGATATCAAACATGTCACAAACTGGGGGATACTTACTGGGGTATTGGTCTAGCGGTTTACAGCGTGCAGCGTGCAACGCGCCATCACAAGAACGTGTCAGGAGGCATGGACAGTTAGCGATGATGGGAGAAGTGGGCCAAGACGTGATCATGCAATCACCCACACGACCCCACTACTCCATCACTCAACTTCCTCCACTTCCTAAGAAATGAGGGTTTGCGCTCTATGACTTGTATAAATAGGTCCTTTGCCTATTTCCAAAAAGGAGACACAGACAAGCAAAGAAAACCAAGTGTTGTCATGCGTATCCAAAAAACACCAGAGCTGATTGCTTATATTATTGCAAGCCAGTTCGATATTCTGATACAAGTCATAAACATCCAACACCTTCACAATCGCAACACCTTCTTCGCTTCCCTCCCTAATATCAACCCCATCTCCTTCACTTTGTGACCGAAGCAAGTTTGGAACGGCCATTTCTTGGTTTAGGCTAGAATTGTATAGATTGATCTCTCGAATCAAAAGCACTCCCGTGCAGTGCATATGTTTAGGGTTTAGATTCATTTCTCATCCACACACCCAAAATTACCAAAACCAGCAAAAATAGTTTTCACCCATAAACACTAATATATCCGAAATTCTAAGAAACATCCAACACTTATCTAATGCCTTTGAGCTAAAAGTTACCTAGTTAGACAAAATTAGCTATGTTCTGACCAACCCCTCGCAGCCCTTGTCGAGTCCGTATTCCATGCATTATATTTGGCCGCACCCCTTCTCCTTGCAGATTCAGGCTCCTCATATGTTTTTCCTGATGCTATGTTTGGAACGGGTAGTGCTGGTACTTCTAGTAGTTCTGTTGGTTCTGGTGCGAGTGTTGTCGGTGGTGGATTAACCTCCCCATAACCTGGATTTTCCACTGCTGCCACTTTAGCTGCGATAAGGGATGCGAATTATCTTCGCAAACCTGGATTTAATGTTCATGAATTGATTCTTGTATAAGTACTTTGTATTATTACGAATCAATCCGATTTCGATTCAATTTTTTCATGATTATTTCTATGAGATATTGAACAATTTGAACAACTCTATTGAAACACATTTAAATTCATTTGATTATGTATAGTAATTGATTGATCATCATATTTGTTCTAGAAGTGTTAGATGAATATGAATAAGTGGAAAATGTTCAAATGGCTAAATTCGGTTGACTATTATTGAGCCAATTTGGTATACACGTTTATGTATGGTTACCCATATATAAATGAGCGTATAATTCATTTGTGTGTAACAAGCTAAGAATACCATCTGACGGTGGAGATTGATTGCTTTATTTCTAAGCAGACTTAGCTTGAATCTTAATTTAGGGTTTCATATAATGGTGGACATTGATTGCTTTGTTACTAAACTATATTAGCTTTGATTGTAAGCAACCCTAATTTGAAAGACTATATAAGGGGGAACTCTAGCAACTGGGAAAACTAATCCCCTTACTTTTGTGTGTACTAGTTGTATACTAGAGTCGACTCTCCATTAACCTGGGTTTTTCATTCTCTTGATAAACCACTATAGGTTTAATGACTAAAAAACTTAATTTGGGATTCGTGAAGCCAGGTCCAACTATTTTACTTCTTAGTTGCATATCCTGATCTTACTATTCTATAATGTTTGAGTTTTATCTTCTCTAAAATTTACTCGAGATTTATCTCTGTTAGGTAAGATACAAGAAATCACAAAGTTATTCGTCTCAAACTTTGTGGTTCCTCAATAACTTGCTCAACCACCATATAGTTAAGTTATTGTGAGGTGACTAATATTATAGGTTTTACTCGGTGTTGTAAGACCGGGATTATTAGTTAGTTCATGTTCACCTTGATCTAGTATCATAAGACGGAACAAAAACAAGATAGATATAACTGTGTGATACAGATTTATTTATCAGATAGATTTATGTGGGAGACTTGTGAAAGCAGATTTTAGATTTAATTTTAAAACTAAAAATTTGACAAACTCAATTAAAGTGATATCAAGATTTTAAAACTAACAAAGACATGGATTCCACTATTGGCCAAGATTGAATGATGTTGTAGAAAGTTTAAAAACCTAGTCACCTTTTAATATATTTTTTCTAAATTCATTAATATTAGGCATATTTTAAAATGTTACTTGTATTCATTAAGAATAAATTATTAATAGACTTAACAAAGTATAATTTATCAAATTAAACCTCAAGTAATTAAAAAAATAATGCGATCAATTAAAAACTCTGCCAAAGCAGTGAAAAAGTTAATTATAATAATTAGACTAGAGAAATTTTAATTATTTAAAATTATTATCCAACAATCATGCGCACATAGCTTCCTCATGTGCCTTGGTTACACGAGAATTAGCTCATCATGGTGTAAATTATCTCAAAATGTTTATTTATTTCTTAAAAATTGTTTACAAGATGAATAATGGAGATACAATACAAAGTAAACGTCACAGAAGGGAAACTATATTTAGAAACTGTCACAAGAAAACAGTCATTAAGGTTACAATATAAGACACTAAAGAAACGACAGTCTTTTAGTGTAGACAGTGCTTCTTCTTATCTTCCTCTCTGTTGATGAAAACGATTACTCCGAAATGTGGTATTTCTCTCCAAACTTTGTATGTCCCCCTTCCGTGACCTTTATATACTCCACATGACCAAGAATAATGTCTCATAACTCCACAAAATCTCCACAGTAAAGGAAAATTATTCTCGGGATCGGGAATAATTTCCTTTTTTTTCTTCTCTACGTGCGATATCTTCCGGATGACTCTCCTTATTTATCTCATTCATACTCCAAACACGACACAAATTAATTCAATTGCTCTCTAGACATACGCCACCCTCTGAATTGCACACACAAAACTCAGGATGAACTGAAGAAACCCGAGATACCATGTTTTCTAAAAATCCACGTAACAATGCTTTTCTTTTGAATATGAAGTAATTACCGGCCCTATTTGGATGAAACAAGATATTCCTGACCCAAACCCACGAAGAAATCTCACCAAATCAACCCAAAAATATTCCACATGAATATCGTATTTTTCACCTCTTCCCTGTTTTCTTCAACATAATTATCCATCCCAATATTGTTGATTCTGATGCCCATACCAGGCTTGTTATACCCAAAATAGAAGACCCAATTAATTCCAAACCTCCCTAGAACAAATCCAAAAGTCGAATAGAAAATTGGTTCTTTTCAAACCATTTTTCCCGCCATAAATGTTCTTCACGGAAGAAGAATATGGTTGCCTCTATCTAGAGTAGGGGTACGAATAACATGTTGTTGTAAATAGTAAAGAGGGTCCCCCTTATCAACTGGGTGCCCCTTATCCAAAATGAGGGTCCGTTTAGAAGTTACCCTTCGGGTGCCTTTAATAAAATTTTCGGGTGCCAATAACATTTTTCTGGGTGTCTCCAACATACCTCAAGGGTGAATGTAGTAGTAATTTTCTCCGGGGGTGCATAAACCACTTTTCGAGCAACTTTTTCTACACAAGTGTATTTATTCAGAAACACCTGCAAACACATAAAATAACCAAATAAGTACACAATTGAGTACCAACAATGCAGAAAATTGAGGACAACATAGACACAAAAAATGTGTCTATCAAATACCCCCAAACTTATTATTTGCTAGTCCTCAACGAATGTTCTAGGAAATAAAAATCCTAACTCACTGTCGTAGGCATCACAATTGCACTTAGTGTATGCAACATGCCTTTGAACCCCTAGGTGGCCCTGGTAGCCGAGTTATAGTCTCGGGAGGGTTTACAAGAGGTGTACATACAAAACTTTATACTCTAAACCATATATACCTATGCAGAACCTTGGAATAACACTAAAAAACCTCATTGGTTTTCATACTCTCATTAACTACAGGAGGAAGTACCTTGATGCGGATTCCAATTGTTGTACACGAGTTTGCAGTCAAGCATACTAAAAATCATATATATATATATATATATAAGTGACGGAGCTCTACTCAGATAGTCGTAGTATGTACATCAATATCCGAAGTCAAACAAATCACATGAATAGATCAAGAAGATGGATATAGAGAAAAACAAAGATGGTTTTTTATGTTGACTAAGGTGAGCGGTGTTTCCCATATCTGTCTAAAAGCCCGTGCCAAGACGAACCTATCCTAATAGACTGAGATATCGGCCTGACTAATATCAACACAACTGGCATATACAAGGGAACCAGTGGTCGATAATCCTAACTCTAGATCAACTCAACTGGCATATACAAGGGAACCAATAATCGATTTTATTGAATTTATTCTGGTTGGTCTGATGGTCTGTCTTTTTTTTCCTGGTATCTCAATCACTCTATTTCACCCTGGCTTTGGTAACAATTTGATGCATGTGCCCTATCAAATTACTTAGAGAAACATATTTAAAATAAATAAAAGAAAAACAAAAAGGTGAAAAGGAATCAACGAGATATGGCTAAACTACCATGTTATTTCTAACACTTGAACTTTGTGCTTTTATGAATAGACTTTACAACCAAGATGTTTCCATCCAAAATATTTTTATGGGTTCCTCAACTCCTACAAACAAGATACTTCCATCCACTTAGATCGATTAGTGTTATCCTTAATTGGCACAAATTTCTAGGCTTTGGAGTTTATTTATTGTAACTAAAAGCTAACAAAAAGTTTCTTCCACACCCCTAAACTTAAATCTAACATTGTCTACAATGTTTCTAATGAAAGAGCAATACCAAAAGTATAGTAACACGAGGAAAAAGTAAAAAGTGAAGTCGGAAAGATAGTACCTGGGTAAACTGTGACAATCCTTCTACTGAAATTAGGGAAGAAAATAATATACAACATACAAACCTCCTAGATGGTCAATCAAGGGTAAACACTCCAGAGGGACCTTCTCAACATCACTTGTAGCAAGGGATCTAAAAAGGGTTTCAATCTCTGACAGTTAACCTTTGAAGAACTACTACCATCCGGTGCCTCGATCTCAACATCTCCATGAGGAAAGACAATACGAACAATAAAAGTACCCGTCCACCGAGAATATAACTTCCCAGGGAAGATATGCAAGCGGGTATCATACAAAAGAACTTTTTGACTTAGAAAAAATGGCTTTCTTATATATTTCTATCATGCACAAGTTTCATTTTGTTCTTATAATCCTTAGTATAATCGTATGTATCTTTATGAATCTCTTCCAACTCATTGAGCTGGAGTTTCCCTATGGGTTATTGCCTTGTCAAGTGAAAAATTTAGCTGTTTAACAGCCCAGTATGCTCTATGTTCTAACTTAACAGGTAAGTGACATGCCTTGTTATACACAAGTCAATAAGATGACATTCCAATGGGGGTCTTAAACGCAGTAAGTTAAGCCTATAAGGCATCAGTAAGCCTAGACGACCAGTCTTTCCGATTAGGATTAACTGTTTTCTCTAATATATGTTTTATCTCTCTATTGGAAACCTCTACTTGACCACTAGTCTATGGATGATACGGGGTAGCTACCTTATGTGTAATACAATATTTCTTCATCAAAAGCCTAAAAGGTCCATTAAAAAAGTGTGACCCTCCATCACTAATTATAGATCGCGGTGTACCAAAATGTGTAAGTATATTATCTTTCAAGAACTCAATCACAACCTTATGGTCATTGATTTTACACGTGACCTCCTCAATCCACTTAGAGACATGGTCTACAGCGACAAGGATGTATATGTTACCAAAATAATTATGAAATGGACCCATAAAGTCAATACCACACACATCAAAGACCTCAACAACTAAAATAGGTTTCAAGCGCATCATGTTCCTACAGGAAATGGTTCCTAATTTCTGGCAACGTTGACAAGTAACACACTAACTGTGGGAGTCTTTAAATAACGATGGCCAATAGAATCCACACTGCAATATCTTAGCAACAGTCTTCTTAGCACTAAAGTGACCCCCACAAGCATGATCATGACAAAAAAAAAAATACTGGACTGGTAAATCTCAGGTATACATCTCCTAATAATCTGGTCTGGGCAATCCTTAAACAAATAAGGATCATCCCAAAAGAAGTGCTTAACCTCAACTAAAAACCTAGAACGATCTTGTTTACCCCAATGTTGGGGCATTCGATCAGTTACAAGATAATTCACTATATTCGGATACCAAGGTAATCAAGAATATAAAGCACAGTTTGGCTAACTTTGGCTATGTAAATGGCGGTTCAGATTTGTCCTCACAAGAGATAAATCTAAGGATGTAATCGTTTGTCATAAGTGATGGTTGTGATTGGAATTACAAATGCATCTATCGGAAAAAATTTATCATGTCATTAAGGTTCCATAATTATTCATAATAACTCCATTAATTTTCCATGATAATATTTTATTAAATATCAAATTAAAAAAGATAATATATTAATTATTCTACTAATGATGATAATAAATATATTTAATTAGCTAATATTTAAGATCAGTTTGGTATTGCTGTGAACTTTACAAAAGTGTTTTTCCGATGTACGTTACTGTGCCGAGCTATGTAAAAAGAAAAAATTGAATGGTTGTCGATATACGTTACTATGCGGAGGTCTGTAAAATAAAGCAATTGAATGGTTGCAAATTATAAATTAAAGCTAAAACTATTTTAAAAAGTGATCAAATTTTGTCTGGGAAAATATCAAGTTCAGTTATAGTTAGTGAGAAAACGACAAAAGAACACATCTCTAAAAATTGTTTATATATTTTATGTGGTTAAAATAAGTAATTTTTTTACTATTAGAGTAATGAAAAGGACGCCGCAAGGCTTTTATTATAACTCAACATCAAAATCGACATTACAGGAGATGGTGGGAAACCTAGCAACAAGATGGGCGCCGACACCTTTTTGAATAACGATCCCTAACCTATGAAAAAGAGAATTTCCCATTTTTGAAATTGGCATCATGTTGAGCCATGCGATTCCTTATTCGCTTCAAAAAAATTACAAAATCCAAACCAAGTTCACCGAAGGTGGAAAAGGCCAGTACCCCAAACCCATAACCAAGTGAAGTTCAAACACTCAAGTATTTATTGTTCTAGCGGGTAACAGCTGCAGAAATGGAATGACCTGAAATGAAGTTGCGAGTACGAGCACTAGTGAAAGGGGAAACTCCAGTAACATCAAGGCAAACATCCCTACCATCTTCCCAATTATAAGTTATGATATCAGCTGGACGAAGTTACTTTCCATTGATGACGCCTAAGGAAACCTCCTTTCTAGCTACCACACCAGCACGATAAAACATATCTGCCAAAATATCCTTCACCAAATCATGTCTGAATTTGAGCCCGACCTCACTTGAACAATGGATAGCATGATCGCCAAAAATATCCATAAGCTTGCCACAACAAGAGCACTTACTTCCATTAGCAAAAAGTGGTATTGCCAAGCGGTACTGAAGCACTGAGCTAAATTGTCTAGGCCCAACAGCCTGGCCAAGGCTAGGAATCGGGATTGCCTTGAGGAAGTCCATAGCATGGACGGATCTGTTACACTACCAAACAACAACCTCACATGAAGATAGAGCAAAGGTGGAGGGTACCTGATCTCGAACTGCACCAAAATAAATAGCCTCCAAAGACTTCATGTAAAGGGGGGCGGTATCGTTAATGTTGAAATCCGAAGAGGTAATCCCGCAAGTTTTCTTGAAAAATTGTAAGGCGCTGTGGAATTCAGGACCGGGGACTGTGGTGGCAGGACTCTTTAAAATAGAATGCTGCAAATGTTGGGTCTGCACCTGAGAAGCTAGGTAGCAGTAATTTATTGTATCTGACATCGTAAGTATACCAAGTCCCCCGTCCTTGATGGGAAGTGTAGCCAATCGTTGTTGGACCAACCCAAAATCTGCACCATCTCCAACCACCAGACGACGAAGATACTACAAGAGATAGCCATCAAACCGTTCAGCTGCAGGTGCTAGCGTCTTCGGGCAGGTGGTACACAAGGAAAAATACAACCTCGATACCCCAATACAACTACGTAAGAGCAGGAGTTCGCATTGGGGATCTTGCAGCTCTTGGATTTTGTCCATAAGCTGTATGGTCTTATCAATTCTATGCGTCACGGTACTGCAGCAAAAATTCGAATCTAAACTTACCGGCCCACCAAGCAATCGCACACCATCTTTGGGCTTACCAATATTCACAGGAAAGGCATCGGCAACATCCCTTCTCGTGTCATACGAAGGCCAAAATAGTTCGGTCTTTGAAATATTTAGATGTAACCCGTAGCCTGGTCCATCTTCCTGAAGAATTTTAAGAGCTTTGGATACCTCCATCGTATCGCCTGCTATGGTGCCATCGTCCAGATACCAAGCATGGAAATCTAGACTACAATTTGAAGCAATCTTCTCCACGAGTGGGTGTAGAGCTAAAGAAAACAACAGGAGGCCAAGGGGGTCGCCTTGTTGTACTCCTTTTGTAGAGGATAAGATGTGGTCATGGTAATATAGCATGGCGGTTGTGTATAACAAAATTCAACCCAGTATGCAATACTAGGGCATCGAGTGCGCACCTCTCTAATGATAGCAAACCGATCAACGAGATTAAAGGCGTTAGAGAAATCGATCAACAACATATATTTGGTGGCATCAGAACCACATAACTCAAGCAGTCTGTTTGTTGAGTGAAAAATGCCTTCCCCTCCTCCCGGAACACCTACGCCAAGCTGGAAGTTGACAAGATAAGTATTCAAGCTTTTACAGACCGAGTTGGCAGCCATTTTGGATCACAGCCTACGCCATATAGTACCCACCGCAATGGGTCTCAAACCACCACCAGGCTTGAGCAGCGGCGTCAAGGGAGCGCTGGAAACGACTTCACCTAGAACTGAGGGACATTTGCCTGCGAGCCAAAGATTTACGACACTATTAATCGACTACATCACGTCATCCGCAATAGCAGCACTAGCACCACTCAAAGCATCAAGGAGATGCTGAGCTCTGAGGCCGGCCCTGCCATAGTACGTTCCCTTAGGAAAGATCTTAAGAGCAGCAAGGACGTCTTTAGCATTCACAGACATGGCAGGAGACGAAATGGCTTCTGCGGGAATGATAGGAGGCCGAGCTAGAGGATGTTTATGTTGGAGTTCATGTAGAGTATCTGGAGTCGGAGGAGCAACACCACTAGATGAGAGGATATGTATAGCCGCGGTGTAGTGAACATAACTTAGCTTCTTCCTGCAGGTATCCAAATGTTTGCTAGTTTTCTTCTTGCTGGGAGCACGCTGCTTTGGAGGCTGTTTAGTCAGGTTAAGCAACTATTGAACTAAGCTGAGACAGCCAGAAGGCTCATTCCAAGTCATTAGCGCTTTGTTGATCGCGGCTGTTTGTAGCTTCTTTCTATTTCCAGAGCGCTCCTCACTCGAGTTTTGTGGCTCATACAGGTTTAAGGTACAAATCGGCAGCAAAATAAGACGTATCCAGCGATATTTTTCATAAACACTTTTTATGAAAAATGTGGTTTTTCATAAACACTTTTTAAAAATCAATAATTGCTTAATATTTATTGTTGCTAAACTAAAGTATATTTCAGCGACACTGTATAACATAAAATGTGGTTTGAAAATAAAAAATAATTATCTTTAAAGAGTAAAATATAACGAATAGAAATTGGTGATATATAAATTTAAGGATAATTTTTGTCAGTTATAAAAAAAAAGATGGGAGAGAATTGGAAAATAAAATATGAGATTAGGGTTGTAAATGCATTTTACTACAACCTACATCCAAAGGATAGAAATATTCTACTCATGCAAGTGAAAGTAAGGACATGACGATAGACACAAGGATTTACGTGGTTCGGTATGATTACCTACGTCCACGGGGGTGAAAGGATGAATCTTATTACTTCAAGGTGTTACAATGGTGTTGTTCTTCCAAATGAACTCACTTACAAGATGATCTAGCTCTCAACTTTACTTCTTACTCTCGTGATTACTAGTCTCTCTCTCTCTTCAAACAACCGCCCCTAATCTTGGATACAAGTTCTTCTATTTATAGGATAGGCTACATACAATCAAACTAGGGTGTTGATCACAACATAACTTGAATTCACGTCGTCGGGCCTACTTGCGTCGTCCCTTCCCCTGTGACTATGACCGATGCTCTTTGTTTCCTTTATAGTTTCTCGTCCGAGCCGATCCGTTCAAGTGTTCTCTTAGTGCGATGTCGCCCTTCCGATTCTGTTGCCCATGCAGTTGGCCGATATGACACGTATCTTCTTATCCCTTTGACTACCGCTCCTCGTTTGACCTAATATGTCTCGTTTTCCATCTTTGTCAGAGGCATGTGGTCAAGTCTTGTCCGACAGCTGTGGAGTGATTATGCCCGATCCACGTGGCTCCTTAAATCTCGTGCCAGCCAGCCTCTATCATATGTTTCTCGTCTCTTTGTTTTTGGGTACATCATAGCTTAAGATGTTGCCACCTAGCCCTGTGAATAATTTACACCTACATTTATGCCACTTCTTTCGCTCGTGTGGCATCCACGAGTAGAAGAAAGTCGTCCCAGCTTCCCACATCCTCGTTCATTCCGCGAATTCCGCCATGCAGTCCCCCATTAACTCCACTTTATTACCTGTAACCGTCGGCGTCGGTTACAACTTCCCTTCTTTAAATAGCCCATTTCTTATTTTCCTTCTTCTTCTTCACCATTTCTTATTTAGTTTCCATATGCTGCACCTTTTTCTTCGAGATGCCTCATCACCTTCTACCTCAGTAAGTCCTTGTCTTCTTGATTTTCTCCCTTAATCTCTCCAATTGATACAGTAGATGCAGTTATGTTTTCATCGTCCCAACCTTCTTCATCGATTTCCGAGTTCTGCATTATTCCCGTCAATGGATTCTTCCTCCTCCATGACTGGGAAAAGGTGTATTGATGATGTTTTTTCCGAGATTGATGCTTTTCCCCTTTATTCCCTGTTTTAGTTTGATAGTCCCTCCAAGTACGATGATCGCTCCATGAAATATATCTTTCCTGATGATTCTCTTTCTATTTCGTGCAGGTCCGAGAAAAGGGTGAAAGATCTCTCTGATGAAGAGTTCATTGAGCAGTTGAAAGAGAATTACGATTTTCAGAATTACGAAGTTACCCTGGTCTCGGGCCAAAACAGTGCCTTGAAGAAGGACGACGTGGGAAAGTATGAGAAGTCGGCTGATTGCGTGGTCATTACTCAGGGCTAGCTAGAGAAAGGACTTTGTCTCCCTTTGTACAACCTTGATATCCCTTTTTATTACGAGATTCTCTCCCAGCTCAAGCCTTATCGCGCTCTGGCTTAGTGGACTGGCAATACCTTTCGAATTATGGATGAATGGAGAGCTTGCCGAGATGGTCATGGCTCTACCGCTGAATGGTCGACCTATAAGCCCGAGGACGCTCCTGAATATACCGTTGCCAATTTCCTTGCCAACTATCGATCCGGTACCTCAACCAATGGTGATCTTTCCGGTTTTACTGCCAGTCTGCATCGTCATAGAACTATTCCCAAGAATTTTGAGAGGATGATGTTGGAAGCTGATCCTATGGGCCAAGGTTCTAATAGGCGACCCCGTCATACCAATGACCCAATTTATCCCCGAGTTCCTCTTCTTGTCCGAGGTCCCATTCTACATGGTAGCTTCTCGCCGCCTACGTTTCCAGCTGAGCCCTACCCTTTCTGGGTGGTTAATGACGATAGGGTTGATAAGGTATTGCTTTCTTCTACTTTCCTCCATTTCTACTTTGTTATTTTTGACGCCAATCGCATGCTTGTTGTCTTTGAATCCTCGGTTCAACTCTTCCAAAGCCGCCGCATCGTCGAGAAAGAGGGGCGCCGGCACAAGGGTGGAGGAAGACCAGGGGAAGGTAACAAACACAGTCATCCTATTATAAGTACATGTACTTTCCCATGTTTTTTGCCTTCGCATGTTCTGACGAGAAACCTTGTGCAGAAATATCCTAGGCACGATGACGATGAAGTCGATGAGTCCAATGTGCATGAGGCTAATCCCCAACCTCCTAGGCGTAATCCTAGCAGAGGCAAGCAAGTTGTTAAGCCACCTCCGAAGAAGAAACCAATCATCGATATTTCCGATGAGGATGAGCTATTTGGTGATGATTTCTCGGCTGACAAGGGCGATGGTAAGGAGATGGGCGAGAAGGTCGATCCTGAGGTGGTCGTTAATGCTGAATCGGGCGATAAACAAGAACCCCTGAAGGCGCCCGAGGTAGGAAATACTGTGAATTCCAAATCGGAAGTACTTCGTCATCTGCCCCAGATTACTGGTGGGTCCCCGTCCGGTGTTGAAACCTCCTTTACTTTCTCTGGCCCTATCTTGAACTCCCTTGGAGCGCTTACTTCCCCCGATTTTGGAGCGTACACTAGTGAACAAATGCTCGATGCAGTGCCCCTCTATGGTGATATCGCTCAGACTCTTGACACGGTGGTGAGTGACTCTGCATGTTTGGGCGATGTCCCATTCCTTAGTTTCTTTTTTATCGTCGCCTGCCGTTCTAACTTGCTTACGTGGGTCAGATACTTAATCGAGTATGGTTAGATGCTTCCAATCGTCAACGGGAGAGGAAGTTGGTGGAAACTCTCCAACTTCAACTGCAGAACGAGAAAAGTCGCGCACGCGAGCTGGAAATCAAACTCGCTGATGCTCAAGGTATGTTATAATTCTATAAACCTTAACTTAAGTTGATTGAATTTATCGTGACAGTATCCTGAGTCGGGTATCCTTCTTCTAGCCGAGAGATCTAGTATAGGTTTAGATGCTTCTTCGGAGTTTAGAATCATGAAGAGGAAGTGGGATACCGAAAAGGATTTAGTGGAGAATCTTTATCGGCGTATTGCAAATAAGGATGGTAAAATAGATTGCCAGGCCAGTGAGATTGAAGAACTTCAAGGTGAACTAGAACGCTATCGCCAGTTTGATTATGCCCCTAAAAAAATAGACAATTTACGGGCTCATTTGGGTTCTTCCCAACATCTGGTTGCTGAGAAAACTGCCTTGGCCACAATCTTAGGGAAGCGGGTAGACGCTTTACAACTGCAGTCGCGAGACCTTCACGAGGATCGCCGACGAATATTGAGGGATAAAGATGTAGTGGAGCGAGCTAACCAGGATCTGCTGGGAAGAGTGGGTGATTTCAACAGAGTGGTGGGCGAACTAGAATGGAGTAAATCGTAACTTTCAGTGCTCCAAGTGTCGCGCAATCGGTTGATGGATGAGTGGAGCGAACATAAGAAGTACTGCCCCTGTAATGAGTTCAACGAGCAGTACTATAACAAGCTAACCATGAAGTTGTATAAGGTCGAGGATGAATTGTCCAAGTCGGTAGAGTCGCTTCAGTCTGTGTTACCCGCCCTTTCAGGTCTTGTAGTCGATGTGTTGAGTCCGTTCCTCAAGATTAGATTATTCTCTGTACTTGTGAAATTGCTAAGCCCTCGCTTAATAAATAGCTCCGTATTTGTTGTGATCTTGTAGCCGAGCAGAAGTGTTCTCATGAATTGGATTTGGAAGTCCTACGGTTGAAACAGGTCGAGCCGATTTGGGTTCCAAGCTGTCCGATGCCGAAGAAACCGCTTCTCAGCTTACCCAGCAGCTCGAGGATGAACGCGTCTCCCATGCCGAGGAGGTGGACAAAAAGGTTCGGACGGGTATTGAGGAGTGGGTGGAGAATAAGCGGCGCGAGGTCGCGCAGAAGAGGGATGGCGATGTTCCTCCTAAGGCTTAATTTCTCTTTTTGTAGTGCTGCGTCACTAATTTGCCCTTTGCTCTGGGTTGTAAATCACTTTGAACACATCTTCCCCAATTTACTTCTGATACGCTGCTTGTTTGTTTAAATGGGGGTGCTGCATCGCCCATGCTGTTTATTTTACTGTTGTTGAACTTTTCATTTTGTATGGTTGCATGACACTTTTCGTGCTTTCTCAATGGACGCATGACGCTATCGATTTGGCTTGTGTTCCTTATGTTATTCCTGCAATCGTTAATTATGTATGTTAGTACTTTAACCTTTTCTGTCAAACACGCCCAACAAGGAGGGTCATCGGGCCCAATGCCATGTCCTGATTGGGGTATCTCATCACTATCTCTTGGATTCAGTGGAAGGGTATTAGTCAACCTAATTCTAGGCTCGATTGCCCCGAGCGGTTATCGACCAACCGAACTCAGGCAAGTGGTCACATCCACCTGCGATGGGGGCGGCCTTTAAATTGTAAGTAGGCCACCTAGCTGAGAAGACCTCGCGTCTCAACAACCTTTGGAACTAGTTTCCAACCACCAGAACCCTTAGGCTACCTCGGCACTTGCACACTGCCACTGCCCCGAGTACGAATAGCCAGGCGACTGTAAGGAACCTCGGCACTTCCACACTGGCTTTGCCCCGAGTACGAATGCCCATTCGAGTGTAAGTCACCTCGGCACTTCCACATTGGCTTTTCCTCGAGTACGAATGACCATTCGAGTGTAAGTCACCTCGGCACTTCCACATTAGTTTTGCCCCGAGTACGAATGACCATTAGTCGCTCATGCCCCATCTCATACCCCTCGCGGTTTTATAGAAATAGAAGACAAGAATGCTCACCTTTTCACCGTGCCTCCCTTCATGGGTGGTAGAGTTTCAAATACTTGATGTTCCAGGGTTTCGGATCTTCTGTTCCATTGAGTCTTAGTAGCCGATACGATCCCTCGCCTGCCTTAGACGCAACTATGTACGGTCCACCCCATTTTGGTGCCAGTTTTCCACCCTTTTTGTCTCTCTCCCATTCAACCAGAAACTTTAGTACTTGCTGCCCTGGTTGGAACTCTCTTGGCCGAACATGTTTGTTGTACTCTCGCTGTAACCTTCTTTGATAGTTTTCCATTTTTTGTAACGCTATCTCCCTTGTTTCTTCCAGATCGTCGAGTTTTTCCAAAATTAGATTGGACGAGACGTTTCGCCTCCAGGCTTATGTTCTAGTAGTAGGGATCATCCCTTCTGTTGGTAGAATCGCCTCGGTTCCGTAAGTAAGCATGAACGGCGAGAACCCTGTAGCTTTCCTCCGTGTGGTTCTGTATGCCCATAAAACGTTGTATAGCTCCTCACACCAGTCACCATATACCACATCTAGTTTCTTCTTCATGTTGTCGGCGATCGTTTTATTAGTGATCTCATCATGCACATTACTCTAAGGATAGATGGGCGTTGCTTTACTCTTCCTGATGTTGTAGGTGTTGAACAATAGATCAATATTTCCCCCTGGAGTTGTTTACCGTTATCGGATACGATGGCTACTGGGATCCCAAAGCGGCAAATGATATGGTCCCAGATGAATTCGAAGACGTCTTTGTCTCGGATGTGCCTTAGTGGTGCTGCTTATACCCACTTAGTAAAGTAATCCGTGGACAGGATCAAGTATTTCCTCTGCCCCGTTCCTAAATGTAACGGTCCGACAATGTCTATGCCCCATTTGGCAAAGGGTCATGGGCTTATAACAGAGTTTAGGGGTACTCCTGGCGCCTGTATTTTCTTGCCGAACCATTGACATTCCTCACAAGCTTTCGCCATGTCCTTTGCATCTTCGTTCATATACATCCAAAAATAGCCCATTGTCTTTGCTTTGGCCGATAAGCTTCTCCCCGAGCTGTGATTTCCAGAGGCTCCATAGTGTAACTCGTGCAGGATTGTGTGGCCTTCCTCTTTACTTAGGCATCATAAAAGTGGTCCTAAGTAGGATTTCCTATATAAGATCCCTTCCCTTAGCTCGTAGGCGCCCGACTTGCTCTTGATTTTGTTTATCTCGGGCCGACCTTTTGGTAGCTCGCCGGTTTCTAGTTATTGATGTATTGGATTTCTCCAATCTCCCTTCTTATATCGCTCGGATGTGTTAATAGCTACATCGATCCGTACTTCTGGTGTTTCTGGGATTGAGGGAGTGAGGATCCTCATAACACGAATGCCTTCTATGCTCGGGTCTACCAACTGTGAGGCGATATAGGATAAAGCATCCGAGTGTCTGTTATCTTTCCTACAAATGTGGCGGAACTTAATGTTTGGTATTTGGCTGATATAAAATTGGGCAAGCTCCCCATATTTTTGTAACACAGGGTCGTGTGTAGCATATTTTCCCATAATCTGCCGGATCACCAACTGCGAGTCGCTAGTTAAGCGGACCTCCTGCAGCCCCATATCTACAATTATCCGCAAGGCATGGATCACCGCTTCATACTCGGTGACATTGTTTGTTGCCTTGAATTCTATCCTGAACGAGTGCACTATCTTTATTCCTTTCTGCGTAGTGAATACTAATCCAAGGCCTGATCCCTCCATATTTGACGCCCCGTCGACGAAAACCTCCCACCGTGTAGGACTACTGGCTGCTAATAGGTCAGCAGGTTCTTCATGTTCTTCCATCATCCCCGGTATATCTTCCACTTCGTCTTCATCGCTAAGTGGGAAATCTGCCAGGAAGTCGGCCACTACCTGCCCCTTGATCGCCGTTCTTGTCTCGTACACCACGTCGTACTGCTTGATTAGGGCTCCCCATTATCCAGGACTACTTCGATGGGCGATTTGGTGAGCACCCGTATGCGATGAGCTTGAAAATACGTTCGAAGTTTTGAAGAAGCAAAAGCTAGTGCCGGTACCATCTGCTCCATTCTGGTATAGTTTTTCTCGGACGGACTTAACGTTTTGCTAGTGAAATATACCAGCTTTTCCACGTTCTCCTATGTCTTGACCAATACTGCACTGATGGCATATGGTGTCGCCCCTAAGTATATGGTTAGGATTTCTGACGGCTCGGGCCTCTGCAGAACTGGGAGGCTGTCTAGGTGTAGCTTGATGTTTTGAAAGGCCTCTTCACTTGCATATGTCCATTAAAATTGTCTTCCTTTCTTCAGGTTGTCATAAAAGGTTTTACATTTGTCCGATGATCGTTACACGAATCTCCCCAATGCTGCTATGCAACCATTTAGCTTTTGTACATCCTTTACCGTTGCGGGAGAAGGCATTTCTAAGACAGCCCTGACCTTCTCGGGGTATGCTTCTATCCCTCTGGGGGTGATGATATATCCTAGGAATTTTCCTGATGTAACCCAGAAGTCGCACTTAGCGGGATTAATCTTCATTTTATGTTTCCTCATCGTTTGAAAGATCTTTCGAAGGTCTCGGACGTGATCCTTAGCTCGACGACTCTTGACCAACATGTCGTCTACGTAAAATTCTATGGTGTCGTGGATCTTGTTTTTGAACATATCTCCTACCAATCTTTGGTATGTAGCACCAGCATTCTTAAGTCCAAACGGCATCTTAGTATAGCAATACAATCCTCTTGGTGTGAAAAAGGAGGTGTGCTCCTGATCCTCGGGTGCTAATGGTATTTGGTTGTAGCCCATGTATCCATCCATAAATGTCATTGCTTCGTACCCGACAATGGATTCTACTAATTGGTCTATACTTGGAAGGGGAAAGCTGTCCTTCGGGCATGCCTTGTTCAAGTCACTAACTCCTCCTTTTTTCTTGGGTACGACGACCATATTAGATATCCACCGCGGGTAGTGGGATTTTCTGATTATCCCGGATTCCCACAACTTTTTTATCTCGATCTCGACCGCTGCCTGCAACTCTGGTGCGATCCGCCTTATTTTTTGTCTAACGGGCTTGAACCTCGGATCAATCTTCAAGTGGTAGCAAGAGACCTCCGGGTCAATGCCCTCTAAATCGCGCACTTCCCAAGCGAACGCATCTAAGTTTTCTTTTAATACTGCCGTAAGTTGACTTGTTTGTTCGTCCGAGAGTAATGTCCCAATCCTTACTACCTTTGGCCCCTCAACCGTCCCCAAATTCACTTCCCGAATCGGCTCAACTGTATAGAAATTAGATTTTGGTTCCTTGAATGGAGACGTCTCCTTTAATTGCTATAAAGGGTCTTGCTCTTGAGTTTCGTACGCCATGACCACTTGGGAAATAGTCTCCTCCAACTCTTTTGCAGCCTTAACCTCTTTAGCTTCATTCTTCTCTCGCCTTTGCCGAGCTCGCTGATCTTCATTAATTTCGGCATCAATCTGCATGCATAGTCGTGCTTCTTGGGAGTCGCCCACGACTTCAGCTATTCCCCAGTAAGTCGGGAACCTCAATCTCTGATGATATGCCGATGCCACCCCTTTAATCCCCGCGATCCAAGGACGTCCGATAATTGCTTCGTAAGGCGAGGCGACATCGACCACACAAAAGGTGGTTAGAGTGTCGAGGTAGCCCCCGCCATCAGAAACCCTCAGAGTTACCTCGCCCTTAGGGATGGTTAATGTGCCGTTAAAACCATAGATGCGATATGTTGAGGGGACGAATATGTCATCCGACATATCCATTCTCTTAAACGTATCGTAGAATAGCACCCCGAATGAGCTTTCACTGTCCATGAGAATCATTCTTACTCCCCATCTCTCAATTAATAGCGTGATGACCAAGGGATCACTGTGCGCCTGCCCGTTTGCTGGGACATCCTTGGCCGAGAACGAAATAGGTTGCATCATCCATGGTTCCATTGGTAAGGTCCTAGCTACACTAAATATTTCCTTGCCATTTCGGTCCCTCTTGTGAATCATAGAGGTGATTACTGGTCCAAGAGTGAAGCCTTGCATAGCTGAGTGTGAAATAGTATTCACAAATTGAGTTGACCTATCAATTCAAACTTGATGAACCGGCACCTCAAGTGTTACTGTCAGCTGAGATGGATGTCGGACGAATTTCCTCAAGTATCCATCTCGGATGAGGTGTTGGACGATATCCTTCACCTCTCGACAGTTATTAGTGGAGTGGCCCCTATACTGATGGTACTGACAGTACTCGGGGTGACCCTTGGTTTCTTGAAACTGGACTCCCCTTGATGCTGGGTAATTGATATCATCCCTCTTCTCGACCTCCTTGAATACTTCCTCCAAAGGGGCGTTCAAAGGGGTGTAGGATCGGGCTTCCTGCCTCGGCCTCTTCCCTTTGGCCAACCATTCTTTCTTCTCACTACCTCTTGGAGGAGGGTCCGATCTCTTCTCGGGTCGCCTAACATGATTGTCCATAGGTTCCTTGGTCTCGGTACCCGCTTCAGCGCTAGCTTCTTGTACCCCTCTATCTCTTGACTCGGCTTGGATTTCTTCTAAGGCGATGAAATATTCTTGCATTCTTCTCATCTCCTTTAGGGTTTTTGGCTTTTCAGAGAAAATAGCTACCCAGATGGGGTCCGATCTTCCCAGTGCATTTTCAAATCCAAAGATAGCTTGATCTACCGGAACTTTTCCGATTTCAGTACACAGCTTCCTCCACCTATCGGTTAAGGTTCTCAAGGGCTCCCTGAATCTCCTGGCGATGGTGAATAGTTTGTTCATTCTTGGCTGAGGTCGGCTATTGTGCATGTAGGTTTCAAGAAAGGCCTCAATAAGAGCATCATAATCGTTGATTGATCCGGGTGGAAATGAATAGAACCAATCTCTCGCCTCGCCCTCCAAACTGGCCGGAAAGAATTTACACATGACTACCGTGTTGCTTTTCCATTGAATCAACGACATGGTATACATTTTTAGATGTTCGACCGCATCTCCTGTTCCTTCGAATCTAGAAGGAAACGTAGGCAAAGTACACTTTGGTGGGAACGGCATTTGTTCGAGTTCTTGGGAAAAAGGTGTCTTCTCGGCCTCGCTCATAATCTCTGCCAATTTGTTCTCTTTACTATTTCCCGATAGCTCCTTGATGTTTGCTTCAAACTCTTTGAGTTTAGCTTCTGTTTCCCCATTTTTCCGTTCATCCCTTCCTCGCCTTTCTTCATCAGTAGACGAGTCCTCTGGTGGTCCATATCTTTGTGGGGGGAGGGGGGGTATGGGAGGTGGTGGTTGACCTGATCTCCCGGACTAACTAGTATTGCTCGGCCCCATCATAGGTGGTGGTTGACCTGATCGGCCATGATGACTCGACGTTCCTCGGCTAGACGATACTCTAGATATGGTTTGCTGATTCCTCAACTGATAATTTTCAAATTCTAGGGCGAGATTCCATTGTTGGAGCTCTCTTAATGCCGCTTCTTTCATTCTTTGGCTTTCTAAAATGGATAAGAGTGTTGGGTCTGTGCTCTCATGACTAGAATGTCCGTTTGGGTGGTGTGGCCGAGGTTGTAATGGTATCGACGTTGGTGGTGGGACTAGTATCAGACCAGTTACAACGGCGGGTGCAAGGCCGACGTTTCTAGCTGCTTCTCATCCTAGCTGAATCTTCCTGAGACGCTCTTGCTCCCTTCCTAAGGCCTCCTGGTACTCAGCTTGTATCCATTCTCTTTGTGTCTGGGCTTGTGTTGCAAGCGCTTCTTCGTCGTCCTCTGTGTCTGAAGTTGTAAGCCCGTCGACTTGGTCAATCCTCCTTTGGGTCAAGATAACTTGTTCCAAGGGTGGGGTGTCGTCATCTCGCCCGAGGTCCACTCCCTCATTAACAGTTGGCATGCGTGCATCCGCGTAAGACTCCTCGAGTGGTGGTCGTCGACTGCCTTATTGTCCCGTTACCCCTGTCTGCATGTTGCTGCTAGTGACTGTACGATTTCTTAATGTCCTTCCCGTCCCTGAGGTGCTAGTCATCGGATGTGGTGCATGGTGAGACGAGTGTCGTCCCTACCTACATCAGCAAATACAAAGAACACCTTACTTTGACCTGATATTTGGAGATAAATACTCAAAAAGTGAAAAATATTCGCCTGATACACTAAATTGTCACTACGTTGCAGTCTACAGTTACAAATCCTATTTACCCTACTTTGACTCTATGCTGACTCTAGTACGCTACGTCGCTATCATTCCGTACGACGTCGCCTTCAGTACCTGACCTCCGTATTTAAGCTAGTTTGTCCTTCATTCCATATGCTCCAAATCATTAAACCCATGCACATGGTGATTGGACAGTACGGCGTGTAAGTCTAAAAGTTAGATTAAGTTTCTACTGTTGTTGTTTTCTCAAAATCTCATCATGGCCGTCTTCCCTAGATCTTCTCCAAGAACTTTCCGATGACTATTTAACATCGCCAGGCAAGACACTTCAAGGTCGGCAGTTTGTTATGCAAAAAGACACCTTAGCTTTGACCTGTTGTTACTCTCAAACACTCAAAATCTAAATCATCGCAGGAAAACAACTTATCTATCGCTAAAACTCGATCAACCATCGAAAACAAGCAGGCATCATACCAGCCGATTTTCAACCTAGCTTCGAACCTGTATTGTTAATCGCTGGTGAGCTTATGAAGACTTTCTGCTGATCAAACTGTTGGTGAGCGAAGAAATGAGAACTTTACCACACCTTGTGCAGACGCTGCGCTACTGCTGTAATTATGCATGTAAACTAAATGACTCAAAATAATAACGATTTCGGCCATCAGAGTTCATCCTAGCTTCAACTACAACACTTGAAAGTGTATACATGAGCTTTTGATCGTCTCTGACAGCCTTCTTAGCAAGGTATCCGGAGATCTTAGTCATTCCCCTTAGTCGGCGCCAGAATGTAGATGCATTTTACTACAACCTACATCCAAAGGATAAAAATCTTCTACTCATGCAAGTGAAATTAAGGACATGACGATAGACACAAGGATTTATGTGGTTCGGTATGATTACCTACATCCACGGGGGTGAAAGGATGAATCTTATTACTTCAAGGTGTTACAATGGTGTTGTTCTTCCAAATGAACTCACTTACAAGATGATCTATCTCTCAACTTTACTTTTTACTCTCGTGATTACTAGTCTCTCTCTCTCTCTCCTCAAACAACCTCCCCTACTCTTGGATACAAGTTCTTCTATTTATAGGAGAGGCTACATACAATCAAACTAGGGTGTTGATCACAACATATCTAACTTGAAGTCATGTCATCGGGCCTACTTGCGTCGTCCCTTCCCCTGTGACTATGATCAATGTTCTTTGATTCCTTTATAGTTTCTCGTCCGAGCCGATCCGTTCAAGTGTTCTCTTGGTGCGATGTCGCCCTTCCTATTCTGCCGCCCATGCAGTTATCCGATATGACACGTATCTTCTTATCCCTTTGACTACCGCTCCTCGTTTGACCCAATATGTCTCGTCAGCCAGCTTTGTCAGAGGCCTGTGGTCAATTCTTGTCCGACAGCTGTGGAGTGATTATGCCCGATCCACATGGCTCCTTAAATCTCGCGCCAGCCAGCCTCTATCCTGTGTTTCTCGTCTCTTCATTTTTGGGTACATCATAGCTTAAGATGTTGCCACCTAGCCATGTGGATAATTTACACCTACAAGGGTCAACTATAACATTTGCTTTTGAAGCTTTTAAAAGCTTTTTCTCCCCCACTTTTAAAATGGTTTCACCTATTCGCCACCCCTATTTTTCCTATTTACCACTCTTATGAGAATTTCTAATATAATTTTACTTTTTACTTTTACTTTTTTCTATTTATCCCCTTTAAAAGTCAAATTAAATTTGACTATAACTACCACCACTTTTTTTTTTTTGAAGGAAGAGGCGAGCCTTATCTCTGTTTTTATTAAAAACTCATCAAAATAGTATTAAGCCTCAGATCGGAGTAACTGACACCTTAAAAACCTACTCCACTCCTATAGCACTTCTGCAGGACAAATAAGTAATACTAC
Source organism: Papaver bracteatum (assembly GCA_023529315.1). Lineage (NCBI taxonomy): Eukaryota > Viridiplantae > Streptophyta > Magnoliopsida > Ranunculales > Papaveraceae > Papaver > Papaver bracteatum. Next base: position 2,300,087 of record JAJJWX010003488.1, read on the forward strand.
CAAATCAGTAATCATCCATCACCCACACTTAGACCCAAACAAGATAAATGATCTTCAGCAATTCTTCAACATGTCGGCTACATCTCCAACTTATCTTGGAGTCCAGTTCAAACATGGGAGGACATCCAATCAAAACTTTGCTCCCCTCCTTCAGCGATTAGCCTGAAAAGCTAAAGGATGGATGACAAAATGCCTAACTCCAGCCGGAAGACTCACTCTAATCAAAACCTCCCTAACTCCCACCTCAAATCACATCATGCAAACACAAAACCTACCAAGCAGTATCCACAAACAAATAGATTGTATCACCAGAGATTTTCTCTGGGGACATGACTCAACAACTAGAAAACTCCACCCTATAGGATGGGATAAAGTAACAAAACCATTAACCGAAGGAGGATTAGGAAGAAGGAAGAGCAGTGATCATAATAAGGCCGTTCTCATGAAAATAATCTGGAATCTACATGAACAACCTAATTCTATCTGCGAAAGTCTCTTCAGTGCGAAGTATCTGGATCACCAACCAATCCTACAGGACATAGATTATGTACCCTCCTCCTCCATCCCCCAATGGAGACAACTGGCTTCAATGGTCCCTACCATGCAACATTTAATATTTCATCGTATTGGAAATGGATTATCAACCCCAATAAAAGCCAATTGGATTCCGCATTCAACAAATCTAGACCCGATACAATGATTCCCAATCCGAATGATAGCAGACATCATTGACCCAATATCCCATTCCTGGAATGATGAAAAATTAAGCACCCTTCCCAATCCTATAATACAAAAAATCATAAACATCCATCTTCCCCAAAATATCCCAGGATAAAATTATATGGCCACACTCAAAATCTGGAAACTACATTACCTCATCAGGATACAAATGTCTAACTCAAGGTCAACCAACTCACACCCCTCTACCTCCTACAAAATTTCTATGGACATTACCATGTCCACAAAAAATTCGGCTTTTCTTGCGGAAAGCCATCAATGAAGAATTACCAACCTTCTCTCTCCTACATCGCATCCATTTGACCAACTCAGACATATGCCCGAGATGTAACGCAGATCTAGAATTGGCAAGTCACCTTCTAATCCACTTTCCAACGGAAACTAATGCATGGAACACTGATGCGTGTCGTATGCGTCAAAAATAATTTCACTTCCTCACTCAACTAGATATAAATATAGTATTTTATAAGAAAGAGTTCGTATCCACAGAGAGGCGATTGTTGTTATGCAATTTTCAGATTCTTAAGTAACCAAATAACCCAAGGTGTGTTTTTTTTTTATCTAAGTAATAATACTAAATAAAGCAAAGTAAATAGTTGGAATAATCAATAAGGAGAAGATATTGGTTAAGGGATAGTATCATTCATAAACATGTATTTTTCATCTATGATTAGAATTGGTATTTAATCTCTCAATTATCAAAAGTCCTAGGATATCTTGATCGCAAGAGTATCCCGTTTATTTCCTGATTTTATCACAAACAACATTAAAAGATGCTATCGTGAAATCTTCTTAAAAAGAAACCTAAAGTGTAAAAGCACAATTAGATTTAACTCCCTAAGAGCAATAAGTTCTATGAAATAAGACTAATCGATGCAAACAAACGTGTAAAAGCACTAATTCGTTTTAACAAAGGTTATGATTCATATGCGATTAAAAAGATGTATCACTACAAGTATTGACCACAAGATGCTACTAAAAATCAGAGATAACAACTTTTACATATTGAAAACCCTAATATAGCTATAGAGATGAAAAAAAATCCAATTGATTCCGAACTCAACCAAACTAGCATTCAAATCATATGATAATAAAAAAATGAATCATAAACGATAAAATTGAGACAAAACTAATTCATAAAATCGAATAACATGCTTGAAGAAATCAAATTTTATCCCATAACCAATTATTGTATTTATCTACTCATATTCATGGAGTTCATCATCATAATATATAAAGAAATAAGATGAAACATAAAAGAAAGCAAACCCTAGAAGTAGTTCTCTGCAAAAGCTCCAAGAATAGAATAAAACGTTGTCTCTTAAAATTGTGTAGAAAACTTCCTTTTTATAGCCTTTTTCTCCTCCCAAAAATAGGTTTTGTCTTCAAAGTCCATTAGTTGGAAATCCACCAAGCCCACGTGTAAGAGAAAGCCATGCAGAAAATATGTCCCAAAAGTGCTCGCCGGAAAACTGGGTTTTTGGCCGGAATCCGGCATCGGAAAGTCGCCGCCGGTCGCCTGAAAATTCACTGCAGTCGAAGGAATATTCTGTTATCTTTTATTGTTGACTAACGGTCTTTAACGGTTGACCGGGTCAAGTTCTGAATCACTGAGTTAGAATCGAGTCAACAGCTAACTCAGCTGACTATGCCACTGCACATACCAGGACTGTTCACGGCCAAGATGGCCCTGTCTGTGCACCTTCTGTCACTTCCCCTGTACTTCATTCCCAGCCATGAGGGCCTTGCTGCATCTGTAGGTTCTTGCCTTGTTCAAACCACAATTTCAACTGCAACACCACTTCTAACTTCAAGCCATTTGTTACTGCCATTTTACCCCAGAAGCAACACAGCTGCAATTACCACCAACACTTCACTGCAACATAACCACTCCCTCGTATCTCCACCTGCAACATGGCTAAGCTACTGCACTACTACTCCACTTCATAACCAATTCTTCCATCTACATCTGCATACTCCCATTCCATCTCAGGCAGACAACCCTGCAATCTGAATCCTGTGCTCACCATTGCCATGACCAGCTGCATATGTACTATCTCCATTTTCTGAGCTGCCCTAAAATTCAGTTCATTCACAAGATTACCTGCCCTAGCTCTCTGTAACTCAATTTAAGTTCCAGTGCATAACTCTCATACCAACTTGCACCTGCTACTCCAATTTAGATCCCCTGTAACTGATCACCAGAACCTTGCAACCATTTCAAGCCATCCCTGCTGCTACAGAACCAACCAACTCCCATTCTTCTTCACTGCCATCTTCCCTGTACAATAGTCAATTCGAGCTCATCCATTTAATCATCTCAAAACCCTTCATTCTCTTCTGTAAATTCAGTTCCATCTGCTCAAGGCATCAACCAACTACTGCATCTTATAAACTCAATTCCAACACATCACCCAAGCCATTTCACATCATTCATGTCAGTTCCATCAATTCTTTGTTGTTCTGTAATTTCACACAGTCCAAAGCCATTAGCTGCTACCAGTACCACCATCATGAGCTCAACAGCATCATTCCAATTCAATTGATCTCAATACCACCAGATCTCTGCAATTCAGCTCAGTTCAACCACCACTTCAAATCCCATGGCTACAACTCCCCTGCAAGTTACCAGCAAACCACCACCAGTGCTCCACAAACTGAATACTCTTCGATCTTCTTCTCTATCCAATTTATGGCCACCTTCTTGTCCACCAGTTCCATACCCACTTGCACACAAGCACCATCTCATTTCACCACTGACCATAATCACATTCACCCATCACTGCAAAGAAACAAACTTGACTTAATTGCATCTCGAATGAGCTGTAGATTCTCACCAGTAGCACACCAACTGCATCACAACTAGGGCACCAGCACCACCAACCAACTCCCACCTTGAACAACATCAACTTCACTCTTGCACTGCAAGTTCAAATCCAACAACTGTGTGCATTTCTTGGCTTCAACAGCCTCATCCTACCACCAGTGTACTCAGCTCTTGACTGCTTGTCATCATCACTTCAAACCCATCTGTTTTGTGCTCAAATCCATACCTGAATCAGCATCAACAGTTCATTCCAGTTTTGGAAAACTCCATAGACCCCCTTAAATTTGCAACATACCCACTCAATAATCTCTTCCATTAGTCACCTCCACTTCTGTTTAGATCTCATCTTGATGTTAACTGAACCTGAGACAGCCCATATTCCTGATTCATCTCAAACCTCTTTAACATCCATGTTCTTTTTAATCTTCAGAACCCAAAATTCCAAGTTAACCAAACCAACCCTCACATTGATCTTGAGTTCTTCTCCCCTGTGCTTAACAACATCAGAATCCTCTCTCTCACCCACCACACTCATTTCTTGCATCTGCTCACCAACATCAGATCTCATTTCTTGATTAATTTCGAACCTTGAAACTCCATTACATTACCCCAATCTCTGACCTCAGTATTCCACCATCAAAAGCCCTCTTCGATTACAACTTCTAATTCTCGATTTCTTTGAGTCAGCAGCCATGGATGCTGTTCTTTCTCAGTTCTAGTGATGGAATAAATGAAACATGATTGGGAGGAGATTGCTCTTCTCGATTTAGGGTTAGAAATGATTGGGTGGTTATTGCACTCCAGTCCATAGGCTAAGGGACACCCCAATGGGTACCCCATAACAGGTGGCCACCCCTTAACATCAACAGTCTTTAGTGCTCTTGTAGAATTGGTCGACCCTCAACCATGGCTCGATTCTCCGGATAGTGTTCGCCGCCTAGGAGATGACAGCTTTTCTCCTTTATGCTCCAATTGAATGCTTTCTCCTTCTTCCGAGTTCCTCCGCTAACAGCAACCGTCCTTTATTCTCAAATTCACATATACTCTTCAATGAGAGTCATCACTAAAGTTGTCGTGCTTTTCAGACAGAATTTGCATCACTAAAGCCGACATACTTTTCAGACAGAGATGAAGAATAAAAGCAAATAATGAGACACAATCCGCCTCCAACGCTTTTGCCATGTTTCCTCCTCTTTTGAACCGAATGACTCCAAAGTACCTAAATACTCAAAAACAAAACATAAGATACATAATTTACAAGAAAAATAGCAAAGAAAGCATAAATACTAGATATAAAATTAGGTGTTTTACAACACCTATCAAATTCCCCCACACTTATACTTTGCTACTCCTCGAGCAAATCAAACAAATCAATTCTAAAAGATATATACAACTCCATCTCGTCAAGGTTACAATCACTTTAAGCATAAATAACAAGCCTTTAAACCCCTAGGTGTCCCTAGTGAATGAGTTTTAGTCTCGTGAAGGTTTACAAGATATCTACCTACAAAACCTATATTTCCAACTCCGTCTATTTGTGACAAATCAATGAACGAATCCAAAATGACTACAGGAGGAGGTACCTTGCACAAATTCAATTCATATATTAGTAAAGCTTTAATTAGATAGTCGAACAAGCCACAATACTCGGAAACTAACAAACCACAATCACAATGAAAAGATTAAGGAGATGGATATAGATGTAGATGTTGGCGAATGTTCACAAGTGATCGAAGTTTCCCATATCTGTCTGAAGGTCACTGCCAAGATGAACCTATTCCTATTGGATTGAGCTACTTGGCTGAATTCTACATCAACTCACTAGCATATACAAGGGAACCAGGAGTGACTTTATTCAACCAATATAAACTTTTTTATTTTATTTTAGACAACATGATTGGATCAAACTGGATCCAAGCGCATGATTCTTGTCAGCAAGTACATGATAGTTGCCTTGGATCCTGCATTCCACGCTTGTTTAGGCGACGGAGACAGGGACTACGTTTCACACATACTGCTATTCCCAAGTGTCATTTTATTCCGTTTGTTCGGTCTCTTTTGTTTTTTTTTTCTAGTAACTCAATCACTCTATTTCATCCTAGCAGTAATAACACGTCGATGTTTAGTGACCCACCAAAGCACTTAGAGAACAGTAGATAAATATGGAAAAATAAAAATAGAATGCGATATGGTGATATTCCGAGATATGGTAACAACTATCATGTTAATTGTGATTTCTGAGCTATATTCGTCCCTTTTAGTTAATTGGTTCCTCAACTCCTGCATTCAAAATGGTTCCATCCACTAATGATGTCATCCTAAAGGCACAAGTTTCTAGATTTCGGAGTTCAAAAAGCACAAATTTTTTCTTAGTTTTTCTATTTTTATGATTTTTTTTTAAAGGCATGAAACAAACTAAAACACATATAAATGCTCCCCCACACTTAAACTTTACATTGTCCTCAATGTAAAATTGAATCGTCCAAAGAAAGTTCAAGGTGGGAAATTCCGCAAATGATATGCAAAAATAAGAAAAATAAAGAGAAAAGTAAATGCATAAAACTAAAAAGATAAGGATAAAGATACAAAACCGGTGGGTTGCCTCCCACTTAGCGATTGGTTTAAAGTCGTCAGCCCGACGTGCTCCTTGTTTGCTAAGACTCCTCCAGCGAGAATGCCTCCACAAAGTTCACACCTTCCACAACTTCGGAAGTAAAGTTCTCATAATATGGTTTCAGCCGGTGCCATTTACTTTAAACTCCTTTCTTGTAGCAATACTACGAATTTCTACTGCACCATGAGAAAACACATTAGTAACAATAAAAGGTCCGATCCAACGTGACCTCAATTTACCCGGAAATAATTGCAAGCGAGAATTAAACAAAAGCACTTTCTGCCCAACACAAAATTGTTTTCTAGAAATCATAGAATCATGAAATGCCTTAGTTTTCTCCTTGTAAATGCGAGAGCTTTCAAATGCATCATTGCGTAACTCCTCTAGCTCTTGGAGTTGTAACTTCCTTTGCTTTCTAGCCCCATCCATCTCCATATTGCATTGCTTAATCGCCCAAAACGCTTTATGCTCAATATCCACGGGTAAGTGACAAGGTTTACCATACACAAGACTAAAAGGAGACATCCAAATAGGTGTTTTGTATGCGGTTCTATAAGCCAACAAAGCATCATTAAGTCGCATGCTCCAATCTTTCCTTGTTGGATTCACCGTCTTCTCTAGTATAGATTTCACCTCTCGGTTTGACACCTCGGCTTGTCTATTGGTTTGGGGATGATAAGGTGTTGCAATCTTGTGTGACACATTGTACTTCTTCAATAATCCTTGTAAGAACTTGTTTTTGAAGTGAGATCCCCCATCGCTAATTATGGCTCTTGGAATTCCAAACCGTGCAAAAATGTTAGCTTGCACAAAATATGAAACCACTTTAGAATCATAGGTATGGATCATCCCATATATATTGGTTCCCTAACCTCTTAAGTTTGTCCCTATCAGCACGAGACAAGTTCTTTGGGATTTGTTTAGACACCAAGTAATTCACAATATCCGCATACCATGGTTCCGCAAACGCAATTGAGAATAGTTGCTCATCCGGGAAACTTTCACGCAACGGGATAGCTTCCTTGTCCACAGCAAGATGGCTCAAATGATCCGCAACGGTGTTCTCAATTCCTTTCTTGTCCTTGATTTCAATATCAAACTCTTGCAAGAGTAAAATCCATCGTATGAGCCTTGGTTTCGCTTCTTTCTTCATTAGCAAGTACCTAAGAGCTGCATGATCTGAAAAGACAACAACTTTTGTACCAATTAGATAAGAGCGAAACTTTTCTAAAGCAAAAACAATAGCTAATAACTCTTTTTCAGTGGTAGTGTAGTTTTGTTGGGCTTCATGTAACGTTATAGAAGCATAATAAATGACATGAGGTATCTTCCCCACACGCTGCCCAAGCACCGCACCAACCGCATAGTCACTTGAATCACACATGAGCTCAAAAGGCTTGCTCCAATCCGGTGATTTAATGATAGGGGCTGAAATCAAAAGTTCTTTCAAACGATTGAATGCCTCCATACACTTCTCATCAAAGTTAAAAACCACATCTTTTTGCAATAAGTTGCAAAGTGGTGATGCTATCTTGGAAAAATCCTTGATGAATCTACGATAAAAACCTGCATGACCAAGAAAAGAACGTATCTCCCTCACCGTAGTGGGAGGGGTTAGAGAACAAATAAGGTATATCTTAGATTTATCAACTTCCAAGCCTTTAAAAGATATTATATGGCCTAAAACTATGCCATGAGTTACCATGAAATGGCACTTCTCCCAATTAAGCACAAGATTTGTTTCAACACATCGTTCAAGGATTAGTGACAAATTGTTCAAACAAATGTCAAATGAATCACCAAAGACACTAAAGTCGTCCATGAACACTTCGATTATGTTTTCAACATATTTTGAAAATATACTTACCATACACCTTTGAAAAGTAGCTGGAGCATTGCACAAGCCAAAAGGCATCCTTCTATAAGCAAAAGTACCGAAAGGACAAGTGAAAGTGGTTTTCTCTTGATCCTCCGGTGCTATCACAATTTGAGTATAACCTGAATAGCCATCAAGAAAGCAATAATAAGAGTGTCTAGCTAAACGTTCAAGCATTTGATCAATAAAAGGTAATGGAAAGTGATCTTTTCTAGTAGTGGCATTCAATTTCCTATAATCAATACAAACCCTCCAACCGGTTTGCACACGAGTTGGGACAAGTTCATTCTCATCATTCTCCACCACGGTCACACCTGATTTCTTTGGTACAACTTGTACCGGGCTCACCCACTTGCTATCGGATATGGGGTAGATAACACCCACTTCCAAAAGCTTGAGTATCTCATTTTTCACAACTTCCATCATTCGGGGGTTCAAACGACGTTGCGCTTCCCTTGTAGGCTTTGCATCATCCTCCAAACGTATCTTGTGCATACAAACATCAGGGCTTATACCCTTGATATCGGCAATTGTCCATCCTATGGCCGTCTTGTGCTTCCTTAGCACCCTTAGAAGTTTTTTCTCCTGTAATTCACTAAGCTCGTTAGAAACAATCACAGGTAACTCTTCATTGTCACCCAAGTACAAGTACTTTAAATGACTAGGAAGAGGTTTCAATTCTAACTTTGGAGATTTAACAATAGAGGGTAAAAGTTTTTCATCACTGCATGGTAAAGAAATAAAATAGATATTATGAGTTTCCGGGCATCCTTGTAGTGAGTTGAGATCACCAAGGGCTTCTTTGACCTCATTACCACACTCTACACCATTATCAATGGATGTAGTTAGAACGGTTTCCAAAGCATCATCACCATTCAATTCAAACATTTGTTGTGCCAATATATCCAACATATCAACGGAGAAGCAAGAGTGGACATCACTAGGATATCTCATCGTCTCGAAAATGTTGAAACGTATTACTTCTCCATAAAACTCCATAGTTAGCATTCCCTTATCCACATTAATAATGGTCTTCGCCGTTTTCATGAAGGGACGCCCAAGTAGCAATGGAAGAGACGAGTCCAGTGAACCTTCATCCATCTCTAAGACACAAAAATCTGCTGGAAATACTAGTTGATTAACCTGCACAAGAACATCCTCAACAATACTCATTGGGTAGACATTAAAGCGATCGGCTAATTGCAACACAATTTCAGCCTTTTTGAGAGGACCTAAATCAAGTGACTTATACATAGATGCAGGCATAACATTAATGGATTCACCTAAGTCTAACATTGCTTTGTTAAATGTAGTGGTACCAATTGTGACGGGGATGTCAAAGATGCCCGGGTCTTTGCATTTCAGTGGGAGTTTGTGTTATAATATTGCCGAAGCATTCTCCCCCATACTAAGCACTTCATTACCTTTGAGCCTTTGCTTATTGGTACACAAGTCCTTCAACACTTTTGCATACTTTGGAACTTGCTTTATAGCATCAATGAGTGGTATGTTCACATGAATCTTCTTAAGAACGTCTAAAATCTCCTTTTCTAGTGCCTCCTTCTTAGAATTTGCAAATCTGCGAGGAAAAGGTAAAGGAGGAACATAAGTAGGAATAGGAGTTTTAGAGTTAGGAATAGGTACCTCATAAGTTTGGGGAGAATCCTCATTCTTCTCCTCCAAAACAGGTTCCTTTGGTGCTTCCACCTTGCCCGAATCAGCAACTTCGGGTTGCACAAGTTGTGTACCACTTCTCAACGTAATCGCATTGACACCCTCTTTTGGGTTAATAGGTTGAGAAGGGAGTTTCCCACTATTTTGTGCCTTCATTTGGTTCATCTCAAGAGCCATAGAACCAACTTGGGTTTGCAACTCTTTCATTATGCTCTCCGTTCTTTGCATAAAAGATTTCATCAACTCTTCCATACTTGACCCCTGATTTTGAGGTTGTTTTTGTTGAAATTGAGATTGTTGAAATTGTTGACGCGGCTGGAATTGTTGTTGTTGAGGTTGAAATCCACCCGAATTGTTGAAATTGGGTTGTTGAACCGCTCCTTGCTTGTTCGCATAGCTAAAATTGGGGTGATCTCTCCATCCCGGATTGTAAGTATTGGAATAAGGATCATACCGTCTTTGCTGATTTGGAAAAACCGCATTAGATTGCTCATTGACGTCTTCATACCCATGAGAACTTGGTATCACAGCGGCTGAAACTTGTTGTAGCATTGCTGTGATGTTTCCCATTTGTTGACGAAGTTCCTCCACCTCGCTCACTTCATTGACTCTCCGAAGAAGCACATCCGAACCACGATTCAAGAATTGTTGAGAGTTTGCTGCCATGTTTTCAATCAACTCTCTAGCTTGTGCCACCTTCTTGCTCACTAGTGCACCACCACCCGCTGCATCGATAAGATTCCTATCACTTGATTGGAGTCCTTCATAGAAGTATTGGATGATCATGGCGTCACTAAATTTGTGATGAGGACATCTTGCCACCAACCTCTTGTATCGTTCCCAACAATCATATAACAATTCTCCGACATTTTGCTTCATTCCGCAAATCTCCTTGCGAATTTGAGTAGCCTTAGATGCAGGAAAATATCTCTCTAGAAAGAGTTTCTTAAGCCCATTCCAAGTTGTAACACTCCCGGAAGGCAAGTAGTATAACCAATCCTTAGCATTACCTTCCAATGAGAATCGAAAAACCTTCAACATAGCACCATCCGCCTCCATATTTGCTGGGAGAATAGCCATGACAATGGTGTGGAAATCCATAAGATGCTTGTTTGGATCTTCATTCACCAAGCCATGGAACTTTGGTAATTCTCTAAGAAGTCCCGGCTTGATTTCAAAAGTGGAGTCGGTTTGAATGCAACCCTGCTGTATATCCAGCTTGTGAGAAGCTAAGTCTTTAAGTGAACGATTTGCAAGGTCACCCATTGCTTCTTCTCCTTCTCCTTCTTCTTCAAAAGGAATATGGTGTTCTACTTACTATCCTTCTTGCCAAAGAGCTTCGTGTTCTACTTCCAAGTTGTGTTCTTCCGTTGTGCCTTACCTTGGTTGGAGTATTGTGCCTTTTCGAGTAGCTATCCCGCACCTTGGATAATTCCAATCTTTAGAAGCCAGATATTAGGTACCTGAAAAACAATTCTCGCAAACAAGACAAGAAACGAAACACAAGTATGCAAGCAGAAAAATAATAACAAGAAACTAAAAACTAGATAACAAGCCGAATGCCTCCCCAGCAACGGCGCCAAAATTTGATGCGTGTCGTATGCGTCAAAAATAATTTCACTTCCTCACTCAACTAGATATAAATATAGTATTCGATAAGAAAAAGTTCGTATCCACAGAGAGGCGATTGTTGTTATGCAATTTTCAGATTCTTAAGTAACCAAATAACCCAAGGTGTGTTTTTGTTTTTATCTAAGTAATAATACTAAATAAAGCAAAGTAAATAGTTGGAATAATCAATAAGGAGAAGATATTGGTTAAGGGATAGTATCATTCATAAACATGTATTTTTCATCTATGATTAGAATTGGTATTTAATCTCTCAATTATCAAAAGTCCTAGGATATCTTGATCGCAAGAGTATCCCGTTTATTTCCTGATTTTATCACAAACAACATTAAAAGATGCTATCGTGAAATCTTCTTAAAAAGCAACCTAAAGTGTAAAAGTACAATTAGATTTAACTCCCTAAGAGCAATAAGTTCTATGAAATAAGACTAATCGATGCAAACAAACGTGTAAAAGCACTAATTCGTTTTAACAAAGGTTATGATTCATATGCGATTAAAAAGATATATCACTACAAGTATTGACCACAAGATGCTACTAAAAATCAGAGATAACAACTTTTACGTATTGAAAACCCTAATATAGCTATAGAGATGAAAACAAATCCAATTGATTCCGGACTCAACCAAACTAGCATTCAAATCATATGATAATAAAACAATGAATCATAAACGATAAAATTGAGACAAAACTAATTCATAGAATCGAATAACATGCTTGAAGAAATCAACTTTTATCCCATAACCAATCATTGTATTTAGATACTCATATTCATGGAGTTCATCATCATAATATTCAAAGAAATAAGATGAAACATAAAAGAAAGCAAACCCTAGAAGTAGTTCTCTGCAAAAGCTCCAAGAATAGAATAAAACGTTGTCTCTTAAAATTGTGTAGAAAACTTCCTTTTTATAGCCTTTTTCTCCTCCCAAAAATAGGTTTTGTATTCAAAGTCCATTAGTTGGAAATCCACCAATCCCACGTGTAAGAGAAAGCCATGCAGAAAATATGTCCCAAAAGTGCTCGCCGGAAAACTGGGTTTTTGGACGGAATACGGCACCGGAAAGTCGCCGCCGGTCGTCTGAAAATTCACTGCCGTCAAAGGAATATTCCGTTATATTTGACTGTTGACTAACGGTCTTTAACGGCTGACCGGGTCAGGTTCTGAATCACTGAGTTAGAATCGAGTCAGCAGCTAACTCAGCTGACTATGCCACTGCACATACCAGGACTGTTCACGGCCAAGATGGCCCTGTTTGTGCACCTTCTGTCACTTCCCCTGCACTTCATTCCCAGCCATGAGGGCCCTGCTGCATCTGTAGGTTCTTGCCTTGTTCAAACCACAATTTCAACTGCAACACCACTTCTAACTTCAAGCCATTTGTAACTGCCATTTTACCCCAGAAGCAACACAGCTGCAATTACCACCAACACTTCACTGAAACATAACCACTCCCTCGTATCTCCACATGCAACATGGCTAAGCTACTGCACTACTACTCCACTTCATAACCAATTCTTCCATCTATAGATGCATACTCCCATTTCATCTCAGGCAGGCAACCCTGCAATCTGAAGCCTGTGCTCACCATTGCCATGACCAGCTGCACATGTACTATCTCCATTTTCTGAGCTGCCCTACAATTCAGTTCATTCACAAGATTACCTGCCCTAGCTCTCTGTAACTCAATTTCAGTTCCAGTGCATAACTCTCATACCAACTTGCACCTGCTACTCCAATTTAGATCCCCTGTAACTGATCACCAGAACCTTGCAACCATTTCAAGCCATCCCTGCTGCTACAGAACCAACCAACTCCCATTCTTCTTCACTTCCATCTTCCATGTATAATAGTCAATTCGAGCTCCTCCATTTAATCATCTCAAAACCCTTCATTCTCTGCTGCAAATTCAGTTCCATCTGCTCAAGGCATCATCCAACTACTGCATCTTATAAACTCAATTCCAACACATCACCCAAGCCATTTCACATCATTCATGTCAATTCCATCAATTATTTGTTGTTCTGTAATTTCACACAGTCCAAAGCCATTAGTTGATACTAGTACCACCATCATGAGATCAACAGCATCATTCCAATTCAATTGATCTCAGTACCACCTTCTCTCTGCAATTCAGCTCAGTTCAACCACCACTTCAAATCCCGTGGCTACAACTCCCCTGCAAGTTACCAGCACACCACCACCAGTGCTCCACAAACTGAGTACTCTTCAATCTTCTTTTCTATCCAATTTATGGCCACCTTCTTGTCCACCAGTTCCATACCCACTTGCACACAAGCACCATCTCAGTTCACCACTGACCATAATCACATTCACCCATCACTGCAAAGCAACAAACTTGACTTCATTGCAGCTCGAATGAGATGTAGATTCTCACCAGTAGCACACCAACTGCATCAAAACTAGGTCACCAACACCACCAACCAACTTCCACCTTGAACAACATCAACTTCACTCTTGCACTGCAATTTCAAATCCAATAAATGTGTGTATTTCTTGGCTTCAACAGCCTCATCCTACCACCAGTGTACTCAGCTCTTGACTGCTTGTCATCATCACTTCAAAACCATCTGTTTTGTGCTCAAATCCATACCTGAATCATCATCAACAGTTCATTCCAGTTTTGGAAAACTCCATAGACCCCCTTAAATTTGCAACATACCCACTCAATAATCTCTTCCATTAGTCACCTCCACTTCTGTTTAGCTCTCATCTTGATGTTAACTGAACCTGAGACATCCCATATTCCTGATTCATCTCAAACCCCTTTAACATCCATGTTCTTTTTAATCTTCAGAACCCAAAATTCCAAGTCAACCAAACCAACCCTCACATTGATCTTGAGTTCTTCTCCCATGTGCTTAACAACATCAGAATCCTCTCTCTCACCCACCACACTCATTTCTTGCATCTGCTCACCAACATCAGATCTCATTTCTTGCTTAATTTCGAACCTTGAAACTCCATTACATTACCCCAATCTCTGACCTCAGTATTCCACCATCAAAATCCCTCTTCGATTACAACCTCTAATTCTCGATTTCTTTGAGTCAGCAGCCATGGCTGCTGTTCTTTCTCAGTTCTAGTGATGGAATAAATGAAACATGATTGGGAGGAGATTGCTCTTCTCGATTTAGGGTTAGAAATGATTGGGTGGTTATTGCACTCCATTCCATAGGCTAAGGGACACCCTAATGGGTACCCCATAACAGGTGGCCACCTCTTAACATCAGCAGTCTTTAGTGCTCTTGTAGAATTGGTCGACCCTCAACCATGGCTCAATTCTCCAGATAGTGTTCGCCGCCTAGGAGATGACAGCTTTGCCCCTTTATGCTCCAATTGAATGCTTTCTCCTTCTTCCGAGTTCCGCCGCTAACAACAACCGTCCTTTATTCTCAAATTCACATATACTCTTCAATGAGAGTCATCACTAAAGTTGTCGTGCTTTTCAGACAGAATTTGCATCACTAAAGCCGACATACTTTTCAGACAGAGATGAAGAATAAAAGCAAATAATGAGACACAATCCGCCTCCAACGCTTTTGCCATGTTTCCTCCTCTTTTGAACCGAATGACTCCAAAGTACCTAAATACTTAAAAACAAAACATAAGATACATAATTTACAAAAAAAATAGCAAAGAAAGCATAAATACTAGATATAAAATTAGGTGTTTTACAACACCTATCAAACACCTTATTCAATCAACCCACAAACCCACAAACCTCCAATCCCCCTACAACTTTCACCTTAACACACCAAATAACCATATGCCAAATCCTTCAACAACCGGCGTCAAATTCTACAATCTCCACTTTCTATTTTCTATTATGGACCTTGTGTCTGGCAAGGAATGATCTAATATACCAACAAAAGCAAACAACTTCAGAATAAATCGTAACCTGGGCGCAGAAACTACAACAAGAATACTACGGGGCTCTACACTATTTGCCGCCAATCATTCCAGGAGATACACCAACTTTTAACCACCCATTAAGAGATAAAAGGATATCAACAATATCAGTAGGATGGTCCACTCCGAACAATAACTGGATCAAGATTAATACAGATGGAGCAGCCAGAGGTCAACCGGGATTTGCAGGAGCAGGATTCATATGTAGAGATTCAAACACACAAACTTTATTGGCTCTAGCTCAACCACTGGGAATTACAACATCACTAACCGCAGAAACTTGGGTGATGCTTTTAGCCTCAAGAACAACATCAGAAAGACAATGGCCAAGAATTCTCTTTGAAACCGACTCAGAAAACCTACTGCACTTCATCACTTCTTCCAACCCTCCAACTTGGCACATAGCAGGAATGATTGAAGAAATCAAAAATAGACTTCAACAAATCCCGCAGACTGCTATTCAGCATAACTACAGAGAAGGAAATCAAGCAGCCAACGGATTAGCCAATCATGCAGCGGATGGGAGTCAAACATAAAGCTCTTTAACTAAAATATGGGACAAGGCAATCCCATCTTTTATCAGTCAAATTTTATTTCATGACTCTGTGGGTACCACATACCCAAGTCAAATTGTAAACTGAATTATTTTTAAATAAATTAAATGCTTCAAAAAAAAAAAACCTCTCTAGGTTAGAAATCAGTTCAATTAATATACTATTATGTTTAAAATTTATTATTCCTCAAATTCTTTATCATTTAGTTCATCGAAAATCAACGATTTGATCGGAAATTAATCCGTAAATCATTATTACGGAAGATTCCACGATTGAAATTCTAGGGCAGTATATCCAAACCTTAGATGAATCAAACATTGGATTATATTAATTTAACTGAAAATATATCCACAAAAAGGTTTGGAGGTAACTAAGTGATCGATTTTGGTTGTTTGATTATGGTTTTATCAATTTTTTTTGTTTTAATTTTCGCTTAAACTGGTCACCTAATTATGGACAAGCACAATGTATTGCAGTCATCCAGACCCGGACGACTATGGATAAATATCTTTCGTTTCAGTTTCACTAGCAAGAAATATGGATGTGATGAGTATGCTCTCAATGTACGACCATGAAGCCATTGGTAATTGGTAAGATTAATGGTTTTCTTTTACCCCACTTTGTAAATAGGAAAAGTGGCAATTAATGAGAGTGGAAAATAGGAAAAGTGGGGGTAGCAAATAGGTGGAACCTTTAAAATTGATAGATTTTGGAAGTGTTTTGCATAAAACTCACTTTATGACATCTTTACCAAACATTAGGATGAAAAAATATTGCTATAAATATGTTTTCAAAGTACTTATTTTTGAAATAAAAAAAAGCAGAACCAAACTTAGTTATATTGGCTAACAATTATATAAGTGGACTATGGACTATAGTGACGATGACAAGTATTGATGCCCAGTGAGTAATTTTGCATCTTCTCACGCATATTTTGATAAATGGTTTAACGTGATTTTTATTCAATGATGATGGATAACATATTTTATTGTTAGTAGTGTGTATTGTTATTATGTTAAGTACTTAACAACTTGACTTACGAACTAATCATGATTTTATTATTTTTATGCAACGAATAACCTAATATTTGGAAGTGTAAGGTCGTAGAATGTAGTGGCCTGACCCTCTACCAATAATGTCCTCACTTAGCCACTGCGGTCATATGATAGTATATGGTTTTGAATGGTCACCACTGCGGTCATCCAACAGCAGCTTCTTAGGAGGTCACCCATCCCACGATTACTCAATACCGAGCATGCTTAACTATAGAGATTTTTTTGCCAACTATGAAGCCAATTATGCTGAAAAGGTCTCGATATTAGGAAAGGATAAACCATTACTTATATTCCATTTGACAAATCCTACCCGGCGATTCGGAGTATTATAATAGCACCAACTTAATTTGGAGCCATCCTCGGCTCCGGAATATGTTCCATCCTAGACTCTGACATCTTTTCTCACTCATGAGACCCTTTCCCGACACAATCCATCAAGCATACTCTTTCACCCTCGACAATATTTTCCTAATACCATTTGTAAGGACCTGATCCTCTGCCAATATTGTCCCCGCTTAGTCATTGTGGTTATCCGGCAGTTTTGAATTTTCAACTGACAATGATGCGGTCATCAATTAGCAGTTTTATGGGAGGTAGTCCCTCCCTAGATTACTCTCCCCCGAGAACGCATAAATACAGTGCTTTTTACCAACTCTGGATCCAACTATGTTGAAAATTCCACAATGTTACGGCTTCTGAGGAAGACGATGAGTTAGAGAAAGTAAGAACATCTTGTGTTCATGACATACTAAGAACATCTTATTCAGAAACTGATAAACAAAGTACTAGTACTTCAATAGATGATCAGTTAAATATCTTTGACCAAGATAAAACCGTGTCTCTAAGGAGTAAGAGTTCTTTACAAAATGAGTGTGATAAGACTACTAATTATGATTTCATTGAAACTCGGAAAGTGTGATTTTATTGCAATGCTAAATGACATGTTCAAAGAAAGTGTAAACTGAGGTTGGAAAATTATCAGTTTTACAGACTTCAAAACACCTTAGAATTAATTCTGAAGGGTATGACTGATATTTGAATGTCGAAACCACTTGGAATGAAGAAATATTCAGGCAAAATTGCTTCTAAAAATATTGGTTATGCTTGGTCCACAAATTTTCAAACATGTAAAAAGGGTAGTATGAAAAATCGATTAAAAGAGAACTCAGAGAATCCATCACAGATATGGATTCGTAAGGATACTCATAAGCCTCCTGAGAAAGTTGATGTTTTTATCAATGAAACGATTAAATAAGCTAACATGAATTTGATCATTACAGGATATAAGGATCTTATTGACAAGTTGTCATCCTCTTCTAGGCAAGCAATCTCAGGTAAGGATTCTAATCATGTCTCTTATTTAGATGACAACAATTTCTATGATCATTTTTCAGGTTCCAAAAGATTTTTTTCAGCAAAAGGAGAAAACAAAAAAAAAGGTCAACATCAGCATAATTCAGTTGGTGAGCTTATGGCTCACCCTTGTGCAAGGTAGTCACAAGTCTTGAAACCTTATCCATAAAAATCTAGATGGATAAGGATTGATGTATAAAAGGTGTACTATTTGTCTAAAGTAGTATTGGTAATGTGATGAGCTATAATATTTTTCATATTGCAACTTGTACATATTTTCTATGATTATTTTGCATTCTCCTTATCAGTCAAATTGCTAAAATTTCTTGTTGAGACAAGCTCCAGAAATTCAAGCACTCATTGATAAAATTTCTTATTTCATGAATAAAAATACTCTTATGCTCTAAACTCACTTGATTATTGAGCTAATAAATGTATAATTGTTCAAGAAGAAATTTCAAAAATATAACCTAGAAAAAGCTAGATAACTGCAGCATTGAAAAATATTTTGTTCTCTCTGAAGTTGTTTACTATCCTCAAAAGACTGTGATTTAAAGACTCTATAAGGACTCTGGTTTGCATACCATTGGTAGGCTCCCGTGTTTTACTGTGTAGGACGTACGAAACCTTAATTGTCTAAAAAGGTCGTGAACCGACCAACAACCCAGGAAACATCCTTTTAAAAACTTGTTCATATACTTTGACTTGTGATTGAGAATTTCTCAGCCAATGGGTTTCACAACCAAACATGTCTTATATGTCATGAATTTGTGAAAGCATGGAGAAAGCTCTTAATTGCGGTAGTATTGAAACAAGATGAAAGAAGAGAACTTTGGTGGATGGAAAATTTGTTGAATCATATGAAAATCTTCCCGGTGTGAATTGTTATTTTGCTTATGATCGTCAAGATGTTGAGCTAGAATATATGATCTCTGCCAATGTTATTTATGATTTTCTTAAACAACTTGAAGAAGAAAAACTAGAACTTATTGAAACGTTAAAAGGTATAGACATGATTAGGACTAAGTTGAAAAAGGTTTCCGCTGACCTTGTTCTCAAGTTCGGAAATAAGTAAGATTGCATATATGTCATCTCATGAGAAATTTCTTATGGGATGATGAAAATAAGAATAAAATTTCACAATATTGGTTGGAAATTGTCTTCAAAGCCAAAAAAGAAAAAAAAAGAAAAAGGTGGTCTTGGTATAACAAAAACTAAGGAAATGAACTCTCCAACCCAAAGGATAAAGAGCTTGAAGACTTAAACAAGAATATTAGATTCAAGATCGGAGAGGGTAAGGAAACTAGATTTTGGGAAGATTCTTAGCTTGGTGAAGGGAGATTATGTGATATGTTTCCTTTGGATTATGAAGCTTCAAGGACCAAGGATTTTATGGTGGCTATTATGTATGAAGTTAGGGAGGCTGATGTAAGGTGGGCGTTTATGTCTAGGCAAAGATACTTTCAAACCATTACAAGGTGGGAAGATTAATCGATCCCTATGAGGAGTGTAACCGATCAGTGTGAGAGGTCCGTGTGAGAGGTGTAACCGGTCCAGTGAAGATGTGTGACCTATCACAAGTAGCAAACATATTGAGGTAGAACCGATCCCTGTGATTGGTATAACCAATTTAACCCGTGAATGTGACTTGATAAAATCGATCACAACTAACCATTGTTACTTGGTATGATCAATCACATTATAGACCTGGAATTTTGGTAGAACCAATTCTAAACTTGTTTGGAAGTGTGGTAGAACCGATTCCAAGATGCAAATTCGTGTAAATATGTAAAGATGTCAACATACTTTGAACATGAGCATTCACTCTTATCGTTTATTGTTCAAACATATTCCTTGGTACTCAAGGTGATCCTGTGTCGAATTAAATTGAGAATCTTTTAATTAATTTTTGGTTGTATATGCTTTAATTATCAACAATTAATGCATAACTCTAGAGAATAAAAATTAGTAATGAGCATTTACTAATTGGAGATTTTTTATTGAGAGATTTTGGAAATATTGGACAACATTTATTGGAATTATGAAAACCGATTTTTTTTATTCATTGCATATCTTGAGAATATTTTCGGTTTTGGAAATTCCTTAGTGTCCAGTCAACCTTGGTCTATAAATACCAAAGTTTGCATTTATATAAAACTATCCTGAGAGCCATGCAAACTTCATCTTCTTGTTGTTTCTGGTAGAGCCGTCTGATCGAAAAGGAAAGTACCCTAATTAGGCGAAATATCTTACGACCGCTCGTTTAAAGACTTATGTGGAATCAAGAAGATCTACGAAAACTATTGGTGGGAAAACTAGATATTGCGTGTTTATATTAGTTTTCGATTATTGATTTTATTGACTAACAGTTGTTGTAACTTTGACTGCACCTAGTTTGATTATTCTTAAGAGCCTTCTCTTCTGACATTAGGGTCACTCAAACTAGATCAAAGTATTGACGAGATCTTTAAAACTGTTTGTAGATCTAAATATATCTTGAGATAATCCATTGTTAACAGACTTCGTTCTGTGCGTGATTGATCACAAGAGATTCAAGTGATGTTGTGCAGGTTTTGAAGAAGATTAAAAAAGATTTTAAGACAAAGAATATTTCTTATTGGTTTTCGTATCTTGTGAATATTTGATTGCACAAACCTTAATCGGTTGGGTTCCAACTAGAATCGGATTTATTCGATTGATTAGTTGCGTAAGATCGGTATCAACTAATAGTTCTCTTTGAGATCTATTTTGATTGTTGCAAATCCGAATCTTATTACTTTATTAATATGGATTGGATTGATCTAACCAGACAAAGGAGTTTATTAGATTAAACATAAGATCCTTTGTCAACGACTTATTTATATCTTATAGCAAGATTGATTAGAGTGATTACCAAACAAATTCTTCCTTTGCTATTTGGAATACGATCCAAAGGACCTGCTATTCATGTGCGTGACTCTAGAAATCGAAGGCGCAGGGATACTGATGAAACTAAGTAGCTAGGGGTAGTCTGCTTGGTCTCAACTATACGAAGTTATTTTGTAATTTTGTATAACGGCTTAATTCTAAGAGTATTCAATTATGGACTAGGTCCCGGGGTTTTTATGCATTTGCAGTTTTCCTCGTTAACAAAATCTTTTTGTATCTTTTACTTTGATTTACGCATTATAATTGTTTTATTATAATAATATATAATACACATATACGTTCTTGATAGTGATCATATAGAGTCTGGTTTTTACCGAACCTATTATCAAGTAACACATTTTGTTGTAATATTGTCTTGATCTTGTATCATAGTCAATCACACAAGTTATCTTGTTGTTGTATTGTCTCGATCTCGTATCCATAGACAATCACACGAAGTGTGAACCGAATTTTTGTATTGTCTCGACTCTGTCCATAAACGATCACATTTGGTAGAGGACTTATAGGTTAAAAGTAAAAGATTGTGGTGTATTTGGGTACCCTCGTCTTTTCAACATGATTTCGCGTAAGATTTTAATGGTTTAGTCATCACCGAAGAATTCTGATTTATGTCTTCTTACAGAAACAATCACATAATCTTCATACGAAGTCGGAATGAGGTGGTTGACCTCTCATTTTTTAGCTAATAGAAAGAGATAACTTCTGCAAAAAGAATTTATTAACTTGAAGTCTGTTTGATAGGTGAAAGGACCTGATATCGAGAGTTCGGAACTATTATGTAGGTTTTCAGTTGTCATGTAGTCGAGAGTTTCAGCCGCCATTTGTAGCTCGTTTATCGGATTGAGGTGCCTTTTCAATATGTTGTAAAAGACTTCCATACGAATCATTCAGTATATATCTCACCCCCATATTATCCATCAATTAGCGCCAGTGTCAGTTCTTCCAGAGGACAGTGTAAAAATATTTCTGACAGAGTTTTTGTAAAACGACCCGTAACCTTTTCAAACTAGATGCAACATCCCAAAATACTTTTCTTTTTTTTTATGAATGTTTAGACTTAAAATAGGCATGTTTTATGAATTTCATGGCTTGTACTTGCACCTCCATGCTTCATAGGTAGACACAAAGTTTAATATATTTGTAAAAGAAAAAGTAAAATCAGAAGAATTACCCATTTGAGCAGCGAAATTTGAAGTAGAAGCCATATTTCTTCTTCTTGTATAAACTATTGTAGATGACATCAATCAAATTAGTTGAAATTTGTTGTAAACGAAACAAGATTGAAATATTGATATATTTCTGCCTGGCACATTTAGGGGCGACTTTTTTATTCCCAACCCAGAGGCCACGTTAAGGGGTGTCAAAAAACGTGGAGATTACGTTAATGCCCTTATATAATCGGAAGCAATTTTGTGTCCGATTGTGTAACACTAAATCGGAAGGTTAGTAATCATATTTGACTACCGATTAATATAGATTTCGTTCCAAACGTGAATCTTGGTCCTATAACAATCGGTAGTAATAATAACCTCACTATACTACCGATTATAGTATCTCCCAAAGAAGATATTTGGGGCAACTTATAATCGGTAGTCATATAAACTACCGATTATTATAGTTCTCAAATTCGTATGATTTGAGATTTTTCCCAAAACAAAATTTGGGGCAACTTATAATCGGTAGTCATATAAACTACCGATTATTATAGTTCTCAAATTCGTAAATTTGAGATTTCTCCCAAAACAAAATTTGGGGCAGCTGGATAGTCGGTAGCTAAATACCTTATTTGGCTACCGATTATACAGTTTCCCCAACAAAAAAAGAGTCGTTGGAACTCTAAACCCTATATAAGGATTGTATCCTTGTACCCTCTATGGAACACAAATACCTTTTAACTCTCTCCAACTTCATCTTCAACATAATGGCCCAACCATTCATTAATCCAATGGAGTTCACGATTGGAGAAGATTTATCTTTATGTAGGCGATACGTTCAATTCTATCCGAGACGGGGAGCAGAACGGAGGCAAGGAGGCATAATGAGTATGAGTTATTTGGGGAGAATTCACGAAAAATTCTGCGCCGACACCGGTAACCTAAACAACCGTCACTCTGCTGATCTTTTCTGCCAAATTGGTTCAATAAACGGACGCGACAGAGAATTTGTCGATTTAACTTAACTTGTGAATCAATATCGATTGAGGGGTGCAACCAATGATGAGGTTATAGAAAAATCTCTCGGGGAATGGCGGAGATGGAAAAGATCAAGCTTCCGTTATGAAGCTCATTTTAGAATCCTTATGGCGATGGAAAGATTTAATCCGTTTAGGACTCGTCCAACACGTCCACGACGCTAATCACAATACATTGTAATAGAATTTGTGGAAGTTCAACGTAAAATTATGACGATGTTGAGGTGATATTGTAATGAATTTCCCAAACACCAAGAAAATCGGAAGTTTATGTTATTTATTTAACTACCGATTATACTCCAACGACTATTTTTGAAGCCGAGCCTCGAAAACCACAAAAAATCGGTAGCGAAAACATATTGATAAACCTCCGATTATACCTCCCTAATGAAACTTTCTACCCTGTTAACAAAACAGTCTATAATCGGAAGTTTGACAAGTATCCTAAGGTTCCGAGTTAACATAATCGGTTACTTATGTTACAGAATTTACTACCGATTATGTGTAATAATTGTACGCAACTTCAGTACAGTCTTGTAAAGTACGCATCAACGGCCATATTTTCCAAAAAAAGAGACGTTGGGAGTGTCATCTATATAAGGTGGTTAAACTCTTCTTATTTATGCAGCAAACAACACATATATAACATTGTGTATTCTACAAATATCCTTTCCATCGTCTACTCTAGTTCATTCCTTATATATCTCAACTTACTAGCATGGAAACATTTGATGCAGCAGAAGATTTGGTCATTGTGAAAACCTGGTATCATGAAACAAGACGTGAAGATGTCATAGTGGGAACGTTAACAGTCGAAGTCTTTTGGTCGAGGGTATATTGCCAATTTGTGCGAGAGTATGGAAATCCAAAGAAAAGATCACTCCAACAAGTTCATGATCGTTTCCGACTTGTCCAAAAAGGGGTAAATGATTATATAACGATACAAAAGAGGATGTTTAATACTAGCCACTTAAGCTTGTCAATCCAACAATTTGTAAGTATGGTTTAAATTCTTTATGTTTAACACCGGGTATCTAATCCTTCTTACTAAAACCAACTTGGCATTATTTTGTGTTTGTTTATGTAGGAGGCACTCGCAAAAAGACAGTACTTTGTGGAAAAGGGCGAAGAATTCACTTATGATGGGAGTTATGAATTCCTGAAGTCCGTGACCACAGTATAAATATTGATTAATCGTTACAATCAGAAGTTATTGTTATCTCTTATCTACCGATTCTGGGGAGATTTTCATCTTTTTATGTCAGAGATTGATAATAATCGGACGTATATGTTCTGTTTTGTCTACCGATTCTTGGAAACTTTTTCAAATTTTTTTCAGAGTTTGGTGACAATCGGATGTTAATGTAAGATGTTATTTACCGATTCTGGGGAATAAATTTCAGTAATTTTGTTAGACTTGCAATCGAAGGGTAACTTAGAAGTTTTAATAACCGATTATAAATTTGATTGAGTCTGTTTACAAAAGCATTTATAATCGGTTGACATATTTATAATTTAACTACCGATTATAGATTTATACTTCACAGAGCATTCTAAAAAATTCCAAAAAATACAAATTCCGCAAGTAACGATCATTCATCTTCATCATCCGAGGGAACTAATTCGAGTATGCCTGCCGGAAAGTTGATTTTCATGACCCGATCCAAATCGAACATGTTGGTCTCATATTATTTCAACCAATCCTTACAATGATTCGTTGTGAAGTAATCCGTCGCACCATCCAACGGAGGTAATGGGAAATCTCTCTTTACTCTTAAACCGATAAAATGCATCTCATTCACAAATGCCATCACAATTCTTCTATCTTTAACCGAATCATCGCAAACCATCCTTGTAGGTGCAAACGTAAAGGAATGTCCATACTTAGGTGGAACAAAGAAATGTACCACGCAATTCAAAACGTCCGCTAAGAGATAACCACATGAAGGCATTCTCATACAATACTTGGATCCGATGGTCTTCAATCCCTTTCGGCATTTTACACGCGCAACTAAGTTTTTGAACTCTAGCTATTTGTCGTGTCTATCTCCTTGATTCATCATCCCCATATATAAATCCTTGTCCTTTATTAGTTGTACCGCCATCTTAGTTCTTAAATATTGCCATTCGGTGACATCTTCGTCCAAGACTTCTCCAAAGTAACCAATTTGTTCTGTAGCGACGTGAAATCCACAATTACTATCCCCATCCACCTCGTCGGTGGACAAAACAAATGGAACAACGAGGGGAGGGATTTATTTCATATACTCTTCTATAATTGTATACCTTGATCGCGTAGGTTTTCCATGAAATCCCTAGGACAACGAAGAGTACCATACTTCTCTCTTATAGTCACCATTTCCGTTGATTGTGTTTCTTGGGAGTTGATCATTTGATCTATAACTACGGAGGTAGTTTGGGTATCCACTAACACAACTTCTTCCACCGCATCGGCTTGACTCACTTGAGAAGGCTTCATAGAGACCTTTGGCCCCACTTGTCGGCCGGTTGGTCCACTTTGATCTTTTCTTGGACGACCTCTTTTCTTGGGTTGCGGCTCATCCTCAAATTCGGCTTCCTAACGCTCATGCCTACACAATATTCTTTGATTATACAGATACTCTTTCAATTCTTTTCTTCCCATGGCCCAAGACACTTCGGAGGGCCTACCCGCCCCCTTTTTATTAATAGGTTCATCAACCTCCCTTAGACTAGGTTGAAGATCTTGCTCCAAATCATGCATCAATACTTGCTTCTTGGCGCCATTTTTTGTAGCATAACGCTCGGCTATTCTTGCACACAATTCCGAATCCAAGAACGACGGACCATCAACTACGTGGGTGCTTGGAGTGAAACTTAATTGCTTCCAAAATGGATGAATATCATTGATGTCAATAACATCGACGTACGTACCCATTTTATGACGACATGGGAGACCAATACCTATCATATCTTTGCAAACACAAACCGTATTCTCATCATTGTAATCTTTATATAACTTTAATTGTTTCATCATGTGATTTATTTCCCATCTTGAAATATTATGAACAATGCCCCTTAAAATCAATCTTTCATTTTCATGTTCCGTCGGGAATTTATGTACATTAAATTGCATAGAACCCTTAATCTTAACGAGATCTCGATTCGTGAATTCATTAATTGCTTCTTGGATCGATACAAATCCATTTTGACTACCTAGAAGTATTTTCTTTAACCGGCCATGAGACCCCTCCGCTATGCTTGTCGCCTCGTTCTTGAAATTGCGACATTCATATGTCCATGCAAACACAAACCTATCCTTGATCGTTAACCATTGTGTTTTACATTATTCAACCGGTTTTGGGTAGTCCTTGCCATATTCATCCTCCAATTTCTTCAAGTTTCGTTCGTAAATTTCCTCGGTCTTCGACCCCACGATTTTGTCCCATGCTTTCATGAACATTTTCCAAATCATTCCATCCTCCTTCCATTTTTCATCAAATAACCTCTTCTCTTCCTCTTTTTCTTCCACGGTTAATTTACTAATGTGCTCATCCTCTTCCTTCGACCACTTGGTACCCTTCTTTGGTTTTTTAGCTTGGAAAAGGAGATGGCAATTGTGTTTGATGTTGCATTGAATGTGCCACGTACATTGCAAGTTTCAGGCTTCAGGAAACACAACCCTTATTGCATGCATTAATGCTTGATCATTATCTGTTACAATAACCCTCGGAAAATCATCCCCATTATAAATGGACTTCAATGTCTCCAACATCCAAATGAAACTCACGTTGTTCTCATGATCCATTAAACCCCATGCAATTGTAAACGTGTTTTTGTCCGACGTGTGACAAGCAATGTTCAACAACGGCATGTTATATTTGTTTGTCTTGTAAGTGGCATCTATCAATAAAATTTGATGAAAACACTGAGCCAATTTTATCATTTCGTGATGTGCCAAGAAAATACGTACCACTTTACCATCCCTTTCTTCTGTTCTCAACGTGTATTCGTGTAACGCAGCTAACCACTGAGATGTTGCATGACCGTTATACCATCCCATTATGTCCTTTTGATCGTAGCTAGCGCCGACTGAATAGTAGACAAAGAAGACAAGTTGTCGGGGTCGTCTTCCTTAATTTTACTTAAGATCGCACTCGCCTTTTGGATCCGCATTGCCCGCACCATCTCCATTTCATGTGGTTTTAACTTCGCAACCATTACATGTCCAACAAGAGTATCCGGATCATCATGGTTATGACAACCATTAGCAACTTTAGACATTTTCCACTTTACACTATCCTTACCATTGGGCTTATAGAATATAATCTTAAATGGGCATCCAATTTTATTTGTATGAGTGCGGTATTTCTTTGTCTCCGTCTTTCTTACATACTTATTATTCTTTCCCTCGTGACTCTTCTTCACCCCACCTCACTCACAAGTCATTTCAAACCGAATATTCTTCACACAAGGGTTTTGAACTACCACACACATGTTCTCTTTTGCCTTGTTCATTAGCCAAGCCTTGGCCTCCTTCTTACTTTTAAATATCTAAATGCGCATAAAACAAAACAAACAAAACAAACATAACCATATAACATACATGATTCGAAAAAGAAAAGATAATTCATGAACATACCAAATCGTTTTCATAGTGTACGGCAGTATCAGGCCTTAAATAATATTCGTCATCCTACGCACCACAACAACAAGTTACGCATTAATAATCGGATAAAAGTTTTAAGATTGTACAACCGATTGTATAACAATCAGTAATAAAATACTAACACACATTACCGATTATTTATAATCGGAAGTTTTGTTAATTATAATGAACATCTCAATTTGGGATTTTTATTGTATTTGGTAAGTTAATGCATAAAATACTCCCGATTGTCAATAATCGGTAGATAATTATACTAATATGACTACCGATTAATAGTCGTTAATGGCATTCAATGCATAACAGGTGACGAATTTTCACGTTCAAAATCACACACAAGCACACATAACATTGCTATTAGAGTTTGTTAACAACATACCTGATTTTTTGACGCATTGTTACCTTTGATTTCGGGTGATTGTCCATATTCTTCCATGAAATCGTCCTCTAGGGTCTCATCTCCATCAAAGTGTGGATCATTCAATAAATACCCCAAATCGTCATCTTTAAACGGTAATGAATCTTGAACTTCAACAACTTCACGTACTTCTTCGTAACCATTCATGTTTATGGAAGTTGGCTACCTATAATCGGAAGTAGTGAAAAAATATACCCACTTCTCCTTTTTTCTTATTCTTCTTCTCTTACTCAGTCGGGAGTCATTGGGACTATTACTCCAAAACAAATTCCCAACACCATAATATAGTACCTTTCCTACTGATTGCATGTGAAAGAATCCGATTATTATAATCGGTAGTTAATTGAGTATAATAACCCCTCGATTATGCTACGTCGCAAACACGCACCAAGTGGTTAGTGCTGGCTCATTAACCTAAAACATGTGAAATTTTGGCAAAGGTTCGTTTAGGGGAAACATATAATCGGTAGCCAAATTGTCTACCGATTATATTTAATTTCAAATTTTTGGAATTGACGGTTTTTTGGAAAAACTCATTTTTGGGGCAACCTATAATCGGAAGTTAATTTAGTATAGTAACATCCCAATTATGATACGTCGCAAATCAAGCTTCAAGTGGTTAGGGGAAACATATAATCGGTAGCCAAATTGTCTACCGATTATATTTATTTTCAAAATTTTGGAATTGAAGGGTTTTTGGGAAAACTCATTTTTGGGGCAACCTATAATCGGAAGTTAATTTAGTATAATACACTTCCGATTATGATACGTCGCAAACACGCACCAAGTGGTCGGGGCTTCCTCATTAACCTAAAACCTTAGCAATTTTGGCAAAGGTTCGTTTAGGGGAAACATATAATCGGTAGCCAAATTGTCTATTTTAACCTCCGATTATAGTACCTTTGAAAGATAAAACCGATGTCAACCTAAATTATTTTTTCATTTCGTTTCTTTTCAACTTCAACTCTCCCATCCTCTTCTTGCTCTCCGAATGAAGAGAGCAAAACTCTCCCCCTCGTTAACTCCGCTACAATACATCGTTATCGTTAATCGTCGAATCGAATAATCGTCGAATATTCTCTAAGAAGATGAAAGATAAAGTGCGTAAATCGGGTCGAAACCAAAATGTGGTTCGTGGGGGTGATTCAAACATTGGAGTGCATGCCCGTAATAAAGAGGTTCTCTCCGAAGAACACGAAGAACGCGAACAAGGTGATGAAGAACAAGTCCATGATATAGATGATTCTGATAACCAAACTCTCAGGCAACTTCAAATGGCCCCAATTAGGTAACATTCTACCGTTAGATTTGGGTTTGTATTACTTTAATTCGAAGAAACCACAAAAAATTTTCTTAGGGTTTTCGGTTGTTACACAGAATCGGGAGGTTATATATTTTTGTAAACTTCTGATTATTGCTCCAATTATCACTGTTAAAGAACATTTGTCATATTCGGTTGCTAAAATCATAGGTTTCCTTCCGATTATAATAGGCTTATGTATCTCCTGGACACAAACTGCTGCATATTCGGCAAGTATAATATTATTTTGGCAACCGATTATGTGTATTCGTTGGAGTATGGTGAAATTAGGCTTCCGATTATTTATAATCGGACGCTTATGCTTAACTTATACTTTCGATTATAAATCTATTTTACCTTTTCATGCTATTTAGGGATAGGCGAGGAAAAAAACCAGAAGACGCAGTGGTATCGGATAGTGCAAGGCTGGAAAGGCGTAAGAACTTGACAACTAGTGCCAGGAGAGCTAGGGTCACTAAATCCACTTCAAGTGCTAAATATGGAACTCAACAACCTTCCCCACAAGTAGACCCACTTGAAGAAGGTGTTCAACCAAGTGCCCCACAATCACAGCCAGTTCAATCAGTTGTACAACCACCTGCTCCACAATCACATCCTGAAATTCAACCTGCTATTGAACCAGAAGCACCAGAAAAAAGAGTTATGGAAGCTGGACAACCCAGTGGTGCGCAAGAATAAGGAGAAGCCGAAAAGAAAATTCCTCCTCGAAAGAAGGCGAAACACCTTGTCCCAAAAGAACTCAAGGTGAAGGATATTCCAGAAGGAACAATCCTTGGGATGCCGGCTGATGGAGGAGAATTGTTTTTTGGATACAAAGATTCCTGGGCAAGAGAAATACATGAAACTGAGGTAATAATCGTATCCGTTTTATGCACGTATTTTTTTGTGTAATCGTAATAGTAGTTTTAAGGGTAATAAGTTTAGGTAATTATAATTGGTTTTTGACTTGTCATGTGTATAATAGTACCATTCCGATGCGGTTCGTTTACTCAAACCCATCGCCGCACCACCTAAAATGATGGAATGGCCTTTATACGGTGAGTGTCAAAGGTTCAACACAATTATTGCAAATTCGGGGTTGGCTAATGCTGCTGAAAAATCAATGCTGGAACATGACCGGGTGGCTATATCGGCGTTTGTGGAGAGACTTTATCCTGAGACCGACACCTTCCATATGCCATTTGGAGAGATGACGATTACCCCAGATGATGTTGTGCAGATTCTTAGACTCCCTGACCATGGAAACGGTGTCAGGTCTGAGTTCACAAAGCAGTTGGAATGGGCCAAACTCTATGCTCTAACTAACAAGTGTTTTGGTTGGGATGAAGAAACATCAAAAACTGAGTTCAAAAGATGCATGGGGTATAGAACCAGACAATTCAACATTGGTACTCTGATGGATATGTTCAAGGGGACCAAGGCAAAAGAAGAGAACGGAACTTTAACTGATGAGCAAGTGAACCATGCGGCCACCGCATATCTCCTATGTGTATTGGGATGTGTAATTTTCCCCAATACTAGTGGCAATTGGGTCGACGCCAACCTTTTACAACTTCTGGATCCCCTCAATAAAGTACATGAGTACTCTTGGGGCACGTCATGCCATGCGTGGTTGATGGAAGAGTTGAGAAAGGCGTCGAGGCTTGGAATTAGCCAAGTGGCCGGTAACGTGAGTCTACTACATGTATTTTTATTATTCCTACATACTTGGTTGTTTTTTTTATTTTTGTACCATTGAAGAATCAATTTCCTAAAACTTGCAAAAATGTCAATACAGACATGGATCTACGACCACTTCCCTATCTTAGGATTGGCCATTCAAAAACCGGGGTGGGCGCCAGGTCAGACTAGAGGAAAGAAGTACGTCTTCGATGACAACCATTATAGAACAAAGGAGCAGTAGATGATTCGTTTGAGGGAGGTTTTGGACTCACTGAAAGACTAAGACGTATGCTTTGATCCATACAAGGAAGACCAAGATAATGGACATATCGCAGGTCGGTCCGATTTGGCCCTTTATTTTGGGCCATTGTGGCACCCAACATGATACGTGATGTACAATGCCTCGATGGTGATGCGACAAAACGGTTATGTACAAGCTTTACCAAAGTGGCAAATCAATGGGAATTTTTTTTTGGATGTGGATAAATGTAATTCAGATAAAACTTCTATCACAGTGGTTTACAAGGGTAACCCATCCTGCAAACACCATTGGGATAGAAGGATGGATTACTTGATCAGCGGTGGAAGGCAAGACAACAACGGTTATGAAAATGCTCCAAACTATATGGATTGGTATTGGGATGTTACTCATTTTCGCATAATCCGTGATCTTAAAGCAAAGCCCGCACCGTATAAGAGTATCCTCAAAGAGAAACCTCCGGGTTTCGATAGATTGGTACGTATTGGTTTCTTAATTAAGTTTTATTTTATGGGTCAAAATCAGACTAGAACCGTCCTTGATGGTATAATATGTTTTAAAACAGATGAACAGGTTAAGAGGTTTGTCCAAATGGTGCACTAATTGCATAAAAGCCGGAGAGCCTGTGCCACTTGAGAAGATAAAAGAGCACCAAGAGATAATTGATAACATTGACAATGAAGATTATGCATCTCGGTTTGGGGATAAAGTCAGGCAACCTAAAAAGGTTGTGAAAAAAAGAACTCGGGCATCACCGAGCACTCAAGTTGATGAAACCGGTGATGATGTTGGTCCAAGTGGTAAAGGAAGTAAAGGTCGCAAAGTCATGGAAAAAAAGAAGAAATAAACTTTCGATGTTGTAAAATCTCGCTTTTTTTAGTTAACTTTATGGTTTTCAAAGTTTATGTCGGATTATGTCATTTTAAAAGTTTGTGTTGGATTATTAGTTGCTACGTTATGTTTATGGATTGTGAATTCTTCCTTTTATGGATTATGAATGGCTATATTGCTATGTTTATGCATTTAACGATGACTCGCAAGCGAATCACAAGATGAGACATGTAACTGTTGAATTCTGGAACACAATCGGAGGGTTAATTTTATAAAGAACCTACCGATTCTGGGGTTTTTGCATTTTTTGTCAGAATCGGGAGCTTTATATATTTTTAACCTACCGATTCTGGAGATCTTGCAAAACATTTAGTCAGAATCGGAAGGTTAATAATATAATCTGCTATTCGATTATTATGTGTAAAGAAAACTTGCCTTTTGTATCCAAACAACACCACAATCGGAGGGTTATTTTCACCACTCCTTCCGAATAACAATATTCGGTAGGGTTTTTAATGGTTCATTTCCGATTATTATGTGTGAAAACAATTTGTTTCATGGAACCAAATAACACCATAATCGGGAATCTATATTCCTTCACTGGTTAACGATTATATTAAACGGTAGTTTGTTTTTATGAATTCCTTACGAATAATCGGTAGTAATTTGATTAATAATACCTACTGAATATAGTAGCTTACAAAATTTGAATTTAGGGCAACCAATAATCGGTAGGTTGTGGAACCAATTTTCCTTACGAATATGTCTACATTCAAAAAACGAACCAAGTGGTTATCCGTGGCTCTGAACACTCAAAACATATGGAATTTGTCAATGGTTCGATCTGGGGATCCTTATAATCGGTAAGTTGTTTAAGTTAGATAACCTACCGATTATGCCAGATTTTAAAATTCAATGTATGAAGGATTTTCAAAAAAAAATATTTTGGGGCTACTTATGATCGGATGGTTTTGTAATATAAAAAACTTCTGATTACTTCTGCACCCAAAACACGCACCAAGTGGTTATGGCTCGCTGTGTACACTCAAAACCTTTGAAATATGGCAAAGGTTCGATCTGGGGCTCGATATAATCGGTAGGTTTTGTAGTCGTATAACTTACCGATTATCGAAGATTTCAAAATTCTCTACGTGAAGGATTTTAGAAATAATATCATTTTGGGGAAACTTATAATCGGTAGGGTGTTAACATATTATCCGTCCGATTACCGAATAATCCACAACTCAAGCCAAGTGGTTATGGTTGGCTCTGCACCCCTCAGAACCTCCGGGATTTGGCCAAGGTTATATAAGGGGCTCCTTATAATCGGTAGCCTTAAAATTTGGATAAGCTACCGAATAAACAAAGGATTATTTGCCGAAGTATCTACACAATATTCGGTAGGTATAGTTTCAATTTAACCTACCGATTAACAACTAACCTACCGATTGTTGTTTTGGCTACCGATTATAAAAGTGTATAGTTGCCATTTTGAAAAATCGTGGATAAGGGGTAGCTCAGTTTTACGTTTGGGTGACCTTTTTTGTCTTTTAGTGTCGCCCCTAATTGCGACTGAGTCGCCCCTAAATGTGCCAGGTATTTCCGACCTAGAACATATATTTGTGAAAAGATTTGTTTGAATCGTAAAAAAATATTCAAAAGGGTGTTTGATTCTTAAATTTCTGCAAAAGATTATTGAGAAAGAATTTTAGCATACGATGAAAATTTTACTCTATGAATCATTTGATATCATGAAAAACATTTAATTTTGATATTATTGAAAAGACAATTACAGATTCAGAATTCTTACGCAGTATTTAAAGAGAATGATTAGCTGTAATAATACTGCATCCGGACACTAAGATTATTACAAATTTACAACATAAATCAAGTCAACATTAACTAATTGGACTTGACACACAAACTGTTCACACACTTTATATCTCTAATAAAAAAATATCCCCAATAAAACCCCTCTAAAGCCACTTTCATTTCCCTTCTCATCTCTTATGCTCAAAAGACACCTCTTGAGAACCCTAGAAATGGAGACCTTTAGATGTGGGTTTTCTTCGTCTGTGAAAAAACTAATTCTCTTCTTTGGTTTCACTGTCTTCGTCTTGATTTTGATCTTCGTTTCGTGTTTTTTTTTTCGTTCATTTGCAGCTCAAGAAACGATGTTTTTACAAGCTATGGATAGATCTGTGGACGATCGGGAATATTCACCAAGTCTGTCTTCCTCCATTCTCCCTCCTCTTAGAACTCCTTATATACTTATTTAACTCTTTCCTCGTCTTGATTTTTATTATATTTTTCCTTGTCTTGTTCTTGCAGAATCAAGCTCACCACATTTTGCGTTTTTTAATGCTGCTTACACTGAAAAAATCCATAACATCAAGTGTAAGAAAAACAGTATATGTCTATTTGATTTGATTTTATTTAAATTTTTGTAAAAATCTGTGTTAAAATCTTGTTTGGTCATTTTTTAGGGTTGGCTTCTGAACATGCTAAAGGTGAAGAGATTGGAGTAGCAACTGCAATTGGAAAGATGAGAGATGAAGATGAAAGAGGATGTCTTCATTTTGCTGCTGCAGGAGGAAGTTTAGAAGTTTGCAAATATTTGATTGAGACGTTGAAACTTGATGTGGATCCCAAAGATGAACATGGTATTATATTATGAAGAGGTTTAGTCTTGTCAATGTCATATTTCCTTGTGTGATTTCAATTGTTTTTTATGCAGATAAATTTGCTACTGTAACTATTAAATATATATTCTTCTTGTTGTATCTATTTTGCAGGTCACACACCCTTGTATCATGCAGCTATAAAAGGACGTTTGAAAACATTTCGATATCTTCTTGAAAAGGGTGCCAATGTTGATGCAGCAACTGATACGAATTACACTCCTTTACACTGTGCTGCAAAGATAGGTACTCCCTCTAAATGGTTCCGGCTTCTGTTAGATTTTAGGTTGATCTTCACCGGTGTTCGTAAGTCTAAATATGTTGTCCCACCTTACAATTTAATTGTACCCTTTATATTACAGTTAATAAGAATTTATTATTTGGAAACTATTGTGACTGCATTAAAAACTTCACTGGTGTGAGTTTTGTGGACACACTGGACTACTGGAGTGGAGGATGTACCTCATTGCATGAATTAAATTTTAGTGCCTGTATGTGATCTCCATAATAGTAGACCTATCTACATGCTATTAGCCATTACGTGTGAAGGAGGCACAATGTTGTCCTATTTGTTGGGTCGGATAAATCATAACCAACCAAATGGATATCAATATCATAGTAAAATAATGACTTCTTCGACTGGCTGGATGGTCATTCTATTAGTGAGCCATCCTGATTTGTTGGTCTAGGAATATCCTAGTCCCAACTTTACACAAGGTTTTGGTTGTTCAAGCCCACATGAATTATATTAAATGCCTTTCAAAGATTCGGCAGACAGGGCTAATACTCCATCTTGGTGTAGTTTTCATTAGACCTGTGTAAAGACTAAACTTCCTCAAAGTATGTTATGAAGTCTGAACTCTGAATACCAATAAGATGTTTCTAAACTTCTTACCAGATATCTTGATATATTCGAACGTATGAGTAAGCATGCGGTTCTTGTGAGATTATGTGCAGGTAATACAAAGATAATGACCTTGTTACTTTCAAGGGGTGCACGCGTTGATGTTGCAAGTAGGACTGGCACCGCCCTTCAAAGGGCTGCTATTTGTGGTCATCGAGGTGCCGTTAAAGTGTTGTTGGATCACAATGCAAATGTAAGTTGGGTTCTTCTGCTGGTATTAAACAGTTTTTGACTGTAAGGTAGTCGATATTTAGAATGTCATCTTCAAAACATACCAAGTTACCAACTTCCTCTTTCTCTAACCTTATGCAGTTTATTTTTAATTGTAAAAATTATTAGGACAGTTATCTCTATTTAAGAGCAGCTTATGGTACCTGCTTATACTTAACTAAAGTGAAATTTTACAGACTTTCTTTTACTATGCAACCCAATGTTGTTACCTCTCAGGGTATGCTTAGACCACTAATGTCGGCGATTCTTGGCAAGTCATGGGAAACTATGGAACTTCTACTACATGTTACAAAATTTCTAAACCTTCTGGTGGCACAATGTTTTATTGTTTACTTAAACTAAGGCAAGTTTTGGAAGTTGTAGCTCTATGTTCCTTCATAAGTTAGAAGAGGCAACTACAATTTGTGTTCTGATATGTTTGTGTGCGAGTTTGTATCGTTGAGAATTTTCACCATCTTCTTTTTTTACTAGTATATATCCGGGTTTACCTCATTGTATTAATGCTGGTTTACAATCCCAATCTCTGGCACCGCAACCCACAAAATTTGCATTGATATTAACATTTGACCAATTAGTTGTTAATTCTAATTTATAAACCTAACTAATTAATTAATAATTCTGCATTAATGTTAATTTATAAACCTAATCCCTGGCACTGCAACTAACAAAGTTTGCAAACATTTGGCAACTACGTGATATTATGGCGATCAACGATCTTAAATTTCAGAGTTATGTAAAAGAATTCCAGTTTTAAATTCTTTTTCCGAAACGGTGTCTCGGTTACTTTTTATTTCTTGTTTTTTGTATCAGTAGGTCTTCATCGCTTAATTAGTTTCTCACAGATGAGGCCTGTCATTAGTTGTGCTTTTCTTATTTTACCTTGTAGAAAGCCGTTTCTATGTGGTCCACCTCAATGAGGTGAATTGGTTATAGCGTTTCTCTGGTTAACCTGGTGTCGAGGCATAAACCTGTCTGCTTTTTGTGAATAAAGCTTGCAGTTCTACCCTGAGTGTTACTCTTATTTCTTGTTATGAGCTGCTAACAAGACCAGTTACTAAAATTTGTGGTCAGCCAGTCTATTCTCTCTTCTTCTTTTTTTCTTCTTACTACATGGTATCTTTTTCAAGTTCTTCAGGTATTAGTAAATTGTTTCCATTGTATGTGCAACTAGACTTGTCCAATTCCTTTTATTTTTCTAGTACTTTTTTATGCCTGATCATTCATCTTTCTTATATTATATTTTCTTGTTGTTCAAGCTCTTAGAATTATTATGAAATTCTGAACAGAAACCAAAATGTTAGTATGGACTATGGAGCCATGTAATTCTTATGGACCATAATAGCGGGGTCATAATTCCGCAGTTTTGGAAACACAATCAGGCTTACTACTTGCATTCTCGAAACTACATGTTTCTGTAATTTTTTCACATCCCATTATTTTCTGGAAGATATAGATGAAATTATCTCCAGAATAGTTTGCTGATTTCATTGGGCAAGTCTGTTTAGATAGTAGCTTTCTGTAAGCTCTCTAAGCCCTTTGCTCATCTCTTCTTGTATCTTTCGAGGGTGGTTTGTTGGCACCCTTTCTTATCTATTCTGGTTTTTGCCTTTTCTGAACTATCTCCAGAATGTATCATATATATATGCACCTTTCATAGCTTTTGTGTCCTGGAACATGTAATAAAATTTTCTATTCTCATATATATAGGCAGGCGCTGACCCAAATGTTGTATCATGTGGAAGTACACCTTTGATATTTGCAGCAAGGAATGGACGTGTAGATGATATCAAGCGCTTACTGGAAGCTGGTGCAGATCCAAATTATACAATGAATGTACGGATGTATTTAGCTTTAATTTTTTGCTCAATGTTTTGCTCAATGTTTCTTCAAATTTTGGCATCTGTTTCATATCTAAGTATGAGGATTAGTTCATACAACTTATTCATATTTAAGTACGTTTTGTCTCCACATATAGATGAGTATGCAGGTCCATGCACCTTCTTCATGAGTTTTGTACCTGATCACTAGTGTGAGGATTAGTTCTTCGCCTGTGTTTGATTCCTTTGATAGTTAATGTTCCTAGTCTGTTTCATATCTATGTCAAGGCTATCGAAGCAAATACTTTATAAGATTTCACAACTGCTTTGAACCTTATTGCATTATAACTATAAGTAGCATGTTTGTTCAGTACAAAATTTATTGCTATGTGACATCCAATTTCTTATCTAATTTGGTTCTGTTTCGTCGCATGTGGGGCTTATAGCATTAGAAATTGCCGCTATTGAGTGCAACCATCCAATTGTTCGGGTTCTTTTTCCTGTGACATCTCGCATTCCAACTTATCCTGATTGGAGCATTGGTGGACTAATGAAGGATGTAAATTCTGCTGCAAACAAAACGCAGGTATGGAGTTTATATCATACGTGCCCAATGTGTTTTCTAACTTGGTTTTGTTTCCTTTCACGATTACTTAGCAAATGGGCTCTTCTATCTTCTTTTCGTATTAGTGAAAATCATTGACAACTTCATCTTTCCCATCCACCAGTTCTTCTACCTCTAGGGGGCTTCCCTTCTTTTTCGCCTCCACTATGAGTTATCATGTTTGTAATCCTACTTTTTGTAAACCCCCAGGTTACTGAAAAATAATAATAAGTCGTTATACCAATGTTCTTGGAAGCAATTATGACGCCATAAAAAATTGCTCATAACTACGTACTAGTCTTGCTATGTGGTATTGCCTCTACTAGTCAACTACCTGTGGAGCATGCTGGAGAGTTTGAGGCTTGTTTACTTCATAAGTTTTTTACGAAACATTGAAGTTCTTGAACTATTTGCTGTCTCTCACAAAATAATTTGTATACACAAATTCTAAACAACATGCACACAGGCTAGCCAACGGCTGTGGCCCACTTTATAGAAGGCCAGTCTCAGGCTGAAGCTAAGGCTAGGCTTCTAGCTTGAGTTGTTAGCATGCCAGGTCAGCTATTGTTGTTACTAGACAAGCCAACTTGTTTGACGCATCTAGTTATGGTGCACCATACTAATTTTTATCATATGCGTGTATGCATTCACGACTAATTCTGTAGGATTATAAATTTTTTGATGTGTATTCATGAAAAAATTGGAAAATCTTTGGCAGAGGGTAGTCAATGCCGAGGAGAAATTCCATCAGGCAAAATCGAAAGAAAGAGATGCATTCCAGGGAGAACAGTATCTTATGGCAGCTCATTGGTTTCAAGAGGTAGTTTTCATTCTATGAAATCCTTTGCACTTTATGCAGCTGTCAGATATCCATAATGGTTGTTGGACAAGAATCTATACATCTTATAAGTTCTGTTGCTAGATGTTATTTGGTATTTAAATTCTGAGTAATTTGGACATTTTTTTCCTTAAGTTTTACTTATATACTCTTTGATCATGACGAGTTAGTATTCTGACCTTCCTTCGTCTTTGTGGCATGTATGTCTGTGTAAATTAGCAATGGTAACTCATTAGATTAACTTGAAGTATATTTCTTTGCTTCATCACTGAACTGCTCACTTTCACGTAAACATACGAGCATCTAGGGTGTGGATAAATTTTTCTTTGTGTGCATTTCTTTTATATCTGGTGATTTTCATTTATCACTCTTTTAATGATATCGAATTTTACAATTAAAATTTGAGTCTCGTGGTTGGTGCCTTCCTCTAGTTCTTTTGATTGATTTTGACATCTAATTATACCTGGTTCTGGTGTTCTGGTAGCGTATGGAGTACCTATAGGAAGAAATACATGTCAATGACCGTGGATACTTTTGATATACTGAGTTGATTACTCAACATATTTCCTTTTTTGTTGATTACTTTGATGATTTAGTCTTTTTTGTAATGGAAACACAGGCCTTGGCTATTTCTCCAAAAGATGCAGCTGTATTATCCAACTTGAGTGCCTGTTATGCATGTCTGGATGATGGAATAGAAGCGCTTGACTATGCCACTAAATGCATGTATGAAAGGCCTGAATGGCCTAAGGATCACTATAGGATGGGTGTCGCACACAATATACTGAAAGTATGTACCTTCCCGCTATTTCCTTACTCCAGTAGGCAATAAACAATATCCCTTTTCAACTTTTTGCTTGATTGTTTTTTTCAGAGGTACAATGATGCATCACTTGCCTTCAAGAAGGGTGTGATGCTCGACCCGGAAAACAAAGAGCTTAAAGATGCGTACATGTAAAGTTTTTATACCTTCATCTCCAACATCAAGAACCCTGATATGATATTTTCCAGCTTTACTGATCTAGTTTGTTTCATACTAATATAGTTTTGTATCTTTAACAGGGAAGCTATCATGGCTAGAATGACCTATCTCCAAGAGTCCAAAGTGTAAGAAGATAACTGAAAAATATGGAGATGAAAGCATTAAAATGACGAGAAGATATTCACATGGGAACAAATTCTGTAAATGAAGTATTCTAGAAGACATTAGTTGGTAGCTGAAGTATACTGCTAGTTTGTAAAGGATGGTAAAAGTTTAATCAAACTAACCCAAATATGATCTGACGAATTTCATCTTTTGAATTCCTAGGTTTGTGATTTGGGTGCCACTTACCCCTGAGGAGTGACATGTTGGACATATGATATGTGGTTTATGAATTCTTTTAATCCTTGCGAAGGTTAAAACTTTTGATGTGCAAGTTTAGTTGGTACCACGTATCAGTTTTCATTTCCCCGTGATACTGACTGCAGCTTCCATTGGTTTTTTTTTTTAGCCGGGAAAGCAAGTACCGGAAATTTGTAGTATCCTAGGAATTAGAAACCTAGATGATGATGATGAATTGAAACTTAGGTTATTCCCTTTTTCCTCGAGAGATAAAAGCCAAATCTTGGTTATATAGTGACTGCTTATTCCCTTTTTCCTCGAGAGATAAAAGCCAAATCTTGGCTATATAGTGACTGCTGAGTCAATTGAAACCTATGACCAACTTTGAGTTGTCTTTTTACGGAAGTTTTTATTAGAATGTAAATCTGCACATTTACCCAACAAGAGGGAGAATCTTTATATGAGTGTTGATCGTTTTTCCGGTACTTATTTTCTTGCTATCTTATGGTTCTTTTAGATGCCGGTTCATTAGAAAAAAAGAAGAAGAAAAGGTTATAGCATAGTTAGGGCAATTATGTGGTAATCAACAAATATTTTTTTTTGTTGTTGAGCCAAATTGATGAACAAACAAGTGAATAAACTAATAATAGTTGGGTCCCACTAATAACCCAACTAAAAATAATAATAAAAAATAAACCCTAAATATAATAACCTAGATTTGGAGAGAGAAATTGGGAGGGGCTAACATCACACCCCATCGTTTCTTCCTCACACGCTGGGGTTTTTGCTTCAACCGCCCGGTTCTCTATTAAGTGCGTGTGAGATCTTTTGCCTCACTCAACAAGCCAACAATTTTGTTGATTTGCCCATCCGTTTTTCATGTTTGTTGAGTCCATAATGGGATAAAATGAACAAACTTCATGTTCATTCAGTCATAGGAACTTCTCTTAGCTCGAGAAAATATCAATTTCTCATAGTTCGTCACATCAATATCTGGAGATGATTTTATCTTCTTGGTGTTTTTTTTTCGTGAGCAAATCTAGTTCGAGTAAGAAATCCAAGGTAGGCTAAAGCCAAACCAATCCATGGATCGAAATTTGAAAAAAAAAATTGGCCAAATTGGGGTATACTCAGTATTAATTGGGATATATACATTTTGTTCCCATCCAAGGTAGTGTGCTAAGCGGTGTCTGAAAGATGTTAAAAGACCAAATTACCCTTGCTATTAATACCCTACCGACTGAAACTTGGTTTTGAAAAATTTCAAAACCAATTCATCCTATGAGGTTTATCTGTGATGAAATCGAAAATCAAAACAAAACTAAAAAAAAAAATCAAAAATCAAAACCAAAACCAAAAAAAAAAAAAAGGCTACGGGATTTGAGATTGGGTATGATTTTGTACCCAATCTCAAACCGAGTACAAATCCATGCGCGGTTTGAGAGTGACAAACCAAAAACGAAAATGTATTTTATTTCTAAGTTATTGAAAATATCCAACATTTGTACCCAATCTTGGGATTGTTTTGGGGGATGGACAAAATCATACCCAATCTCAAATCCCGTACGATCCCACAAGTCGTTAGGGTGTTTTTTTATCGACCTTGCTAACTTTTTCGTCTCTGAAATTAGCATTTACAGGGTCGTCAAGGTATTCATCCTTATATCTTGTCGAATGTAGTTTAGTCGGCAGGTTATAAAATTAATACCTTGCAGACTAATCATGCATTTGTAACATCTTTCTCTATATGTCAAAAATCCTATAGTCGGTAAGGTATTTCTTGATTGAGGATTTGAAGCTTGATGTGGATTCCAAAGATGGAACTGGTAATTTATATCCATCTTATTTAACAATTATACTACTAAGGCATTCTGTCTCGTTTGAGTGATATTTCCTTGTTTGATTTTCAATTATATTTTATACAGATAAGCTCTCCTTTCAAAGTTTAGATTATAGATTTAGTTTATTTGTTATTATTTCTCTTTGGGAGCATTTAGCTCTATTGTTGTGGGAATCATAGAGGAATGTGAACACAATTTTTCATAGTAGTTTTGTTTTTGAACACTTGTTTTATATTTAAGAAGGCCTAATGCTTAAGTATGCCAAAAATAGTGTCTAGTCTGGAGCTATTATGAGTCATATTGGTGGTATTAAGTCATGTTGCAGGGATTTCATTCTCATTTAAACTGTTCATAATTAGCTACTGTAAAATCTAAATTTTGTATTATCCTTGTTGTGTCTATTTTACAGGTCACACACCCTTGTTTGATGCAACTATACGAGGGCATTTGGACACGGTTGGATATCTTCTTGAAAAGGGTGCCAATGCTGATGCAACAACTGATACGAATTGCAATCCTTTACATTGTGCTGCAAATATACATACTCCCTTTCTAAAATCTCTCGGGTAATGAATTGATTTTTAATTTTTGGATTTTTAATTGAATTATGATTTTTTAGGTTGATTTTGTGGTGTGGGGTTTGGGCATTTTGTTAAATTTCGGTGTTCTACTTATTTAGTGTTAGTTTTTTCTGGAATTGATTGGATTTTCTTCAGATTGGTGTATGGTTTTTGTTAAGATTAATGGGACTGTCTTGGATTTCACTACTGGGATGCCTTAATTGGCCTACTAGTTTGATGTTTCTCCTTGAAGTTATTTACTTTTCCCATCGTCATGTGACTTGCATTATAGTTTCCATTGAATGGGGTTACTAAAGCTTGAAATTATAGAGCCTAATGGGTTTTTATAGATGTCGTCTCTCCTATTCAGCTTTGTAGATCCTAATGGGTATTTATATGATTGTGTTGCAACATAATGATCATTATAAACTACTGATGTATTATATTTTGTTCCTATATTAGCAGGTGTCTACTGTGAAATCTCAGGATTCTACAACTTTTCCTAACACTGGGGTGCAAGTCTCGGATGCTTTGCCATCAGAATCTCAAGCTACCTCTAAAGGTGACAACTTTCATTTCCAGCTTGTGTACATAGTTGGTCATACTGAAGGGCAGAGTTGTTACTTTTCTTAAAGATAA
Organism: Papaver bracteatum; assembly: GCA_023529315.1. Classification (NCBI taxonomy): domain Eukaryota; kingdom Viridiplantae; phylum Streptophyta; class Magnoliopsida; order Ranunculales; family Papaveraceae; genus Papaver; species Papaver bracteatum. The sequence goes on from JAJJWX010003488.1 coordinate 2,344,035, forward strand.
CCAGGCTAGTTTTACCATGATGAGTAATATAAATGAGTGAGGTGGAGGTCTTACACGATAACGACACACTACCTTTTGTTTTCCTAGACGGCTAGTCCTCAAGCAGATATCTGAGGTTGAGCTCAGCGAAGCTAATACTCTTTGGGTTACCATGTAAACTTGGTCCTGCTTGATTGACAGACCATGTGACAATTTTACTTTCCAGTCATGACCCATATGTATATCTTTTGAAAGGATTTTGTTTCTTGTTAACAGAATTATGGGACACTAGAGGTGCTCGTTTACTTAGGAATTCCCTTAGGATTCCTATTTAAAGATGGGCAAGCAAACTATAACGTATGAAGTCCCCCACCTGTTGTTTTATTTTTGGTCTTATGCCGCCCCCAACCTTGTTTTGTGAAAGCTTGATTATCTTCCATCTATAGGGAAATCTGAACCTGGTGTCACTCAAGCTCTATGGTCTGTTGTTTAATTATTATTTTTGATTCATGCAGGATTTGGGTATAAGTTTTCGAGTGTACACAATAAAGCTGTTGGTGGAGGGCCAGTAGGCACTCCAGCTTTACCTGCCATGCAGAAAATTTCAGGGGTGCCGGTTAGGCCAACTACTAGTGGTTCGTCAAGAGAGCAGTCAGATGATGATGATCTTGAAGGAGAAACATAAATGACGGATAATATGGATCCTACCGTTGTGAAACGTGTAAGGAGGTAACTATACATTTTGTTGAAATCAATATGCATTGATCTTGGGAAGACAAAAGTTAGGTTTATTTGTTGAGGATTTGGTATTAAACATCTTGTATAATTGTCTTCTCCTGTATAACTCTATATCACTTGATTATACACATATCCGAGCTACTGGAAATGCTTTACTTTTATACAGTGGTTCCACTGCACATCCTAGGCACTCCCAACTATGTGTGGTTGCTTGATGCTTCAATAATTCAGCTTTTGAATCTCTAATTCACAACTTCATTAGTTGATCAAAAAAACTTACCAGTACATTTGTTTGATTACTCAGGATGCTGTCAAATGGGGAGTCATCTAGACCTTTTAGAAGAAGAAAGCAAGCACATCTGAGTGAACTTGGGGGACAGGTTTGACATTAGTTGCTTAAAAAATTTCATACCTTTTCTACCATTGTGCTTTTCCAAACAATACATGTTTCACTCGTTAGTTATTACAAAGGCATGTTCCTGGTGAATCCCGAGTTTAAGGGATTCAATGTCTATCGGGGGCGGCTACCATTATCCACTGACAAGGGACACTTCCAAATATGTGTTATATAAAATGGGTTGAAATCATGATACCTATATGCCGATAAAGTTCAAGGTCTCGCAGTTGTTCCATGCCCATATTTAAAGACATTGAAAGTTTATATTCTTACCAATTTGGCCTATACAAAGTAGGTGGCACAATTAAGACTTGAAAACTCGTCATTACTGAAGAGCCTCACTGATATAAATCATAAGTACACTGAAGCTGCTGTTGTCAATAGAGTTCTCAAAGCAGATGTTGAAACTGTGAGAGCAAAGGTACGAAATTCACTATATGGTGCTATAACTTATAATGGATGTCACATTGATCCATTCTCATTTCAAGAAATTATACATCAGTTCGAAACTTAATCAAGCATTTAGCTGGTTGTGGCCTGAAGTTCTATATTATTATTCTATCTGTAGGTGAAAATGGCTGAAGAAACTGTTAAGAGAATGACTGGATCGAGTAATCCACTTTGCCATGCCATGCCCCACTTCTCCAACATGGGCATGCCATATGTGGGTAGCCCCTACTCTGACCGACTCCAGTGAAGATGTTTATGCACCACCTTGTGGCGGGAGATTGAACACTGGATTGGCTAATTCTTCTCCTGTTCTGTTCAGGGAAAGCATGCATAACAACAAGATGGGTCCAACAGGTGGCCCTGTGCAGTGGGATGCTGGATGGGGAGGACCATCAAACCCTTCTAGCAGCACAGAGCGTTAACGAACATATATTCATATCTGAGCAAGTTATGTGCAAGGAAAGATACCTGTATTATTAGTTGTTATAGGCCAAAAGTGCATGTAAGTACCTGAATTTGTTGTGGTATGGTGGCATACTCATGTTACTTGGAAACTTTTACATAAATAGAACATTTTTGGGGGGATTATTTATATTCGACCCTCATAATGATGGTAAAAATTTGATAGTGGATACTATGTTGTGAAAAGCGAGCGCCTAAGGCGCACTACGCGTAAGGCTGGCACCTGGCAAAGAAAGGCCCCCAGGCGCCAAATTATATTTGATTTCTGTTTTTTCTTAAAAAAAGACCCTCGCCTAGGGCGCCTTTTACAACATAGAGTGGATAGTCGTAGTTTAGCTTTGGGGGTTTAAAAATAAGAGTGATTTGCCTGACTTGAGCAAGTATTTGTATTAAGAAGCTAATTAGAGGAATTCAAGTTAATAATGAAAAATGAAAAATATTGCATCCTATATCTTTATTTCCATGAAGAATCCCAAACATCGTTTTTTCTCTCCTTGCTGAAATAGTGTTTTTTTTCTGGAAAAAAAACAAACAAAAGTTTGTGTTCTTCCATGGAAGAGTAATCTTTAGGCAACCCTTTGGGTGATTAATGGGTCACGATCTATGAGGGGCGGATGTGAAGGTTTTATAAACATAGATGTGATGAATTTTTAGGTTTTGTCTAAATTATTTCTACCGGTTCTGCGTATTTTTATTTATCTCTTCCGTCTGGATCGTGAATACAGGCTGTGGTTCTCAAAAACACAGGTATTCCTTTCGTATTGTCGTTCTTAATTGGGTTTTGATCGAATCTCTTTTCTCCTTCTAGGTTGTTGTGGGTATTGTTGGATTAGATACAAGAACAACAGGGGAACCGAGTTTTTAGGGGCTGTTTAGTAACCATTATTTTAATGGATTATCAGCTTATACTCCAGTATGCATATTATAATTGATTCTATATGCGTTTGGTAACCATTATAATAATTGATTATTTTAATCATAATTGAAAAAATCCATTATTTCCATAAACAAGAAAAAGTTAATTTGAAAATTTATTATAATCAATTATTTTTTCTAAGGAACTCAAATTGAATTTTTTCTTCCTATTTTCTCTAAAGTATCAAGAGAGAGACAAAAAAACAACATAAGACTAAAAAAATATCCTAAATCATTGTTCTTTCCTCTCCTTTTTGAGATCATCATTCTAAGATAATCAATTATATGAAAAAAAAAGTGTTTGGAAAAATTTATTTTTAGAATGATTATATCAAAATCATTTATCAATTTATGATTATCTATAATCATAAATAGATAATCATAAATTTTACCAAACAAGGCCTTAATTTCCTTCAATTCTCATTCTGTTCCGAGTTGTTTTTGTGTTGCTTTGAAGTATTGAGCTCTATAGCTTATTATCCCCCTCTCAAGTTGTTGGTTTGTATTGTTGTTCTAAATACAACAACAACGAGAGTTTGGAAGTTTTCCACTTTCTTTATCCTGTTATCCTCTAGCTTAATTTGGTGTGTCCCAGAATTTGATCGTTTAATAAGTTGTTTGTTCCCCAATGATGATTGGGTCTGTGGATTTGTGTTTACCAATCCATTTGTAGATTTCAGTATCCCTTTGTTGTTTGGGTTTGGTTAATCCTTTGTCTTGTATCATTAATCTAGTGTTAATGTCCATCTAGTGCGTAATCTTGGATTTTGATCCAAGTGAATGAATCTTAATAATTTTGATGTACCCCAATGATGATTGGGTCTGTGATCTTGTGTTTGTCTTTGCATCCAAGTATTAATTTCGTTTGGTTTCTTTGCCGTATTAGTGGTGCCTTTAAAGTGTTCGATGATAGTCATGTTCTAGAAGTTGTTGCTGGTAGACCTAAATCCCAATGTTTGATTGGGTTCTCATTTTTTTTCTTCTTCCCAGCCCTTGTTAACTGTCCCTTTCCTTTCAAAATCTTAATTTCAAGTTAATACGTTGATTTAAAACCAATATAAATACATTTTTGGCTCATTGGCTTCCCTTTGTGTTGATGAGCACAAAAACCTTTGTTTTTCTTAAAGTTAATAATCAGAAAACGGGAGAGGGTTGAAATCTCTAGTAATTTTAGGGATGATATTCTCTGTTCTGGTGTATGTTTGTTCATTTTTTTTTATAAAAAAAACAACTTAAAACCGATCTATTTATATTAGTTTTGGCCCGTCTTAGAATCATCATTTTGCCTTGATTCTTCTCCCCTTTTAGGCTGTCGGTATGGTAATATTGGATACCAAACAATGGAGGTCTAGAAGCTTGACTCTCCTTTTAATCCGATTTCCCTATGCTTTGTGATTATATCTTCTTATAAATGTGTACATGGATTTATGATTGTTTAATTAGTTGTTTTGTATCACAGTTGCGTCTGTTGGGTGTGTGGATTTGAGTTCCGCAATACATTTTCTTTGCCTAAAATCCCAATAGAGATTGGGTCTAGTTTAGTATTGGTTGCCTCTATGTTGTTTGATAATAGTCATGAACTGTTGTCGATAGGTATTTAGGTTCTCATGTTTCCCTTTTGGGGTTGTTTGAATACTTGGTTCTCTTCTGTTTAGTCTGCAAATATAATCCATGAGTGATTAGTATCTTAAAGTAAGTATTTAAAGGCTTTATCCCATGATAAGGTGTAGGTGCATCTGTTCATGTCAAAATTTCAAGTTTCTATGTTAGGTGAATTTTAGAAACAAGTGTATGTGCACTTTGTTCTAAAGTTATCATACTTAATTTCCTAGTTTCTATTCAACATTCTCGGTTTTCATTGTTTCTTCGATGAGAACGGCCCTTGGCTTCTAAAGAGGCGAAATTTATTTTTGAAAAACGGCCCCTTCATTTTGTTCACTTTCATTTACAAGTTTATGGTTTCTTTTTAAGTAGATTAAATGATCTGTTATGTATTTTAGTGGAAAAAATTGGTTATGTCATTTATAGTGATGCTCTCTTATTAAGCAGATTAAAAGATCTGTGTTGTCTATCATAGTGATGGTTTCTTTTTAAGAAGATTAAGAGATTTGTTATGTCTTTATTAGATGAGAAAAAAGTTTACTGAGCAGGTTGATTTTGGAATTAACAGTAAAATTCTTGTTGGTCTTAACTTCAGGAGCTTCATGGAGTTAAAAATTGGTAGGTTTCAAGTTGTCTCTTAGTAAGGAAATTTGGGGGGGGGGGGGGGGGGGGCTTATTTGAATGTAAGATAAATTGTTTCTAGCTATAGGACGACCAGGCCTTCTCATATAATTTCTTAATGAATTAAGGACTAGAGTAACGGTGATTAGTGAGTACTAGCGAGTGATAAGTTGGGAAAATCATGTCAATTTATTTTGTGTATTGCTAGTTTTTAGGGGATTGTCATGTCAATTTAAGTACCAAGGGTAATTGGGTTTATCTTCTAATCTTGAGAATTTTATTTGTGAATTTATAAATTAATTTGAATTAAATCATCACTCTATGGGCCAGTCATAAAATTACATCTAAACCTATGCTCCTCTGCCCCGATAAAATCCAAAGGAAAGCTGACCTCGCTTTTGATTTCTTTCTTTCTAGTATCTCCTATAATAATCTCCTTGTCCTTTCATTCAAGTTTTCAGCTGCATTTTGCTGGTGTTCCAATCTAAAGTGCGGTATATTGTATCAACAATCAAGAACTCACAGCAGGATTACAGGTAACGAAAGCTTGAGGGTCCCTAATTGTTTCTTGCAGATCAGGTTGTATTTCCCTCAAGCTTTTGACTTCAAAACTTTTTTTTTAACATAGCCCGTTGTTTTATATTGTGTTATGCTATACAATTTTCCGGCATCCTATTCTTACCTACACGTTAGATCTTAGTTACTGATATCATTACTAAAACATATTAGACTGCCTTTTATTTCATTCCTATGCATTTAATATATCGTGCATATTTATGTGGACTGAGATTGTATCTAGACTCAGGTTTTGTGATCATACTTTGTGTCTTGCTTCTATGGAATTTTTTTACTGTTATTCTGTTGCTTTTAGCCATGAAAATTCTAGCATGGAACACACAAGGGTGTGGTCAGAAAAAAAAACTCAACAACATCTTCAAACTATTCTTGCTTTTGAAAAACCTTATATTCTCTTTTTGTCTGAAACCAAGTCTCAAAGGAGCTTGATGAATAATGTCTTAATTTTTTTCCCAAAACACCCACATTGTGGACCCAGATGGAATAGATGGAGGGCTAGCAATAGCTTGGGTGGATGGCTTTCATTTTGAGGTGGTTCAATGGAACCTTAACATGATTAACATCATTGTTGAAAATAATTTTCACTCTAAGGAGTGGTTACTAACATGTTTCTATGGTGCACCTAAGCATGATGATAAATTAGAAGTAATGGGTTATCTAGAAGACATTGCACAAGAAATAAATCACAACAATATGCCATGGTTAGTAATAGGGGACTTGAACATAATTTTTAACAGTGACGAAAAAAATTGGGGTCTTCCTTTTGATAGAAACAAAGTATAACCAATCTTGAATCTAATTCAAATAACAGGTTTAAAAGACTTAGGTTTTAGAGGCAACATCTTCACTTGGAGTAATAAGAGAGAAGGACAGGATAACATAAAAGAAAGTCTAGACAGAGCAATGGCTAATGCTGAATGGAATATGTAATTCCAAGAAGCATCTCTAGAGAACCTAGTGGCCATAGGCTCAGATCATAGCCCTATATGTCTGTTTCTAGTCTCAAAACATTTGCATTTATGTCCAACGTTCAAGTTTTACGATACTTGGCTAAAAGAGGAGTCTTGCATTCAAGTCATAAAAAACTCTTGGAAGCATATAACTTCTGATAATCCTTCCAAGGATCTGTTGAATAACATTTCTACTCTTGGCGAAAACTTAGACATCTGGAAAAGGGATGTCTTTGGGAAGCCAAACAAGAAAATCAAGATTCTGTTAAGAACAATAGAACATCTAGAGTCAAGAAATGCAGGAAACTGGAACATATGATTGATAAACAAAAAGATGATAGAATTAGAATCCATATATGACACACAAGAGGAAATAGCCAAACAACAATCTAGAAACAACATTATTGCCCTATGAGAAAGGAATACAAAAATTCTCCATGTTACAACTCTCAAAAGAAGAAAATGAAATAACATTGATTGTATCAAAAACACACATGATAAGGTTGTTTCTTCTAGAGATGAAATAGAAGAAGTCTTAACAACATATTTCTCTGACTTATTCACTGAATCTCCATCTCATTCAGACTCCCATATCTTTTCTCACTTAAAACCATGCATATCTAGGGAAGAAAATGACTCTGTAACTGAATACCATCTGCAACTGAGATATGGGAGGTTGTCAGAAAGTTAAAATCAAACAAAGCACCAGGGCCTGATGGCTTCCCAGTTAGTTTCTTTAAGAAAAACAGGGAAACAGTGGGCACTCAGTTGGTGGCAGTAGTCCAAGATTTTTTCAAAAATAGGAAACTTAATCAAGATCTTAACAAAACTTTTCTTTTTCTTATACCTAAAAATAAGAATCCTAAAACTCCAGCTGATTTTAGGCCTATAGGTTTATGCAATACCCCTTACAAGGTAATTGCTAAAACAATGGCAAACAGATTTAAGAAATCACTGGAAAAAATCATTTCACCTATGCAATCGGCCTTTCTTTCTTCAAGGCAAATTACAGATAATATTATTGTGGCACATGAGGTGGTACATTCCATGAAGAAAAGTAAGAAAAAAATAGGAAACATAGGATTAAAAATAGATATGTCGAAAGCATTCGACATGGTCAATTGGACTTTTTTGATCAAAACTTTAACAACTTTTGGTTTCTCTAAAGAACGGTGTGAACTAATTTTTCAATGCATATCCACTTCTAACATTGTTGTTCTTTTGAATGGAAATCCCTGTGAAGAGTTCAAACCTTCGCGAGGAATTAGACAGGGGGATCCTTTGTCCCCCTATCTTTTCATACTTTGTATGGAAGTTCTATCAAGATTACTTTGCCATATGGAAACAATTAAAAAAGTGCAGGAAATTAAGTTAACTCCTAAATATCCTCCTATCTCTCACTTGTTCTTCGCAGATGATTTGCTCTTATTTACTAAAGCAGATTTAGGAAGTTGTCAGAACATGCTTGAAGCAATCAACATGTTCAGTTTAGCTTCCGGACAAGTGATAAACCTTTCAAAATCCGTCTTGTTTTTCAGCAAAAAGGTGCACAACAAACACCAGGGTATTATCTCTAGACTACTGAAAATTAAAAAAATCAACATAAAAGACACTCATCTAGGGGTACCATTATTCATAGACAAGTCTAAGCTAAAAACTTTTGATTTCATAATTGAAAAACTGGAATTACGCATAAAAACTTGGTTAGGAATTTTTTTGTCTCATCCTAGTAAAATGGTGCTAAACAAATCTATCCTATCAAGTATGCCCATTTTCAGTATGGGATGTTTTGTGTTACCCAAAAAAATTAACAAAAGAATCAATGATATCCAGAGAGATTTCTGGTGGGGAAAAAATACAAACTCAAAGGGTATATACATCAAATCTTTTGATTTTTTGTGTAAACCAATAGATCAGGGGGATTAGGTTTCAAAGAAGCTAACAACGTTAACCAAGAAATGATTAGTATAATTGCTTGGAGGCTAGTAAGTCATCCTGATGACTTATTGGCACAAATCTTAAAAGGTAAATATTTCAAAAAAACAGGTGCTCTCCAGTCCAAAAAGAAATCACAATCTTCTTGGATATGGAAATGTATCTTACAAGGGATTGAGCATATAAAGAACTACAGTGTGTGGGAAGTTGGTGATGGCACTTCCATAAACATATGGGAAGACAAGTGGTTACCTAATAGGATGAAGACTCTGGCAAACTCCATTCCTATTGTCCAATCCAATATAACACTTGTATCACAGCTTATTGACTGTGACACAAAGAAGTGGAATATCAATCTGTTACATTCAATGTTTGACACAACTTTGGTCAATGAAATTTTAAACATAAGGTTATTCTTAACACACAGGGGCACTATGAAAAAAGATAAGCTTAGATGGATGCTCACCAACAATGGGGAATTCACAGTTAAATCACTTTATGCTAAACTAAACAACCAATCACAAATAACCACAGTCAAAACAAAGAAATTCTGGAAACATCTATGGAGCATGAACACTTCACAGAGAATCAAGTTATTCATTTGGAAATGCTTACAAGACACCTTACCTACAAAAAAGAAATTAGGAATAATTGATGATGAAGAAAGAAAATGTGTTTTTTGCAAGCAAATGGAAGAAACTACTTTTCACTTATTTTTTGAATGTGATTATGCATCAGCAGTATGGAGACTACAGCCAATGCCTTGTCAGGGAGTACTTTCTAACCCTTCTTCCATGAATATCTCTTTCCTAGATATGTATAATAAATGGTTAGAAGGTGACCTCAATTCAATCACTATGGCTTTAGCTGCTGCCAAATGTTGGTTTATTTGGAAAGAGCGCTGTCTGAGAATGTTCGAGAATAAGAATCGTACTCCAACTCAATTAGCTCAAGACATTTCAAGACATTACAACTATTGGCACCCAATAGCAATGTTACCAACATTAATCCAGAAAACTACCACATCACAATCTCAGTTGTTTTGGACTCTCCCGGCTACAAACTATTACAAACTTAACTGTGATGCTTCTTGGTTATCTGATACAACTAATGCAGGATTTGGTTTTGTCTTACGCAATTGGACAGGAACATTCAAAAGATCAGGAATGGGAAGTTGCAGGACAGAGTCAACAGAAGAAGCTGAAGCAGTAGCTTTGCTGCAGACTACTACATGGGCCATCACAAACAATCTGCACAATCTGGCTATTGAAGGAGACAACAAGAACACCATCAATTACTTACAGGGCAAACCAAACTCAATCAAATGGCAATGTGAAGCAATCTTAGACGAAGTAAAGAAACTGGCAGCTAAATTAACTTGTTTTGGGGGATTTCACTTTGTAGACCGAAAAGCAAATAGAGCTGCAAATATGCTAGCAAAGAAAGGAAGAATTTCTTCTCAACAATTTACTTTTTTTGCTAAATCACCTCTCTTTTTAATTCCAACAATAGCTTTTGACACTGTCAAAGCTTATGAATGCTGTAATATGAACTCTAATTATGTATCCTTATCAGAAGAAGCTAATCACACAGATTCAGTCATCGGACGGACAACTCAAACTGAGTTAGTCCATAATGAGTCTGAATCTGCAGATTAGTTTTCTCTGTCAGTAATATATTTTTGTTATTTTCAAAAAAAATAAATAAATATTTCTTTCCAAAATATCTGTTGCAGATTAGAAATCACTGTGAAACCCCATCTTCGTTCATCCAATATAGGATATAGGCTGTTCTTTGTTGTTTTAAAATTCTAGTTTTCTTTGTTGCATTTTACATAAGAATTCTTGTTTTCTTTTCTTAAACTTCCTCCCCGATGTTGCTTCATCAGTCGGATCGATCCACGCATACGTCCCCGATTCGAGCGAAACTAAACTTCCAACATATGTCTCTACCACATCCCACTTCACATGCATTTTCAACACATTAGCTCTTCCAAACTTTGTTTTGTACAAAATTAAACCATGTCCATCCTTCATCGAAAAACGAACCTCTAATATGACTTCAGAGTCCCTAAAATTATGTATAGGCCTCAAAAATTGAAACTCTTTCTGGTTGCCAATGCAATACAGTTAAGTCCGTTTGCACCCAACACTGCCAATTTTTTCTCAGAATAATTACTTACGAAATGTTCCAATTCCAACATTTCTGTAAATTTCTCACTAAACGACCCAAATCCAACTTCGACTGGAGGCACCGAAGTACTGAGCCGTTCACACTAATGGTTTTTTTAGAGCAGTAACCTCGTAGGATCAAGATAGTTCGATGTGACCAAGAACATAACTCAAATCCTCACGTGACCTCTTTACCCGGGAACATTTCCATTTTCATTACTACACGCCCGGGAAAATCAAAATTATTTTTAAAATTTGATATTATCCCGGCATCACAAAATTCTCCCGCCTTCTTTTCCCTCCATATCCCCCTATAGGTTATAAAACCCATCGATGGAATCGCCTCACTGAACCATGATGAATCATTATTCTGCCAAGACTTGAGAGGAAAAAAATCCAAAATAAGAGAAGGAACGAATTGATAAGGTATGATTTTTATACATCTTTTTCTTTACCGAGATTATATTTCACATTATTGTGTTTGCATACTTGGTAGTTTTCTGCTGAACAAAAAAATCTTGAGTTTAATTTGTTTGATGAAATGTCAAAGGAAAAATATCAATATCGCCAATAACCGGCTCTAGAATCTTGAATCAATTGTTCTAGCTTACTAGTGAGATTCCACCAGTCTCTTTGTGATTACATAATCTGTGTCCAAGGTTGTTTCAAAACCCCATCCTTTATGATCTTTTTGTTCTTTTGAACTTGAATTCTGCATGATGCCAATAATTTTGTGATTACACCGACTATTAAGTGTTTAATCATTGTTTTTGGATTTATTTTCACTTTCACTTTCGAAGAAGAAGCTATGTTACGACATTTAGTTTAGTTAGTTGCGCCTACTGCTAGTACTTCTTAATTCAGTATCAATTTCCATTTCTAATCTTTTTACTTAGAGTAACTGTACACAATTTGATTGGATCTCAAGAGGTATGACTTCTACGTTGTTGAAATTTTAGATTTTTGATTCTTTGCTAAATTTCGGTGCTTGAAGTTGTCCGGTAATGTCCGTCTTGTATAGTTTGAGTTGTGGATAAAATTGATTTTTAGGTTCTTTACTCATCGACGGTGATAATAATTTTACTTTTGTGTTTATACCGATGTGCTTGTCGAGTTTTAGCCAATCATTCGTTGGACCATCTCCAGTTTTAAAGTGAGGTTTACTACTACGTGTTCAAGGTGACATGTTACTTATTGATTGTTGTCGAACATAAAAGTCACCTACTCGATTAGTTACATGAGCAAGGTTGGATAGAAAGATATGGAATTTCATAGGAGTAGAAAAATTAATAAAGGTTTTAGTGATCATCGTGCATAAGTGTAATTACAAGAGATAGACTGATCAACCTAGACACCGGTAAGAAGAACAACTAGATGCAAAGATAGGAAACAGGAACAAAGATTGGTCAATAAGAATGTAAGTTTTGTTTGATTAAACAAAAACTTTTTTAACTTTACCTTCAAGGTTACTTTTTTTACTAGGTGTTGTATTCCTTGACACCTTGCTCTTCCTGCTGAAGTCCATAACTTGTGATATTTATTAATAGAATCATGCCAATTTTTAAGCATTGCATAACTTCATTTATGTGTATAAAGCTTGGTCGATATTGCAAAAAGAAGCACGTGATTTCACCTGCCTCATAATAATCTGTTAAGAAAGCATCTGTGCTAGTATCAGCAGTTGGCCTTTTTTCTTACTTCACAACTTTCCACTTTCAGTAAGAGTAGGAGGAGAACAAAAAGTTTAAGAACAAGAGTCGTGAAGTACTGAGAGTCCACACCTGTTGAGATAGAAGAGGAAGTAAATTTGCATCAATATGCATACTTGTACCGAGAACAGTCTCCCCTCAGAAATTATCATAGAAATACTTTCTCGCTTGCCCACTGATTCAGTCTTGCAGTGCAGAAGAGTATGCAAAACTTGGCGACGCCTAATTCGTCATCATTCCTTTGCTCATAAGCATCTACATCAATCATTACAGTTTCATTGTAATAGTAACTCAAATCACTCTTCTCTTATTGCTTCCAAGGTTGGTTCTGGTTTTCTTTTCTGCTTTGCGTTTACAAGGGAAAACAGGCACCAAATTTATTATGGAGAGTACAATGACCGAACTAATACAAAACTTAGAAGGATCAACCAGCCTCCGACAGTTCATCAGTCAATCATTGGCTCATGCAATGGGTTAGTTTGCTTTTCTAAAGACGGTTATGGACCTCATAATAATTGGAATTATGATCATGAACCTACCTATATATGTAATCCTATCACCAATGAGTGCGTGAGTTTTCGAGGACTGTTTCTTGCACTCGAGAAGAAGTTAGAGTCTATGGTGTGTGGTTTTGGTTACCATCAATCTCTTAACAAGTACAAAATTGTTAAAATTTACTATATTCAGAACGAATCCTTAGGGCAGGTCCAGCTATATACACTTGGTGGAGGTAATCGTTGGAGAGACATGGGAGAAGCTCCTTACTCATTGCGATATACTTGGCAGAGTCGTTCTGATGATTGTTCTCCATTTGGTACATTTGCAAATGGAGCCCTTCATTGGCTTGATATGGAACAAAAGATTGTTTCCTTTGATTTGGCAGAAGAGAAGTTTTACTTGCTCCTACCACCTCCTTTTGTCCGTGATGCAAGTGTGAGGAACTATTTTAAACTTCAGGTTCTGGGAGGATGCTTGTGTTTTATTCATCAAAAGCGAGATAAATTCTTAGACATATGGTTCTTAAGGAAGAAAGGAGAACACAGTTGTTACAATGTGAATGAGCAAGATTACGACTTAATAAGCTGGATTAAGGAGTTCAGCATACCAATTAAAAGTGAGGCAGTGCCCTTTTCCCTTACAAACAGTGGTCATGTCCTACTTCATTACAACTCTGGTGTCTTCTGTTATGATCCAGAAACTACTGCAGTGTCGGATAATCTTATAAGTAACAACTTTTATCGTGTACTACATGTAGTTCCTCACATGAACAGCTTGGTTTCGCTGAAAGGTCTGAACAAAGAATATTGGGATAAAAAAAGATATGATGTTAATCCAGCTCCAAAGGATATCTTTATTAAACAGCTGAGGAAGGGTGACAGAGAGATTGATGTTAATCCAAGCCTTACTATGTCTCAATATCTGGGTAAGCAGGCGGTATCTCCTATACAGGCTATTGGTAGCGTTCTCAACAAGTCTATTCCTATGAGAGTTGGGGTGGAGGCATCTCACTCGAGTAAAGCGGCAGATAGAAATGTTGGTGGTTTGAGAAAAAGGAAGGAAAAGTCACTTGACTAGTCACGTTGCTCTGACAGATCCGAGAAGCGAGCTAATTCTCCCCAAGAGTTGTACTGTTCTGATGAAAGCAGTCCCCTCAATAATCCTCTCAGCCATTGTTCAAGGTGTTCTATTCGCGAGGTATATACCCACACTTATGTTACTTTTCATTTCCCTTGTTTATCATTTAACTTTACTTACTGGCCATGCCTTCTTTGTCTAATCTTCAAGGGAGGAAGTGGTGTTGGTGGTTCAGAGAAGATTGTTGCGGAAGTTGAGGAATTATTAGAAGTTGATGGGAGTAGTGGAGGAACTTGTAGAGAAGTGAGCGCCACATTACCTCCCGGGCGTGCGCAAAAACGACACAGGGATGGTTCAGACATGAATGACCAGGGAAATGAGAAGTCTTGCTCTGAACCTGGCAGAGCCCGTGGTCCAGATGTCGCGCAACCAAGAGAAAGAGGTAAAAGTAGTTCACTCATGTCCCCCTTAGGTTGCTCCAAAAGAGGGCAGGTCGATCGTCCACTTCCTGAGTATACTGGTCCTCAACTTTGTCCACCAAATTTTCTTATGGTGGCTGGGTTTCCTGTACTACCTGAGTACAAAGACTTGTATACTCGAGTGATCGCCTCCAAAGGGCACATGGCCTCCAACGCAAAGGTTAAATCGATGTACATACAAGCTACCATGGTAACCGAACTTTTGGAGACGATTCAGCAAATGAGCGAACTCTCTAGTCAAGATGCTACCTCCACCAACTTACAACAATGGCGTGCATCAGTTGATACCGCTTCCGCTATGGACTTTCACGTGTCATGGTTGGATGGTCAGCTTCGCCTTCTTGAGTCTCAAATCCATGATGTTGAAGAACTTAAGGCGACGAGGCGGAGTCTGGAAGCAGAAGTCAGAGGTAGTGAGAAGAAGATCTCTTTACTTCGCTCCAAAATGGAAGAGGCGAGACGTGCGTATGAGGCCGCTAAGGTAGAAAAAGCTGAATTGAACGCGAAGGTGGCTACAGTGAAAGCTAGGCTTGCTTCGTTTGAAGCCGATAGTCAAGCGACCACCTCTTTGTCAATGTGAAATTCGGCACTTGGTTTATGTTTAGGACTTTAGGTACCCCTCATTAATTCTCTCTGGAATTACGGTCTGTTTCCGTTGAAATTTGCTTAATCTGTTAGATTTCTCAGATTTGGTTAGTCTTACAGAAGCTTTGATACAGTACTTCTGTTCGGAGACGTTTGTGGGCGTACATTGTGATATTTTATTTATTTCTCCTTTTTTGAGTTTCTTTTTTTCTTTTCTTTTTTTATATGTATATTTTGGTTATTATTTTACATAAGGAAAATGTCTATTCAAACATAATTTTAGATATTACTTGTTGAGGTGGGATACCTTCACACTTTTATTATGACGCTATCTCACACGTTCAACGTTAATCTTTGCGAATAAAAACCTAACCATTACATATTTGAAGTTAATAATTTGGGGATATGTTACTATTAAATATCTTTATGTTTCTATAAAAAATGAGCACATTTCGAGACGTATAAACATCATATACTACTATGAAAATGAGTCGTTGAAAATCAACGGATTTCTAGCCGTCGAAATTAAGAACGGTAGATTGTGAGGTTTTATATTTCGGATTGTGCTCATTTTTGGTAGGCATGTAGAACTTGGTAAGAAGAAAAAATCCTCAAAATATTAACTTCAAATCCGTTACGGTTTGGTTTTTAACGTCGAACGTGTGAGATAATGTGATAATAAAAATGTGAAGAGATCTTCATCCTGCTTGTTAACTTAAATATTTCTTGTAAATGCATTTTACTACAAACTACATCCAAATGATAGAAATATTCTTCTCATGCAAGTGAAAGTAAGAGCTTAACAATAGACACAAGGATATACGTGGTTCGGTATGATTACCTACGTCCACGGGGGTGAAAGGATGAATCTTTTTGCTTTAAGGCGTTACAATGGTATCACTCTCCGAGTTGAACTCTCTTCCTTACCAAATGAACTAATTCTCTCTTCTCTTTCTTTTTGGTGTGATTACAAGTCTCTCTCTCTCCGAAATTACCACCTCCCTCTCTTGGGGTACAAGTTCTTCTATTTATAGGGGTGGTTACATACAACCAAACTATGGTGTTGGTCACAATGTATCTAACTTGAAGTCATGTTGTCGGGCCCGCTCGCGTCGTCCCTTCTTCTGTGATTATGGCCGATGTGCTTTGGTTCCTTAGCAGTCTCTCGTCCGAGCCGATCCTTTCGGGTGTTCTCTTGGTGCGATGTCGCCCTTCCAATTCTGTCGCCCTTGCAGTTGGCCGATATGACGTGTATCTTATTATCCCTTTGACTACCGCTCCTCGTTTGACCCAATACGTCTCGTCTGTCAGCTTTGTCAGAGGCCTGGGGTCGAGTCTTGTCCGACAGCTGTAGAGTGATCACGTCCGATCCATGTGGCTCCTTAATTCTCGCGCCAGCCAGCCTCTATCATGTATTTCTCGCCTCTTCATCTTTAGGTACATCATAGCTTAAGATGTTTCCACCTAGCCTTGTGGATATTCTACACCTACATTTATGCCCCTTTTTTCGCTCGTGTGGCAGACACGAGTGGAAGAAAGTCTTCCCATCTTCCCACGTCCTCGTTCATGCCGCGATTTCCGCCATGCAGTCCCCCACTAACTCCTCTTTATGACCTGTAACCGTCGGCGTCGGTTACACTTTTTCTTCCTTTTAATACTCCATTATCCTCTTCTCTTTCTTCTTCTTCACCATTTTTTTTAGTTTCCAGCCGCTGCAACTATTTTCTTCGAGATTCCTCATCACTTTCTACCTCTGTAAGCCCTTCTCTTCTTGATTTTCTTCCTTCAACTCTTCATCACCGAGTGCTACAGTAGATGCAGTTACGTTTTCGTCGTCCCAACCTTCTTCACCAATTTCCGAGTTCTGTACTACTCACGTCCATGGCTTCTTCTCCCTCAATGACTGAGAAAAGGTTTGTTGACGATGTTTTTTCCGAGATTGATGTTTTTCCCCTTGCTTCCCTATTTTCGTTTGATAGTCCTTCTAAGTACGATGATCGCGCCATAAAATCTATCTTTCCTGACGATTCTCCTTCTATTTCGTGCAGGTCCGAGAAAAGGGTGAAAGATCTCTCTAATAAAGAATTCATTGAGCAGTTGAAAGAGAAGTACGATCTTCAAGATTACGAAGTTACCCTGATCTCAGGCCAAAACATCACCTTGAGGAAGTCCGATATGGAGAAGTAAGAGCAGTCGGCTGAATGCGTAGTCATTACTCACGGCCAGCTAGAACTAGGTCTCCGTCTCCCTATGTACAACCCTGATAGCCCTTTCTACTACGAGATTCTCTCTCAGCTCAAGCCTTATCGTGCTCTGGCTCAATGGACTGGCAACACTTTTCGAATCATGGATGAATGGAGAGATCGCCGAGATGGTCATGGCTCCACCTCCGAATGGTCGACCTATAAGCCCGAGGACGCTCCTGAATATACCGTTGCCAACTTCCTTGCCAACTATTGAGCCGGTACTTCAACCAATGGTGACCTTGCCGGTTTTGCTGCTAGTCCTCATCGTCACAGAACTATGGCCAAGAATGTCGAGAGGATGATGCTAGATGCCGATCCCATCGGCCAAGGTTCTAACAGGCGACCCCGTCATACTAATGACCCAATTTATCCCCGAGTTCCACTTCTTGTCCGAGGGCCTATTTTACATGGTAGCTTCATGTCGCCTCCATTTCCCGCCGATCCCTATCCTTTCTGGGTGGTTAATGACGACAAGGCTGATAGGGTATGTGTCTCCTTCCACTTTTTTCAATTTCTATCTTGTTAGTTTTGATGCCAATTGTCTATTTGTTGTCATCAAAGCCTTAGGGCGACTCTACCAAGGCCTCCGCATCGTCGAGAAAAATGGGTACTGGCACAAGGGTTGAGGAAGACCATGGGAAGGTAACAAACATAGTGATTTTATTATAAGTACATGTACTTGCCCCTATTTTTTGCATTCACATGTTCTGACGAGAAGCCTTGTGCAGAAATTTGCTAGGCACGATGATGATGAAACCGGTGGTTCCGATGTGCACGAGGTTGTCCCTTAACCTCTTAGGCGTAATCCTTATAGGGGCAAGAACATTGTCACTAAGCCGCCGCCGAAGCAGAGACCAATTATCGATATTCCCTACGAAGATGACATATTCGGCGAGGATTTCTCGGATGATAAAGGCGATGGGAAGGAGATGGGCGACAAACAAGAGTCCATAAAGACGTCCGAGTTGGAAAAGATTGTTAATGTTGAACCGGTAGTACGTCCTCGTCTTCCCCGGATCACTGATGGGTCGACGTCTAGTGTTGAAACCTCCTTTACCATTTTCGGCCCTATTCTAAACTCTCCTGGAGTGCTTACTTCCCCCGACTTCGGAGCATACACTGATGAACAAATGCTTGCTGTCGTGCCCCTTTATGGAGACATAGCTCAGACTCTCGATATGGTGGTGAGTGACTCTGCATGTCTGGGTGATGCCCCACTCCTTATTTTCTTCCTTATTGTCGTCTACCATTCTAACTTGCTTACTTGTATCAGATCCTTAATCGGGTACGGTTGGATGCCGCCAATTGTCATAGGGAAAGGAAGTTGGTGGAATCTCTCCAGCTTCAATTGAAGGACGAGAAGAGTCGCGCGCGCGAGCTAGAGATTAAACTCGCCGATGCCCAAGGTATGTTACAATGCTATAAATCTTAACTTACGTTGTTTGAGTTTATCGTGCCAGTATCCTGATTCGGGTGTCCTTCTGCTAGCCGAGATAGCTAGTATAGGTTTAGATGCTTCTTCGGAGTTTAGGATCATGAAGAGGAAGTGTGATATCGAAAAGGATTTAGTGGAGAATCTTTATCGGCGAATTGCAAAAAATGATGGAAAAATAGATCGCCAGGCAGATGAGATCGAAGGACTTCAAGGTGAATTAGAACGATATCGTCAGTTTGAGTATGCTCTTGAAGAAATAGACAATTTACGGGCTCACTTGGGTTCTTCTCAATGACTTGGTTCTGAGAAAACTTCTTTGGCCACGAACTTAGAGCAATAGGTAGACGCTTTACAACTGCAGAACCGAGACCTTCACGAGGATCGCCGACGAATATTGAGGGATAAAGATGTGGTGGAGCGAGCTAATAGGAATCTGCTGGGAAAAGTGGGCGAGTTTGACAAAATGGTGGGTGAGCTAGAGTGGAGTAGGTCGCAACTTTCAGTGATCCAAGTATCGCACAATCGTTTAATGGACAAGTGGAGTGAACATAAGAAGTACTGACCCAGTAATGAATTCAATGAGCAATGCTATAACGAGCTAACCATGAAGTTATCCAAGGCCGAAGATGAGTTATCCAAGTCGGTAGAGTCGCTTCAGTCAGTGTTACCAGCCCTTTCAGGTCTCATAGGCGATGTGTTGAGGCCGTTCCTTAGGATTGGATTATTTTTTGTACTTGTGAAATTGCTAAACCATATCCAATGAATAATCCCGTGTTGTTGTGATTTTGTAGCCGAGCACAAACGTTCTCAGGAATTGGACCTGGAGGTCCGATGGTTGAAGCGGGTCGAGGCCGATTTGGGCACCAAGCTAACCGATGCAGAGGCGGCCAATTTGAAACTTACCCAACAGGTTGAGGATGAACATTTCGCCTATGAAGAGGAGATAGACGATAAGGTACAGACAGGTATTGTTGAGTATGTGGAAAATAAGCGGCGCGAGATCGCGCAAAAGAGGGCCGACGCTGTTCCTCCCAAGGCTTGACCTCTCTTTTTGTAGTGTTGCGTCACTAAGTTGCCCTTTTTTTGGGTTGTAAATCACTTTGAACACATCTTCCCCTTTATACTTCTGATACACTGCTTGTTTGTTTAAATGGGGGTGCTGCGTCTCCGATGCCGTTCTTTTTATTTATGTTATACCTTGCGTTTCGTATGGTTTCATGACACTTTTCGTGCTTTCTTAATTGATGCATGACGCTGCCGGTTTAGCTCTTGTTTCTTATGTCACTCCTGCAATTGTCGATTATGCATGTTAGTATTTTAACCTTTTCTGTCTAACACACCCAACAAGGAGGGTCATCGGGCCCAATGCCATGTCCTTATTGGGGTATCTCATCACTATCTCTTGGATTCAGTGGAAGGGTACTAGTCAACCTAATTCTAGGCTCGATTTCCCGAACGGTTATCGATCAACCAATCTCGGGCAAGCGGTCAAGGACACTTGCGATGGGGGCGACCTTTCAAATGTAAGTAGGACACCTAGATGAGAATACCATGCGTCTTAACAACCTGTGGAACTGGTTTCCAACCACCAGAACCCTTAGGATACCTCGTCACTTGCACACTGCCACTGCCCCGAGTACGAATATCCAGGCGACTATAAGTCTCCTCGGCACTTCCACACTGGCTTTTCCACGAGTACGAATGACCATTAGTCGCTCATGCCCTATCTCATACCCCTCACAGTTTTAAAGAGATATAAGACAAGTATGCTCACCTTTTCTCCGCATCTCCCTTCATGGGTGGTAGAGTTTCAGATACTTGATGTTCCAGGGTTTGGGATATTTTGTTCCATCGAGTCTCAGTAGCCGATACGACCCCTCGTCTGCCTTAGACGCAATTATATATGGCCCACCCCATTTTGGTGCTAGTTTTCCGCCCATTTTGTCTCGCTCCCACTCAGCCAGAAACTTCAACACTTGTTGCCCTGGTTGGAATTCTCTTGGGAGAACACGCTTGTTGTACTCTCGATGTAACCTCCTTAGATAGTTTTCCATTTTTTGTAGCGCTATCTCCCTTGTTTCTTCCAAATCGTCGAGTTTTGCCAAAATTAGATCGGACGAGATGTTTCGCCTCCAAGCTTCGGTTCTAGTAGTAGGGATGATTCCTTCCGTTGGTAGAATCGCCTCTGTTCCGTAAGTAAGCATGAACGGCGAGAACCCTGTAGCTTCCCTCCGTGTGGTTCTGTATGCCCATAAAACGTTATATAGCTCCTCGCACCAGTCACCATATTCCCCATCCAATTTCTTCTTCATGTTGTCGGCGATTGTTTTGTTAGTGATCTCGGCCTGCCCATTACTCTAGGGGTAAATGGGGGTAGCTTTACTCTTCCTGATATTGTACGTGTTGAACAAAAGATCAATGTTTTCTCCTTGGAGTTGTTTACCATTATCGGAGACGATGTCCGCTAGGATCCCAAAACGGCAAATGATATGCTCCCAGATGAATTTGAAGACATCTTTGTCTTGGATGTGTCTTAGTGGTGCTGCCTCTACCCATTTGGTAAAGTAATCCGTGGACACAATCAAGTATTTCCTATGCCTTGTTCCTACATGTAACGGTCCGACAATGTCTACGCCCCATTTGTCAAAGGGTCATGGGCTTATAACAGAGTTTAAAGGTACTCCTGGTGCCTGTATTTTCTTGCCAAACCGTTGACATTCTTCACAATCTTTCGCCATTTCCTTTGCGTCTTCGTTCATGTACATCCAAAAATAGCCCATTGTCTTTGCTTTGGCCGATAAGCTTCTCCCCGAGCTGTGGTTTCCGGTGGCTCCATAGTGTAACTCATTCAAGATTGTGTGGAATTCCTCTCTACTTAGGCATCATAAAAGTGGCCCCAAGTAGGATTTCCTATATAAGATCCCTTCTCTTTGCTCGTAGGCGCCCGACTTACTCTTGATCTTATTTATCTCGGGCCGACCCTTGGGTAGCTCACCCGTTTCCAAGTATTGGTGTATCGGCTTTCTCCAATCGCCCTCTTTATATCGATCGGCTATGTTAATGGCCACATCGACCCGTAAATCCGGTGTTTCTGGGATCGAGGGAGTGAGGATCCTCATAACACGAATGCCCTCTATGCTCGGGTCTACCAGCTGTGAGGCGATGTAAGATAGAGCGTCTGAATTCTTGTTATATTTTCTACAAATTTGATGGAACTTAATGCTTGGTATCTGGTTGATGTAAAATTGGGCGAGTTCCCAATACTTTTGCAACATGGGGTCGTGTGTCGCGTATTTTCCCGTGATCTTCCAAATCACCAATTGTGAATCACTAGTTAGGCGAACCTCATGTAGCCCCATTTCGACAATTATCCGTAAGGCGTGGATTGTTATTTCGTACTCGGTGACATTGTTTGTTGCTTTGAATTCCAGCCTAAATGAGTACACTATCTTTATTCCTTTCGGAGTGGTGAAGACTAACCCAAGGCCTGATCCCTCTTTGTTTGATGCCCCATCTAAGAAGACTTCCCACCGTGTAGGACTACTGGCTGCTAATAGGTCAGCAAGTTCTTCTCGTTCTTCCATCATCCCAGGTATATCTTCAACCTAGTCTTCATCGCTTAGTGGGAAAACTGCTAAGAAGTCGGCCACTACCTGTCCTTTGATCGTCGTCCTTGTCTCGTACACCACATCATATTGTTCGATTAAAGCTCCCCATTTAGAGATTCTCCACGATCGCCCTGCATTATCCAAAACTGCTTCGATATGGGATTTGGTGAGCACCCGTATGCGATGAGCTTGAAAATATGTTATGATTTTAGAAGAGGAAAAGGCTAGTGCCAGTACCATCTGCTCCATTCTAGGATAGTTTTTCTCAGCCGGACTTAGTGTTTTGCTAGTGAAATACATCGGCTTCTCCGCATTCCCCTCCGTCCTAACCAATACTGGACTAATGGCATATGGTGTCACCCTTAAGTATAGGGTAAGGATTTCCGATGGCTCGGGCCTCTGCAGAATCGGGAGGCTGGCTAGGTGTAACTTGATATTTTGAAAGGCCTCTTCGCTAGCATCCGTCCATTGAAACTTCTCTCCTTTATTCAGAATGTCATAAAAGTTTTTACATTTATCCGATGATCGTGACACGAATCGCCCCAATGCTGCTATGCAACCATTTAGCTTGTGCACATCCTTCACTGTCGCGGGAGATGACATCTCTAAGACAGCCCTAACCTTCTCGGAGTTTGCTTTTATCCCTTTGGGGGTGATGATATATCCTAGTAATTTCCTTGACGTTACCCAAAAGTTGCACTTGGCGGGGTTAATCTTCATTTTGTGTTTTCTCATTATCTGAAAAATCTCACGGAGGTATCAGACGTGATCCTTATATCGGAGACTCTTGACTAACATGTCGTCCACGTAAACTTCTATGGTGTCGTGGATATTGTCTTCGAACATATCTCCTACCAATCTTTGGTATGTAGCACCGGCGTTCCTAAGTCCAAATGGCATTTTGTTATAACAATACATCCCCCTTGGTGTGAAGAAGGAAGTATGTTCCTGATCCTCGGGTGCCAACGGTATTTGGTTGTAGCCCATGTATACATCCATCAATGTCATCGCCTCATATCCAACTATTGATTCTACTAGTTGGTCTATGCTTGGGAGAGGGAAGCTATCTTTCGGGCATGCCTTGTTCAAGTCACTAAAATCAATACATATTCTAACTCCTCCTTTTTTCTTGGGTACCACGACCATATTAGATATCCACTGCGGGTAATGGGATTTCCTGATTATCCCGGATTCTTGTAGCTTTATTTAGCTCGGCCTCAACCGCTGCCTATAACTCTGGTGCGATTCGCCTCATTTTCTGTCTAACGGGTTTGAACCTCGGATCAATCTTCAAGTGGTGGCAACAGACCTCCGGGTCAATTCCCTCTAAATCGTGTACTTCCCAAGCGAACGTGTCTAAGTTTTCCTTTAACATTTTCATGAGTTGATTTGCTTGTTCATCCGAGAGAAATGTCCCGATCCTTACTATCCTTGGCTCCTTAACTGTCCCCAAATTTATTTCCCGAGTCGGCTCAACTATCGAGAAATTAGATTTAGGTTCCCTAATTGGAGCCGTCTCCTTTAATTGTTATAAAGGGTCTTGCTCTTGGGTCTCGTACGCCATGACCGCTTGTGAAATAGTCTCCTCCAATTCTTCTGCAGCCTTAACTTCTTTGGCTTTATTCTTCTCTCGCCTTTGTCGAGCTCTCCGATCTTCATTAATTTCGGCATCAATCTGCATGCATTGTCGTGCTGCTTGGAAGTCACCTACTACCTCAGCTATTCCCTTGTAGGTCAGGAACCTTAATCTCTGATGATATGCCGATGCCACCCCTTTAATCCCAGCGATCCATGGACGTCCGATAATTGTTTCATAAGGCGAGGCGACGTCGACCACACAAAAGGTTGTTAGAGTGTCAAGGTATCCCCCACCGTGATAAACCCTCAGAGTTACCTCGCCCTTAGGGATGATTACTGTCCCATTAAAACCGTAGATGTGATATGTTGAGGGGACGAGGATGTCGTCCGACAGATCCATTCTCTTGAACGTATCGTAGAATAGCACCTCGAATGAACTCCCGCTATCTATGAGAATCCTTCTTACTCCCCACCTCTCAACTAATAACGTGATGACCAAGGGATCACTGTGTGCTTGCCTATTTTCTGGGATATCCTTGGCCGAGAACGAAATAGGTTGCATCATTCAAGGTTCCATTGGTAATGTCTGAGCTACACTAAATATTTCTCTGCCATTGCAGTCCCTTTTGTGAATCCTTGAAGTGATTACTGGGCCGAGAGTGTAGTCTTGCATAGTTGATTGTGAAATAGTGTTCACAAATTGAGTTGACCTATCAATGCGAACTTGATGAATAGGCACATCAGGTGTTGTTGTCGGCTGAGATGGATGTCGGACGAACTGTCTCAGGTATACATCTCGGATGAGGTGCTGAACGATATCCTTCACTTCTCGGAAGTTATTAGTGGAGTGGCCCCTATACAGTCTATACTGATGGTAATGACAGTACTCGTGGTGACCCTTGGTTTCTTGGAACTAGACTCCCCTTGATGCTGGGTAATTGATATCGCTCCTCTTCTCGACTTCCTTGAATACTTCCTCCAAAGGAGCATTCAAAGGGGTGTACGATCGGGCTTCATGCCTCGGCCTCTTCCCTTTGGCCATCCATTCTTTCTTCTCATTGCTTCTTGGTGGAGGGTATGATGTCTTCTCGGGGCGTCTAGCAGGATCATCCATAACCGCTTTAGCCTCAGCACCAGCTTCAACACTAGCTTCTTTTACTCCTCTATCCCTTGATTCGGCCTGGATTTCTTCTAGGGCGATCAAATGTTCTTGCATTCTTCGCATCTCCTTTAGGGTTTTCGGCTTTTCAGAGAACATAGCTACCCAGATGGGGTGAGATATTCCTAATGCGTTTTTGAATCCAAAGATAGCTTGATCTATCGGTACCTTTCCAATTTCAATACACAGTTTCCTCCACCTGTCGGTCAAGGTTCTCAAGGGCTCCTTGAACCTCCGGGCGAGGGTGAATAGTTTGTTCATTCTTGGCCGAGGTCGGATGTTGTGCATATAGGTTTCAAGAAAGGCCTAGATAAGTACATCATAACTGTCGATCGACCTAGGTGGAAGTGAATAAAACCAATCTCTCGCCTCGCCCTCCAAGCTGGATGGAAAGAATTTACACATAACTACCGTGTTGCTTTTCCATTGGATCAATGACATGGTATACATTTTTAGATGCTCGACCGCATCTCCTGTTCCGTTGAATCTAGAAGGAAATGTAGGTAAGGTACACTTCAGAGGGAATGACATTTGTTCGAGTTCTTGGGAGAAAGGTGTATTCTTAGCCTCGCTCATAATCTCTGCCAGTTTGTTCTCTTCGCTAAATCCCGATAGCTCCTTAATCTTTTCCTCCAACTCTTTGAGTTTGGCTTCTGTCGCCTCGTCCCATCGTCCGCCCCTTTATCGCCTTTCTTCGTCAGTAGACGAGTCCTCGGGTGGTCCGTATCCTCGTGGGGAGGGTATGAGAGGTCGTCCGGACTGACTAGGGTTGCTCGTCTCAGTCATAGGTGGTGGTTGACCTGATCGGCCATGATGAATCGATGTTCCTCGGCTGGACGATCCTTTTGATCTGGTTCGATGATTCCTCAACTGATAATTCTCAAACTCTAGGGCGAGATTCCGTTGTTGGAGCTCTTTTAATTTCGCTTCTTGCCTTCTTTGACTTTCTAAGATGGAAAATAGTGTCGGGTCTGTGCTTTCATGACTAGAATGTCCATTTGGGTGGTGTGGCCGAGACTGTAATGGTATCGATGTTGGTGGTGGGGGTAGTATCGGACCAGTTGCATGAACGGGTATAGGGCCGACGTTGCTA
Organism: Papaver bracteatum; assembly: GCA_023529315.1. NCBI lineage: Eukaryota > Viridiplantae > Streptophyta > Magnoliopsida > Ranunculales > Papaveraceae > Papaver > Papaver bracteatum. The sequence continues at coordinate 2,370,298 of JAJJWX010003488.1, forward strand.
GTTGCTCCTCGCCCCAACTGAATCTGCCTGAGACGCTCTTGCTCTCTTCCTAAGGCTTCCTGGTATTCAGCTTGTTGCCTTGATCTTTATCTCTGGGTTCGTGCTGCAAGCGCTTCCTCATCGTCCTTTGTATCTGAAGTTGTAAGTCCATCGACTTGGTCAATTCTCCTCTGGGTCAAGATAACCTGGTCCAAGGGTAGGGTGTCATCATCTCACCCAAGATCCATTCCTTCATCAACAGTTGGCATGCCTCGCACAGCTACATGAGATTCCTCGAGCGGTGGTTGTCAACTGCCTTCTCGCCTCGGCCCAGTTACCCATGTCTGCATGTTGCTGCTAGTAACCGTACGATTCCTTAACGTCCTTTCCGTCCTTGAAGTACTAGCTATCGGGTGTGGCGCGTGGTGAGCCGAGTGTCATCCCTACCTCTAAAACTCACTCAACCATTGAAAACATGTAGTCGTCCTATCAGCAGATCCTCAACCTAGCTCCTAACCTTTGTTGTTGATCGCCGGTGAGCTTATGGAGAGTTTCTGCTGATCAAACCTTTTATGGGAAAAGAAACAATAATTCTACTACACCTTGTAAAGATGCTGCTACTGCTTTAACCTTGCATGCACACTAAATGACTTAAAACAACAACGATTTCGGCCAACAGAGTTCAACCTAGCTTCAACTAAAACACTTGAACGTGTATTCAGGAGCTTTTGGTCATCTCTGAAGGCCTTCTAGGCAAGGTATTCGGAGATCTTAGTCGGTCCCTTTAGTCGGCGCCAGAATGTAGATACATTTTACTACAAACTACATCCAAAGGATAGAAATCTTCTTCTCATGCAAGTGAAAGTAAGAGCTTAACAATAGACACAAGGATATATGTGCTTCGGTATGATTACCTACGTCCACGGGGGTGAAAGGATGAATCTTATTGCTTCAAGGTGTTACAATGGTATCACTCTCCGATTTGAACTCTCTTCCTTACCAAATGAACTAATTCTCTCTTCTCTTTATCTTTGGTGTGATTGCAAGTCTCTCTCTCTCTCCGAAATTACTACCTCCCTCTCTTGGGTACAAGTTCTTCTATTTATAGGGGTGGTTACATACAACCAAACTATGGTGTTGGTCACAATGTATCTAACTTGAAGTCCTGTTGTCGGGCCTGCTCACGTCGTCCCTTGTTATGTGATTATGGCCGATGTGCTTTGGTTCCTTAGCAGTATCTCATCCGAGCCGATCCTTTCGGGTGTTCTCTTGGTGTGATGTCGCCCTTCCAATTTTGTCTCCCTTGCAGTTGGCCGATATGACGTGTATCTTCTTATCCCTTTGACTACCGCTCCTAGTTTGACCCAATATATCTCGTCTGTCAGCTTTGTCAGAGGCCTGGGGTCGAGTCTTGTCCGACAGTTATAGAGTGATCACGTCCGATCCATGTGTCTCCTTAATACTCGCGCCTGACAACCTCTATATTGTGCTTCTCGCCTCTTCATCTTTAGGTACATCATATCTTAAGATGTTTCCACCTAGCCCTGTGGATATTTTACACCTACATTTCTTTTTGTAGAATTGAAACTTAAATATTTCTAAAAAGTGTCAAAATAAAATGTCTACAAATATGGAAAAAATAATAAAATGTGAATTCAATTTTGTGCACACTCCTTTAACGAGTGTGCACATAACAAATTAATGTGATCGTTCCATTACAACAAAAGGTTATCTCATTTCATTAAATTAGATTTTATTATGTTTTAATTTAATTTAAATCTAAAAAAGGTAAATTATAGTGTATTCAATATTTACCTTGCATGTAATTTTTTAACTAATACGGTAACTTCAATTTTGATGATTGGCAAAACTTATAGATCAATCTGAATCATATACCATGAATCGGCTATCCAATCAAGAAAATAAATCTTCACTGGTATTATATTTAATACGTTTTTCTAATTTATGATTGTGGAAATTACTTTAAGAACATCGAGGAATAATCATTTAGGAATAAATAATGATCAAAATACATTGATATAGGATCAAGCTAATTTCATGATGGGTACTTTGATTATTAATCTCTCCTTCCGATCAATGTAAATCGGGCAGCAGAGGGCTTCTAAATGATCAACGACGACAAATCAAAACTACTTAAAACCCAGTCATTAAAAAAAATATTAAAAACTAGAAAAAGCTTGTATAAGTGTGGTGTTGTGATGTTTGAATCGTATGCATGACCAACTTGGGAATCTCTAATCTATGCTAAGATGTTAGTTATGAAAACCTAGATCGCGTGATGTCACAGCGTTTAGCTTCTTCTTCCCAAAACTAGTTACCTACTGTATTTTCTTATTTGAAAACACTATAATTTTGGAGACAAATAAATATGCTTTCGTTTTTGTATTTAAATTAAATTAAAATATAATTAAAATCTGATTTAATAAAATGAGATAACTTTTTGTTAAAATGGACCAATCACATTAGATTGTTACTGCACACTCGTTAAAGGAGTGTGCACAAAATTGAACTCAAAAAATATCTACAAATATGAGGTTTGATGATTTTGATGAGCCCAAGTTTGTGTACACTGTATGCGTGTCGTAACCACAACAAATTAATTAATATTTTACTACCTAATTAACAAGTAATATAGGGCAGTCAAGATCGATCCCACGAGGAGCAAGAGATTATTAGTTGTAAAATTGTCACAAAAGGGGGGTATTGTTTCTAAAATTTATAAAGCAAAAGAAATAAACAAAATAATTAAAAGTGTAAGTTGAATTCAATAAGAGAGAATAGATCAAGGAATCCTTCTTCGCTGCAAAACAATGATTAAAGTTATGTTTTTTTCCACTTTTTATTAGTCATAGATTATCACCAACCTTAGGTATAACAACTAGATCAGTGCTAACCCCTAAATCTCTTGTATCACCGGACACGGAAGTTCTCGACTACCGGATTCTATTTACCAAACCACCTAGTAGTAGATCACTCAAGATGTAATTTAGTTAAACGCATTAAGATTTATGAATTTATTAGGTTGATATTAGTAGTTAAACTCTTAGATCAAGGTCCACTTTCTAACGTTGTTTTCACACACAATTGCTCCACGGAATCCCTCCGCAAGGTCTTGTGTTTTCTACTTATGTAAATAGTCAAGAAACGATTACTTATCCCCTAACTTTCACTAGCTTTAGATCAATTAACAAATCAATTTAGTTGGCCACCCAAACGACCTATCAATCAAGCATAAACACTAATATTAGTAAAAACAAACGATAATCATATGAAAAACTTCAAAGTAGAATTGAAACAAAACTCAAACCATATATTAAGAACTAGGAATTCATCCTCAATCAATAAGAAAATTAGATACTCATAATTTGAAGTTCACACAATAATAATAATAATTAAGGAAGAAAGAAAAACTTATTGAAAAGATGATGGTTGCTCCTTCCTCCAATCCTTGTGCACTTTAACTCCTTCTCCAAAGTAGATGTGTGTAAAAAGTTGTACAAAACTCCTTTATTTATAGGCTTCAATACTCTCCATATCTTTGTAGGAAAAGAATCCACATTCCATAAGAACACCACTTTCCCAATTTGAGCCATATTCCAATTTCTAGTCCAACTCTCCAAAACTTCCAAGTTTTCATCCAATTCCCAATTCTAAGTCTTCACACACATGAGAGAAGTCCATACAAAATTCTATAATTTTGGCTCGCCGGAAAACTTGGTTTTTGGCCGGAATTCGTCACCACCGGCCACCTGAAAATTCTATCAGTCGACGGAATATTTCGTTAGTCCACCGTTAGGACTAACGGTCAAACTAGGGCTGTCAATGGGTCCGGGTCCTCCCGGGTACCATGCTACCCAGAACCGGACCCTATTAATTTTCTCGGTTCCGGGTCCTAACGGTTCCGGGTCCGGTTACTAAATTAGTGATCCCAGAACCGGACCCTTTAAACAGCCGGGTACCTATCCGTTCTGTGTATTAAACGGGTATTTCAAGTTCACTTTTTTTTACACATCAATGGTGATAGAGATCTAATTGGTGTACAACGAATGCATTGTTACAAAAATCAATTCACAACAGAGCTTAATTTCCCGACAAACTTAGAAGCCCCTTAATTTCCCATCTAGTTCGTTCATTTAGCCGTGATGGTTCTTCATTCTGCAAGGAGCGAGAAACCATGGAGCAACACAATTGTTGGTTTTGATAAGAAAGGAGAGTACAACGGTTCCCATGGAATCAATTAAATCCTTGCAATTTATCTTCCCAACCTATAAAGAGTATAAACAACCTCCGTCATCATCCATGAGTCATGACCAGTACTCCATTCCATGCTTGGAAACAGATCGAACACAACACCATCTCCATCGTCATCAATATCTAGCCATTATTTAAGATGAACTACCAATCGAGCATGAGTAGCAGATAATTAATCAATTAGTAAATAGTCACCAACAATTTCAAAACTAAACAAATAATTTTATTATAATCAGAAATCAAAGATATACATCTATATATCATGAAGATAGAGAATGAACTTACATAAAACAACTACAAATTAAAATAACTAACCAATTTAAATTCAAATTTTTAGCACAACCCATCCTTAAACATGATTTTTAACACATGAAAAGATAAAAATCATATCAAGACAAGAAACAATCATGCGGATTGAGAGAATCAAAATGGAAGAGAGGAGGAAAGTAGAAGAGATAGATGCGACAAGTTTAGATTAAGTTTGTCTGTCGTCACTAACTATGTATATATCCATTTACATGACGAAATTAGCCCTCATAAAATTAGGATTTACAATACCCGACTACCCGCGGGTACCCAATGGGTAGGACCCGGATGGAACCGTTTACTATCGGGTCCAATCGGGTAATTACCCGTCGGTTCCTAAGTTGCTAATGGGTCCAACATTAGGACCCAGAACCGGACCCGAATCTAGCGGGTCCGGTTCCGGTTCCGGGTAATGGGTACCATTGACAGCCCTAGGTCAAACGTTAGTCAAATATCAGAGTTAGATGGCGAGTTAGCTTCTTAGTCAGGCTGAGTTGGCTAATTCGCTTGGTCAGATTGGCTCATCGGGATCGTCATCGCCGGTACCGAGTCGACTCGCCGGAGTGGAAAACCGGCCGAGTTCTGTTTAATTACGGGACTTCCCGGCCAAGTTCAGGCCTCACTTTTCTTCACCTGTGACAAACCTAGCACATACATCTATTTCATTCAAACAAACATTCCATCACTGCTCCAATCTCGCGATTCATACCCCTTTGATTCATCCATTCTAACAGCATCACTTCTATATCCCATACCATCGTCACTATCTCAGACTAAAACCTGTCTCCAAATAGCAACGTCATCTCTTCTCTCACAGATCGAACCCAATTCATTTTCCCCTTCAATTTATTCTCGACTCAATAGAAAATTGATGATTAAACTCCACCAGCGTCTTCCAATTTCCAGCAACACCACAAACCCTAATCTCTTCATTATCATCTCAATCTCTAAGAGCTCAGCTTCGATTCATCACTCATCTGTTGCTTGAACTCCGACCAACAAAACCCATCACTGAATTTCATCTCAACTCCACCATAATATCACCATAACCCCGATTATCAAATTCGTCCATCTCCATCGATTGATTGTTGAAACCCGTCTCCATTTCGATTCTAACGCAAACCCAAACTCAATCTCTTCTTAGCAACATCAATGGCACCAACAGCTTCATAATCTTCCATATTTCCTCGAGCTCACCGAATCTCACAGCAGCAGCCGTTTCTCCTCTTTCTCTTTATTTCAGGTGCAAAAATGATTGAAGCGAATGAGAGGTTTTCGAGATGTAGGGTTAGTGCATAGTAGGGGATGGCTAACGACACCCTAATGATTAAGCTAGGGGACACCCTAATGATAATTACACCCTCTAATAAATGATAAGGGATATCCTAGATGACAACCCATTAACCATAGATGGCATGTCTATAGTGCTCTTCCAAAAGAGTTGGCCCTTAACCGTGGCTGGGATCCAGATAGTGTTTACCCCGTGAAATGACAAATTTGCCCTTTTTGCTCAATTTTGGTGATTTCTTCTTCTTTTCTTCCGTGCGACTCCAGAGTACCTAATAACTCAAAAACACGCGTAAAATACATAATTTACTAGAAAAATAGCAAAGAAAGCATAAACTCTTAGATAGTAAATTAGGTGTATTCTACACCTATCATACACTCCTCCGAAGAGTGTGCACAAAACAAAACAACCTTATTGGTTGTTCTTAAAATGAAGGTTTTTTACTTGATAAAATTGGTTTTAATCTAATTTTAAAGTTAAAAAAGGAAAAGAAAATATATATCATATCTTACGTTTCCTAAAATATAGCGATTTAGTTTAGAAAAAATAAAAAAGTTGTAACCACCGAATAACTATTGCTTTTAGCTGATCAAAAACGTGATGATCAGTCTGATCATGGTACTATAAGAAATTAAAGAATGTATCACCATTGATAATTCCTATTTATCCCAATTGAAGTGACACGGTTTTGGTTCCTTGAAATAATACTAAATATGATTACATAATAAGATGTTCTCCAATATCACTGCCTGTCCATATCTGTTCGTGATTTCGTTTGGTTTGGTGTTCTGTAATCAGGTGCTTAGGAACGTTAACAGCCGACGGACTAGATCACAGTTTAGATGTTTGGGTACTAGAGCATCCCGGTAATTATGATTCTTACTGAGATGATTCACGATTACACTTCGCTAATTGGCTTTTTCATAAGGCGAGATCAAAGGAATAAAGGAAAAACTAAATTAGGGTATATTAGATATGCATATATATTCTTTCCATTTTTTTAAACGGTGATTACATAATAATAAAACAAAAATTAATTTTATTAATTATAAAATGTCCATTTACGAACAACCAATAAGGTTTTTTTGTTTTGTGCACACTCTTTAAAGGAGTGTGCACAAAATTGGACTCGATTTTGATAGCCAAACTGGTTTTTAAAAAGGAAACCTAATATAGGAGCTTCACATTTCAATAGAGGGGTTTCACATGGATTATTAGTGACCAAAATGTTAGTTATGAGGTGTCATGATGCAATAGAAAATGCCTAAGTTATCCTCCATCTAAAATCAAAACCTAAAAACTAAAAGCAAAACCTACTTTTAATTTAAAAGTCTGCTCCTTTTTCTTTTTCTTAACTTCATGTCCTTCGTCAACCGTAAATCATACATTTGATATGTTGTCTTTTTATTAAGTCCACTATATTAAGGAGAAAAATATATTTCTCTGTATCTGTTACGGTTAACAAATTAGGAAATCCTAACCATAGATGTATTGTTGCGGTTAAAAAATTATGAAATCCTAACTGTAAATGTATGAATAAGTATGAATTGAACATCAAATTGCGGTTAGGACTTTAACCGCAATGCTTTACGGTTGGGTTTGATTTTAGAAATCATGATCGTAAAAAATTCTGGAACTACATTATTTTTCAAGTGGCTTGGGATTTAAAGAATGAACTGTAACGGATTTACGGTTGAGATTGTTTTCTTCATACCTGACCGTAAAAATTTCTGGGTACACAAATTTTGCTTTTACGGTTAGGGTCGAGCTTACAAACTTAACTATAAGAATAGCTTTATATCGTCCCACTTATTTCTATGAGTAGTTATCTACTCTGACTAAAATTGAATCTACATTAAACAAGCTATCTTAAAAGTCAGATTAATCTATCTAAACTACCTCAAAAATGTGTTTAGGTATAAAATCTTGTTTAACTTTAAAAGATTCTTGATAAGGATTGTTTGCCTTGTGCATGTAATTTTTGTTGATGTGGCTTGTTTTTGGTCAGTCACAGCAAAACACAAGTGAAAATATATTTTGCGTTTTGATCTTTGAGATTTTATCACCTGACAAATTAATAATGAAATATATTTTCTTTAACTGAATTGTATTAATAAGATAGAGATAAATTTGGCCCAAAACCATGACCATTTGGATATTTTTTCCCAAAACCATGACCATTCGATATGTTTTCATATATAGTCCTGTTAATGGTGGTTTTTAGTTTAGGGTCAAAATCGTAAAACCCTATGTTTATCACTGTGATCCTGCAAAGGAATGAAGGCCACTTGAAAGTAACAAGTGCTCAAACCTCTTTATTTACGCATGTGTTGAACAACTCAGTATATGTATATATGAAATTCATTCAGAATGGTGCGCATAGTAGCAATCCCAATTATTCTATGAATTCTATTTTACACCAGCATTATTAATTAATGCATGATTTGCCTAGTATATTTCGTGTTATGTTCTCAGCCGAACTCTCATCATTGACATGACATGACATGACGATTAAGTGTTCACTCTCAGCATAGTAGCATGAATCTCCCGAAGTGCTAGTGTTGAGATCCGCACAAAATACCCCCACAGGCTACATCATTCTCTGACGAAGAGAAGACAATCGAGCATGCTTAATTTCCTTAAGGGAAATATAGACTGTCCATATCAGTCTCAGAAATGATCACGACCACACAAGTTGGCCGCACAATTTAACAAGCCTAACCAAACCCTGGAAGGAATATGCAATCGTCTTGGTGACCACCGGCGGGCCCACTAAAGCCCTAACCAACCGAACATCACCCATACTTCTCCCAGCGCTGTCAAACGCCAACCCTAAGTAGGGTGGCCGCACTTTTTAGAGAAGCTCGATCGAGCATGGACTGTCCAAGACAGTCTTAAAATCATCGCAACCGTCCAACTTCGCCAGCCTAGTTGGACGGATTATATCATCCCATGAGTGATTGGGGAAGCACTAACATGCACGCCGGAGGCCCCACTTTCCCCTTGCTCGAACGACTTGTCCACGGTGGAGCCATAGAGAAATGAAATGTTTGCTCAAACCGTGGCAGGCGTGATGCTTCTAAACCCTAATTTGGGTCGCGGAAGTACACTACCGTCTTAAATCGATCACGACCATCCAACTTATACGTCCTACTTGGAAGGCTTAGATCGTATTTTGGACCATTAGGAAGGTGCACATAAGTTCACCGTCAACCCAACATTGTCCCCACGTGATCGATTTTCCCAAGGGAAGCCAACAACATGCCAAACCTCTTGGTCAAACTCGCGTGGATGTGACTATTTCAAAACCCTAATTAGGGTTTGCGGCAACATGTTTCTGTCGTAAATTGATCACGACCATCCATCTTCGCAAGCCTAAATGGATGGTGCAGATACATATTCAAGTGGTCCCAAAGGTGTTAACATGTCCATCACTGTCCCACCTTTACATGTGACTGGACGACGTGTGCAAACCATGGCCAGATGCCTCGAAATGCATGCCCGAAAGGTGTTGGGTCACACGGCCTTCAAACCCTAATTCGTGCTTTGCGGCAATGAATTTTTGTCGCAAATTGATCGTGACCACTCATCTTCGCCGGTCGAATTGAGTGGCGTAGATCCGATTTTTGATGAACCAAGAGGTGTAGGCATGCACACCGGTAGCCCATCTCCATGCATGCCCGATCGACTCGTGTGGATTAGCCATCAGTGCTTGGATTCGGTTGACCAAAGTAGGGACGGCGCATGGTCCCTAAACCCTAAATTTCATCAACAACGATGTACAACTATCGTAAATCATTTTGTATGTCCAGCTACACATGCATAATTGGACGATGTAGATTTATTTCCAGTAAACCTGCAAAGCAGCATGACAACTGATGAGTGCCAAATATTGCATATTCATACACCTTTTCATTGGCACTTAACTCATCTTTCGCGCTTCAAAGTCATATATTATCCCAAATTCTGCATTTTTACCATTTTCAAGAATAAATATTTGTATTAATTAATTTTGTGTTTTTAAGTACTAAATAAAGCTTGGAAGAATTGAGAAGACAAAAGAGAGGAAAGTGGCAACCTGTTTACAAATTCATGGGATTAAACAACCCATGATCCAAAACCCAAGACCCAAATCCATTTCCACCTCACCCCCATTGGATTCTTTCCAAAACATCCACCTCACCCCCATTGGATTCCATTTCATCCATCAATTAAAGAAAACATCCCCATTCTCTCACTCAATCACTCCCAATTTGTTTCCCACAACCAAATATATTCCATTCAATCCATCAATTAAGAAAACATGTTTTGTTGAGTGGATGCTTTCCAAATTTCGAATCCAAGTGCTTGAGGGAATTTTGTGTATAAATAGAGAGGGTTGTTGTGTTGAAAAACCATCCAAGAATAGCTTGTTCATGTTAGTTTATCAAATTTAAGTTTTGTTGTAATGTTCTTCATGTTCTAGTTTCATTTACTAGGGTTTAGATGAATCCCTAATCTCATTGGTATGTATTCATATCTTGTATCTTGTTCTTGAAAGTTTAGAATTGTTTAAAGATATAATTTAATCCAAGTTTGTCAACATCTTTCTCTCACAATGTATGCCATGTATCCATTGTAGTTAGAATATCTCTATGTTGATTATGCTACAACTCATGCTTAACCAAATATTGATCTTTAGATTAGTTGTGCTTAATTAGACAATTAATGCTTTGGAGAAATACTTTAGTTGTGATTAAATTATCCATTGGAGAAACACCTTAGTTATACGGTAGACTTGAATCTACTATAAGGACAAGAATAATATTACAAGTTGAATGCATATCATAGGTTATTGGTGGATTTGAATACCCTAGTATCCATATTATCATTGTTTACATATCTTGCTATTTGCATCTTTTACTTTTATTATTTCAGTCACTTGAAAATCATATCGTCGTATCGACAAAAACAAACCCCTTTTGGTTACTCTCTGAATCAGGATTTAGAATCAACTTCTACACTCTCCAAGTCTCTGTGGTTCGACCTGTGCTTGCCCTGTGTTGCTTGTCGACACTGTGCACTTGCAGTTTATACATAGAAGTAGGTATCTTTCCGATCCTACCAAATTTTTGGCGCCATTGCCGGGGATTCGAAATTTAACTTCTCCCACCGGCGGGCCCATTAAAGCCCTAACCAACCGAACATCACCCATACTTCTCCCAGCGCTGTCAAACGCCAACCCTAAGTAGGGTGGCCGTACTTTTTAGAGAAGCTCGATCGATCATGGACTGTCCAAGACAGTCTTAAAATCATCGCAACCGTCCAACTTCGCCGGACCCTAGTTGGACGGATTATATCATCCCATGAGTGATTGGGGAAGCACTAACATGCACGCCGGAGGCCCCACTTTCCCCTTGCTCGAACGACTTGCCCACGGTGGAGCCATAGAGCAATGAAATGCTTTCTCAAACCGTGGCAGGCGTGATGCTTCTAAACCCTAATTTGGGTCGCGGAAGTACACTACCGTCTTAAATCGATCACGACCATCCAACTTATACGTCCTACTTGGAAGGCTTAGATCATATTTTGGACCATTAGGAAGGTGCACATAAGTTCACTGTAGCAGAGCAACTATTCACAGTCAATTTTACACTTATTTTTGTTATTTTTTTGTTATTTTTGCTTTTGCTTTAAAACTTCGAAACCCTAACTACCTCTTTTGAGCTAAACAGGTGCCGGAGTAGCTTTTGTAAAAAGGCGAAGAAGGAAAGGAAGCGAAAGAAGTTTTTATTTTAAATTAAAAAAAAAAAGTTCTCTTTTGTATTAGGATTCCTCTACTCTTGTAATTTTCTTTTTCTTTTGCACTTTATTTTGGACTTTGGACTTGGACATTCTATTTTTATTTTTATTTTTAAACCCTACGGAAGGGTATTATTAAATATCAACTGTTTGCAGAGAAGGACGGTGATTACAATATCACCTCGGCCCCTCGGGTTCGTTCATGACATAGGAGTCGTGGCCCGAGTCGACAACAACGGTTCATCCCCCATCTAGAACAGGAGGTAAGTTTGTCGAAACACTCGCGAATCCCTTGTTAGCAAGTTACTTTATTCCTTCGTTTGCATATATGTTGAGGAATTGAATACGGCTTCTTTATTTTCCTAGTAAAGGGCAAGGACTGGCCATACAAGATAAGGGTTCGGATTTCATCACCGTTCTCTTCTTGCCCGCCTTAGGAAAACGATACATACGCGAACCTAAGCTTTAAAATTTTGAATAGAACAAGACCTATAAGGTAACGAGCTTAGTAGGAAATTCATTTGAAAAATATTGGTTACTCTTTAAGCATACTTCGAAGTTCATGACGGTTTACGTAAATTGAATGCGTGACTGCGCCGCCTTGTAATACGGTGAGGCCTTGGGTATCAAAGCTCTAGCAGCTTCCTCGCCTCTATTCAATTTACTTAAACTAGGATTGATTCCAGAGGGGTTTGCTCAGATTGTAACGAATTCCCTTTCGAAGGATTAGAAGCTGGTCTAGAAAAAAATCTAAGTGGAGCCATCATGATTTTTGTTTGCTAGAAATCAGTAGGTTTACTATGGTGGAGTCATCCTTGTTTGTGATTGCATAGAACTTGCCTTCTAGGTGAATGGTTAACATGATTAATGTGCTAGCTAGGCTATGATTGTGTCTTTTAGAGACCATACACGCCGACTAGTTAGAATCAGTCAAGAAGAGTTAATTGAAATACATAGTTCTGAGGAAGACAGTCCAAACCCATCCGAAACAATGGGAGAACCAGTAAACCCAGTTCGTAGTCTAAAGGACTACATGTACCCAACGAGGACAACCCAGTCCTCGTGCATTGTCTTACCAGATATTGATGGACAATTTGATCTAAAGGCAAGTATCCTCAATATGTTGCCTAAATTTAAATGGGTTGAAGCTGAAAATCCCTACCACCATGTGAGAGAGTTCGAGGAAATTTGTGGGACTCTTCGGATCAACCAAATGACGGATGAGCACCTCAAAATGAAACTTTTTCCTTTTTCTTTGATAGACAAAGCCAAGACTTGGCTGTGTGCTCAACAGCCACAGTCATTTCATACATGGGATACTCTTACGAAAGAGTTCTTCAAAAAGTTCTTCCCAAACCATAAGACTACGACAATTCGTCAAAGTCTGAATAGTTTTGTTAAATTAGAGGAGGAAACTTTGGCAAAATATTTGGAGAGATTCAATGAATTATTGCTCTAATGTCCTCACCATGGTTTTGAAAAATGGAGACTTGTGCAAATTTTGTATGAAGGCTTAGATGTCAAGAACCGAACTACAGTTGAGACCATGTGCAATGGTCAATTTATTGAAAAAACTGTTGATGAGTCTTGGGATTTCTTAATCGAAGTCGCTGAAAAGACTCAAGCGGTGGGAATCCCATGAACCAAATAGGATTACCCTTGCATACAATGTTCATAGAATTGACTCGACTTGAAGGAAGTGCAAATATGGCATCCTTGGCCAGGAGAATAGAAAAGCTAGAACTAGAAAAGAATGGAAAAACTAATATCCCTACTCTCCGTAGTCAAATTGAAATGGCCACTTGTGCCGCATGCTATAGTTCAGACCATCTAGTGGACACTTGTCCAGACCTCCATGCATTTCAAGAGTCTAAAACCGATCAAGCCAATGTTTTGTACCAAAGGCAAGAGAACAACCCATATTCTCAGACCTACAACCCAGGGTGGAGAAATCACCCTAACCTTTCATGGTATAAAGGGCCCGTCCAAGGGGGAACAACAAATAATAACAAAGGATACCCTTATCCTAGAAACCCCCAAGTGCAATCACATGTGCACCACAGCAAGAGAAAAATCCTAGCTTCGAAGAAAGTTTCAGTTTGTTGACCCAAAATTTGGTACAACTCCAAAAGACCACAGGCCAACGTTTTACAAGTCTAGAACTTAAAATGGGTCAAATTTGTGAAGCATTGAATGAAAGAGACAAAGGAAAACTCCCTAGTCAGCCCCAACAAAATCCAAAAAATGTATATCAGGCAGAAAATTCAACTCGAAATGAGGCCTCCCATAATCAAGTAAATGCTGTCACCACCCTTCGTAGTGGTAAAGTTGTTGAAAACAATGTAGGTGTACCACAGTCGAGTGAGTCTACATCAGACTCACCAGTGCATAAAATCCCATAGAAAATACCTATTATTGAAGAAAAATCTGAGCAACATAAGAATTCCCATAATTTTAATGTCTCTGCACCATCTCATGTACCTGTTGCTCCATTACCACAAAGATTGGTGCAGCAAAAAGAGAGTATACAGTACAACGAGATTTTGGAAATGTTCAAATGAGTTAACATCAACATCCCATTTCTTGATGCAATCAAGCAAGTACCTGCTTATGCTAAATTCCTTAAGGATCTGTGCACACAAAATCGAAAGCTTCGTGTGCATAAGCGTGCTTTTCTCACTGAGCAAGTGAGTGCAATCATTCAAAGCAACACACCTCCTAAGTTTAAAGACCCAGGTAGTCCAACTATCACATGCAAAATAGGTGACCAAACGGTTAAGAAGGCGTTGCTAGACTTAGGGGCAAGTGTGAATTTACTACCATATTCGGTATATGTGCGGTTAGGTCTTGGAGATTTGAAGGCAACACCTATAACTCGCAATTGGCGGACAGATCCGTCAAAGTACCACGTGGTGTGGTAGAAGATGTTTTGATTAAGGTTGATAAGTTTTATTTTCTGTGGACTTCATCGTCTTAGATACTCAACTTTGTGCAAAACCCTAACAGTCACATTCCTGTCATTTTGGGACGTCCCTTCTTAGCAACGTCGATGCAATCATTAACTGTAGTAATGGAGTGTTGAAGTTGTCATTTGGTAATATGACTGTGGAGTTGAATGTTTTCAATACTAGCCAACAACATTTATATCTTGATGATGATAATGATGTGCATGAAATCAACATGATTGAAAGTTTGATTCAGGATTCGTTGTCTAGTAGCATGTCTGTTGACCCTTTGGATGCTTGTTTGAATAATTTTGACTTGGATTTGTTTGATAATGAATACATAAGTGAAGTGAATACTTTTCTTGAATCCACACCACTTATGGACACGACTAAGTGGAAATCTAGAGTGGAACCACTTCCACTCTTGGAATCCAAGTCTGTTCCCTCTCTTGTTGAGCCACCAAAGCTCGAACTGAAACCATTGCCTGATACTCTTAAATATGCATTTTTGGGACCTTCTAATACTTTGCATGTAATCATTTCATCTGCCTTAGATACATAACAGGAAAGTAAACTTTTAGAAGTACTTAAGGAGCATAAATAAGCCTTAGGATGGACCATCTCGGACCTTAAAGGCATAAGTCCCACTGATTGCATGCATCATATAAACCTTGAGGATAATTCTAAACCATCTAGGGAGATGCAAAGGCGTCTCAATCCTAAAATGAAAGAGGTTTTTAAGAGTGAGATTATAAAGCTTATTGATGCGGGTATCATCTACCCAATCTCAGATAGCAAATGGGTTAGCCCCATTCAGGTTGTCTTGAAAAAGTCGGGGAGTTTCTTGTAGTTCAAAACGATAAAGATGAGTTAATCACTACTCGAGTAACCACGGGGTGGCGAGTTTGCATTGATTATAGGAAGTTGAATACGAGTTACAAAGAAAGATCACTTCCTCTTCCATTCATAGATCAAATGCTTGAACGATTGTTCAGGCGTAGATTCTATTGTTTCTTGGATGGTTTTTCTGGTTACAACCAGATTCATATTTCACCCGAAGATCAGGAAAAGACTACATTTACATGTCCATTTGGAACATTTTCTTATCGTCGTATGCCCTTTGGATTGTGCAACGCACCAGCTACATTTCAACGTTGTATGATGAGCATTTTTTCTGATATGATAGATAACTTCCTTGAGATATTTATGGATGATTTCTCTGTGTTTGGATCATCTTTTGATGAATGTTTGAACCATCTCACTCGCGTGCTGATTAGATGTAAAGAGAAATATTTGGTTTTAAATCGGGAGAAATGTCATTTTATGGTGAACTCGGGCATAGTTCTAGGAAACATCATCTCTGAAAAAGGCATTGAAGTAGACAAAGCCAAAGTCGACCTCATTCAAATGTAGCTGGTTTCTACCGTAGATTCATTAAAGATTTCAGTAAGATCTCAAGACCACTGTGTAATCTACTCAGTAAAGATGTTTCCTTTGTGTTTGATAATTCTTGTGTGCATGCTTGGGAAGAGCTCAAAACTCTTCTAACTTCAGCACCTATAGTCCGACCTACTGATTGGAAATTACCTTTTGAAATCATGTGTGACGCATCTGATTTTGCTGTTGGAGCTGTCTTAGGTCAGCGAGTTGACAAACACCCCTATGTGATCTACTATGCTAGTAAGACACTGAATGAGGCCCAAATGAATTATTCAACAACCGAAAAAGAGTTGCTAGCTGTTGTGTTTGCATTAGATAAGTTTAGATCTTATTTGATAGGATCTAAAATAATCATTTATACTGACCATGCCGCATTAAGATATCTTTTATCTAAAAAAGATGTTAAGGCTCGTCTAATTCGATGGATACTCTTGTTACAAGAGTTCCACCTCGAAATTCGAGATAAAAAGGGTCGAGAGAATGTTGTTGCTGATCACTTATCTAGGTTGAATGTCGAATCTGTGATGAATCAAAGATTATTAGGGAATCCTTCCCGATGAACAACTCGATCTTTGGTTTCTGAAATTCCATGGTTTTCCGACATCGTGAACTACCTTGCTACAGGTAGGATGCCACTTCATTGGTCTAAACAAGACCAGTCTGAATTCTTGGCCGAAGTGAAACATTTCCTATGGGATGACCCATATCTGTTCAAATACGCACGACCAAATCATTAGGAAATGTGTCACCAATTCTGAACAAAGGGATGTCATCTCTTTTTGTCATGATCAAGCATGTGGAGGACACTTTAGTGCAAAGAAAACTGCTGCAAATATCTTGCAGAGTGGTTTTTACTGGCCAACATTATTTAAGGATAGCCATGAATTATGTATTTCTTGTGGCCGGTGCCAGAAATTGGGAAGTATATCAAAATGAAACATGATGCCCCTACAACCCATTTTGATTGTTGAGCTATTTGATGTATGGGGTATTGACTTCATGGGCCCATTTCCTAACTCTGAAGGAAAGTTGTACATTCTTGTTCTTTGTTGACTATGTTTCTAAGTGGGTAGAAGCAATTGCAACCAAAACTAATGACCACAAGGTGGTACTTTCGTTCTTAAAGGAAAACATATTTTCTCGATTTGGAACCCCTAGAGCTATAATCAGTGACGGTGGTTCACATTTCTGTAATAGGCCTTTTGAATCATTAGTTCGCAAGTATGGCATAACTCATAAATTCGCAACTCCATATCATCCACAGACCAGTGGCCAGGTAGAGGTTTCAAATAGGGAGATTAAGCACATTCTAGAAAAGACGGTTAACCCGTCTAGAAAAGATTGGTCTTTAAGATTGAATGATGCATTATGGGATTATAGAACATCATATAAAACACCTATTGGCATGTCCCCTTACCGACTTGTGTATGGGAAACCTTGCCATTTACCTGTTGAGCTTGAACATCGTGCATATTGGGCTATTAAAAAGCTTAACTTCTCTCTTGATAAGGCGGGTACACAACGGAAACTCCAACTCAATGAGTTGGAAGAGATGAGAAATGATGCTTATGACAGTGCAAAGTTGTACAAATATAGAATGAAGGTGTTCCATGACAAGCGCATTTTGCGCAAGTCATTCACTCCAGCGAGAAAGTTTTATTGTACAACTCACGTTTGCACCTTTTTCCGGGTAAATTACGTTCTAAATGGACAGGCCCATTCTTGGTGCAAACAATTTTCCCCATGGGGCTGTAGAACTAGAAGATGTCACAACCAAGAATGTCTTCAAGGTCAATGGGAAGAGACTGAAGCCATTCCTTGAACCAATTCCACCGAAATTGAAACAACCGATCTTGATGATCCGATCTATGTGGACTGAAAAGTTCACCCCCTGTACATACCACAAGATATCTTCCATGCTGGTTGCTTTGGACATACCCTACTGTCTCTGGTTTGGCATCTGGTAATCTATTTCCTTTGAATCTGTTTTGTTCTCATGTTTTGTTGTTGTTTCTGTTATATTTTGAAACATTGAGGACAATGTTAGACTTAGGTTTGGGGGAGTATTTGCATAATGACCAGCTGTGGAGCGGGTCTTTTGTAAGATCCTTTGTAGTCTTTTGCATTTTTTTTATGACCAGCTGTGGAGCGGGTCTTTTGTAGTCTTTTGCATTTTTTGTAGAGTGTTTTCTATGACCAGATGTGTAGCGGGTCTTGCAGTCTTTTGTTTCTATGACCAGCTGTGTAGCGGGTCTTCTGTTGTCTTCTAAGACCAGCTGTGTAGCGGGTCTCCAAAAAAAAAAAATTTAAAAAAAAAAAAAAATTGGTTACAAATTTTCATGGTTCTACGAAATTCCGAAGTTCATCATCTACAGTTGAAGACCGAAGACGAAGACATTTCTATGGATGCTCTGAAATTGGAGAAGGTTTTGTGGGTACATCTTTGGTAGGCCCTCACGAGACTACAACTCGTCCACTAGGGACACCTAGGGGTTTAAAGGCTTAGTGCATACGCTAAATTCATTCGAGAGACCAGCGACAGTGGTATAGTTAGGATTTACGGATTTTGTTTCACTTGAGGACAAGTAAAATTCAGGTTTGGGGGTATTTGATGAGTGCCAAATATTGCATATTCATACACCTTTTCATTGGCACTTAACTCATCTTTCGCGCTTCAAAGTCATATATTATCCCAAATTCTGCATTTTTACCATTTTCAAGAATAAATATTTGTATTAATTAATTTTGTGTTTTTAAGTACTAAATAAATCTTGGAAGAATTGAGAAGACAAAAGAGAAGAAAGTTGGAAGCGTTGCAACCCGCTCGCGCATCAGTGGCAACTTGTTTACAAATTCATGGGATTAAACAACCCATGATCCAAAACCCAAGACCCAAATCCATTTCCACCTCACCCCCATTGGATTCTTTCCAAAACATCCACCTCACCCCCATTGGATTCCATTTCATCCATCAATTAAAGAAAACATCCCCATTCTCTCACTCAATCACTCCCAATTTGTTTCCCACAACCAAATATATTCCATTCAATCCATCAATTAAGAAAACATGTTTTGTTGAGTGGATGCTTTCCAAATTTCGAATCCAAGTGCTTGAGGGAATTTTGTGTATAAATAGAGAGGGTTGTTGTGTTGAAAAACCATCCAAGAATAGCTTGTTCATGTTAGTTTATCAAATTTAAGTTTTGTTGTAATGTTCTTCATGTTCTAGTTTCATTTACTAGGGTTTAGATGAATCCCTAATCTCATTGGTATGTATTCATATCTTGTATCTTGTTCTTGAAAGTTTAGAATTGTTTAAAGATATAATTTAATCCAAGTTTGTCAACATCTTTCTCTCACAATGTATGCCATGTATCCATTGTAGTTAGAATATCTCTATGTTGATTATGCTACAACTCATGCTTAACCAAATATTGATCTTTAGATTAGTTGTGCTTAATTAGACAATTAATGCTTTGGAAAAATACTTTAGTTGTGATTAAATTATCCATTGGAGAAACACCTTAGTTATACGGTAGACTTGAATCTACTATAAGGACAAGAATAATATTACAAGTTGAATGCATATCATAGGTTATTGGTGGATTTGAATACCCTAGTATCCATATTATCATTGTTTACATATCTTGATATTTGCATCTTTTACTTTTATTATTTCAGTCACTTGAAAATCATATCGTCGTATCGACAAAAACAAACCCCTTTTGGTTACTCTCTGAATCAGGATTTAGAATCAACTTCTACACTCTCCAAGTCTCTGTGGTTCGACCTGTGCTTGCCCTGTGTTGCTTGTCGACACTGTGCACTTGCAGTTTATACATAGAAGTAGGTATCTTTACGATCCTACCAAGTTTTTGGCGCCGTTGCCGGGGATTCGAAATTTAACTTCTCCCACCGGCGGGCCCACTAAAGCCCTAACCAACCGAACATCACCCATACTTCTCCCAGCGCTGTCAAACGCCAACCCTAAGTAGGGTGGCCGCACTTTTTAGAGAAGATCGATCGAGCATGGACTGTCCAAGACAGTCTTAAAATCATCGCAACCGTCCAACTTCGCCAGCCTAGTTGGACGGATTATATCATCCCATGAGTGATTGGGGAAGCACTAACATGCACGCCGGAGGCCCCACTTTCCCCTTGCTCGAACGACTTGCCCACGGTGGAGCCATAGAGCAATGAAATGCTTGCTCAAACCGTGGAAGGCGTGATGCTTCTAAACCCTAATTTGGGTCGCGGAAGTACACTACCGTCTTAAATCGATCACGACCATCCAACTTATACGTCCTACTTGGAAGGCTTAGATCGTATTTTGGACCATTAGGAAGGTGCACATAAGTTCACCGTCAACCCAACATTGTCCCCACGTGATCGATTTTCCCAAGGGAAGCCAACAACATGCCAAACCGCTTGGTCAAACTCGCGTGGATGTGACTATTTCAAAACCCTAATTAGGGTTTGCGGCAACATGTTTCTGTCGAAATTGATCACGACCATCCATCTTCGCCAGCCTAAACGGATGGTGCAGATACATATTCAAGTGGTCCCAAAGGTGTTAACATGTCCATCACTGTCCCACCTTTACATGTGACTGGACGACGTGTGCAAACCATGGCCAGATGCCTCGAAATGCATGCCCGAAAGGTGTTGGGTCACACGGCCTTCAAACCCTAATTCGTGCTTTGCGGCAATGAATTTTTGTCGCAAATTGATCGTGACCACTCATCTTCGCCGGTCGAATTGAGTGGCGTAGATCCGATTTTTGATGAACCAAGAGGTGTAGGCATGCACACCGGTAGCCCGTCTCCATGCATGCCCGATCGACTCGTGTGGATTAGCCATCAGTGCTTGGATTAGGTTGACCAAAGTAGGGACGGCGCATGGTCCCTAAACCCTAAATTTCATCAACAATGATGCAAAACAATCGTAAATCATTTTTTATGTCCAGCTACATATGCATAATTGGACGATGTAGATTTATTTCCAGTAAACCTGCAAAGCAGCATGACAACCACCAGCCTCCTCTCTTTCAAAAGGAGTGATCGATCGGGTGCTGGCTTGTTTACACAGCCCTCAAACGATCACCCAAAGATAGTCTGACATGCTGCCATTTTAATATGCTCAATCCGCGACTTATCCAATCAATATTTTAAACAACGATGATTCATGCATATCGATCGCTTTGAGATGCTTGCTTAAAAGAGATGCATTACATGCATCGAGAATGTACAATATTTTATGAATATCAATTCCATAAATAACTTAGTTATTTTACCTAATAGCATCATATGTTATTTTCTGCGGAAGGTCCCACGACTTGACCCAGTCATTCGAGACATCAAACATGTCACAAACTTGGGGATACTCACTGGGTATTGGTCTGGAAGTTTACATCGTACGGCGTGCAACGCACCCATTACGAGAACGTGTCAGGAAAAGATGGACGGTTAACGGTGATGAGGGAAGTGGGAAAAGGCGTGATCGTATGACAATCACCATCCCTACACGACCCCACTACTTCATCACTTAACTTCCTCCACTTCCTACGAGATGAGGATGGCGCTCAAATGACTTGTATAAATAGGTTCTTTGACCTATTTTCAAACAACACAAGGGGAAAAACCAAGTTGTTATCAACGTATCCATAAAACACCCATAACTGATAGATTACATTGTGCAAGCTAGTTCAACATTCTGATACAAGTCATAAACATCCAACACCTTCACAATCTTAACACCTTCTTTGCTTCCCTCCCTATGATCAACCACATCTCCTTCACTTTGTGACCGAAGCAAGTCCGGAACGGCCATTTCTTGGTTTAGGCCAAAATTGTACAGATTGATCTTTTGAATCTAAAGTACTCCCGTGCAGTGTATTTGTTTAGGGTTTAGATTCGTTTCTCATTCACACACACCCAAATTTACCAAAACCAGCAGAAACAGTTTGCACCCATAAACAAGTCCTTAAAGAGGTTATAGGATTTTGAGTACAAATTTTAAGTAGCAACGTTCCCTATACGAAATTATAATTTATGGTTAATTTAAAAAATATCGACCCAACCGTAAGTTTAGTTTCTAACCATAATTGTATATTCTCAACCGTAAAAACTAAAACCAACTCATAGAAAATATTTACGTCTAGAAGCATATGCACCAAACCTAACCGTAACTGGTTTATTTTTCCCAATTTTACCTAGTTACGGTTAGGAGTTCATCTTCACCTATCCATAAATTTTTCTTATTGAAATACTAAAAAGTTTGATACTTTTACGTTACTTTCATCAATTTGAGATATAAAAAAGAAATTTATAAGGTGAATCAAAATCTAGGGTTTTAGTTTGAAGAAAATATCATTTTTTTTTGTTTTTTACTACTTTTTCTTCGCACCAAAATACTACATTTAATCTGACTTTTTTATCAGTAACTATACAAAAAAAAACTTATTAATCTAATCATTAGCTAATTAGATTACTAACACTAATTAAAAAAGGGTTGTTTAGTCATTATAAAAATATTTTAGATATGGGGTTTTTGAAATTAATAACGAGTGACCTATTTTTATCCTATTAGTGAAGCCCCTCTATTGGAATGTGTAAAAAGCACATTCTCTCTCCATGTACGACTCACTCTCTCTCCCTATCCCCTGAGTTTTCTCCCGACCGGCTTCTTTTCTGCCCATTATCTTTGTTTGTTAGTCTCTCGACGGCTAGTTTTTACCGGATTCTCGTCGGTTTCTCTCCGGATTCTCTCAATCCTCTCTCATCCTTTGCATATGCATTCTTCATGAATAACCATCTATTCATCCATATATCTTCAACTGAATTTGTCACTGAAATCACAATCTAATCGGTTTTCTTTTTTATCCTTCGTTCAATCCCATGGAAATCAATCATGAATATCATCACAGTAAACACAATCACAAAGCAATTATCACAATCACTACAAGTTTGGAAACAAGAAATTACATCACAATTGAAATAAATTCTATTAAAAATCACAAAGAAAAACCATCACTATAGTTGTAACTGCCTCAACACCTTTACAAGAACTTTCAATGGAAAAGTGGAAGATCACAAATACCTTTATAACGAAATACCTATCGCAAATCATGTAATGACCACCTGGAACACCCAATCTGAAAGTCTTAAAACAAAGGCATCCATAAAGTTTTTCACCACTACTTCACTAATCTCATATGCAACCTGTTTGCTCAACCACAAAGCCATCCTAAAACCCCCAAAGAATCCCAATATTCTAGCCATTTATTCACCTGATAATCCTTTTCTGCTCAACAAGTTCTTTACAGTGATCTGCTCTACTATGGTTGTCTCAAAACTTTCACTCCCACTAATGGCTCTAGTAATACGCTAACCCATGAGCATTCTCTACCAGAATCTCTGCCACTGTTGGTTTTCAAACATGATACTTTCTCTTGGAAACAAACCATCAGGTATACTAAGGTAATTCTTGACAAATCATGGTCAGTTACTCATCTTTTCCACCATTTAATCTATGATTCTTTTAAATCTCTAATTACTATGAGTGATATCATTAGTTTTACAACTCATATTGCTTGGACTAGTTCCATTTATCATATGCATATTGTCATAAGCATACATTTTAAAATACACCATTTGATCAACATATTAGCACATTCTAGATCAAGCATTCACATACATAGCATAACCCAAATAATAATAAAACTTTGTCACCATAAGCATAATACAGACAATATGCATATTAACTTAGTTCAAACCAAAATAAATATCGTTTCTAAAATATTGATGTTGTCTGATATATCCAAAATTCAAAAAAACACCCAACACTTATCTAATTTCTTTGAGCTAAAAGTTACCTGGTTAGACAAAATTAGCTCTGTTCTGAACAACCCCTCGTAGCCCTTATCGAGTCTGTATTCCGTGCATTCTATTTGGTCGCATGGGTGGATAGTTTCGTACACCCCATCTCCTTGCAGATTCAAGCTCCTCATATGCTTCTCCTGGTGTTACGTTTGGAACTGGTGGTGCTGGTACTTATACTACTTCTGATGGTTCTGGTGTGAGTGTTCTCGGTGGTGGATTAACCTCCCCATAAACTTCATTTTCCACTGATTCCACTTCATTCATGAATTGATTCTTGTATAAGTACTTTGTACGATTACGAATCAATCCGATTTCGATTCAATTTTTTCATGATTATTTCTATGAGATATTGAACAATTTGAACAACTTTATTGAAACACATTTAAATTCATTTGATTATGTATAGTAATTGATTGATCATCATATTTGTTCTAGAAGTGTTAGATGAATATGAATAAGTGGAAAATGTTCATATGGCTAAATTTGGTTGACTATTATTGAGCCAATTTGGTATACACGTTTATGTATGGTTACCCATATATAAATGAGCGTATAATTCATTTGTGTGTAACAAGCTAAGAATACCATCTGACGGTGGAGATTGATTGCTTTATTTCTAAGCAGGCTTAGCTTGAATCTTAATTTAGGGTTTTATCTAACAGTGGACATTGATTGCTTTGTTACTAAACTATCTTAGATTTGATTATAAGCAACCCTAATTTGAAATACTATATAAGGGGGAACTCTAGCAACTAGAAAAACTAATCCCCTCACTTTTGTGTGTACTAGTTGTATACTAGAGTCGATTCTCCATTAACCTGGGTTTTTCATTCTCTTGATAAACCACTGTAGGGTTAACGACTAGAAGACTTAATTTGGGATTCGTGAAGCTAGGTCCAACTATTTTACTTCTTAGTTGTGTATCCTGATCTTACTATTCTATAATGTTTGAGTTTTATATTCTCTAAAATTTACTCGAGATTTATCTCTGTTAGGTAAGATACAAGAAATCACAAATTTCTTCATCTCAGACTTTGTGGTTCCTCAATAACTTGTTCTACCACCATATAGTTAAGTTATTGTGAGGTGACTAATATTCTAGGCTTCACTTGGTGTTGTAAGACCGGGATTATTAGTTAGTTCTTGTTCACCTTGATCTAGTATCATAAGACGGAACAAAAACAAGATAGATATATCTGTGTGATACATATTTATTTATCAGATAGATTTATGTGGGAGACTTGTGAAAGTAGATTTTAGATTTAGTTTTAAAACTAAAAATTTGAAAAACTCAATCAAAGTGATATCAAGATTTTAAAACTAACAAAGACATGGATTCCACTATTGGCCAAGATTGAATGATGTTGTAGAAAGTCTAAAAACCTAGTCACCTTTTAATATATTTTTTCTAAGTTCATTAATATTAGGCATATTTTCAAATGTTACTTGTATTCATTAAGCATAAATTATTAATAGACTTAACAAAGTATAATTTATCAAATTAAATCACAAGTAATTAAAAAAAAATGCAATCAATTAAAAACTTTGCCAAAGCAGTGAAAAAGTGAATTAAAATAATTAAACTAGAGAAATTTGAATTATTTAAAATTATTACCCATCAATCATGCGCACATAGCTTCCTCATGTGCCCTGGTTACACGAGAATTAGCTCATCATGGTGTAAATTCTCTCAAAATGTTTATTCATTTCTTAAAAATTGTTTACAAGATGAATAATGAAGATACAACACAAAGTAAACGTCACAGAAGGGAAACTATACTAAGAAACTGTCACAAGAAAATAGTCGCTAAGGTTACAATAAAAGAAACTAAAGAAACGACAGTATTTTAGTGTAGATTGTGCTTCTTCTTATCTTCCTCTCTGTTGATGAACACGATTACTCTGCAATGTTCTATTTCTCTCCAAACTCAGGATGTCCTTCCATGACCTTTATATACTCCACATGATCAAGAATAATGTCTCATAACTCCACAAAATCTCCACAGTAGGGGTACGAATAACATGTTGTTGTAAACAGTAAAGAGGGTCCCCCTTATCAACTGGGTGCCCCTTATCCAAAATGAGGGTCCGTTTAGCAGTTGTCCTTCGGGTGCCTTTAATAAATTTTTCGGGTGCCAATAACATTTTTCTGGGGCGTCTCCAACATACCTCTAGGGTGCCTGTAGTAGTAATTTTCTCTGGGGGGATGCAAAAACCACTTTTCGAGCAACTTTTTCTACACAAGTGTATTTATTCAGAAACACCTACAAACACATAAAATAACCAAATAAGTACAAAATTGAGTACCAACAATGCATAAAATTGAGGACAACATAGACACAAAAAATGTGTCTATCAAATACCCCCAAACTTATTAGTTGCTAGTCCTCAACGAGTTTGCTAGGAAATAAAAATCTTATCGCGATTGCACTTAGTGTATGCAACATGCCTTTGAACCCCTAGGTGGCCCTAGTGGTCGAATTATAGTCTCGGGAGGGTTTATAAGAGGTGTACCCACAAAACCTTATACTCTAAACCCAATATACCTATACAAAACCTTGGAATAGCACTAAAGAACCTCATTGGTTGGCATAATCTCATTAACTACAGGAGGAAGTACCTTGATGCGAATTCCAATTGTTGTACACGAGTTTGCATTCAAGCATACTAAAAATCATATATATAAGTGATGGAGCTCTACTCAGATAGTCGCAGTATGGACATCAATATCCGGAGTCAAACGAATCACATGAATAGATCAATAAGATGCATATATAGAAAAACATAGATGGTTCTTGATGTTGACTAAGGTGAGCGGTGTTTCCCATATCTGTCTGACGGCCAGTGGCAAGACGAACCTATCCTAATATACAGAGATATCGGCCTAACTAATATCATCACAACTGGCATATACAAGGGAACCAGTGGTCAATAATCCTAACGCTAGATTAAACTCTAGATCAACTCAACTGGCATATACAAGGGAACCAATAGTCGATTTTATTGAATTTATTCCGGTTGGTCTGATGGTCAGTTTTTTTTTTTTTTTTTTGGTATCTTGGTCACTCTATTTCACCCTGGAAGTGGAAAAAATTTAATGCATGTGCCCTACCAAATCACTTAGAGAAACATATTTAAAATATATAAAAAAAAAACATAAAGGTGAAAAGGACTCAACGAGATATGGCTAAACGACCATGTTATTTCTAACACCTGAACTCTGTTCTTTTATGAATAGACTTTACAACCAAGATGTTTCCATCCAAAATGTTTTTATGGGTTCCTCAACTCCTACAAACAAGATACTTCCATCCACTTAGATCGATTAATGCTATCCTTAATTGGCACAAATTTCTAGGCTTTGGAGTTTATTTATTGCAACTAAAAGCTAACAAAAAGTTTCTTCCCCACCCCCAAACTTAAATCTAACATTGTCTACAATATTTCTAATGAAAGACCAATACCAAAAGTATAGTAACACGAGGAAAAAGTAAAAAGTGAAGTCGGATAAATAGTACCTGGGTAAACTGTAACAATCCTCCTACTGAAATTAAGGAAGAAAAAAATATACAACATACAAACTGCCTAGATGGTCAATCAAGGGTAAACATGGTCCTCCAGAGGGACTTTATCAACATCACCTATAGCAAAGGCTCTAAAAAAGGGTTTCAATCTCTGATACTTAACCTTCGAAGAACTACTACCATCTGTTGATCGATCTCAACAGCTCCATGAGGAAAGACAATGCGAACAATAAAAGTACACGTCCACCGAGAATGTAACTTCTCGGGGAAGAGATGCAAGCGGGTATCATACATAATAACTTTCTGACTTGGAGAAAATGACTTTCTTAAAATACTTCTATCATGCACAAGTTTCATTTTGTTCTTATACTCCTTAGTACTATCGTATGCATCTTTATGAATCTCTTCCAACTCATTAAGCTGGAGTTTCCTATGGGCTACTGCCTTGTCAAGTGAAAAATTTAGTTGTTTAACAGCCCAGTATGTTCTATGTTTAAACTCAACAGGTAAGTGACATGCCTTTCCATACACAAGTCAATAAGATAACATTCCAATGGGAGTCTTAAACGCAATAAGTTAAGCCCATAAGGCATAAGTAAGCCTAGACGACCAGTCTTTCCGATTAGGATTAATTGTTTTCTCTAATATATGTTTTATCTCTCTATCAGAAACCTTTACTTGACCACTAGTCTATGGATGATACTGGGTAGCTATCTTATGTGTAATATAATATTTCTTCATCAAAAGACTAAAAGGTCCATTAAAAAAGTGTGACCCTCTATCACTAATTATAGATCGCGATGTACCAAAACGTGTAAGTATATTATCTTTCAAGAACTCAATCACAACCCTATGGTCATTTATTTTACACGCGACCTTCTCAATCCACTTAGAGACATAGTCTACAACGACAAGGATGTATATGTTATCAAAATAATTAGGAAAGGTACCCATAAAGTCAATACCCCACACATCAAAGACCTCAACAACTAAAATAGGTTTCAAGGGCATCATGTTCCTAATTTCTGGCGACGTTGCAAGTAACGCACTAACTGTGGGAGACTTTAAACAACGAAGGACAATAGAATCCACACTGCAATATCTTAGAAGCAGTCTTCTTAGCACTAAAGTGACCCCCATAAGCATGATCATGACAAAAGGAAATAATAATGGACTGGTCAATCTCAGGTATACATCTCCTAATAATATGGCCTGCACAATCCTTAAACAAATAAGGATCATCCCAAAAGAAGTGCTTAACCTTAACTAAAAACCTAGAACGATCTTGTTTACCCCAATGTTGGGGCACTCGATCAGTAAAAATATAGTTCACTATATTCGGATACCAAGGTAATCAAGAATATAAAGCACAGTTTGGCTAACTTTGGCTATGTAAGTGGCGGTTCATATTTGTCCTCACAAGAGATAATAAATCTAAGGATGTAATCGTTTGTCATAAGTGATGGTTGTGATTGGAATTATAAATGCATCTAACGGACAAAATCTATCATGTCATCAAGGTTCCATAATTATTCATAATAACTCTATTAATTTTCCATGATAATATTTTATTAAATATCAAATTAAAAAAGATAATATATTAATTATTCTACTAATGATGATAATAAATATATTTAATTAGCTAATATTTAAGATCAATTTGGTATTGTTGTGAACTTTACAAAAGTGTTTTTCCGATGTACATTACTGTGTTGATCTATGTAAAAAGAAAAAATTGAATGGTTGTCGATGTACGTTACTGTGCGGAGGTCTGTAAAATAAAGCAATTGAATGGTTGCAAATTATAAACTAAAGCTAAATAAAAAAGTGATCAAGTTGTGTGTGGGAAAATATCAGGTTCAGTTATAGTTAGTGAGAAAACGACAAAAGAAGACATCTCTAAAAATTGTTTATATATTTTATTGTGCTTAAAATAAGTAAATTTTTCTACTATTAGAGTAATAATTAGTATTATTACTAAAAAAGTATTATTTTTCTTAAACATTTTTTAAAAATCAATAATTGCTTAATATTTACTGTTGTTAAACTAAAGTATATTTCAGCGATACTGTATAACATAAAATGTGGTTTGAAATAAAAAATAATTATCTTTAAAGAATAAAATATAACGAAAATAAATTGGTGATATATAAATTTAAGGATAATTTTTGTCAGTTATAAAAAAAGATGGGAGAGAATTGAAAAATAAAATATGAGATTAGGGTCAATTATAACATTTGCTTTTGAAGCTTTTAAAAGCTTTTTCTCCCCCACTTTTAAAATTGATAGATTTTGGACGTGTTTTGCATAAAAATCACTTTATGACATCTTTACCAAACATTAGGATAAAAAAATATTGCTATAAATATGTTTTCAAAGTACTTCTTTTTGAAAGAAAAAAAAAAGCAGAACCAAACTTAGTTATATTGGCTAACAATTATATAAGTGGACTATAGTGACGATGATAAGTATTGATGATGCCCAGTAAGTAATTTTGCATTTTCTCACGTATTTCTTGATAAATGGTTTAACGTTATTTTTATTCAATGATGATGTAGAGTGTATCGTTATTATGTTAAGTACTTAACGACTTGAATTACAAACTAATCATGATTTTATTATTTTTATGCAACGAATAACCTCACATTTGGAAGTGTAAGGTCGTAGAATGTAGTGGCCTGACCCTCTACCAATAATGTCCTCACTTATCCACTGCGGTTATTTGATAATATATGGTTTTGAATGGTCACCGTTGCGGTCATCCAGTAACATCTTCTTAGGAGGTCACCCATCCCACGATTACTCAATACCGAGCATGCTTAACTAAAGAGATTTTTTGCCAACTATGAAGCCATTATGCTGAAAAGGTCTCGATATTAGGAAAGGATAAACCATTACATATATTCCATTTGACAAATCCTACCTGGCGAGTTGGAGTATTATAATAGCACCAACTTAATTTGGAGCTGTCCTCGTCTCCGGAATATGTTCCATCCTAGACTCTGATATTTTTTCTCACTCATGAGACCCTTTCCCGACAAAATCTGCCAAGCATAATCTTTCACCCTCGACAGGTAACCCGTGGTAAACTCTAATACCATTTGTAAGGACCTGATCCTCTGCCAATACTGTCCCCGCTTAGTCATTGTGGTTATCCGATAGTTTGGGATTTTCAACTGACAGTGATTCGGTCATCAATCAGCAGTTTTATGGGAGGTAGTCCCTCCTTAGATTACTCTCCCCATAGAACGCATAAATACAGTGCTTTTTACCAACTTTGGATCCAACTATGTTGAAAATTCCATAATGTTACATCTTCTAAGGAAGACGATGAGAATAAGTAAGAACATCTTGTGTTCATGACATGCTAAGAAAATCTTTTTCGGAAACTGATAAACAAAGTACTAGTACTTTAATAGACGATCAGATAAATATCTTTGACCAAGATAAAACCGTGTCTCTAAGGAGTAAGAGTTCTTTACAAAACGAGTGTGATAAGACTACTGATTATGATTTCATTGAAACTCGGAAAGTGTTCCTTTATTGCAATACTAAAGGACATGTTCAAAGAAAGTGTAAACTGAGGTTGGAAAATTATCAGTTTTCCAGATTTCACAACACTTTAGATTTAATTCGGAAGGATGTGAAATATTCAGGAAAAATTGCTTCTAGAAATATTGGTTTTGCTTAGTCCACAAATTTTCAAACATGTCAAAAGGGTAGTATGTAAAGTCGATTAAAAAATAACTCAGAGAATCCATCACATATATGGGTTCGTAAGGATACTCATAAGCCTCCTGAAAAAGTTGTTAAATAAGCTAACATGAATTTGATCATTACCCTCCTGAGAAAGTTGTTAAATAGGCTAACATGAATTTGATCATTACAGGATATAAGGATCTTATTGACAAGTTGTCACCCTCTTCCAGGAAAGAAATCTCATGTAAGGATTCTAATCACATCTCTTATTTAGATGACAACAATTTTTATGATCATTTTTCAGGTTCCAAAAGATATTTTTCAGCAAAAGGACAAAGTAAAAACAAAGGTCAACATCAGCATAATTCAGTTGGTGAGCTTATGGCTCACCCTTGTGCAAGGTATTCACAAGTCTTGAAACCTTATCCATAAAAATCCAACTGGATAAGGATTGATGTATAAAAGGTGTACTATTTGTCTAAATTAGTATTGGTAATGTGATGAGCTATAATCTTTTTCATATTTCAACTTGTACGTATTTTATATGATTATTTCGCATTCTCCTTATCAGTCAAATTGCTAAAATTTCTTGTTGAGACAAGCTCCAGAAACTCAAGCACTCATTGATAAAATTTCTTATTTCATGAATAAAAATACTCTTGTACTCTAAACTCACTTGATTATTGAGCTAATAAATATATAATTGTTCAAGAAGAAATTTAAGGGAATATACCTTAGAAAAAGGTAGATAACTGCAGCATTGAAAAATATTGTGTTCTCTCTAAAGTTGTTTACTATCCTCAAAAGACTGTGATTTAAAGACTCTGGTTTGCATACCATTGGTAGGCTCCCATGTTTTACTGTGTAGGACGTACGAATCCTTAATTGTCTAGAAAGGTCATGAACCGACCAACAATATAGGAAACACCCTTTTACAAACTTGTTCATATACTTTGACTTGTGATTGAGAATTTCTCATCCAATGGATTCTGCAACCAAACATGTCTTATATGTCATGAATTTATGAAAGCATGGAGAAAGCTCTTAATTGCAGTAGTATTGAAACAAGAGGAAAGAAGAGAACTCTGGTGGATGACAAAATTGTTGAATCATCTGAAAATCTCCCAGGTGTGAATTGTTATTTTGCTTATGATTGTCAAGATGTTGATCAATAAGAGATGATCTCTGCCAATGCTGTTTATGATTTTCTTAAACAATTTGAAGAAGCAAAACTAGAACTTATTGAAACGTTAAAAGGTCTAGACATGATTAGGACTAAGTTGAAAAAGGTTTCTGCTGACCTTGTTCTCAAGTCCGGAAATAAGTAAGATTGCAGATACGTCATCTCATGAGAAATTTCTTATGGGATGATGAAAATAAGAATAAAATTTCACAATATTGGTTGGAAATTATCTTCAGAGGCAAAAAACCAAAAGGTGGTCTTGGTATAACAAAAACTAAGGAAATGAACTCTCTAACCCAAAGGATAAAGATCTTGAAGACTTAAACAAGAATATTAGATTCAAGATTGGAGAGGGTAAGGAAACTAGATTTTGGGAAGATTCTTGGCTTGGTGAAGGGAGGTTATGTGATATGTTTCCTTTGGCTTATGAAGCTTCAAGGACCAAGGAGTTTGTGGTGGCTAGTATGTATGAAGTTAGGGAAGCTGATATAAGGTGGGCGTTTATGTCTAGGCAAAGATACTTTCAAACCATTACTAGGTGGGAAGATTAACCGATCCCTATGAAGAGTGTAACCGATCCTTGTGAGAGGTCTAACAGGTCCTTGTGAGAGGTCTAACCGGTCCAGTGAAGATGTGTGACCTATCACAAGTAGCAAACATATTGAGGTAGAACCGATTCCTGTGATTGGTATAACCAATTTAACCCATGAATGTGACTTGATAAAATCGATCACAACTAACCATTGTGACTTGGTATGATCAATCACATTATAGACTTGGAATTTTGGTAGAACCAATTCCAAGATGTAATTTCGTGTAAATATATAAAGATGTCAACATACTTTGAACATGAGCATTCACTCTTATCATTTATTGTTCAAAGATATTCCTTGGTACTCAAGGTGATCATGTGCCGAAATAAATTGAGAATCTTTTAGTTAATTTTTGGTTGTATATGATTTAATTATCAGCAATTAATGCATAACTCTAGAGAATAAAAATTAGTAATACACATTTACTAATTGGAGATTTTATATTGAGAGATTTTGGAAATGTTGGACAACATTTATTGGAATTATGAAAACCGAATTTTTTAATTCATTGCATATCTTGAGAATGTTTATTTGTTTTGGAAATTCCTTAGTGTCCAGTCAACCATGGTCTATAAATACCAAAGTTTACATTTCTATAAAACTATCCTAAGATCTAGGCAAACTTCATATTCTTGTTGTTTCTGGTAGAGCTGTCTAATCGGAAAGAAAAGTACCCTAATTAGGTGAAATCTCTTACGACCTCTCGTTTAAAAACTTATGTGGAATCAAGAAGCTCTATGATTACTGTTGGTGGGAAAGCTAGATATTGCGTGCTTATATTAGTTTTCGATTATTGATTTGATTGACTAACGGTTGTTGCAACTTTGACTGCACCTAGTTTGATTATTCTTGAGAGCCTTCTATTCTGACATAAGTGTCACTCAAACTAGATCAAATTATCGACAAGATCTTTAGAAAAAATTGTAGATCTAAAGATGTTGAGATAATCCATTGTTAATAGACTCCGTTCTGTGTGTGATTGATCACAAGAGATTCAAGTGATGTTATGCAGGTTTTGAAGAAGATTAAAAAAGATTTGAGGACAAAGAAGATTTCTTATTGGTTTTCGTATCTTGTGAATATTTGATTGCACAAACCTTAATCGGCTGGGTTCCACTAGAATCGGATTTATTCGATCGATTAGTTGCGTAAGATCGTCATCAACTAATAGTTCTCTTTGAGATTTATTTTGACTGTTGCAAATCCGAATCTTATTACTTTAGTAATATGGATTGGATTGATCTAATCAGACAAAGGAGTTTATTAGATTAATATAAGAGCCTTTGTCAACGACTCGTTTATATCTTATAGCAAGATTGATTACCAAACAAATTCTTCCTTTGCTGTTTGGAATATGATCCAAAGGACTTGCTATTCACGTGCGTGACTCTAGAAATTGAAGGCGCAGGGATACTGATGAAACTAAGTAGCTAGGGGTAGTATGCTTGGTCTCAACTATACGAAGTTGTTTTGTAATTTTCTATAACGGCCTAATTCTAAGAGTATTCAATTATGGCCTAGATCCCGGGGTTTTTATGCATTTGCAGTTTTCCTCGCTAACAAAATCTTTTTGTGTCTTTTACTTTGATTTCCGCATTATAATTGTTTTATTATAATAAAGTATAATACACATATACGTTCCTGATAGTGATCCTATATAGTCTGGTTTTTACCGAACCTATTATCAATTAACACACTTTGTTGTAGTATTGTCTCGATCTTGTATCATAGTCAATCACACAAGTTATCTTCTTATTGTATTGTCTCGAACTAGTATCCATATACAATCACACGAAGTGTGAACCGAATTATTGTATTGTCTCGACTCTGTCCATAGACGATCACATTTGGTAGAGGACTTGTAAGGTAAAAGTAAAAGATTGTGGTGTATTTGGGTACCCTCATATTTTCAACATGATTTCGCGCGAGATTTTAATGGTTTAGTCGTCACCATAGAATTCTGATTTATGTCTTCTTATGGAAACGATAATAGAATCTTCATACGAAGTCGGAATAAGGTGGTTGACCTCTCATTTTTTAGCTAAGAGAAAGAGATACAGTCGAACCTCGATAAACGAATGTTCGATAAATGAATAACCTCGCCAAATGAATAATTTTCTCCGATCCCGACTTGGGTCAAGGTGATAAATGAATAACCTCGCTTAATGCATTAATGAATATTAAAAATTGGATCCTTAAAGGACCTATAGAAATATAAACGAATAATCACTGAATTATATATATAATAAATATATAAAAATAAACCAAAATACATAATCATAAAAATATATGTAGGAATGAACTCAGAAAAATTCATCTATGGTTGATTGTCTTTTTCTTCCACCCAAACCAAAATGCACCGTATCCTTGATTTTATGCAATGCTTGCACAATTTCTGGAATATTTTGCTCGTGTTGTAGCAAGTAATATTTTAAAGAGGCCATCGCTTGAAAAGCATCTTTAGATGACACATTTGGTATGGCGCTACCATCATCTGGTTCATGGTCATTCTCATCATTCATTACTGACTCAATAATTTCTTCGTCTGTTGGAGACTCCACAACTGCATTATTCTCGTTAGGATAGTTCAAAGATTTTCAACGTCCATCACATTTCTATGATGTAAATTAGAAATGACACCAGTTAATTCAAAAGAAAATGAATGTCAATTGAATTATAGTTAAAAATTTTGACCAATATTTCCTAGGTATACTTGTACATTTTCTCCTATACAATTTAACTTCTTAATTAAGAAAATATTATCTAAATGAATAAATATACGTTAATAAATAAATGAATAAAATGTACAAGTGTAGGAGAAAATGTACAAGTATACCCCGCTTAACGAATATTTTTTCTTGGTCTCGAGAGCATTCATTTATCGAGGTTCGACTGTAACTTCTACAAAAAGAATTTATTGATTTGGAGTCCGTTTGATAGGTGAAAGGACTTGACACCGAGAGTTCAGAACTTTTCAGGAAGAATTATGTAGGTTTTCAGTTGTCATGTAGTCGAGAGTTTCGGCCTCCATTTGTAGCTCGTTTATCGGATTTAGGTGCCTTTTTAAGATGTTGTAAAAGACTTCCATACGAATCATTCGGTATATAAATCACCCCAATATTCTCCATAAATTATCCCCAGTGTCATTTTTTTCAGAGGAAAATGTAAAAATATTTTTGACAGAGTTTTTGTAAAATGACCCGTAACCTTTTCAAACTAGACGCAACATCCCAAAATAATTTTCTTTTTATGAATGTTTAGACTTAAAAATAGGCATGTTTTATGAATTTCATGGCTTGCACATGCACCTTCATGCTTCATAGGTAGACACAAAGTTTAATATATTTGTAAAAGAAAAAGTAAAATCAGAAGAATTACCCATTTGAGCAGTGAAATTTGAAGTAAAAGACATATTTCTTCTTTTGGTATAAACTATTGTAGATGACATCAATCAAATTCGTCGAAATTTGTTGTAAACGAAACAATATTGGAATCTTGATATACTTCTTACCTAGAACATATATTCGTGAAAAGATTTTTTTTGAATCGTAAAAAGATATTCAAAAAGGGTGTTTGATTCTAAATTTATGCAAAAGATTATTGAGAAAGAATTTTAGCATATGATGAAAACTTTACTCTATGAATAATTTGATATCATGAATTTTTTTATAAAATGGCTATGCGGTAGTAGTGGTATATTAGTTCTCTGTTGGGATAACTAACTCTATTTACTAAGTGTTCTCGGGTACAAACTATATATCTAAAGCTATGGACTATTAATTAGATATATGTAATTTACAAAGCACTAACTTAATGGTGGTAAGTGGGGTTCTCCTCTCTATTTTGTACGAGAAGTTGAAAGGTCATAATATCTTATGATAATCAGAACTTCGTAAGAAAGGGACTAGCATATTACTTCTCTATATTTCATTATATTTATGTATGCATACAAGAGGGGCTATTTATAGCCAGTGGTGCCGACTTAGTAAGGTACACGTGTTTTCTTCTTCAAGGCTTACTTATCTAGTTTAGGCGGTTGATAATTAAACAAGAAGTAAATCTAGTATTTACTGGATTGTTCATGACCAATGGTGGGTCATCCTAACAAAACGTGTTTACATAATATTCCCCCTTGGACCACCATTTCTAAGAACGTTGCTTCATTAAAACCTTTCCGGTAAAACCCGGTGTGACAAAACCCGGACAAAGGAAAAAGAGTACAACAAAGATTTCTTAGAACAGTGTTGGACACGCATATGCTGCCTCGTTAAAACCTTGACAAGGAAAACCCAGTGGGACAAAACCTTGACTAGGAAAAAGAGTACATCGCGTTATAGTCCAAAATATCCCCCTGAACAAAATTTCCGTCAGTTGGTTTGCTTGTACATGTGGCGTATTCCGATCCCGTAAACCAGCTTTCAGAAGGGATTTGTTGGTAATGATTTGGTGAATAGATAAGCATAATTCTCACAATACTGTATCTTCTGGATATCAATATCGTTGTTCTTCTAAAGGTGGTGTGCGTAGAATAATTTTGGCGAAATATGCTTTATCCTATCACCTTTGATGTAGCCCTCTTTAATTTGTGTTATGCAAGATGAACTGTCTTCACAAATTATTATTGGTGTACTGGTAATGGACGGTAGACCACAAGAGATTCTGATATGATCGACTAATGATCGCATCCACACGTATTCTCGACTTGTTTCATGTAGAGCAATTATTTCAGAGTGATTGAAGGAGGTAGCTGGCATGCTCTGCTTACAAGATCGCCAGGAAAATGTCATTCCGCCGCTTATAAAGACATACCCTATTTGAGAAATCACTTTGTTGGGGTCCGAAAGATAACCATCATTTGTGTAACCCTTAATCTTCGAACAGTTTTCTGAGTCTTTTGAGTAGAACAGTCCCATGTCCGTAGTACCACGCAGGTAGCGGAAAATGTGTTTTACTCCAGCCCAATGTCTCTTTGTTGGTGCAAAACTATACCTAGCTAAGAGATTTACCGCAAAAGAAATGTCTGGTCAAGTGCACTGAGCTAAATACATTAACCACCGATGGCACTCAAATATGGTACTTGTTATCCAATAAGTGTTTCGCATTCCTCTTTGGGGAGAAATGGATCTCTTTTGGGATCAAGAGTTCTCACAACCATTGGAGTTCTAAGAGGATATGATTTGTCCATATTAAAGCGTTTGGGAAGTTTCTCTATATATGCTGATCAATGGACAAAAATTCCGCTCTCATAATTCTCAAGTGGTAGACCAAGACAGAACTTTGTTTTACCGAGATCTTTCATCTCGAACTCCTTCTTTAAGCATTTTTGTGTTTTGGAGAGTTCTTCAGGAGTTCCAATAAGATTGATGTCATCTACATATACAAAAATTATGGCATACCCTGTGTCTGCCTTTTTAATAAAAATACATGGACATATGGGATTGTTCACATAACCCTGACTTAACAAATATTCACTCAGACGATTATACCACATTCGTCCAGATTATTTCAAACCATACAAGGCTCGATTTAATTTTAGTAAATACATATGACATGGTTTATCTGCCGACAACTGAAAACCTTCAGATATTTTCATATAGATATTTGTATCCAGTTTTACATACAGATACCCAGTAACTACGCCCATTAGATGCATGCCGAGTCCTTCATGGACTACCAAGCTAATCAAATACCTAAAGGTAATTGCATCCATTATTGGAGAATATGTTTCCTCGTAGTAAATCCCTGGTTTCTGTGAGAAACCTTGTGCCACTAGTCTTGCTTTATAGCGAACAATTTCATTTTTAGCATTTCGCTTGCGCATAAACACCCATTTATAGCCAACCGGGCTCACATTATCTGGTGTTCGGACTGCAGTACTAAAAACATTGCGCTTAGCAAGAGAAAGTAATTCTGTTTGGATTGCCTTTTTCCATTTCGGCCAATCATCCCTTTGACGACATTCCTCTATAGAGTGTGGTTCAACACCATCATCATACAAGGAAATGTTAGTAGCTACTGTAAATGAAAATATGTCGTCAACAATCAATGTACTTCGATCCCAAGCTTCTCTATTGCATGCATAATTAATAGAGGCTTCCTCATTTTGAGGTTCCATTGTCTCCATCGAGACATTCTCCTCGTTAGGAGATCTATTTTTAGAGAGTTTGGATCCTTCTTTAATAGTTTCCTCAAGAGCACTATTAGTCAATGATTGAGATTGGCTTTTCCTATTTCGAGGAGCATAATCCTTTGATCCAACTGGTCGTCCGTGCTTATGGTGTACCTCAGACGACTTATTTGCTACCACATCCACAGATTGTCCTACAAGAACATCAATGCGTGATGGAGCATTTTTAGCTGGCACATCTACTTTTATTATTTTTGTTGTATCTGTAAATGCATCAGGCATTTGATTTACAATATTTTGAAGATGTAAAATCTTTTGCACCTCAGTTTCACACTGACTTGTGCGTACATCAAGATGAGACAACTTTGGTGTATACTAGGATAATTCACGTCGTTCTTCAGGTGGTAGCTTTCTTCCTCCTAACGGCGGGAAGATTGTCTCATCAAAATGACAATCTGCAAATCTTGTCGTAAAAACATCCCCTGTTAATGGTTCAAGATATCGAATTATAGATGGTGAGTCAAATCCAACATATATCCCAAGTCGACGTTGTGGGACAAACTTGGTGTGTTGTGGTGGTGCAATAGGGACATAAACAGCACAACCAAAAATACGCAAACGAGATATGTCTGGTGGACGACCTATCACATGTTGTAAAGGAGAATACTGGTTATTTACACAAGGTCTATAGCGCACCAGTGCAGCAGCGTGCAAAATTGCATGTCCCCAAGCAGAAACAGGGAGCTGAGTTTTCATAAGCATAGGTCAAGCAATGAGTTGCAGGTGGTTAATGAACGATTCTGCTAAACCATTATGTGTATGTATATGAGCAACAAGATGTTCAACCTCAATGCCTAACGACATGCAATATGCATCAAATGCCTTTGAAGAAAACTCCGCTGCACCATCAAGCCGAATGGACTTGATAGAATAATCAGGAAAATAAGTACGTAATTTTATAATTTGGGAAAGAAGCCGAGCAAATGCTAAATTACGTGTTGAAAGTAAACAAACATGTGACCATATAGCAGAAGCATCAATCAGAACTATAAAGTACTGAAAGGGTCCACCATATGGATGTATATGACCGCATATATCACCTTGTATTCTCTGCAAGAAAGTAGGTGATTCCAGAACTACTTTTTTCAAAGACGGTTTCATAATCAGTGTCCCCAAAGAACAAGCAGTACAACCAATTTCTTTGTTAAGCAGAAGTTTTTGCAAAGGATTTCCCTGACAGGTCTGAACAATTCTACTCATCATAGTAGAACTTGGGTGTCCAAGTCGGTTGTGCCACAACACAAACTTATTCGGGTCATAAAACTTTCGAACTATGACCGAATAAAATTCAACTTTTCGAATCTTTGTATGGTACAACCCATAAGTGAGAGCTGGAAGCCTCTCAGCAATATGCCTTCCATTAGGCGATGTAATATACAAGTACTCCTTATTGTTTTCATCAACTGTTTTAATGTGGTATCCATTATTGCGTATATCTTTAAAACTCAACAAATTCTTATGGGATCCGGAGGAATATAACACATCATTGATAGTGAATATGGCACCACATGGTAATGAGACACAAGCTTTACCAGCACCTTATACAAGGTTATCTGAACCACCGATGGTAGTGATACTAGCCTTGAACCTTTTCAAGGTTACGAAGTACTTAGTACTTCGAAATATTGAATTTGTCGTCCCACTATCAACAAGACAAAATTCACCATTGGGATTGCTTTCGGAGTCCATACCCTTTCATATACATAGATAAGGTATAAGATAGTTGCACAAAATAATTTTAGCAGCACACATATATTACATACATTCATACATATTAGACACATACAATCCTAAAAATTAGTACAAACCAAAAATACCAAAAATAGGTAAGTAAAAGATACATGTAACATACTAAAACAAAATATTACAACTTTAATTTACAATAAACAAACCATCAGCAAACTGGTCAAAAGTAGTCTGGTATTTATGGCCCTAAAAATCAAGTAGGTAGTCAGAAACCTCTAACTTTGGAGATTCAGTGGAAATATTGTGTTCTGCCAAATTCATCTCAACGTTTGCTTCCTTTCTCTTGTGAGGCTCACATAGATCAGCGTGGTAGCAGATATACCAATGGTCATTAGAACCAAAACGATAGCAACCCTCGTCATTTTTCTTGGGGGGATTCTCAGATTTATTTTGAGAAGTGGAAGTCGATCCCTTCCCCTTGTCTTACTTCGCTTTCGTATTTTTGTTGTACGGATGGTTTTTGGAATTTCTATGCCTATAGCCTCCGTGTTTACGCTTCTTTCCATGATAACCCTGCTTACCACAATCATGTCCATGTACATAATACGATGCCCTATTTACTTCGGGCACCAGAGCAGAACCACAAGGACGGGACTCGTGATTTTTAATTAACAATTCGTTATTCTGCTCATCCACGAGAAGACATCATATAATATCAGAATACCATGCAAAATGGTGTTCCAGATATAACTGCTGGAGTACAATATGGGAAGCATGAAAAGTACTCAACGTCTTCTCTAGCTTGGATTCTTTTGATAACGTCTCACCGCATATCTCAAATTGAGCAGCGATCTTGTGTAATTCAGAATTCTAAGACGATACGGATTTAAAATCCTGAAACCTCATATGAATCCATTGGTCACGAATTTTTGGCAGGGTGACCACCTTAAAATGGTCATATTTCCCTTTTATGGTACTCCATAACTTTTGAGGTTCTCTACAGTGTGCTACCTCATGTTTCAGGGTTGGGGAGAGGTGATGGCGCAAGTAAGCTATAGCTCTGGAGTGTTCATCTGACATTCATTCTCCCTCAATGACCGTATGACCAAGTTTATTCGCTTCTAGATGCAGCTCAGTATCGAGCGCCCATGAGAGATAGTTTTCACCGGAGTCCTCAAGTGGCATAAAATCCAGACTAACTAAATTCGCTGACATTTTAAAAGAAATGTAACATAAAAATAAAACGTGTCGAAACTAAGCCTGAAAATGATCGAAACAGATGTCCACTTCTTTAGTTTGATGAACAGCTGGAAAACCACGTACATGTCGAGCTATTTCGTGATGATAACGTTTTATAAAATGGCTATGCGGTAGTAATGGTATACTGGTTCTCTGTTGGGAGAACC
The DNA here is from genome assembly GCA_023529315.1 of Papaver bracteatum. Lineage (NCBI taxonomy): Eukaryota > Viridiplantae > Streptophyta > Magnoliopsida > Ranunculales > Papaveraceae > Papaver > Papaver bracteatum. Next base: position 2,412,467 of record JAJJWX010003488.1, read on the forward strand.
GACTCTATTTACTAAGTGCTCTGGGGTACAAACTATATATCTAAATCTCTGGACTATTAATTAAATATATGTAGTTTACAAAGCACTAACTTAGTGGTGGTAAGTGGGGTTCTCCTCTTTGTTTTGTATGAGAAGTTTAAAGGTCATAATATCTTATGATAATCAGAACTTCATAAGAAAGGGAGTAGCATATTACTTCTCTATATTTCATTACATTTCTATATGTATACAAGAGGGGCTATTTATAGCTAGTGGTGCCGACTTAGTAAGGTACACGTGTTTCTTTCTTCAAGGCTTACTTCTTAACTAAGATGTTGATGTTTATCTAGTTTAGGCGGTTGATAATTAAATAAGGCGTTTTGATTATCATAAGATTGGTCTTTATCTTGTGCAATGATTGATCTTTATCTTGTGCATGGATGCACAAAATAACAAAACCGTTAAATAAGAAGTAAATCCAGTATTTATTGGATTGTTCCCGACCAATGGTGGGCCATCCTAACAAAACGTGTTTACATAATAAAAAACATTTAATTTTGATATTATTGAAAAGAATAATTTCAATTACGGATTTAGAATTGTTACGTGTTACAGGGCCTACGGCCCATGGATGTGCGGTCCATCTAGTTTCCCCTTTATGTGTATATCATGTAACCTAGCTATGTATTACAAGGAATCTCTCTAATACGATGGTTCTCTTTCTTGTCTCTACATCTCCTTTCTTCATCTCTAATTCTCCTCAAACACGTTATCATACACGATGCTATGCCGCAAAGCTAGATTGGATTTGGTAGATTTTTTTTTTACATCAACGTAGTCATGCGATCGATTGTTGTCAAGCTAATGAAGTCGCTGGAATCAAATCAGATAAGTTGGATCTATTTTTTTTTAAATAAAATAAATTGGATCTACTTTCTTTTCCCCCTGTTTTTGATTTTGGCATATCAATATAATTGGGTTTATTAAATCTTTGTTGAAAATCGATTGGGTTTATTAAATTTGTGTGAAAATCAGACCTGATGGTACTATCGGTTGATCAAGCGTCTGTTCGCCTGTCCGTAATGGAGAAGGAAAGAGAATACGGGATCTCTGAAAGAAAAAAATCGTTACCGAATCGGTGTACCTCCTTATAAATGGTTCTACATTTCTATAGACTTATTTCAATGAGATCCCTTAAATCTTTAAAAGGTATACTTAATTAACGATTTTTTTTCTTCTTCTGAATTCATCGTACGTTGGTTGTATGTCATTGGTGACTTATTCTATTAGATGAATTTATGTTCCATGTCTGTTTTGATAGACATATTAGAAAGAAGAAGAAAATTGATTGGCGTAATATGATGCTAGGACTGTTTTAGTATCTCACTGTCTTGTCTTTTGTAAATAAAGTTACCCACATGTTTTCATATACTGTCTGCTTCCTATGGGGATGTAAATATCACTCCATGATGTATATGAGTATGTAAAAATCTCTTCATGTATGTTTCCTATTAGGACATCAACTATGTCTTGGTTTTGTGTGCATTATCTTATTTGCTATCATATGCTTTATCACGAATATAGTGTTTATGATTGTCCTCCGTATTGACCACGCATAAATTTTGTTGTGCTTGTGAACATAATGCTCATTTCTTTTTGATGTCTACCTAATCTCTATGGTGTTGTACTGATTTTGTATAAAATCACATAATTCATTGTATGTATGAGATTCTATGCATATCTTTGCATTTGGTAATCACATTTTCTTGCCGTTACGCTAATAACTTTAGCTTTGGGTTGTTGCCTTGATTTATTGCACTATGATCTCCCCAGTTTTGACTGAATTAATAGGGGAATTTTTCTTAGATTGGAAAATAAAAGGACTTATTGGACCATTGATTTGCTTCACTTTACATTAACTGATGATACTAACCTTGAGTTTGACTATGAAGTTTTGAACGTCAGTTAACCAATGTTGGTATCTTGGAATTACGATACCGAAATTGATCATACATATGTCTTATACTTTTGTGTTTATCGATGGACCCAGTTTTCCATATGTCTCTAATGAAACATATTGGTCTCATTTTATACAAAGTTATGTCGCAATTAAAGTCCTAAACATCTTAACTTTTGTGGAAGGACACACAAAAGTGATACGAGTCATTTTTTTTTCCTTCCATTTTGCTACTTCACCCATGATACTAATGAACTAGTATATGTTGATGTATAATAACAAGAGAACTATCTTAGTAATCTATTCAACCTAAAGTAATTGGTCGACATGTGTAGTAAGATTCTCTTAGCCAGTTGAGATAAAGAAATTTCTCAACTTAAGCTAAATGTAGCAAAATTGGAAAGAACCCCAAAGTAATGAGGGTTAGACGCATCGACTCACATAAAGCATGTGAAAAGGGATATATATATATATATATATTGTTGCAGTGGAAATGTAGGGAAGGAAAAGGGGAATAAGGTTTCTATTGATTAGCATCAATCATATTACATAGCTATAGTATCCTTTATATACATGGAAAGGTAAACCCTAACTATATAGATGGGCCGCACATCTATGGGCAGTAGGCCCTATAACACTCCCCCTTGTGCGGTCCAATAGAACTTCATATGCAGTGCTTCACATATAGTGCTTCGTAAGTAGTTCTTCAAATGTCGTCCTCTCCTTGATGACTTGCGCCGAAATCAATTGCCTCATTAAAACTTTGATAAGAAAAAAACCAGTGGGATAAAACCTTGATAAAACTCTTCACATGTAGAACTTCACATGTTATCTCGTAGTTTATATGTAGTTCGTCACATGCAATATGATCTTCAAAGATCGCGAGTCTAAGTTAATTGCCTCGTTTAAACTTCGTCAGGGAAACCCAAAGGGACAAAACCTGAACTAAAGAAAAAGAGTACAATATTAACTAAACTTAGAACATAGTTGGATGTGTATACATTGCCTCATTAAAACCTTGATAAGGAAAACCCAATGGGATAAAACCTTGACGAAGGGAAAAGAGTACAACGTGACAGATGCAAGTAAAGGTGATCCGTTGCAGATGATCACTTTGCTCCGTTGAAGTTGACTAGTTGTTTCACAAATCTTAAGGCAGAAAATCCTCTTGGGAAATATAATAGCCTTAACTAGGAAATTACATTCCCGGTGTTTGTTGTTGTCTCATTAAAAACCTTGCCGAGTAACAAAACCTTGTGGGAAAAAGTAACCTCGGTGAAGGAAAATATTTCAACACACCATTAAATTCTCCCCCTGGTGTCAGACAATTTTCATTAGTCTAAGGCATTCATAAGGAGTTTATGGCACTTTACTTTTGTGACTTGAATGTTTATAAGACCATGTTGGTGATTCTGGAAGTTTCGTTGCTTAACAGATTATCGCATTTCATTTCTTTGATTCAGATATTTTCGGTAATATCCACGCGATCTTTATGTCTTCAACGTTCAACATACTTGATGCTTTTAGTGTTGTCTCGCTAAAAACCTTGTCGAGTAACAAAACCCTTTGGGAAAAACTATTCTCGATCGAAGGGGAAAAGAGTACAAAACATCTTCAATTTCAAAGTAAAATATGTCGACATCATATCCTTGGATCCTCCCCCTGATGTCGGCATCTCCCCCTGATTACTTTCAGAGTTGTTCCAGATAGTTCCTTTAGTCATGTACTTTTCGAAACTGAATATCGGTAATAACCTAGAAAATAATCTACCATATATCTCTCTGATTAATTTCGTTGGGGAAGAGATTATTGTTCCTTCATAATCAACAACTTTTGTATTGCACTTTCATTAGCATTCCTTTTAATGTCTTTGTAGGGATAAAACCAATTTATGTCAATAGTTACTTTTAAGTACGTGATTACATTCACTATACCATTCCAATGACATTGCGTTGGCGCTGAGCTATATCTAGCTAACAAGTTTCCTGAGGATGTAAAATTTAGATATGGGAATTTCATCTCCCAACACATGTTCGTCATATTCCTTTGGATGAAATGGTTACTTACTTACATTTGAACCTCGACTAATCATGGGAGTGCTATCAGGATGCATGTCTTTGTTAAATTTCCTGACAACTTTAGACATATGAAAACTGGTGGAATAATATACCACAAGATCAGTATTCGATCGAGCTTTCCCTAGATTTTTCATCTCAAATTCGGATTTTAAATAGCTTTTAAGGTCTCTTATTACATCAAGAGTACACATCATGTATGTAACTGTTGATGGTGGATTTCTATTTAAAGGCTAAAATTGTAAAAAGACAATTTTTGTAAGCTGACGTCCTTCAAAGGATAAAGCCTTCAGGCGATGAATACTTCTCGCCATATTAATTCATTGGAGCATGTGCACCCATCCCTGAGAATTAAAACCTACCCAGAACGGAGCATGTGGCAACCATCCCGGCAACCATCCGGTTTTAGGTATACAACATTACTATTAATGCTTTAATTAAAGCCTTGTGTTCGACATGCAAACACCCGTAGGCTACCTGACGGCAGGTTATACTAGCCCCGTCGAACGCATGCAAGACTACCCATGTTAGTCTCACTTTCTGAAAACAAACTCAGAAATATATCTCATCCGTCCAACTTCTCATGCATAGATGGAGGGTGTAGATATAAATTCAGGGGGTCCTGAGAATGCTACCATGATCACCGCGGACCCACCTTCACACATGACCGAACGGTCAAGGCCAAATATGGTTGGTCCTTCCAAAACGTGCGCTCAAAGCGAGCATGACGCACGGCTAGGGTTCCTTTTAATCGTGAGCGTCCAACTTCGCCAGCATAGTCGGACGGCTTAGATTATACCCTAAAACAAGTAGTGAAGTGATGGCGCACCATTGGCGAGCCCACTTTCTACCTACATGACCAACTCCCTCATAGGCAAGCCGTGGTGCAAGAAACGATTTCCCAAACAAGGCTAGATTAACGCCTTATGCAGGTTGAGAAGATCCAAAACGATCACGACCATCCAACTTCGCCGGCATAGTTGGATGGCTTAGATTGCGCCCATGGTCATAGAGCAAGCATGTACATGCTCACCGTTGACCCAAGATGCTGCATACATGGTCGGTCTCCCCAAAAGAGGCGCGCGCAACCCAAAGCCGATCGCTCAAAGTGGCCGGTCTAAAGCACTAATTAGGGTTTGCGGCGCAGAAACATATCGAACGTCCATCTTCGCAGGCTTGGACGGAAGGACAAGATGGAGACTTAGAAGGAACCGAGCATGCTTTCATGACCATCGTGGGCCCAGCTTCACGTCTAGATAATCGTCCAAGACCGGCGGTGATCAATCTCCTCGGTACGCGCGCCCAAAGGTGACATGTCACGTCCCCTCCATAAATTCTAATCTCGACCACTCGTCTTTGCCGCCTGAGTCGAGTGGCTTAGATTAAATCTTTGCGAGTCAAGCAGGCATAGGCGTGAACACCATTGTACTACCTCCATGCAGGGCTGATCGGTTCCTACATTGGAACTCTCTAAGCATGCAAACATTTGGGCCAAAAGAGGCAGCATGCGCGCCTCCCATCCAACGGACGCAGGAAAGGCTACGAGTCATATCGTCTGTCCAGCTTTGCAAGCTTGGACGAATGGCTTAGGGTGCGAATCAACCAGCAAAAAAGGTATCACTATGACCACCATCTGTCACTCTTCTTCACAAGGTAACCGACCAAGACATGGCATGTCTATACAGCCTCCAAACGGTTACCTGAAGATGGATGTATGCGATGTTATACCAAGTTCACGGTTCACCCTGCACTATTTTCTGTGGGTCCCGCAATCCACACACTCGGGACATTAATCACGTCACAACTGGGGGATACAAACTGGGGTATTGGTCTGGCGGTTTACGGCGTGCCAGTGCAACGCGCCATCACAAGAACGTGTTAGGAAGACATGGGCGGTTAAGTCAAGATGGGAGAAGTGGGCAGTTCTGATCGTGTGACACTCACACACAACTCCACTCTTCCCTCACTCCACTTCCTCCACTTCCCACGAGAGACGTGAAGAAGGCTTAATGACTTGTATAAATGGGTTCTCCTCCCTATTTCCAAAAACAGAAGTTCGAACAACACAGAAAACCAAGTGTTAATCGTATTCAACACCCAGAGCCTGGTTGCAACATTTGCTAGCCTGCTCAACCTTATGTTAACAAGTCACCAAATAGCCTTCACCTTCATACTCTCAACACCTTCTTCGCTTCCCTCCCTAATATCAACCTCACATCCTTCACCTGTGACCGAAACAAATCTGGAACGGCCGTGTCTTCGGTTTAGGCCAGAATTGTATATATTATCTCTCGAATCAAAGTGCTCATCGTGCATCACATTTGTTGAAGGTTTAAACTCACTTCTCATCCACACACACCCAAAATTACCCATACCGGCAGAAGTAGTTTTCTCCCACAAACAGTAACATCAACATAAATAGCTACAATTCCAAATCAGGAAGTTTCTTATTAATACGCAAGGAAAAATAATCCCCTCCAAATTAAATAGCCACTTAGACGGGTATACCACATCCGCATGATTGCTTGAATATATAAGTGAGTGTTCTATCTAACTGTAAACGCACTCTATGGTTTAGATTCATTTGATTTGGGAAACAAAAGTCTATCAAGTACTTTTGTAAATATCTTCCATCTCTTGATTATTTCAGAGATACGTAACAACCACATACATATGATGCATTTCAAGTCCTTTTGAAATTACCAAGCTAACTAAGTAGCAAAATGCTATAATGCTCATTACAACAAAGTAAATAATTCCAGGGTGATAGGTGTCTAAAAATACCTCTCTAAGTATCGATTGGTTATGCTTTCTTAGCTAGTTTTCTTGCAAAATTGTATTATTAGTTATCTTTTATATTTTATGGGAATTTTGGAGGTTATTCCCGAAAAGAACAAGAAATCATCCCATTGGCCTATAAAATGGAAGGCACACTTAAAACTCGTCGTAATGGATTGGCTAATCACTAGTCGACCGATGTCAGTGGCGATACTAGAGGTGAAGAGAATTTATTCTCTAAATATATTTACAAGAAAAGCTGGGCTTGAATTAAAGAAGAAGGATTAACTTACTGTATTGCTATCTGGGCTTGGAAGTGGCTATGCATGCTGAGATGTGGCATATTATTCTTTTCGTCTTACAGTGAACGTGACAAGGGAACACTTATCAGTGTGATGACCATCAAGACGTACAAAAGTGAAGACACATCAATTGTTTCTCATTCTGATCAAACATATTCATCTCAACTGTGTACGGCATGTATATATGAATTTTTGCCGTTAGCTACCGTGGTACCTGAAAATGCTTAATTATAAGATAAGGCTACACAGGAGCAGTATGCGGGTGACTAAAGGGAAACAACATGGTTCTCGGCAGAGTTGGAGTTCAGCAGCAAAGATTGACGCGGTTGCTGTGATGGCAGCAATAATGGAACCTGTTTATGTTGTCGAAAGGAAGTTCATGGGTTGGAAATAAATGGCAGTTGCTTATACCATTGGCAAAGTTGTTTCCAATATCGGTGATGATTTTAGCGAATCTGAGATGGGGCTACAATGGACAATGGTCGTTGTGAACTTAACGAATATTGCTGCCAGATTGAGGATGTATGAGTGAGTTATGCAATGATGGAGATAAGATTGGTTGCAGTTGGTGAAGAAATGGGTTGAGCAGTGGAAAGATATATCCAAGGAAGAAGTTGGAAGTTGGCAGTGGATGCTCGAGTAAATGGAGGAGTGTTGTAGGTGTGCTTTGGCAGTGATGACGAGTGGAGCTCGAGAGTCGAGACTGCTCTTTCTTAAAGGTAGCAGTGATGCCGACGTATATGCATGGATGCTGATGGGATACGATGGATATGGTGCAGCTCGACGAGTAAAAGAGGAAGAAAACAACACAGTAAAAGGGGTGATGGCTGGTTATGGCGGAGAACAACTCGAGTTGCTGGTTTCTGAGGCAAAGTATGGATGGAAGAATGATAGGGATATACGTCTGGTCGATGGCTGTTTACTGAGAAGTTTTTTAGAGCTCGAGGGTTGAGTTGTAGGGTTGTTGAATGCATGGTGGACAACCACTGTGAGAAGATGACGGCCAGAGAGAACTCAAGCTGATGGACAGAGAAGATTAATGAATGACGAGAAGAAGTCATGGCAGTGACGCTGTAATAGTTATCCATGGCAGTGATGAATGACGAGAAGAAGTGATGCTATGTAGGAGCTGGGAATGATGGCAGTGACGCTGTGATAGTTATCCATGGCAGTACAGCTGATGAATGACGAGAAAAAGTGATGTTGTGTAATAGATGGGAATGATGGCACTGACGCTGTGATAGTTATCCATGGCAGTGAAAATGGAAAATAATGGTGTTAACGGGATATCGGATAAGTTGTTGTTGTTGCCAGCTACTGTCTATGGCAGTAACGAGTTAAGAAGATGAGAGCTCCAGCCTGTGAGATGAGTAAGCTGGGGAGATGGAGTAACTCAGGGAACTAGTTTTGCTTTTGTTGTATGGATTGGAGTCTTGTGATGATGGCTGGATTCGAAAGGAATACTTGATAATGGGCTAATACTGAAGCCATTAACAGCTAGGCTACAAGTGGGCCGGCTAGAGTGCAATCCCAATAGGCTATTGAGCCACATTAATTTACGCAGCCAGCGTAGGCCCATTGGATAGATTGAAAATTATCAGAGCAGGACTTGGCCGTGAGTTGTCCTAGGGTTTGGAAATCCTTTGACCAGGATTTGATGCACATGACACAATTTTAAGGAGGTGCACATTCCTATTTTTTCTAGGTTTCCTAGTTTTCTTAAAGAGGAGGTTACAAAACTCTATATATAAGTAACCCTAGGCACAATTTTATAATCTTTATCTTCATATCTTCTTTTCACCATTTTTCTCCCCCTTAGGGGGGAGAACTATCTCTTTTCTATTCTTTTTATATTGTAAGGATGAATTCAAAGTTCTAATGTGAAGCTCAATTATTTTGCAAGTTTGTTTCAAGTTTTAAATTGATTCATTGTGGATTGTTTTTACCATATCGAAGGTTTATTATTGGTTCTTAGATTGGTTTGGGTGCTAAACTTGATTAGTTTATTAATCATTCTAATGCTAGTAGAGAGTTGAGTCGACCCGTAATTGTCTCTTATCTCCTACACAAGTAGAAATCGCAAGACCTTACGGAGGGATTCTGTGGAGCAATTGCGAGTAAAGACAACACCAGTAAGTGGAACGAGCGTACCGAGTTTAACTGATGGGATCAAACCTAAATTCACAAATCTTAATGCGTTCTGGGAATTACATCTTGTAGTCGAGCGCTTCCGTGTCAAGGTGGTTCTTTTGAATATAATCCGGTAGTCGAGCGCTTCCGTATCCGGTGATACAAGGAGTTTTTGGGGATTGCTAAGCGTACCTGCTTTCCTACGGTTGGTGACAATTGTTTCTAACAAGAGATAAACGGGTACAATGTTAAGTTAACGGTTAGTAACTGCGAAGGATTTCTTCAATATCTTTTCCTTATTATCCTTCTTTTATATTTTTGCTGATTTAGATAACATAACAATTGCATTACTCTTCGTGGGAACGATCCTTACTACCGCTATATTATATTTATTTAGTGGGAAATATCTTTTTTATTTTGTTGAGTAAACGACGCTCACCAAAAATTGGCGCCGTTGTCGGGGACTAATTGTTAATTAGTATGTTATTCTTTTTGGCATAAAGGTTTTGTGGGTATATCTCTCGTAAGCCCACACGAGACTATAACTCGTCCACTAGGGACACCTAGGGGTTTAAAGGCCTGTTATTCATGCTAAGAGTAACCGTATCCTCACGACATGGAGTTGTATTTTATTTTTGTTTCGTTTTGTTTGCTCTAGGACTAGCAAAGTTTGGGTGTGGGGGAATTTGATAGGTGTCTAAAAACACCTCTCTAAGTATCGATTGGTTATGCTTTCTTAGATAGTTTTCTTGCAAAATTGTATTATTAGTTATCTTTTATATTTTATGGGAATTTTGGAGCTTATTCCCGAAAAGAACAAGAAATCATCCCATTGGCCTATAAAATGGAAGGCATACTTAAAACTCGTCGTAATGGATTGGCTAATCACTGGTCGGCCGATGTCAGTGGAGATACTAGAGGTGAAGAGAATTTATTCTCTAAATATATTTACAAGAAAATCTGGGCTTGAATTAAAGAAGAAGGATTAAATTAATGTGTTGCTATCTGGGCTTGGAAGTGGCTATGCATGCTGAGATGTGGCATATTATTCTTTTCGTCTTACAGTGAACGTGACAAGGGAACACTTATCAGTGTGATGACCACCAAGACGTACAAAAGTGAAGACACATCAATTGTTTCTCATTCTGATCAAACATCTTCATCTCAACTGTGTACGACATGTATATATGAATTTTTGCCGTTAGCTACCTTGGTACTTGAAAATGCTTAATTAGCAGATAAGGCTACACAGAAGCAGTATGCGGGTGACTGACGGGAAACAACATGGTTCTCGGCAGAGTTGGAGTTCAGCAGCAAAGATTGACACGGTTGCTGTGATGGCAACAATAATGGAACCTGTTTATGTTTTCGAAGGGAAGTTCATGGGTTGGAAATAAATGGCAGTTGATTCTACCATTGGCAAAGTTGTTGCCAATATCGGTGATGATTTTGGGGAGTCTGAGATGGGGCTACAATGGACAATGGTCGTTGTGAACTTAACGAATATTGCTGCTAGATTGAGGATGTATGAGTGAGCTATGCAATGATGAAGCTAAGATTGGTTGCAGTTGGTGACGAAATGGGTTGAGCAGCTGGAAGATATATCCAGGGAAGAAGTTGGAAGTTGGCAGTGGATGCTCGAGTAAATGGAGGAGTGATGTAGGTGTGCTTTGGCAGTGATGACGAGTGGAGCTCGAGAGTCAAGACTGCTCTTTCTTAAAGGTAGCAGTGATGCCGACGTATATGCATGGATGCTGATGGGATACGATGGACATGGTGCAGCTCGACGAGTAAAATAGGAAGAAAACAACACAGCAAAAGGGGTGATGGCTGGTTATGGCGGAGAACAACTCGAGTTGCTGGTTTCTGAGGCAAAGTATGGATGGAAGAATGATAGGGATATGCTGCTGGTCGATGGATGTTTACTGAGAAGTTTTTAGAGCTCGAGGGTTGAGCTATAGGGTTGTTGAATGCATGGTGGACAACCACTGTGAGAAGATGACGGCCAGAGAGAACTCGATCTGATGGACAGAGAAGATTAATGAATGACGAGAAGAAGTCATGGCAGTGATGCTGTGATAGTTATCCATGGCAGTGATGAATGACGAGAAGAAGTGATGCTGTGTAGGAGCTGGGAATGATGGCAGTGACGCTGTGATAGTTATCCATGGCAGTACAGCTGATGAATGACTAGAAGAAGTGATGTTGTGTTAGAGCTGGGAATGATGGCAGTGACGCTGTGATAGTTAGCCATGGCAGTGAAAATGGAAAATAATGGTGTTAACGGGACATCGGATGAGTTGTTGTTGTTTCCAGCTACTGTCTATGGCAGTAACGAGTTCAGAAGATGAGAGCTCCAGCCTGTGAGATGAGTAAGCTGGGGAGATGGAGTAACTCAGGGAACTAGTGTTGCTTTTGTTGTACGGATTGGAGTCTCGTGATGATGGTTGGATTCAAAAGGAATACTCGATAATGGGCTAAGACTGAAGCTATTAACAGCTAGGCTCCAAGTGGGCCGGCTAGAGTGCAAGCCCAATAGGCTATTGAGCCACATTAATTTATTCAACCAACGTAGGCCCATTGGAGAGATTGAAAATTATCCGAGCAGGACTTGGCCGTGAGTTTTGTTAGGGTTTGGCAATCCTTTGACCGGGATTTGATGCACGGGACACAATTTTAAGGAGGTGCACAATCCTATATTTTCTAGGTTTCCTAGTTTTCTTAAAGAGGAGGTTACAAAACTCTATATATAGGGAACCCTAGGCACAATTTTATAATCTTTATCTTCATATCTTCTTTTCACCGTTTTTCTCCCCATTAGGGGGGAGAACTATATCTTTTCTATTCTTTTTATATTGTAAGGATGAATTCAAAGTTCTAATGTGAAGCTCAATTATTTTGCAAGTTTGTTTCAAGTTTTAAATTGATTCATTGTGGATTGTTTTTACCATATCGAAGGTTTATGATTGGTTCTTAGATTGGTTTGGGTGCGCAACCAGATTAGTTTATTAATCATTCTAATGCTAGTAGAGACTTGAGTCGACCCTTAATTGTCTCTTATCTCCTACACAAGTAGAAATCGCAAGACCTTACGGAGGGATTTTGTGGAGCAATTGCGAGTAAAGACAACGCCAGTAAGTGGACCGATCGTATCGAGTTTAACTGCTGGGATCAAACCTAAATTCACAAATCTTAATGCGTTCTGGGAATTACATCTTGTAGTCGAGTGCTTCCGTGTCAAGGTGGTTCTTTTGAATAGAATCCGGTAGTCGAGCGCTTCCGTATCCGGTGATACAAGGAGTTTTTGGGGATTGCTAAGCGTACCTGCTTTCCTACGGTTGGTGACAATTGTTTCTAACAAGAGATAAACGAGTACAATGTTGAGTTAACGGTTAGTAATTGCGAAGGATTTCTTCAATATCTTTTCCTTATTATCCTTCTTTTATATTTTTTATGATTTAGATAACATAACAATTGCATTACTCTTCTTGGGAACGATCCTTACTACCGCTATATTATATTTATTTAGTGGGAAGTATCTTTTTTATTTTGTTGAGTAAACGACGCTCACCACAGGGCTATGTGAGATACCTCGCGCCATAAGGAGAGTCTTTATACCATTACGACTTCATTATTCTCACTGTGCTTTGTGACAAATAATCATGTACGTTCACAGGCTTTACACTTGGTTGGTTAGCACTACCACACCAAATACCTATATATATTTGTCAAAGAATCAAATTCTACCTGGATTGTGTAGGCCAAATATGCTCTTTATTGTTAATATTCAAACAATAAGAAGCATGGTTCGATCTTATCGTGCTCGATTTCCTTTAGCAACTGTATATGAAAATAATAATCATTAATATGCTCACACGATCTTTCCATTGACTCGTGTGTGTTCTCATAATCCACTTGGGATGTCATTGTTATCTGGAATCGTTAAACTTCAGAGCGTCCTCCAGTATTGATTCATGAACATAGTCAGAGACAATCAAATGATATGATTTCATTAATGATACAAATTAGGTTGTGCCTTACTCATCTACTTCCTTTATGGGTGAGCATTGATCGAACCTAGTGGAATTTCCATCTTCCTCTATGGAGCCACGGCCTTAATTACACTTCCACCAAGTGTAGTTGCAACACCTTAGTCTATGATGTACCCCATACTGAGGATTTCTAGCCTTGTAGGAATATTTGCAGCCGGTATGTGTGATATTGTCACTTTAGCGACATCAGTGTACATTCTGAAAATCGATTATTCTTTGTTACTTAACATTTACATTTGTGGAATACAAGAATCAATATGTGACACAGTGGGAACACAACACGATAATTCCTGTCGTTCCCTTAGAAAATACTTTTTCTTATATCCCCCTAACGGCGGGAAGACTGCCTCACTAAAGTGATAAACCGCAAAACCAGCGGTGAGAGATCTCCTGCCAAAGGTTTTAAAATGCGGATAATTGTTGAGAGTAAATATCCAACAAAATTACGTAATCATTTTCGTGACCCATCATAGTACGATGTGGACTCGTAATGGCACATATATAGAGCAACCAAAAATGCGTAATAACACAAATGTCAGGCTTAAATTCAGTTACCAACTGGTACATGATGGTATTTATCAATGATGTTGTAGTAGAAAGGTTTTTTGAAACTTGTGAAGGAAGATTTTTAGATTTAATAAACTAAAATAATAGAAAACTATATATACACAATTGTCACAGGATGAAGAATTAACTGGGACTTGGGATTTCACTGTATTTCATATTCAAGTGGTTCAAAAATTAATCCTAGGCAATTATAGCTCAAAACAAAAGAAATATTAACTCTATTCTTTGACAAAATAGATTTCGTAAAACATCAATTGTAAATTACAAGCATAGTGCATCAAAAGTATCTAAGACTAAGCATACACTATCAAAAAAGATGACAATTGATTAATAGAAATCATAAATCATTTAAAATCGGTGCAAAAAGTAAATAAAAGAATTAATCAAATTACCACATTGATGAAATCCAGCTTCCTCCGTTGTCCCAATGTTGGGTTTAGCTTCTCATATTGTAGACACTCCCAAAAGAAATTTTTTATTGCTCAAAAGGTGCTTACAATGGTGAAAATGGGAAAAATAATAAAAGTAACGAATTAGCAACGCTGTTTAGGCGTTACAAACTTCACTGTTAACAAAGAAGGTGTTGCGAAAGGAAGATATAAGTTACAAATGAACTGTCACGGAATCTCAAATATACGACACTAAAATACAACTGTTCTGGACAGCATAATGTTCTTCATATTCGTCTTTTATGCAGCAGCAGAAACTTCTCCCTGAAACTCATGATTACTCACTATGTTGCTTTCTGTTCTAACCCCTATCTCTCCATACCCCTTCTCCTCAACCCCATAAGCTTATTTATACTCAACAGCCTCAAAATCTCACGCAATAACTTCATGAAATTCTCCATTATTCTTCACGGCCTGTTTTAGGAAACAATTAGATTTTTGATCCCTCCACGCGTTCTGAAGCTGTAAAATTGACATAATAAGATCCTTCACACTCTGAGTAGTTGATACATCCCCTCAAACACGTGAAAAACCCTGTGCTGCTCGTGAAATCCCGTGAATACCTTTTCCGACCATGTTCCGGCCACAAATCCTTGTTTTCTTCACACATGGTTATCTATCCAAATTGGGTCAAATCCAACACCTGAATCAGTCATGTCTAGTCCATAGGAATGTCTCCAAAGAATTTCATCCTTTAGTCTCCCTAAAACATGCCCAAATTGCTAACCCTAAATCTGCCGGCGGCACTCCATTTTTCCCGCCTATTTTCTATTCAAATGAAGAAGATGAAGGAGGTGCCCTTATCCGAAACGCTGGCGCCTTTAAAAGCTGGGATGCCCTGGGGTGCCCTTATCCAAAGTGAGGGTTCCTATATCACTTTTCTCCGGGGGTCCAAAAAAAACACTTTTCGAGCAACTTTTTCCGCATAAGTGTAATTCTCCAGAAACACCTAAACAAACATAAAAACACCAAAATTAGTACAAAAATCAAGACTAACAATAGAGACACTGAGGACAATTTAGACACAAAAATGTGTCTATCAAATACCCCCAAACTTATTATTTGCTAGTCCTCGAGCAAAACTAATAAAAATAAAACCAAGTTAATCTCGGGAGGGTTTACCAGAGGTGTACCCACAAAACCATGACTTCTAATTGGTCACAAGTATCCAAAGAGCTATGAGGACATACATATTCTCAACCTATCTCCAAGTAACTAGAATGCCAAAGAAAAGGTGCCAGCTCTAAAGCTGACTAGAGAAAAGGGGAGACACATCCGCAACACTGCTAGATAAAGAGATATCCGCTACACAGCTAGATAAACATTATAAGATACGTCCGCTGATTTACAGCTGGATAAGATTAGGAGAGAGATAAAAATGAGAGGGACATCTGCTACACAGCTGGACTAATTACGTGTGATGAGTTGAACCAGTGCTAGAAAGATCTTGTGCCAGATTGAAAGCGGACTAACAAAGCAACCAAATGCATCTCTCTTCGACTCTCTCATAGTGCTCAGTAGAAACAACATCTTCTTCGGTCTTCAACTGTTGATGATAAATTATTGAAACTCGTAGAACCTTAACAATTAACTCTTCTCTTCGATTTCTTGCTTGACATAAAAATTTCTACTTCCCTATGGCCTTATTGAAAAAACAAAACGTAATGATGATTTTTTCTATTTTATCTTTTTCTATTTTCTTTTTCTTTTCATTTTTTTTTTTTTGACACTAAAATTATAAGACAAAAATTTACATGGCCATGAGAGAAGGAATTTAATACTTGGATTTTCACAACTTGTAATGTCTTATTATCATGAACTTCAACAACTTATATCGTTTGATTTTTCTTGCTCTTATAACTTCTTGTAACCCTTGATTTTGAATTCTGATTTTCTATTGTTGCTTCTAAACCTTAAACGTCTTCAAATTTCTTCATAGATTTTGATGTCGCTCCGCTTGTTGATGATGATAAGTTTCTACTGAGAGAGAGTCGTAATCCAGTAGCTAATACTACAATGTGAGGTTGCTTTGTCTTTCTGGCATTTCCTGACCTACTTGGCTTTCCATCATGGATGGTTAGGTCCATCACGGTTACCCTCTAAAAGGAACAAGTTCTCTCCTGAATTTCAAGGATCTCAATGTCTTTTTATCTAATGTCTCAATAGGTTGTTATCCCTAGCATTCCAATTTCTATCTTTTCGGTGAGAAACAGTATGTAAACTTAGATAACCGGATACTATGTGACGCTATAAGTTTCAAAAATGCAACTAAAAAGTTCTTTCCCACCCCCAAACTTAAATCTAACATTGTCCTCAATGTTCTAAAGATGTAATTAAAAACATGAACAGGGAGAAACCGTGACCACTAGAAGGAAATGAGGAAAAATATTACCGTGTTGCATGAGCAAGGGGTACCTCCCAAGGAGTGCTAAGTTTTAAGTCTTCAGCCAGACATCAAATACCTCAAAAAGGATCTTCACCTTCCAAAGTCATACACCAATAGCCGAAATAGTTGTGGGTCCATAAGACCAAATATAGTTAACACCAATATGAGACAACTGCACTGGTTCAGAAAAATGAATAAAAGGAGCACATCCTCATCTAAGGTTTCTGTCAAGACAACTGGGTTTATCTAGAGAAAATAACGAAGCTTCATCTGTGTGTCTTGATAAAGAGATTCATCTGAAATACTGGCCTCTAATACCTGGGTCACCTCCTGGAAAGAATCAGGAGGATCGGGTTGCGGAGTCTGAATAGACTCAAGTAATATCTCAGACGCACAAGGCTCGAGTCCCAAGTTAGGGACTTCAATTAGGGACACGTGACGATCACAAGAACCATCACTACCCCCAAACTTAGGGTTTTCACTACTCACAGACAAACCTCTAACGATTGCTTGAATATCTGGATCTTCAGAGTCTCTAAAGTACTCAAGTGCTTCTTCTAGTTCTCTACCCCCAAACTTAAGGTCATCATTATTCTCAGAAAGACCTAACACTATTGCTTGGATTTCTGGGTCCGTAGAGTCTTTAAAATACTCAAGGGCTTCTTCTACAGATTGATCACACGTCTGGTCTAAGAGAATGGTTTCCTCAAATTCATCTAAAGAGTCTCCTAGTAATGTGTCATGCCAGTCATCCTGAACTAAATCCTGAACTAAAGTGCTAATCATATTCACTTCTTCTAAATCATCATTCTCAGAAGGTTGCCTAGTAACATTAAACACATTTAGTTCGGTGGTCATATTACCAAAGGATATGTTCATAAGCCCGGTCCTACAATTGATGACGTTAGTTAGGGTGGCTAAGAATGGGCGACCTAAAATCACCGGGATTTGAGCACTTGGGTCATGAACAGGCTGTGTGTCTAGAACAACAAAATCCACTGGATAAATAAACTTATCAACCTCAATCAGAACATCCTCTATGACACCACGAGGTAATTTAACAGACCTATCAGCTAATTGAAGTGTCATTTTAGTCGGTTTCAACCTACCAAGACCTAGCTGGGTGTAAACATGATATGGAAGTAAGTTAACACTAGCTCCTAAGTCAAGTAATGCCTTATCGACCATGTGCTTACCAATTGCACAAGATATGGTGGGGCATCCAGGGTCCTTATACTTAGGGGGTGTTTGGTTCAGAAGAATGGAACTTACTTGACCAGCTAAAAAGGCTTTCTTTTGGACATTAAGCTTACGCTTTCGTGTACAAAGATATTTAAGGAACTTGGCATAAGCAGGCATCTGCCTAATTGCTTCTAACAATGGAATTTTAATGTTCACCTGCTTAAATGTCTCAATTATCTCGTTGAAAGTCGACTCCTTTTTTGTTGGGGCTAACAACTTTGGATATGGGGCTCTAGGCACAAAGGTAGTCCTATCAGGAATTTCTTGGGACTCCTTAGGAATTTTTTCAGTTTCCTCATATATGGGTTCCTCTTGGGAAGTAGAAGGTGGAACTACAGTGTTTCCACTAGGCATGGCTACCTTATTGTCTACCGTTTTACCGCTCCTAAGGGTTGTTATCGAATTCACATGGTTTGATGGTCTTTCACCTACTTGATGAACTCCTCTAGGATTGGGCTGAGTTTGACTAGAAAACTTACCTTTTTCCCTCAAAGACTCATTTATATCACTAACCTGGGTTTTCAACTCGGAAATAGCCTGAGAGTTAGCATAACCTATACTCTTACTTTCTTCTATCCCTTGCGCAACCATTTGGTTGATCTTTTCAGAGCTTTTAATAAACGAGGCGAGAGTCTCTTCTAAACTTGTGACCTTTTTATCCGAAAGGTTCTGAAATTGGGGTTGACCTGAAGAGTCCTTAGCATAACCAAAACCTGGGGGAGGCTGAGAATTACTAGACTGACCTTGATTCTGGCCTTTAGACCAAGAAAAATTAGGATGGTTTCTCCAACCAGGATTATAGGTCTCTGAGTATGGGTCAAACTTCTGATGGTTCTCAAACCTAGCATTTTTATAAACAACATGGGCTTGTTCTTCACTAACGTGACCTTCCCAAAACGAGCTATTGGGTTCTATTCCACAACTAGAGACTTGAGAGGCTCTAATTCTATCATTAGGTTCAACAAGGGACCTATTTTTAGATTGACCCATTTCCAAAGCTTCTAACCTTCTAGATAAAGAAGCGAACTTAGCATCTGACCCAAAGCTTGTATCGACCGTATTGGTGTTATTTCTATAGACCAAGAGTCTTTTAGGGGGTTCAACACAAGACTCCCATTGTTGGGATTTTTCAGCTACATCTTCTAAGAAGGAAAGTGCATCATCAGCGCTTTTACTCGTGAATAAACCAGCACTCATACACTCGACCATGACTTTGGTCGAATAGTCTAAACCTTCATACAAAATTTCAACTAGTTTCATTTTTTCGAACCCATGGTGAGGACATTGCGACAAAAGATCATTAAATCTCTCTAAAAATCTATAAAGGGATTCTCCTTCTTGTTGCATACTGGAACTAATTTTCTGCCTAAAAGATGCGGTTTTATGCTTAGGAAACCACTTTAAGTAGAAAGCAACGGTAAGTTGGTCCCATGTTTCTATAGACCTAGATGGTAGATTATTCATCCAGGACTTGGCTTTATCCCTTAAGGAAAAGGGGAACATCCTAAGTTTCAAGACTTCATAAGTAAGGTCCTTAATCTTAATTGTTCCACATATTTCGTCAAAGTCCCTAATGTGAAAGTAAGGGTTTTCATCATCTTTTCCTAAGAATATAGGGATCATCTGAAGAATACCAGGATTCAACTCATAAGTAGCCGTAGAGGCTGGCAATTTAATGCACGATGCTCGGTTGGTCCTAGTTGGGTACATGTAGTCTTTCAAAGTATCCATTTCTGGCACAACTGAAGTACTATCCTCACGAAGAGACAGATTATAAAAACTAAAGTTTCTGAAAACGGGGCTCTCAAAAGAAGAGTCTTCGAGCTCCCCGCCTTCACAAGAAGAACTACTAGGTTTTTCACTAATCAAACGACCTAGAGTGTCTCTTTTCCAAGCCCGTTCTCTAATGACCTCGGGCATACACTAGAAAAACAAAATAAAAAGAAAAAGAAAAATCCTAAAATTAAGGGAGGTTCTAAGAAAACACAAAGCAGGCTGACTCCACCAAAGCAAACCTAGAGATTTCTAGCAAACAAAAAGCATGATGGATCCACTTAGATTGTTTTCTAGACCAGATTCTAATCCTTCGAAAGGGAATTCGTTACAATCTGAGCAAACCCCTCTAGAATCAATTCGCGTTTAAGTAAGTTGAATAGAGGCGAGGGAAGATGATGTAGATTTGATACCCAAGGCCTCACCGTATTACAAGGCGGCGCAGTCACGCATTCAACTCACATAAACCATCATGAACTTCGAAGAATGCTCAAAAGAGTAACCAATATTTTTCGAACGAGTTTCCTATTAAGCTCGTTACCCTATCGGTCTCGTTCTATTCCAAATTTTAAGCTTAGGTTCGCGTTTGGTTTTGTTTTCCTAAGGCGGGCAAGAAGAGAACGGTGATGAAATCCGAACCCTTATCTTGTATGGCCAGTCCTTGCCCTTTACTAGGAATTTAAAACAGCCGTTTTCAGTTCCTCAACATATATGCAAACGAAGGAATATAGTAACTCACTGACAGGGGATTCGCGAGTGTTTAGACAAACTTACCTCCCGTACCAGACGGGGGATGAACCTTTGTAGTCGACTCGGGCCACGACTCCTATGTCATGTACGAACCCGAGGGGCCGAGGTGATATCGTAATCACCGTCCTTCTCTACAAACAGTTTAATATTTAAACTACCCTTCCGTAGGGTTTAAAAAAAATAAAAAAAAATAAATAACAATGTCCAAGTGTCCAAATCCAAAGTCCAAAAAAAATAAAAATAAAGTAAAGTGCTAAAGAAAAAGAAAATTACAAGAATAGAAAATCCTAATACAATCTAAAAAAGTAAACTCTTTTTTTTCTCTCTTTTTTATATATAAAAAAAAATCTTCTTCTTTCGCTCCTTTTGTTTTGTCTTTAACTCCAAACTTTATGTATTCACTAAAAGCTTTGGAAAAAATTTCTTTCGCTCCAAATTCCAAAATCTGTAGTAAAAAGACAAAACAAAAACGTAAAGAAGAACAAAGAAAATAAAAACCTAAAAAAAAAAAAAATCTAAAAACTCTAGCCTAAAGACAAGCTCCGTGTCGACGGCGCCAAAAATTGATGGTATTTATCAATGATGTTGTAGTAGAAAGGTTCTTTGAAACTTGTGAAGGAAGATTTTTATATTTAATAAACTAAAATAATAGAAAACTATATATACACAATTGTCACAGGATGAAGAATTAACTGGGACTCGGGATTTCACTGTATTTCATATTCAAGTGGTTCAAAAATTAATCCTAGGCAATTATAGCTCAAAACAAAAGAAATATTAACTCTATTCTTTGCCAAAATAGATTTCGTAAAACATCAATTGTAAATTACAAGCATAGTGCATCAAAAGTATCTAAGACTAAGCATACACTATCAAACAAGATGACAATTGATTAATAGAAATCATAAATCATTTAAAATCTGTGCAAAAAGTAAATAAAAGAATTAATCAAATTACCACATTGATGAAATCCAACTTCCTCTGTTGTCCCAATATTGGGTTTAGCTTCTCATATTGTAGACACTCCCAAAAGAATTTTTTTATTGCTCAAAAGGTGCTTACAATGGTGAAAATGGGAAAAATAATAAAAGTAGCGAATTAGCAACGCTGTTTAGGCGTTACAAACTTCACTGTTAACAAAGAAGGTGTTGCGAAAGGAAGATATAAGTTACAAATGAACTTTCACAGAATCTCAAATATACGACACTAAATACGACTGTTCTGGACAGCATAATGTTCTTCATATTCGTCTTTTCTGCAGCAGCAGAAACTTCTCCCTGCAACTCGTGATTACTCACTCTGTTGCTTTCTGTTCTAACCCCTATCTCTCCATATCCCTTCTCCGCAACCCCATAAGCCTATTTATACTCAACAGCCTCAAAATCTCACGCAATAACTTCATGAAATTCTCCATTATTCTTCACGGCCTGTTTTAGGAAACAATTAGATTTTTGATCTCTCCACGCGTTCTGAAGCTGTAAAATTGACATAATAAGATCCTTCACACTCCGAGTAGTTGATACATCCCCTCAAACATGTGCAAAACCCTGTGCTGCTCGTGAAATCCCGTGAATATCTTTTCCGACCATGTTCCGGCCACAAATCCCTGTTTTCTTCACACATGGTTATCTAGCCAAATTGGGTCGAATCCAACACCTGAATAAGTCCTTTCTAGTCCATAGGAACATCTCCAAAGAATTTCAGCCCTTTAGTCTCCCTAAAACATGCCCAAATTGCTAACCCTAAATCTGCCGGCGGCACTCCATTTTTCCCGCCTATTTTCTGTTCAAATGAAGAAGATGAAGGAGGTGCCCTTATCCGAAACGCTGGCGCCTTTAAAAGATGGGATGCCCTGGGGTGCCCTTATCCAAAGTGAGGGTGCCTTATCACTTTTCTCCGGGGGTCCAAAAAAAACACTTTTCGAGCAACTTTTTCCGCATAAGTGTAATTCTCCAGAAACACCTAAACAAACATAAAAACACCAAAATTAGTACAAAAATCGAGACTAACAATAGAGACACTGAGGACAATTTAGACACAAAAATGTGTCTATCAGTACACATAAAAGGTTGACTAATATTGGGTTCTAAAACGAATTAAGTAAAGATGTGTGTAATATTGCATATCCCCAAAGCAATAAAAGGTAGGTTGGTATGCATAACATATTCCTTAGACACCGTCTGTAACCTTTGATAATAGCCTCTGCGAGACCATTGGGTATAAGATGCTCTATATTGATCCTATTAAGCATGCAATATTTATCAAGTCCTTTGGATGTAAAATCTCTAGCATTAACAAGGGTGGTGAGCCTTTGCACTTTGCTTTGTGTAATATGTGCTAGGAATTTTCAAAGGCAAATTTCTTGGGAACTATAACTAGTCCAAAATGTCAAAACATTCACCAAACCCATCAGTCACTTTGATGGTCCGCATTCTGCATGAATATTTTTCTAAATTTCACCTTGTTTTCTTTGTAATATGGAATTTTTACCATTTGCATCTTTGGATGGTCCCAATCCTGTTTTATTGAAGACTTTGTAAAATGAGTGATATATTATCTTACTTAAAAGCATAATGGGAGGGAGGAGTGGGTTGTGCATCTGGTACTTTAGAAAACACTTATTGAGAGATATGCCTTTACTTCGCATTATGTCAATCTTTTTCCCGTTGTATCGTCCACTCAAACACATCGATGTACATGTATGTGTCCTTTCAAAACGAACATCATGTCACAACCAAAGTGCCTCTATGGTTATGTCAAAGTCTGTATGAGTCAATTTCCAACATTTCATCGTTGGAATCATATGGATTTAATAATCCAAATTATTACTATGGTGATTTACATTTCACTAAATTGGCTCATTAGTCTCTCTAAAGTATGTTTCCTTCCAAACACTTTAGTGACTCTAAAAGATGCAATAAATTACATTATCATCACTGTGAGGTTCCACATGATATCCATTTGCACGGGTTACTTGGGAATTTAACAAGGTGTGATTATCACTTGGTACATCTAGAGATTTTTGCGACGTCTTTGTTCTATCTTGAAGAAAAAAAATGAGCAGTGTTGCGCTCGATAAGATAGTCAATTGGCCAGGCAAAGTTCTTGTTTCCATTAAAGTTGATGTGAAAATTGGTTGTTACTATGATATACATACACATTATATTGTATATTCCAACACCTATGACCAGGTGCATTTCCAACTCTTTTATTTATGATGGGAGCTAGAATTACATTTTAGATGATCCCATGTTCAATTGATACCTATACTTTGGTGTCATTACTGCTGGGAAAAAAAAATCATGATATATATGTCCCTTTTCACATGCTTTATATGAGTCGGTCCGTCTAACCCTCATTACTTTGGGGTTCTTTCCATTTTCAATTTCGCTACATTTAGCTTAATTTAATAAATTTATTTATCTCAATAGGCCAAAAGAATCTCACTACACATGTCAACCACTTACTTTAGGTTGAATACATATTACTAAAGATAATTCTCTTGTTGTCATACTTCAACATATAACTGTTCGTTAGTATTATGGATGAAGTAGAGAAATGAAAATTTTATGACTCATATCATCTTTTGTGAGTTCTTCCACAAAAATTGGAATACATGTGATTTTATTTAAACGTATGTTTTGAAACTATTGACAGATTAATAGTCGAGTAAGTGGATACATTCCATTGAACATTCAAAAAAATTGGGAAAATATCAAGTATCCAATAATGGTTCTCAAGTACTTCTAAGCCCCGAATGAATACATTGGAGTTGAGTTGGTACAACCAATTAAAAAAATACGCCATTCAACTATATCCAAAATATCATATTCAATAGAACAAATAGCATTAAGACGAAAATTCTTAATGATTGAGATCAATAAAAATAATTTAAATTGACTGTTTATATGTTGTTGGCTTATTTTAAGACAAAAATTAACAAAACTAGGCATATTATAAAAAAATAAAAAAAAATAAGCCTAGCAAGTAAATAATCCTAACATATAAAAACTCGCGTTATATAGTTACATACCTCAAAATTTGGTTCCCACCGTATATAGGCAGGACTGGTACGGACTTAGTCGCGCATGCCCCAAAACCACAACCGAAACAGGGCACAAACTAGAACTAGCCAGAAGAACCGTGTAGGACAGGCTTGGTCTGGGTGGGCCGGAGTCTGATTGGGCCGGATCGTACCGGGTCGGTTTGGACCAGACCATACCGGATCGGGTTGAGTTGGACTGGACCGGACTGGAGCTTGTTGAGTTGGACCGGACCGACTTTCCTTATCCTCTTTTCCAGCGGACAGCGAACTTTTTCTTTTGCAAAAGCTTTTCCGTTTTAGTTTGATCTCAAAAAGATTTCCCACCGAGACATGATCAATACAACAATAATATTAATATACAACAATAACTAATATTATTATAAAATGTACAATAAATCAAATCAAATCAAATCACAAGTATATATTGGATATATCAAAATTAGGGAAAAGCAAAATTAGATCCAACTTAGCTTGATGATGATGATTTTGATTTCAACGATCCTAATAATTCCAACGTAGTGTGTTTGATTTGATGGGAAAAATAAAATAAAACAAAAATACATATGGATCTAAAACAATCCTTCACGGATTTGATATTAACCCAAGAAAAAAAAATTCCATTGCTGCAGGGTTAGAGCTCGTGGTGATAACGTGTTGCAGTGGAAATGTTGGGAAGGCAAAGAGGAAGAAGGTTTCTATTGATTAGCATCAATCATATTACATAGTTATAGTATCCTTTATATACATGGAAATGTAAACCCTAACTATATAGATGGGTTGCACATCTATGGGTCGTAGGCCCTACAACATATATATATATATCATGAGACAAATATGTATTCCCCCCTCTCGGTAGTAATGATACCAAAGTACATGTATCAACTGAATATGGGATGAAGCTAAAATGTAATTCTAGCTCTCACCAAAGAGTTAGGAATGAATCTTCTTACCGGATTTGGTACAAGCAATGCAATGCGGGTACCATAGTAGTAACCAATTTCCATGGGAAGTTAATACTTTAGACATCAACTTTAATGACAAAAAGAACTTTGTCTGGCAAATTGATTATTTGATTGAACTAGATCCAATGTTTGCGCTTATGGAATGAAAAGTACATCATTCCCACGAGACATAAATTTTCTAATGCACTTTAGATATATTTGGATGGAAAATATATCCCCCCAAACGTTAACATATATTCACTCTAAAGTACTTGAGTTGAATCCCACTTTTGTTACGCAATAAGGCTACACAACTTATTAAATCTCTCAAGACTCAATGTCTAACTGATAGTGGGTTTTCTCCAACTAATTTAAGGAATATACACTAGTTTTTTGAATTAATTCTTTATAATGTGACTACGATGATTGGATCATCGAGCGAAGCAATGGTCAAATTTTGTTTCCAAGATGGAACAAAGATTAAAAGTCACAAAAGCTCTATATGTACCTAGAGCTAATCACCTTGTTAAATTCCAAAAGAGACCCATGCAAGTGGATATCATATGGAAACTCACAATGATGAGAATGTATAATTGATTGCATATTTTATAGTCACTAATGTATTTGGAAGGAAACATACTTTAGAGAGACTAATGAGTCAATTTAGTGAAATGTAAATCACTATAGTATTAAATTTGGATTATTGAATCCATATTGACTCCGACGATGAAATGTTGGAAATTGACTCATATAGACTTTGACATAACCATAAAGGAACTTTGGTTGTGACATGATGTTTCATTTTGAAAGGAATCATACGTACATCACCGTGTTTGGGTGGACAAGACAATGGGAAACGGATTGACATAAGGCGAAGTGGCGGCATATCTCTCAATAAGTGTTTTATAAAGTACTAGATGCACAACCCCCTTCCCATTATGCTTTTAGGTAATAAAGCATATCACTCATTTTTACAAAGTCTTCAGTAAAACAGGATCGAGACCATCCTAAGATGCAAATGGTAAAATTTACATATTACAAAGACAACAAGGTGAAATTCAGAAAAATATTCATGCAGAATGCGGACCATTAAAGTGACTTATGGCTCTGGTGAATGTTTTGACATTTTGGACTAATTATAGTTCCCAAGAAATTTGCGTTTAGAAAACTACTAGCATATATTTTACATGTAAGGGCTCACCACCCTTTGTAAATGCTAGCGAGTGTACATCAAAAGGACTTGATGGTTATTGCATGTTTTATTAGATCAATGCAGAGTATCATATACCCCAAGGTCTCTCAAAGGCTATCATCAAAGGTTACAGATGGTGCCCAAGTCATGGTTATGCGTACAAAGCTACCTTTAACTGCTTGGGGATTATGCAATATTAATGCATCTTTACTTAATTCGTTTTAGAACCCAATATTAGTCAACCTTTTATGCGTACCAGTTGTTAATTGGATTTAAGCCTGACATTCGTGTTCTTATGCATTTTTGGTTGCACTATATATGTGCCATTACGACTCCACATCGTACTATGATGGGTCTTCAAAACTGTTAAGTAGTTATGTTGGAAATGAGTTCCCAACAATTATCCACATTTTTTAAACCTTTGGCAGGAGATCTCTTACCGCTAGATGCGGGTTGTCATTTTAATGAGACAGTCTTCCCGTCGTCAGAGGGAGGTAAGAAAAAGTATTTTCTAAGGGAAAGATAGGAATTGTTGTGGTGTGTTCCCACTGTGTCTCATATTGTTTCTTGTACTCCACAAATGTAAATGTGAAGTGACAAAGAATAAGCGATTTCAGAAAGTGCACTGATATCGAAAACGTGACAAGATCACACTTACCAGCTTCAAATTTTCTTGCAAGGTTAGAAATCCTCAGTATGGGGTACACCATAGACTAAGGTATTGTAACTACACTTGGTGGAAGTGTAGTTAAGGCCGTGGCTCCACAAAGGAAGATGGAGAGACCACCAGGTTCGATCAATACTCACCTAGAAAGGAAGTAGATGAGTAAGGCACAAACTAATTTTTATCATTAATGAAATCATCTCATTTGATTGTCTCTGACTATGTCCATGAATCAATACTGGAGGACGCTCCGAAGTTTTAAATGATTCTAGAGAACAATGAAATCCTAACGGATTATTAGAATGCACATGAGTCAGTGGAAGGATCATGCGTGCACAATCATGATATAATCCATAAATAGTTGCTCCAGAAGCAGAGCACAATGAGATCGAACCATGCTTTATTTTTATTAATTTCAAATAAATAACATTTGGCCTACGCAACCCAAGTAGAACTTAGGTCTTTGGAAAATATACGAGTATTTGGTGTGGTAGTGCTAACCAACCAAGTGTAAAGCCTATGGGACATACATGATTATTTGTCATAGAGCACCGTGGGAAGAAAGTAGTCTTAAAGTACAAAGACTCTCCTTGTGGCGCGAGGTTTCTCACAAAGCCCTGGAATTGTTCTCTTGTAATAAACGTTCTAGAGTACCGCTACTTAGTTAGCTTGGTAATTTCAAAAGGACTTGAAATGCAGCATATGTATGTGGTTGTTACATATCTCTGAAAGAATCAAGAGATAGAAGATATTTACAAAAGTATTTCATAGACTTTTGTTTCCCAAATCAAATGACTCTAAACCACAGAGTGCATTTGCAGTTAGATTGAACACTCATTTATAGATTGAAGCAATCATGCGGATGTGGTATACCCGTCTAAGTGGCTATTTGATTTGGAGGGGGATATACAAGTAAGTTATTTTTCCTTGCGTATTCACAAGAAATTTCCTAATTTGGAATTGTAGCTATTTATGTCGATGGTACATACATGATGGGTACTCTTGATGTAATAAGATACCTTTAAATCTATTTAAAATCTGAATTTGAGGTGAAAAATCTAGGGAAATCTCGACCGAGTACTGAGCTTGTGGGATATTATTCCACCAGTTTGCATATGTCTAAAGTTGTCAGGAAATTTAATAAAGACATGCATCCTGATAGCACTCCCATGATTAGTCGAGGTTCAAATGTAAGTAAGTGACCATTTCATCTTAGGGAAGATGACGAATATATTTTGGGAGATGAAATTCTCATATCTAAGTACAATAAACGCATTATTATACTTAGTATAATAATGTACTCGATTAAATTTTACATCCGCAGTGAACTTGTTAGCTAGATATAGCTTAGCGCCAACGCAACGTCATTGGAATGGTATAGTAAATGTAATCATATGATTAAAAGTAATCATTGGCATAAATTTGATTTATCCATGCAAATATATAAAAAGGAATGCTAACGAAAGTGCAATCCAAAGGTTGTTTATTATAAAGGAACAATAATCTTTTCTCCAACGAAAGTAATCAGGGGGAAATATGGTAGACTATTTTATAAGTCACAACCCATATTCAGTTTCGAAAAGTACATGACTAAAGGAACTGTCTGGAACAACTCTAAAAGTAATCAGGGGGAGATACAGACATCAGGGGGAGGATCTAAGGATATGATGTCGACATAATTTACTTCAAAATTGAAGTTGTGTTGTACTCTTTTCCCTTCGATTTAGAATAGTTTTTTTCCCAAAGGGTTTTTGTTACTCGACAAGGTTTTTAGCGAGACAATACTAAAAGCATCAAGTATGTTGAACGTTGAAGACATAAATATCGCGTTGATATTATTGAAAATATCTGAATCAAAGAAATGAAACACGATAGTCCGTTAAGCAACGTAACTTCCAGAATCAACAACATGGTTTTATAAACATCCAAGTCACCAAAGTAAAGTGTGATAAACTCCTTTTGAATGCATTAGACTAATGAAAATTGTATGACATCAGGGGGAGCATCTAATGATGTGTTGAACTCTTTTCCTTCACCGATGTTACTTTTTCTCACAGGGTTTTGTTGTTCGGCAAGGTTTTTAATGAGACAACAACAAACATCGGAAATGTAATTTCCCAGCTAAGGCTATTGTCTTTCCCACGAATATTTTCTGCCTTAGAAGTTGTGAAGCAACTAGTCAACTTCAACGGAGCAAAGTGATCATCCGTAATGGATCACCTTTACCTGCATCTGTCATGTTGTACTCTTTTCCCTTCGTCAAGGTTTTATCCTAGTGGGTTTTCCTTGTCAAGGTTTTAATGAGGCAATGTATACGCATCCAACTATGTTCTAAGGATAATTAATATTGTACTCTTTTTCTTTAGTTCAGGTTTTATCCCTCTGGGTTTTCCTGACGAAGTTTTAACGAGGCAATTAACTTAGACTCGTCGATCTTTGAAGATCGTATTGCATGTGATGAACTACATGTAAAGTAAGAGACAACATGTGAAGTACTACATGTGAAGAGTTGTAGCAAGGTTTTATCCCACTGGGTTTTTCCTTGTCAAAGTTTTAGTAAGGCGATTGATTTCGGCACAAGTCATCAAGGAGAGGACGACATTTGAAGAACTACATTCAAAGCACTATGTATAAAGTTTTGTTATTGAACCGCACAAGGGGGGAGTGTTACAGGGCCTACGGCCCATGGATGTATGGTCCATCTAGTTTCCCCTTTATGTGTATATCATGTAGCCTAGCTATGTATTACAAGGAATCTCTCTAATACGATGGTTCTATTTCTTGTCTCTACATCTCCTTTCTTTATCTCTAATTCTCCTCAAACATTACGCAGTATTCAAAGAGAATGATTAGCTGTAATAATACATCATCCGGACACTAAGATTATCACCACATAAGTCAAGTCAACACTAACTAATTGACTTGACACACAAACTTTTCACACACTTTATATATCTCTAATAAAAAAAATATTCCCAATAAAACCCCTATAAGGCCTCTTCATATGCACATGCTAAAAAAATGGTGTTTGGCATGCCAGGTGGCATGCCAAACCATTTGTGCCACTATGTGGAAATCTCTGAGCGATCGAATCCCTAGCGAGCGATATTGTCAATATCGCCAGCGATAGAGACTTTATCGCTGGCGATATTGTCCATGTCGACAACGATATTCACTCTAGCGCCAACGGCTAGTTCTTCATCTCTATAAATATGTAACTTTCAAACTCAAAATTTACCCCAAATTTTTTACACAATTTTTTTTATCTTCTTCTCAATCTATTTCTCTTTTCTCCTATTTTCTCCAAATGGCGGAATTAAGCCAACTTGATTCGGCAGCGCAACTTGATTTTTCGGGAGTAGTGCTTGAAAGTGCCGTTGAGAAGATATGTGATAGATTTAAAGAAATAAGTAAAAAGCAAAGAAGTCTCTAAATGTTGGATATCAACCAAGTCAAAACCGCAACTAAGAGAAGGCAAAGAAAGGTTAAAGGCAAGGAAAATCAAGGAAAAACAAATTTGATGCCAAAGAAGAAGATAAACAAAGGAGACTCCGTTCATGAACGCATTGATTGGAAGTTTGGTCAAATGAAGAAGATGAACAAGATGAAGAACATTGTCCCATATTTTTATTTTTAAAGTCTAGTTATTTTTATTTTTTAAATTATTATTTTCTAGTTTTATGTCTTGTAAAATGACTATTAATTATATTGAAGTTTTTATTTTTGTGAAGTTTGAATTTAAAAATTTGACGAATATTGTTGAAAATTAATATTAGTTATATTGTTAAACATTATAACTATTAAAACATTACAAATATTAAAACTTTAAAAGTGGACAATTGAGAAATTACAACATAAATGTTGGACAATATCCTAGACAATATTTTAAAATCTCGAAACAACTTTCAAAATTAAAGTTTTTCCCTTAGATGCGACGATATTCCACACGACACCTTTCCTGAAATTCCATCGTGGTTTCACCACTTCTCAAGGTTGGACCTTCTCGCTGAAGTAAAACAACATACCTAGTAACTTCCTTCCTAATTATTTCGAAGCGCATAACCAAATCTGAAACACTACGACCTCGTAGGTTCATTTTTTGTTCTTGAAATTTAACAAAAATCCTATCCCACGATAGTTTGGGATTAAATACTAGCTCCGTTGTAATATCAACATAATTCTTGCAAATACATTCATCTTCCGCATTAACCCATTTTCGGTTTTGACTCAATTGACGTCTCCTAATTTGACTTCTCCTAATTTCACTGTCTACAATTGCAGGACAAGCTGCTCTTCGATTTTGGATAATACATTGGTTTTCCATGCACTCAGCCAGATTCATATTATCATCCATGCTCTCTAAGGATTGTAGATTGAGAAATTCTTGAGAGATTGGGAAATTCTTGAGAGATTAAGAATTTCTGGTGTGAGTTGAAATG
Organism: Papaver bracteatum; assembly: GCA_023529315.1. Classification (NCBI taxonomy): domain Eukaryota; kingdom Viridiplantae; phylum Streptophyta; class Magnoliopsida; order Ranunculales; family Papaveraceae; genus Papaver; species Papaver bracteatum. The sequence continues at coordinate 2,444,188 of JAJJWX010003488.1, forward strand.
AGATTAAAATCAAGTATTTATAGGGTGGGGAAATTGTATCCGTTAAATGAAGATCTGCAGAGCGATTATCATAACAGCGAGCGATAGCTTGACCGTCGCTGGCGACAGGAAGATCATCGAGCGATATGCTGACCATCGAGCGACAAAGACTCTATCGCTCGCTGGAAACTCTGTCGTGTATGCCAATATGCCAAAAATAACATATTGGCATATGAGTTTGGCAGTTTGGCATACCCATAGCGGATGCATATATGACAAATACATGAGTTTGGCATATGCATAGGAAGGGGCCTAAAGCCTCTCTCATTTCTCATCTCTGATACCAAAAGACACCTCTTGAGAACCCTAAAAATGGAGACCTTTAGATGTGGGTTTTCTTCGCCTGTGAAAAAACTAATTCTCTTCTTTGGTTTCACTGTCTTCGTCTTGATTTTGATCTTCGTTTCGTGTTTTTTTTTGTGTTCATTTGCAGCTCAAGAAACGATGTTTTTACAAGATATGGATAGATCTTTGGACGATCGGGAATATTCACCAAGTCTGTCTTCCTCCATTCTCCCTCCTCTTAGAACTCCTTATATACTTAATTAACTCTTTCCTCGTCTTGATTTTTATTTTATTTTTCCTTGTTTTGTTCTTGAAGAATCAAGCTCACCACATTTTGCGTTTTTTAATGCTGCTTACACTGAAAAAATCCATAACTTCAAGTGTAAGAAAAACAGTATATGTTTATTTGATTTTATTTTATTTGAATTTATGTGAAAATCTGTGTTAAAATATTGTTTGGTCATTTTTTAGGGTTGGCTTCAGATCATGCTAAAGGTGAAGAGATTGGAGTAGCAACTACGATTGGAAATGTGAACACGAAGACTACGTAATGGTGCCAACATGTCCACAACCAAACTACGCATGGACGGGGTGCATGCATTAAGGTATGAATATAGTGCAAGATGCCTAGATAGATGTTGATTCATTGATTCAAAACCCCGCGGGTTTGTCATGATCTTGTCAACATCTACCATTATAGATCTATGAAAACACATGGATATGAGAATATACCAATACAAAAATGTAAATGAGACAACTATTTATGTGGTTCAGCTCTAAGGCCTACATCCACAGGTCTGGGGGAGATTTCACTATGTGGTAAACGATTACAAGAACAGTCGAAAGACTTTCGGTCTATCTGGAACCCGAAGTCTCATGCTCATACTTACTTCTCAATGATCTCCCCTTCTCTCTTTCTTCCTAAATTGCTCGACCCCCCCCACATGTAACAAGAAGGGTCATATATATATCTAATCTACGTGGGACCCTTAGAAAAGAGATGTTGTAATCTTATCTTCTTGTGTTTTGTGCACAGTCTGCGGACCTCTTGGTCATCCCGCGGCTTCTATGCTTTCTAAGATCCTCACGCTGACCAATCTATGTCTCCTTCGTTAGTTAGCTGTTGCGTTCCCTCTGAGCAGTACTAAATGCGAGTGGTTGGGGCGGTCCAGTCCGCGGAATATGGTGTCAGTTTCCCTGTCATGCATGTGTACCATTCATCTTTATGACGTGGCCTCCACGTGGGCTTGCTAGTGCACGTGGCGAGGGAGATACATAAGTGTACTTACAATTTGCCCCTCTTCTTATGACTGGGTGTCAGCTATAGTCAGAAGAAGAATCTGGTAGTGCGCTTTTTTCTCCCTCATAACTTCTTCTAAAAAGGCGTTATTTGCATTTATTGTGCACGTTTCCCATGTCAGGACATAATTGTGTCTCGGGTGGTGGACAGTTTCTTTTGACACTTTAAGAGAGAAGAGAATGAGGGAATGTGAATTAAATTCACATTCTCTGTTTTATTCCCTGCCCCCTTTCCTTCTTCATCTTCTTGACTTTTTCTGAAACTGCTTTTGCTTCTGCTGTTGTTTCTGCCGCACCCTTTCGTCGAGAACCCTAATTTTCTTACTTCTACTGCTGCTGATGTCGACGTCTTTTAATCATCGAAGTTATTGTGGTTCAGGTAGGCTTTTTCACCTATTCTTCTCGCCATTTTTGCTTTTGTGGATTTCTCGATTTTTAGTGATGGATCATGATGGGGTTAAATCCCATGCATGTCATGGATTCAAAGGCTGCCATTGCTGGGCCGTGCATTTTATCGGCTTTGTTTTCAATTCCTTTTAAGTTGATTAATGATTTGAGAGCTCATGTGGTGGTAGATGAAATCTAGGGTTTTCTTCGTGTTCTTCGCTGTTCTTGAGATTTCCTTGTTTTTAATCTTCCTTGACTGGATATTCCTCCTATTTGTGTTTGTGTTCACAGATATGTCCTAGCGTCCGCGGGTACCTTATCAAACTCCTCCGCCGAGTCCCCATAGATCTCCTCGGGGAGACTCTCATATCAGGGATGGGGCATCTCCTCCCTCTGCTCCGGGAAACCCTCGGGATAAGTGTCCATCCTCGTCCTCTAGCCAGAAGCCTCCGTTCCAGAGAGGTGATCCGCCCCGGGGGTCGAGATACGCCTCGAGCCATCCTAGAGATGAGTCTTCTAAGAAGCAGCAGAATCCGCGCATTGAACTTTTAAATGTGCAGCCTCTCCGTACCATGCCTCCTCCGCGGGCTAATCTTCCTCCGTCTTCGTCTGTGCCTGGCCCAGGCAAAACAACTAAGATCCAGCCTGCGAAGAGGAAGGCCTCAAAGATGGAATCTGTGGGAGACGTGGTTCCTCCTAAGAAGAAGGTATCATATTCTGCGGAAGATGTTGCGGGGGATCTTATGAAGATGACTCTGCTGTCACTTTTCGTCCTCTACCCATGGGTAATAAGAAGTTCACTTTCAGGCACATAGACCTTGAAGCCTTCAAAGGGAAGCACGGTCTTCATCACTTCCAGGTGAGTTTCCATGCCCCTGATAAAGATATAACCTACGAGATGGTTATTAATTATCAAAGTGACGATGATTTTCATCCGTTGACAACCGTGGGCGCTTTTGAGGCTGGTTTGATGTTGCCTCTGTATAAAGCTGGTGATGATTTCTACTATCGGGTCTTATCTATCCGATGTATCGCTAAGAAGAGTCATAACCGTGGGGTGCATCAATTGACGGGAAATTACCTTCGTCATCTCCGAGAGTGCTATCTTCGTAGCAAGGGCAGACGATGATGACCTGCTATGCTCCTAACTTAGAAGAGGAGAAAGGATGGTATACTCCTGAAAAATTTAACAAGTCCTTTGGAGATTACGTTAATAGGAAGACGCGTAAGTCGTGGTCTGTGAATCTGCGGAATATTGCTCCTGTTAAGGGGGAAATTCGCCTTTTGAGCGAAGTAAGTGACTCCAAGATGGAAAGGATTCCTGGTGCTGAAGGTCTTCCTATTCCTGCTGATGAGAGGATCAAGCGTGATCATGATTATGAATGGTCTTCCACCGTTATTGAGGTTGTTGGTCCGTGGGCCTATGGCTGGGTTCCTGGGCCCCATGGTTGGAAACCTAGTGATGACAGCTCCTACCGCGAAGCCTCTCCTTCTCGTTACGCCCATTATTGCCCTTAGCAGATGAGTTTCGAAGGTATGGATTTTGATTATAGCCGTGATGTTGATGACGCGGATGACGAGGATAACTCCGACACTAACCTTCTTCCGCGGAATGCTAATGTTGCTAAGGTATGTTTGTATTCTTCGTATATATGCCCCTTCCTTTTCTTAAGTAATATGGATTATGCCAAGGAAAGGAGATACTCAAGGCTATTTATTATTATGTCTCACAGGTGGTTAGAAAGAAAAAGATCAACCCCAAGCAATCGTCAAATTCTCCTACTGGAGACTCTACGCAGTTCGAAGATGTGAGAAGTCCAGTGAACGCTGAAGAGGATGTGTCTAACGAAGAGGAGCGGATTGAGACTTCTCCACCTTTGCAAGAAGGAAATACTGCTGGTGGCGGTGATGGTGGCGTTGGTGATCAATCCACAGGTGGTGATGGTGGTATTGTTGATGAAGCCGCTGGTGGAGGAGTTGGAGGTGGCGATGGTAATCAAGTCCTCGGTGGTGATGGTGATCAGACCAATGATGGAGCAAAATCTACTGGGGATGTGGACATGGAGGTCGGTCAACAGCAGATAGTCACGGAAAAGGGAAATGGAGTTTCTTTTTTGGCTAGCAGTGATAAGGACGTGGGTGCTTGTGGTGAGTTTTCTTTTGGTAATGCTCTGTCCGGATCGTCTTTGATATGGCCGCGGCTATGGGACTCGTCTTGGATTTTATTCTTCTTTCTCCCGGTGATGACTGGGATGTTCTTAAAGGTAGCGGTGGTGGTGGCGCGGCACCTGTGTCCAGTCCGAGGTTCCTTTGGTTCATCCGGAGGGTTATGGTGGCACCTCCTCCGGTGTTGGGGGTATTTTGACGCAAGGCAAAACTAGTGCCGCACTTGGTGTGAATTCCTTGGGTTCTCCTTCTGATGATTTCCCGCAATCCTTAATCGCGGATGGTGATGATGCTGTCTTAGGTTGTCTTAGAAAGAAGGGTTTGCTCGTCGTGCCGCATCCCCGCCCCGTGATTGAAGGGGAAAAGAGTTCGGACTCTTTTACTCGCCAAGCATATGGAGTCGACCTCTGTGGAGATTGTAGATGTAGAGTGGGATAAGGATCTTGTGTCCAGCGGGATTGATCTCGGTGGTGAATCCTCCTTCTACTGTCGCTGGTATGATGGATGTGTTCTTGATGGATACCAGTATAGTTATCCTCAGCAGCGACTATTGAGGTATGCCCCATTATTTGTAACCCCGCTCTTACTTGGATATGTTATTCGAACTAATTTATTTTTGATCCGTAGGTGATGAGGAGTGAGTATTGTAACCATACTCTTTACCGGCTCTTCAAGGCCAAGTCTCTTAAGCTAGAGGCGAAACTCCGCCACCGTGAAGGAGTGCTTTCGAGCGTCGAAGCTTCGGCCTTTGCTAAAGATAGGGAGATAAATGAACTGAGGGATCTTCTTAAGCGCAAGGAGTAACAAGGCGTGGATGAGGCTATGCTTCGTTCCAAGCTAGATTTAGTCAAGGAAAAGTTAGAGGTTGCTGAGCAGAATTCTTTGTCCCTTTCAGGTTTGAACCTCCCCTACTTTGCTTTTCCGATGTTCCCTATATGTTCTGAGTCGTCTCCTTCTTCTCTCCTCCCGCGGTATTGTCTTCAGTGGGGAGTCCCTGAATTGATGTGGCTTCGTGGTGAGAGAGTTCTCCAAAAGGGTCGTATTGCTGAGTTAGTTGAGAAACTTAAGAGCAAAGCAGTGAAATGGAATGCTCGCGCGGATGTTCATAACGCTATGGCCGAGGAATGGCGTCAGAAAAAATTTAGTTGGGTAGATTTGCAAAATCTAAACGATCAAGATCGTGAGTTGCTCAACGGGACTCTCTTATGGACGCGGGATAGGCTCGAGGAAGCCCGCGGCCAGATTTCCGCCCTAGAGGTTAAGCTTAATGATATGGAAGAAGAATTGCGGCAAGCACGTTCTTCTCATCCCTATGATGTGCGGGTTTACATGCGACGTCTTGCCAAGGAACGAGACGATGCTAGGGTGGAATCTGGCGCTCTTAGTAGTGCCTTATCCACGTCTCGAACTGATGTGGCTCGTCAAGCCGAGTATGAGAGGAACTTAGAGGTGACTATGTATCGTCTTAACAAGGGGTTGGAATCGAAGAATGATGAGGTTAACCGATATCATCACTCGAACTCAATGCTTCGAGATGATCTTAGTGCGAGTCAATATGCTCATAATCTCCTGCAGGTAGACTATGATAGGCTTTCGAATGAATATGATTATGCCGCAGAAGCACGAGATTCCGCGGTTAACCACTGTGAAGGTATATGTCTTTGTTATCGAGTGTGCTTTGTGTTGTATTTGTCATTACTCGCCTTCTTCTATTATCCGCAGATCTCCAAGGACACCTTCAAGATGCGAATGACAAATTTGCCGAAGCTCAGGCTAAAATAGTTCAATTGGAAGGGCAGGTTAGCTACCATGGGTCCGGCAGCCGTCTCGAGAGGAAGCGATGAAGCATGCTACTGAGAAGGCGGAACAACTTTCTATTTCCCTAAATCAAGCTAAGATGAGGAGCGTAGCTATTGGCTTTGTGGTCTCGTGGCGGTTAGCGGAGGAGATCAACAAGACTCTTGGTGAGATCGAGTTGGATCTCAAGAAGACCCACGGAATAAGAAAGAATTATACTCGGCGTCCCGTGCCCATTCTCCCTTCTGGTTCCTCCGGCCCCTCATCCGGAGGTAGTGTTCCTTCGTCGTTACAGGAGAAACCCGCGGATGGTGCTCCTTCTCAATATCTCATAACTAGTATGTCGGGGGTTGATCTCAGTTGCTTAATTTTCTTGGCGTTTTTGCTACTTTTCTTGCTAGGTTCTTAATCAACTTCCGTGTAATAGATCAACTTTAACTTCCCAGTCTGAACTTGTATTTTGTTAAATCGTGTCTATGTGCTTCATAGATGAAATTCCGTGGATTTTAATCGTGTCTATGTCTTGTAATAGATCAACTTTAATTCCGTAGATTTTGTAATTAAGTAATTCCTTAGATTCTGTGTTCCAGGGAATCGGAATTTGAGAAATTGTAGTGTTTATGCAATTCCGTAGGTTGATATCCTCGGAATTGTCTTGCGACATGTCACCCCGCTCGCCTAATTCCTGGGCAGAGGATTACCGAGCGGTGTGGGTCTAGCTTGGCGTTTAAGGATATCGCGGCTTATAACATTGCTTGGGTATCTCGTTCCATGGGAAGTCACCCCCCGGTCATACACTTATAGACACTTATGGGGGAGTTCGAGAGATGGCATGTGTATGCGTTGTTCGGGTTGTTCCAGGTGTATCGTAGTGAGTATGTTCCGCGCTTTGTGCGGAACTTTCACCTTATTGAAGTACAATGATAGTAACTGCACACAAGTTCACGTGGTTCATCCCTAAGGCCTACGTCCACGGGGTAACAATAGTATTGACACTTTATTAATATATGGAATGATTTTCAATGTACATTCATATTCGGTTGTTTTGTTGATCTCTTTGTGTACGGATAGGTATTGAGTAGTTTGAGTAAATTGAAATGCGTATGGGTATATACATGTGTCTCATACGGTGTTGGTTATGAGCGCATCGAGATGTGTATAGGTAACGAGTAGAGTTGTGTCAATTGAAGATGAAAATTTGTATTGATTGAAAAGTTGAGGCGTGCTATTCCTCCATCGTAGATAGAAATATGCGGACTTGTAAGTCAACTTTCTTCTTCGAAATGCATACGAAGGTGATAGATTATGGATAGTATGGTTTGAGGTATTTGGCGTTCCACGGATGCCCGAGTATTTCCCCTTTCAGATTACGCAGATAGTAGGAGCCATTTCCTCGGCGACGTCGTGTATCACGTAGGGTCCGCCCCAAGTTGGTGCTAATTTTCCCACTTCTTTTCTCGCTGGTATTGGGGAATGGTTCTTAACACATACTGGCCTTCTACAAAATTCCTAAGTTTTACTTTCTTGTTATACTCTCTGCCGACCGCGCCGGTAGTTTTCCATTTTCTCGTAGTGCGGTCTCTCTTCTTTCTTCGAGGTCATCAAGCTTTTCTAACATCATGTCCGTGGTGAGGTTCTTATCCCATGCTTCGTCTTTGTTGTGGGTAGTAGAACTTCCGTGGGGATTATCGCTCTTCTCCGTACGTGAGTAGAAATGGAGATTCCCCAGAGTCGTTCTTCGAGTTGTCATGTATGCCCACAGAATGTTGTGTAACTGTTCACACCATCGCCCTTTGTACTCGTCTAACTGTTTTTTGAGGATGAGCGCTAGGGTTTTGTTTGTGGCTTCCGCTTGTCCGTTTATCTGCGGGTATATAAGGGTGGACTTGTTTTTCCGAATTTTGAAGGTGTCGAACAGCAAGTCGATATTTTTTCCTTGTAGTTGTTGACCATTGTCGGAAACTATCTCATGGGGATGTCGAACCTGCAAATGATATTTTGAAATATGAAAGTGAAGACATCTGAATCACGAATCTCGCAAGTGCCTTGGCTTCTACCCACTTGTCAAGTAATCCGTAGCCACTATTAGGAATCTTCTTCTCCCGGTTCCTGATACAAGCGGGCCCACAATGTCGATTCCCCACCTTGCGAAGGGCCACGGACTGTCCACCGAATTCAACTTTTTGGGGGGCGTGGATTCTCCCGCCAAATCTTTGACATTCCTCACACCTTTTCGCCATTCTAGCCGCGTCTTGGATCATTGTTGGACAATAGTAACCCGCGTCTTTGCCTTATCTCGCAAGCGATCTCATTCCACTGTGATTTCCGCATCTCCTCTATGGATATCTTTCAAGATGCCGTGTCCTTCGGATCGGGACAAACAAAGGACGAAGTGGCCCTAGGAATGATTTTTTGTATAAGGTTCCGTCTCTTAGCTCATACATCCCCGCTCCGGATTGTATTTTCCTAGCTTGTTTGGTGTCCCGGGGTAGCTTCCCTTCTTGGAGGAAAGAATGGACTCCGAGTCTCCAATCTTCTTCCCGACTGTAATCGTCGTCCACGTCTGCTTGTTGCATTATATCGTCGTCTTGGAAGTCGTCGAATATGAGCTCTTCGATATCCTCATCAGACACATGCTCCATTGCGGACCTGCGTTGGTTACTCGCGCATATCTCATGAAGCTTGATGGATGGCTCGTACACTCTTGTCACCTTGATTGCTTTGACATCTTTGTTCTTGAGCATGGACGAAATATAAGCCAAGGCATCTGCGTGCATGAGTTCCTTCCTGCGCAGATGTCGGAACTTGATATTTGGTATTTGGCAAACCAACGTTTGTACCAAAGCCATGTATGCCATTAGTGTTTCGTCGTACACGTTGTATTCATAGCCTATATGCCTTATGATTAGCTGGGATTCGTTGGTCAACCGTACTTCTTGTATCCCCATCTCGATTATCAAGCGGAGGGCGTGGACCACTCCTTCGTATTCTACGATGTTATTTGTATGTCCTTCGAATTCCAACCTGAATGCGTGTACGACTCTATCCCATGTGGGTGTGGTGATAACGATGCCTAATCCAGCGCCTTCTCTATTTTTGGAGCCGTCTACGAAGACCTCCCATTGCCGTGGGTTCACTGGCTCAAGGATATCGTTTGGCTCCTTTTTGCTTTTCAATTTTCGGGGCGCCCGCGGCTCTCCATCCATGTATGCACACTTCTTCTTCGTTGTCCAGAGGTAGGTCTGCTAGGAAGTCCGCAAGTACTTGGGATTTCTGAGAGTGTTGAAGCTCATAGTGGATGCTGAATTGGTCGAGGTATGTGCTCCATTTTGCTATGCGTCCTACCTTTCCTGCCCCTTTGAGGATGGCTTCTAAGGGTGCTCGACACGGGATACGTATGTCATGCGTCAAGAAGTACATTCTCAGCTTCACGGTGGACCATACGATGGCCAAAATCAGTTGTTCGATTCTTGTGTAATTTCTTTCCGTGGAGTTCAGGGTTTTGCTGACATAGTATATTGGCTGTTCCTCCTTTGTGTGGGTCCTGACAAGTATTGTGCTTACTGCGTCATCGGTTGCTACGATGTACAACGCCAAAACTTCGTCAGGATCTAGTTTCGAAGGATAGGATCTCCGCTAGGTATTGATTGATGCCTAGGAAGGCTTCTTCGCATTCCGCAGTCCATTCAAATTTTGTTCCCTTCTTCAATATGTTGAAAAAGAACTTGCACTTATCCGAGGATCTCGAGATGAATCTTCCCAAAGCGGCTATGGATCCATTGAGCTTTTGTACTTCTTTTAGGTTCTTTGGGGATGGCATGTCTACTATGGCTCGGATTCTTGCGGGATCTACCTCAATGCCCCTTTTTGTCACCAGGTATCAGAGGAATTTTCCAGATGTTACTCCGAAGGTGCATTTCTCCGGGTTTACCTTCATGTTGTGCCCCTCATAGCTTCGAAGATGTCCCTCAAGTCTTGGTGATGGTTCTTCTTGAATCGCTTTTTATAAGCATATCATCAACGTAGACTTCTAAGGTAGTACCAATCCATGGCTTGAAAACAAAGATCGACCATCCTTTGGTATGTTTCTCCCTGCGTTCCGGAGTCCGAAGGGCATCCTTACGTAGCAATAGAGGCCGTGGGGTGTGTAAAATGATATATGTTGCTGGTCTTCTTCTGCTAAAAATAGTTGATTGTACCCGGCGTATCCGTCCATGAATGATAGCTCTTCGTATCCTTCTACCGCGTCGACCAGTTGATCGATACTGGGTAGTGGGTAGCTATCCTTGGGGCATGCTTTGTTCAAGTTGGTGAAGTCGATGCATATTCTGACCCCGCCATTCTTCTTTGGTACAATCACCATGTTAGAGATCCAGGTGGGATATTTGACTTCTCTTATGAAACCAGCCTCCAATAGCTTTCGCAATTCCGTTTCCACTGCTTTGTGATACTCCGTGGATACCTTTCGCACCTTCTGTCTTACCGGGGGTGTGCCAGGTTTAATGCGCATCTCATGTTGTACGATCTTTGGATCTATTCCTGGCATGTCAGATAGTTTCCAAGCGAAGACGTCCGCGTATTCTTTGAGCAGATTCACCAGAGAGGCTTCGCTTTCTTCATCCATCAGAGTTCCTATTTTGATCTTCTTCGGGCTCCCCTCTGTCCCGATGTTAACTTCCTTCACCGCCTCCAAGGATGTGAATGTGGGTTTTGGTTCCCCAAGGTGAGGAACTTTCTTTAATTGCTATTTGGCAGGCTCGGTTGTTTGTTCGTAGGGGCGTCCTGGTCAGCAATTGATGTTGATACTTCCGTGTTTCCTACGGAGTGCCCCTTGGATAAGCTTTTCCCTGAGATTTCTTCCAAGTATTCATCGATGGCTTTGTCCTTTGATATTGCTTTGTTTCGAGCCCTACGGGTTCTCCTTTTCTCGTCTTCCTCATTGTTGAGTTGCATATGCATTGCCTGGCATTCCTTCGTGGCATCTTGATCACCCTTAATCTCCATTACTCCTAGGGGGTAGGAAACCTAAGGTATTGATGGTAGGTAGCTGCGACCCCCTTAAGCTTGTGGATCCACCTCCGTCCAATAATGGCATTGTAGGGTGAAGGTGTGTCTACCACACTGAAACGAGCGTCAACTTTCATGGGGCCGGCGTCCACTTGCAGAACAATATCTCCGATAGGCTTCGTAGCCGTACCATTGAATCCGTGGATGGTATGGTGTGAGACCGAGAGTTGCTCGTCATTGAGCTCCATACGTTTGAAGGTATCGTAAAATATGACGTTTACGGAACTCCCCCCATCGATGAGGATTTTATTTATGTTGCATCCTGCAATTGGCAAGGTGAGGATCAGAGGATCGTTGTGGTCTTCCATGTCATCTTCAATGTCCTCAGCTTCAAAGGTTAGGGGTGCGTCCATCCATTCTTGATGATCTTCCACCTCTTTCCCCTCCAAATTGTAAAGCTCACAATAGTCCTCAAATTGTTTCCTCAGTCTTTTTCCTATCTCGAGCGTTAGGGTTGGTTCTTTATTCTCTCGAGCAGGATATAGTATTCACCGTGCGGTTGCCTTCTCGGTAATTGGACTTGTTTGCTGCGTTTGGCCCCGTCTTCTGGTGCAGTCTTTTCAACGTATTTCTTGAGATCCCCGCATCTATCGCTTTTGTATCACTATCTTGAGGTTTTTGCACTTCTCTGTTGGGTGCCCGTTGAAGCTGGAAATCACAGTACTCTTTGGACTTCTCCGATGGTGGTTGTTTCCCCCTTAGTCCAAGGCTAGTCTAAGTTTTCGCGATCCTTGATCTCCTTTAAGATGCGTGAGTATCTGGTATTGAGCTTCGTGTAGATTTGATCTTCGAACCTTCTACCATACCTTTTGTAGTCGTCTTTCGGATCCCTTTGGTAACTTTTAGATCTGCTTGCTTGTTCCGCGGAATTGGTACGTGGAGGTCGTTGAGCCTGCGCTCTTGGGTTCTCCCGTTGAATTTCTTCCAACCTTGCATGTTTTTCGATGATTATCCTCAAATCTCCCTCTGTGGCGGGGATGATACCGTGGATTTCGACAAACAATGGGCTCATCCTGTCCAGTCCCCATTTGTAATAATTAATACTTACTACGGGATATACCTGTCCTATGGCTTGACATATCTTGTGCCACCTATCCGTGTATTCCCGAATGGATTCCCTGTACTTGATTGCAAGCGAGAAGAGTTTGTCCATTCCGGTGTTGACGACCTTGTTATACATGTAGGTGGCCAAGAACTTTCGGTGAGCCGATCATACGAATCAATGGATCCTGGATTGAGGTTATCAAACCAGGATAGCGCGGATCCTTTCAGCCGGAAGGGAAATATATGCATAGTATAGCTTCATCATAGTCCCACCTGGCCATTACCCCGTTGTAATATCGTAGATGGACGCGGGATCCGCGGGACCCGTCGTAATATTCGAAGGATGGGACTGGACATTTCGCGGAATAGTAGCCGTAGCTAACTGGTGCGCTAGGGGTGTAGTACTAGCTTCTTTCATAACCTGTTATAGCCTTCTGCCTCCTTGCCTGGTCTTGATTTGGTTGATTTCTTCTAGCATTTCTGCACGAAGACTCTCCATCGCCAAATAGTGATCGTCTTGCATGGATGACTATGCCCTCTTCGTAGGCTGCAGCAACGTGTCCTCATCTTCGTCGTAGTAGTCCGAAGTCTCTGGGTGATAGTCTGGGTCAGACCTCCTATTGCTACGCGCACCTCTTCGGGGTATTCTTCTTTGGTTACCCGCGGGGGTGCTTTCGAGGATCGCTCTCCGGTCGCATTCTCGCATCGCATTTAGCCTCGTCTTGTTGATTCCCTAGCTCCGCGCTTTGGAGGATCTTTTCTCTCAATTGCTGATTTTCTTGGGCTAGTAAGGCCACCGCGTCAGCGTATGTCTTTTGATTCCTTTTTAGCTCTTCTAGATCCGCCCATATATGCGCAGACTGGTTTGATTCTTGACTTAGCGTTCTTGCATGAAGTTGGGCTTGTCCGTCGGAACCGGCGGGTATTAACTTCTTCCACCAGCCGCACAATGGGTTCTACCACCCCGTGGTATCCTGCTCGTAGTTGCGTATTTCTCCCATTAACCGGCGGCATCCCGTACGGAGGGTCTTGGATCACCGAGCCTACTGCTGCATGTTGGGGCTCATTAGGTCTGGCTGTAGCCATCGCTTTGGAGATGGTCACTTGAGAAGCTACCACTGTAGGTGACGCAGCCTTTGCCGCCGCAGCCTTCTTCGTGCTTCCATTGCAATGATGCCCGCTTCGAAAGTAATGCTTCTTCCACTCCGTTCGCGTCTTGCCCCCGGCCATGAGTCTTTCACCTGTCTGTTTGCTCCTTGTTATTATTGGCATAGTCCTAGGTGTCTCTTTTGATGGTACCTTCGATTTCCCTACGTCCTTGCTCTTTTCCATCGCAATATTCTGCAGATAGGTCACGAAGATAAAACGAGGCAAGATTCATGGGTTAGCTGTTAGTTCATGGTACCCACAAGTTGGATTTTTAGCGGCAAAGAATGCATTCAAACTACTGATCATGCGAATAGTATGAAAAAACGTGGGTAGATGTACCGACTCGATTGAAATAATGGGGTCCAAGGGTTGTTATGAGGCTACTAGTAGAAAATAAGTATATAAAAAAATAGTTAAAACATAAGTCCGTCGGTCCAGAGGTTATAAAACGCCCTGATCTATTGGTAGAAAATACATTGGTCACAAATATGTGCAAAAAGTAGCCCAAAACACAGATATCCGGTTAAAAGTCGTAAGAGGCCCAGCTCTGTGAGTAGAAAATACAAAGAACATAGATATGATGCGAAAAATGAGTTTAAAACGCATATTTGTTTATAAAATCACAGAGAAAGATAAATCTTTTGATCGGGACAAAAATCCCTGTTTCTAGCGCCAAATTGTGAACACGAAGACTACGTAATGGTGCCAACATGTCCACAACCAAACTACGCATGGACGGGGTGCATGCATTAAGGTATGAATATAGTGCAAGATGCCTAGATAGATGTTGATTCATTGATTCCAAACCCCGCGGGTTTGTCATGATCTTGTCAACATCTACCATTATAGATCTATGAAAACACATGGATATGAGAATATACCAATACAAAAATGTAAATGAGACAACTATTTATGTGGTTCAGCTCTAAGGCCTACATCCACATGTGTCCTGGGGAGATTTCACTATGTGGTAAACGATTACAAGAACAATCGAAAGACTTTCGGTCTCTCTGGAACCCGAAGACTCATGCTCATACTTACTTCTCACTGATCTCCCCTTCTCTCTTTCTTCCTAAATTGCTCGACCCCCCCACATGTAACAAGAAGGGTCATATATATAGATAATCTACGTGGGACCCTTAGAAAAGAGTTGTTGTAATCTTATCTTCTTGTGTTTTGTGCACAGTCCGCGGACCTCTTGGTCATCCCGCGGCTTCTATGCTTTCTAAGATCCTCACGCTGACCAATCTCTGTCTCCTTCGTTAGTTAGTTGTTGCGTGCCCTCTGAGCAGTACTAAATGCAAGTGGTTGGGGCGGTCCAGTCCGCGGAATGTGGTGTCAGTTTCCCTGTCATGCCTGTGTACCATTCATCTTTATGACGTGGCCTCCACGTGGGCTTTCTAGTGCACGTGGCGAGGGAGATACATAAGTGTACTTACAGGAAAGATGAGAGATAAAGATGAAAGAGGATGTCTTCATTTTGCTGATGCAGGAGGAAGTTTAGAAGTTTGCAAATATTTGATTGAGACGTTGAAACTTGATGTGGATCCCAAAGATGAACATGGTATTATATTATGAAGAGATTTAGTCTTGTCAATGTCATATTTCCTTGTGTGATTTCAATTGTTTTTTATGCAGATAAATTTGCTACTGTAACTATTAAATATATATTCTTCTTGTTGTATCTATTTTGCAGGTCACACACCCTTGTATCATGCAGCTATAAAAGGATGTTTGAAAACAGTTCGATATCTTCTTGAAAGGGGTGCCAATGCTGATGCAGCAACTGATACGAATTACACTCCTTTACACTGTGCTGCAAAGATAGGTACTCCCTCTCTAAATGGTTCCGGCTTCTGTTAGATTCTAGGTTGATCTTCACCGGTGTCCGTAAGTCTAAACATGTTGTCCCACCTTACAATTTAATTGTACCTTTTATATTACAGTTAATAAGAATTTATTATTTGGAAACTATTGTGACTGCATTAAAAACTTCACTGGTGTGAATTTTGTGGACACACTGGCCTACTGGAGTGGAGGATGTACCTCATTGCATGAATTAAGTTTTAGTGCATGTATGTGATCTCCATACTAGTAGACCTAGCTACATGCTATTAGCCATTACGTGTTAAGGAGGCACAACGCTGTCCTATTTGTTGGGTCAGATAAATCATAACCAACCAAATGGATATCATTATCATAGTAAAATAATGACTTCTTCGACTGGCTGGATGGTCATTCTACTAGTGAGCCATCCTGATTTGTTGGTCTAGGAATATCCTAGTCCCAACTTTACACAAGGTTTTGGTTGTTCAAACCCACATGAATTATATTAAATGCCTTCCAAAGATTCAGCAGACAGGGATAATACTCCATCTTGGTGTAGTTTTCATTAGACCTGTGTAAAGACTAAACTTCCTCAAAGTATGTTATGAAGTCTGAATACCAATAAGATGTTTCTTAACTTCTTACCAGATATATTGATATATTCGAACGTATGAGTAAGCATGCGGTTCTTGTGAGATTATGTGCATGTAATACAAAGATAATGACCTTGTTACTTTCAAGGGGTGCACGCGTTGATGTTGCAAGTAGGACTGGCACTGCCCTTCAAAGGGCTGCTAGTTGTGGTCATCGAGGTGTCGTTAAAGTGTTGTTGGATCACAGTGCAAATGTAAGTTGGGTTCTTCTGCTGGTGTTAAACAGTTTTTGACTGTAAGGTAGTCGATATTTAGAATGTCAGCTTCAAAACATACCAATTTACCAACTTCCTCTTTCTCTAACCTTATATGAAGTTTATTTTTAATTGTAAAAATTATTAGGACAGTTATCTCTATTTAAGAGCAGCTTATGGTACCTGCTTATACTTAACTAAAGTGAAATTTTACAGACTTTCTTTTACTATGCAGCCCAATGTTGTTACCTCTCAGGGTATGCTTAGACCACTATTGTCGGTGATTCTTGGCAAGTCATGGGAAACTATGGAACTTCTACTACAAGTTACAAAATTTCTAAACCTTCTGGTGGCACAATGTTTTATTGTTTACTTAAACCAAGGCAAGTTTTGGAAGTTGTAGCTCTATTTTCCTTCATAAGTTAGAAGGGGCAACTACGATTTGTGTTCTGATATGTTTGTGTGCGAGTTTGTATCGTTGAGAATTTTCACCATCTTCTTTTTTTACTAGTATCTATCCGGGTTTACCTCATTGTATTAATCCTGGTTTACAATCCCAATCTCTGGCACCGCAACCCACAAAATCTGCATTGATATTAACGTTTGACCAATTAGTTATTAATTCTGCATTAATGCTAATTTATAAACCTAATCCCTGGCACTGCAACCAACAAAGTTTGCAAACATTTGGCAACTACGTGATATTATGGCGATCAACGATCTTAAATTTCAGAGTTGACTATTTAATTTCCAACTGAAAAAGTTGATGTAAAAAAATTCCAGTTTTAAATTCTTTTTCCGAAACGGTGTCTCAGTTACTTTTTATTTTTTATTTTTTGTATCAGTAGGTCGTCATCGCTTAATTAGTTTCTCACAGATGAGGCCTGTCATTAGTTGTGCTTTTCTTATTTGACCTTGTAGAAAGCCGTTTCTATGTGGTCCACCTCAATGAGGTTAATTGGTTATAGCGTTTCTCTGGTTAACCTGGTGTCGAGGCATAAACATGTCTGCTTTTTGTGAATAAAGCTAGCAGTTCTACCCTGAGTGTTACTCTTATTTATTTTTATGAGATGCTAACAAGACCAGTTACTAAAATTTGTGGTCAGCCAGTCTATTCTTTTTTTCTTCTTACTACATGGTATCTTTTGTCAAGTTCTTCAGGTATTAGTGAACTGTTTCCATTGTATGTGCAACTAGACTTGTCCAATTCCTTTTCTTTTTCTAGTACTTTTTTATGCCTGATCATTCATCTCTCTTATATTATATTTTCTTGTTGTTCAATCTCTTAGTATTATTATGAAATTCTGAACAGAAAGTTAGAAACCAAAATGTTAGTATGGACTATGGAGCCATATTATTCTTATGGACCATAATAGCGGGGTCATAATTCTGCAGTTTTGGAAACACAATCAGGCTTACTACTTGCATTCTCGAAACTACGTGTTTCTGTAATCTTTTCACATCCCATTATCCCATATAATTATCTCCAAAATAGTTTTCTGATTTCATTGGGCAAGTCTGTTTAGATAGTAGCTTTCTGTAAGCTCTCTAAGACCTTTGCTCATCTCTTCTTGTATCTTTCGAGGGTTGTTTGTTGGCATCCTTTCTTATCTATTCTGGTTTTTGCCTTTTCTGAACTATCTCCAGAATGTATAATATATATATATATGAACCTTTCATAGCTTTTGTGTCCTGGAACATGTAATAAATTTTATTATTCTCATATATATATAAAGTGATACTGACCCAAATGATGTATCATGTGGAAGTACACCTTTGATATTTGCAGCAAGGAATGGACGTGTAGATGATATCAAGCGCTGAATGATCCAAATTATGCAATGAATGTACGGATGTATTTAGCTTTAATTTTTTGCTCAGTGTTTTGCTCAATGTTTCTTCAAATTTTGGCATCTGTTTCATATCTAAGTATGAGGATTAGTTCATACAACTTATTCATATTTAAGTACGTTTTGTCTCCACATATAGCTGAGTATGCAGGTCCATGCACCTTCTTCATGAGTTTTGTACCTGATCACTAGTGTGAGGATTAGTTCTTTGCCTGTGTTTGATTCCTTTGATAGTTAATGTTCCTAGTCTATTTCATATCTATGTCAAGGCTATCGAAGCAAATATTTTATAAGATTTCACAACTGCTTTGAACCTTATTGCATTAGAACTATAAGTAGCATGTTTGTTCAGTACAAAATTTCTTGCTATGTGACATCCAGTTTCTTATCTAATTTGGTTATGTTTCGTCACAGTGTAATGACAAGATTATAAATTGCCGCTATTGAGTGCAACCATCCAATTGTTCGGGTTCTTTTTCCTGTGACATCTCGCATTCCAACTTATCCTGATTGGAGCATTGGTGGACTAATGAAGGATGTAAATTCTGCTGCAAACAAAACGCAGGTATGGAGTTTATATCATATGTGCCCAATGTGTTTTCTAACTTGGTTTCGTTTCCTTTCACGATTACTTAGCATATGGGCTCTTCTATCTTCTTTTCGTATTAGTAAAAATCATTGACAGCTTCATCTTTCCCATCCACCAGTTCTTCTACCTCTAGGGGGCTTCCCTTCTTTTTCGCCTCCACTATGAGTTAACATGTTTGTAATCCTACTTTTTGTGAACCCCCAGGTTACTAAAAAAATAATAATAAGCCATTATACCAATGTTCTTGGAAGCAATTATGACGCCATAAAAAATTGATCATAACTACATACTAGTCTTGCTATGTGGTATTGCCTCTACTAGTCAACTACCTGTGGAGCATGCAGGAGAGTTTGAGGCTTGTTTACTTCATAAGTTTTTTACAAAACATTGAAGTTCTTGAACTATTTATTGTCTCTCACAAAATAATTTGTATACACAAATTCTAAACAACATGCACACATGCTAGCTTGAGTTGTTAGCATGCCAGGTCAGCTATTGTTGTTACTAGACAAGCCAACTTGTTTGAAGCATCTAGTTATGGTGCACCATACTAATTTCTATCATCTCATATATCATATGCATGTATGCATTCACGACTAATTCTGTAGGTTTATAAAAAATCTGATGTGTATTCATGAAAAAATTGGAAAAATTTTGGCAGAGGGTAGTCCATGCCGAGGAGAAATTCCATCAGGCAAAATCGAAAGGAAGAGATGCATTCCATGGAGAACAGTATCTTATGGCAGCTCATTGGTTTCAAGAGGTAGTTTTCATTCTATGAAATCCTTTGCACTTTATGCAGCTGTCAGATATCCATAATGATTATTGGACAAGAATCTATACAGCTTATAAGTTCTGTTGCTAGATGTTATTTGGTATTTTAATTATGAGTAATTTGGACATTTTTTTCCTTGCGTTTTACTTATATACTCTTTGATCAAGACGAGTTAGTATTCCGACCTTCCTTCATCTTTGTGGCATGTATGTATGTGTAAATTAGCAATGGTAACTCATTAGATTAACACGAAGTATAATTCTTTGCTTCATCACTGAACTGCGCACTTTCATGTAAACATACGAGCATCTAGGGTGTGGATAACTTTTTATTTGTGTGCATTTCTTTTATATCTGGTGATTTTCATTTATCATTCTTTTAATGATCTCGAATTTTACAATTAAAATTTTGAGTCTTGTGTTTGGTGTCTTCCTCTAGTTCTTTTGATTGATTTTGACATCTAATTATATGACAATGACCGTGGATACTTTTGATATACTGAGTTGATTACTCAACATATTTCCTTTTTTGTTGATTACTTTGATGATTTAGTCTTTTTTGTAATGGAAACACAGGCCTTGGCTATTTCTCCAAAAGATGCAGCTGTATTATCCAACTTGAGTGCCTGTTATGCATGTATGGATGATGGAATAGAAGCGCTTGACTATGCCACTAAATGCATGTATGAAAGGCCTGAATGGCCTAAGGCTCACTATAGGATGGGTGTCGCACTCAATATACTGAAAGTATGTACCTTCCCGCTATTTCCTTACTCCAGTAGGCAATAAACAATATCCCTTTTCAACTTTCTGCTTGATTTTTTTGTCAGAGGTCCGATGATGCATCACTTGCCTTCAAGAAGGGTGTGATGCTCGACCCGGAAAACAAAGAGCTTATAGATGCGTACATGTAAAGTTTTTATACCTTCATCTCCAACTTCAAGAACCCTGATATGATATTTTCCAGCTTTACTGATCTAGTTTGTTTCATACTAATATAGTTTTGTATCTTTAACAGGGAAGCTATCATGTCTAGAATGACCTATCTCCAAGAGTCCAAAGTGTAAGAAGATAACTGAAAAATGTGGAGATGAAAGCATTAAAATGACGAGAAGATATTCACATGGGAACAAATTCTGTAAATGAAGTATTCTAGAAGACATTAGTTGGTAGCTGAAGTATACTGCTAGTTTATAAAGGATGATAAAAGTTTAATCAAACTAACCCAAATATGATCTGACGAATTTCATCTTTTGAATTCCTAAGTTTGTGATTTGGGTGCCACTTACCACTGAGGAGTGACATGTTGGACATATGATATGTGGTTTATGAATTCTTTTAATCCTTACGAAGGTTAAAACTTTTGATGTGCAAGTTTAGTTGGTACCACGTATCAGTTTGCATTTCCCCGTGATACTGACTGCAGCTTCCCTTGGCTTTTTTTTTTTTAGCCGGGGAAGCAAGTACCGGAAATTTGTAGTACCCTAAGAATTAGAAACCTAGATGATGATGATGATGATGATGAATTGAAACTTAGGTTATTCCCTTTTGCCTTGAGAGATAAAATCCAAATCTTGGCTATATAGTTCGACTGCTTACCCATTTAATCCTCAACTTCATAGTTCTATAACTTTCCTAAACATTTGTAAGAAGTGGATAGATACAAAGAACTTCAACTTCATAGTTCTATAACTTTCCTAGACATTTGTAAGGAGTGGATTGATACAAAGAACACCATTATACCTGTAGAAATTGCACTGACCAAAGCATGGTTCATATGGAAGGAGAGATGCAACCTAGTTTTTGACAATAAACAACATACAAGTACATAATTAGGTACTGAAATACATAGATACTTAGAATTCTGGTACAAGGATCATCCTCTACTAAATCAAGTTAAAATAGGAAACAATTTGATCCCTATCCGGAATCCTCCTAAGAGATTTCAGCTAAAATTAAATATTGATGCATCTTGGACCTCCGCTAATTTACCTGCAGGTTTCTCTTTAATTCTTAGAAGTGATGCAGGAACTCTTGAACAAGGAATAGCACGAGCTTTCACAACCTCTACCCCTGAAGAAGCGGAAGAACTAGGTCTGTTGCAGGGAGCTAAATGGGCGGCAAAAATTGGCTTGTCAAATTTCCCAATAGAGGGTGACTGCAAAAATCTTTTTGATTACCTTAACAGGATTAAATCTTCATTAGAATGGCAGAGTATATCCATACTAGAAGATGCTATCAATGAACTCAAGGCTTGTAATAACCTTTTAGGTTTTTATTTTATACCGAGAACAACTAATAATGTAGCTGACTTAATGGCCAAAGAAGCCAAAAACTTCAGATCAATTCTCAATTGGAGAACAGAACCTCCTGAATGTATTAGAGTAGCTTTAGAAATAGATAAATCAAATGCTAGGGTCGATCCTTCGGGCCCAACATTAGATGGATCTACTCATCATACTGTACGGGTGACTTTTTTTTTGTTGAAAATTAGACATCTTATAAAAACAACTAGATGATTAAAAGCTCATTAGAGTTTGCCCTGAACAGGGATATATCTCCAATAAGCTCCCAAAACACCCACTTCAAAGGAAAAACATAAAAAGTGATTTCAAAAAAATTGGGACTTATAAATGTTGCCTCATTAAAACCTTGACCAGGAAAACCCAAGGTGGGAAGAATCTGAGGAATGAAAGAGTACAACTGTCCAAAAAGATTAATAGAAATAAAACTAACTACAAAGATAAAAATACAATCATAATTCTTCAGGATCATAGGAAATCTTAGTGCTCCATCGGTACTCAATGAGCTGTCTTCTATTGATGGCAATATGTATGTCGCCACAAGTAAGTTGTGGAAGTTGAGCGTCTTCACTCGCGATAGAACTATCAAGGTGTGGTCCTGAGCCCTTTTATCAATATAGAGACTAATAGAAGTGTCACGATGGCTTGTACATGATAAGGAATTCGTCCTTTTGGAGATTGAGAATGACAGTTTAGATTTTTCTGCAATCAAGAACTTATAAAATGAGAAATGTAACTCTGAAGAGATACAAGTAGATAAGTCGCGATTTATAAAATCGGACCAAGACAATACATAACCAACTATGATTTCAACATCATGTTGTTTCACAAGAGCATTCATAAAACCTAGAAAAGAAGAATTATTCATGTATAGTAAGCTAAAAATTGATACTATAAGAAGATAAATGACTTGAAAACCCAGTAATAGAGCTACTAACACAATAAGTAAAAACCTAAGAATCAAATGATCCCACTAACTTACCTTACCAGCAAATTGAAACTAAAGGTGATAAGATAGAGAGTTAGAGACTTAACAGAGCTAAGTATTTACAAAAATGATAAACTAAAGAGGGTATACCGAAACAAGTGAAAGATATGAATTCCCAAACTAGCAAACTTATTAGACTACCTTAAAAGAAAAATCTCCTTCCCAAAACAGTATAGAAAGACAAAATAATCCTAAATAAGTGAAAAACAAAACAATCCTAAAAGAAAAGAACTCCTGAATTTAAAACAGACTCAAAAACAATAAACACATATGTAGATAAAGATATAAAATGGATTCAAATTTGATCACGTACTAGTATACTACTTTACCAAGAAATGCAAGCTTCTAATCAAGGAAACAACCAGGAAAACAAAAGCAATCGCAGAATACTAAATAACTATCTAACATCATATCTAACAAAAGCAATCCTAAAGGAATTAATGGATATTGCAACATCCGAATCTAGTGAACCTGAATAGTATACATTAGAAGCAATACAACAAATGGAAACTAAATCAAAAAGTTTCACAAATCAAAATGCTAGAGAAAAGAATGGAAGGGAAGGCCCCTGCAAAGCCAACAAAACTATAGATCTGTCTTGGAACTTATTTTTTCTTCTTGTAGATAAAATTATCCCCTTAAATCTGAGAAAAAAATAGTCATGTCCTTCAATAATCAAAAACCAAGACTCTGGCAAGTCCGGAAATTTCCTTTGCTTTCACACCAAAAGTAGAAATCACCCTCGAATCACCCGAACAAAATTAAATCTAGAGCACAAGAAAGATGGAAAGGAAAATCAAGAATTTTTTTTAAAGCAACAAGCCTTTGGATTAGTCGAAACAGTGGAGCCAATGTGTAGATCTGGGTTTCTTAAGGCAAAATGTGATGCTCAAAAGCCAAAATCTAAAAAAAAGACCTAGCAAACATAATGGAAACAAATGAGATGAACCTATATCAAGGGAAAGACACAACAACGAGTCGCAGGGATTCCAGATCACAAAATTTAATAAGAAACTATAGCAAAAACAGACACAAAAACAAAGTAAAACATCAATTTGAAACTATATCTACGGATGGTGCAACAAAATATACATACCACTACCAAATCTATTTATGCTAAAAAACTTACCAAATCCATATTTTGAAAACAAACATAGAGAAAGAGGAAAAAACATGACAAGAAAAGGGATTTTTGTTTTTAATCTAAGATCTTTAAAAGGATATAAAAGTTGCGTCAATATGATCAGAATCAGTATTGAGACCTAAATGTATACATTTTTTTGCTTTTTAGTACCACAAAATAGCAATCCGATACGATCATCATCAGTATTGGGCCATAAGAATTTGTTATAACCATTTAGAAACTTAAGAAAATCTAGACACTCCAATACGATCAGTATCAATATTGAATGCCCCCCCCTTTTTTTTCGCTGTACGGGTGACTTACTCCCCAAGTTAGTCTTTTGAATGCATTATTAACTTACAAAAAAAAAAAAAGTTCGTCTGCTGAGTCAATTGAAACCTATGACCAACTTTGAGTTGTCTTTTTACAAAAGTTTTTATTAGAACGTAAATCTGCACATTTACCCAACAAGAGGGAGAATCTTTATATGAGTGTTAATCGTTTTTCCGGTACTTATTTTCTTGCTATCCAATCGTTCTTTTATATACCGGTTCATTAGAAAAAAAGACGAAAAGGTTATAGCATAGTTAGGGAAATTATATGGCAATCAACAAATATTTTTTGTTGTTGAGCCAAATGGATGAACAAACACGTGAATAAACTAATAAGCGCTGGGTCCCACTAATAACCCAATTAAAAAAATAATAATAAAATAAATCCTAAATATAATAACCTAGATTTGGAGAGAGAAAGTGGGAGGGGCTAACATCATACCCCAGCGTTTCTTCCTCACACGCTGGAGATTTTGCTTTAATCACCCGGTTCTCTATCAAGCGCGTGTGAGATCTTCTTCCTCACTCAACAAGCCATCAATTTTGTTGATTTGCCCATCCGTTTTTCATGTTTGTTGAGTCCATAGTGGGATAAAATGAACAAACTTCATGTTCATTTAGTCATAGGAACTGCTCTTAGCTCGAGAAATTATCAATTTCTCATTGTTCGTCACATCAATATCTGGAGATGATTTTATCTTCTTGGTGTGTTTTTTTTGTGAGAAAATCCAGTTTGAGTAAGAAATCCAAGGTAGGCTAAAGCCAAACCAATCCATGGATCGAAGTTTGAAAAAAAACCTGGCCAAATTTGGGTATAAACAGATTAATTGGGATATATATATTTTGTTCCCATCCAAGGTAGTGTGTTAAGAGGTGTCTGAAAGATGTTAAAAGACCAAATTACCCTTGTTATCAATACCCTACCGACTGAAACTTGGTTTTGAAAATTTTCAAAACCCATTCACCCTATGAGGTTTATCTGTGATGAAATCGAAAATCAAAACAAAACTAAAAAAAATCAAAAATCAAAACCAAACCAAAAAAAAAATGGCTACGGGATTGGGTATGATTTTGTACCCAATCTCAAACCGAGTACAAATCTATACGCGGTTTGAGATTGGGTGCAAAAACATACCCAATCTCAAATCCCGTACGATCCCACAAGTCGGTAGGGTGTTTTTTTGGTGATCTTGCCGACTATTATAGTCGGCAAGGTGTTTTTTTGTTGACCTTGCCGACTTTTTCGTTTCCGAAATTAGCATTTACAGGGTCGTCAAGGTATTCATCCTTATACCTTGTCGACTGTAGTTTAGTCGAAAATTTATGAAATTAATACCTTGCAGACTAATCATGCATTTGTAACATCTTTCTATATATGTCAAAAATCCTATAGTCAGTAAGGTATTTTTTGTCGACCTTGCCGACTATAAGGTAGCCAACAAGGTAAACAATCAATAAGATGCCGACTAGTGAAACATTTACAACAGTCTCCAGTGTGTCACAAATAATAAAGTCTGCATCTTCTTCATTCACCGACCTCGCTGGCCGGATATAGTCGGCATGTTATTGATCCGTAGACCTTGCCGGCCAGATATAATCGGCATGTTATTCATCCGTAGACCTTGCCAACCAGATATAGTCGTCATGTTCTTCATCCGTAGACCTTTCCGGCCGAATTTTCACAAAATTCAGAACTGGTGTTGATTGAACTCATGGGATAAAAGTTTTAATCTACTCAATTAATACATCTAATCTCAACTAATTAAGCTAATCAATTTTTTTAGTGTTAATTATATTAGCCGTTTAGAAAATACATGGTTAAGGGGTAGTTTTTTTTACTTCAAAATGACATATGGTCAAATTCAAAATTAAAAATTACCCATGAAATGCTTTCTCCCCTCTCTCCTTTCTCCCTCCTCGGTTCACTCCCGTCCGTCGGCCAAAAGTAGCCATTTTTCTTTGTCTCTTTCTCTCAACGGTCATTTCCCACCGGACTTCTTGCCGTAATTTCATCCAATGTAAAGTTTCTTCATCACCTAAGTTCGAATGACTACTTCAAATCATCCTCATCAATGCTACTGCAATTCCATTAATCACATCAATCTCATACTCAACACAATCACATAACATGAGATGAAGATCGTCACACACATTACACATAACACAAACTTCACTCGAATCACTAATGTCACAAGTCTGGAAGATGGAATTTCCCCTTCCAAGAAGAATTTTCATTATGCATTCTCTATCAAAGATCAATTCACAGAAGACGTCTATCTGGAAGCTAGAATTTCCCTTTCCATAAATTTCCTCAATTACAAAGAGACTAAGAAATCACCCCCCCCCTGAAAAATATAACACAACTCCCAATTGTCTGTAACAATCACAAATTTTCTAATACAAAATTTTCCGTTCTAGTCCTGCTTGAAGATTGCAATTTCACAAGATTTGGTCTCAGAAGATTCCAATAAGCATCGGCAGTAACATTTACAACATTCCATTAGACTCCTGCTCAATCCCTTGGTATCAGACTACCTACAGTGACATTACTCTACAAGTTTTTCAATCCTATATGAAGAAGTTAGGCTATAAGATTACATGGGTGAGTTCATTGGATACTGCTTTTCCAAGTCATGGTATGTCTTTCTCCATAATCCTACCTTATCTCTATTTCCCTTCTCAGTCCTGGTTTGTCTTTCTCTATTGCTATTGTGTGATCACCCTAAGGACCAAGTTTTCTCTAAATTTCACTTTCTATCATCTAAAAAGCCTTCATACTATTACCACTATTAATCTTAGACATATTAGATTGGACAGGTCTACCTTCAGGATTATTTGCATTACTAATCTAAACAACCTAAGAAAGCAGTACAATGTTCCCTTAAGCAATCATAATTTCAACATTAGCAAAATTAACATGATAAAACCCAGGAAACCACAGTTTGATCTCAAACCCATAACCATTTTTAACACCAAAAAAGTAAACATTAACCTGATTCACAAGTTAACCCAAAATAAAATTTTAGTTTTATGCATTCAACATAACCATCACATCCCTCAGAGCTATGCCTTGAACTCTACCTTGTTAGACATAATCTGCATATCCAGATGCACTTGTAGCTCCCTTTGCAGGCACTGGTGTAGCGGATCATGAAACTGGTGCAGTGAATTTAGGCTATGGTATAGGCAAAGGATCATCTGCTGGTACATCTTGAGGCGGAGTCACCTCTCCCAGACCTGCATTAGCTATCACATCAACATCTGCAGACATCTGTCTTATTTCAGGTGCAAGCATAAATAAATTCGGGAAGATAACTACATCAACAGGGAGAGGGATGGAATCATTCTCATGAATTTGGGATTTGACACACTCAGGAACTGGTGCTGCAAAAAATCCTTGTTGTGCACCTCCACAAACAATACGATGATCTCCTACCAGAACCACTCCCTCATTGACAATGAATCGGCCTCGACGGGGATGCAGTGCATACACCAACCATCCATCTTTAACTCCCCAAAGTTGATCTCCAGTAGGATTAGAAGGACCTCTATGTTGATTCTGGCTTCCACCTCCAGTATCAGCCTGCTTATGCTCATCATTCCCATACCCACCACCTATAACTTCATCACCAGTTCCAATACCACTTCCACCCTAATGCATGCTTCTCTGCAGCTTGCCACCAACCCCATCCGGAGAAGTTATGCTTCTACCAACTGCATCTTCCTATCAGATTGGTGGGAAAAACAATTATTATTGTTACCCTACATCAGTCTTTTATTAGTAAATAACAAAGCTTACTTTTGCATTTCTACCTATCAAACACCTATAATTAACATCTTACTCTCTAATACCATCATTCATTACCTGGATTTTGGGATTACACAAGCTAGGCTTCTTATCTTCTTGAATACCTTTAGGAGATTGATGTTCCTTCGTCTTCCTATTGGAATCCAATTCCTGATTCATAGTTTGAAGTTTTCTCGACATCAAAAAACTATATTCTTGATTGATTCTGATTGGAAACAACTGTCTGAGAAACCGAAAGTATTGCTTCCTATTTTGCTTTTACCATGGCTGGGAAGAGCAACAGTCTTCTCATCACAATCGTTAATCACATCTTGTGGTATTATGATCCATTTTTATAGAGATTGGTATAACTTGATTTTACAAAGTGGCAAGCCTACTGGCTATTTACAATGGGATAGTAAAAGTAACTACATCTTATTGGCTCATGCGAAGCGGAATCAAACAATTGGCAGTTACAAAACTCCCACAATATCGGGTCGGATTTTAGATACACTTAAATGGTATATTCTCTTGAGATTTGACCCACTTGGGGATCCATTTCAACTTAGCAAAGTGTTACATACAACTCTGACTCAGCTCCTTACTCCCCACCCACCGCCTCAGATGCAAGCTGAGTCGTCTTCTCTTTGGGCTTCAAATTCTTGCACATTGGGCGAACCCATAAATCTTTGGTGGCAGTCGCACAATACCTCAAATTTTGGCACGATAAGGGGATGCAGAAACGAGGTAGATTTGAAATCATCACACTTCGTGACAACCATCAAACACAGCAAACTGGTAACAACTCTTCAACCTCTCTTAAATTTAGATTTCCCTAACACTCTGGTGCCCAGTGGTGTTATATTTGACAAGTCAAGATCCAAAATGCCTTTATCCAGGGTCGACCAAGTCAACAAGTCCTTATAAGACCGCAAAAACCACAAGTACAACTACTATAGTATCTCCATTGCAATGGTTATCCACTTCAGTTACGACAAGGCTCAATGCCATCCCGTGAAAAACTTTCAAATTAAATCTAGTCACATTAACATCACCCTCAATGTCTTGTTTCTTTCCTATACTACCTCAAGTGAACATAACCTTCATACCTCCTTCATTCTCTGGTATCTTAAACTCAGGTTAATGGCCTCCTTCTTCAATTCCAATCCATCATCCATTGAGAATATGGTGAAGAAAATGAATACAACCTTAACCATTCCTGAGGATTTGTTTCCAAAAGTCTTCATCAACTCTGAGAATATCAAAACCAAGCAAGTCCAATATTGGAAAGGATGTTTCATTGGTAAACTTTGCAGCTATATCTATTTCCAAACATCCAAAGTTAGTAACTTCATCAACGATAACTGGGAAATGATCAGCAGAATTGAGGTTAAAGTTTGGAATCGAAGAAGAAATTTCTACATTATCAGAACTACTCATGAAGAAGACTACTCAACCTTGAGGAATGGAGGCACTAAAGGGGTGTTTGACAAGCTGATGGTTCTAGTGGGAGTCCCTACTAATGGTCCTGAGCTCATTGATGAAGAACTATTCTCTAAAGTTATGATCTGGCTCCTAGTGAAGAGAATCCCAACTCATATAATTCCAAATATACCAAACATCATAAGACCAATTGGTGTCTATCAGGGATCCAAAAAACCTTATGGTAGAGACAGTTTTGAAAAAAATGTAGAAGTTAAAGTTACAATCAATGTAACTAAATCTCTCAAGTTTGGAATAAAAGCCTTTGAAACTCCTACCTTGTCTCACTGGTTGGAGTGTGCCTATGCTCTCAATGGTATCGAATTCTGCAAAGTTTGTAGAATTCTTGATCATCCAAGCCCCTCTTGTCCCTCACCTCCAAACCAAAACAACCTTGTCTATCACCACCTCCTAACCCCTCAGCCAGCCCCTCCACTTATAACTCCTAGACAAAAAATAGTTTAAACTGGAAATGATATCATTCACAGACACTACTCAGACGCAGATGCAACTGCTGAGTTTGAAGTAAAAATGAAGATTGCGAAAAGATTGGAGCTTGAAAAGTCTATTGAAAATTTTGCTTCCACTTCAAATAAACATATCACCTTTGTAGCACAACTATCTTCTTCCAAAGATAATGTCTCTCCACACCCAGATGTCTTAGCATGCCAAATCAGAAACAAAAGGTTGGATTTAGCAAAAAAGATAGTTGGATTATACAAGAAAAAACTTCCAAAGTGGAAAGTTGCTGCAAGAACAACATCCAACAATAACAACACTCAAATCAAGAATGATGAGGAATCTGCTGCTGCAGACCCTTGTTGCTGCTGAACAAATTTTCCCAGTCACCAATACTCCAAAACATTTCCCTTTTAATTCTCTACCTACTTTGGCTCAAATCAAAGCAAACATGGAAGATGAAGCAAAATAGAAAAAGAATATTTCCTGGAAGGCTAAGAAAAATGATCATAACTTTGAGAAGCTAGATGACACTTCACTCAATACCTCCTCTGGTTATTCCTTGGATACCAAGAGAAATAAGACCATTCTAAATAAAGAAAATACTACTCCCAATAGCATGGAAATGGCAAGCATGAAGAGATACAAAGAACTGAATGATACAACCTAGGAGTAGAAGGACACCCCCTACTCCTCTGGCTAATGGCATTTTGGATTGCTCTACTGCTGGCACAATGGTATATACCCTCAACTCTTTCACTTATTTCCTTTTAAAAACTCATATTATGGCTTACATGGTAATTTCCCATTTTTTTAAGCATTATGATAATATCACAAGAATGCTTACCTCTAAGTACCCAGCAATGTCCTACTTTTGGAAATTATTTACTTCTTTAACATAGAATTGCCAAGGGTTGGGCACTAGGGATGCTAAAAGATACCTTAATGATATGCTCAATAAGCTAAATCCTGACATTATTTTCTTATCTGAAACTAGACTAAAGAGTGATAAACTCAAGAAAACCATGAATGAATTATGAATCAGCAACTTCTGGTATGTAAATCTAGGTGGAGCAAGTGGCGCTGCAGGTGAATTAACATTAATTTGGAAAATCAATGTTTCTCTAGAGATATTAGATTGCTCAATTAACCATATTAATGCTAAAATCAACATTGTCAATAGCCCTATTTGGTTATTTAGAGGGTACTATGGTAACTCTTATAACACCACTTCCAAGCTCCACTCTTGGCAAAAGCTTGAAATTAATGATGTCTCCAATAAGTTACCTTGGATGGTAATTGGGGACCTTAATTTGGTTCTCCATGATACTGAAAAATTTAGCACACATCCCATAGATGCTAATGAAGCCTCCATATTCAATGAAAATAAAGATTCTTAATATATATCTTATTGATCTTGGCTTCACTAGCTGTCTTTTCACTTGGTCAAATAAAAGAAAGGGCTTTGCTCTTACTGAACAAAGATTGGACAGAGGCTTAGATAATGATGATTGGCTTGTTATTTTTCCAAACACCACTATTACTAATTTGTTGGCCATTGGGTCTGATCACCATCATATCTTACTTAACTCAAATCCTCACTGGAAAAATGGTAAGATTCCTTTCAAAAAAATTAGCCCATGGTTAGATCATGAAGATTGCAGGAAAATTATTGTTGAATGCTGGAAAAAATATACCCCTGGCTCAAGTGCTTTCTCTATAGCTAGAAAGCTTAAAGACATAAAGCTGCAAATCAGAGTCTGGAACAAGGAGGTTTATGGAAATATCAAAACCAACATAGATGAATGCAAGCAACACTTAACCTGGATCCATACTTAATACTTCATGGAAGACAGAGGACAGGCTCTAGGTGATGCAAGAGAACAACTTAAGAAATGGCAAGACATAGAATAGAAATTATGGAAAACCAAGAGCAGAGATCAACTTATCAAGCTGGGAGATCAGAACACAAGCTATTTTCACAGAGCCACTAAAAGTAGAACAAGAAGAAATAAAATTGACACTATTCAAGATAGGGATGGCAACTGGATCACTGACTATCAAGATCTCAAGAACTGCTTTACCAACCACTTTTCTCATATGGCAACTGCTGAAACCATAAACACTTTTTCAGAAATCCTCAACCTCACTCCCCTAGACATAACCACTGAGGACAACCTAATGCTCAACAGAATACATGAGCCTGCTGAAATTAAAGCTATCTTATTCAGTATGGAAAATGACAAGGCTCCTGGACCAGATGGTTTCCCACCAAACTTTTTCAAAATTAATTAGGATATCATTGGAAATGATATTGTCAAAATGGTTCAACACTTCTTCTCTTCGGGTCACTTGCTTAAGGAGATGAATGCCACTTTTATAGCTCTCATTCCCAAAATTGAAATTCCAACCTCTCCTAGCCATTTCAGGCCTATTATCCTATGTAATACCACTTATAAAATCATCTCCAAACTTCTAGCCCAAAGAATGAAACCTTACCTGAACAAACTCATATCTCCTTATAAGTCTGCATTTATCCCTAGAAGGCAAATCTATGACAAAATAGCTATTGCTCATGAAATTATTCACTCTATGAGATCAAAAAAACGAGAAAAAAAAAAGGGAATGCTGGTTCATGGGCATCAAAATAGATATGACAAAAGCTTTTGATATAGTAGACTGGACATTTCTCATATCTATTTTGAAGAAAATGGGATTTGATGATAAATGGAGCAACAAAATCTTGCAATGTATCTCAACCTCCACCTATGTTGTTCTCATTAATGGCTCTCTTAACAAATTATTCAAACCTTCCAGAGGGTTAAGGAAATGGTACCCACTATCTCCTTATTTGTTCATATTATGCATGGAAGCACTGTCAAGAACCCTTCTTAAAGCTGAATAGCTAGGCATCATCACTGGCATCAAGATATGCAAAGCTGCACCATCTATCAGCCATCACCTTTTTGCTGATGACTGTATGATATTTTGCAAAGACAATTTGATGGAAGCTCAAAACATAATGAAGATTCTCCAAATCTTTGGTAGCACCTCAGGCAGTTAATCAATTTCAACAAGTCTGGAGTTTTTTTCCAGCAATAACACCAGTCCAGACCTCATCCCCCATATCAGTAGTTCCATGGGAGTTCAAATACTTCAACTGGATGATAAGTAACTAGGCTCACCCTTCTTCACCCACAGAAGCAAAATCAATTTTTTCAAGCCTGGAGTGGAAAAGCTGAAGCTGAGACTTACTAGCTGGAAAAATACTTCTCTAAACCCTGTTGGAAGAGAAATCTTCATCAAGTCTGTCACTTCTTCAGCTTGCATTTATCAGATAAATTGTTTCAATGTGCCTAAGAAAACATGCAAAGACATCAACAATCTTCAAAGAGATTTTTTCTGGGGAAAAATATAGAAAACCCTTCTGGTTACTATCCTAAAGCTTGGACTACAGTGTACAAACCCAAAGACCTGGGGGGGCTAGGATTCATGAATATGGAACTCTTCAACAACTCTATGATAACAAAAATAGGGTGGAGGCTTGAACAAGATAAATATTCTCTATGGTATAATCTCATGGATGCCGAATATCTCTTAGGAAGGAATGTTCTCAACATGGATACAAAACCTAAGGATGGTGACTCATGGGTTTGGAAAGGAATCCTGGAAGGCATCAACAATATACAACACCACTGCTTCTGGAGAATTGGCAATGGGAAAAAGATAAAGATATGGGAAGACATTTGGATTTCAGACACCTCTCTGAAACAGCCCAAACCACAGAATTGGCCACATCATATTGAAATGTTAGAGTCCTTACTTATACCTGATGGAACATGGGATACTGTTCTAATTCTTACCTATTTTAGCAATGACAAGGCTGAAATGATTGTCAATCTGAAGACACATCCAAATGAAGAAGATATAATAATTTGGGATCTCAATGACAAAGGTGTTTTCACTGTCAAGGAATTATACAAGGATAAAATTAAAAACCTATACAGAAATGATACCACTACAAGGATCCGAGAAGCAATCTGGAACATGGAAGTGGCACCAATTATCAGAATTTTTATATGGAAATGTGCTCATGGAATACTTCCCACCAATGCTAAAACATCTAGCATCCTTCATTACATCAACCCTACATGCCCTGTTTGAAATAGTGGTGAAGCAGAAACCATGTCACACATGTTCTTAAACTGTCCAATGGTTATTCTGGTCTGGCAAGAGGTTTTGGGTTCCATTAATGCCCATTTTGACAGCAATACCATTTTCATCGAATGGTTGAATTCCTGGTTTCAACCTGGAGCTGCTAGTTCTAACCGCAACATCTATGCCACTACCTGTTGGTATATCTGGAAAGTGAGATGTGATCTCATCTTCCAACAAATTCAGCCTAATGCGGGAATAAATTCTCTCCGTATTAAGCAGCACTTGTGCAATCACAATAGAATGCATCATATGCATGGGCATATTATGAACAATTTTCCTCTCTTTCCTGAGGAAACTGATACAACATCTCAACATAATATTACGTCCTATACTCTGAATACTACAATGGAGTTTGGAAATAATATCAAAATATGCACACTACAAGACCTTGTAACCTTATTATACTACATTGCTATGATAATGATATATTTTGCTGGAAACATCACTGTAACTAGAGGACATCCAGGATACTATGGAGCTGAGTGAGTAACAGAAGGGGCATACCTAGCTTTCCAATGGTCCAAAGAATTGCATCACACAAATGTTACCATATTTGCTGAGGAAATGGAGGTTCCAGTTCATTTAAAATTACTCTACCATGAAGCGGTTACAGGAAGATTTCACATTAGCTACCATGAAAGTAAAAATTGTCATGATGAATAAGAATAAAATAGTCCAAGCTTGGGTGTTCACCCAATATCTTTTGTTTTATTGAATCTTAACATCATCCAAAGACATCAAAACATGTATGCTTTCAATTTAGCACTTTTTTGTAAAAACAATGTTGGCAGGTTAAGTGGAACCTATGCTACCAATGCCATCACAACCACTATGTATGGGCTTAGTGCCTTATAGGCCTAAGTTTTTTCTAAAAAAAAAAAAAACATAGCTTTTGTCTCATTAGGTATACCCCAATTAATCTGGGTATACCCCAATCAAGCCAGGAAAAAAATAATCAGAAAAATATTAAGGACGGCCAACTGATGGCCTTTCCTGGGTGAACCCCACCTACCAGGAAAAAAAAAGTCATAAAAATATTAAGGTTGGCCAACTGACGGCCTTGTCTGGGTGAACCCCACCTACCGACGTGGCGCTGGACCACACCTAACGACGTGGTGGACCTGGTGATGATGGTGAGTCACACTCCCAACAAAACCAGTCTCATTTCTATTTTTATCTCTAATACTTAAAAAAACCTAGCGTTTTTAGGGGCGACCCCAACAGAATTAGGGGCGAATTTTTTATTCCCAACCCATACACAACGTTAAGGGATGTACAAAAACGCGGATAATACGTTAATTCCCTTACATAATCGGAAGCTAGTTTGTGTCCGATTGTTAATACTTAATCGGAAGCTTAGTAACGCCTTTGGCCTACCGATTAATATCGATTTTGTGCCAAACGTGTATCTTTCTCCTATAACAATCGGTAGGAACAAGAACCTCACTAGACTACCGATTATAGTAGCTCCCAAAATTGGTGATTTCGTCAAAGAAGAAATTTGGGGAAACTTTATAATCGGTAGTCATATTAACTACCGATTATTATAGTTCTCAAATTCGAAAAAAATGAATTTATAAAAAACTCATTTTGGGGACCTATAATCGGGAGGTAATGTAACCTATTTTATATCCTATTATGGCTACATCCAAAACACAAACCAAATGGTTATGGTTGTCTCTGCACCCTAAAACCTATGGAATTTGGCAAAGGTTCGATGTGGGGCTACTTATAATCGGTAGTGATAGTTCCTACCGATTATGGAAAATTTTGAAATTTTGAAAGAAAAAAAATGATTTAAAAAAAAACTCATTTTGGGGCAACCTACAATCGGGAGGTAATGTAACCTATTTTTTATCCTATTATTTTGATTGACAGATAAAACCAATGTCAACCTAAATTCGTTTCATTTCAACTTCAACTCCTCTTCTATCCTCTTGCCCTCCGAATGCAGAGAGGAAAACTTTCCCCCTCGTTCAACTTTGCTTCAATACATCGTTATCGTTAATCGTTCAACTCCGCTTCAATACATCGTTATCGTTAATCGTCGAATCGAATCATCGTCGATTATTCTCTATGAAGCCGAAAGATAAGGAACGTCAGAAAGCTCGAACTAAAAATGTTGTTCGTGGTGTTGATCCAAACTTTGGACTGCATGCCCGTAATAAACAGATTCTCACTGAAGAACACGAAGAAGGTGAAGAAGAATAAGTCCCTGATGTAGATGATTCTGATAGCCAAACTCTCAAGCAACTCCAAATGGCCCTAATTGGGTAAGATTCTACCATTTTTTTGGTTTCTATTGCTTTAATTCGACGAATCCATGATTTTTTTTTAGGGTATTCGGTTATTACCCAGATTCGGTAGTTTAGTTATTCTTTTAAACTTCCGATTGTGGTCTAATTTTTCACTGCACAAGAACATTGGTCATATTCGGGTGCTAAAAAGTTAGGTTTCCTACCGATTGCCTCCATTTTTCATCACTGAACCCTAAATCAACCATAATCGGAAGTTAACTGTGTTTTTTCCTTCCGAATATACTAGGCTTTAGTATTTTCTGGACACAAACTAATGCATATTTGGTAAGTATTATTTTTTAATGGCTAACGATTGTCATTCCTTATTCGACCATAATCGGATGATATGTTTTGTAATTTTCTTCCGATTGTCTAAGCCCAACCAAATTAGTAAATTCAGGACACAAAGTGTAGCATATTCGGTAGAAAGTAGTTTTGTAAGGCTTCCGATTTTTTTGTATTCGGTAGGATATACTCTCTTATGCCTTACGATTATGTGTATTCGTAAGGTTATGTTGAAATATATCTTTCGATTATTTATATTCGACCACTTACGTTGAACTGAAACTTACGATTATCAACCTATTATAGTTTTTTTTGATGTTTAGGGATAGGCGAGGTAAAAAAACCGAAGAAGCAATTGTCTTAGATAATGCAAGGATGGAAAGGCGTAAGAACTTGACAGCTAGTACAAGGAGAGATAGGGATGCTAAATCCACTTCAAGTACTCAAGATGGAACTCAACAAGTCAGTCAAGAAGGTTTTCAACCAACTGCCCCACAATCAGAGCCAGTTCAAGTAGGTGTAGAACCAAGTGCTCCACAATCACAAGCTGAAATTCAACCTAGTGT
Organism: Papaver bracteatum; assembly: GCA_023529315.1. Classification (NCBI taxonomy): domain Eukaryota; kingdom Viridiplantae; phylum Streptophyta; class Magnoliopsida; order Ranunculales; family Papaveraceae; genus Papaver; species Papaver bracteatum. Next base: position 2,481,148 of record JAJJWX010003488.1, read on the forward strand.
TCAACCAGAAGCACCGAAAGATAGAGTACTAGAATTAGGACAACCCAGTGGTGCGCAAGAAGAAGGAGAAGCCAAAAAGAAAAATCCTCATCGAAAGAAAGCGAAACACCTTGTCCCAAATGAACTAAAGGTGAAGGATATTCCAGAAGGTGTAATTCTTGGGCTGTCGGAGGATGAAGGACAATTGTTATTTAGATACAAAGACTCCTGGGCAAAAGAAATATATGAAACCGAGGTAATAATCGTATCCATTTCATGTGCGTATTTTCTTTTGGTTGTTAATAGTTTTAAGGGTTATAGGTTTAGGCAATTTTTTTTAACTTATCGTGTGTATAATAGTATCATTCTGATGCGGTTCGTTTACTTAAATCCACCGCCGCACCACCTAAAATGCTGGAATGGCCTTTATCCGGTGAATGTGAAAGGTTCAAAAGAATTATTGAAAATTCGAGGTTGGCTAATGCTGCAGACAACTCTATGTTGCAACATGACCGGGTGGCTATATCGACGTTTGTGGAGAGACTTTATCCTGAGACCGACACCTTCCATATGCCATTTGGGGAGATGCCAATTACCCAAGATGATGTTGTGCAGATTCTTAGACTCCCTGACCATGGAAAAGGTGTCAGGGCTGAGTATACAAAGTAGTTGGAATGGGACAAACTTTATGCTCTAACTAACAAGTGTTTGGGTTGGGATGCAGAAACATCAAAAACTGAGTTCAATAGATGCATGAGGTATAGAACTAGACAGTTCGACATTAGTACTCTGATGGATATGTTCAGGGGCACCAAGGAAAAATAAGAAGAAAGGAACTTTAACTGATGAGCAAGTGAACCACGCGGCCACCGCATATCTCCTATGTGTATTGGGATGTGTCATTTCCCCCAATATTAGTGGCAATCGGGTCGACGCCAACCTTTTATAACTTCAGGATCCTCTCGATAAAGTTCATGAGTAATTTTAGGGCACGGCATGCCATGCGTGGTTGATGGAAGAGTTGAGAAAGGCGTCGAGGCTTGGAATTAGCCAAGTGACCGGGAACGTGAGTCTACTACATGTATTTTTATTAACTCTACATGCTTTTTTTTTTCCTACCATTGAAGAATCAATTTCCTAATACTTACAAAAATGACAATATAGACATGGATCTATGACCACTTTCCTATCTTGGGATTAGCCATTGAAAACCCGGCGTGAGCGCCAGGTGACCCTAGAGGAAAAAAGTACATCTTCGATGACAACCATTCTAGGACAAAGGAGCAGCAACTGATTCGTTTGAGGGGGATTTTGGACTTACTGAAAGCCCAAGAGTTATGATTTGATCCATACAAGGAAGACCGAGCTAATGGACATATCGCAGGTCGGTCCGATTTGGCCCTTTATTTTGGACCATTGTGGCATCCAACATGATATGTGATGTACAATGCCTCAAGGGTGATGCAAAAAAACGGTTATGTACAAGGTATACCAAAGAAGCAAATCCATGGAAATTTCATTTTGTATCTAGAAGAATGCAAGTCTGATAAAGATTCTATTACGGTGTTTTACAAGGGTAAACCATCCTGTAAATACCATTGGGATAAAAGGATGCTTTACTTGATCAACGGTGGAAGGCAAGCCAACCAAGGTTTTGAAAATGCTCCCAACTATATGGATTGGTACCAGAATGTTTCTCATTTTCGTGTAATCCGTGATCTTAAAGCAAAGCCCGCATGGTATAAGAGTATCCTCAAAGAGAAACCTCCGGGTTTTGATAGATTGGTACGTATTGGTTTCTTAATTTAGTTTAATCTTATGGGTCAAAATCAGAGTAATAACCGTTTGATGGTATGCTATGTTTTAAAACAGATGAACAGGTTAAGAGGTTTGTCCAAATGGTGCACTGATTGCATAAAGTCTGGAAAGCCGGTGCCAATTGAGAAGATAAAAGAGCACCAAGAGTTAATTTAAAACGTTGACAATGAGGAGTATGCATCTCAGTTCGGGGAAAAAGGAAAGAAACCTACAATGAAGATGAACAAAAGAACTCGGGCGTCATCGAGCACTCAAGTTGAAGGCTCAAATGATGAAACCAATGATGGTTTGGGCCCAAGCCGTGGAGGTCGTAAAGGTCGCAAAGTCAAAGCAAAGAGGAACGACTAAAATCTTGATGTTTTGTTAACCTTATGGATAACTTTGTTTATGTCGATTATGTTGTTTTCAAAGTTTTGTGTCGGATTATAAGTTGGTACGTTATGTTTGTGGTTTGTGAATGGTTCGTTTTATGGATTATGAATGGTTTTATTGCTATCTTTATTCATTTAACGATGACTTGCAAGCGAATCACATGCACAGATGAAACTGTTGAATTCTATACAGACAAGCAGAAGATTAGTTTATATACGTAGCTTCCGATTCTTGGGAATTTGCAAATTTTTGGTTAGAATCGGGAGCTATTTAAATTATGTACCTTCCGAATCTGGAACTTTTCCAAAAAAAAATCAAATTTGGAAGATTGTTAATTTCGTTGTCTACCGATTATGCTTTGGGAAGAAATAATTTTTGTTCTGTAACCAAACAACACCATATTCGGTAACGAAGTTAAATTCTTAAACATCTGATTATTATCAAGTTTATATTGTTCCTCCGATTATTATATGTGAAGAAAACTTTGTTTCATGTATCCAAACAACACTATAATTGGGAACTAAGATTATTCCTAGGTTTCCGATTATAACACTCGAAAATCACTTGTGTTCTGTAACCTATAATCGTGAGGTTTTGTAACCTACTATTCCTCCGATTATGGGTGCATCCAAAACACTAACCAAGTGGTTATGGTTGGCTCTGCACCCTGAGCCAAGTGGTCATGCTTGGCTCTGCACCCTCATAACCTATGGTTTGCTACGTATACCGAATATATCATATTATAAAATTCACCAGATGAAGGATTTATGAAAAATCTATTTTTGGGGCAACCTATAATCGTAAGGTTTTGTAACCTACTATTCCTCCGATTATGGCTGCATCCAAAACCCAAACCAAGTGGTTATTATTGTTCTATGGAATTTGGTCAAGGTTGAATCTGGGGCTACTTACAATCGATAGTTTTACAGGTCCAATTAACTACCGATTATAAAAGGGAACATTAGCCGAAATATTCATACACTAATCGGTAGCTAATGATTCATTTTAACCTATCGATTATTTGTAAACCTACCGATTGAGGTGTTGATTACCGATTATGTAAGGGCATAGTTGCCATTTCAAAAAATCGCAAATAAGGGATAGCTTAGATTTACGTTTAGATGACATTTTTTTATCGCCGTGTCAGGTAAAAAAAAACCTCAAACAAAAACCTAAATTGGTGAGCTCTGGTTGTGGGTTTTCTTCCTCGGTGAAAACAACCATTTCTCTAGTTAAGTGTTTGTTTTTAGTTTTGATCTTTGCTTTGTGTTTTCGCAGCTCAAAAAACAAAGTTTATACAAGCTATGGATAGATTCGTGGACGTTCTGGAATTTGCATCGAGTATTTTTCTTCCATTTCCTTCTTAAAACCCCTTATTTAACTTTTTCGTCGTCTTGATTTTTTTTTTTTTTTTTCTGGTTCCTTGTTTTGTTTTTGCAGAATCAAGCTCACCGCATTTTGACTTGTTTAATGCTGCTTATACTGGAAAACTCCATAACTTTAAGTGTAAGAAAAACAGTATATACCTATTTGATTTTATATTTCTTAAATCTTTGTAAAAATCTATGTTAAAATCTTGTTTGGTTATTTTTTAGGGTTGGCTTCAGATCATGCTAAAGGAGAAGGGATTGGAGTAGCAGTTGCAATTGGAAAGATTAGAGATGAATATGAAAGAGGATGTCTTAATTTTGCTGCTGCCGGAGGAAGTTTAGAAGTTTGCAAATACTTGATTGAGGATTTGAAGCTTGATGTGGATTCAAAAGATGGAACTGGTAATTTATATCTATCTTATTTAACAATTATACTACTAAGACATTTTGTCTCGTTTGAGTGATATTTCCTTGTTTGATTTTCAATTGTATTTTGTACAGATAAGCTCTCCTTTCAAAGTTTAGATTATAGATTTAGTTTATTTGTTATTATTTCTCTTTGGGAGCATTTAGTTCTATTGTTGTGGGAATCATAGAGTTCTACCGTGAATCCAATTGCTCACGGTAGTTTTGTTTTTGAGCACTTGTTTTATACAGTATTTAAGAAGGCCTAATGCTTAAGTATGCCAAAAATAGTGTCTAGTCTGGAGCTATTATGAGTCATATTGGTGGTATTGATTCATGTTGCCGGGATTTCATTCTCATTTAAACTGTTCATAATTAGCTACTGTAAAATCTAAAATTTGTATTCTCCTTGTTGTGTCTATTTTACAGGTCACACACCCTTGTTTGATGCAACTATACGAGGGCATTTGGACACGGTTGGATATCTTCTTGAAAAGGGTGCCAATGCTGATGCAACAACTGATACGAATTGCAATCCTTTACATTGTGCTGCAAATATACATACTCCCTTTCTAAAATCTCTCGGGTAATGAATTGATTTTTAATTTTTGGATTTTTAATTGAATTATGAATTTTTAGGTTGATTTTGTGGTGTGGGGTTTGGGCATTTTGTTAAATTTCGGTGTTCTACTTATTTAGTGTTAGTTTTTTCTGGAATTGATTGGATTTTCTTCAGATTGGTGTATGGTTTTTGTTAAGATTAATGGGACTGTCTTGGATTTCACTACTGGGATGCCTTAATTGGCCTACTAGTTTGATGTTTCTCCTTGAAGTTATTTACTTTTCCCATCGTCATGTGACTTGCATTATAGTTTCCATTGAATGGGGTTACTAAAGCTTGAAATTGTAGAGCCTAATGGGTTTTTATAGATGCCGTCTCTCCTATTCAGCTTTGTAGATCCTAATGGGTTTTTATATGATTGTGTTGCAACATAATGAGCATTATAAACTACTGATGCATTATATTTTGTTCCTATATTAGCAGGTGTCTACTGTGAAATCTCAGGATTCTACAACTTTTCCTAACACTGGGGTGCAAGTCTCAGATGCTTTGCCATTAGAATCTCAAGCTACCTCTAAAGGTGACAACTTTCATTTCCAGCTTGTGTACATAGTTGGTCATACTGTAGGGCAGAGTTGTTACTCTTCTTAAAGATAAAGATAACCAGGCTAGTTTTACCATGATGAGTAATATAAATGAGTGAGGTGGAGCTCTTACACGATAACGACACACTACCTTTTGTTTTCCTATTCCTCAAGCAGATATCCGAGGTTGAGCTCAGCGAAGCTAATACTCTTCGGGTTATCATGTAAACTTGGTCCTGCTTGATTGACAGACCATGTGACAATTTACTTTCCAGTCATGACCCATATGTATATCTTTTGAAAGGATTTTGTTGCTTGTTAACAGAATTATGGGACACTAGAGGTGCTCGTTTACTAAGGAATTCCCGTAGGATTCCTATTTAAAGATGGGCAGGCAAACTATAACGTATGAAGTCCTCCACCTGTCATTTTATTTTTGGTCTTATGCCGCCCCAACCTTGTTTTGTGAAAGCCTGATTATCTGCCATCTATAGGGAAATCTAAACCTGGTGTCACTCAAGCTCTATGGTTTGTTGTTTAATTATTTTCTTGATTCATGCAGGATTTGGGTATAAGTTTTCGAGTGTACAAAATAAAGCTGTTGGTGGAGGGCCAGTAGGCATTCCAGCTTTACCTGCCGTGCAGAAAATTTCAGGGGTGCCGGTTAGGCCAACAACTAGTGGTTCGTCAAGAGAGCAGTCAGATGATGATGATCTTGAAGGAGAAACATAAATGACGGATAATATGGATCCTACCGATGTGAAACGTGTAAGGAGGTAACTATACATTTTGTTGAAATCAATATGCATTGATCTTGGGAAGACAAAAGTTAGGTTTATTTGTGGAGGATTTGGTATTAAACATCTTGTATTTTTTGTCTTCTCCTGTACAACTCTATATCACTTGATTATACACATATCCGAGCTACTGGAAATGCTTTACTTTTATAGAGTGGTTCCACTGCACATCCTAGGCGCTCCCAACTACGTGTGGTAGCTTGATGCTTCAATAATTCAGCTTTTGAATCTCTAATTCACAACTTCATTAGTTGATCAAAAAAACTTGCCAGTACATTTGTTTGATTACTCAGGATGCTGTCAAATAGGGAGTCAGCTAGACGTTCTAGAAGAAGAAAGCAAGCACATCTGAGTGAACTTGAGGGGACAGGTTTGACATTAATACTCTAGTTGCTTAAAAATTTTCAAACCTTTTCTACCATTGTGCTTTTCCAAACAATACATGTTTCACTCGTTAGTCATTACAAAGGCATGTTCCTGGTGAATCCCAAGGTTAAGGGATTCAATGTCTATCGGGGGCGGCTACCATTGGCCACTGACAAGGGACACTTCCAAATATGTGTACCTAGTTGTTATTTATTCCTTTATATAAAATGGGTTGAAATCATGATACCTATATGCCGATAAAGTTCAAGGTCTCGCAGTTGTTCCATGCCTATATTTAAAGACATTGAAAGTTTATATTCTTACCAATTTGGCCTATACAAAATAGGTGGCACAATAAAGACTTGAAAACTCGTCATTACTGAAGCGCCTCACTGATAAATCATAAGTACACTGAAGCTGCTGTTGTCAATAGAGTTCTCAAAGCAGATGTTGAAACTGTGAGAGCAAAGGTATGGAATTCACTACATGGTGCTATAACTTATAATGGATGTCACATTGATCCATTCTCATTTCAAGAAATTATACATCAGTTCGAAACTTAATCAAGCATTTAGCTGGTTGTGGCCTGAAGTTCGATATTATTATTCTCTCTGTAGGTGAAAATGGCTGAAGAAACTGTTAAGAGAATGACTAGATCGAGTAATCCACTTTTCCAGGCCATGCCCCATTTCTCCAACATGGGCATGCCATATGTGGGTAGCCCTACTCTGACGACTCCAGTGCAGATGTTTCTGCACCACCTCGTGGCGGGAGATTGAACACTGGATTGGATGATTCTTCTCCTGTTCTGTTTGGGGAAAGCATGCAGAACAACAAGATGGGTCCAACAGGTGGCCCTGTGCAGTGGGATGCTGGATGGGGAGGACCAGTAAACCCTTCAAGCAGCACAGAGCGTTAACGAATATATATTCATATCTGAGCAAGTTATGTGCAAGGAAAGATACCTGTATTATTAGTTGTTATAGGCCAAAAGTGCATGCAAGTACCTGAATTTGTTGTGATATGGTGGCATACTCATGTTACTTGGAAATACATAAATAGAACATTTTTGGGGGGATTATTTATATTGACCCTCATAATGATGGTAAAAATTTGATAGTGGATAGTTGTAGTTTAGCTTTGGGGGTTTAAAAATAAAAGTGATTTGCGTGATTTGAGCAAGTATTTGTATTCACAAAAATGACGTCGAACATGTGAGATATTTGAGCAAGTATTTGTATTCACAAAAATAACGTCGAACGTGTGAGATAGTGTGATAATAAAAGTGTGGAGGATCCTTCCTCCTACTTGTTAACTTTCATATTTCTAAAAAGTATCAAAATAAAAATAATAAAATGTCTACAAATATGAGGTTTGATGATTTTGATAGCCAAACCAGTTGACTCGTAAAAAGGAAACCTAATATAGGGAGTTGACTTGTAAAAAGGAAACCTAATATAGGGAGTTGACTTGTAAAAAGGAAACCTAATATAGGGGCTTCACATTTCAATAGAGGGGATTCACATGGATTCTTAGAGACCAAAATGTTAGTTATGGGGTGTCATGATGCAATAGGAAATGCTCTATCTAAAATAAAAACCTAAAAAATCATACAAGTTGGCTACATAGGGCAATGGCAGTCTCGTGGATGATATGGAACACTAGATGTGAAGTGCATCATCAGAAGACTAAGGCTGATCCAAGGGAAGTTGCCAGGAAAGCAATCAATTTCAGTAGTTATATAGACAACCTAACTCTTAAACAACAAGAGAACCCTACAGTAGAAATCAACGAGTTGCATCATACATCATAGTGGACACCTCCAGCTTTAAATTATTTAAAACTAAACTGTGACGCTTCTTATGATTTACATACAGGATTAACTAGTGTTGCTCTTGTGTTACGTGACCATGCAGGCAAATGGAGGGGAGGGCTCGCAAAGTGCTATGCAGGAATAGCAAACTCGGAGCAAGCGGAATGTATCGCTTTCAGAGATGCTGTGATTTGGAGCTTGGAGTTGCAGTTGACGAAAGTTGTCTTGGAGACAGACCTCCAAGGGATCGATCATTACATCAACAACAACTCACAAACCATAGCATGGGAGAACGAAACTATTCTGCTGGATGCAATAGAGAAGCTCAAGAGTATTCAAAGTTGGGAATGTCATTTTGTCCCAAGAAAATGTAATAAAGTTGCTGATAAGCTAGCAAAATTCAGCAACAAATTCAGAATTTCTAGTATTTGGTTAGACAATCCTCCTAGTGTCATTGAAGGTTATCTTTTGTCAGACATTTTACCAGTCCATTAATAAAATTCTCTCTTAGCATAAAAAAAAAAAAAAAAAAAACCTAAAAACTAAAAACTAAAAACTAAAATCAAAAAATCAAAAAATAATTCAAAAATCTGCTCCTTTTTCTTTTTCTAAACTTCATGTCCTTCGTCAACCGTAAATCATACATCTGAAATGTTGTTTTTTTAAGGAGAAAAACTATTTCTCTGAATCTGTAACGGTTAATAAATTAGGAAATTCTAACTGTAAATGTAATGTTGCGGTTAACAAATTATGAAATCCTAAGAGCATTTCCTATGGGATGATCAAACTTAGAGTTTGTTCATTTTGCTCCCATTATGGAATGAACAAACATGAAAAATGGATGTTCAAATCAACAAATCTGATGGTTTGAACATTGAGTCGGAACATCCAGCGCGCGTCTGTGGTAAAGATGGGGGTCATTTATATAAACGTTGGCGTTATAACAAATAACGCCTGCGCTATTATTTCCAGCGCGCGTCAGAATAAATAGCGGCAGAGTCCGTATTAATAACGCCTGCGTCAGTCACTATGACGCCAACAACTCAATCTGAACAGCTCCGGAACTCTTTGATCCAACGGCTACATTTTCTGAAATCTATAAATACTCCTCATTTCAACTCTAAATTCACACATTCTACCCTCTCAAATCATCTACAAAAATGTCTCCCAGAGTTCGTTCTGTTAGATTCACTAAATAAGAGGATTTAGATATTTGCAGAGCCTACGTTTTTCAAACAGAAGATGTTGCCGTTGATATTGCTACCGGTAATGTATCACAATCGACGTTGTAGCATAAAGTTTTGAAATGTTCGCTACTGAAACGATGAACATTAATATGCGTGATTGTCAGGGATTGGCGCATCATTTTAGTGTAATTAGTTGTAATGTATCGGAGTTCATCGCTCAACTAATGGAGAATCACAAAAATAAGCTCAACGGTGAAGCAGAACATGAAGTGGAATCCAGAACTCTAGTGATGTGGCCATCATATCACCTCGACCGTCAGTTTGAATTCCATGCTTGTTTCAACATTCTTAGGGTGCTCATCAAATACGATCCCTACATCGCCCTAGGAATTCCACCACCCGCCGAGAACTGACGCCGCCTATGTAGTAGTTGTTTTAATCTGATGTATTTCTTTTATTCTCATGTATGGTGTGGTTGTTCAATGCAGTATGTTTTTATTTATGAAATTGATGGTGCAATGTTTAATCGTAATAACACAAAATAAACAAGAAATTAAATAACATAATACGATAGTGAATCGATTTTTCATACAACTTTAATCATCCCACTCCACCAAAAAACACCTGGGACATTCCCAGAAATTCCTTCCATATGTGTCTTCTTCAGAAGACGTCCGCAAATGCATAAAAGTCTTGCAACCGGGCTTTGAGCATGCTTCTCTGTGGAAAATGTTTGTAATCATGATCTCCATATCCACAATGCTTGCAGTGTAATAGCTCCTTCTTCAATTTGGCTTTAAGTTTGAAGTTTTTGCAGAGTATTGCAATCTTTTCTTATTCTTCTTCTTTTTTAATCTTCATAGCATCATCCAGCATATGTAGTTCCTCTAGACAGTTGGGATCTTGACATTGCAAATACCTGAGTTTTTCCGGTTGTGATTCAATCACCATTCTGATGCTGAACAACCTTCCCGCGGACACTTTGAATACATCCAGGGGCATTGCATAAGACTGTGGTTATCCATGAAACATAATGGACAAACCTCTTTTGCTTCTACACAAAATATTTGCTTCGCTTTGCCTTTAGACATGGTGGATTTTGAGAAAGAAATCCGTTGGTTTGGTTGAGAGGCACCCCTAGTGTGTCGTATTTATAACACAAAAATTGGCGTTGGTAATTCAAACGGGCGGTTTTAGTAAATTCGTGCGGTTTTACTCCAAACGCCAAATTCTATGGTAATTCAAATGGGCGCCCAAAGGAATGTCGTGGGCGTTGTTACTTCAAATGCCAACGGATAAGTTTCCAAAGACTAAATTTTGTTTCTCGACCTATAAATTTCTTTCCTCCCATCTCCAAAATCACATCTCCTTCTTCTTATTTTTTGCTTAAGCTCTTAATCTCTCCCACTCTGCACAAATGTCTATTAGAACTCGTGGTCCCAAATTTACTGAAGAAGAGGATATAACTATATGCAAAGCATATTTTTTTCATAGGGTAATAACTGGTATGGGCTTTCATCAAGATACTTATTTTTGGGAGAACGTTTTCTCAATGTTCGTCTCACTGACGGGAAACCCAGGAAACCGAGATGCTCTTCGATTGTGTGCTCGTTTTCAATCTATTAGGCTTACAGTCCAGCCATTTGTTGCTCTGGTAATGGAAATTGATCGAGAAAATTTCATCGGTATAACTAAAGATGAAGTCATCCAAACAGCTCTTGATAATTGGGAGGAAGCTTAGGGCAAACCTTTTCATTACGAAGCATGTTTTAGAATTCTAAAAGATGGTCCATCTCAAGCACATCGTTAGTGCACTCGAATGTCACTTCCGGTCTTTACAATGGAAGAAGATGTTACTCTTGTTCGATGTTGGATACATCATTTGAGGAGACCAATGAACAATGAATATTTTTTGGGAAAGAATATTGGGACATTTTGTAGCATCGCGGAACGCAAGCATAAGAAACACTAAGAGCCTAAAACTAAAAATTGCATTCATCACTAATGAAATCAAACATTATACAAAAGTTTTGTGGATGGTTCACCGTAGCTATTATGTATTATCCAACGAAGAACTAGCGAGTATCTTCCCTTTTTCCTCACTGATGAAATGCATTATAAATATCTAAAATTATTTTTTTTCTATGTTTTACAGAAAACCATCGCTCTGACCAAGTTTACTGAAGAAAGCGGAAGAGAGTTTAAGCATTTTGAATGCTATGAACTCTACAGAGAGAATGTTGCTGGATTTGATGTATCTTGATGTTTTTGTTGTGGTTTATTAAAATGTAGTTTGATGTTATTTGCAAGTTTAAATTGTAATAATTTCACTTAATCTGAAGTGGAAATCTATTTTAAAATATAAACATTTTCATTCATTGATATTACTACCAATTCTTTTACAAGATATAAACTTTAGACAATAATAAAAACTTCAATAAAAATTAAGTACAAGTTTTGGCCTCCTGTTTATCTTCATTTGACGTATTTTCCATTCAACGCGCTCTTTGACAGTTTCACCTTTGTTTTTGAATTTTTTGTTGTTAACTTTCAAAACTGGAGCTCTTCTTGGCCTTTTAACGAAACTTTTTCTTGGAGCAAATTCTAAAACTTGCACTTCCCTTTTACAATTTTCAATCTTTTTAAAATTCCCACATATCTTAGAAACAACAGCTTCAAGTTTTGCATCGCAAAAAAGTGTGATCGCCTTTTCAGCCATTTTATAAGAGAAAATTCAAGTGAATTTTGGTGTGAGTGAATTGTTTGAAGATATTGGTAATTTATAGATCTACTGCTTGAATTGCGAAATTTGAAAAAGTACACGTTGGCGTTAGAAGTACGAACGCCGACGAAAGAAATTCTGACGCCACGTTTGTCCCTATGACGCGCACGTTTTACCTTGTGACGCCAGCGTTCAGCCTACAGACTCTCGCGTTCTTACCTATACCGCGCGCCTATTGCTCTAACGCTCAGTTCTTTACCATAGTGGAAAACCTAGTTTGGCCATCCACCTGGCTCAACAAACTCATGGGTTTGTTCATTCCCATAGGAAATGCTCTAAGTGTAAATGTATGAATAAGTATGAATTGAATATCAAACTACGGTTAGGTCTTTAACTGTAATGCTTTACGGTTGGGTTCGATTTTAGAAATCATGACCATCAAAAATTATGTAACATTTTCAAGTGGCTTGGGATTTAAAGAGTGAACCGTAAGTGATATACAATTGAGATTTTTTTCTTCATATCTAACCGTAAAATCTTATGGGTACACAAAGTTTACTTTTATGGTTAGGATCGAGTTTACAAACTTAACCGTAATAATAGATTACGTTAAACAAACTATCTTAAAAATCGGATTAGTCTATTTGAACTACCTCAAAAATGTGTTTAGTTACAAAATCTTGTTTACCTTTAAAAGATTCTTGATAACTATTGTTTGCTTTTGTGCATATAATTTTTGTTGATGTGGCTTGTTTTTGGTCGGTCACAGCAAAACACAAGTGAAGACCCAAAATCCGACTTCGACCAGAGGCACCGAATCACACTAATGGGTTTTTGGGAGCAGCAAGGATAACCTCGATATGTTTCCTCATAGGAGCAAGAATATAACTCAAAAGAACTCTATTATTGGGGCTATTCCCCTTTGACCTTTTGGGGGCTATTTTACTTTGGGGAGCCACAAAATGATTAGGGGGAGATCTCTAGTGTTAAAAAGTCATATTTAACCTTTCCTAATAAATTAATTTTAAAAACAAATCTTATATAATTAAAACCTAATCCTAATTAAAACTCCAAAAATCAAAACCATTTCATTTTCAATTTATCTTATCTTCTTCTCAAAAACTCTCCAAAACCTCTCAAAAACTCTCCCTTTCTTCTCCACTGATTTCTGAAGAAGCTCTAGATGGCAACAAGATCAAGAGTAATAAGATCCGGCCGATTGAACCCTGATTCTGAAACAGGGCAAGTTATTGATGTTCCTTTTAATGGAGATGTGGTGAACCAATCTGTTCAAACACCTTTGAATCCTCCACAAATGAATCCTACTAGGTAAGAATCGAAAAACCCACCAGTTATTTTGCCATTAGATTGAAAAACTAGGTTCGATTGATAGTTTTAGGGTTTCCAGAAAAGGTTTTCTGAAGCAATTACGGCTGGGAAATCATATCGTCCTGGCCGTAATGGTATAAAACGGTTAGGACGTCAAAAACTCCCAGCCGTTAATGTCTTAAGCGGTTGGGAAAATCTGAAAACCAACCCGTTACTGTATTTAACGGATGGGTATTTCCTAGCCGTAAGTTGTCCTGTATTTGCAGAGTAAAATTTGGTGTTGAGTGTTTCGGCTGGGAGTATCTAACCGTAAATTGTATTTCCTAGCCGTTGTTATTTATTTCTATCCGATATTTTGTTTACGGCGAGATAATCTGTATATTTCCAAGCCGAAACTTGTTTTACGGATGGGTTATATGTTATTTCCAAACCGTAATTGTATCACTCCTTGTGAATTGTTCGTATCTTCTGATATGTTTTTTCATAATTTTTAGGAGGAACTCTGAAATAGAGAAAGAACCCCATGAAATACCAATGTGCGATATTGCTACGATGATGAAACATAGGCTAAGTATATGATCCATTTTCTTTTCTTTTTTGTATACGTTGCTCAAATTATGTACCACTATTAATTGAATGATGTGAAAATAGGTCAAGAGAGCTAAGTGGATTTCCAGGGGACTGATCCGTAACATTGAGGAGGTTCTATATTTGGATTGCGAGGAACAAAGAACACTGATCAGGAGGCTTCAGGAGTTACATAATCCAGCGAAGGATGATCTCTATACTAACGACGAGGATGATTGGATCAGTCTTTCCCAAACTCCCGACAGTTTTTCATCATCTTCTGACGAAGTTCCTTCGATTGTTGGTCGTAGTGGATGATTGTAGGTTATGTACTTGTTTAAGTCAGACTTTTAGCATGTTTTAGGTTATGGATTTGGGTGATTTACTTTTTAGACTCACTTTTCATTATGCATACTGAACTTTGAATGAATGGATACTAGTGTTTTGCTTGTTAATGTATCCGATTGTTTTTTAAGTATAATATGATACTAATTACGGCCAGGATTTACATCCGTAGAACTGACAAAACCCATATTTACGGCTAGGATTCCTGGCCGTTGTTTATTTCAAGGTTTGGTTTCTCAGCCGTAAACATCCGTAGAACTGACAATACCCATCTTTACGGCCAGGATTCCTGGACGTTTTATGTTTCCCGGTTTGGTTTCTCAGCCGTAACTATGTATAAAATGAAACTGAAATTCCAGGAAGAGTTACGGCCAGGATTATCAGCCGTAGTACTGACAATACCCATAAATACAGCTAGGATTCCTGGACGTTTTCTGTTTCACGGTTTGGTTTCCCAGCCGTAACTTTGTATAAAATGAAACTGAAATTCCAGGAAGAGTTACGGCCAGGATTATCAGCCGTAGTACTGACAATACCCAGAAATACGACTAGGATTCCTGGACGTTTTCTGTTTCACGGTTTGGTTTCTCAGCCGAGTTGCGGAAGAATATCCCAGTTGAGTCATTACGGCTAGGTCGTGTCGGCATACGACCTGGCCGTAAATACCTCTAAATAACCACATTTTTATCATATCAACATTACAAACACATAGTAAGAGTAAAGCTAGATTCTTCATATATATATATATAACGAGTGATTCAAAATACATAGGTTCGAAAAAACATTGTTATCATATACCTTGACACGACATTTACTTATAGTCATCCTCATCGGAACTCATTAGTACACACAACGGGTCATCCCTCGACAACTGTAATGCTTCCCACAAATGAAATCTTTCCTCGAACCTATGGCACCAACCCATTGGTATTTTGCCGTCACATCCGTCTACCCTTCTTAATGGAGGTAATGGGCATCCATCTTTCAATTGGAGGCCGATATAATGGGGCATCATCACGAAACCCATGATGACTATCTTTGGAGATTCTTCTTCGGTAAAAATACGTCTTGTTGGTGCGTAAGTAACACTATGTGCATAGGAGATGGAATGAATAACGCAATGGAATGCGTTGGCGAGTAGATGGCCACATATTGGCATTCTCATCCAATACTCACTTGTCAATGTAGTGTTGCCCATTAAACGTTGTTCAAATGCTTTGAACGGCTTGTTTAGCATCACCTTCGTGTCATTTCTTTCGATTCTCATCATTTCCTTGCAGAAATAGGGGAAAAGACGTAGTTCAACCAAACACTTTTGCCTTACATAAGTAATTTGGTAGTCACCCCATTCTTTTGCCTCCTAAAAAGGTCCAAGTTGATCTACGAACACATGGTAACCACAATTTCCGTCGCCCTCAACATCGTCGGTGGACTTGACGTACTGATGAATAAAATATGGTACAAAGTGCATGTAATTTTTGTATATTGTGTAAGTAGTTCGGATATAATTACCTTCCTCATCTATAGGGGGTGATTTCATAGGACCTACATCCATGTAAACCGTCTCTTTATCACCGTCAAGGTTACTAACAACTCTTTGTGGTTCGACCATCGGTGCTTTTCCTTTGACATCATTACCTTGGCTTCTCGCTAATTGCTTAATGCCAACCGCACCACCAACTTTTCTTTGGACACTACTAGCTTCTTTTGTTGTTGAATCTTGTTGGGATGGAACTATCGGGTCTTTAATTTTGACTCCACTATCAACTTTTTTTTTTAATTCTCTTGGGATACAACAACCACATTCTTCTTGCGCCTTTTTACCTTTGTTCCACTAGCTCGGCTTGGTCCGCATTTTTCCATTTCCTTTCTTTTAAGGGTGTAGAGCTCGTTTAATTTCTCAAAACCCGAATTATCTCTTCACATTGAAGGAGTCAATTGTGGACCCTCATGAACCTTTTTCCTACCTTTCGCCATTTCCTGTTTCTTTGTTATCTTCTTCGAAGGCCTACCCTTGCCTTGCCCCTTGTTAGGTTCTAAAATATCATCTCTAGTGCATGGACGGGTTAATTTCCGCATTTCATACAACCAAAGTTGTCTTTGCTCCAGTAGTAAAGAAGCATACTTTTCAAAAAGTTCCTTGTGTACCTCCGTGTCGCAAAACACTTCCCCAAAACCTTGATCGGGTGATGGATCTTTAAAATCTAGTTGTTTCCAAAATGGATTTATATCTTGGATCGGAATCATTTTTGTGGGATAATTTGCTACTGCATGCCTACATGGGAGCCCCATAGCCGACTTAATGGGACAATTACATCTCATTCCCGGTGGATAATTGTGTTCCTCCCAAGCCTCCACTTCCGTTATCATTTTTAGGATTGCCCATTGAGAAACATATAAACTTAATCCCCGGAACCAAGGGCTTTTCCGGTAGTCGACAACCGTTCTAGATCGGCTCTTTTCAAATAACCCCCTAATTCTATGGAGATCACGCTTGAAATACTCGACCATAGCTTCAAAAAAAAACAACGAATCCACCATCACAACCATTTAACTTACTCTTGAACCGATAGTGAGCCGACTCCACCGTGCTTGTGGCTGATTGTCATAATGTCTATAACGGTTTACCCATGCACTAACAAACTTTTCCTTGTGAGGATCCAATAACTCGTTCTTCAAATATGTTATAACATCCGGGTAGGTTGACCATTTTTCCATTACAAAACTCTTCCTTTGGAAATATAGTGGTTCCGTGAGCGACCATATTAGTTCTTCCCAATCTTTTTGAAAATCCGCCCAAAGCACCTCGGCTATCTTGTCATTCATCTCGAACTTTTCTTGTTCTTCTTGTTGTTTCTCCAACGGTAGATTTTTAATCCTCTCCATCTCGGTCTTCTTTGCTGTCCATATAACCCTCTTGCAATTAGTTTGCACATTGTTCCATACATGAAACGTGCAAAGATGATGACGCGCGTAGGGGAAAACACGGGGTATGGCCCACATCAATGCTTGCTCCTTATCCGTAATCAACACCTGTGGAGTATAACCTTCTTGATACAATAACTTCACCTTTTGCAATGCCCACAAATAACTTTCCTTCATCTCGTCTTTCAAGAAACAAAACGCAACGGTAAATGTCGACTTGGTAGATGTTTGCCCAACAAAGTTCAATATCGGCATGTTGTACCTGTTAGTTTTATACGTGCAATCCATAAACAGAATTTGATGAAAGCATCTTGCCAATTGTACACATTCCGGATTGGCGATGAAAAGATATTCCACTTCATTTTCTTCATTCGTACCATAGGCGTTAGAGTACTTTGCCTCATCAAACTAAAACAATAATTATTGCATAAGCACTCTCTCTTTCCATGACTCTTTTCTAAATTTTTCTCTTTCGTTATAGATTGTTGACAATGAGGATGAGTTTTGGGGGTTTAACACTTGAACGACACTAAGAATATCAATAGGTCTTGTGCGTATTTTACAAAACATGTCTACTAACTCCTTCTCTAAGGTGTTGAGCCTTGCCGGATAAGGATGGTTGATCAAACTCTCCGGAATAGGATGAGTATGATAACCCGAGACGACTTTATCCATATACCACATTTTCGTATCGGCGTTACATTTAAATTGAAGCTTAAAAGGGCATCCGCATTTCTTCGTATTATATACTCCCTTTTCCCTTGTGGTTTTTCGTACATACTCACTACCCTTTTTCCAGTGGCTCTCATACTTTCCACTGCACTCGCAAACCATTTCAAAGCGGTCGAATTTAACTTGTTTATTCTGGACTATGATGCACATCTTTTTCAACCCTTGTGCTCGAGCCAACTCCTTTGCATCTTCCTTATCTTCCCACTCATAGTTGTTTGCATAGTGAGCACTTGTGTCCTCGGAAACTTTCACAGGCTGGGGTTGATCAATAAACACCTCTTCATCTTCCATACGCACCTCTTCATCGTCCATATGCACCTCTTCATCTTCCATATGCACCTCTTGGTCTTCCACCGGAATGTATGGTACAATCTATGATAGAATGACATATGTCACATAATTATTCAAAAAGAAATTTAAACACTCAAAAACGTCTGGGTAAACCAGTGACATTCCAACCGTCATAGGGTAAACGGCTGGGTCGATAAGTTATCTCCCAACCGTAAAAATAAAACTACTGGTAAAAAAGTATGATTCGAATCAGTAACTTTGTTACGTCTAGGTATTCCAAGACGTAAATTGTCCCGAATCGCAACAGTTTACCTACGGCACGGAAAATGAGACGTATGACAAGTTATGGCGGGTAACCCAACCGCCACCGAAAAGTATTAAATGCTTCCCATGCACGTAGAAAAACCTGGCCGTATTTTTTTTATTAACGGCCAGGAAATTTTATCATCCCGGCCGTAAGTACTTGGTAACGGATGGGAGTTCATTATTTTATGGTCGTAAAACATCATAACGGCCAGGAGTTCTTGGTTTCCCAGCCGGTATTTCAACTGACGGCTTGAAACCTAGGGTTTTCGGAAGGAAAATATCGAAAAGCTGAGCTTAAAAACTGAAATTGGAGTTAGAAAAGAGGCATACGGTAATCTTCAAAGCATTGATCTCTTCTTCTTCTTCTGCTTCTTGGGTTGGTCCTTCGAAATCATCGTATGGTTCATAAGGGTTAGGTTGAGTTTGAGATAAAATTTCTTGATTTTCTGAAAAATTAGCCAAGAACTGATCGTTGTTGATGGGTATTAATATGTTATCATATTTTGAAGATGAAGGCTCACCTACATCAAAAGTTTTGGTTGAATCACTCATTTTCAAAAAAAAAATCCCCAATTTTTTTTTTCCCTCTCCTCCTTCTCCTCTTCCCTCTGATTTTTTTTTTTTGTTTTTATTTCATCTACACTTAACTTAAACACATGAATTACTCTTAATTCATCTCCTAATCATGATTACAAATGTTAATCAAGTTTATTATCATATGAGGCACTTTAATCATTATATAAGTATTGGATAGGGGTAACCCAATTGCTATTTGGTGACCCAAAATAACCCCAAATTGACCAAGACTTTTGCAGCCCCAATAATAGAGTTCACTCAAAATCCTCACGCGACCTCCTCCCCCGGGATGATTTCCATTTTCATTCCTACGCGCCCGGGAAATATAAGTGAAGTTTATAAAATCAAAATTATTTTGTTACTATCCCGGCATCACAAAATTCTCCCGCCTTCTTTTTCCTCCAAATATATCCTCCTGTTGGTTGGTTATAAAACCCATCGATGGATTCGCCTTATTGAAACCTGACTCGTTCTGTTGAGACTTGAGAGAGAAAATCAAAAAAGAAGAGAAGGAACGATCTCATCAGGTATGATTTTTTTACGTCTTTTTCTTTACCGAGATTATATTCCTCAGTTTTGTGTTCGATCGGCGATTGTGAGTTTAATTTGTTTGCTGAAATGCCAAAGGATAAATATTCGTTTGCTGAATAAATAAGTCTGCGGCTGTGAGTTTAATTTGTTTGTTGAATCTTGAATCAATTGTTCTACATCGTAACACTTTCTTAATGGTGAGATTCCACCAGTCTCTTTGTGATTAGATAATCCGTGTACACGTTAGTATGACCTGAGACTGTGCAATTGATGATGCCATAATTTTAACACCTGACTGAAGTGTTTAATCATTGTTTCTGGATTGATAATCACTTTCATTTTTGAAGAACAAGCTATGTTCCATTGGGATACCACTCTTGGTATATTAACCATACTGCTACTACTTCTTGATTCAGTTTCATGTAATCTCACAACATGAACTGAACAGAAATTATATGTAAACCATGTGAACACAAATGTGATGGATTCTATAACAAGTCACAGGAACTGCAAATTGCTAGATGACTATTATACAACGTTTTTACAGATGATAATATTTTCCGAGTAACAATACACTGAAGCGTAGGCCTGGTGAACATGTAGAAGTTCATGAGATCACCAAACCTTCATTAGGTATCTTCCTTGGGTCACATGTGGTTGTTTCTTGGATTCTGTCGCATTCGATATAGTATCATTCTATGATGGTTAGATATGAAAGTAACATTCATTAACAGAGATAAGAATTTGGTTTCTAGTCCGTCTTGTGTGTTTATACCAATGTGCTTGTCGAGTTTAAACAGCCATTCATCGAACAATATCTGGGATTAAAGTAAAGTCTGCTATACGCTGTGTTTAACTAAGATATCTTAGCGTTTATCAGTATAGTGTGAAGGTGGCATGTTCCTTGTTGATTGTTGTCGAACATAAAAGTTGCCCACTTTAATAGTTACATTAGCAAGGTTGTATAGAATACACTAAAATCATTTACGGAGTAGGAAATTTAATGAAGGTGTTATGAATCATCCCCTAGAATGCAATCACAAGAGATGCAACCTAGACCAGATGAGAAGAACAACTAGACGCAAAACTAGGAAAATTTAACAACTTTACCTTTACACCTATGTGTTGTATCCCTCTACACCTTGCTCCCACTGAACTCCCTTCTAATAGAAATCTTCCTCCTCTCTATGTACCAACTGACACACTCTTATATACTGAAGATTCTTTCTAAAACGGAGAGTAATTTTCCACTAGACAGACCTAGGTATTGGTTCTTTCGATGGGAGCCATACCTAAAGACGAATCATAGTTAAGTTGCGATATTCATTAATATAATCATGCCAACGTATTTTCACCTGCCTCCTAATAATATGTTAAGAAAGCATCTATTTTAATATCAGCACTTGGCCTTTTTCTAACTGTAAAGCTCTTCCACTTTCAGTGGGAGCAGGATGAAAACGTGAAGTAGAAGAAGAAGAGTCGTAAAATGGCTAGAATCCACATCTGTTGAGATCAAAGAGGAAGTATACCTGCATTTTAGATGCATATTTGTATGGAGAGTTTCCCCTCAAAAATTACCATAGAAATACTTTCACTCATACCCACTGATTCAGTCTTGCAGTGCAGACAAGTATGCAAGAGATGGCGACACCTTCTTCTTAGTCGTTCCTTTGCTCATAAGCACGTAGATCAATTACTTCAGCTCGATGGTAACAGTAACTCGAGGCATTCTTCTCTTATTGCTTCCAAGGTTGCTTCTGGTTTCCTGTTTTGCTTTGCATTTACACGGGAACCCGGCCGACAACTTTACTATGGAGAGTATGAAAACCAGTCTAATAAGAAACTTAGAAGGATCAACCAGCCTCCTATACATCATCAGTCAATTGTTGGATCATGCAATGGGTTGATATGCTATTCTAAAGACGGCAATGGGCCTCAGTATTATGATCGTCTTTATGAACCTACCTATGTTTCTAATCCTGTCACCAGTGCTTACGCGAGTTTTGACGAAGTGGATTTTTTCAGGCAGAATAAGGTACATTCTGTGGTGTATGGTTTCGGTTACCATCATTCTCTCAAGAAGTACGAAGTTGTTAGAATCTACTATAATAAGAATCAAACCTTGGGGCAGGTCCAGGTATATACACTTGGCTGTGCCAGTGGTTGGAGAGACTTGGGAGAAACTGCTTACTGCTCATTGCGGTACACTTGGCCGAGAGGTTTTTATAATTGCTCTCCATTTGCTACACTTGCAAATGGAGCCCTTCATTGGCTCGACAAGGAACAGAAGATTGTGTCCTTTGACTTGGCAAGTGAGAAGTTGTACTTGCTCCCACCACCACCTTTTGTCCGTTCTGCAAGGGTGATGAACTATTTTGAACTTCAGGTATTGGGAGGAAGCTTATGTTTTCTTCATCAAAAGGAAAATGAATTCCTAGACATATGGTTCTTCAGGAGTAAAGGAGAGTTCAGTAGTTACAATGTGAATGGGCAGGATTACGACTCATTGAGTTGGAATAAAGAGTACAGCATCCCAGTTGGACGTGATTTAGTAGTACCATTTTCCCTTACAAAAAGTGGTGAAGTTCTACTTCACTACAGGTCTAGTCTCTTCTGTTATGATCCACAAACTGCAGTCTCGGAAAATCTTATGAGTAACAACTTCTATCATGTAGTTCCTCACATAAACAGCTTGGTTTCGTTCAAAGATCTTGGGGAACAATCTTGGGGAAGAAAAATATATGATGTTAATCCAGCACCAAAGGAAATCTTCATTAAACAGCGGAGGAAGGGTAACAGAGAGACTGATGTTAATCCAAGTCTTACTATGTCTGAATATTTGGGTAAGCAGGCGGTATCTCCTATACAAGCTATTGATAGCGACAGCAACCTCAACAAGTCTATTCCTACAGTTGGAGTGGAGGCGTCTCACTCGAGCAAAGTGGCAGATAGAAATGTTGGTGGTTCCAGAAAAATAAAGGAAAAATCACTGAACTGCAAGTCACATTGCTCTAACAGATCCCCGAAGCGAGCTAGTTCTCCCCAAGAGTTGTACTGTTCTGATGAAAACAGTCCCCTCAATAGTCCTCTCAGCCATCGTTCAAGGCCTTCTATTCGCGAGGTATATATACACACGCACTTATGTTACTTTTCATTTCCCTTGTTTATCATTTAACTTTACTTACTGGCCATGCCTTCTTTGTCTAATCTTCAAGGGAGGAAGTGGTGTTGGTGGTACAAAGAAGATTATTGCTGAAGTTGAGGAATTTTTTGATGATGATGGGAATATTGGAGGAACTTGTAGAGAAGTGAGCGCCACATTGCCTCTCAGGCGTGTGCTTAAACGACATAGGGATGGTTCAGACATGAATGACCAGGGAAGTGAGAAGTCTGGCAGAGCCCGTGGTCCAGATGTCGGGCAACCAAGAGAAAGAGTCAAAGGTAGTTCACTCATGTCCCCCTTAGGCTGCTCCAAAAGAGGGCAGGGCGATCGTCCATTTCCCGAGTATACTTCTCCTCAATTATGTCCACCAAGTTTTCTTATGGTAGCTGGATTTCCTGTACTACCTAAGTATAAAGATTTGTATACTCGAGTGATTGCCTCCAAAAGGCATATGGCCTCCGACACAAAGGTTAAATCGATGACCATACAAGCCACTATGATCACCGAACTTTTGGAGACGATCCAGCAAATGAGCGAACTCTCTGGTCGTGCGATGTTACCTCCACCAACTTACAACAATGGCGTGCATCAGTTGATACCGCTTCCGCTATGGACTTTCACGTGTCATGGTTGGATGATCAACTTCACCTTCTTGAGTCTCAAATCCGTGATGTTGAAGAACTAAAGGCGACGAAGCAGAGTCTGGAAGCAGAAGTCAGAGGTAGTGGGAAGAAGATCTCTTTACTTCGCTCCAAGATGGAAGAGGCGAGACGTGCATACAAGGCCGCTAAGGTAGAAAAAGCTGAATTGATTGCGAAGGTGGCTACATTAAAAGCTAGCCTTGCTTCATTTGAAGCCAACAATCAGGTGACGATCGCATTGTCATGTTCGGCACTTGGTTCGTGTTTAGGTACCCCTCATTGATTCTCTTAGTCTCTGGGGTTGTGATTTGCTTATTACTAATAGTTAAAATTTTGTTATGGCGTGCATCAGTTGACTCTGCTTCTTAAAATTTTGTCATGTTTCACCCGAGGAGTGAGTGATTTTAAACATATTTATCTTACACTTCAGTTACACCTTAGTCTGTTAAACATCTTTACTTACAGTTCCGGCTCCACCTTTGTTTTCTGAAAAGAAGAGAAGACGTGATGATCTTCCTCTAGGGTCGAACAGTGAAATTGTAGCAGAAATCATTTTTTTTTTTTATTTCATTTCCTCATCAAGCGGGACATCAATATTGAGATTTGGTGCTGTCAGCTAAGCTAAGTGTATCAAGCAGGTTAGTTACTAGTACTTCTTAATTGCCGTTTCATTTGCTAATCCTAAAAATGTGAAAAGCCCTGAAACGCCAAAAACCTTGGTTAATAAACCTCTTTGTACATAGAATAAGTGTATGCAAATTGATTATATCACAAAAGGCATGACTTCTACACTGTCGCTATGTTTGATTTTTGATTGTTCCCTAAATTTTAGTGCTTGAAGTTGCTGGGTAAAAAGTATCATTTTGTATACAGTTTGAATTGTGTATAAGCCTGGCCAGTTAATTAAATTTGATTAGGAATAGGCATCATTGCGTGAATTGGTACCAAAAAGTGGTGTTAACAAAAATGATAGAAGTTGTGAACTATGATGTAGTTATCTTTCTGAATTTGATAGTGAACACAGATGTGATGGATTCATATCACCAGTCACAATTGTAGTTTGTAAATTTTCTTGAATTTCACATCTGTTGGAACTGCAAATCGCTTTTTTATGTATCATATAATTTTTTTACTTCGAATAACAACTTAGAAAATTCAAGTAATGTAACATGATATCATTTTCCATTCACAGAAGTTAAAGATTACCAAATCTGAGTAAGGTATCTTCCTCAGATTACATGTGGTTATTTCTTGGATTATGTTGTAGTCTTCATAGTATCATTCTATCATGGTTAGGTATGAAAGAAACCTTCAATGACATATAAGAATTTTGATTTTAATTTGTCTTATTTGTTTATGCCAATGTGATTATCGAGTTTAAACCAACCATTGAACCATCTCCAGGATTAGAGTGAGGTCTACTCCTACTATGTGTTCAAGTAAGATATTCGTAGATTTTTTTAGTATAATATAAAGGTGACATCTTGCTTGTTTGGCTGTTTTCGAACATAAAAGTCACCTACTTGAATAGTAAGATGAGCAAGGTGGTATAGAAAAGTATGAATCATCCATGGAGTAGGAAAATTAGTTAAGGTGTCATGAATTATCCGTAGAAGTGTAATTACAAGAGGTAGACTGATCAACCTAGACCCTAATGAGAAGAACAACCAGCGGAAACAAAGATTGGTCAATAAGAATGTTGTATATTTTATTTGATTAAAGAAAGACTTCTAAAACTTTGCTTTCAAGGTTACTTCACAGTTTACATTAGGTGTTGTAACCCTCTATACCTTGCTCTTCCACTGAAATCCCTTCTAGCAGAAATTTCCCTCCTGTAGAGGTACTAATTAGTCCACTTTTATAGACTGGAAGATCCTCTCTAAGGCGGAGAGTAATTTTCCCTTAGACAGACCTAGATATTGGGTCTTTTGATGAGACCAATACTTGAAAACGGGGTCATAGATAAGTTGTGATACTCATTAATAGAATCATGCTAATGTTTAAGCTTTGTAGAACTTATAGTCATTTATGTGTATAAAACTAGGTCGATTTTGCGAAAAGAAGCAATTAATTTCACCTGCCTCGTAATAATATGTTGAGAAAGCATCTGCTGGCGTTTTTACTTACTTCAAAACTCTTCTGCTTTCAGCAGGATTAGGAGGAAAACGAGAAGTAGAAGAAGAAGAGTTGTGAAATGCTGACAATCCACATCTGTTGAGATCAAAGAGAAAGTAAATTTGCATCGAGATGCGTATTTGTATGGAGCACAGTCTCCCCTCAGAAATTACCACAGAAATACTTTCTCGTTTACCCACTGATTCAGTCTTGCAGTGCACACAAGTCTGCAAGACATGGCAACACCTGCTTCTCCACCCTTCCTTTGCTCATAAGCACCTACATCAAATACAACAGATTGATGGTAATAGTAACTTAAGTCATTCTTCTCTTATTTCTTCTAAGGCTGGTTTTGGTTTCCTTTTTTATTTTAAATTTACACAGGAATGAGGTTGCCAACTTTACTATGGAGAGTATGACGACCAGCCTGATATGAAACTTAAAAGGATCAACCAACCTCCCAAGCATCATCAGTCAATTGTTGGATCATGCAATGAGTTGATTTGTTTTTCTAAAGATGGTCGTGGACCTCATTGTTCTTTTGATTATGAACCTACCTATATTTGTAATCCCATCACCGGTGAATATGTGAATTTTCCAGGACTTCCATGGGAGGAAAAGTTACAGTCTATGGTATGTGGTTTCGGTTACCATCATTCTAGTAACAAGTATAAAATTGTTAGAATTTACTATGTTGAGAACCAACCCTTAGGGAAGGTCCAGGTATATACACTTGGCAGTGGCATTGGTTGGAAAGACTTGGGAGAAACCGCTTACTCATTGTGGTACAATTGGCAGATTCATCCATTTGGTATATTTGCAAATGGAGTGCTTCACTGGCTTGACATGGAACAGAATATTGTATCTTTTGATTTGGCGGAAGAGAAGTTCTACTTGCTCCCACCACCACCTTTTTTCCGTGCTGTAACTCTGCAGAACTATTTTAAATTTCGGGTTTTCGGAGGATGCTTGTGTTTTTTTCATCAGATAAAACATGGATATCTAGACATATGGTTCTTAAGGAAGAAAGGAGGACACAGTAGTTCCGATGTGAATGAGCAAGATTACGGTTCATTGATCTGGATTAAGGAATTCAGCTTACCAGTTGAGAATGGAGCAGTACCATTTGCCGTAACAAATAGTAGTCAAATCCTATTTCACTACTTCTATGGTCTCTTCTGTTATGATCCAGATGCTGCAGTCTCGGATAATCTTATAAGTAACGACTTCTATCATGTAGCACATGTAGTTCCACACATGAACAGTTTGGTTTCCTTGAAAGGTCTTGGAGAAGATTATTGTCCCAGAAAAAGATATGATGTTAATCCAGCACCAAAGGAAATCTTCATAAAACAACGGAGAAAGGATGATGGAAACATTGATGTTAATCCAAGTCTTCCTAAGACTCGATGTTTGGGTAAGCAGGTGGTATCTCCTATAAGGGCTATTCTTATGACAGTTGGGTTGGAGGCATCTCACTCGAGCAAAGCGGCAGATAGAAATGTTGGTGATTCGAGAAAGAGGAAGGAAAGGTTGCTGAAGCGCAAGTCGCATTGCTCTGACAGGATTGCGAATTCGTCCCGACAGTTGTACAGTTCTGATGAAAACAGTCCCCTCGGCCATCGTTCAAGGGGCTCTCTATTTGTGAGGTATACACACTTCGTTACATTTCGTTTCCTTTGTTTAACATTTAGCTTTACTTATTGTCCATGTTGTCTTTGTTTAATCTTCAAGGGAGAAAGTGGTGTTGGTGGTACACAGAAGATTGTTGCGGATGTCGAGATTTCTTCAGATCATGATGGAAATATTGGAGAAACTTGTAGAAAAGTGGGCGCCACATTGCATCTCAAGCTTGCAAATAAACAATATACGGATGGTTCAGACATGAGTGATCAGGAAAGTGAGAAGGCAGGCTCTGAACCTGACAGACTTTATGGTCAAGGCGTGGGGCAACCAAGGGAAAGAGACAGGGGTAGTTCGCTCATGCCCCCCTTAGGGCCCTCTGAAAGAGGGCAGCTCGATCGGCCACTTCCTGAGTATACTGCTCCTCAACTATGTCCACCGAATTTTCTTATGGTAGCTGGGTTTCCGGTACTACCTGAATACAAAGACTTGTATACTCAAGTGATCGCCTCCAAAGGGCACATAGCCTCCGACGTGAAGGTTAAATCGATTCTCCCGGCACTATGTCCCCATGTTGATTCTCTATGCGGACTATACAAGCCACTATGGTCACCGAACTTTTGGAGACGATCCAGCGGATGAGCAAACTCTCTGGTCATGATGTTACCAACGACTTACAGCGATGGCGTGCAGCAGTTGATACCGCTTCTGCTATGGACTTCCATGTGTCATGGTTGGATGATCAATTTCGCCTTCTTGAGTCTCAACTCCATGATGTTGAAGAACAAAAGGTAACAAAACGGAGCCTGGAAGCAGAAGTCAGAGGTTGTGAGAAGAGGATGTCTTTACTTCGCTCCAAGGTGGATGAGTCAAGACGTGCATACAAGGCTGCTAAGGTAGACAAAGCTTCATTTGAAGCCAACAATCATGCAGCCATAGCTTTGTCATGTTCGGCACTTGGTTCATGTTTAGCTACCCCATGTTGATTCTCTATGGGGTTATGATTTGCTGACGAGTAGTTATGGTGCTCGACTCTGTTTAATTATTATTTTGTTTTTGTAATTTTTCATTCGAGGAAGGAGCGACTCTGTTGATATTTGGTTAATCTGTTGGTTTTTTTAGTTTTTGTTAGTCTTTTGCGGAAGCTTATTATACTTCTGCTTTGAGGAGGCTTTGGGGTACATTATTAAATTCTATTCTATATAGACTGTAGTCCTCTCTTTTTTGAGTTTGGGACCTAACTGGTTGAGGTCTTTACTGGCTAGTATTTTGAAAAAAATTTATCCTTGCGGGTATCCTAAAACATGGTGTTAATGGACAAGTAAACATTATGAATGGGAGAGATGTCCCTCATTTTTCTACTTCCTCTACTTCCTCCGTCCCACTATTAAATGACCTAATTTAAGTTTGCACAATTTTTAAGGCAAGCAAAGAAAAGAGTATTTTTAATCATTTTTTATAATTATACCCTTATGGATAATAACTAGTGAAATTTAGAAATGATTTATCTCTCAAATTACTTCACGGATGTTCGCAAACTTCATACCATTGAAAAGCATTTTAAAACACCTACGTAACGAATATAAACATACCTGTCAAATCATGCATATTTCTTATATTTTTTATAATTAACTAAAAGGATAATTTTAGAAATATCTCTTTGTTTAATGATATATGTCACTTATTAGTGGGACAAAATCTAAAATCAAATAGGTCACTTAATAGTGGGACGGAGGGAATATTTTTTTTTCTTCTTTTTATCCTTTTTTCTCTCTCCAATTTTAAAACAAATCACAAAATAATTCATAACTTCTAAAATATCTTGGCGAGATTGGGGTATACCCAAATTTAAATGGACATTTGCCCTTACTAAGGGGAGGCCAAAATGTGGTGAGTTCACCTTTTTACCCTTTCACTAATTAACCCTATTACTTAATCTAATAATCCTAAAATTAAAAACTTAAGCAAACCGTTAATCTTCTCTTCTTCTTCTTCATCTCATCTAAAACTTGAAAACTTTGATTATCCGGAAAAATGGTTGATTCCAAACGATCAAGAGATAACATAGATTCAACAGGAAGTATCAAAAGATCCAAATCAGAGAAAAAAGGTAAGGGAAAAGATGGAACTAGTAAACCCGAAAGTTCAATCCCTGAGAATGTTGAAAACAACCCTCCGCCGGTGAAAAGAAGACTTTAAGTTGATTTCTAAACTCAACCCAATATTGTTTGGTGTTTTTTGATTGTTAGATTAGGTTAGAAACTGAAAATTTAGATTTTTAGGGTTTTTGGCCGGCAAGGTCGATAGTTTAACATCATGCCGGCGGTTGTTGTTTCTTAACCGCCAACATTGTATGAGGATGAATAATTTGCCGACGTTTCATATCAGCCATGGTGATTGTTAGACAATAACCAGGGCCGGCATGCAATACCAACAGAACCATGCCGGATGATTTGTAGCCGACATTGTATTGTACTTGTACATTGCCGACCGTAGGCATCAGAAACTTGATATTTTTTAAGTTATAGCCGACATCATTATTTAATACAACACTGCCGACGGTTTTTTGGTGGGCTAGGTGCATGATTATTACCATGCCGGCCATCTATTGGTCGGCAGTTTACATATTCTATACCTTGCCGGCTAGTGGATGACCAGAACCAAATTTCAATGTGTAACAATTTTGATCTCTTATTTGTGTTCAACAGTGTTGTTTGTTTTTATATCTCTTATTTGTGTATTGCTTAGGTTCCCAGAGGAAAAAAAGAAGACCTACCTTGTTCGGTTACTCCAGAAGAGCTATTAGAATATATTGACGCAATTTATCCCAATGTAGAAGATCCTAAAGATGAAACTGAAAAGAATTACCCTGTAAGAAAACTATGTTTGATGGGTAAGGAAGATCCTGAAGAATTTCTAAGGTTTATGAACAGTCCTAGCAATCCCCTCAACTATGTTGAATGCACATCATCAGATGAGGAGGAAGAAGAGGAGGTTGATCCAAGGACCTTTTTCATGGCATCTGACTTTTCTGGAGTGAACCCCTATTACAATTAGGCCGGTGACTACATAGGTTCAGATAAGGGAAAAGCAAAAGCTGGTGGAAGTGAAAATGCTAGTGAATATAAACAATGCCGACATGAAACCAGCCGGCAATGTCTTAAAACTTGACAATGCCGGTGTAAGCATTTTCAAGTAATGGTTCCTGTGCTTCAAAAAATATAGAAGTTGACAAGGTTCAAATTTTATACCCTGCCGGCGTGGTACTGCTCATGAAAAGTCGTCACGTTGTGCAAAGTACAACCACGCCGGCTTTTACGGCCGGCATGATCGACGAGCGACGACCTTGCCGACCCGGTACAGCATAAGTGGAAAAAAAAAATCGATCATTTGCATGGAAAAATCACAATATTCACCACGTAAATTGCCTACCTGATTACTTGTAGATCCATTATCTTCTTCTTGGTCATTGGACTCTACGTTTGGCTCGAGACATTCATCACTTCCATACCCATCTTGAGTTTGAGTAAAATAAAAGTGAGGATCATGCAAATAATCCATTCGATCATGGTATGGTAGATCATCATACAAGTACTCATCTGTAAGATGAAAGTTAGAAGGCTCCCCCACTTCAAAATCAGGATTTGAATCACTCATTTCACTCATATCATAAATTTCACAAAAACCCTAACTTTTCCCCCTAAACCTCCTCTACTACTTCATACTAATTCTCTCTCCAAATGATTTCTAAAACCCAACTTATAAATAAATCAACTAACTAATCTAACTAATTTAACTAATCTAATCATTTTAGTTAAATTAGAGTTAATCATTGTGGGGGGCATTTTAGCCATTTTGAAAAATCTGGGTTAAGGGGTGGCTTGGAATTACTTCATAATGACCCTTTTTTGTCTTATTGGGTATACCCCAATTAATCTGGGTATACCCCAACCTCGCCAGGTAAAATATACTCCCTGCATACCTATTATATTGGCGGAATTTTGAATTTTCTTTATCCCACCAGATAAGCGGAGTCCTATTTTTAATATAATTTTTTTCACAAATACCCTCATTTATTGTACATAGAAAATTGTGTTCCTAATAGGACAAAGGGTAAAACAAGAAAAATGAAATGATGAATTCAAGGTAATTTTCTTAATCTAAGAGAATTAGTCCCTCTCTGCCTATATATGTGGTACGGAGGGAGTAAACTTGATTTAATAAAATTTATATTTTGGAAAGGTTTTAAATTAAAGCAAAATCCATTGTTAACAATAAATTCAAAAGTATTTTAAACCTCTATAAATAATAGGTATCATGAATTTGTTTTCATCAATGTGTACTAGTATGAAACTGGTTTCATCTAATGTTTTTGATAAAAATGAAATTGTGAACTTGTTATACTATATTATATTATTTATAGAGTATGAATTTCAATCTAATATTTTGATGATACATTTTTCTTATAAGACTCTACATTCCTACCAAAAATGAGCGCAATTCGAGAGTTTGGTTATATATCTCGAACTGTGCTCATTTTTGGTAGGAATGTAGAGTCGCATAAAAAGAACGTATCATCAAAATATTCAATTTAAATTCATTGTTGTTTGGGTTTTGCGTAGAAAATAACACAAATCATGTATGATAGTGTCCATCTAAGAGTGTCCATGGATCCTCCCTCTATAAATAATATAGTATAACAAGTTCACAATTTCATTTTTATCAAAAATATTAGATAAAATACTTGATTTACTAACTTTTTCATGTAAATGCGAGCTGAAGACTCTTGATTCTTGCTTCCTTAGTTAAAGTGTCCTTTGCTGAATTGTGCTTTCTGCTTATATATGTTACCTTTGCTTTCTGCTTATATATCTTACCTTTGCTTGTGGAAGAATTTCTAGAATCGCTTCAACTTCTATCATTATGTTTTCAACTTACCATGAAATGTATATTTCTTATTAAGAAAATCACAATAACCTTACAATCTATGATAATTGACACAATGGATAAAATATTATCTCTTAACCAAACTGTAGCTTTTAACATCGCTTTTGCTTCTGCATGAACTGCAGTCATTGCTTTGTCTAAACCCCCCGCGATATGCATAAATTCATCTTGCTCTACTAAAATCTGAATAGACACCAATCCCATAGATAATTCTCATTTCTTGAAAGACACGTCTATGAATATGATCGAAATTAAATAAGTTAAGAATCTTTTAATTAAGGTTTTAATTATATATGGAAAATAAGAATTAGTAATGTGCATTTGCTAGTTAAAGATTTTCCAAGGAGATTTTCGATCAATATTTTGGACAGAGCATTCTTAGGAATTATGAAAACCGAATATGGAAATTATTATAGAATATCTTGAGAATATTTTTGGTTTTGGAATTTCCTTGGTGTCCAAACTTCCTTGTCTATAAATACTTGAAGTTTTCATTTCGGGAAAACTAATCCTTCGTGACAGTAAACTTCCTCTATTGTGTTGTTACTAGTGAAGTCGCCTATTCGGAGAGGAGAGTAACCTAATTAGGCGAAATCTCTTACAACCGCTCAGTTTAAAGTCTTCTTTGGGATTGAGAAGCTCTAGCACGTATCGTTGGTGGGAAACTATATAATTGCGTTTTATCTTTTGTTTTCATATTGATTTGATTGACTAACGACGGTTGATCTTTGATTGCGCCTAGTTTGTTTATGCTTGAGAATCTTCTCTTCTGATATAACATTCACTCAAACTAGTTCAAGGTTTCGACATGGATATTTAGACTATTGTTAGTGCTAAAGACGATCTTGTGATAATCCATTGTTAATAGACTCCGTTCTGCGTGTGATTGATCACAAGAGATTCAAGTAGTTGTGTGCAGGTGTTTATTGAAGATCTAAGAAGATTTGAAGACAAAGAAAAGATAGAAGATTTCTGACTTGGTTATATAAATCTTTGGTGTGCACAATACTTGTTTCGGTAAAAGAGGATCCAACTATAATCGATTTATCCTTGTGGTACTTTGATAGAACAGCTGTATAGATCGGCATCAATACGTTTCCTTGGGATTAAAGGTATTGATTGCAAAATCTTTACGATTACCTTTTGGTGATTGAACATAAGATAGATCTTGGAACCTGCCAAAGGAGTTTATGTTAAGATTAACAGAAGATCCTTTGTCCAACTCATATCACTTGGTTGAAGAGAGTTGATACCAAACATATTTGTTGTTCCTTTATTGTTTGGAATACGACCCAAAGGAATTGGTCCAAGTACGTGACTTGTTTACAGGTCAGAGGCGTGGGAATACAGACGGAACTAGGTGAACTATAGGTTTAGTTGCTTGGTCTCAACTATATGAAGTTGGTTTATTTTGTATAGCGTCTTAATCCTGAGAGTATTCAATTCTGGAAAGGTCCCGGGGTTTTTCTGCATTTGCGGTTTCCTCGTTAACAAAATCTTGCTGTGTTATTTACTTTATATTTCTGCATTATAATTGTTTTATTATAATTAAAGTAAATTACACAAACATTAATTCATATTTACTTGATCAGCAATCCTATTGTGTTTGGTTAAGTCTGAAACTTTGTGTATCATGTAAACACACTTCGTCGTTGTATTGTCTCGATCTCGTATCCATAGACGATCACACGAAGTGTGAACCGATTTGTTGTATTGTCTCGACTCGGTCAACAGACAATCACTTTCGGATAAAGGACTTATAGGAAGGAAAAGTTTTAGCTTGAGGTATATTTGGGTACCCTCGCCTTTTCAGGCATGCCCGGAGTAGCCGGTGCTCCAAGCTGTAGTAATAGTCTTAGGTTTAATTTCAGTTTTCTCCATGTTCTAATACTTAAGCTAGGATTTACATGAAGCCCTTAATATACTACTAATTTATTCATGATATTGTTATTGTTCTTGTTGTTCTTAATTGTTTAAGGATGAATTTAATCTTTGTGCTACAACATATTACTTTCACCTTGTTTGTCATACAACCTAGGTAGTTAGAATAATTATATGTTTTGCTTCACCTCATGCTTAATTAATTATTGTTAACCTGTGATTATTTATGCTGTAATAAGACAGCTAATGCTAGGGATTACTACTTTAGTTGAAATTAAATCACCTATCTGAAGATAGCCTTGGTGTTTGTGGGTAAAAACTGTTTCTGCTGGTTTTGGTAAATTTGGGTGTGTGGATGAGAAACGAATCTAAACCTTAAAAAAATGCAGTGCACGTGAGTACTTTAGATTCGAGAGATCAATTCGTACAATCCTGGACTAAACCAAGAAATGGTTGTTCCAATCTTGCTTCGATCACAAAGTGAAGGAGAAGGGTTGGTCTAAGGGAGGGAAGCAAAGAAGGTGTTGAGACCAGAATGGTTAATTCTAAAGGTGTGGCTATTTTATGACTTGTATCAGAATTTGGAACTGGCTTGCAGAATGTAAGCTATCAGTTCTTTGGGTTTTTTTCTTCTGGATACTGTGTTTTTGTTCTAACCAAAACTTGTTGTTTTGTTGAAAATAGGTAAAACCTATTTATACAAGTCATATTGAACGCACCTTGATCTCGTAGAAAGTGGGAGTGATTGAATGATGGAGAAGTGGGGTCATGTGTAAATTCCAGAAATCACATTCCCACTATGAAAGGAATTGGTTAGTTTACACCCACTACTTCTTGCCGCCACTAACTGCCCTGATTTCTGAAACTTTCTTATAATGGGCATGTTGTACGCAGAACGCTTTAAACCGCCAGACCAATACCCTGATGAGTATCCCCCAGTTTGTGACATATTTGATGTCTCGAGCATTTTCGTGGAAAATATGTAGCAGATTGCTGAACAAGTCTTGTATGCAAGACTTAGATATTCTGATTAATTGTATGCCAAATAAGTAGCAGATAGCCATGTGTGGCAAGTCAAAGTCAAGAGACTTGCCGCAGGAAAATAACATGTGATGCTATTAGGTTTTCTTGGATGGTCGCTTAAAACTTGTCACATGCCTGTCAATTCTATGGCGAATTTGGACGGCCGAGATTGTGGCATGTGAGAAAGGGTGGCCATTGATTATGGCCACATTCCATTGGCATCTGATAATAGCAAAGTGGTGTCATTGACATATGTCGATGTATGATGGCATATTTAATGCATGCCAGTGGCGCCTGGCGTAGCCGCGACAGCTATTTTGGCATATTTATGTTAGACCCAAACATGGATCCGAAAACATTGGCCCTATTGCTATATCAAACTTAAGTCCTTAGGAGAATTACTTGGCTTGGTTGGCGTGGCAACCTTAGCTAAATTAGGGTTTGGCCTATCGAAACCCTAATTAGTGCGTGTGGCATGGCCGCGACACTATGGCGTTTTCATGCAATCGGTGCCATGGCCACATTAAAGGAATTATGGCGGGCCATAATATGGGAATAACCACAGGCGCAAGGATGACCACAGGTGATTATAGTATGGCATCATTTTTAGGGTTTGTCGGGACCCACATGGCTCGTGGAATGTTGTGGGGGCAAAGTGGCGTACTTTGGGCCACAACTGGAAATTAGGGTTTCGACTAATGCCTCTAAAGCAAAGCCGTGTTTCTGATTAGGAAACACTAATTGAAGTCTGTTATGGCGTTGGACACGAACATAAGAAACACTAGTTATTTATGACACATTAGCACGTTATGGCGTTGACAAAGTGGAACATAATGTTTGGCATGTTAGCGTATTAGGCGACATGTTATTTATGACACATTAGACAAACGTTCACTTGTTTCTCAACCTCAATGCAAAATCAAAAGAATTTTTGCACGCTTTGGCAAATGATGAAATTATGAGCATTTTTGCTTATTAATGGGATCAAATACATAAAGTTTTGTTAGAGATTTTCTATGACCCCTCTCAAAATTTTGTTTGGCTCCGTCACTGATGGCATGTTTGGCATGCCACTAGCACGCCGGAGAGGAATGACACATTTGGCATGCACGTTTGGCATGCCATTAGCATGTTGGCGCGGTTTTTGGAAAAGCCAATTGGCTTTGTGACCATCTGGCGCCGTTTGCTTTTTTTTTTAACACTGTGGAAAGTTTAGAGCTACCTGATTGGTCAATAGAAAAGAGGGGTTGTCCAAGCATGGGCGTGGCCACACTTCCACCGCGCGTGGCGGATTTAAAGCGACCTGATTGGTCGATGGGAAATAGGGCCGGCAAATATGGGCACAGCCACAACTCATGTGCGTGTGGAGGGTTTAAGGCGACCTGATTGGTCGAAAGGAAACATGGTCCGATCGGGTAGTATGGGGCGTGGCCATCAGCAAGTGGCGTCGGCTGGCGTATGGCATGTCCACGCCTCCCTTTGATGATGCTCCTATTTTCCGCAGCTCCACTTTTATCCCTTGTTTTCTGATTTTGGGTAAGATTTTGCACCTACTAATCCACGGCGAACTAATTTCCTATTTTACCTAAGCTTGGTTTCGACCAACAGGGTCTAATATACTGCGCATGGCGCAAAACCCTAATTTTTGCAAATCAGGTTAATATTTGAATCTTGTGAATTATCGCAAAATTGATTGAATTCTGTGTGTTGACACAAAGTTCTTTAAGTTTATTACCAGAGAGAAGTATGCTTTCCGGTTGAATACTTTTATGCAAGGACCTTAACCTTGATATTTTCGGGAAATTCGTGATACTCTGCTGCGAGTGAACACAAATTGTCATGCCATATCAATATTAAGGGTTCATTCGGGGAACATATCACAGAAAGCATTCAAAGAAACTTATATTAATTGAATAATACAGGCAAGGTGCCGAAATTTACAGAATATCCGGGATTGGTTCTACATGCACCATTTTGGATAAATTTCATGTGAGTATATTGAGTTGCTTAATAAAAGCGCTAGCGAAGAGGTTGAACACTCATCACTTTTACATGGCTCTGTCTTTTTGTAGAGTGACGACATATTAAATGTGAGGTTTTATAATTTTAACCTTGGACTAAAAACCACCATCAACACTAAGTCCCCTGCTTAGCACGTAACTATGGCATTGTTGCGGGGTAAGAACGAGATGGTGACAGACAAGGATAAAAATCGAAAAGGCATGACATGAAGAGATTGCTGAGAAAAATTCGACAGAACTTGGAAAGAGGCATGAGTAGTCTATGATATTTACATTGGCGGTTTGGTCACAAGGTGCTAGCACTTGGTGTACTTCTGGATTTTATACTGGTGCTTGGAGCATTAGCGTGATTATGACTCGGCTGCTAAGATCGGTGCCATAGAAGATTGACACTGCGGGCACAGATGCCTTCTTCCGTAAATGGGACAAAAATAAACCTTCTTCTACTATAATTCCAAAAGTGTTACGCATATAAAAGACGTCGCCCGTCTTTTATTCCTTGTTCCATTGGCTTTGCTCCTATAGCGGCGAGTTTCCCTTCATCAGTAGCTCATGTGAGCCAATTATCCCAGATAGTTAAGTATCTAATCCAGTTGATATCCCGTATCCAGAGCCTTCATATACAGCAGGCAAAAGAGTTTTCTTTCCCAGGTGTCATCAATCTGCGTGATATAAAAGGCCACTCGGAGCCTTTTTTTTCATATATATCACCATATAATCACATTCATCTTATTTCCAGGTAATTTTTCATATCCTATCTCATAGCTCTTCTTTTGCTTTCTTTTACCGCATAGGTTGTCGAGGCAGACATAATGCTTTTTACAATATATGATGGGAACTCTTGGAGATGATCATCTTTCCGATTCTTCGGAGAGAAGCTTTGAAGTCGACAAACCCAGGGTTTCTGCATATGAGGAGGTATTGAATAAAATCTATCTTTTGTTTTGCGAGGCTGGTCGGATCATACAGGGTATACCTATCACTCATCTACGCCTTGTTCGGATGCGTGCTCAATCTTTTATTGCTTCGGTTGACATGGAGTAAAAGTGGAGAATGATGAAGCATCCCAGCGTATTAAGTCTCAGTGTAGTGAAGCATCTCAGCAACCCAGTACCAGGGTTGAAAGGTTCGCTACTCGACTGAAGCAACGAAGGATCGAGCCTAAGAAACGCCTAGGCGAGAGAAAGTTTAATTATCCGGTTCATAACGATATCGTAATCTTTGACTCTGATGTTGATGAACCAGAGTATCCTCACGGGGCTGTTGGAGCAATTAATGAGAAGGATGAAGGCGGGGCCCAAGATGCCGAAACTATTGTTGGAGAGGCTGAAGCGACTGTTGAGGCTGTTGAAGTGAGCGGTGGAGCCGTTGGATAGGCTGCTGAAGCAGGATTTGGAGATGGCGCTGGAGCAGGCTTTGGAGATAGCGCTGGAGCAGGCTTTTACATTGATAACTAGTTTTCCATTTTGTTATTTTCTTTCATAGAAAAACCTTTTTAGCGGTGTAGCTATCTTGATAATCCAAGGATTTATCTTTATTATTTTGTTTATGTGACCAGATCTAAGGTTTCACCAAGTAATATTCTTTTATTCCGCTTTGATAGTTGCATGTCTTTACTTGAATGAATAAACAAAATCTCTCGACTGAAAAGAATCCAAAACCCCTTTGAGAAAAAACAAGTCCTTCCATTCTCCTGGGCCATTCAACAAATAGAAAGACACATCACATAAATAGTGTGGATGGGAACGCCACGCTAATAATGCCGGTCAGCATGTCGCAATCTTTCCATAATAACACCTCCGCGTACCGGCGTCAATTACTATAGAAATTCAAAACAAGGGAAATAATAAATGATGCGATGGAGATAGTTCAACTAAATGGTTTTCAAGTGGTGGAACATGACTTTATTATTTCTCATCTTCAGTTTGCGGATGATACTTTGATTTTCATTGATTCAATAGTGGACAAAGTTAGACGTCTTTTCATCATATTGGCTATCTTTGAAACCATTACGGGATTGAAGTTGAATCTAGACAAGAGTACCATGATTAGTGTGGGATCCGAAGGAGTGATTGAAGATATGGCAAGAGAATTAGGTTGTAAGATAGAGAAGCTTCCTTTTACTTATCTTGGCATGCCAATTGGTGCCCATTGGCGTAGTACTTCAGTGTGGGATCATGTTTTGCTTCGAATGGAACAAAAGTTGGCTTCGTGGAAGAAAATGCAACTAAATAAAGCAGGTAGGTTAATTTTTATCAAGAGTTGTCTTGCGAGTTTACCTATCTACTATCTTTTACTTTTTCATCTGCCAGTGAGTGTGGAAAAGAGAATAATTAAGATTGTGAGAAACTTCTTGTGGGGTGAGGTGGAAGGTAGAAGGAAAATGGTTTGGGTTTCTTGGAAGAAACTTTGTATTCCAAAGGTGAATGGGGGTCTAGGTGTGAAGAACCTTAGGAAAACAAACCAATCTTTGCTAATCAAGTGGATTTGGAGGTTTTCAAAGAACAAAAATATACTTTGGAGAAAAAAAGTGAATGAAAAATTCTCTTATAATAATATTCTTATAATTCCTGGTGTGGATAATAATCCTCAAGGAAGGAGCCTTTGGAAGAATGTTACTAATATGGTTCCTTTAGTCCAAAACATGGCGACTTTCAAGGTAAGGAATGGGAAGGGTATTCGGTTTTGGAAGGACCATTTGCTTGATAGGGGAATTCTTCAGGACCTTTTCCCAGTTGTTTTCAAGGCAACAAGGATGAATAATGCTACAATCTCGGACATGATTCTAAATGAAGAGTGGGTTTGTGATTTCAAGAGGACTTTAAATATGAATGAGCAACTAGAATGGGATTTGCTAAGACATGATTTGCATCATGTTCATGTTTTAGTGGAAGAGGATGATAAAATGGAGATTATGGAAAATTTCAGCACTTTGAATTGTTATGAGAAACTCATAGGTGATTTGGATGAATGCGGCTTCAATTCTTTTCTGTGGAAATCACATATCCCCAACAAGGTAAGTTTTATTTTGTGGGCTACTTTTCATGATTCTCTCCCAACTAGAGATATGTTGCGCTATCGTGGTGTTGACATAGAAAGTGAACAATGCGTCTTATGCAATGATGTTAGGGAATCCGCGAACCGTATATTTATTCATTGAACGTATTCCTTTGAGATTTGGAAGTACTTCATTGCATATTTTAGAATTGCTTGGCCTTTACCAAGCATGTTGCCTCAATTATTTGAAGCTTGGGAAACCAATGTTTTGTGTGGCAAAGGAAGACTTGTCTGGCAAATTTTGCACTATGCGATTTGTTGGGTTTTGTGGAAGGAACGGAATGGAAGGGTTTTTGGAGGTCGTCATAAATGTGTGCAAGAAAGTATTGACTTGGTTAAGCAATTGATAGTTTTATGGTCTTGCGATAAGGATATATTCAAGTATGTTGATCTTAGTCTAATTTTGAGTAATTGGGAAACTCTAATGTGTATGTAATTCTTTAAACCTTGGATTTTTCCTTGGTTCTCTTTTTCTTTTAATATAAACTTCTCTTTCAAAAATAAATAAATAACAATGGTTAAAGATTTGACCGACCTGTTTCTTGGTTCTCCCTTATAAATTACACACCTTCAGGTATCCGTGGCATGCCGCCCGGGTATGTAGCAGCATGAGTTGTCACGAACTTTTCAGGCAAAGGTTGAAGCCATATGTACTTGAAAGAAGGTGTATGTGCCGTCACTCGATGATATTCTTCCTTGCGTATTCCCCTCTTCGGTATTTTTTGAATAAGATATTTCTTGTAGGGTTTGATTTTGCTGGTTTCGAATTGATGGGTAATGGATTTGTGAGAGCCCGGATTTACTTAGTACATTTCCTTCGAGATGATTCAAGAACCCCCCCTTTTTTTTTATTTTTTGAAAGAAAAATGCTTTAATTAAAATAGAAATCCTAATTATGAATGCAAGCAGTGCAATCATTTTGGACGAATTACAAATATTGAACGAAAAGGGAAATTTCTAAAGGAAATACTAAGAAGAATTTAAGGCAAGAGGCGGCGTGACACTTCCAGGATTTAAAGGTTTTGATCCACTGAGGGTGTATCACTATACCTTCCAACTCGTCGACATTTATGAGCTTGCAGTAGCCTCCCAAAATAACTTCTTCTACTAAGTATGGTTCATCCGTGGAGTTGGATGAAGGAGGCTGAGCGGCAACTTTCACTACCATATCTCCAACTTGGAATGGGTTTTTATGTTGTGCGGCTACTTGATTCATGGGTTCATTATTCTTGACTAAGACAGCCTCCAAATTTTTGATGAAATACTTGAAGGGTCCATCATCCCATTCACATCTCCTAGTGACACCCGGGTTTATAATTGGATCGATTCCCAAGGCCTGGCCGAGAGGATAAGTGACTGGGTGCAGAAAGGGTTGTTCAATAAGACTTACTTGTGTTCGGAATCTGCAGATGAACGTCGATGGGTTCTCTCCAGGTAATTGGGTTACACCGGCAAGTTGTTGATACAGCAACATGTAATCTTCAGGGTTGGATGGCTTATTGGAAATTATTTCGGGTATTGACACCGGAAGAGGGGATACTCCTAATTTTTCTTTATTGCCATATACCCACGAGCGCCCAAGAATCATGTCATAATTTGGGCATTCTTTGACAATATGGAATTTTCCATGTGTTAAAACATCTCCCACCTTAATTTCGAGGTTAATGTAGCCGTACACGCTTATTGCTTCTCCTTCCGGGTTTTTGAACACAATTGGGGAGTGGGTAGCCTCCTGCTTTGAAATTCCTGCAGCTCTCAGAGTCTTGACGGTGACAATGTTTAAGTCAAAGACCGCGTCAATCAGTATGCTATCGAACTCGGCATTTTTCAGGTAAGCCGTGGTCAGCAGTCCCCAGTTGCACTTTCCAACATCTCTTCCTGAGAGAGGTTGGGATTTCAGAGTGGCTTCTTCAACAGCAAAGAGTCGCTTGCCCGACACAACACGATTTAGGGTTGTGAATATGCCTTGGCGCTGCGCCTTGGAGAAAGACAGGATTTAGCACACATGCTGCATCATGGACTGCACGGTTTTGTGAACAGAGTCCCCAGAAAGCATGTAGCTCCTAACTAGAAGAGGATCTATGTGTACTACCTCATTGCCCAATTGAAGTTTTCCTGCCTCCACCTTTTCCTTGAAAATGCGTTTTAACCTATTGCATTCATTGGTCGGGTGATGGACGAACTTGTGGTGGCGGAAATACTTGGGACTTGCTATTTTCTCTTCAATTGGCGGGCGCCTAAGAGCAAGTCTTATGGTGGAATCCATCCATCTTCCATCTTCCACACCACCTCAGCACTTGGAACCGTGGATGGAAGTGCAAGTCTAATGGTGGAATAGTAGAAACTCTATTAAGAATGGCGTTTTACGCCATTCTTAATGGAGCTAAATCTACAGTAAAAAAACGCCATTCTTAATGGATCTTTATTCTCAGCCGTTATATTCTCAACAACTCAATTTAAATCTACGGATAAAAAAAAAACGCCATTCTTAATGGCATAAAACGCTATTCTTAATAGCGTTTTTTATCTTTTTTACGCTATTCTTATTGGCATTTTACGCCATTCTTATTAACGTTTTACGCTATTCTTATTAGCGTTTTTGATGGATTCCACGCAACGTTCCACCAAACCATGGAACCTTGCTTGGATTTTGTGTGGAAAACACCAACTTGGAAGCCATTAGACTTGACATTCCATGAATTTTCCACACTTGGAATAGGATGGATTCCACCATAAGACTTGCTCTAATAGGAGGCAACTTGATAGCATCATCTTGGATCCATGCCTCCAAGAGTTCAATTACTTCCTTGATTGGGAATGGGAAATCTAAGACAGCTTCTCTAGCTTCTTGGTGTTGCGCAGGAGCTTTAGCCACGGCCTTCCGAGGTGGATCCACCTGATGTAATGGTGTTGTACGCTTGGGTTGTTGTTCCGCCGCCAGAGCTTCCTTTTTCCACCTTCACTCATCATGCTTACATAGGGACCAGTATTACATTGCTTGTTGATGAGGCATCTATTTATTCGAGTTTCGCGTGCGTCTCGATCTCTGGATGGCTTGGTTCTTTCTAACAACGCTGGTGTTGTCGTGTCCGACTGCTTAGAAGCATCATGGAGTTCATAGAATGTCTGGAATCGTAGATTCTCCAGTAAGGCGCGATAAATGGGAACCATGCCATTGATGTAAGACTCCACCAATTGTTGTTCAGTCACTGTTGATGGTGGATTTTAGTTCAGGGATAAAATTGTAAAACCAGATTTAGTGTGCCAACATCCTGCAAAGGGTAAGGCCATTTGACAAACGATGAGCGCAGAAATCCTCTCATTTTATTTATTCGAAGCAATTCAATAAATATACAAAATTCACCCAGAATGGTGCATGTAGCAACAATCCCAATATTCTGTGAATTTATAACATTATTAATTAATGCATGAATTGCCTTGTATTTCCTGTGTTGTTCTCAGCATGACTCTCATTAATGGTGTGACATGATGATTGATTGTTACTCTCAGCAGAGTAACATGAATATCCAAGTGTCAATAGTGAGGCATGCACGAAATACCCGTACAGGCAATACCACTCTCTAACAAAGAGAATCTCGTATCGACGTGCTTATACTAGCCCGATTGAGCATATTTAATTCCCT
Source organism: Papaver bracteatum (assembly GCA_023529315.1). NCBI lineage: Eukaryota > Viridiplantae > Streptophyta > Magnoliopsida > Ranunculales > Papaveraceae > Papaver > Papaver bracteatum. The sequence continues at coordinate 2,524,840 of JAJJWX010003488.1, forward strand.
AAAGGAAATCTGGATTGTCCGTGTTAGTCTCAGAAACGATCACGGCCACGCAAGTTGGCCCGCATGATTTAACCAGCCTAGACGAACCCTAACAGGAGAAGGCGATCACCGCAATGGCCACCAGCGGGCTCGTTTATGCCCTGAACGGTCGAACATATGATATGCCCCCAAACAACCACCGAATGCCAGCCCTGAAGTAGGATGGTCGAGATGGTATGGAGTGTCTCTTGATGTTTGTAGTGGCTTGTATGAGCAAGGCTGTCAAAGACAGTCTCAAAAGAAGTCACGACCGTCCAACTTCGTCAGCCAAGTTGGACGGCTTGGATCATCTCGTGATTGATTGGTGAAGTGCTGGTATGCACATTGGCGGGCCCACTCTTCCCCTACCTGATCGGCTTTCTCACGACCTAGCCTTAGAGCAATAAACGCTTGCTCGAAGTTTGGCTGACGTGATGCTTAAAGGGGTCGCGGAAATCCCACTAGTGTCTTAAATCGATCACAACCATCCAACTTCGCCAGCATATTTGGATGGCTTAGATCACGCCTAGGACCATCAGACATGTACGAATATGTTCACCGTTGGCCTAACATGGGCCCCGCACATCGGTTTCCCCAAAGGAGGAACATAGCCTGCCAAACCGCTTGGCTAAAGTTTCACGCGCGTGATCGACCCAAAACCCTAATTAGGGTTTGCGACATGGTATATGTGTCGCAGATTGATCACGACCATCCATCTTCACCAGCTCGGATGGAGGGTGTAGACATAGACTAAGGAGGCCCAGGGGGCATCAACGTGATCACGGCCACTCACCTTTTCCAGAAAAATTGAGTGGCCTAGATCGTACCTCCGCGAGACAGAATGGTATGGACATGTACACCAGCAAGTCGTCTACACGCATGCCCGTTCGGTCCCACCAAAAACATCGTCCATGCTTGATTTCGGTCAAGCTGAAGAGTGATGCTTGCACACCTCTTTAAAACCCTAAAAATCATCAACGGTCGCAAATATGTGTCGTAGATCATCTCTTCCGTCCAACTTTGCCAGCTTGGTCAAGCAGCCTAGGCTAAGAGTTAAACGGACAATGAGGTACCTTGGTGATCACCGCCCGTCACTCTACCACAAGGAGTGATAGGCCAAGGGATGGCTCGCCCATGCAGCCTCCAAACAATCACTCGAAGATGGTTGGGCATGCAGCTATTTTAAGATGCTTAATCCGTGACTTACTCCGTTAAGCTCTAAATAACTCAGTTATTTCATGAATATTGATTTCCTAAATAACTCAGTTATTTAATCTAGCATTGTATGCTACTTCCTGTGGGTCTCACGATCCACTCATTCAAGACATCAAGCATGTCACACTTGGGATCGGCTCTGGATCTGGTGATTTGGTCTGGAGATTTACAGCGTGCAGCATGCAATGCGCCATCACAAGAACGTGCCAGGAGGTATGGACGGTTAATATGATGAGGAAAGTAGGCTAAGATATGATTGTGCAATCACCCACACGACCCCACTACTCCATCACTCAACTTCCTTTACTTCCTACAAGATGAGGGTTTGTGCTCAATGACTTGTATGAATAGGTCCTTTGCCTATTTCCAAACAACACGAACAAACACAGAAAACCCAAGTGTTGTCATTGTATCCATAAAACACCAGAGCTGATTGCTTACATTCTTGCTATCCAGTTCGATATTCTGATACAAGTCATAAACATCCAATACCTTCACAATCTCAACACCTTCTTTGCTTCCCTCCCTAAGATCAACCCCATCTCCTTCACTTTGTGACCGAAGAAATTCTGGAATGGCCATTTCTTGGTTTAGTCCATAATTGTATAGATTGATCTCTCGAATCAGAAAGCACTCCCATGCAATGCATTTGTTTAGGGTTTAGATTCATTTCTCATCCACATACCCTAAAATTACCAAAACCAGTAGAAATAGTTTTCACGCTTAAACAGTCATGTTTGGGTCGTGACAATCTAGTGCTTAAATTCTGAATCTCTTGACATAATCATTTGGATGTTCATTATTTCGTTGAAAGATCCTTCCTAAATCTGAGAAGGTGATTTGCTCAGACACAAAGAAATACTTTTTATAGAAATCCGTAACCATGTCACACCAGTTGGATATGTTGTTCGGTGCGATGTTATTATACTGGGTATATGCTCTTCTGGTAAGTGATTTCGAAAATTCATTCAAACGGAGGTCATGATTATACTCATGATCACCCAAGGATTTCAAAAATCGAGAGACATGTTCACGCGCATTACCAGTGCCGTCATAAAGGGAGAATTGAGGAGAAGATTACCCCCTTGGAAGAGAAACTCTTTGCACTTTAGGTGGATATGGGGGTTGATGTTGATGCATGTCCACCGAGTTTCCTTTGTCTCAGTTTCGATGAACTCGTTCCAAATATTCACACGTGATGAAATTAGATGGATGGTTCCTCTCTAATGGACGTTCAGGAGAAAAACGGTCCCCTTCATCTACAAAGGTGCATCCTACTGAGGTACTGGCGTCAGGGATATTAAAGGTACTCCTCATTGGCTCTGGTTGGTGTGATTCATGTGGTAGCCGCTCGTTAGTGTCTTGAGGAAAGTAAGTACCTCTTTATGAGTTGAAACCACGTACGTTTGGGCCTTAGCAAGAACTTCCTGTCCTTTCATCAAATCAGCGATAGTAATAGGGGGTCGGCTTCCTCTGGTTCCCCGTGTCTCTCGTCCCGATTGTAGAGTGGCAGCAACTCTGGTGATAACTGGGGGTGTCACACTTGAAGAAAAATTAGGGGTGGAGACATCGGATCTGGATATGGTGATCGGAGGTATAATGCCTGAGAGAAAGCTTCATACACCGCTGATGTTGATCATGCTGACAGGTGGTACATTGATGTCACTGGAAGGAACATTGATACCAAGGACATTTTCAGCACCGGTGGCCTTATGGTTTGTTTCTGACCAGGACCTGAGTTCTACAATCTTGAAATTGGGATTGGAAAAATGAAATTAAAATTGGAATTTGATATTGCAATCGAGAGATTAATCTCCCACTGTGGTCGCCAATTGTTTATGGGAAAAATTTATTTCTGCTGGTTTTGGTAAATTTGGGTGTGCGGAGGAGAATCGAATCTAAACCTAAAACAAATGCACTGCATGAGAGTACTTTAGATTTGAGAGATCAATCTGTCAAATCCTAGCCTAAACCAAGAAATGGTCGTTCCAGTCTTGCTTCGGTCACAAAGTGAAGGTAAAGGGTTGGTCTTAGGGAGGAAAGCAAAGAAGGTGTTGAGACCAGAATGGTTAATTCTGAAGGTGTGGCTATTTTATGACTTGTATCAGAATTTGGAACTGGCTTGCAGAATGTAAGTTATCAGTTCTTTGGTATTTTTATGGATATTATGTTGTTGTTCTAAACCAAACTTGTTTATTTGTTGAAAATAGGTAAAACCTATTTGTACAAGTCATATTAAATGCACCCTGATCTCATACAAAGTGGGGGTGATTGAGTGATGGAGAAGTGGGGTCATGTGTAAATTCCAGAAACCACGTTCCCACTATGAAGGGAACTGGTTAGTTTACACCCACTACTTCTTGCCGCCACTAACTGCCCTGTTATCTGAAACTTTCTTATAATGGACGTGTTGCACATCGCACGTTGTAAACCGCCATACCAATACCCTGATGAGTATCCCCCAGTTTGTGACATATTTGATGTCTCGAGCATTTTTGTGTAAAATGTGTAGCATATTACTGAACAAGTCGTGTATGCAAGACTTATCTATTCTGATTAATTGTATACCAACTAAGTAGCAGATATCCATGTATGGCAAGTCAAAGTAAATAGACTTGCCACAGTAAAATAACATGTGATGCTTGTCTTGGCTGGTCGCTTAAAACTTGCCACAAGCCTGTCAATTTTGTGGCGAATTTGGACGGTCGAGATTGTAGCTTGTGAGAAAGGGTGGCCATTGATTATGGCCACATTCCATTGGCATCTGATAATATCAAAGTGGCGTCATTGATATATGCCGATGTATGATGGCATATTTAATGCATGCCAGTGGCATAGTGGCGCCTGGCGTAGCCGCGACAGCTATTTTGGCATATTGGTGTTAGACCCAAACATGGCTCCGGCAACAATGGCCCTGTTTCTATATCAAACTTAAGGCCTTAGGAGAATTACTTGGCTTGGTTGGCATGGAAACCTTAGCTAAATTAGGGTTTTGGTTTATCGAAACCCTAATTAGCGCGTGTGGCATGGCCGTGGCACGGTGGCGTTTTCATGCAATCGGTGCCATGGCCATATTAAAGGAATTATGGCGGGCCATAATATGGGAATAACCATAGGCGCAAGGATGTCCCGGGGTGATTATAGTATGGCGCCGTTTTTAGGGTTTGTAGGGACCCACATGGCTCGTGGCATGTTGTGGGGCCAAAGTGGCGTACTTCAGGCCACAACTGGAAATTAGGATGCCACTAAAGCAAAGACATGTTTCTGATTAGAAAACCCTAATTGAAGTCTGTTATGGCGTTGTCCACGAACAGAAGGTGGGTTAGCACATATGCGCATTATTTATGGCACATTCGGTATGCTATTGAGGCAAAGTGGCATGTTTGGCATGCCAACTAGTGTATTGGCGCGGCATGGTATATTTTTCATGCCACTAGCACGCCGTAGCAGAATGGTACGTTTGGTATGCCATTAGCATGTTGGCGCGGTTTTTGGAAAATCCAATTGGCTTTGTGACTATCTAGCGTCGTTTGCTTTTTTTTTTTAACACTGTGGCAGGTTTAGAGCTACCTGATTGGTAAATAGAAAAGAGGGGCCGACCAAGCATGGGCGTGGACACACTTCCATCGCGCGTGGAGGGTTTAAGGTGACCTGATTGGTCGATAGGAAATAGGGGCCGGTCGGACAGCATGGGGCGTGGAAATCGGCAAGTGGCGTCGGGTGGCGTATGGCATGGCCACGCCTCCCTTTGCTGCTGCTCCTATTTTCCGCGACTCCACTTTTATCCCTTGTTTTCTGATTTTGGGTAGGATTTTGCACCTACTAATCCACGGCGGACTAATTTCCTAGTTTACCTAAGCTTGGTTTCGACCAACGGGTCTAATATACTGCGCAGGGCGCAAAACCCTTTTTTTTGCAAATCAGGTTAATATTTGAATCTTGTGAATTATCACAAAATTGATTGAATTATGTGTGTTGACACAAAGTTCTTTAAGTTTATTACCAAAGAGCAGTATGCTTTCCGATTGAATACTTTTATGCAAGGACCCTAACCTTTATATTTTCGGGAAATTCGTGATACTCTGCTGCGAGTGAACATAAATTGTCATGCCATATCAATATTAAGGGTTCAGCCGAGGAACATAGCACATAAAGCATTCAAATAAACTTATATTAATTGAACAATATATACAAGGTGCCGAAATTTACATAATATCTGGGATTGTTGCTGCATGCACCATTCTGGATAAATTTCATTGAAGTATATTGAGTTTCTCAATAAATGCGCCAGCGAAAAGGTTGAACACTTATCACTTTTACATGGCTCTGTCTCTTTACAGAGTAACGACATATTAAATGCGAGGTTTTACAATTTTAACCCTGGACTAAAAACCACCATCAACACTTGGATATGCGTCAGATTTGAATCTTCACCACTGTCTACTAAAAGGACAAAAATAGATTCATTAGCTGAATTCTGTAGTGTAGGTTATGTGGTGGAGTTGATAGCCCAAGTGCTCCTTTAACCAAGTGTTTAAACTTTTATTTCATTTAGATTTTTGTTCTTTAGTTTACTTCTCTGCAACCATCCTAGTCGTATCGACAAACCTCCGTTTTGATACCCCTTATTTAATTAGTAGAACCTAGATGTTTAACTTTGCATCGTAACAGCTCTCTATGGGATCGACCTGTATTTTCCATGTTACAATAGACATGTGCAGTAATTGTAGGCTACTTTCCTGACCTACCACATGTTCCTCATCCCTAGATCTTGCTTCAGGTTTAGTTTTCCATGTCAACATTAATACAAGGTCAAAATATATTTAGTAAAGCTTTTGGAATATAGTTAAAATATAAAGTAAAACTTCATTCAATTTGTTACCGACCAAGGGAAGTGATCTTTCTTATCTTCGTAAATGATGTTAACAGATGAAACTTGATCGTGCATAGGTACATGTTCATCAATTACGATCTACAAGAATACGACGAGGTTAAATGACCCCAAAAATAAATCTCCTTCAGCCATTAAGGCTAGGTTCGACTGATATGATATCTCAACTAAAAGTCAAACCCTTAGTTTTTATAGTTCGGCGTACCTATAACATGTGTTTTTAATCAAGTTATACTTGTTATAGCATTGCTCGGTCGAACTCGCATGTGTTTCTATCTCAACCATTCTTGTCAATGTTAGTGATCAAAACTATAAAGTCTTGATTTCTAGTCTACTATATCTAAGGTCTCGGACTTGGATAGAAAGTGTAGTTGAGCTCAAGAACTCCATGGAAATCATCATACAAGACGAAGGACTACTCAAGAAACCAGTGGATCTTAATCGACTAAAAGGTATGTGGAGACTTGAACTTATCAATCACTCGAAAGTATATCTACTCTATCTCCTATCTTGAGACAAAAGTCGTATTACTATATAGACTAAGAATATACACATGTGATATTTCGAGCTGAGTATATCTCGCTTATCTATTTCTCAAAATATGTGTTGGTAAAGATTTCGCTTTAGACAAGTTCATCTTTACCTAGTGACGAAAGTCATGTTATGTTTCAATCACTTTGGAAATCACTCTGACGAAAAATAGTTTATGAATAACAACTATATAACGTCCTCTGAGAATGTTTCAATGATTGAAATGAGAGTTTAGACAATATAACCATTGGGGGATATAAACATTGTTGTGGTAACACATATATGTATAAGTCCTTAGCGCTTGAACCAAAGTTTGCGAACTTTGTTGATCAAGTGAAACCGGAACGTGAGCAGTCAACTCAGTCCACGAACGTGCGTAGTTATCGAACCCGAGAATTTCTACTGGAGTTGTAGCTCGGTTTCAGTCTGCGAACTCAATCCGCGAACTGACGGAAGTTCTTGAACCCGAGAATTTCTGCTGGAGTTTGTGAACTCCAACCGGTTAACTTGAGTCTGAGAACCCAGTCCGAGAACTTGAGTGGTTATGTATAAAAACGATGTTCGTGAACTTATCTTAATTAACTAAGGAATGCTTTTGCAAACCGTGGCTTTATAGTTCATGAATCGATTCGAGTGAATCACATTGTTTTTGCTTCAATTGTGTCTTGTGTAGTACATGAGATCTCATAGCAATTGAACAACTCTCTAACTAGTTCATTTGAGTCATTTGGACTAGTTACGGTGAAGAAGAATATGGTTGATATGAAAGTTATCATTTGGCTAACCATTTGGTTGACTAGTATTGAACCAACTATTGTATACGTTTGGGTACGATTACACAAACCAAAAATCGTCAAGTACATGTGTGTATGACAAGCTAAGTTTTCGATCTAACGGTTGAGAAATATTAGCTTGAATCTAATCAAGTTTTCATCTAACGTTGAATATTGAATGCTTTGTTACTAAGCTAACATTGATTGCAAACCCTGATTTGAAAGACTATATAAGGGAGAACTCTGGAAACTGGGAAACCTAATCCCCACACATTCTGTGTGATACTAGTTTTCTAAGATAGAGTCGATTCTCCTTTAACCTTTGGTTTTCTTCTTCTAAAACCAGGTTAACGACTTAAAGACTTCATTGGGATTGTGAAGCCAGACCGATACTACTTTTCTTGTAGTTGTGTGATCTGATCTTGCTATTTCTATCGTATGAGTACAATTATAATAATTGGCTTGAGATTTCGTGGGAGACGAATTTATCTATATTGTAGACTTTTCTATGTGAGAAAAATTTGTTTATTAAAGTCTTCGACTTTGGGTCATAGCAACTCTTGGTTGTGGGTGAGATCAGCTAAGGGAATCAAGTGCGTAGTATCCTGCAGGGATCAGAGGCGTAGGAGCATAACTGTACCTTGGATCATTATGAGATTGATTGGGGTTCAACTACAGTCTATAACGAAGTTAGTTTGGAGTAGGCTAGTGTCTGTAGCGGCTTAATACAGTATATGTTTAATCTGGACTAGGTCCCGGTGTTTTTCTGCATTTGCGGTTTCCTCGTTAACAAAATTTTGGTGTCTGTGTTATTTATTTTCCGCATTATATTTCGTTATATAATTGAAATAATACAGGTTATGCGTTGTTCAATCAATTAGAATATCCGACCTTATTGGTTGTTGATTTAAATTGATTGACACTTGGATATTGGTCTTTGGTACCATCCAAGTTATCTCTCTTTGATTATGACTCGCGAATCATATTTGGTTGAGTAAATCAAATTGAGAGATTGAGATAATAACTCCTTGAGTATTTTCTATTGATTGAGTCTAGTTGATTCTCTAGAAAACAACTCGAAGTTGTCCATACAGATTGCTAATCGAAATATTGGGTGAGGTTGTTAGACCCCGACCTTTTTAATACTATCTGGTTCAGTTGTAACATAGTTAACCAAACAGAACATTACTATGCAAGTTGCCAATTAGAATAAACCAAACTATAAAGTATAGGTTCGTATAATAACAATAATAGTACTAATAATCCGAACTAGACATTTGTTATTAAAACATATAGGTTCGCCTATAAAAATATCAGCCGAACTGTTCATCCCGCTTAAAGTTCGGCGGGTAAGTATATAGTCGAACGCAGCACTGAACATCCAATTTTTTTTTGTAAGAATTCAATTTTTTTGATGAATTCAACCAAAAAAAAAAGTGATTAAACATCGTCTACAAGTATACCTATGTACTGTTAGCATAAGGTTCCTCATCAATGTGTTTATCTTCTAGATTTGGCACATAAAATCATCATCTTGAGCTTGAGTTTGAGTTTGAGCAAAATCATTCTCATAATCCAAAAATTAAGCCAAATCCGGATCATTGTTGTAGTTGATGTGCATTATCTTAAATTTACGGGATGAAGATTCTCCTTCATCATTTGAATCACACATTTTGGTCACTTTCAATCACAAAAATCTCAAAAACCAAGTTTTTTCCACTTCTTATTGTTCTCTTAAAAACCCTAACTCTCTACACAAATCCGATTTTCTACTAATTTAACATTAACATTACCAATTAATCATTGTTATTAACATCTAATCATTGTTATTAACATCTAATCATTAATATTAACACTAATTGAGTAAGGCATAAGGGTGAGGGGTTTTACAACCTAGTGACCAATTTTTTTGTCACCATTAGGTATGCCTCAAAACAGGTTTCAAACCAAGGACCATCTCACATTTCCAGCGTGGGTCATCAATCATCAAAATGGTCCTTGTCGAAAAAGAATTTTGGGATAAAGACGTTGATTTAGCAACTCAGTTTGATAACATGCTAAAGAAGTGTGATCCTTCAGATCATTTGAAATTGTTTATTTGAGATAATTTCATTGTCTCTCCCAGAACTAATATTGGAAAGTTTGGTGGCTATAACCCAATAATCATTATGAAACCCCTTAGAGAAAGTATCTTAACGTCATCTCTTCAACGAGCAATGAGTGTAGGTAACAATGTCGGTAATCCTCAAAATATAGTGAAACTTCTTCCGCAATTGCAGAATCTTTTCGTGATAAACAAATTTTGGTTGTAGATGACAGTTACGTAAACCTCGTAGTAGCTGCCGGATCTTTAAAAAAGTACGAAGATACAGTTGAATGTTTAAACCACCTCATCACTTTGATGCCTGCTTTATAGATATCCAAATGCCTGAAATGGAAATGACAAGGGTACCAAATATATCACAATCTTTTCGTATCAACCTACTACAAACACACCTTGTGTAGTCTTACAGAAACAATAACTGCTAAAGGATTATTAAACACAATGTGGAAGTCTCTATAGCCTAAGGCTAGCATATTATTTAACTCAAGTGTGCGGCTAGCATCAAAAAAAATTATAAGTTTTTTTAAATAAAAAAAAATATTCTTTCTTAAACAAGCGGGAGATGTTAGACTTTTGGTGTTTTGCGCAACAAATCTTTATATGGTTAAACTAATATTTTTTATTTTTATATATTATGCTAAGTCGGTTTAGTCGTAATCCATACTAAAGCATGCTTATGGTTTAAATCATGCATTAAGACTAGCTTATAATTGATGCTAGATATGGTTAAAGCTTAGCAAGATATATCCTTTTGCTTGACATATCATATGAGGTGTCCTTTCTATCCATGGGGTGTATCTCCAACTCATGATGAAAATGCTGAGAGACATGTGACAAGCATGACTAGGAATCTCTTCTAGCCTCGCATGTTTTTATTAAAAGCAAATATGCTTTCTTCCATCATGAAGTAATGCAAGGAAATAGAAGTTGATAATAAGTCATGAAGGTTAAGTATCTTATGTTTTGTTTTATTGTATTAAAACTTGTTTTCATATGAATCATATGTAGTTCTCTAGCTACATATGTTGTTAGTTTATGTGTGTTGTTGAGTATGCTAGTATTAGTTTCAAGTCTGATTACATCATGTAGTGATCTTATAAGATATTTAGCATTAAAGCATAGAGGTTAAGGAGATGAAATTACAAAATTCGATGAACCAACTATGGGATTTTACCAAGTGGATTAACGTACAAGTGTATTTACTTTAATTATAACTATAACAATTATAATACAAAAGTAAGGCAAATCACGTAACATACAAGATTTTGTTAACGAGGAAAGCTGCTTGGAAAAAAAGCTAATATCCTAGTCCAGTTTTGAATGTTATTAGAATTAAGCCACTTAATTTACAAAATGACTACCGCGACTTCGTATAGTTTAGACCAAGTAAACTAATACTACTTACTCAGTTCATTTAGTATCCATGCGCCTAAAACCAATCTTTTTTGTGTATATGAATCCTAAGATAAAGTTTGTTATTTTAAGTCTCTTTGATGAGTGCCAAATAGTGCATATTTGTACACCTTTTTATTGGCAATTAACTCATTTTTTGCGCTTTAAAATCATATATTATCCCAAATTATGTATTTTTACTGTTTTCAAGAATAAATATTTGTACTAATTAATTTTGTGTTTTTAGGTACTAATTAAAGCTTGGATGAATTGAGAAGCCAAAAGGAGCGAAGAATTGATAACAATGGAAGAGAGACAACAAAGGCTCCCACTAGAACGCAGTGGAGAATATCTTTTGCACCTCATCCGTGAGTGCAGAATATTGTTTGCACCTCATCTGTAAGTGAAGAATGTTGTTTGCAAGACTCAAAGACTAGAAGTGGGCTTGAGATATTAGCTTTGAAAAAGTTTTGGGCCTAGAAGAAGATTTTCCAAGAGATAAAACCCAAGACTTTATACCCAAACCCGTTTTTCATCTGAGCCATCAGATTTGATCTTTATACTAAGCATCCAACGGTATCTCCAACCGATGCATCAAATCTTGACACACATGCCTAACACCCAAGATTCCTATATCCTTCCCTTGTACGAGCAACAACCAAACACCTCCTTCTCGTCGTTCTCATCTTCTCCAAGCTCTGCAAAAACTCTCAGTTCTCCTCCATCAATCACCTCCACTCCCGACCACTTCTGAGCACAACCACCTTCTCAAGAGCCATCAATCAATCTCCTAGTTTCTATCTCTCTCCATATTATCTTCTCCCTTATCAAAAACAGTAACCCTAGAAGCTATGATTAAGAGAGATAAGACTAGGGTTTCTCCACAGCTAAAGCAAACATCAAATCAATGAGATGTAAAGATGAATTGCAGAAGGGGTTCATGAGAAAACATCTTTTGGGTAAGTAGGTATTCTCCAATTATCGAATTGTAGTGATTGAGGAGAAATTTGTATATAAATAGAGATGAGAATTGTCTGCAATACTCATGCCCGGATTAGCCGGTACACAAAGCAGTAATTCATGTTTGATTTTATTATCTCCATGATGTTCTAAATTCATAGTTAGGGTTTAGATGAAACCATTAATCTATTGCTAAGTTTGGTTCATGTAATGATATTGTTTTTGTTGTGCTATAATGTTTTGGATAAATATAATATGAGCCTTCAACATTTTGCTCTCACAGTGTATGCCATGTATCCATTGTAGTTAGAATATCACTATGTTGATCGTTCTACAACTCATGCTTAATTGATTGTTGTTCGATCCTTTGACTAGTTGTGCCTTAATCAGACAATTAATACTTTAGAGGGATACCTTAGTTGCGATTAGAATATCCATAACAGGGTTGTTTAATTATCTAAGTGATTAATCTGCGGTTAGTTTGTTTTGTGAGAGGGAAGCTAATACTAGGATTAGGAATTATCTTAGTGACACTAAAATATCCTCCTAAAACTGCCCTGGATAGGCGGAAGACCACCGGTATCCATTATAAGGGACAAGAATAGTATTAAGACTGAATTGACTTAGTGTAGGTTAAGAGGTGAATTCGACTGCCCCAGCACCTTATTTATCTGCTTATAGATTACTCTTTGCTTTTGTTTTTGTTATTTCAGTCGCTACCATCATCTTTTCGTATCGACAACAAAACCCCCTTTTTGTTACTCCTTGTTAGAAGTCAGTTGTAGTAAAGACCATATCTTTAAATCTACACCCACCTTGTCCCTGTGGATCGACCTGTACTTGCCCTGTGTTGCATATAGACATTGTGCACTTGCAGTTAGACATAGTCGTAGGTATCTTTCTAGTCCTACCACTCTTCACCCGTTGAAGACTCTTGTTCTCAACTCCTTCGGATCGTAACTTGAAACATTAAAGGATTAACTTGTTTCAGTAACCACCTCACTTATCAATCTCCCAAATCAAGAAGATCAAAAGTAAAGTTGAGTATAAGGGATCTTCCGCTTAATCAATATAAACTCTTTTGTCAAAGATCACACCAAGACAAGGATTATATGAATAATCTATCTCGATGAACAAGCTATATCCAAGCAACTCTACAAGGAAAATCAAATCAAAAATTTGTTCGATCTTTCAACAAGTCTCATTTTTATCAAGATAAACTTCTTGTTTGGGTCCCATATAATCAAGTGTGCACGAAGTATCACAAAGATCATAACACCAAACGAAAATCTTATATTCTTCAATCCTCAATCCTCAATCTTCAAAGTAACCGCTGCACAACAAACAAATTGATTCCTACTAATGATCAACACACGTAGAACAAAGTCGGTTAAATGTTGATTGATCAAAAGTATTATCTACATATCTTGAATCAATAGATCTATAATAGTCAATCCTCAAACTAATTTGAGTGGCCTTATATCAAAAGAGAAGAACCATGGAATAATCAAGTTTAGTCAGTCAAATCAATAATAGAAAACTAAGATAACAATATGAATTATTTTTTCACCAACGGTACTACTAAAAAGTTTCTTGATCCCAAAAAGACTTTAAATGAAGGAAACATTATATTACTCTCTTCTATCAACGAGTTATCTTCCCACACAAACGTTTAGGCAGCGCGTCAAATGATGAGTTTATAAAATACAATCTTCATTATTTATAGTGTAATGACCAGGTCTAGTTTGGATGACAAGGTATATTCATTTCCAAAGAATTTTCCAAAGATATCCAAAGAATATTGTTTCTGGATTTTACATATACCAACTGTATTCCAACTCATAAACCGAAATCGCTCTTAATTGACAACTAATATTAGGTAACATACTTCCATATACTTTACTACTATTGTAACTAGAGATATGCAAGCCTCTGGAATCTGGTAAGCATATATTTTCGCGTATCTAAAAGATATTTGAATTTCGGTTTATAAAATCATGCCTTGAGTATCAAGGAACATACTTGAACATTAAAATATTAGAGTTTTGACATGGTCAATCACTCTGTCGATATTTTTTGAACTTTCCATTCTAACCAAACTATTTCTCGATGTCTACGAAAACCCTAAAATTGTAGACAAATCAAAAATAAAATTTTGGTTAAAGCAAGGTCGACGCTTATAAGAAATCCTTATGATCGATTTTAGTAGAGATCCTTATCTTAAGGATCCATCCTAGTAAAGATACTCTTTGGGGATCGATCCTAGTAGATTTCCTTTAATATGGATAGGCCATAGTGTATATACTTTGAATCACATATTTATAAACGAAACAAGTCTCGGGAGTTTACTCCCTTAAATTATGTAACTAAACACAATTCCAAGGTGTGGATTCAACCAAAAGTTCAACACACTAAATAATAATGAATTACCATATGTTGATTCTATGAAGTCCATAGATAAACTATACTTCATAGCTCTATATACTAAAGTTATATAAAACAACCAGCATATATTTTCTTGACATTTTGATCATAGTATAGTAACCAAGTCACCAATACTAATGTCATTGTAAACAAACTTTACTTCGTAAATTATTTTTTAATAAAAAATTGACTTGAAAGAACAAAAAAAAAATGGAACAAATCAAGTTTATTGTTACTAACCTCGAACTACATGATGATGTATTCGTTGATGCACGTCTTTAGGTTATTCATGAGTACTAACAAGAGCAAGCCTCAACAATTCAATGTTCCTAGTTTAACCTCACAAAGTTGCCTCTAGTAATCAAATCAAGCATCTTCAAGTTTGTGGAACAAAATATGATAACCAAACTTGACATAACAACGGTTGGTGGGTTCAATCGAGCAATGCTCTAATAATCTCCCACTTTGTCAATTTAAGTAATAAAACTCTTTACATATGGTGAACACAAGAATTTTAAAAGACAAAGATATTGTGTTACATAACAATTTCTTGTCTCTATCTTCATATGCTTGATTATAAGTTTCAACAACACAAGTCCTGCAAATATCCAAAAATAAATGTCATCGTTGAAGCATTTGAATAACAACAAATATACTCCCCCTATAGGTGATCTAGGCATATAATCCGAACATATTTGCTATTCAATTCTGTAGTATGTAATACTACATAACATGATATGTTTCTACCCCATTATCAACGTTTTACTCTTTTATGTTTAGATACATACTTTCCAGCATATATATATATATATATCTTTTCTCGAGTGATTGTAAAACACTCCATACTCCATATATTTCTCTCTCTTTTTGTCACAAAAATAACAAAGGTATGAAAAATACAACAAGTATTTTGAAAAGACTCATAAGAACTCGATACAACTTATAAGTGTATAAGCGAAATCGAGGGTCGAACATACCACTTTTAATAAGCGATACTAAATATGAAACTAGTGAAGTAAGTGGTGTAGTCTCTTATTAAGGAATAATTTCATAAAGTAATTTTTCCTATTTCGATGTACATACAATCAACTATGATCACCGAAATTTTGGAGACGATTCAGTAAATAAGCGAACTCCCTAGTCATGATGTTACCTCTACCGACTTACAACGATGGTGTACAAAAGTTAATACCGATTATGCTATGGATTGTCATGTGTCATGGTTGGATGATCAACTTCGCCTTTTTGAGTCTCAATTTCGTGACGTTGGAGAACTAAAGGCGATAAGCCAGAGTCTGGAAGCAGAAGTAAGAGGTAGTGATAACAAGATCTATTTACTTTCCTCCAAGACAGAAGAAGTGAGACATGCATACGATATTTCTAAGGTAGAAAATACTAAATTGATTGCGAAGGTGGATACATTGAAAGATAATCCTGCCTCATTTGAAGCCAACAATCATGTGATGATCTCCTTGTCACATTCAACACTTGGTTCATGTTTAGGTACACGTCATCTGTGGGGTTGTTAAGGATGTCTGCTTTTGATTTTCATATCAATGTTAATGGTTGTCTTTGTTTAGGTATACTGAGAACACTTCGTTGTAGGTTATGTTGGCAAGATTGTTGTGTACGTCGCTTCGGACCTTATGCACTTTTTTCTGTGGGTTGTTTGTTTTTTTCTCCTCTGTTACCTTCAATCCTGTTTTTCTTCTTAGTTTTCGTAAGGTGTACTCGATTCATATAATCCAGTGAACATTCAACAATGAGACGGTGTCTTAGTCAACAATGTGATGTGTCTCTAAAGATGATAACACGTTGTAGCACTGCCTTATAATGTCTCTAAAGATAAAAACATGTTCTAATTACGGCGTGGTGGTGCATTGTATGCATAATTATTGAATTACCTAGTGTGTGACATCAATGAAGTAACATTCTTTTGCATGTTTTAGTCGAAAGAATGTGCAACAACAAAAAGAAAAATTAACAAAGGAAAATGTGCAACAATTTGGAATACATGAAAATGGAGGAAACGAACATGAAACACTTTAACTTTTTTATTAAGAATGTTAGACCAATTTAACTGCTACACAAGCACAAGGCTAGTGTAACTTTGCGCAACTCTACAGCCTTCCTAAATTGGGGCCTATAGGACTTAATTGGGGCCTATAGGTACATGACAAAATAAGGTCATCAAGAAGTAAAATGAAAAGCCCATTATCCAATTATTTTTTTAATGACTAATTTATCCCCGATTAATTAGTGTTGATCAGGATAATTAATAGATGTTTAGTCAAATTAATCCTAAAATCAACTAAGGTTAGTGCATCATCAAAAACTGAAAAATTCTGATTTTGAAAATTTTTTTTTTTTTTAAGAACACCAACCAAGAATCGGTTTATGTTCACATCAGTATCAACCGATTCTAATCTCAAAAACATACAGAGATTTTTTGAAACTAGCTTCTACCCAGAATCGGTTTATATGGACATGAAAATCAACCGATTATCCGTAATCGGTTTATATTGGCATGAACATAAACCGATTGTGGGTAAATTTTCTCTTTTTTATCTGTGAATTATGTGTTGTTATACATCAAAGAAAATCAAAATTCATTCTATACCCGAGTTAATAAAATGAAATCGAGTATGATTTCATACTCATTTTATGATCGTGTATTCACTGGAAAAAAATGGGTTAACCAGAATCGGTTTACACGATACATATGTAAAAACCGATTTCTGACATTGCACAACAGGAATCGGTTTATAAGAATGCTCATGTAATCCGATTCTAAAAAAAATAAAAGATACAAAAAAATTGAGAACAACAATCGGTTTACTCGACACACATATAAAATCCGATTCTAACATTATACATCAACAATCGGTTTTTATAAGTGCTAATGTAATCCGATTCTGGTTCAAATTTCTCGAACCAGAATACATATCAAGGACAATCGGTCTTTATTGGCATGAACATAAACCGTTTCTATTTGCAATCGGATCACATATACATTAACGTTAACCGATTCTGATAAACCAGGAAAATTTGATTTCAAAATTTTCAATTTTTGAGCAATTTTATGTTACTAAAACCTAGTTTATAGGATTGGGTTGAGAAGAAAAGGAGAAGAATCAGTTTAAGTGGAGATGGAAAAGAATTTGATTTTGATTTTAGTTTTAGTTTTAGTTTTATGATTTTGATTTTGATTTTAGTTTTTAAATTTTATGATTTTGATTTTAATTTTTAATTTATGATTAGGATTTGATGAGGACAAATTAGTAATATTAATATTTGATAAAAGGTAACATGGTATTTTCATCAAACTGAGACACCCCTTATCATTTTCTATGGGGTGGATGAAAAAATTCATACCCCAATTAAGTCCTATAGGTCCCAATTTAGGAAGGCTCTAAAGCATACAGCTTCACAAAAAAACCCGCACAAGCCAAATATACGGGCTTCCATTTGCAAAAGCCCTAAATTGTAAACTCCTACTACTATCTACATTTTTTTGAACATTTTTTTACTCTCCACTCCAAAACCCCATTACTTCCGCACTTGAAGAGTTTAGTTTTCTTTGTACCGCCATGGATGGAGCTTCGACTATTGAGGAGGTCGAAGCAGTAGAAACACCAGCAGTAATCTCAAATCCAGTAGTTAATGTTGTTCTAACTCCAGAAGAACTCGTAGCAAAATCAATAGCTCCAGTGAAAAAAGAGTTTTTATGTCCTCCTCAACATACCAGACCTTGCCCTAATGTTAAAGATGAAGATGGGGTTTCTTCAGAAACTAATAAATCCGATGGTTATCATTCTAAGTATTCCAAGAATACGAAATCCAAGAGACAATTAAAGAGAGAACGTCAAGAGGTAATGTTTTTTTTTTTTTTACTAATTTTAGTAGTCTATTTGATGATAAAATAGTTGCAGGGTTTATTCATACTTTTGTTTGGTTGTTTCCAGGAGAAAAAAACTGGTATATGTCCAAAGGTTGCAAAAACTGGGTGTGTTAGCTCATGTACTTATGGAACTAATTGCCGTTTCAGCCACGACGTTGAAGCTTATAAGGCTCAGGTATTGGTGTACTTAGAAAAAAAATTTGTGCGTGGAATTCTTGTTGCTATGTGTTATGTGGTTTAGAAATTTTATTGGATTATGTTCTTTTTGCAAATGCAGAAACCGGTGGATTTAGAGGGAAATTGTCCATTTCTCAGTCTTGAAGGGCCATGTCCTTATGGATTAGCTTGTCGATACTCGGGTACACATAAAGATGAGAATGCTATGGAGATTGTCGGTATGGGGAATGAAAGATATGAAACGAATGAGCTAAAGAAAGATGTACAGAAGCTTTTGTGGAAGAATGTTATGACTTTTCCTAAGGCTGATGCTCAACTCAAAGCTCTTGGAATATTTGTATGAACATGTTTTGACAACTCAATCTGATTAAAATTAGAGTCTTATTTCTTTGTTACCTGGTTATCTGAATCTGACGTTGCTGCATTTTATGTTAAAATGATCCGGAGTTTTATTTTACATGGCTGAGGCATTTATTCTCAATTGTGTTTTGTAGCTATTGTAAATTCTATTGTCCTTCGACCAGAATACAAGCATTTAGTTTTGTTGTTAACTTTGTAGTTCTTTGCAGGACAATTATAAGTTGAAAAAGGGGGACGTTAAAGGAGAGGGAGGTGGAGGTGGAAGTTGAAGGGGAGGTTGAAATGGTGGAAGCTGATCAAGGTATTGTAAATGGGTCTAGCACTGCTTTTGAAAATGACGCTGGCGAAAATGGGGCATCCACTAATAAGACAGAGTGCACTGAGGAGGTGGAAGCTGATCAAGGTATTGTAAACGGGTCTAGCACTGCTTTTGAAAATGATGCTGGCGAAAATGGGGCGTCCACTAATAAGACAGAGTGCACTGAGGAGGTGAAGCTGGAAGAGGGGAATGTAGAGATTGCTCTTTCAACCGATGACCCTCGACCCATCAAAATGGCAAAACATTCTAGCGAAGAATCTTGCCCCGGCGATATGGATGATGGTGGGTATTTAAATTTGATCTGCTTGTCTTTAGTTGTCTTTGCTGTCACTGTTCTTCTGAGCTTATTTTTTTGGCTATCTCGTTGTAGGCACAGGTTCCTTGAAAAATGATCTTGCGATGCGTACTACTGAAGTAGAAGCTTCCCAAACAGATGATATCTCCTCAGAGGCTGATGCTTGCCTGAAACTACACCCCCATGAAAAGAAGCTTATAGATTTTAGTGGAAAACTTTATCTTGCACCTCTGACCACTGTTGGAAATCTTCCGTTTAGAAGGGTATGCAAGAATTTAGGAGCTGATATAACTTGTGGGGAAATGGCTATGTGTACAAATCTCTTGCAGGTATGTATATTGGGCTCCTCTAAGTCTCTTAACTTTTGACATGCTAGATGGTCACTTTCACCTTTCTGATGTTTTGATTGTTTGAAATTCAGCCCCTTAATATCTTACCTTAGACTAAAATATGATCATGCACCTTATGCCGTATGCTGATAATTGCTACCTATACACTAAACTTAATCAAGATGGTACATAGTAAAAATGGTTTGTAGTAACATAGTGATAAAAACATTTTACCAAGGCTACTAGGTTTAGACTAGAGTTCTTCTCTATTTTCTCACGCTCTAATAAAACTGGCTTTTATTCAATAGACTAAAAGAGAGTCCATGTCATGCTTGTTTTGTGTCCACCTCATGGTGCTGTCTTTAAGCTACTTCAAACCTGATGTGGCAGTAACCATAGTAAGCTCATAAACAGATAAAACGCTTAACTAGGATTGCCACTAAAGGTTTAGCTTAAACTAATCATGCTTTGGTGCCAAACCATAAAAAAGCCAACATAGATCACTTGCCTCAACTCCCACAAATTAAATCCGACAGATCAAAGTTAAAAGGAAGCCTGTCCTTAACTCAAAGAAATGTAAATGACCTAAATTTCTACAAGCATGAAGCAGGATCGCTCACGGTAGAGGTACATGTCTCTAATTCTGTTCCAGTTTGATTTTGGACCCTTAACAGAACACGCAAAAGACATCAACCTGATTAAGCAGCACAAAGTTAATCTATTAAACCATTGTAGCTTTTTCCTGAATCTCGCACTAAATTATTGCAAGTCTCTTCCTTTTCCTTAAAATGAAAAAAAAGAAGTCAATCTTACTGCATTTTTATTATGAAAGTGGGGGGAGGGGGGTTGAGAACTAGCAAGTTAATTTTTTTTCTGCGGTTAGTAGTAAATTGTTCTTGGTCAATCATTTTGGCATGGGTGATGATAAAACAGACGGGGACGTAACGATTCAAACTTTTTAATAGCCTTTTGACTTTCCGTGCTGCAACTTTCTTATGACAATAGGGACAAGCTTCAGAATGGGCACTGCTGCGGCGACATTCATCCGAGGATCTGTTTGGTGTACAAATATGCGGATCATTTCCAGACACTATAGCACGCACAGTGGAACTGATAGACCGTGAATGTAAGGTTGATTTCATTGATATAAATATGGGTTGCCCAATTGATCTTGTTGTGAATAAAGGTGCTGGTTCGTGTCTTCTTACTAAACCTGTGAGGATGAAAGGCATTATAAAGGCAGCTTCTGCCACTGTGGATACACCAATAACTGTGAAGGTAATCTTCTGTGTAAATATATGCAAGACTGCAAAAAACAGTTTTGAATGGTATAATCTGCAAAACCATGCAACATCTGGATTACCTAACCTTTTTCTATAAACAAAAATTGCTATGCTGCACTAAGTTTATGCTTCAAGAATCTTTTTTATGCTTTTACCCTGCTTTTATTGTGTGATTTGTTATATTGTGTTTTACTTGGCACAGGTGCGAACAGCATATTTTGAAGGGAAAAATAGAATTGATTCATTAATTTCAGATATTGGGAGTTGGGGAGCAACTGCTCTAACTATACATGGTCGATCACGCCAGCAACGGTACAGCAAAGCTGCTGATTGGGATTACATATACCAGTGTGCTAGAAAGGCTCCAGATTCGTTGCAAGTCCTTGGAAATGGAGATGTTTTTTCATATGTGGATTGGAATAAGCACTTATCTGACTGCCCAAAGATTTCAGCTTGCATGATTGCTCGAGGATCACTAGTCAAGGTTTGACTTGAAATTTAATCTATGGTTCTAGGAGATCATTTTCGCGTCAGCCTAGTGGTCAGTGATTAAATAGCTTGTTATGTGCAGCCTTGGTTATTTACTGAAATCAAAGAACAAAGGCACTGGGACATCAGTTCCAGTGAAAGATTGGATATTTACAAGGATTACGTCCGTTGTGGTCTCCAACATTGGGGTTCTGATACCAAAGGTATGCCCTAACCTTCTATTGAAATGTTTCCATATATTCAGTCTTGAGCGGCTCACAGAATTATGGGGACAATGATGATCAGGAGCATGCCCACAATTGAAAATGAAGATAAAAGTTGATGCAGTCCCCAGTATTTGTATCTGATACTTTTTCTTCTTTACTGTGAATGCAATTATGACTCGTGCCTCAAGGTATACTGAATTTCATTTCATGTCTGCAGGAGTGGAGACAACTAGGTATTTCCTGCTGGAATGGCTCAGCTATCTGTATAGATATATCCCCGTGGGTCTATTAGATGTTGTCCCTTCAAAGCTGAACTGGCGTTCACCAAGCTTCTATGGTCGTGATGATCTCGAGACACTAATGGCTTCTGAGTCTGCTGCTGACTGGGTATGTTTTTGTCTTTTTTTTTTTTTTTTGCTTCATACTTTAAGCTGAAAGTACTTATAAAATTCAAAGTGCTCTTCATTTACACCTTGGTGTATCTGTTTTCAATTACCTGTGCATGCAGATAAGGATCTCTGAGATGTTGCTCGGCAAAGTTCCAGTCGGCTTCCATTTTGCACCAAAACACAAATCCAACGCATATGACAAAGCAGAAAATGGTTAATTTTTTTAATTGTATTGGTCCTCGCATATGGGGGAGTCACGGTGATGGAATGTTTTTCGCTATCACATACACCAACTTAACCTAATTTCTGATTATTGGAGAAAGCAAACTAATCTAGATCCTATTTCTCTGTGTAAGAGAGTTTTCCATGTCACTCTTATACATGGTTGCATAATTTAATCCACATATCGGATAGAAACATCTTATTTTTCATCCATCATCAAACACACTACATTTTGCTTGTAAGTTGTAGCTAACAAATAAAACAGTTTTAAGTAATCTCCACTTGGACGGCATTGTTTAGATTAGAGGTGTGATCAGGCAAAAAACTCTCTTTTTAGGCTGCAATTCATGTAAATAGATCAAATATTACTGCTAGTTCATTAAATATTTTGACTGTCAGACAAATAGAAGCCAGTGTTTACCAAAGTGGTTGGGATTTTGGAAATATTCAGGTGAGATTCATGAATTTGAACAACATCCAGTTAAAACACTACCATAGGCTACATGTGATTTCTCTTTTGTACTCTTTATATCTTCATGTGTGCACTGACTATGGAGTTGTCACTTATTGTCAGTGCTATAAACTCGTCACAACAAAAACATGAAAGAGAAAAATTCAGGATAGATCATAGAAGGTAGGTACTGACCATCTAGACTTAAGTTTTGACTTTACGGGTTAAAACTGGATTCCCCGTGGGAAAGAAGTGTTAGGGGTGATGCAGTTTGTATGCGACAATCTGTGTGTACGCATAATGAAGAATCTGGATGTTCTAATGAAGTCATGCGTGATAATTACTAACCCGTCCATTTCAGGAAAAATTGATATTTTTGTTTTTTTATTTTTAACTAAAAATAAAAGTGAACATATCACATTTTTGTTTGAAATGCCGGGAATAAAAGGCAAGTCAATGATGGTAGATGAACCAACTCTTGTATTGGCCATCATCAAATCAACTACTACCGAAAATGTCAATAAAACATCTCGATTGAACCTTGGAAAGCATATACACGGATTTTCCCTTTTGTAATTCTTATCATTCCTCCCATCACTCCATGCATCCAAGGTCATTAGGCCACACCCCACAAAAGTAGTAGCGAACTAAATTAGGGTTTCACAAATTTACCTTTAATTATCCGCCCGCTGATCAAACCGGCGGGAAACCCAAAATCTTTTTTTCAAAAAGTTAAATTAATAAACAGAATATTATGGATATATGAAAATAAAAATCTAAACATTCTCTCTGAAATATATTTTTATTTACACTTCCACAATAAATAAAAATTTTATCCCTTTTTTCTCTCTCTCTTTCTCAAAAAAGAGAAAACCAAATCTCACGCCTTCACAATTCCTTCTTTAAATATCTTTTTAAAGTCATTTTTTCTTATTTCGGTCTCTGCTTCATCTTCTTCTCAGATCTAGGGTTTAAACTTATTTCCATCGATCCTTCATCAAAATCCATTAAAACCCTACTATTTCCCGCCCTTTTTTAACCAGAGAACCTCAGTAAAACTAGCCGTTACCCTTCTACCATTTTCTCATCTTCTGAATCTTTTT
The DNA here is from genome assembly GCA_023529315.1 of Papaver bracteatum. NCBI lineage: Eukaryota > Viridiplantae > Streptophyta > Magnoliopsida > Ranunculales > Papaveraceae > Papaver > Papaver bracteatum. The sequence goes on from JAJJWX010003488.1 coordinate 2,548,672, forward strand.
TTGAATTGTACCGTTATATTTTTTACTAGAAATGTCGGTTTTCGCTGAAGCTGATAATAAAGTAGAAGAAAAGATAATCGAAGAAGATGTTGAAAAAGGCGGAGAGTTATTGTTTTGTGGTGGAACCAATTGGGACACGTTAGGTCGTAAAGGACCTACCGATGGAAATTTGATTTCTCCTACTCGATTAAGACCTCTTATTGGTGTTAACATTCGTTTTGTTGCTGCTGGTTGCGGTATGTTTTGTCTTGTTTTTTGTTTTGTGATTAATGTTTTTTTTATTTGTTTCATTTTACTGATTTAGTTGAGGTGTTTTGTAGTATCTTGCCATTGTGTTGCATTGGATGTTGAAGGTCGTGTTTATACCTGGGGAAGAAATGAGGTATTAATGAAAAATGATAGTTGATTTTTGAAAATTTATATTTGGTTTGGTTTAAATTGCTTATTGGATTTGATTTGGTTGTGCAGAAGGGACAATTGGGACATGGTGATATGATTCAGCGTGATAGGCCGACTGTTGTATCTGGACTGTCAAAGTAAGTTTACCCTTCTGATTGTGATATTGCTTTTACTTTCCTGTGTTTTTTTTTTTAATGCAGAAATTTGAATTATGATGTCTGGTTTTTTAAGGTTAAAGGTGTTTTACAATGTGAAGCTTGGAGGGTCCTCTAATATTGAGTTCATTTATTTGCCTTTTCTACTTATTTGCTAGAACTTTTGGTTATCTGCTTTGGGTAATGGGAATATGAAGCAACCTTTGTTGGAGGTTCATATATTCAACTACTCTGGGGCATCCTAGATGTTGCCATATTATCTATGGATCTATGTGCAACGGCTTTTTTGAAATCTTGCCATAGTTTTGTTGGTTATTACTAACCTCTGCTTCTAATATGGATGTAACATTTTCATTGAGCTGTTTAAACACAACTTTGCCTTGTGGGAATTACTACTGATGGTCAAGTGGTGTACTAATGTAAGGTTATCATTGGCTGCAGGCACAAAATAATGAAAGCAGGCGCTGGTAGAGCTCATACAGTGGTGGTGACCAATGACGGAAAATCCTTTGCCTTTGGCTGGAATAAGCATGGACAATGTGGAACAGGTTCTGCAAAGAATGGTAAGTCAAGTTGTTTGACGTTTTGATGATGATGTTCTTTGACGGAATCCCATATAGTTATAGATATGTTGAGTTAGTTGCTATGCGGCTACAGTGGCTAGCACCCGCATCTATTTATAGAGTCATTTCTCTAAAGTTAATTCTTAAATTCTGTCGGAAATTGTGCAAGTAGTGATTGAGTTGTACATATGAAACGTTAAGTTCAGGATTATCTCTGCAGGTCTTGTTGGTTTGTGATTATTGAATCATTTGTTGGTTAAATCATGTTTACCTAGATGAAAATTTTCTTTAACAGTGTTGATGCTGATTAACTCACGTATCTCTAATTAATTTCTGCAGAGTTCGAGCAATCTCCAGTTTCTAGTCAAGTTTCTGAAGTCACAAATGTTGTCTGCGGAGGTGATTTTACTGTGTGGCTGTCATCTGTGGAGGGATCGTCCATATTGTAGGTTTACTGTAGTTGTACTTGACTTGATTCTCAGACAGTCTTAACTATGCATTGGACCACTTCTTGTCATCTTTCTGTTTTAGATGGATTCCATGTTTCAAAATTTTGTTGTTTACTTGTGGATATGCGTAACTGTTTCTGTTTCTCAGAACTGCAGGTCTTCCACAGTATGGTCAGTTAGGACATGGGACAGACAATGAGGTATGTCTAAGAAACAATTCACACCTCATTCTTTTAAGTTATGTTTTCTTTAGGAATTCTAATAGATTGTTTGCTATACTTGCAGTACAATACGAAAGATAGCTCTGTGAAGCTTGCTTATGAAGCCCAACCTCGTCCAAAACCAATAGCCGCTTTTGCAGGGAAAACTGTTGTCAAAGTTGCATGTGGAACAAACCATACAGGTTTTTCATAACTTCCTCCCTTTGTGCATGCCTTACCTCCATTCTTCACATTGTATTAGTGTAATTTTAATTGTTTTGTTTTTATTTATTTGTGCTTCCAGTTGCTGTGGATTCTAAGGGTTTTGTTTACACGTAAGTATTCCTTCACTGCTCTTTTTTTTTAGCCGTGCTTTTAGAGAGGTAACTGTTGTTTTCATTTGTTGTTGGCATTACATATTTATCTCTCTTTCTCTCTGTTGTATATTCAGGTGGGGTTATGGTGGCTATGGAAGGTTTGACTCGTTTCATATTTCAGTTACATGATTGGATCTCCGCCATCATATCCTTGACTGGAGTAACATTTAAAGATGCATTTTGTGCTAAGTCCGACCTTTGTCTAGCTTTCTGAGTTGTAACTGTTTGAGTTCGTGGTGCACAGGTTGGGGCATAGAGAGCAGAAAGATGAATGGACTCCTCGTGTTGTGGATGTCTTCCAAAGGCAGAATATTCTACCTCCCAATGCAGTTGTGGCTGCTGGTGCACTTAACTGTGCTGTCACTGCTGGTAAAAATAAATAATTCAGTCTAAATTTTAGATGTTTATGGAACATTTTATATTATTCGTTTTTCCTAGTGAATCATTTTTGTATACAGTACGCTGGGCCTTATTCATTGTACAACCATTTGCGCTAGACCTAGCTAAGCAGCGCATAGATCGTATCTACCATATAGGAAGAAGATACCCTGACAAGGTTTCTAAAATGAGAGACAGAACGACAACATATCCATCTTTATCATAGTCAGAACTGTATTGAGAGACGAAGTGAATTACACTGTTCTCTTAAGTTTTCTTGACATAGCTAAGCAGGTCATAAATCATATCTTTCCATATAGGAACAAGATACCCTGACAAGGTTTCTAAAATGAGAGAGGTGGCAACATATGTACTGTGTCATAGTCAGAACTGTCTTGACAGACGATGTGAATTACATTGTTCCCTTAGGTTTTCTTGAGGTTTATTCATGTGGTTTTTGCGTTTATCACTCCATACACTCAGTTAGAAAAAGTGTGTATTTTTGGTATAGGCTGTATTAATGAGTTTGAGCGTTTTCCAGGTGGAGGGCAAATATACATGTGGGGAAAAATTAAGAGTACAGGCGATGATTGGATGTATCCGAAGCCTCTTATGGATTTAAGGTTTGATGATAGGACTTGCTTGTTTATCCCGGGAGTGTTTAAACTTTAAACTCTAATTGTTAAATGGTACTTAGTTGTAACCTAGTTTTTAGAAATTTGTGTATATTTATATGTATACACGCCTAGCTGGTTGCTCTGTTGGCTGTTACAACTGAATTTTTCTTTCTAATTTGGTTTCACTAATTCTAGGGTTATTCTTGCTGATTGTTTTCGTATGATGTTAAAAAGCTGCAACATAAATTTTGTATATGTATTCACCAGCTCTATAATTAGCTGCATTTTCATGTCTTTTCACTATCAGCGGCTGGAATATCCGTTGCATGGATTCAGGCGCCACGCACAATTTTGTTGGTGCTGATCAGTCGTGTATAAGTTGGGGTCATTCTCAGAACGGAGAGCTTGGATACGGTCCTAAAGGACCAAAGTAAGTTTTGGTTTTCATTACTCTCTGTATGTTCCTGTTGGCTGGTGACATCATAAAATTACACTTTTCTTGATGTCGTGGTTTAACTTAGTTGATTTGTTTGCTCATTGTATTATAGATCTTCAGCAAATCCCAAAAAAGTTGATAGCCTTGAGGGCATGCATGTAATGAGGTATGAATTTGGCAGCTCTTTGTTCTTTGTTTGTGTTGTGTGCTGCATAAATTTTAAGATGTATCCAGCATCGTTCAAAATACAGAGAACCAAGAAAATAAAAAAGACTAATCCTTGATCTGGATGTATAATTACTTTTATAGTGTCGCCTGTGGTTCAGCTTATTCAATGGTGGTTGTTGATAGAACAAATGTTGGTGATAAGCTTGATCAGGTAAGCATTGTTGTGAAACAATCCTTGTTAACAAAAAAGTATACAGTTGATGCGAGTGACCTAATTTTCTTTCCTGACTGCAGCTTGATGTTTATGATGGCAAAGCTTCTGAAGAAGGTAAGTGTAGTTTAGGTTTATTGTAATCTTTACATTCTATTGAGTCATGTTTCTGCTGTTTTGGTCATGTTTTCCGTTAATGTTGATTCTCCCCCTTTGCAGGGACTGCAGAACCCAAGGCTAAAAGTCCCGCACCAAAGAAAGGTGGTGCTAAAGCTTCATCCAATAAAAGGAAGAAGTCTAAAGATTCGTCAGATTCTGAAAATGAAGAGGATGAGAGTGACGATGGTGGCAGCGAAAATGGATCAGATGATGATGAGAACGGTCATGCAGAAGAAACGAAACGTGGTGGTGGTAGAGGAAGAGGTAATGGTGCAAAGAAGCCTGTGGCTGGAAAAGGCACTGGACGTGGGCGTGGACGGCCTCCTTCTGCAGAAATGAAAAGCACCCAGCCACGCGGGGGAGGAACTGGTGGAAAGAGAGGCAGGCCAAGAAAGTCATGAGGCCTCTTGCTCCTCTCCTGCTCAGCCCAAAATTTTGCATCTTCTTTGGATTTTAACCTAAAAAAGAGAAGCAAAAAACAATAACAAATTGTACTATTATATTAGTCTTTGGCTTCATTCATTAAGCAGGGTTTAGTTTCCTTGCCTCTCCAATTTGTTATGTTTTGGTGCTGTGAAGCTCTCTAACAAGATAATCTTAGGTCCATCTTAAATCTAACCTGATTATCTGAGAATGCTTCAACCATGGGGTTGGGGAACTCTGTTAGTTGTAATTTTGTTTTTAAATCTTCAATTAATTCCAGACAATTATGTCTTCCATTATCAATGAAATCTTAACTTTTTCTAATGTATTGTCTTGCTTCAGTTTTAACTTGGAAACAGTGAGCAGTTAAAGGAATGAGTGGCAACTTATAAAACAAAATAAGATAACCCAAACCTAAAATGAACTCACTCCTTGTCTCTGGTTTTTCATAATGGCGATTATACCCTTAATAATCGGTAGTTAATTTATTATTAAAAAAAAAAATATTCAATTAAAATTTTCATTCTCTAATTAACTATTTATTAAGATCTTAATGTAATCGGTAGTTTCGATAATTTAATTACTACCCATTATACAATAAGCACAAATAACTTCTTTCATAATTTGTAGTTTCATCAGGTTGTATATCAACCGATCGATTGTATATCAACCGATTATGGAAATAGCCCCAAAAATAAAATAAAAATCAAATTTCCCAGGTTTCAAATTTTTCTACTTTTATAATCGGTAGTTTTAACAAATTAGTTATCTACCGATTATCAAAGTCGTCCCAAAAATACATTTTCCCAAATTTGAAATTTTCGAATTTTTCTACTTTCATATTATCTACTGATTATGAAAGAAGTACGATTTCCCACATTTTGAATTTTTTTCTTTTATAATCGGAAGTTTTGGCAAATTAGTTATCTGATTATGAAAGTCGCTCCAGAATTCAGTTTTCCGAAACTTTGAAATTTTTGAATTTTTCTACTTTCATAATCGGTAGTATCGGCAAATTAATTATCCACCGACTGTGAAAATAAATTTTCGCAAACATATAAAATTTCAAAATTTTCCTTTCATAATCGAAAGTTTTGACAAATTAGTTATCTACAGATTATGAAAGTCGCCCCAGGATTCAATTTTCCCAAACTTTAATATATATTTTTTGAATTTTTTCACTTTTAAAATCGGTAATTTTGTCAATTTATTTATCTACCAATTACAAAAATCGTCCCAAAAATACATTTTCCCAAACCTCAATTCATTTTTTTTAAAGAAAATTAAAACTTTTTTTTTTAAATTTTTTTGGCTAACAAAAAAAGAATTTAAAAAAGTTCAAAAAATAATAAAAATTAAAAGAAATTGTTTAAAGTTCAAAAGGTAGAACTAATAAGGATAGCTTAGTATTTTTAGAACGCGCAATTGGGGGATACATTTATTAATTGGGGGATATTGATTACTTCCCCCACCTCATGATTTCGGCTAAGGGGTGACCAATTGATATGAAAATACTAAAATACCCTTTGGTTAATTAAAAAACTTTATGAAAATACTATTATACCCTTTCCCCTAAAACATTAAAATCAAAAACCAAAACATATATCCCCATTTCTAACATTAGTTCCGGCAATCTTTTAGGTTTAGGTTTTCGATTTTCGATTTTTTTCTTCATCGTTCTTCAACCGTTCCTTCTCTAAATTTTTTTCCTTCATCGTTCTTTAACCAAAACATATATCCCTCATTTCTAACTTTGATTTTTTTTTTATTTTTTTTACATTCGGTAGGGATGAAGACCATGCCGGAAGTGATGTAAACCATGCCGGTACTGAGTTCCGGCATGGTTATTTATGATGAAGACCATGCCGATACTGGGTTCCTTAGTACCTGCATAGTTATTAAGGATGAAGACCACGCCGGTACTGAGTTCCGGCATGGTTATTTGGATGAATACCACGCCGGTACTGAGTTCGGCATTCTTGAAAATTAGACTATCCATGCCGGTAATCAAGTGAAAAAAAAAATCAATCTTCTGGATACTTTTCTTCATGTTCCGTCATAGAAATTTAAGCCAAAACCATGCCGAAAGTAGTTCCGGCATGCTCGAAAATTAGATAACTGTGCCGGAAGTGGACTGATTATAACAAAAAAATTAGGTTTTGAACTCAAAACCTGAAAAAATTTGTAGGGGAGGCTACGCCCCCCGGGATAGTGACAAACAATTTATGAAAATTTCCAACACCGAGCTTTTTCAGCTGCAAAAATGGTGGATTCAAAGAAAAGAAAAATCAAATTTTCAACCTCTTAGCAACAATTCTCTCATCACAATCATCTTCCATTTTCAAAAAAAAAAATCCAGAATTTTTTTTCCTCTCCTACTCCTCACTCACACAAATTAAAATAAAAACACACACTAATCTATCCCCCAAATACTTAAGAATTTACTAATTATTATTAACCACTAAACATGATTAGTGAGGGCTAGATTAGGAATTAAAAAAATAGTTACATAGGGGTCACCCAGAATTGCTATTGAGACACCGTTTTTGTCCTGTAACTATATCCCCCAATTAATATATGTATCTCCCAATTGCGTGTATTTTTACCATATGTAAACACTCCATATCGTAGACACCCCATATCCTTTGTCCCTATGTGGTATAAATAAGTCGCCCCTAATTCTTTTTTGGTCACCTTTGTGGAGTGAATTCATAATGATATCCCGCAGGAAAGTTTAGTGACAGATTGGGACAGGACAGTGATATGATAATTTATTGTACACACTACTCAGTAATCGGTACCACGCTTGTTGAGCAACATGATGCCATGGCAGGTAAACTGACTTGAAGAATCATTGATGTGCCCCATAATGCTACAAGCCCGGTCAGAGTTATATAAATAAATGGTGATCAAGGCATACAATAGGTGTTATTTTCATCCAGTTATTTTTGTCTATGGTTAAAGAATTGAGCGTGATCATCAGTAGAAATTTATACTGAAAAAACTTGGGATCTCGGCTCATCAGATAATCATCCATCATTCACCACATTTCTTCTCATATTTATTATCTAAACATATTTAATCCAATGATATGTTTAGATAAATTTATCATATTTAAATTGGCAGTGGACAAATTCTATTGAATTGTCTCCGAGATGTATGATACTATAATTGATTTTTTTTTTCTTTTAAAGCAAAATGAATATTAAGTAATGGTTGAGGAAAAAAAAGAGTTTCGAAATAATTTGGCCCCTGATTACAACGTTGTTAATAAGGGTGCTAATTTGTTTGGAGGTGTACCAATTTAATGAGAGATATATTTTGTCCTATATGTATTTGGGTACCCCTCAAACAATACAATGAGCAGCCATGTCTGATTATCTATGACCAGGTTTTATAATCAAAAGATCTTGTTTTTTCTTGTTGTTTTTTAGCAAAGAAAGAGATTTCATTGAAAGAGAAACATAATACAAGACTTAGATACCCAAAACAGGCTGATACAGTTCAAACACATAGACACTACAGACTCTCAAATCCAAATTACACAAGCCTAACTAACCGACATTCACCATAGCCAATACATGGCTAATGACATTAGGAGGTTCATTCCACCACACTTGGTACCTAATGTTGGTTCTGGAAAACTTTGCAACCTTATCAGCTGCAAGGTTACATGAGTTTTTTATATAACAAGGAATGCAATCTTTTGAAAACCGTGGCTATAATGTTCATGAATTGAATCGAGTGAATCAAAATCGATTTTGCTTCAATTGTGTCTTGTATACTTTTATGAGAATATAAAGAATTGAACATCTTTATAACTAGTTTCATTTGAGTCATTTGAACTAGTTGTGATAAATATGAACAAGGTTGATATGAAAGTGGTCATATGGCTAACTTCGGTTAACTATTGTTGAGCCAACCAAGTGTACACGTTTAGGTACAATTACCCATATCTAATGAAGACACATTTCATTTGTCTATAACAAGCTAAGTTCAATCTAACGGTTGAAAGATATTAGCCTGAATGTAATCAGGTTTTCATCTAACATTGAATATTGAATGCTTTGTTACCAAGGTAACATTAATTACAAACCCTGATTTGAAGACTATATAATGGAGAACTCTAGCAACTGGGAAACCTAATCCCCACACCTCCTGTGTGATACTAGTTGCGACTAGAGTCGATTCTCCTTTATACTAGGTTTTTATAAAACCATTATAGGTTAGCGACTTGAAGACTTCATTGGGATTCTAAAGTCAGACCCAACTATTTTCTCAGTAGTTGCGTGTTATGATCTTACTTTGTTCTATCGTGTTGAGTACTATCTTCTCTAAGATTTGCTCAAGATTCAATTTTTGGTAGGTAAGATAAAAGTAGTCACAAACATCTTCGTTTCGTCGTTTGTGATTCCACAATATCTTGTTTTGCTTCCATACGATTAAGATTATTGTGAGGTAATTGATATTAATAGGTTGTTCTTCGGGAATATACGTCCGGTGTATCAATAGGTTTTTGCTCACCTTGATTTATCAAAAGACGGAACAAAAACTCATAGGTATTTTTGTGAGAGACAGATTTATCTATTCAATAGACTTTTCTGTGTGATACATATTTGTTTATCAAGTCTTCGACTTTGGGTCGTAGCAACTCTTGGTTGTGGGTGAGATCAGCTAAGGGAATAAAGTTCGTAGAGTCCTGCTGGGATTCAGAGGCGTAAGGAACGCGACTGTACACTAATCAGTGTGAGATTGGTTAGGGATCAACTGCATTCCAATCCGAAGTTAACTTGTAGTAGGCTAGAGTCTTTAGAGGCTCAATACAGTGTGGTGTTCAAATATGGACTAGGTCCAGGGGTTATTCTGCATTTGCAGTTTCCTCGTTAACAATTTTTTGGTGTTTATGTTATTTCTTTTCCGCATTATATTTTCTATTTTGTTTTCTTTGAATTTATAATATAATAGTAGAATAGTTTACAAGGAGTTAGTTAGGAGCCTAGCAACAAGCTGAGCCCCAACATCTTTCTGAATGACAAGCCCAATCCTATGATTTTGTCCTATGACAATGCAACAAAATGAAACATGCTCAGGACTACCTATTGGTTGTTCCTATCAGTGGGCTTAATCAAAATATTGGACCTCTTCAACTTAGTTCAGTCCTGTTTTACCGATTAGGTATCCCACTATTCGAACCAGGTACATTATGCTCAAGTTGTAACATATAGATGGATGTCTTTGGTGATCATGCCTTGCACTGTGCAAGCGATGTGGGTCTTAAATTTAGACATGATCTTATCCGTGACACCTTGGCAGATGTATGTTTTAGAGCATGTGTTCCTACCAGGAAAGAGATAGCCTTAGGTCTCTTAGCTGATAATGGCACTGAACTGAGACCTGCAGACATTTTTGTCTACAATTGGGAAAACAGAAAGGATGTTTATTTCTATGTCACCGGTGTTTCACCTTTCACAGGTGGTGGTAACCGCTCTTTCCATCCAGGTCATGCCATTTCCAATGCAGTCTCTCGCAAAAGGAACAAATATCTGGACAAATGCAACACCAGTGGTTATGATTTCGGCGTCTTAGCCTTCACTACCCTTGGCGAGCTCGGAGACAAGTTAGTGGCCTTCCTGAAGAGATTGAAGAATTGTACCACTTGTCATGATTTCAATGTCAAAATTGGAAATTATTTGTTCCCTTTCATTCATGCGATATTTCGTAGGTATTTCCTTCTTGATAGAATCGAAGTATGGGACTACCAATGTACTCATAAGATAGGGGGCAGTGTCGACGATGCTGAAAGAGGGAGGGATGGAACCACATACTTGTTGAGTGGAAAATGAAAAGTGGGGCTGGTACCAATGACATCTACTTTGCGGAGGATGTTATCTTGCAGTGGCTTGGTTTGCGCCCAAGAGGATAGGAAACAATAATGATTGGTGTCCTCCATACTGTATATACCAATCCCACCATCTCTTAAAGGGAGAGTGGCTAATCGTTCTTGCAGTGGCCCAAAACCGGGGCCGTCTCCTGTGATTAATTCCCGAAGGTACTGATATATATAATCATCGAAAAAGGCATGTACCCTTTGAACGACAGCTGGGTTTGTGGTGTGCATGGAGAAGTATAACTTGGAGGCACCAGTACAACTACGAAGAAGGAGAAATTCACTTTGTGGGTCGCGCATCTTACAGACAGAAGCCATCAGCTGAGTAGTTTTGTCGATACGATCCTCAACATTGACATTACAACACTCTACTACTGATCACCTATTATCTCCTTCAGTAATGACTTGATTGTACTTCATTTCCTTGATCCAACTAAGAGCTCTGAGAATTTTTTTAGATTGAAATTTGTTTATATCTATGGATCTTGTTGAGAAGGCCATTGATGCTATGAACTTCCCCGCCCAATCACGAATAACTAGAGAAAAACCAACATTAGTATTTCCAGGGATAAAAGAAACGTCAATGTTTATTTTGTTGTCCACTTCTCTGTAATAGTTTTAGCTAGCCTATCAGCATCTGTGACATGAATGTTAATGTAGTTTATATAATCCCAAATTCTATAAATGACAATACTAGGACGGAAAACTTTTATTTTCAAAAATATTTTCACATCTTGCTTTCCAATTTTCCACAGTCCAAGCTGCAATGTTAGCTAGATGTTTATTTTTTGCTTCAAGAGAACTGTTGTTGGAGAACCAAGAAAGGATCCACTGCTTTAGAGAAATATGGTTAGCTTTGTGAAAAAACGGGGGTATAACAACCACACCCAATATTTTATTTAGGCAATCTGTATGGGATAACTCTAATATATTTCCAAGAGAATCAACTATACATTCAGACTCAATCAAGGATAATACATCCAAGAGTTATGTCTATATTTATCAAATCAATCTGTAATCGAACATATATGAATTTATGAGCCATATCAATATGATAAATAACTTAAACGGTACCAAAGACCAATGTTTAAGTGTCAATCAATTTATATCAACAACCAAAGGTTGGATTATCTAATTGATTGAACTACGCACAACCTGTAATATTTCAATTATATAGAAAAGATATTGCCTCCTATTTAGGTGACTTTAAACTCGGTGTGGGCATCTCGTGTGGTGCAGAGAGTATTATACATTCTGTTAATCAGCTGCTTGAACTCAAAGTCCATCATCACAACATGTCAATGGTCCTGGTCGACTTTAATAATGTCTTCAACTTAGTTGATCGCACTGCTTTAATTCTTGAAGCGCGGATGCACTGTCCAGGCATTTCACGATGGATTGAGTTTTTCTATGCCCAACCAGATCGCTTATATTATGGAGAACACATCCTCTTATCTTCCCAAGGAGTTCAACAGGGAGACCCTCTCGGACCTCTACTGGTTGTACTTACATTGCACCCACTCGTGAAGAAAATAGACTCTATGTGCAACTTGGACCTTCAATATTGGTATATAGATGATGGCACACTTATTGGAGACACGGTTGAGGTTTTTAAATCTCTCAACATCATTCAAAATGAAGGACATGCTAGTGGATTATATTTGAACATTACCAAAATTGAATTATATTGGCCCACTTGTGATCCACGCAGTACAGAGGATGGCGTGTTCCCGGAAACTATTGGTAGAACCTCTGGTGGTTTCAAGATACTCGGTGGCCCTGTCAGTCTTGATATTGAGTTCTGCATTCAGATGGTGAAGGATCGTATCGACAAAACTACTTAGCTGATGGCTTCTGTCCGTAAGCTGCGCGACCCACAAAGTGAATTACTCCTTCTTCGTAGTTGCACCGGTGCCTCCAAATTATACTTCTCCATGCGCACCACAAACCCAGCTGTCGTCCAAAGGGTACATTCCTTTTTCGATGATTATCTATATCAGTACCTTCGGCAATTAATCACAGGATACGTCCCCGGTTTTGGGCCACTGCAAGAACGATTAGCCACTCTCCCTTTAAGAGATGGTGGGATTGGTATATACAGTATGGAGGATACCAATCATTATTGTTTACTAGCCTCTTGGGCGCAAACCAAGCCACTGCAAGATAACATCCTCCACAAAGTAGATGTCATTGGTACCATCCCCACTTTTCATTTTGCACTCGACAAGTATGTACAAGTATGTGGTTCCGTCCCTCCCTCTTTAAGCATCGTTGACACTGCCCCCTATCTTATGAGTACATTGGCGGTCCCATACTTCGATGCTATCAAGAAGGAAATACCTACGAAATATCGCATGACTGAAAGGGATTCTGTCCTATGGCAATGCAACAAAATGAAACATGCTCAGGACTACCTCTTGGCTGTTCCTATCAGTGGGCTTAATCAAAATATTGGACCTCGTCAACTTAGTTCAGTTCTATTTTACCGATTATGTATCCCACTATTCGAACCAGGTACATTATACTCAAGTTATAACAGAGAGATGGATGTCTTTGGTGATCATGCCTTATATTGTGCAAGCGATGTGGGTCTTAAATTTCGACATGATCTTGTCCGTGACACCTTGGCATATGTATGTTTTAGAGCATGTGTTCCTGCCAGGAAAGAGATTGCCTTGGGTCTCTTAGCTGATAATGGCACAAAATTGAGACCCGTAGACATTTTTGTCTACAATTGGGAAAACAGAAAGGATGTTTACACTACACCAAATCAACGATTTTGGGACATTTATAGGTGTTTCTTTGAATTTAAGAGACACATATAAGTGTCTCAAATCGTGCGTCCAGAATCGTTTTAAGCGACACTTATAAGTGTCTCTTAATTTAATACAGCGACATATATAAGTGTCTCTTAATTTAATTAGCGACGTTATTAACGCAACATATATAATTATTAAAACAACACATATACACGTCTCAAGTTATATAATTATTATTAAAAAAAAATCACAATTGGCAATTTCAGAAAATTTAATTATTATATATTCATAAAGCTGCATATGTTCTAGTTTAATATCCCGAATCAGTAACTTATGCCTCCAACAAATGAAATCAATATCTCAAAACACAAACTGAATTTAGGCACTAAGAAACAATTTAACATCAAACTTGAACATTTTCCTTGAACACATACACCTTTTAACGGAGTTTCCTTCAACTAATCGATCTTATCACTTTAAGACCACGGATGCTGCAAATTTATCTTCCTTGTGGAGTGACCAACACTTATTTCCAAGCTAAGTTACAACCTGCAGGCTTCAACACCAAACACCAAGATAATATATGACTAACAGTTTACTGATACCACTTGGCTAAGATTGCAAAATTAGAACCATGTAGATTATCATGTCATCAATGCTTATATGACAGGAGGGTTTGGTGTGTCACCCAGCGGCCAGGATACATTGGGTTTTCCAACTACTGGCTTTGATCTTCCCTCCCCTCCTAGAAAAACGTACTAGATTTGTTAGATCCAATGGCTGGGCGTCGCCCGAGTCGCCCGATAAGTGGATTCCTGTAACTTTAAAGAGAATCATAAAAATGGTTTTCTTATATCTCATCATGAATCATAAAAGGGGTTTTCCTCTCTTAACTTTCATTTCCATAACGTATCATAATTCCTTTGGATTCTCTCTTGCATACCAGTCGGTATTCTCAATCCAGTAGGTATTCACTCAACAACAACAACAAAAAAACTCTCAGGAAAAAAAACGCTCATCCCAAATTTGATTGCATGCATTCATTTGATCCTCTCTATAAAATGGATAATCCCAATCGAAATCGGCATCGGTTCCAATCGAACATGTGAGTATTCTCTCCCTTGCTTCTGATTTCAAACTTTCTATCCGGAAACTATTTTTCGTTTCCAGTCTTCGCAGTTAAGTTCGTCTGTTACAGATTTACATAATCTTGCTTAAATTTCCGATTTCAAATCCTATTACAATTTTGTGTTTAGGTTTTTGGTTTGCCCTTCCTCATGCTAATTTTCCAATTTTTATTTTGTTGTGATGTCCGTAAGGGATTGAATTGAATTGCCGAAACTACTCAACATAGCATGCTACTGTAATTTTCAGATTTATGCATTTAATCTGTGAAATTTTAATATGCATAGTTGGACATATTCTTAGGGATATGCTTGAGACTCCTAGAATTTGGTATATTTTATTAATTCTAATGAAGTGATTTGTTTGCAAAATTGTTCATCCAAAAAATAAATGGTTATACGGGAGATAGTACAGGCACAACAAATACAACTATATGCTTAACAAATTAAAAAAACAGTGTAATTATTAACGAATTCCAATACCTACTCATATGTTTGAATTAGATTTCTGATGAATTTTCTTTAAAAGAAAATTGCAATGTCGAATCAATCTTCTCGAAGTCCTTGAAAGTGGTTGTGTTGAATAGTGCAAAATTGGAGGCTTCACAAGCTGCTATATGTGGGCGTGCCGTCCCCTGAAAGGTGATGACTATATCTTTTTTTGTCATCTGAAATTGCCACTTTTGAATTAGTTATATTCTCTCTTTTTCAGGTATGCTTAGAAAATATTCAAAGGAGAACACTGAAGGCTAGATCATCAATTTATATGAACATTTCTTTATCTCTGATAGAGAATGTAAGGCCAAGATATATGCTTCTCGGTAATCGTACTTCAATGGTGATATTTGGCCAGGCGATCCCAAAATATAAACAACCAAGATGGACAAGAATACGTTGAAAATGATCTCTATGCAAATGCTTCAAAAGATGAGATGTTAATGCCAAAGGTAGTTTCGTATATGTCATTACTTTTTTTAGTAAACAAAAACAATAGTATTAATGTTCTTAGAATCCTTTTAGTTATTAACGTTTTCTTCGTCTCTTCAGAGCATGGTGATTTTTCTCATCCAGGTTCTCACAGTAAGCTTCCAGTTCTTTAGATAGGGGATTTTAAGCTTAAGGGTACTACAAACGTCGATATCTATGATGTCGACAACGTCTTGGCCGAGCAACCTGATAATTTTGGAATTAGGTTGCTCATAAATTACAAGTTTCATCCCCTCTCAGTTCCATATAAGTCTATATGTTCATTGAACCGTTTTTGCATAGTTTTTGTTCTTGCACTATTTTATTATTTCCTTTACTTATTTTAACTAATATCAGTTTAGTTGATTATAGAGTTAGACTTTATAAGGTTTTTATGAACCATTCTATCAATACCATGTATAGAGTTATTCCAGTTAGGGTCATCCAATTAGGTTGTCTAAATCTCTATTCATTTCATTGTTTTCCAGTGAATAATTTGGGTTCTGTTGTGGGTGATGTCTATGAACAAGTTATTGGGATGCATATTAAATTTAACAACCGATATGTGGAGCATATATTGCATATTTGCAAAACTGCTTACAGCAAAGCCACAATTTCCTGTGAATAATTGGGTGCATCATTTGAGCTCATGGCTGATTTTGTTGGTACACTTTTTATTGAAATTGTTACTGTCATCTTTAATATATTACCTTTTCTTTGTAGTTCTCTCACGCAAAGAAACTTTCAGTGTACATAAGTTACTCTCTAATTCTACCGATTCATTTTGAGCTTTGTTCTGATTACGTGTCAATTCTCACAATGCATGTAGATTCGACATGTAAACAACAACCAAACCTTTGGGCTAGAAGATATTTAATAGGGAGGTGGAAGAAACCTCCAATTTGTGCTGCAAAACTTCTGTGAATATATTGATGCAGACCTACATAATTATACGTTTTTGCAAATCTTGGATGCTTTTTTAGCTATTGTCAAGCCTAGACATTTCTTTATTGTCCAGTACTTGAAGATTGACATATTTATGTTCTTACATGGAAAGCAACTAGAGAGGATTTATCACTTGAACCCAAAGAGAGAATTAGGAAATTCCATGCTCTTCTCGATGTTTGTATTCTTAGAACATCAACTGGAAATCGTATATATGGTGAGCCAAAGGTAATAAGATTTGAGCCCCAGATTTATTTTGTTTTGTTTGGCACTTTTAATTAGACTGGCATGTATGCATTATTTTTATCAGGGAATATACCACACAGTGTGTAGAGATACGGTGGTTTCAAAGAACAAGAATTAAATGTAGATATTCATCCTAAATGCATATTAGGTGGACAAATTGCTACATACATTAGGGTAATAACATAAATTTCAAAGTTTTTTTGCTAGGCAATGAGTCATATATTTAATTACAGATTCATCTTTCTTTACCTTATCTGCACAGGCATTAGCCGAGGATAAACCTGAAAAGTGCCAAACTAATTTATGTCAGTTTGCTGAAAAAAGGAATTGTCATTGATGATGAGGAAGAGTTGTACTAGAAGGTCCGTACTTGCAGTCGCACTGATCTTAAAGAAAATAAATATGATAAGGCACTTTCTAAGGCACATAAGAGGTAGTGGTTGCGCCCTTCGTAAAAGGTTTACTGTTGACATGAAATAAATCTTTGTTGGCTTGCATAAATATGATTATCTGGCAAGACACTACTCTATCATGGTTTCTCTTTACTTCAATCTGACTTTACTGCTTTGGATAAATTCGAATTCGTACTTTCTACTTTACATTGGTTCTTCTAACACATGTATCTAGGTAACTGTTGAGTTTTGTATTATATATTTAGGTAGGTCTGTTTTTATATATATTTTAATTTGTTTGTTGTCCAAAAATCTTGAAATCCATCTTATTTTCGTGTTATTCAGCAAACTATTTGCTCATCTTACATTCTTAAAGAGTTCCAGTAAGACACTTTTCATTTAGTTGACCCGAAGTTGGTTTAGGAAATTTACAGGACTACAAACTCGGTTTCACAAATGCGACAAAGCTTCGGTACATTAAGAATGATAGAGTGCAATAAGCCGAATGAAGAGCTTGAAGAGTTTGACTGCTGAAACTTTTGTGCGAGTTGTTATCATATCTTTCAAGTTCCATGTTTTTAGTTTTTGTTGTTTCCCGGGAGTTGATGTAAACGATCAAAACCTTGGTTTACTTCATGTTTTTAGTTTTTTCTCCATCCCATCTTTATTTTTCTTTCACATGCTTTCTTTTTCGGACAACAAGAGACCAACTTCTCGCATCTCCATTCGCTTGACTTTCAATTGTTCTTTTTCCTACTATAATAATCAATCGGTATTTACATTGTTTTGTGCCCGAACTCATAAATAGACAGAAGTTTGGAATTCCACCCGACTGACGTATCAGGAAATAATTATTTGGAACGTCTTCCAGAAATGTGTAGGGTGTTAAATTCATACTTTAGCATAACAATACCTGTTTTTTAATTTTTAATTGAAGATATTCGTATTTAATATCTGATAACGCCCCTGTGAAATATCCCGTGCCGTCATTCCCTAGTTATATAACATGGTAGAATACCAAGCCACTACCAGCTACACTAAAGAATCTACAATGCTTTGACATTACCAGGTAGAAAGGGATTTTGTCATGCTTCTTTCAATCTGTAAAAACTGGTCAACATCCCAAATATCACTACGAAGGAGAAACAATATAATTTTATACTCTCTTCTGAATTCAGTATAGCCCAAATATCATTTATCAAGGGGGTGAAAACAAATTCTTTCATACCTGGTACGGCAATAGGAACAAACATCAATGACCGGTGCATTATTCTAGAAAGTGTAATATGATACAAGTAAGAACAAAGAAACTGCCTGCAATAACAACAAAATATTTTTAGTCAGCGATGAACCAAGATCAGAGAATGAAAAAATCCCCAACCATACGTCTCAAGTCTTAAGTTATTGGCCTTTAGTAGGAGCTCATGAATTGAAAGAAAGTAGTATGAAGTAAATTATAACGCCACTGACACTGCCAAGTAGTAGAGGGATTGAAATAGATACTTTGCAATTTATATGTATGCCAGTAAAATATTTCAAATGTTTCATATTCAGTTACTTATTTCCACATTTTTGCTAGTATGTAGATTTATGTGAAGACCATTTCATAATCCACAATTTTGCGTCGAAAAACTTGGTTTCTGGTGAGTACTAAATTAGAGTCATCTGAAACAAAGAAATAAAACCTACCTTAGAAGAATCAAGACCCATGCAGCATCATATGCAGCAGAAAATTCTGCGCTCTGTAAAATGAGAAGGAGATTAAACAAATCAAAGATGAAGGTGGACCCTTCCATATCACGGGAAACGAATAAAGTCATCTTCTCATCTTCCCATAAATGAAATATGTGAACAGAGTTCATCTCCAGAGTATGCAAATACGATATACGCCCAAAACAGCAGGAAAAAAATATATCCCCGCAATTGTACTGACATGTATCGTTGTCTTTAGATTGTAAAGGATTTTACCCTTAATTAGAAGAGGGTGGAGTGGAGGAAGTGGTTTGTCTTCTTTGCTCCATATATAGTACTTCAATCTGATCAAACCGAGAAGTGTTACAATTTAAATGTGCCCAATGCCCAAATATTATCCAAAAACAATAATTTAGTTTCACTGAAATTCCAGGAAATCTGAAGTTAAGGTTGCATATGGAACAATCAAGCTCATCAAAAAGAAATTAAAACATTAAAATCCTACGCATACTTACATCCTCAGTGAAAACTTCTTTGACACCCGCGTTTGAATGTTATTTGAAGTGTCCTCACACCAATATCTTGTATATATTGCAGTGCATCATTAGCTTATGTCTATTTATGCACCCTAGTAGATTACTATACAACAACCTATAAATGCAAAACTTGCCTACAATAATCTTCTCCAGTATTGCTACTTTATCTTTGTTGTTGGAGCTTTTCATATAAAGGATCGAAAACATCTTCTGGTATTGATACTCCAAGCCTGATAAGAAAAAAATGTACTGCTTATAGTTATGGAGAAAAAAAAAATCTTACTCATCCCAATTACAATGCCAATTGGATGAAAATGATGAAATAAATATGAAGAAAAGAAATAAAATTTAGCCACTCACAACCCATTTCGTTGTTTATGTAGTGATGAGAATTAAGATTCAACATGTAGCCATGTAGGGTCCATTTGTAAGGACTGATGACACCTGAACATGTTCAACTAGAGTTAGGATACTTGTGACAATTTTGTATGAGTTCAATCAGTAGGTACATGACTACTTACAAGTGACATCTACTTCCACTATTTAAAAAACCCATCCAATCATGGAGAAAAAAAAAAGAAAATGGAAAGTGTCAAGAAAAAAAAAACCTCTTTTATTTCAAGCAAATTAATCATGCAGGTAGCTGGGAGTGTGGTGATGATTTTGTCTTTGAACCTTTATGATATTAACGCTTTGACATGGAGCATAAAAAGAACAGAAACAACCATTTACTCTAATTGTTAGTTAAAAGTCCAGTACTTCTAACGTAATGAAACTTATCGAAATAGAAGGAATTGCTCACCTCATATTCCGCCTGCCTACACATCACATACTCATATACTATAATGGGGGTCACACTCATCAAGACCCTCTTTTTTAGATAGATGTCATCGTCTAAAAAGAAAAGAAAACTAGCTGAGAATTGTCAAACATCCATCCAGTCATTCAGTAATTAAAAGGAACACATAGTGTAATAGTGTGATTTGTCCAAGAACATATACATTTCCATCATCAGAGATTTTGAAAGACAAGGCATCACCATAAACATTAGATAACAGCAAAATGATAAAAATATTAGCTTGTTATGTATATATTTATCACGGCTTCTTATGTCAAAAAAAAAGTACCTTGTCAATTTCCAGTACCGAGAATCCCCAATAAAAAGCGCAGTTGAAAAACCTGATAATATCCCAATTCTTTCATTGAACCGGTGATAGAAAGAGATATATCTGGTCTCATGGTCTTTGACTTGAGTATCGACCATGCCAAGTGTTCCGGTACCAAGATCAAGGTATCCCCATGGTTTTGCATAACTTGAATCCACCAAAGCATAAAAAAATAAATTAACACGTGAATAATTTAGGAACACACGAGGACAAGACTGGTTCCCGTATTTCCTTTCACATTCATAACAAGGTCTACATATAGGTAATGCACAAACATCACGAGAAAAAAAGGTTGTCCTCCTAGATTACATCCAACAAAATTTAAAGAAAATTTCTCAATGGACTTAAGTCATAAAACCAATTGAAACTTAAGAAAGTCCTCAGGAAGTAAACTAATATTCCGTTGAAACTTAATATTAACCCCTTTCTCAGCTCATAAACAACACAAACCATTTTTCAATTTTCAACAAAAGCTAACAACAAAATAAAATACTCAAACACCGAAAGAGACATGATCAAATTAAAAGACTTTGTAAAACTGAAATCCTAAAAATACCCATGTTATAAAACTCTATGAAATCAACAATCAAGCACACATATTACAAGATCTGTAGAAAAAACATACCATACAATTTTTCCGTTCACAGCAGAATAACCTCAAATCAAGATGGAAAACCAAAAACAATAAATTAACAGAGTTTGGGTTTATAATTGAATCTCATCCGTGTACTTGAATGTTCTAGGTTTTTTACTTGAATCTTCTAGGTTTGTTCTTGAATCTTCTTCTGCAAATTCAAAATCAAGAATAAAAATCAATTTCTAGGGTTTACAAAATCAGAATAGTCAAAATATGTAAAATAGATTTTTATACCTGAGATTAGGTTACACAAAGTCAGGGTACATATTTCTTAGGATTGATTTATGGTGATTTATGGTTTTTCTAAATAGATATGATTTTATATTAGGCTTAAAGTGCTTTATGCTCTGATACTGATTCAAAGACAGATTTGTGGAAATAGATTTGATTTCGGGTTTGATTTCTGGTAAGTTAGGGTTCTTATTAGATTTGTGAAGACAGAAGGATAAGAAGAAACGAGAGCAAAAGGAAAAATAAAAACTCACATCGGTGAACAATAAAATATAATGAAAATGAAAACAAAATCAGAATATAAATCTTATAACCGAAATTACAAAAACATCCTGTTGGATAAGACACATATAAGGGTATGAGAGACACATATAAGGGTAATAGAAAGTCTCTATATTAATATTAATAATTAGGAATTAAAGCAACATATATTTTTGCTTTGAGACCTTTATAGGCGTTGTCGCGTTGGCCACTTATATATGTGTCTCTAAGCAAAAATAAAATATGTCTCAAAATTCATGATATGGTGTAGTGTTATTTCGATGTCACCAGTGTTTCACCTTTCACAGGTGGTGGTACCCGCTCTTTCCATCCAGGTCACGCCATTTCCAATGCAGTCTCTCGCAAAAGGAACAAATATCTGGACAAATGCAACACCAGTGGTTATGATTTCGGCGTCTTAGCCTTCACTACCCTTGGCGAGCTCGGAGACGAGTTAGTGGCCTTCCTGAAGAGATTGAAGAATTGAACCGCTTGTCATGATTTCAATTTCAAAATTGGAAATCATTTGTTCCATAGGATTGGCCTTGTCATTCAGAAAGGTGTTGGGGCTCAGCTTGTTGCTAGGCTCCCAACTAACTCCTTGTAAACTATTCTACTTTAATATTATAAATTCAAATATATATATAATGCGGAAAAGAAATAACACAGACACCAAAAAAAATTTTAACGAGGAAATTGCAAATGCATAAAAACCCCGGAACCTAGTACATATTTGAACACCACAATGTATTGAGCCTCTAAAGACTCTAGCCTACTACAAGTTAACTTCGGACTGGAATGCAGTTGATCCCTAACCAATCTCACACTGATTAGTGTACAGTCGCGTTCCTTACGCCTCTGAATCCCAGCAGGACTCTACGCACTTTATTCCCTTAGCTGATCTCACCCACAACCAAAAGTTGCTACGACCCAAAGTCGAAGACTTGATAAACAAATCTGTATCACACAGAAAATTCTATTGGATAGATAAATCTGTCTCCCACAAAAATACCTATGAGTTTTTGTTCCGTCTTTTGATAAATCAAGGTGAGCAAAAACCTATTGATACACCGGACGTATATTCCCGAAGAACAACCTATTAATATCAATTACCTCATAATAAACTTAATCGTATGGATGCAAAACAAGATATTGTGGAATCACAAATGACGAAACGAAGATGTTTGTGACTACTTTTATCTTACCTACCGGAAATTGAATCTCGAGCAAATCTTAGAGAAGATAGTACTCAACACGATAGAACAAAGTAAGATCAGAACACGCAACTACTGAGAAAATAGTTGGGTCTGACTTTAGAATCCCAATGAAGTCTTCAAGTCGATAACCTATAATGGTCTTATAAAAACCTAGTATAAAGGAAAATCGACTTTAGTCGCAACTAGTATCACACAGGAGGTGTGAGGATTAGGTTTCCTAGTTGCCAGAATTCTCCATTATATAGTCTTCAAATCAAGGTTTGTAATTAATTTTACCTTGGTAACAAAGCATTCAATATTCAATGTTAGATGAAAACCTGATTACATTCAGGCTAATATCTTTCAACCATTAGATTGAACTTAGCTTGTTATACACAAATGAAATGTGTCTTCATTTAGATATAGGTAATCGTACCTAAACGTGTACACTTGGTTGGCTCAACAATAGTTAACCAAAGTTATCCATATGATCACTTTCATATCAACCTTGTTCATCTTTATCACAACTAGTTCAAATGACTCAAATGAAACTAGTTATAGAGATGTTCAATTGTTTATATTCTCATAGCAGTATATAAGACACAATTGAAGCAAAATCTATTTTGATTCACTCGAATCAATTCATGAATATTATATCCACGTTGCGGGTACGCATACTTAGAGTTTTGAACTTGGTCTGTCTGCCAGTATGCGATACTATCGTTCACGACCGAACTCAGTTTAATTAGTATGCAAACGGATACGCATACTAAATTCCCGGACTTGAGTTGTCTAGCCAGTACCAATACGGGTATGCATACTAGGCCCCCAGACTTCAACTGTTAAACCAGTACGCATACGTGTATGCATACTTTGGTTCCCGGACTTGGAGTAACATACAACAGTTAGCATACAAGTACGCATACTGTGTTATATCCAATCATTGGTTAATTGTTTTAAACTCCATTTTAATCATTAAAGTATTCTTATAAGACGGGAATAGTTGTCTCACACAAACTATTAGCTTCAAAGAAACTTTCAAATGATCAAAAGATCAATACGAAACATTCAGAGTCTACATCAAATGATTCTCTCACACAAATCATATAAGATGTTACCAGGCGATTTTCACATGATTCTTCATTTGACTTTCATCAAGAATAAAATATGAACTTTCCTAAAGCGAAAGCTTTCCAACACATATTTCGAGAAATATGTAAGCGAGTTAAACTCAGCTCGAAATATCAAATATATATAAAATAAAGTCTATATATCTATACGACTTTTGTCTCAATAAGAGATAAAGTAAATATAGACTTTTGATTGATAGATGAGTTCAAGTCTCCACATACCTTTTGTTGATGAAGTTCCACAATCTCCCCTTAGTAGTTCTTCGTCTTCAATTGATGAACGCCGTGAAGTCTAAAGCTCAACTACATATTTTATCCTAATCCGAGACATAGATATAAGTAGACTAGAAACCAAGACTTATAGTTTTGGCAACTAAACTTGACAAGCAAATAATAAGGCTTGCGAGTTCGACCGAGAAGTGCTCTAACAATCTCCCCCTTTGTCAATTTTAGTGACAAAACTATCAATACTTATGGATTACAAAATAAATAAAATTTGTAGCTTCTCATCCAAATGATTGATTTCCTTGGCTCTTCAACATTACTCGAAATCTTCGTCACTTCCAAGTACTCCAGTGATTCTGAACGTGTTCAACTCAACATCACAGTTGTTGAAGATCCGTAGACATAACAATAAGAAAACCTTTGTGCTCAATTATTGTTATACAGTGTCATAGTATTATTACACAACATCAAAGTTCAATTGTATCACAACTTTGACAATAACACTACGGTGATATTTATCGCTCCCCTTAAGTCAATACTTCATCTCACAATGAAAACCACTCCCCCTTACATTATGATCTGTAAACCATATGTATTTGTAGTGTGAACTACACAATTATTCTCTCCCTTTTTTTCAATATAAATTGGCAAATGTATGAAAACAAGTGGGATCATAATGAAATTATCACAGAGATACTTCATGACTAAAAGAGAACATATCAATTTTGTTTCAATGATTTCACATAGTTGAAACTTAGTGTATTCACAAGGAGTTTATGAAGATACAATAAAACTTCTAAAATATTCCACATCCGCACTCCCCACAAAGATTTGGAAATTAAGCACAAATTCAATTAAGTTTTCTCCCCCATAAAATGTCATTCCCGAAAGAACAACAAGAGCGACCTTACTTTTGCACAAAAAGAAAGATTTCTTTGGACATTAACAAATTACATGAATACATGAATTTGTATCCAGAATACTCAATTAAATTAACTACAAGAGAACCCATGATTAATTTAATCGAAAATTCTCAACATAAGAGAACTTACGGAGCCATACAATACTTTCACATAGAAGTGGATCAGGGAAAGATCAATATTGCGGAATATTCAAAGATTCATTCTATTTTTTCATCAATATTTGCATAATGATATATCATAGACTTAATCTTTGCAAATCAAAAGTTCATTCTATTTTCCATCAATATTTGCATAATGACACAATAGACTTAACTTTTGACATATATAGGACAATCATAGTTCACGGACGTAAACACACATATCCCATAATATTATTTGCAATATATCAAACCAATAAAGATTAATACTGCAAAATCATCTTCCAAATAACTTTAGATTTTAAATAAATAAATCTAAAAACATTGCAAGATGAAAATCGTTGGCAATAGCAATGTGTAGTCACAATATAAGCTATTCCAAACCCTAGTTATCCTTCTTAAAAACACAAGAATAAATTCTCATAAGAAGTTTCCTAGACATTGTAGAGCTTTCTCATGGCAGCTACTGAGAATTCCTTCTCATTATTGAAGAACTCATTGATAATGGGATCATATAATTCTTCCAGATCTTTAGAAATATCAGTTAACTCACTAAGTTCTCTTTTCAGTTCACACAAGGTGTTCTTAGTCAGAGATAACATTTGTTTATAGTGATCTATCCTTTCTAAAGAGATCATGATTTGAGATTTTAAATCATTTCTTTTGCTGATGAAATCCTTCACCATAGCCCTAAAGTTATTATCATCTAGACAAAGAGACAAAAGATAGTTAGAGGAAGAACTTTTTTTTATCATTTGTAGATTTGTCCTTTTTCTTCCTTGAAAACTGGATTCCTTCACAAAGATACACATTAACTTCTTCTACTGCATCTCTTTTTGTGGTACCTCTAGTTACAGGAGCCATGAAACTGTATCTTTCAAAGAGATAGGAGTGAAGGGCATTTTGATCACAAATGAATATAAATACATTACCGGATAAGTAAACCTAAATAAAAACTTTAAAAAAGTATTCACGGTTCATAATCCAATATTTATTTTTGATAAGAAAATATTCAATTGCAAATCTTAACTTAAATAATCTTAAATTGCCAAGGATAAGAGATTAACAACTATACAAGACTTGAGCAACCTTGATGAAATCCTCATATTCTCAAGTTAATAATGAGGATGCAAACATCATTATAATTAAATAGTGATGGAGTGAGCAGAATGCTCACATCTTGTGTCACCTGGTGACTTATCAAGGTTTGTTGCATAAACATATTTCTTACCTTGTCTGACTCTGGTTTTCTTAGACTTCTTCTTGTCTCCAGGAGTTCCATGTTGATTGCGTATGGACAGATTCATCCTTTGAATGTCATTCTGAAGTTTGGAAATTCGTTTGTTGTTCCTCTTGAATTTCCAACACTTACTTTGAACATGATTTGCATTTCCACAAAACATACACTTCAAAGATGAATTTTCGTTTTGCAGAATTGACTCATGTTTATCACAACTTTTAAAATTCATAGTTCCAGAACTGGCTGGAACAAAGGAGTTATTTGTGCTCACAATCTTGCTTTTGAACCCTAACCCATTTGTGTTTCCAAAAGTTTTCTGACCGAATAACATTGCTGAAATCTTGTCAGAGCTTCCAGATAACCTTTGCAGGTCACACTTAAGAGTATTAATCTATTTTTCTTTTAAAGATAGGGTTTTGGTGAATTCATCATTAAAATAGTCAATCTCAAGACTTTTCACCTGAAGTGATGATTCAAGTTTCTTCAACTTCATTTTTAGTTGAAGATTTTCTTGGTGAATTTCTTCATTTTTATCCAAGAATTCAAAAATCTCAGTGTCAGACTCGCATTTTGAATCAGAATTTGAGATAGTAGAAGTTTCTGCGGCGAACGCTGAAATTTCTGTGCAAACTTCAGAAGTATGCGGACTGACCAGCTGAATAAATTTCCTTTATATTGAATCATCTGAAGCATCAGAAAGACATTTCTTAGATATTTTGCTTCTTCTCCTAATATCCTTGATCTTTTGTAAAATCAGTGACTTGTCAAGATCAATATGATTTGAACAACATTCATCATCCCAAGACAAGTTAGGAAGAGTACTTTCCTAACTTGTCTTGGTCACATCATTGAACGCGGATGTTCTGGTTGTGTTCTAATCATGATCAAAGAACTCTTATCTTTCCAATGAGTGAGTTTTTGGAAAGAATATCAAGGTTATTTCCTTCAATGATGGCATACTTCTTAGAATCGCATTTGGTTGGCAACGAACTGAGAATTTTCATCACAATGTCCTTTTCAGGAATAGTCTTACCCGTTGCAAAAGATTCATTAACAATTTCAGACACTTTGTGATTAAACTCATCAAATGAATCTTTATCAGCCATAAGAAGGTTTTCCCAATCAGAATTTAGGTTTTGAAGCCTAGCTTCTTTCTCAGAGGGATTTCCTTGGAAAACAGTTTCTAAGATATCCCAGGCTTCTTTAGACTTAGTGCATGGAGTCACATGGTGCTGAAGATCTAGGGTAATGCCATGGATGATAACATTTAATCCGTCGGAATTTTTCTTTGCAACGAGAATCTCGGTAGGATGATATGCACTAATATCCTTTGGAACAGTTACATCACCTTCTATGACAATCAGAGGATCATAGCCATTAACTAGACGAACCCATGTTTGAAAATCACGCGCTTTAAGAAAGGCATGCATAGCAATTTTCCACCATAGGTAATTCGATCCATTGAACACTGGTGGTATATTTATTGAGATAGCATTTCTTTCCATATAGTCAGATTGCTACAGACACGGACTTATGAGGTCTTAAACGTGTTTGCCTGCTCTATGATACCAATTGAAAAAGAGGGGGTCTAACAACCACACCCAATATTTCATTTAGGAAATCTGTATGGAATAACTCTAATATATTTCTAAGAGAATCAACTAGACAGTCAGACTCAATCAAGGATAATACATCCAAGAGTTATGTCTATATTTATCAAATCAATCTATAATCGAACAGATATGAATCTATGAGCCAGATCAATATGAGAAATAACTTAAACGGTACCAAAGACCAATGTTTAAGTGTCAATCAATTTATATCAACAACCAAAGGTTGGATTATCTAATTGATTGAAATACGCACAACCTGCAATATTTCAATTATATAGAAAAGAGATTGCCTCCTATTTAGGTGACTTCCAACTCGGTGTGGGAATATCGTGTGGTGCATAGAGTATTCTACATTCTGTTAATCGACTGCATGAACTCAAAGGCCATCAGCACAATATTTCAATAGTCCTGGTCGAGTTTAATAATGCCTTCAATTTGTTGATCGCACTGCTTTAATTCTTGAAGAGCGGATACACTATCCAGGCATTTCACGATGGATTGAGTTTTTCTATGCACAACCAGCTCGCTTATATTATGGAGAACACATCCTCTTATCTTCCCAAGGAGTTCAACAGGGATACCCTCTCATAGCTCTACTGTTTGCACTTACATTGCACCCACTCGTGAAGAAAATAAACTCTATGTGCAACTTGGACCTTCAAGCTTGGTATATAGATGATGTCACACTTATTGGCGACACGATTGAGGTTGTTAAAGCTCTCAACATAATTCTAAATGACGAACATGCTAGTGGATTATATTTGAACATTACCAAAACTGAATTATACTGGCCCACTTGTGATCTACGCAGTACAGAGGATGGCGTGTTCCCGGAAACTATTGGTAGAACCTCTGGTGGTGTCAAGCTATTCGGTGGCCCTATCAGTCTTGATATTGAGTTCTGCATTCAGATGGTGAAGGATCATATCGACAAAACTACTCAGCTGATGGCTTCTATCCGTAAGCTACGCGACCCATAAAGTGAATTACTCCTTCTTCGTAGTTGCACCGGTGCCTCCAAGTTATACTTCTCCATGCGCACCACAAACCCAGTTGTCGTTCAAAGGGTACATGCATTTTTCGATAATTATCTATATCACTACCTTCGGCAATTAATCACAGGAGACGACCCCGGTTTTGGGCCACTGCAAGAACGATTATCCACTCTCCCTTTAAGAGATGGTGGGCTTGGTATATACAATATGGAGGATACCAATCATTATTGTTTACTAGCCTCTTGGGCGCAAACCAAGCCACTGCAAGATAACATCCTCCGCAAAGTAGATGTCATTGGTACCATCCCCACTTTTCATTTTGCACTCGACAAGTATGTGGTTCCGTCCCTCCCTCTTTCAGCATCGTCGACACTGCCCCCTATCTTATGAGTACATTGGCAGTCCCATACTTCGATGCTATCAAGAAGGAAATACCTACGAAATATCGCATGACTGAAAGGGATTCTGTCCTATGGCAATGCAACAAAATGAAACATGCTAAGGACTACCTCTTGGATGTTCCTATCAGTGAGCTTAATCAAAATATTGGACCTCGTCAACTTAGTTCAGTCCCGTTTTACCGATTAGGTATCCCACTATTCGAACCAGGTACATTATGCTCAAGTTGTAACAGAGAGATGGATGACTTTGGTGATCATGCATTACACTGTGCAAGCGATGTGGGTCTTAAATTTCTACATGATCTTGTCCGTGACACCTTGGCAGATGTATGTTTTAGAGCATGTGTTCCTACCAGGAAAGAGATAGCCTTAGGTCTCTAATGGCACTGAATTGAGACATGCAGACATTTTTATCTACAATTGGGAAAACGGAAAGGATGTTTATTTTGATGTCACCGGTGTTTCACCTTTCATAGGTGGTGGTACCCTCTTTTTCCATCCAGGTCACGCCATTTCCAATGCAGTATCTCGCAAAATGAACAAATATCTGGACAAATGCAACACCAGTGGTTATGATTTTGGTGTCTTAGCATTCACTACCCTTGGCGATCTCGGAAACGAGTTAGTGGCCTTCCTGAAGAGATTGAAGAATTGTACCGCTTGTCATGATTTCAATGTCAAAATTGGAAATTATTTGTTCCATGGGATTGGGCTTGTCATTCAGAAAGGTGTTGGGGCTCAGCTTGTTGCTAGGCTCCCAACTAACTCCTAATAAACTATTCTACTTTTATATTATTAATATTATAAATTCAAAAATAAAAATAAAAAATATAATGCGGAAAAGAAATAACACATAAACCAAAAAAATTGTTAACGAGAAAACTGCAAATGCAGAAAAACCCCGGGACCTAGTCCATATTTGAACACCACACTGTATTGAGCCTCTAAAGACTCTAGCCTACTACAAGTTAACTTCAGACTGGAATGCAGTTGATCCCTAACCAATCTCACACTGATTAGTGTATAGTCGCGTTCCTTACGCCTCTGAATCCCAGCATGACTCTACGCACTTGATTCCTTTAGCTGATCTCACCCACAACCAAGAGTTGCTATGACCAAAAGTCGAAGACTTGATAAACAAATTAGTATCACACAGAAAAGTCTATTGAATAGACAAATTTGTCTCCCACAAAAATACCTATGAGTTTTTGTTCCGTCTTTTGATAAATCAAGGTGAACAAAAACCTATTGATATACCGGACGTATATTCCCGAAGAACAACCTATTAATATCAATTACCTCACAATAATATTAATCGTATGGAAGCAAAACAAGATATTGTGGAATCACAAATGATGAAACGAAGATGTTTGTGACTACTTTTATCTTACCTACCGGAAATTGAATCTCGAGCAAATCTTAGAGAAGATAGTACTCAACATGATAGAACAAAGTAAGATCAGAACACACAAATACTGAGAAAATAGTTGGGTCTGAATTTAGAATCCCAATGAAGTCTTCAAGTTGTTGACCTATAATGGTTTTATAAAAACATAATATAATGGAGAATCGACTCTAGTCGCAACTAGTATCACAAGAGGTGTGGGGATTAGGTTTCCCAGTTGCTAGAGTTCTCCATTATATAGTCTTCAAATCAGGGTTTGTAATTAATGTTACCTTGGTAACAAAGCATTCAATATTCAATGTTAGATGAAAACCTGATTACATTCAGGCTAATATCTTTCAACTGTTAGATTGAACTTATCTTGTTATACACAAATGAAATGTGTCTTCATTTAGATATGGGTAATCGTACCTAAACGTGTACACTTGGTTGTCTCAACAATAGTTAACCGAAGTTAGCCATATGACCACTTTCATATCAACCTTGTTCATATTTATCACAACTAGTTCAAATGACTCAAATGAAACTTGTTATAAAGATGTTCAATTCTTTATATTTTCATAAAAGTATACAAGACACAATTGAAGCAAAATCGATTTTGATTCACTCGATTCAATTCATGAACATTATAGCCACGGTTTTCAAAAGATTGCATTCCTTGTTATATAAATGTATTTGTTCACGAATAACCATTTTAGAACATAACCCACTCAAGTATGCAAACGGGTACGCATACTTAGAGTTCCGGACTTGGTATGTCCGCCAGTATGGGAACGGGTACGCATACTATCATTCACGACCGAACTCAGTTGAATTATTATGCAAACGGGTACGCATACTAAATTCCCGGACTTGAGCTGTCAAGCTAGTACCAATACGGGTATGCATACTAAGTCCCCGGACTTCAACTGTTAAACTAGTACGCATACGTGTATGCATACTTTAGTTCTCGGACTTGGAGTAACATGCAACGGTTAGCATACAAGTACGCATACTGTGTTATATCCCATCAATGGTTAATTATTCTAAACTCCATTTTAATCATTAAAACATTCTTAGAAGATGGGAATAGCTGTCTCACACAAACTATTAGCTTCAAAGCAATTTTCAAGTGATCAAAAGATCAATACGAAACATTCCGAGTTTAGATCAAATGACTGTCTCACACATATCATATAAGATGTTACCAGGATATTTTCACATGATCGTGTTTTGACTTTCATCAAGAATAAAAGATAAACTTGGCTAAAGAGAAAGCTTACCAACACATATTTCGAGAAATATGTAAGAGAGGTAAAATCAACTTGAAATATCAAATGTATATAAAATAAAGTCTATATAGCTATACGACTTTTGTCTCAATAGGATATAGAATATAAATATACTTCTGAGTGATAAATGAGTTCAAGTCTCCATATACCTTTTGTTGATGAATTTCCATAAGCTCTGGTTAGTAGTTATTTGTCTTCAATATGAATGTTGTGAAGTCTAAAGCTCAACTTCACATTTTATCCTAATACGAAGCATAGCTATGAGTAAAACTAGAAATCAAGACTTATAGTTTTGGCAACTAATCTTGACAAACAAGCTTGAGATAGAAACGTTTGTGATTTCGAACGAGCAGTGCTCTAACACTTTGGAATGATGTAAATCTTGTTAGAGAACTTATCGGTTGAACTCACAAGTTTTTCTATCTCAAGCTTTTTGTTAATGTTAGATGAACAAAACTATATCTTGATTTCAAGTCTACTAAGTCAAGTCTCAGACTAGGTATAAACGTTGGTAGTTGAGTATCAGACATCACTGAATAACCTCTAAGACTGAAGATTGATGAAGACATATAGAGAACTTCATCAATAAGGTATGTGAAGACCGAACCATTCTATTTACTCACAAGATTTACTATTCTTTCTATATGAGACTATGTCGTATGCTTCTAGTCGATTTATTACAAATAATTAAGAAATTTCAATTCAAGCTTGTGTAGTTAAACATATTGATATATGATTCAAGCAATGGATGTTCATTAGTAATCTTATGGAAATTTCCAAAGCAGTGATATTTATATCTATGGAAAATGGGAATATTTCAAACATGAAAGAGATTATTTTAAAACTACTGAAATCTGGACTCAGGGTAGGTTTGGAGAACCATTTCGCAAACCATAAATATCTGGTATTTAGAATACAGAAAGTTTGGTGAAACAGTTCGCGAACCGTAAATTTCAGAATTAGACAGTTCACCAACCCGGTTCACGAACCGTGGTGATTTGAAATTCGAAGCAATCCTCAGTCTTGAACATCTATAAATAGAGACACTCATTCACCTAGGAAATCTAATCCATGACACTTTGTGCCCTGTTTGATTGCTAGAGTCGTCCTTTATTGACCTAGGTTTGTTTTGAGAAACATAATTAGTTCAACGACTGAAAAACTTCACTTAGGGATTCTTGAAGCCAGGTCCAATTATATTAAGCTTGATAGTTCATGAATCCTGGTCCTGCTTTTATGTTATCGAGGTTTTTGTAATCTCTTTCAGGCAAGATAGATAGAAATCACAAAGTTCTATTCGTCCCAGACTTTGTGATTCCTCAAGATAGATATCTGAAAAGTATTCTTCATTGATTAGTTCACGATTGTTCTTGAGAGGTGGTTAAGAATCTGGGATTCTCAGCTAACTGAGTGTAAATGTTCCGGATTTGTGAGGTTTGCTAGCTTTGTCAATTTCAAACTGATTTCCAAACCTTGATCTTTGATCTAAAGGGAAATCACACATGCTTATCTATTATAGGAAGATTGGTATCAAAAGTCTTCACTTAGGCTAAAGCAACTCTTAGGATGTAAAGGACGTCATCTAAGGAAATCAATTGTGTAGAGCCTTGCGAGGTTCAAAAGATGTAAGGAGAGCGACTATAACTGAATTTATTGGATAGTAAATTCGGTCCCAACTGCACTCCAGTCTGTAATATGAAAGTAAGCTGGTGTCTATAACGGTTTAATACAGTTTGATGTTCAAATATGGACGAGGTCCCAGATTTTTATGCAATTCTTGTTTCCTCGTTAACAAAATTCTTGTGTGTGTGGTTTTTACTTTTCTGCATCTTTTGATTGTTAAAAGTACTACACAGTTCATTATCAAAAACGAAAAAATTGGTGGTGTACTTGGTACCCTCTCCTTTTTAATTGGTATCAGAGCAGGTTCGTGTACAACGATCTCACAACCGACATGGAGATCTCTTGCTTTGAAAGGGGCAGTCAATTTATAGATTCAGAGTATGTTCTAAAAACCGTTGATGATGATCTGAGCATTGATCTGAATAAAGTTATTGATAACCTGTATCATGAGAAATAATGATTGTTAAGTAAAATTAATGGACTTCATTGTGAACTATATATATCAAGAATTCTGATATTCGATAAGGATTTGAAAGAGAAACGGTTTTTTACAAGGAGTCGGATGATCAAATCCGTATTAACAAGGAAATGTTGCCATGATAGCTGAACCAAAGACTATCTTAGAAAACGTTCTTGAGGATATGAAAAATAAGCATTAACTCCTCAAAGGATTCAAGTTCATCTCTTGATTCATGTCTAAAAAATTATCGACGACTAGGAGATAAGTGAGTCTTTGGCTTTGTTAAACCTGTTTTGACTAAGATTTCATAGAAATGACTTGATGATGTATCCACCAGTTCTGTTGGTTCCTGTATATTTTGTAGTTCTTGCAATCCTTACCAACATACATGTAAGATCTTTCGACAAAAGTTAAAATCTGCTAGAGTTCTTCAAAAAAGAGCTGAAAAACTTATGTATAATATTGAAAGACTTACAAAAGTACTAACAAAAGTAATGTTAGTACGAGAGCTTTTGCCCTAAAATCTACTCCACCCTTTCAGTGGTTTCTTGATATTGGATGTAGCCGACACATGCCAGGTGACCTTTCATTATTCGTGAATGCAGACGATTTTAAGGAAGGACATGTAACTTTTGGAGATAGGATTTGTTGTTATATCAACAAAAATGGAATGATCAAACTTCCAGGATTCCCTGAAATTTATGGTGTTGTTTACGTCAAAGGTATGTTTGCTAATCTTCTTTTTGATTATCAAATTTATGATACGGGGCATAAAGTTATCTTCAATGCTAAAGGATGTGATATTGAAGATAAATCAGGAAAAGTAATTTTTTCAAGGCATTCGTGGCAAGAAAGAAAATTATCTTCTTGATATTCAGTTTAATTTTTGTTATAACTTGACTAAGGTGGAATCTAAACAACTTTGGCATGAGCGTTTTGGGCATATCAATTGTAGCCTTCTTGGCAAGATCATTAACAAAGAACTTTTTAAAAGTATACCCAAAGTCAATGCCTTAGTAGATGGTGTTTGTGGTGCTTGTAAAAATAGACAAGCTAAAATTCCACACAAATCATCAAGAGACATTGCCACCAAATCTCCACTTGATTTAATTTATATGGATTTGTTTGGTCCATTCCAACAACCTACTGTTTGACAAAAAAAAATGCTTTGTAATGGTTGATAGTTATACTAGATTTACTTGGGTGGCGTTCCTAGCTCATAAGAATGATACCCTCGGTGAATTTAAGATTATTCTAATTAGAATCCAGAATGAACAAGGCGCAAACTAAAGAAAACCAAGAGTGCTCGTGGAAATTATTCAATAATATTCTCCACCTATAATCCCACAAGATAATGAAGTTGTAGAAAGGAAGAACATATGAATATTCAAGAAATGGTCATGGCAATGCTCCATAACAAAAACTTACCTTTAAAGTTTTTGGGAGAAGCTGTTTTTACAACATGTTATTTGATCAATCGTGTATATATAAGGTCAAGAACCCTGAATACTCCGTATGAGTTATGGTATGGTTATCTTCGTGTATTCGAAAGTAAGTGCTACATTCTCAAGGATCTAAAACAAAAAGGAAAATTTGATTCCAAAAGTGTCGAAGAAATTTTCCTAGGTTATACCTTTGATAGTCGTTGTTTTCCGAGTATATAATCTCATAACCAATATCATGATGTAATCAACAAATTTTATTATTGATGATTTGTGCGGTTTTCATCATGATAACTCTCCAACTGAGTTGCCTCCTATATATGGAGACAACTGAGAAGGTCAAAGAAGCACAAACATCAGTGGAAGTTGTTCCAACTGTTACTGATCTTGATGTTACCAGTGATGAGGAGAAAATCCATGTCAAGGGTGTCCCAACCAAATGTACCCCTGCTGGATATTTGTGGGTTTGAAAGGATCATGGTACTAACAATATCATTAGAGGAACGGACTTTACTGCTAAGACGCGAAGTCTACTTCAAAAAATATCTAACTTTACATGATGCTTTGAGTGACCTGACTTGGGTTGATGCTATGCATGATGAGTTAAATCGATTCAAGCGATAAAATGTTTAAAACCTTGTCATTTGTCTTTCTAATGTAAATATTGTAGGTACCAAATGGATATTCAAGAACAAGTCAAATGAATTTAAAACGGTGGTTTGAAATAAAATAAGACTTGTCGCTCAAGGCTACTCACATATTGAAGGGATATATTTTGATGAAACCTTCGCTTATGTTTCTTTTCTTGAGTCCATAATTTTGTTACTAGCTCATGCTTGTTTTCTCAAGATTAATCTATATCAAATGGATGTGAAATTTTCATTCCTTAATGGATGTCTTAAGGAAGAGGACTATGTTGCTCAACCTAAAATATTTGAAAGTCCAGAAAATCTTGATTTTGTCTTTAATCTCAATAAGGTATTATATGGATTAAAACAAGCACCACGAGCATGGTATAAAAAGCTATCAACTTCTCTTCTTAGAAAAGGCTTTGCTAGAGGGGAAGCTGATAAAACACTTTATGTCAAATTGAGTGGGAAGGATGTCTTAATAGCTCAGATATATGTAGATGATATCATTTATGAATCAACATCCAAGAAAATCTCTGAAGAATTGGAAATCTCCTTGGGTGAGGAATTTCAAATGAGCAATGTTGGTGAATTGAAATACTTCTTGAGGTTGCAAATTCAACAACATATAGATAAAATTTATATTATTTTAAGAGAAATATACCAAGGAACTTGTTAATAAGTTTGGCCTTGAAAAGTCTACTCCAGAGCTCACTCCCATGGCCATAACTGAGAAATTACAAAGAGACGAGAACGATGTCAAATTAGATCTAATCTCTACATATCTATTGTTGGAAGCCTGTTATATCTAATAACAACAAGACCTGACATTATTTTTGGTGTCGGTTGTTGTGCAAGATTTTAAGCACATCCCAAAGAGTTTCATCTTGCATCTGCGAAAAGAATCATCTGATATGTTAGACACACTATTAGTTATGGTTTATCTTACACCTTTGATAGTAACACTGAACTTACTGCTTATTCTGATGCAGATTGGGTAGGATGTATGGAAGATAGGGGATTTTTTTCATGTGGGTCTAAATCTTGTAGCTTGACATAGCAAGAAAAAAAACTCATAATCCTTGTCAACATGCGAAGCCGAATACATCGCTACAGGTTCATGTTGTACTCAACTCTTATTGATGAAACAAATGCTTACATATTATGAAATAGATACCGGAACTATGAAAATATTTTGTGCTAACTCAAGTGCGATTCAAATTACTGAGAATCCCGTTAAGCACTTTAAAATAAAGCACATTAACATAAAATATCATTTTGTTAGAGATTTCTTTGATAATGACATTTTAAGAATTAAATTTGTGCCTTCTGAACGACAATTGGCTGATATTCTCACTAAACCTTTAGAAACAAAAATATTTCAGGACCTTCGGAAAGCTATTGGTGTTATTCTAGTTCACTTTTAATCCAAGCTTGTATCTTTGCCCTTGATTATATTCCTATCTTTTGGGAAACTACGCTTGAGTTCTAATAAAAATATTGACGTTGTTCTTATATTCCTCACTGCGGGTCATTACATTATGTGATAGTCTCTTACATTTGATGGTCCTTGTATTTGTTTCTTTCGTATTTAGAGGACTAAAATTTTCATCTTTAAGTGTTAATCTTTGCTCCAAAACATGAATCTTGTGTTCAGTAGGTTATGTAACCTCTTGAATTCATAGGTTTAACTATTGTCAAATTTTCCTCTTCGCTCCATAACCTAAGTCACATATTGACTTGGTGCTACCATATCTCAAGATATTCCACATTGTAATGACTCGTTATGGGTATCAACAATTCTCATGCTATTAGTAGTGAATTTTCCTATCTATCTGACTCCCAAACAAGAGACGAGAACATGATCTATTAGAATTATTACTTAACAAGCTGAGAAAATTATACGCTAAGAGTCATATCTTATCATAACGTTGGTATTAAACTTAAAACGAATTTGAGAAGAAAAATATATAATATATCATAGGAATTCTAAAGACTGACATCCAACTTAGGCCGACCTTAAAAACTCATCTTCATAAGAATTGTTTTCTAAAAGTATTTGAGGATTTCTTCAACTTCAGCTCCTGAATGCGTGATCCATGATTGTATGCTTTATTCTGTTGAATGTTTTCTATATAACATATGATTCTGATGATATCCCACCTAATATTCCTTCTTAATATACTAGTATCCAGTTAAGGTCAAGAAAAAATATTTTTTTATTTAAAAAGGTCGTTATGTTGTTCTTGCGAGAATTACATCAAAAATGGGGGAGAGTTCTTTTTGAACTTTTGCTTAGTTGTCATATCTTTGTGGGGATAGTGGATGTGGAATTATATGAGATACTATATATCTCATTTATGAAGATGTTGAGTTTACTTGGTGAAATCGTCTAAACTAAAAGATGGTATGTGTTCTCTAGTGTTAATGTTTTTTTATTTAATTCATTATGATCCTTGTTTTTCGCCTTTGCCAATTTTTTCGCCAAAAGGGTGGAAAACTATTAAGCAGTATCTTACTACAACATATGATTTTCAGAGCATTATGTAAGGGGGGGTGGATTATGATCCATAGGTTTCACCTATTTTGCAAAAAAAATTAAATATTGACTAAAGGGGAACATATTACCGTACTATTGTTTCAAAGTTATGGTGTAATTTAACTTTGAGGAAGGTAACAATACTATGCTTCTGTATAACAACCATTGAGTAGAGTGATTTCTCATTCTAACAAAGCTCTTATTGGGTATCCTCATAATTTGTTATTTTTACGGATCTTCAACAACAAAGGTGATGAACGAACACATGCGGAACCGTAGAAGAACTTGAAGTACGAAGAATTCAAGGCTATATTGAAGATATAAGGAAATCAAGCATAGTGGATTTTGAGATGAAATATTATTTTATTTTGAATTCATATGTTTTCAATAGTTTTGTCACTAAAATCGACAAAACTGCATATTGTAAGAGCACTGCTCGATCGAACTCACAAGTTTTTCTATCTCAAGCTTGTTTTCAATTTGAGATGAACAATATTATATTTTGATTTCTAGTCTACTAAGTCAAAAGTCTCAGACTAGGTATAGAAGTTGGTAGTTGAGTATTATACATCACTGAATAACCCTCGAAGATTGAAGATCGACGAAGATATTTGGAGAACTTCATCAACAAGGTATGTGAAGACTGAACCATTTTATCTACATGATATTATGTCGTATGACTTCTAGTAGATTTATTGCAAAGAAAAATTTTCGAGTCAAGCTTGTCTTGTTAAACATCTCGAAATATGATTAAAGCAATGGATGTCCATTGATTCTTATCAAAATTAGTTCGCAAATATTTATTGTTCAAGTACTAATAGTATGAATCATTTGAAAATTTCCCAAGCAATGATATTTATATCTCTTGAAAATGGGAAGGTTTCAAACATCAAAGGGAGTATTTCAGAACTATTGAAATCTGGACTCAGGGTAAGTTGGCGAACCATCTTGTAAACCATGGATATTTAATGTTCAAAATAATGGAGGTTGGAGAAAAGGAGAGGGTACCAAGTATACCACCAAATTTTTCATTCGGAAACTTGTATGGATAAAACCTAATACAATTGCAAGTAGACCAACTTAATGATTCTTAAAAATATGTACATATATAGAGTTTATATATATATATGTGTATATCTTCTCAATCAGATAGTCTAGACAATGAAGTTCGTGAACCTGATTGTTAAGAAGAGTACTTAAACAATCCCAAAAATCAATATCCAAGATCAATATAGTCATATCCAAATATTCATATCCGAAGTCTGCCAAGTACGAAGCTTGATATCAATCTTTCAAGATACGAATTCTACAAGAAACAAGTCTCGTAATCGGTCTTAATTATATGGACATATCTACTAGATTGAATACATACTACTTGTGTAAAACCTATTATAAAGATAAATAATATAATGCAGAAAAGGAAAAACACAAGACGCTAGAAGGTTTGTTAACGAGGAAACCACAATAGCAGAAAACCTCGGGGCCTCGTCCGGATTTGAACACCAAAATGTATTAAGCCGCCACAAACACTAGCAAACTATCATCCTTTTGAGTGGAATATAATTGGGACTGTATCCACCCTCAAATAGATTCATTTACAGTCACACTCTTTACGTCTCTTAAACCTTGAAACGCTCTACGCAATTGATTCCCTAAGATGATGTCCTTTACATCCTAAGAGTTGCTTCAACCTAAGTGAAGACTTTTGATATAAATCTGCCTCAAATAGATAAGCATATTTGAGTTCCCTTTAGATCAAAGATCAAGGCATAGAAATCGGTTTGCAATAGACAAAGATACCAAACCTTACAAATCCAGAACACTTATACTCAGTTAGCTGAGAAGCCTGGATTCTTAACCACCTCTCAAGAATAATCATGAACTAATCAATTAAGAATATTTTTCAGATATCTATCTTGAGAAATCACAAAGTATGATATGAAGAGAACTTTATGATTTCTATTCATCTTACCTGAAATAGATTAGGAGAACCTCCATAACAGAAAATGCAATATCAGGGTAAACGAACTATCAAGGTAATGATAGTCGTACCTGGATTCATGAATCCCGAACTAAAGTCTTTAAGTTGTAAACCTAATTATGTTTTTAAGAGAAAACCTAATTCAATAGACATAAAGTGTCAGGGATTGAATTTCCTAGTTGAGAGAGCATCTCTATTTATAGATGTTCAAGACTGAGGGTTGCTTAGGATTCAAGCTAAGATAACTTGAGATTCAAGCAAACACTTTAATTGGGGTTTCAAGTAAGCATGTGAGAATTTATTCTTGGAATCACATAGAAGAATATACACAGTAGTCCGGTTACAGGACCGTTTAAATGATTGTTCTTTGGAAAATACTCCTTAAGAACTAAAGCAATATGATGTTTATTCAAACATTTAAGAATTTAATCATGATCTACATACACTAGGATTATTGGTGGAACAATTTATGATCCAATATAGGTTGTTCATGAATCCTAAGAGCAATAGTTTGCAAACCTGGTTGGCCTAACATTACGCGGATCGTGAACTCAAATGATAACAGTTTGTGAACTGGATTTGCTAATCATTATCCTATCACCAAACTCAGATCACCACGGTTCATGAACATGGTTGGTGAATTGTCCCCTTCTTAACTATAAGGTTCACGAACTAGTTCGCCGACCTTCTTGTATTCCATAAACTAAAAATATCTAGGGTTTGCGAGATGGTTCGACAACCTACCCTGATCGAAATAATATAAGCTTTGAATTTCTCTCTTTGATGTTTGAAACATTCCCAAATGAATAAAATCATGCTTGGGAATTTTTCCAATGATCCACAAATTAATTCTGGAACACTAAATTGTTTCGAACTAATATTTTAAGGACCTTTGAACATCCAATGCTTGAATCATATTTCGAGACGTTTAATAAGACAAGTTTCATTCGAAATTTCTTCTTTGCAATAAATCTAATAAAGTCATACAACATAGTCTCACATAGATGTAATGGTAAAGCTTGTGACTAAATAGAATGGTTCAGTCTTCACATACCTTGTTGATGAAGTTCTCCAAATATCTTCGTCGATCTTAAGTTTTTGAGGGTGATGTCTCAGACTCGACTTAGTAAAATAAAAATCAAGATATTGTTTTATTCATTTAACATTGAAAACAAGCTTGATATAGTAAAACTTGTGGGTTCAACCGAACAGTGCTCTAACACTATATGTAAGATGTCCTAGCATAATTCGCTGGAAGGAAAACTTTCCCTGAAGCAACACTTACCAGTGACTTCTGTAAGATGATTCACGTGTATTGGCTAGGTTAGTTGTAGGCGCATGGTTACTGAGAAAACTGACTAACTAGGGATAGTTTATTCGGTCTCAAAAACACGGAGTTTTGGGTAGTCAATTTATGTAGTGGCTTAACTTTGAGAGTATTCAAAACTGGACTTGGTCCCCTAGTTAGCAATTCGGAGAATAATTCGTGAATTAATTGAATCGCTATGTTTCGTGAATCATATGCGTCCACACCTAACACCGAACCTCATACGCTTGTAATATGAGGTAGCCGTATAATGCGCGAATTATTCACACATCCGAATAGTTCGTCCGTTGGAGTCGTTAGGAATTTGACTCGGTCAAACTTTGACCCATCCCACTACGTCTTAGTTTCCTTCACAAAAAAGTTGAGAATGATGGGGAACGAACCTCAGTCCCAGCGCTTTCATGGGCGAATGCTATACCACCATTCCAGCCTTTGTTTTATGTCATATTTGTCATATATATTTCATATAATAGCATTATACCATATATATTTCATACAAAACTATTTTTTCCATTTAAAACCCCTAAACTTATACAAAAATTAGTCATTTATAGATATAAATGCTTATTGATATGTTATCTATGTATGATGAACTTTGTGTACCGAACTCATAACTCAAAAATGAATTATACACGTATATATGCCGTTTCGAGTTACTGCCGAACCACGAACCGTTGACCGCACTTTTGACCGAATTTGATTTTTACAAATTCGAATTATGCACGTACGTATTCGAATCCCGTATTGCTAACTAGGCTTGGTCCCAGAACTTTTCCTTCCAGGCAGTTTTCCTCGTTAAAATAGTTAACTCATACATTAACAACATCTTGGATCAATTCCTGTAATTTATTCCTTGATCTAGATTATATCTAAGGTCATATGTCGAAGTAATCTTGAGTCATTATGTTCGATAAGATTACACTAGATGTGTTTGATATAGGTAATTGCAAAAAGAATTTGTTGTGTGATAGACACATTTATGTGTCTATTTTGATCTCAATTATATATTGTTAATGCTCATTATTGTACTTATTATGGATTTTATGTCATTGTAGGTGTTTTCGGAGAAATAAGCTTTTGTAAAGAAAGTTGCTCGAAAAATGGCGTTTGGATCTCCGGGAGAATTACCAAAGATCCAGGAATTTTACTATGCACATCCCAAAAATTACTATTTCCACCCCAATTGCTAAAGGGACTCTACTGGCGGATAAGAGGAGGTCATCCATACCTTTTGAATTTTGAAATTGGCGGGAAGATTTTACGCCGCAAACCATATTTAGGGTTTGAATTTTAGGCGAGTTTTGGAGAGATTCAAGAGCTGATTTTCATGGGATGGACTTATTATGGTTAAACATGGCCGGTATGGTTGTTCGAATCGATTATATTTGGCTAGATAGTCGGACTTTGATTAAACAGGGAAGAAATATATACTCGGGCTTATTTCAGGGAAGTTTGAGCTATAATTGGGAGATTGCTTGTGTCTGGAAGGAATTGAACGTCTTATGATCATGATATGAACGTGTTGGAGTGTGTTTATTGAAGAAAAAACAGCATGGAGAAGGTATTATTTATCAAAACGTTGCAAAATCTCTGCATCATATTATTTTTCAATAAAAACACCCTTTTGAGCAATGAAAAATTATTTTGAGCGTGTTTCCAACATGATGAGCTAAACTTATTCTCTGGGGCGACGGAGGAAGCTATTTCGCCAATGAAAAAGTGGTAACTTTTATTTTATTAATTTGTGAAATTTATTATACGATTATTTGCTAAGAAAAAAAAATGGATTTAATATGCTTAGCCTAGGTTTTGATATCCCATACTTTCGATTTAAAATTGTTCTTCTAGAAATATACTTTTGCAATAATTGAAATCTACTTAAACGAACCTTTTTTTACAACTAAAAAAAATCTCATCAATTTTTGGCGCCGCCGACGCTGACTTTTCTTTAGGTTTAGGTTTTAGATTGTTTTTTTTTTAGTCTTTGTTTAATTTAATTAGAACTTTATTTTATTATTTTCTTTGATTTTACTTTGATATTTTTGTTTTTGGTGTGCGGGATTGACTCGAAACGAAGTTGGAAAGTTAGACTTGCTTGCCATAAAAGGAGAAAGCCGAAGATCTTTTTTTTAAGAACTTTTATTTATTAGTTTCTTTATTTTTCTTTTGGACTTGTAATTTTTTTTTGCTGTTTGTTTATTTCATTTATTATTATTAAAAAAAAACACACTTGCACACACCAATTGTATTTTCGCCTGACACCGATTTTAGGAAAACAAGTGGTTTAGTATGGTGAACCCTCGGGGCGTTATCATCCAAAACACCACAAACCTCAGCCTCGTACCTTTGGGTATATTTTTCTGTGGTAACCCAAGCCTACCTAAATTAGTTAGCCTAGCATTTGCATGTGCACAATTTTTGGTTA
Source organism: Papaver bracteatum (assembly GCA_023529315.1). Lineage (NCBI taxonomy): Eukaryota > Viridiplantae > Streptophyta > Magnoliopsida > Ranunculales > Papaveraceae > Papaver > Papaver bracteatum. The sequence continues at coordinate 2,593,011 of JAJJWX010003488.1, forward strand.
AATTCTTGTGTATGCCTGAACGTAAAAGAGACGCTCTAGGTCGGTTCGTTAGATAAAAACCTAGTCGTTCTATTTTAGTAAACAAGGATCTTGATTACCTTAATATAGAGACCTATGATATTGTAAAGTCTAGTTTTGAACATCAGTCTCTTAGTGAGAAAACTATTGCTCTGATAGAGACAGAAATGGAAACTTTGAAAGCTTTGTTGAACCCGACTAGGACTACTCGTCCCTCGTGTATCAGGTTAGATGAAACAGAAGAAAATTATGAACTTAAACTTGGGACCCTACAGATACTCCCAATATTTTTAAGGAAAGAAAATTAAAACCCATATTTCAATGTTAGGGACTTTGAGGAAATTTGTAGTACCCTAAAAATTAGAAACCATGATGATGATGCTTTGAAACTTAGGTTATTCCCTTTTTCCCTGAAAGATAAAGCCAAATCATGGCTATATAGTTTGGATTCCAGGCCAATCGGAACATATGAACAACTTACATCCGCCTTTTTGAACAAGTTTTTCCCTAGGCATAATACATCGTCTATTAGGATGCAAATCTGCACGTTTTATCAACAAGAGGGAGAATCTTTGTAGGTATTTGGAAAGGTTCAATGATTTATTAGCCCAATGTCCTCATCATGGTTTAGAAAAGGTTAGGTTAGTTCAGATCCTTTATGAGGGTTTAGATTATTCCACTACAACTACAGTAGAATCTATGTGTACATGTGGGTTTGAAAACCAAACAGTTGATGAGGCAGTGACATTTTTGAGTGAAATCGCCGAAAAAACCCAACAATGGGAGAATAATAGGGGACCCCAAAAAATAATTCTTCTAGGCAGAGGAAACGTTAATAGTGTAGAAGGAGGCTTTGAATCGGATGCCAAAATTGATGCTTTAGCAAAAAGGTTAGAATCTTTAGATATGGGTCAGACTAGTGGTAGAGTGGAGCCTTTTTGGGAAGGCCAGACTATTGAAGATCAAGCTAATGCTCTCTATAATAACAATAGATTTGATAATCGTCAAAAGCTTGATCCATATTCAGAAACCTACAATCCTGGTTGGATAAACCATCCAAACTTTCTTGGTCTAAGGGCTAGAGTCAAGGTCAGTTTAACAATTCTAATGCTCCCCCAGGTTTTGGCTATACTAAGAATCCTTCAGGACCAGCTCAGTTTCAGAATCAGTCTGATAAAAAAATCTTAAGTTTAGAGGAATCTCTCGCCTTGTTAACTCAGCAAAATGCAAAATTTCAGTTATCAGTAGAACAGAGTCTACAAGATAGTAACAGGATAGGACAAAAAAATAGTCAGGCTATTTCTGAGTTAAAAACCCAGGTTGGTCTGATACATGAGTCTTTGAGAGAAAAAGGTAAGTTTCCTAGTCAAACCCAACCCAACCCTGGAGGAGTTCATGAATTAGGTGCAAAACCATCGAATCAATTGAATGATGTTAGAACCCTTAGGAGTGGTACAGTTGTAGAAAATAAGGTAACCATGCCTGGTAGTGAACATATTGTAGTTCACCCCTCAGGATCTCACCCCTTAGGACCAGTAGATGAGGAGACTGATAAAGTTTTTGATGATATGAATTCGGTTCCTGAGAGGTATGATTCTGTTCCTAGAGCCCCATTTCCCTAGTTATTAGTACCAACAAAGAAGGATTTGAACTTTAATGACATATTGGAGGTTTTTAAGCAAGTTACCATAAACTTCCTTTATTAGATGCAATTATGCAAATTCCTGCTTATGCCAATCCTTAAGGATATGTGTATGCGAAAGCGAAAACTTAGCGTTTATAAGAAATCCTTTTTAGTTAGTCATATAAGTTCAATCATTCAGAATACCACAACTCCAAAGTACAAAGACTCAGGTTCCCCAACCATTGCATGTACAATAGGTAACTTCCGGGTAGAAAAAGCTTTACTTGACTTAGGAGACAGTGTGAACTTACTATCGTACCATGTGTAATTACAGCTAGGACTTGGTGAAATGAAACCTACTCAAATGACACTGCAGTTAGATGATAGGTCTGACAAAATTCCTCGAGGTGTTATCGAGGATGTTCTCATTGAGGTCGACAAGTTTATTTATCCAGTGGATTTCGTGGTCCTAGATACCCAACCTGTCCCCGACCCAGAGAACCAAATACCTGTGATTTTAGGTCGCCCATTCTTAGCTACGTCTAATGCGATCATAAACTGTCGAAAGGTGTGATGAATTTATCTTTTGGTAGTATGACTATCGAAATGAACATTTTTAATGTTAGTAAGCTACCTCAGGAGCTAGATGACATATGCTTAGAAGAAGTGAATATGATAGAAGCCTTAGTTCAGAAGTCACTACCAAACATCTTGTCTGAAGACCCACTAGATAGTTTCCTATCCCATTTTGGTTTAGATTTTGACGAAGATGGCACCATTGAACAAGTGAATGCTCTATTAGATTCTACTCCTGTGTTAGATACTGATAGATGAAAATCTAGGTTCGAACCATTACCAGCTTCTGAGACTACCATAACTCCTTCTTTAGAAGAGCCCCCTAAGTTGGACCTTAAACCACTACTAAATACCCTAAAGTATGTGTTTTTATGACCATCTGAGACTTTACCTGTGATTATTGCTTCCAACTTGGATATTGATCAGGAAAGTAGTCTAGTAAAAGTACTTCAAGAAAATAACTAAGCTTTAGGGTGGACAATAGCAGACATTAAGGGTATAATTCCTATTGTGTGTATGCATCATATTCATTTAGAGGAAGACTCCAAGCCGTCTAGGGAGATGCAACGTTGACTTAACCCTAACATGAAAGAGGTAGTTTGAAAAGAGGTGCTTAAGTTGTTAGATGCGGGTATTATCTACCCAATTTTAGACAGTGAGTGGGCCAGCCCCGTTCAGGTTGTTCCTAAGAAATTAGGTATCACTGTAGTCCAGAATGATAATAATGAGTTAATCCCAACCCGAGTGACCACGGGATAGCGTGTCTGTATTGACTATAGGAAATTGAACAAGGTCACAAGGAAGGATCACTTTCCCCTTCCTTTTATCGACCAAATGCTAGAGTGATTAGCTGGACATAGTCACTATTGCTTCTTAGATGGCTACTCCGGTTATAATCAGATCATTATTGCCCCAGAAGACCAAGATAAAACCACTTTTACTTGTCCCTTTGGTACCTTTGCGTATAGACGCATGCGTTTCGGGCTATGTAATGCCCCTGCGACTTTTCAACGTTGTATGATGAGCATATTTTCTGATATGGTAGAACGGTTTTTAGAGGTATTTATGGATGATTTTTCAGTGTTTGGTTCATCTTTTGATGAGTGCTTGCATCATTTGACATTAGTGTTGACTATGTGTAAGGAAAAGAATTTAGTGCTTGGGAGAACCAAACGCAGTGCGCAGAAGATTTAAATATTCAGTTCACAGTTTTTGAAATGGATGTAGAGCTGGTGATTAAAGCAGTAAATGAAAGTATTCATCACGCTGCTTGGGAGAACAAAACGCTGATTCAAGATATAAAATCTAAGTTTGAATCTCATCCTTTTTGGTTATGCAATTACATTAGTAGGAAAATAAACAAGCCGACAGATAGGCTAGCTAAACATGCTAGAATTTACAGTATTTCTCAAATTTGGTTTAACTATCCTCCAAGTTTTATTGCAGATGCAATATTGGAAGATATGAACACTATTGTTTCTGGTTCTCTAAGTTAATAAAAATCCACTGTTTTGAATCAAAAAAAAAGAAAAAAAAAGAATTTAGTGCTTAATTGGGAAAAATATCATTTCATGGTCAAATCAGGAATTGTGTTAGGGCATATTGTATCTTCAAAGGGTATTGAGGTAGACAAATCCAAAGTTGACCTTATTAAGACTTTACAGGTCCCAAAAATCGTAAAAGATATTAGGTCATTCCAAGGACATGCAGGTTTTTATCGCCGATTCATTAAGGATTTTAGCTTGATTTCTAGACCTCTTTGCAATTTTGTTGCAAAATATGTTAAGTTTGTCTTTGATGATGCTTGTTTAGAGGATTTTGAGAAGTTTAAAACTTTACTCACTACCGACCCCATAGTCCAGGCACCTAACTGGAACCTACCCTTTGAAATTATGTGTGATGCTTCAGATTATGCTATAGGCGTTGTGCTAGGTCAGCGAGAAAATAAATTACTTCATGTGATTTACTATGCTAGCAAAACTCTGAATGATGCCTAAATGAATTACACAACTACCGAGAAGGAACTGTTATCCATTGTGTTTTTCTTGGATAAGTTTAGATCCTACCTATTAGGGTCTAAAATCGTAATCTATACTGATCATGCTTCTTTGAAATACCTTTTGTCTAAGAAGGATACCAAACCTAGATTGATTATATGGATCCTTTTATTACAAGAATTTTGTCCAGACATTAGAGACAAAAAGGGTGCAAAAAATGTAGTAGCATACCACTTGTCTAGGCTAGTTGTTAGTTCCTCTAGTGATTCCCTTCCTATAAGGGATAGCTTTCCTGATGAACAATTGTTCTCTATTTCCCAATCACCTTGGTATGCAAATATAGCGAATTATCTTGTTATTGGTCGAATGCCTCAACATTGGGGTAAACAAGATCGTTATAGGTTTTTAGCCGAGGTTAAGAATTTCTTTTGGGATGATCCTTATCTGTTTAAGTACTGACCAGACCAGATTATTAGGAGATGTGTACCTGAGAGTGACCAGTCCAGTATTCTCTCCTTTTGTCATGAACATGCTTGTGGGGGTCATTTTAGTGCTAAGAAGACTGCTGCTAAGATATTTCAGTGTGTATTTTACTGGCCTTCATTATTTAAAGACTCTCATAGTCATTGTGTTTCTTGTGAGTGTTTCCAGAAGTTAGGGACCATATCCCATAGAAATATGATGCCTTTGAACCCCATTTTAGTGATTGAGGTATTTGATGTGTGGGGCATTGATTTTATGGGTCCATTTCCTAATTCTTTGGGTTAACTTTACATACTTGTCGTTGTAGACTATATGTCTAAGTGGGTTGAGGCGGTTCCGTGTAAAAAAAATGACCACAAGGTCGTACTCCAGTTTTTAAAAGATATTATACTTTCACGTTTTGGTACACCGTGAGCTATAATTAGTGATGGAGGAACACACTTTCGTAATAGGCCATTTTCACTTTTAATGAAACAATATGGTATTACCCACAAAGTAGCTACCCCATATCACCCACACACTAGTGGTCAGGTAGAGATTTCTAATAGGGAAATTAAGCGTATTCTAGTGAAAACAGTCAATCCTAATCGAAAATACTAGTCGTCGAGGCTTACTGATACCTTATGGGCTTACCGTACTGCATTTAAAACCCCTATTGGAATGTCCCCTTATCATCTAATTTTTAAAAAGGAATGTCATCTACCTGTTGAGTTAGAACATATAGCATATTTGGATGTTAATCAGCTAAATTTTTCACTTGAGAAAGCAGGAGCTCGCAGAAAACTCTAGCTCAATGAGTTAGATGAAATTCGTAAAGATGCATACGATGTTTCTAAGGAGTATAAGGGAAAAAATGAAACTTATGCATGATAAGTATATTTTAAGAAAGTCATTTTCTCCAGGTCAAAAAGTTCTTCTATATGATACTCGTTTGCATCTATTCCCCAGGAAGTTGCGCTCTCGGTGGACCGGTCCTTTTGTGGTCCACACTGTTTTTCCTCATGGTGTTATTGAAATTGAAACACTGTATGGTAGTAGTTCTTCTAAGGTTAACGGTCAGAGATTG